>CM047929.1:8712311-10029394 GCA_026230145.1 Diorhabda elongata
GCAGAAAATGTTTTATCCACGGAAACCTTATCGTGAGAGAAGTTGTCAGCAATTCTGAATATGTCTGCTGTAAAAAAAATAATAATCCGAAGGAACTCTGTGTTTTTGACGATAAATCTACTACATTTTCACTTTATCATAGAATTTTTACGCTTTCAAGGATCAATGTATGAAAGATTTAGGTCACCATGAAGACCAACAATTACACACTTTCCAAAAATCATATTTGCGGTGAAGATTCTGGCAAATAGTGTACTGAATGTTTATTATTTTTGAATAAAAAATATATGTTTTTTATGGAGATGTAAAAAGTTTACTTCGATTTATGTCAATTAATTTACAATACAATGGTAATATTGTAAAATGAAAACATAGTGGTATTCTAGGTTTAATAAACTCAATGGAATCCAAAGCAATGCATAATTTTCCAATAAGTTATTTTGCCAACATAGTAAAAAAATGCTTAGTTTCCCGCTCATTTACCCAAAATGTCCTTTTGCGTTGCGTTGCTTCACAATAATTTATTTTTTAGGGGTATTCAATAATTCTTTTTTATTACTAAGTTCCATCAGACAATGAAGTTGAATCGATGCCTAGTAAAATAATTGAACTTTTCATCTTGTACTTTCCCGCTCTTTGTCTAGCAATTGTTCACGATATCTCAAATGAAATATAGGATTCTGTCTACTACTTTTTTACTGAATTATCAAATGTATTAGTAACTTTCTCATATTTATGTTGAGTTAATGGAGTCTCTTCTCCATTATTTTAAAAAACATAGTTACGTATACAAATACAAGCTAATGCTTTCTAGAAATATGTGATTTGAATAAAGTTGTAGAATCAAGTTTATACAGAGATAGATTTTGATGTCTTTTAAGGAACTATCAAAAGTTATACTTTTTGGTCTCAAAAATGTCAATGCATTAGTTTATTGGCATACTTAAGTACTAACTTAACTCGAACCATGCAAAATTATGATAAGGAGATAAATAAGCTTCTGCTTATCTATATGTGCAGATTGTTATGTTTCTACTTGATCTACCTTTTTACCTTGAAAGTCTAGCAACCTTCTCTATCGCGTGAATTTCTGGATATAGGATATCACATCCAGTTTTCAATCTGTGCTTCAGTTTGCTAGTTCAATTTAATATACATTGGCTCAATGGAACTAAAATAATGGAAATCAGATATTTTTTTCAAATTAACACTTTCTAACGTATGATATGTGCGACGACTCTAAAAATGTCGTATTATGTTGAAATCCACAGTCAGCTCATAGTTGATTCACCTGATTCGGAATAAAAGTTTCCTTAATACTTTCCTTCCACATCTTGCTATATATCTTGTTGCTAAAGTTCCAGTTCCGCACTCTTATATTGCTGTAATTTAATTTTTAAGATTTTTATATCTATTGATGTCTTATCTACATCGAGACTTTTTTTTATTTATGTTAGTCCTAATTTCTGTACTTTTTCTAGAGAAGCAGCTCTAATAACTGAATCCTCCTGGTCTGATCCATCTTCTTTTCTTATTGGCTGTTCATGTAGAATAAGCCTTTTCCATTATTTGGTTGCTTTCAGAAATAAATAGTTATAATATTATCATGAGGTAATTCACTCAGACAGTCACCGTTTTTGATACGCTAGATTTCCCGTTTTTATTGTTTTGTTGAATTGTCTGAAGTCGTTTTATCGGCTAAAGCTCGAGTTTACCTCAATTTTCTTCCGATTCTCCTTTTTTCTATTATGAGGTCAATAATTGCTTTTGGGTAATTATTTTCTATTGTTTTGTGTTTAATCGCAGGAGTGTTTTCCCAAGTTGCTTGCTAAATATCTGTTACAAGAAGTTCTACTTTATCATATACATATTTTTCCGTTTGCAGTGGAACTAAGAGAACAATTGCATGCTCATACAATAGCAAATGATAAGTAATCTACTTACTATTAAGAATACAAGTTAACTCTGTGTGAAGCCGAGAAACCATCTTATGTACAACACATTCCTATTTTTTATTCTGTTAATCATATTCAATATCAGTCACTATTTGTATTCCATTAATATTCATCAGAAATACACCACACATATTCACAAGTAGTCTTATAATTTTATACATAATTGTATATCTGAGGAGTCATTATTTCCTTTTCCACTTTGAAGTCACATTCCGTAAAATAACGCTTCGGGAGCGCTTGCGAATGTATCAAACGACATTTTAGATACTTCTTCAGTGAAGCTCAAGTGAATATTACCATCTTTATAATGGGAAAATTTGAATGAGAATTGAGGTTTCGATTCTGTATATTGAATATTTGATATAGATTGCGCGAAGTTTGGAGATATATCGAAACTCAAAAACAAAAAATTACACCACAATATATTTTCAATAGAAAATAATGGAGCGGAAAGTGCGAAATGGAGAGGGGATTTTATTTTATTTCAGTAAACAACTATCTTACAATCTTCTAAATGTTTTTTAAAACTAAGAATCACGTTAGCGGCTTTAATACATTCAGAGATGATTTTGAGATCATAATATGAATATTCCTTAGAAGCTCTGATTACAATTTCGATTTTATAATCTGAAGAAATCAAACAGGCAGTGGTACAACCATGTAAGACGGATGGACGAGAACAGACTTCCGAGAATAGTCCTGGAAAACAACCCGCCCGGCTCAAGGCCTCCCGGGAGACCACCTAAAAGGTGGAAAGATAGTTGTTGGCAATCTACCTCTCACAAAAAGATGCAGAGGCAGCTTCAGAATTAACAGATCGACAGATCTCCAAGAAGTAGAAGAAGAAGAGAAGAAGAAGAAATCAAACTAAATCGATTTCATATCTTGTCTAAGTATTGCGTTAGATAGTCAAATAAAAATGATTTAACAAGATATTTGGAATTTGGTGGTACAAATGATAATACTAAGCTTGTAGGTTCAAATTTATATAAAAATGATCATCAATTCCATCTGAAAAAGAATATGAAAGATCTATCAGTATTTTCAAAAAAAAAATAATTTTGAGAATTATAAACTCCAATTTAATATTCTTCCTGATGATAATGTAGATTTTCCCAGCTAGAATTATGAGAGAATGAATGAGAATGAGAATGAATCGCGTTGGAAATTTGAAATTTCGCATAGTTTCGGCATCAACGTATTGAAAGGGAAAAAGTGATATCTTGATTTGAATATGTTCAGTGCATGTAACGAACCATCCCTTTCAACTGATTACAAGGCCTTAATCTGCCTAATAGTTAACTTTAGAGAAAGTGAGCTTACCATAGAGAACACTAACACTCTCACTACTAGCTTCGAATCAATTGAGGAGCTGGACCGTGTAAATATGGGGGACCTGTTTGGTAATTTTTATTTTTTGCTCGTGTGGGAAATGCGTACTTGATGAAATTAGCAAACAATAAGTGGATTTTGTCTTTTCGAGAAGTTATATGGTGAGAATTACAGTTATTGACACCGAAAGAGGGTGAGATGGCATCTTAAAGTAGTGGATGAGAAAGATGTTTCAAAGTTAATAGTTAAACCATCCCAAATCGCTTTTTTAAGCACACTGTCATTCAGACACTATAGAGACAGCAAAACTTCCTGTTAAAACACATAGGACGATAGCCACGGAGTGGAACTTTTTCTGAAGATCAGCTGCAAAACTTCTAATTTCTTGATAGTCTTATAAGTAACAGGGCCACTTCATTGGTTGAACACATTAGTTGATAGAAATAGTCTCCTTATAAATAGCTGCAGAGGATATTAAATTCTGCTATTGATATTTGCTTCCTATTTGATGAGAATCAAAGTTTCAGGAATGGTATGAAAATCTAAGGATTTCTATTTTTGAAAGTGATATTTACCAGCCAATCTTATTCTAGATTGAGAGTTCGACAGCTACAGTGCACACTCAATGTGTATAACTGTAACATATTGAACAATCAAGAACACAAATAACAATTATTGAAAAGCATATTATCCAAAACATCCCTTATAGCCATAGCTGAGGCAACCAATGTTGAATTTTGTATTCTTCGTAACCTATCTAAGGATAATAAAGGACTGAAGCGGTCGACAGTCAAATTTTTACATTCTCTTGTCTACTAAATTAAATTCAACCTCCACACCAGCGTTTTCACAGAAGGAAAATAAGGTAATTTCCCAACCTGAAGAATAAGAAATATGGCGTATTTTCAACTTAATTCTGTTTCCTTTATCCGTTTCCGTTATACTAAAAGCGATGGATATGAATAAATAAAGTTCGATATAAGTAGAAGGAATGTTACAACATACACATACATTCTTGTGAAATGATTGTGTACCACTATTACAAAATGTGTTTTGTACGAATTAAGAATTATATCCAGCTTAAACTCTTAATAGAATAACATGAGGCGATATTAAAGTATATACTTTTACACGTATATGTATATTTTTTATTTATATTATAAAATGCCCGTGGTACGTCTATGTCTTAAAAAACATGCGAAGTTCACTAAATAGAACTACCGCTGTGCATTTACATTGACTTCATTTGCATAATGCGACTATTCTTGCCAAAATGAGTGGAGAAAAAAAGGGAAAATATCTCTCTAGCTTTCTGCTTCTTGTATTTAACTTAGAAATATAGGGCTGGAAAAGTGAATTACCAAGACTGCTTTTCTTTGTTTTTGATATTATATCCAGATGTTGGCAATGCTATATGTGTTGTCATATAATCGTTATTAGTGAAATTAATCAAATTCTAATAAAAATTTCCCTAAACAGTCAATATATTTTCTTTCCCCAGATAAACATACTGCTACTCTTAATCAATAGCCTTTTTTTCAATTGGATTTTGGTAGATATGTTTATTGTATGTATTAGGAGTTCAAATGTGTTTAGCTTTATATGGAGAAAGCAGCAATATCCTCAATCAATGTTAAGGGACATCACTATCTCCCACATTATGGCAATTATGAAGAGCAACATCGTTGTCTGCAGATTTTGCTAGGATAAAACAGATAAAAGCGTCGAGGCGGCAAAGAGCAATGCTTTATTAATTGGATCAATAAATATTACAAGTAAAGAATCAACATTCCAAATAAAACCATTTATAGATGCTCTGGTACTGAATGACTAAGTGTATATGTACTGGTCTCGATATGGGAGGTACAATAAACCTCTCTAAATCTGTGAATATATACAAACCGCTTGATATTTATTTATTCCTTGATACTATACGCTCATAAATCTTATACTTTTTTTTTCATATACATTCTTAAATGTATATGAATATACAAGGTGTTTCTATATTCGACCGACAACGATCTACCACAGAGAGATCTCAAGAAATCATTCATTTTAATGTAGGAGTACTAACCCTAACGGGGGCCAGTTATTCCAATGATGAATTGATGAATTTTTTTCGTATTCGAAAGAAGCTATAATATTTTGTTATGAAAATTACTTGAACAGTTTGAAATATAAGAGGAGAATTTATCGCTATATCTATTTTGGAGAAATGTAGCGAGCAAGCCCTCCATTATGTGAAAAATATATTGTTTGTTGAAAACAATAATAAATATAGCGAAAAGTATCGATATTAAAGTTGTATCAATTGCGTAGCTCAATTCAATTACAATGTGGTACAAGATTTTCACCAAATCTAACCAGATTCTTAAATAAAAACTGTATTTTTGGTGAATAATAGCCACTACGATTGTATGATGCCATTCGGTCTAAAAAGCGCCTACATCTATTTAAATAGGTGGTTTAAGTTTGCGAAGGATACAAGATGTTTACGTGACTCAAAATTCAAATCAGTATTATTTCACGAGCATTCACTGAAAAACAATGAAACAAACAAAAAAAAAACAGAATGTAAAAATAAAATATTTCGGGCTAGAATGATGGGTTTTTCATTTTGAGCAAACCCCACCTTTTGCGCTTTATCTCCAGTGAATAAGTGATCAAAAAATGGTTTTGTATGCTGCTATTCAAGCAATATGATGTATGTGATCGGTTTCTTTCGGATAGGTTATGGTTGAACTAAATAGCTTCTCTAGTTGGATAACTTGTTTGAAAGTTGCCTCCACTTCTGCCCTTAGCATGTTGTGGGTCTGTTTGATCGATAGAAGTTAGAAAGATCAAGTTACCCGATTTCGAGTAGGAGTGTTTACTAAAATATACTGTGCACACACAGCAAAATAGTTTTTGGTCAAAATTGTTGAGTTGATACCCTATCAAAAAAACATACAAACACTTATATGCTTACAATTATTGAAAAAGATGAAGGGAATGATACAGTAAAAAATTGGTGGCCGCAAATCAACCACATAAAGGAAAATCTGCATTTCTCTAAGTGAAAAAGGGAATATCTAAAACCATTCAGCAACAAAACCGATAGATATGCAATGAATATCGACGCAACATCTTTTTCATAATTTTATAGAATCATTTTCTCGAACTAGCATCTCAGGAAATAACAATGGTCTTTTTTTATGAGAGAGTAATGAGACCCAATTTCAAGTCCAAAACTGGTTATTTTAAATATTGTTACAGAACTAGCTGACCCGGCAGACTTTGTACTGCCTCAATCGATAAATGGAAGACCAAATCTTCTATATACAATAAACTCGAACCAATAAAAAAATGCTCGGTATAAATAAAGTTTTATTATTATTTTCGATTAACTACACATGATGTTGTTTACTTACAAAACAGAGTGTTCCAGTGATACTGACTATAAGATTTCAATTTAATATTGAAAGACACACCTAGTTATGATAGTAAAGTCTGTTAATCAATTTAAAGCTTTCTGATAAACTATAGTTTTTTTTTTTTTTGAGGTTCGTAAATAAACAAAGATGACGGTTTTCGGACGCGCGAACACGCGACGTGTAATTATTCATGCGCGAAGCAGGGAAACTCCAAGTTGATTCCGCAAACTTCCAACAACTGGCCTTGCGATTTATTTATGGTCATCGCAAAGGCCAGACGTAAGGGAAAATGTGAACGCTTGAAATCGAATATTAAATTAGTTAGGATCATCAGTATACGTGGGATCAAGATCTCCTTTGTATTTTCCCTTCATGATTGTTGCCTCAATGACGTTATTCCTCACTTTTTTCACAGCCATTCTTGTTCCATTGCACAGTCAAGGTTGATTAATGTTACTCATACTGATCCTCTTTTTAACTGCAAATTGTGAGGTGTTAATCCCGACAATTCCAGTGAATTTAAAAACTCCGTAGAACAGTTGACTACATCATCCTGGTTAATAACGTGTCGATTTGAAGGAAACCAACTGTCCCGGAAAAAAAATCTGAACTGTTGCGCCACAGCTGGAATAACACGCTGAATAAGCTCCTCTTTTGAGTCTGTGATGTGACAGAAATGTGTAGGTAATGTAATAAAGCCAGTCACGAGTTTTAGCGAGACTAAAAAACAGTAATTCATTTTTATATATGTATATAAATAGATAATGTGAGTTATTATCTAAAATGTCCACGAATTTACTTGAGCTTATACACGTTTCCTCTCGTTAGTTGGTCTTTTATAACCATAACCTGTTAAGAAAAATTGAAAAATGTTTTAGCCTTGTGTGTTGTAGGTTGCCAATTGCCAATTTCAGCTTAAGTACGATTGTAGATTTTTCCATTTAGTAAGTAGGTCCAAGATGTGTATTCATTTTAGTTTAGTTGCAACTAGCAAAGAGCAGTTGTGAATTTTAGTGTGATTATGGAAAATTTAGATGAACCGTGTAAACGCCAAAAAATCAGTCCTTTAATAGCAAAGATACGAACATCAATAGATAAATGTGTTGAATCTTTTATAAACATTTATGTAGAATGTTGTTCATACAGTGGAGTTAGTATTTTTCAAACAAATTGCTTATCCCTCACATATTTTTGGATATCTATTGAACGAAAACAACTTTCTCAAAATAAGCTCCAGTTAAATAATCAGAAAGTTTTTGAGAACAATTAGGCTTTCACTAACTTCACAATTTTTTTAAGATCATGTTTTGTATGCGAAATTCTGGTAATATAGGAATAACTAAGCGTATGTTGATTATTAAGTTCACGGATTGTTTCAATGCTTGTTTCAAGAGCTTCGCAGAATAATTTTTGAACTTAGGAGTGAATTTTCTAATTTTCTACCCCTTCATGATAATATTGGTTTTAGCACACTATGTATCTCTCTGCAAAATTTCTATATATATATATATATATATATATATATATATATATATATATATATATATATATATTGATAAAACACATTTCATAATTCCTTTAAATTGATGATTACGGACTACAAGCTGTAACATATTTTCTGCTTGATAAGATTGTATGCTCGATGAAAAGGTAAGCCATCTATCGTCTTAGCCTTAATCCTCAAGATTTAAATGTCGTCTTGTATCACTACAATCCTCATGAAAACCCGAGAACAGAATACCGGAATAAATCGAATGCAGTTGGATCTACAATGCACTTTCAGATTAATAAAAATTGAGGATTTCTAGAGTGCAACTATACGTTTTTGCTTATTTTAGGTTGTGCCGGTTGAATCTATTTTAGATAAAAAGAAATTTATCAAGCATAGTACACGTAAATACGTGATCTGAAAACCGAGCTAAGTGTTTAATGATTATATTTTATTATTATCGTCAAATAATAAACTCAATTTAATACGTTATTAAGTAAATTTATTTTATTTGTATTATTTTACGAATAATTCGATCTCAGATTCTGTCTGTTTTTTTACTTCGAGTGAATTCAGGGTGTTCCGGGACTTGATGGAATAAATTCAAGAGCGCGTAGATGACGTGGAAATAGAATTACAAAAACTTTGCGCATCTGCCGAACTGTAGCTTCTATAGCATATTAGAAGAGAACATGCTTCACTATCTATATCAGTGTTCGGGTGGTAACAATAGTACCATGTACCTTCATAACTTCTTATCACCAATATATTCTCAATACCTGTATAATGCACAGGGTATCAAAAATAAATTGATACATATACTTTTCTCAAAACCTTTACGAGTTATCAATAAAACTTTAATTACAAATATTCTTTGTATTTGAAGGAATTTTGGAGGATCATTCACTTGTGGATTATACGGCTTAGGAAAATTTGAGGTTATTCAAATTTTTATTGTAAAATCCTTATGTTTAGAAAATGCCCCAAAATAAAAATGAGTATAGCTGGCACCATTTGCAAAATGAATATCCAAACTCAAAACTTAGTTTCAACGAATTTTCGCAATTTCCTAGTCTACAAACATACTAGGTGTCTTTTTTACTGTATGAGTTTCGAATTTTGTAAATAACAAAATCTCATTCTTTCAAATGGCACCCGCGGTGTATTTATTATACCTTTAATAAAATGCGCATACAGTACGAAACTCATACAGTAGAGAAAGACACCCAGTATGATTGTATACCCGAAAATCCAAAAGTCAATAATCTAAAAATTCCTATGAATACAAAGAATATTTGTGAATAAAGTTTTTTTTGATAAGTCTTACAGGTTTTGAGAAAAAAACGAAGATTCAAACATATAGAAATATATGCAGAGATTCAAGAGGCACTTAAATCAATTAAGATTTTATCATGTGGACTTAAATAGTTAATGTGAATTGCATGCATCTGCGGTTTTACAAGAGACATTCTATATTTTTCGAATATTAGCTAGGTATTTCTCTTGCCTTCTCGAATATTATATGCCTAAGGGTCTCCCTCTCACTTATTTATAGAACAAGGAAGTTTTAAATTCTAAGAATCACCTAGCAAGATCAATATAATTGCCTATTGGTATATTGAAATAAATCAACAAACTGCATAGATGACTCATGATACAGTTAATTGATTTTTCAAATGTGCATTACACAGAAGAGACGTTTGAAATATATTTATATGGAGAATAATAGAAAAGAATGCTACAAGGGGAAACATGTAGTTTGATTTTCAGATTGCAGATTACATTGTTATACGTTATCTCTTCCATGATTGCAAAATTGCTCGTTTTATCAATGGAACACATTTTTGTGATCGATCATGAACAAGAAACTCAGCCTATCAGGAATGAAAGTGCTTAGATCATTAGAAAAGTTTATTTTATTTTAGTTTATTCTGCCCGTGCAGCGCTAGTCAATAGTACAAGTCTGAATCAATTGGAAATTACAAAGAATATATATAGTTTTAAAAAATGCTGCATTGGAATCTTAGTGTATGGATATCCAGGTCTCTATGGATTCATAATCTTCTCAAATAAAGTGTTCCACCAAAAACATACACATAATGTGAAAACGGGAGTAAAAAACAACGGAAAGTGGAAAATAGTCCAAGCTAGGAATGCTCAGTTTTTCCAGCTAAAGAATAGGAAAAAATTTTTTTGGCAATGGAGTGGAGCGTCGCCAGAATTTAGAAATTTCAATTGGTCATTTGGTTTTACTGTTTTATGGTTACAATTTGTTTGCTTTATCAATGGTGCACGTTCTGAAACAGAACAAAAAGTACTGGACATCATGAACTACAGGGCATACTAACTATTCGAGAAGCTGGCAACGCATCCCAATGAAGAATTAAGGGTATTCTTCAGATACACTAAACTACAGGGAACATGAGAGACCGAAAGGACAATTGGATCGATAGTTTTAGTAGGTTAGGTTATGATAGTATAAAAAAAATACGAATTGAACTCTGGGGAGGGCAAGGAGTCTACGATCGAGAATGTGACGTGACTGAGGATGAGGACCTGTCGAAATGACAAGGGTTAGTAGAATCTCTTGATTTTCAAGAAGAAAAATAAACTCTCTCAAAAATTAAAGTGTTCATTTTTCATTTCTATTTAACGTTCCTGAACAGCAGTGGTAAATAGTACGGGAACAAAATATATGGAATATATGGAATTACA
Source organism: Diorhabda elongata (assembly GCA_026230145.1). Classification (NCBI taxonomy): domain Eukaryota; kingdom Metazoa; phylum Arthropoda; class Insecta; order Coleoptera; family Chrysomelidae; genus Diorhabda; species Diorhabda elongata. The sequence continues at coordinate 8,723,216 of CM047929.1, forward strand.
TAATAAAATACAGAGGAAACTATGAAAAACTATTTGAATACATAATTTCATTTCATATCTTGCAGTGCAGTTTGATAGCTTTGGAAAATAATGAAACTTTTCAACCTCAATAAAGGGAAGTTGAGTACTTATTCTCCTCATATTAGGTGTCAGAAAAAATTACTGATATATGGTGTAGTGAAATCGGTGCTTGTCACTATTCTTACCATTATATGTGGGCTGCTACTTAAGATTTGAGATATACAAATAAAAACAAATAATCATGATTGGGGAGGAACTTATTATTTTGTGATTGTTAGCTTAGAAGCTTTGATTTTGAGTAATGACAAGTTTTGACAGTTATTCGGAAACATCATAAATACAGTGGCCTACATATTTTTCCAAAACAATTATTTATTTTGAACTATGAAAAAGTATTCTTTTATGCCTTGGAGTTTTTAATATGTCAATCCCAACGTTTTATTCAACATTCTACGCATAATAGAAATTGATAAACATCTTATGTGTCGTTTCCAATCTAAGTGCTAAAGCGAGAAAAGATACACGATTTATAGCCGCTGCTTTTAACGACGCTACTCTGGTTTCGTTCCAGCTAGAGTTTATTTGGATGGAACAGAAAAATATGATGATATATAGTCATTAGCATTATTTATTTAACTATTGTTTTTATCAATGTATATGCTTGGAGGAAATACACCCTGTATCGTAGAATATGCGAACACCGAATAACGTTTCATCTCTAGAGTAAAATAAACAACAACTTTCAGAAGAGAATTGAAAATCGTAATATATTCATGGAAGTACATGAGAAGTACATCCAAACAAACGGCGGAAGATACGCTGAATCAAATATTGGCAAAATTGTGGAAACCATTTCATGTGGCTTTTTCTTGAATGCCGGATTGAATATCAAAATGTACCTCTACCTATTTCAAATATGTAAATTTGAATAGTTGAACAAAACAAACGTTTGTGTAGTTTATGAAAAGTATGACAAAAACCCAAAATTTATATACATTGGAATATAAGTATAGTCGATACCAGTAAAGCAGATTTGAACACGTAAAGCTACAATTAACAATTTAACAATTTGCCTTCAGGAAGAAATTATTGGATTTAGGATATTCTTCTCTAATTTCCAGGTGGAGAGGCAAAATTGAGATTCATAAGTAGTATTTTCCATTTGGAAATATAAAAAAAATAATAATAGGCTTGATCACCCTATTTATCGCGCCGTCCTTTATCGTTGGAGCAAATTATATTGTATTTTGATACATTATTTTTATTTAAAATTGAATATGAGTGTATTTCAAAATTTATGTGGACAGAAAAAGGTATTCTTCCATTTACCTGAAACTCAATTGGCTGAAATGTTCTAGTTGTTTTGCGACGAGTATCATAACGATAAAAATCTTGGACTACAGATAGTGTTTCTTCATATTCATGAAATTATATATCTCAGCATTAAGCAGCAGCAGCATTAAGTCGATCGAAAATTACATTCCAAACAATAACTAGAATTGCTGTTTTAAAATGCTGAAACTTCCGCCGCTATCCCGTAGTTTCAGATCGTGAAGTTGGTTTCTCATCTCTGCTTTCAGCATTAAATTCCAATGCATCAATTTCTAACGCGTTAAAGGCATCATGTCGAGCAGGCCAATGAGATGGAGAAAGACTCTTAACTCTTAAATTTATATGCGGCACTGAGATTGGTAGATATAGTTATAAAAAATTGTTTACTCGGGCCTAGGTGTGAACCTATCACTGTAAATTAGCCGCATTATTTCGGCTACTAAGAGGAGCGTACTACTCACAACGCGTTTTAAGCAAATTAGGCAATCCCACAATACTATTTGTGAGATAGGCTGAACATATATGACAATCATAGCTTTATGGTTAACGCGAAAGGGCTACAAAGTAATTAATCATTTTATTGGGAGTTACTTTCATAATAGATGAAACAATGACACAAAATAATTGGAGATTAAGAAAAAATAGATCATTCCATAGAAGAATCGATATTCCTCATGAAGCTATGTTTGGTAAGACAAACGATATAGATAACACATATTTATCAAATGATACTGTGAACAACAATGAAGACATGGAAGAAAAACCAAAGAAAATTCAGATTCATATAAGGGTAACTACGAATTGAGTAAACTGAAATGAATTACTAAATAACAACGATAGCATACCGGCCAATGATTAGTTTGAGCTTGAAACTTTTAATATAATTTTGAATAAATGGGAAAAAACATATAAGAATATGAAAATTGGAGCTACGATAATGTTATCCAAATTAATAATGATATATTATATACACTGAATACCGTAAATGGGACGGTAAACTGATTATTCTGGACAACTAAGCTACTTTACGCTGAATCGCAGTTTATCACGCAATTACCTAAAGATAGGAAAAAAATACTCCACGAAATTCTTCAAGTATGTCGGTAAGGGGTTAAGGTTTAAATTTCCTCAAATTTAACTGCTAGTGATTTTGCATTAACGAGTTAACGATGGATATTTTGGATATTTTTAAGGTGCTTATTATCGTGTTCAGCGCTCCAACTTTTCACTTATCCTCGTCATCCTCGCTTCCAGATTTTCTTCCTCTTTAGCGTCTTCCTTCATAACCACCCTACGTTTTCTTCGTTCATTTGTATTAATAAACTTCTCATTGCTCTTTTCCTTATCTTGAACTTCGATTTATCTTCGTTGACTCGTAGATTCACTGTCTCTGCCACTGACTCGTTTTCCGATGTTGAAAGGATTACTTCATCGTCTACTTATGTATAAAAGTATTATTCAGAAGTTAGGAATAATATTTTGATTGTAAATGTTGTGAACGAATAATTTCTGGGGGGTAGAATATGCGCAGCCTAGAAAAAGACTCAATAGCCTAGATACTCAAGACTATAATCCTAATACATAAACTACGTTAAACTGAAATATATCATATTTCTCTGATCATATTGTGAAATAATTTCATGTTTAACATAACCACTGCAACTGACATACTTAATTATAGTCTACTTTTTTTTCTTTCCCTGTTTTCTTGGTTCTGCACAATTTTTTGTAGTTTTTGCTTACTTAGGAGCTCGGAAATTAATCTATTGAATGGAATCATGATAAAATGAAAGTTCTGAATTTGTGAAGTTAAAATACAGGATACGCAGATTTCTGAAAGTTTAATCCAATCAAAAGTTCGGAGCCGGTTTTCAAAGCAGCACAAATCACTTTCACTAGAATAGGCTAAACGGTATTAATTACTTTATCTAGATTATGAAAAAGAAAGATGAAAATTTATGAGAAAACTCAATCAAATACATTTTTCATTGAGAATGTCAATAAATAATGCCTACTGGGGATGGGATAATTATCATTCAATATATATATATATATATATATATATGTATATGACGTTGTTACCAGCTATATGATGAGTAATTTTTTATTGGGACCGTGGCAAGGAAACACCAAAGTAGACTAACTTCCGAGCTTTCGAGTACTTATATATTCATCGATGGAAATAATTAATTGAGATTAAGATTGACATCGAAAAATCAAAAATTTTTTTAAAACTCATGGATGTCAATCTTAATATCAATTAATTATTTCCCAGAAGATGAAAATATAAGTATTGGAAAGCTCGGAAAATTGAAGTTAGTCCACTTTGGTCTTTCCTTGCCACGTACCCAATGAAAAACTACCATATATATATATATATATATATATATATATATATATATATTTCATCAGTGTTTCAGAAATAAATTTTCCTGGAGAATCCCTTCTATTATTCTACTTTAATCCACTAATTAGCAATTTAATTTCTTAATTTTGATTTGAGCATCTCAATCTCAAACTTCTTCAAAAGCGACGATGTTCGGAACGTTACTGTGAGTGGTGAGCGCTACCGTGTGATGATTGTCAATTTGTTTTGCCCAAAATGGAAGAATTGGACATGTCAGACATGTGGTTTCAACAAGACGGTGCAACAAGCCACACGGCACTCGAAACAATGTCCGAATTGAGAGCCATCTTCGGTGAACAGTACATCTCACGTTTGGGGCGCATCAATTGGCCGCCTAGATCGTGTGATTTACGCCTTTGGACTATTTTTTGTGGGACCATGCTAAAGCTAATGTCTACAGGGATAAATCAGCACCGATTGACGCACTGGAAGCTAATATTTAAAAAGTTTTTCGTGAAATACCGGCCTATATGTTGAAGAGAGTGTGTCAAAATTGGACCTTGTGCATGGGCTATCTAAAGCGGAGTCACACCCAACATTTGCATGAAATCATCTTCAAATATGAAATTATACTATTTCCTTCGAAAAATTTAAGCCAACCAAAAAGCTGTAATATTTTATGTTTACCTAGCAACGATCAAATTTCAGCGATAATACTGCACTAGTGCAAATTATCGATAATTTGCACTAGTGCCAAATTTTCGTCTAGGATTAATAAACATCATTGGGTTTTAATTTTATATTTTAAGAAAAGGAACAATTATTGTTTATTTTAAATTAAATTTTTCTCAGGAAATAGTCTGCCAAAATGCCCTCTCGTGCATGTCAAATTGTCTCATAATTTCCTCTCGTGCGCATTCGCGCACTCGAGAAAATTAAATTGTGACATGCACTCGGGACATTAATATTGATTACTCTATCGATTTCAATTGATATTTCATGATTTTTTTCAAATATTCTATGGTATTCAGAATTAGCCAGGTAACTAGGTAACTGGCGACGTCGCCATGGCGTCCGAAAGCGGTATACGCCCGAAGTATATAGACTCAAAAGGAGACTATGTTGGATAATAACTGATTATGAGAAGCTTCCTAGACAACCCTTGTAATTGGAATTGTGAATGGTAATAGATAGTTGGTAAGTGTTAGAATGAATGTATAAATAAATTATGATTGATTATTTATCGAATCATTGTGAGTTTCTCTTTGTACTATAATTCATACAGTACAAGAGAGTTGATAATTTTTTCTCGGAGCACAATAGTCTTTGTTCTCATGACAAACACTTCTAAGCTCGTACGAAAGCATTGAACAATATCACTTCAATCTTACACCCTCCTATCAAAAGTGTGGCTGAAAACGAGCTAACCGCAAAAAATCTATTATGCTTTCCCCTGTGTGTATTCAACTTCATCCCAAAATCAACGCAAACATGAAACGAAAGCAAATAAGAACTAACTGAAGATTACTCATGAAACAGTAGAATTGATCGACTAACAAATAAGAAAGTTTATTCTATCAAAACTTTGATTTATATTAGAATTATCAGATAAACGTTGGAACAAACAAATGATGAGTTTATTAATTCAAATTTTATTAGAGTATATAGATAACTCAACGTATTAAGTGAAATAAACAAGTCATCAAACTACCAAAACTATAATTAAAACATATCTTCTATCAGTTGGCAAATGAAAATGTTATATTTCCAAACTTGTTAAATCGTACTCCAATTTTTCAAAAAAATCAATAAATAGATATTATCGGAAAACCAGCAATGAATCTCATACAAAGTACAGCTACTACTGTTTGTGACGTATCTGCATGAACAGCAGAAAAAGCCAAAAAAGAAAAAATAAAAATGTAGGCATATTCTTTATGGAAATTGGAATTTTGTCTGGTTTTTTTACCTAGTGAAACATTTTGTACGTGACCAAAACGAAAATGTTTTGCGGCGAGAATCAATGTCATCAAAATACAGGGTTATTAAAGATGGAGAATCCGAATGTAAACGTTACTTTCCAATTAAAATTTATTTAAAAAAGAAAACACGATTGTATGAAAAATCCTCACCATAAAGATTTATTCATTAATCTCGCACTGTCCATTATTCGAACAATAAGGTTTTTTCCATAAACCTTCTCCTCCTTCGTACTGCGTCCAATAATTGTTCATGGTACTAGAAATACAGCCCAATACTTCGAAGCCTCAAACTTTTTGGCAGAAACGACGGTTTTATCGTGAACTGATCCTTCATAAGGTAATATGTGAATTTTCTCGTAACCTTCTTTAGTTCTAATTTGCTCATTGACTGACATTTTTATTTACTCTCCTCGTGTAGGTAAGTAATGACTTCCATACAGAAATTTGCTCTTTTTGTTTGATACCATACGCATTTTCACGCGAAAATATAAGTTCCCGTTTTAATTGATTATTGTGGCTGAAGTGAGCATTTTCATAAAAAAAATATCAGGGACAAATAATACATCCATTTTTAAGAGGTGTTTCAGGTTTGGGGATTTGAGGTGTTTCAATATCTCAAAATTCAAATCTATATTGTGTTGCCAAGCTTTTTGATGCTTTTCTGAGTATTTTTTAGACAAACCAATAATTTAAAGATAATTCATAATTTTTATTGGCATTTTGAGAACCTTTGTGAAAGATTCTGAGCTGAGAACACGTATACAAAGAGGTTAGGTTAGATTAGGTTAGGTTAGGTCATAATTCCTACCATTTTTCTCATCTACAATAGAAAAATTTATGCAATTTCTTTTATTTAGATTCAAGGCTGAACAAAAGTTAATTTTCCAAAAGATATTATCGTACTTGAAATTCTTGTTTCCGCCATTTTTTTAGTGTTTATTTGGTAAAAAAATAATCAATCGTATTTATTACCTTCTAACTTTTAGTTATATGCAAAATGAAAATGTATGAATTTGAGTAGAAGTGATGAAACTAGTCATAGAGAAATCATGATAGCAGTGAGTAAATTTGAAATTCAAATATTTTTTTTTATATTTCTACATCTAACAAGAATTAGCGTATAGGTAAATGAGTCGACATTACAATTTAATAACGATCGGAGGCTCTTAAAGATGTTATTGGTTTATCTGTATAATGAGGAAATATATAAATAAAAGAAATGAATGGGGGAGACTCTTTTTCTCATCATGAAGTTCGACAAAAAATATTTCTTTGTAATTGTCCTATTACGTTTTGTGTGCTGTTGCTCTTTTTATTTTTAGTTGTTCTGTGATTTTGCAGCTGAACTGAATGATTCGTCATTTAGATTGTGGAGAAATTATTTCTTTGAAAGAAATGAGTAGGATATTTTCAGAACAAAAGCAGTTATCTTGAATTTTTTCGAGGGGGACAAAAAATGAGAAATACTGCTCTCTCGCCTATAGTTTGAACACGCTTTCGATCGATTTTTGAGGACTTCTAAATGTCCGACTAATTTGAGTTATAGTTAGGTCACTCCTTAAGGGCTGATGTTTGTAATTATTTTTTTTTTCATCGTCTCACTCCACATTATCATTGTAGGGAGCATCAAGAAAGTATATAATGGGAAATTTCAAAGTATGTGAATACACTAACTCAAAAATTTAGTTTAATATTGAGGTTTGAAAATTGTTTTTTTCCGTAATTGACCGTCCAACAGATGTAATGATGTATAGTTTATTATGTTGTCTTTTATCTACGTTCTAGAAAGATTTTTGACTTTGTTGTAGCATATAGTTTTTAGATGGTATGTGGATACAAAGCTCAGCTCTATTTAACGGTGAAGGATTATACGTAAAATATAGAATTCGAAATAATTCTAAAATCTGTTCATTCAATCATGTGATTTAATAAATAAATTATAATCAAACTTCCTGAAAATCACGCTTCCATTTATCGAAACTGGAAAATAGGGAATAGATTATAATTAAGATTTGAAAAGATGATTTTATGGTGCTCTTTTATCAATAGTTGTAGAATCCAAGGTATACTGTGGCCTTCATTTCCAAACACTGCAGTTCATGATTTTTAACACTGCAAAAGTCCGTCTACTTATCAGAATTTTGCTTACCTTCTCCTTCTTTCTCGCCGTTCTATAGTTCTCTTTATCTTCCCAATTAGTCGTTTTATTTCTGAATATACATATTTATTATTATTTTGATCTACTTTTTTGATCTAATGTTTTTAATCGTCTCATTATTTTTGCTGTTTAATTTCCTATGTTGAGTTCATTTATTTGTTATTGGCTCTTCCATATTACCTTGTTCTATATTATATATATATATATATATATATATATTTCTATCATGTTGATAGTAATGTCTTCTTCTGAGCCTGTTATAACTTTAGTTTCCGCGTGGTTTAAATTGAGAAATTTACTCTTATCTATAGTGTTCTTCCAGCGTCAGTAAATAGTTTTTTAATTCGCTTCGGCTTAGTCACGTTTAGTAGTTGGTTATTTCTTTCGATTTTATCGTTCGAAATTGCTACATATTTATGGCGCAGTCATTTTGTTATCATCACCAGTGGTAAACCTGTCAAAAATGTTATTATTTGCTTTTTGATAAATATTCTGTTGCAAATTTCGTTGTTTATTGTTTTATTTAGAATCAACTATGTCCATTCTAGTTATACTCTCTTCTAATTAATCGAGTTTATTGCATGTTTCTCTGGCAAGTAGGTCATTGAGGTAGTAGTTCGGAATGCTAGGAAACCATCAACAACATTTCCCTTCGAGGAATATTTTTTCCCTAATTGCAAACTTACCGATGATCATTTTTCATAATTCAATAAATTTTGCTGAAGCTATATAAGCATATTTAACAAAAACATTTTACTATCTTCCAGAAAATTTGTTCAAATATACAGACTTTCATATATTGTTTTTGGAGGCACAGTTTTTTATACCACAAAATGTAAACTAACATCATTTTTTTAATCTGGAATCTGGAAAAAAACTTTTTTCTTAGTTTGAGTATTAGAAAAGTATGTAAATGAAATTTTTAATATTTTGTACAGGTAGACTGTTGAACTATAGCTCTGGTTCTGTCGATTGCAGCAAACTCGACCGCAATGTGGAATTTTTAGAAAGATAAAACACCCACAATATCTTCATATTTCCGTGTATAATATATTCCATTTTCTTATGTTGATGAACATGCTAGCAGCATTCATGAAATTCCAACAATTCTCGAAAAGTTGAAAGCTGAAACATTATTTTCCTAAATCTACACATGTAATATTATAGTGTATAAGATTTCCTACAAATTTGATGCCCTCAATATTTTGGCCTGTTTTATATGTATGCGGTTCAATTCAGTTCGTTTCGGTCCCTGTCTGATACCTAATAGAAAAAGTACAACACCGAATACCCCCTCGACACAAACAAGTTTTGAATTGGTTGAATATTCCCTCATAAATGTATTTTGGATTTGAAGATGGTACTCTAAGTTCACAAGAAATATATTCAATGATTCAATTAACATCCTATTCAAAAAAATGTTTTTCCATTTTTTCTTAGATTCGGGAAATAGTATAGATTACTCCAAATTGTTGCCGCAAAGTGATGTGAGGATGTACTCGATGAACTCTTGCATTTCTTCTTTGTTTTATAATTCTTCTTCACAAAACAAATATCGCAATAACTTGATTTCTTTCTATTATTATCACATCACAATGCACTTAGCATGAATAGACACGGCAAAAAATGGAATATACTATAAACTATGCGAACTGAATGGAAACGCATACCTATAAAATAGCCTTATGAGCCCAAAAGACCCGATTTTTGAGAGCTCCTCCGGAATTTATCAAAGAATTGTGAGTCGTTATATTTTTGATTGGAGATTTAATGTTCCTCATGGGTAAAAAAGATAATTATCTTATTTTTCATTAATTTTTCATATCAATATGTGAAATACAAGTAATGAGTTCACATTAATTATACTAATGAAATGTTGATATGCTGCAAAATTCCAAAAGATGCTATGAATATTTTACTAAAATCTGACGTTCGATCCAAATGTGGTTTAAGCGGTTCACTTTTTTTTATTATCAAAGCTGTTATATCGAGAATTCGGTTGGTTGAGCGTCATCCCGTCGTCGCGCAAAAACATCAAGCATGATATGTCTGTTGTACTTGGAAGTGGAAGTGATTATACATCGGGTCGATCGCTGAAGAGGTTGAATCAAAGAAGAATAAAGAATTGGGGGATATTAACGAGTTTATAATATGAAGAGGAGTTAGAAGCTGTTTATGAAACCAAATTTTTTTTGTTTTGTTTTTTATAAAAATTATTTCACATAAACTGATTATGAGATAGAGTGCGAACATGAACAAATGGAATAATCAGATTAATTACTAAAGCATAGGTGAATTTAGCCGATTTCAGCTTCCCCCACATATAATAAGGATATACAATCGTGTCCATGTTTGTTTTGATATTGGGAATAGAGATATATGTGAAATAATAAATTTGTATATACTTACAATCCATAACAGTCATTTTTCACAATGAAAACATACCAAATCATACTATGATATGAATAGAGCTACTTTTAGTTAAAATTAATTAGTAAAAATACGGGGGTTGTCTAAAAAGTTACACACGTAACAAAGTAACAAGACATTTTTTCCACGACCATTTTTATTTCAAAACATATTCTCTATTTGAGTTGGTACACCTAGTCCAGCGATGTTCTAACCTCTATAACAGTTTCAAATAATAGTTGTCATTTTGATTCTCAAATTGGCGTTTATGTATGCGATATCGTCCTCACCTGATGAAAATATCTTTGAGGCTAGGAAATAAAAAAAGCTCAACAATTATAAAAACAATAAGATCAGCCAAGCCGAAAGGAATAATATTGCCAAAAGGAATACAAAATCTGCAATCTTGCAGTTTATCACTAATTCGGTGCTGCTGACTATAAAAAAAACTGCAATAGGACAAGAAATCGACTTATTATTTATATGTGTATCTGCAATGTACCTCTTGTCAAACTGTAGGCAACGACCAAACATTACAAGGTGGTTAATAAAAGTGGTCCATCGAAAAGTAAATTAAAAACCGGAATATATCTGATGGGTATACTTTCACGAAATGTTTAAAATAAGTGTGTTGCTTCTCGCCAACGCTATTGCTGATCTACTTTACTCAAGATGTGGAAGCGGGAATGCAGGGAAATGGGAATATCTCTCAGTGACAACATTACACTATACGCGATTTGCTCCGCAGGCGATCAAATAGGAACAGCATAGGATCATGACGATTTAAGCTGAAAGACTTGGAACCCAGGAAAAGGCATCTGTAACTACACATAAGAAAGCTGAATGTATGTGCAACGGAGCAACAGCACAAGACATCGACCCAGAGGACGGAATAAAAATAAACGACAATAAGAAATATTGATACTACAAATGAAACACTCGTCACAGCAAACAAAGAGAGAACTATATAAAGCAAAAAAGCTTTACCCATTTCACCACTTTGAGGTTAGTCAATCCCTTAACTATCCTACAAACGATCGCCATTTTTTTTATAGATGAAAATGTCTTTTCCTTTTTTAGAGCTGTTCGTTTTGTGGAATCCACCGTATTGACTCATGTACTGATGATTAAGTACGCAAAAATTTAACTCATTTTGCCTAATTCCATGTCAATAAAAACTAGTAATTGTTCATTCGACTGCAATATATGAAGCCTATCTTCTGATATATTGGTAGTCTCTGCATCTCTCTAACCTCAATCCAATGGTCTTCCAGGATGATTTGATGAAATTTTTGGCTGGTTGTCGCATTTTTAATCAAACTGCCCAAAATTGTAAAATTGTAAATCATGGTACACAGTGTCTAATTTTTTATTTGCGAAGGTGTATTTACTTTCAAAAACAGATATTTGATGACAGTTAGATAATCCATGGGGAACTTCCAGACAAACCTTGTATTATATTTATAAGCTTATATAGTTCCTTATATTCTCATATGCCTGATTTGTCGTTTTGAGCTGTCGTAATACGTAATTCCAAGTGATTCTAATGTACATAGTAAGTAATTGATCACTCGTTAATATATGATAAAACGAATAATAAATGTTGGATTCAATTAACAGTCCAATTTTTCATTTCTAACAAAGCAAGCTGTCATTTTTTTTGAAAATATTACAATGCGAAAATTCCGAATCATTTGTAACAAATTGCCTTTGGTGCAGTGTGGTTGTAGCCTATCAGGAATTCAAAATATTGCGCATTATTCAAGTGATTTTTCTTTGTAACTCGCCGTGGAGAATTCTTTGGGGAATTAAGGAAAGTTATTCAAAATAATTCCACAGAGATCTTGAGTAATGGTCACAATTCAGATATCAGTCAACAATTCTACGAATGTACTTCCTCACCTTTGCATATAGAGAACAAAAATCGAAGTATAATCAACTGAATATTATTAGAGAAATATTCTACGAATTGATATAAATAAATAATTCATTCAAAAAAGATAAATTCACCTTTTACGATTCTAAAATAATTAGTTATGAATCTGTACTATCAAATTTACACGAATTTTTATCTAATCTACGTTTTCGTCTACCTTTAATTGTTGATTAGAATGTGGAATGAACATGCATTTAAATGTAATCAAAAAGACTCCAACAAAAAAATCCGGAATATTCTATTGTAGTTAAACACTAAACGTCCCAATGATATTTTTATTGACAGCTAAGACTCAACCATTTGTGATATTCAAGTATGACAAAGCTCCATTATATGATATGATCACGAAATAGTTTTTCTCGTAGTCAATATTGAATTCAATGGAAAAAAAGATATCGTGACCTTTAGCCATCTTTCTTTTAGCTTCATAATTTTGCGCTCATGAAATTTCTGGTCCGTCAGATAGTGTCAGATCAGGGCTATATTGGGGATGTAGATTCACTTCCCAGTCAAGCTCCCACAAGTTGCCAAAGATGTGTAAGGCCATGTATCATCATAATGGATTCCCGATTTGACAATTCTGGCCGTTTTTATTTGATTGCTTGATCCAGTTTTATTACCTAATTGTTGATAGTAAACATCAGAACTGATCGTTTGGTTCCTAGGAAGCAGCTCAAAAAACACATGTTTGTAATTCGACATAACTAACAGCATGAGATTTTTTTTGTTGCTTTTCAGCTTTTGATGTGGTTTGTGCTGGTTCATCGTATTTGCTCCATGATCGTTTCCGACTATATTACTGTACAGGGTCTATTTTTCATCACTAGTGATGATTCTTCTCAAGAAAAGGCCAGTTTCATTTTATTTAAGGTGCATATCGCTAATGTTTATTTTTTGTGTTAAATTAATTTCAATTCGTGAGGTATCTAAAGATCAAGCTTCTTAACTAGCCTAAGACATTTTAAAGGTTTTTCAATTGTTCCAATTGAGGTTTTTTAGTAAAAATCACTCTCTTTTAATACATTTGGAGTTATGAAAGGATTTGAGTTGTTCAAGTGTCTCAAATTTCCAAACAAAATTGTATCACAGGATTGAGAATCAATTCACTTATTAACAAAAAAGACAAGTGAATAAAAGAAAATGATAACTAGATAATAAGATTTTAATCAACCAATGTAACTGAATTGATTAAAAATAACTCTCGTTCTATTCATTTTAAGTTAGAAGTAGATTTGAGGTGTTCAAGTGTCTCAAAATTCTGAAAAAGATTGTATAACGAGATTGAGAATCCATTCACAAATAACCAAAAAAGCGAAGTGGAACAAAAATGATATAATAAATAGAGAATAATATGTGTTGTGTTGATGATAATGAAGCTTTATATTTCCTTGTGATATTATATCTTTTAATTTAATTTTCGTTCTCAAACTTGAAGCAAAATATTTGTTAACGATAAAGCTGAAAGTATAGATTTCCTAATATTATTATTGTTGAAAGTAACATCATAGTATTGTTGTAATTATATGAAAAATCAAATTTCATAATTCATAGAATACATTTCAAAAGGAAGATATTGAATTCCAATGGTGCCTGGTTGTCGAAATATGAGAAAGAACTTCTTGTGTTACTTATGCTATTGAATTAAGGGCCTGTAAATTATTGAAGCCAATAAATATATCCATAACAATCGTTCTAGTGCATATGTGTGGTTACAGAATCAAATCTCTACCTTGTCCATAAATATTAGCCCAAGATGCCTTGTAATCTAGTACCTGATACTCTCATGCTTTTTTATCTCTGTCTTGGTTTAACTTGAGTTTCTTTCATAATTTCCTCATAGCCTCATATTTCCTCATTTTTCACTCCACACGTGTCCAACTATCTCATAAACATATAACGATAGCTGATCTATTGGATCTATTCAATAGATCTTCTTATTAAAATGATTTTTAAATGAATATTCTCAAGTCTTAATTATTTTGGTTGTATTTGCCAATAAAAATTTAATACTACATTTAACTTTCAAGCGAATAACGTACTAAAAATAGATCGTCAATATATCAAACAAATGCTCGTTTAAAATTTCACATTTGCCCAACAATATACTCAATAACACCTTTGAAAATGTTGACGTGTTTTAGTTTTTAGCGCTTTATTTTATTCATTGTGAAATTTTACTTCCATGACTAAATCAAAAGTGATTCGTTGAATGTGAATTAATGAATAATGAATTTTTAATTGAAATAAAAAAGTAGAATGGCGTTCTAGCAATGTGATTTTGGAAAAATCAAACCTATGTGATATTTTTGACACCACGAGAGTAATTTCTTTATTAAATGAACCGATAAATAAATATTTGCTAATAAAATCGAATTATAATAATCGACATACCAGAGATTTATGTTTTTGAAAGTGAAAAAAATGTTAATTTGAAGAAATGAATGTTAGGTCTAAATGTACTACTATTGGTCATCACCATTAAATTATTGTAGTGCTTTAGAAAGCTTTTTGATGGTAGGTCACTTTCAGTTGGGAGACGAAATTACGTAATTTATCAGATGAGAAGAGTTTTTTCTATAATATGATAAACGTTGATGGAAAGGTGAGCTATGAGTTTAAAATACTTATTATACCTGGACAAAAGAATCATGAACAGTGTTCAAAAAAGCTAAATCTAACGGAAGCACAATTTTCCAAGTAGCTTTTGAAAAATCAGATAGTCAGTACCTTCTAGATATTGGTTACAGTCTATTTATCGAAGAAAAATAGTGAACCCAAACAATGATCAGTGCATGATAATTACGTGAACATCTCGGGCGAAAGAGGTCGCGGCATCGTAATTGTTCCACTCGATCAGGTATAGTACAAGGACGGCATTGTATTATCATACTGCAGATTGATTGTCTGATTTTCTTAAACATATCTGACACAGATACAGGTGATGAAGCTGGCAATACTCCGCCTAAGAGTTAAAAAAAATCATTTTAACGCTAGCGAAAAACATATTGTGAATATTTATAAAAATGGGATGCAGAAAATGATAACAAGACTGTTGATGCCCTTATTTCCAGAAATATTAAGGGCGTATCTTCTTTAAGTGTCTACCGAATCGTTCGTGAGTATATAAGTGATAATTCAGTGGCCGACCCAAAAAAGTATCCAACAAAAAAAAAAAACAATTCAATCGATGATTGCGATATGAGTCTTATTGAAAGATTTGAGCAAAATTTTATCTTTCAAAATGAGTTACCTATAGTGGTTGAAGTTCTGAGAGTAGTTAACGATTATAAAGTTTTTGCAAACAATTACTGTGCATAATTATTTATTATTTATATTTTTAATCTGTTGTATAAAACCGCAAATTATTGCTTAAATGCGGTCCTGTTACTTGCTCGGCTTTGGCGTTTTCAACTCTGATCACGGGCACTATGTGTATATGTTTTGAGTCACTATTTTTCTTCAATAAATAGAGTATAATATATGGGTGTGATACTCTGAGATGGTTGACGCACTTAATTAATTGTTTTAGGATTATAAAGATATTTTGTTTCCTTTTTATAATGAGAGATTTTCCAATATCACCTATCAAGTAGTAATTTATTATTGCCAATGAAAATTCACTCCTGTAGCGGAAACCTCATTATTACCAATAATTTCATTGTCATAGACGCTGTTACTATCAATAAATGCTTTGTATCATCGATTATATTGTATTCAACAAAACAATTGTCACAATTGATAGGAACGAAGAAAGAAAACTATGAGGGTGTATCTAGCCAAGCATTGATTAGAATGTGCCTTGACTCCATATCAGGATAGATATTGTGTATAAACAATAAACTGATGAAATTAAATCGATAAAATACGACTCAGTATGAGCACAAAATTTTTAGTGATTTTTTGGTAGCTTTAATCCTGGGCACTTTTATGACTATGATGGTATAAGCATGGATAATCTTAAATTCCCTCAAAAAAATTCAACATTAAAAAAAAATAACTACATAACAATTGTCGTACAACGAAATTAAACCTGCACGCAACGAGCGAGTGAAAAGTGACTTGACAAGGGTGGGATGGCCGACGCCTTTGTGTGTATTAGACTATTGAAGGATATAGAAGAGATGTAGAAGCGACATATGTTTGTGCCACGTCCTCCCCATATCCACTCAATGTACCATGATACTCACATTTGATGGGTGTTGTGAGCCATGAGGTATATTCCACTTAAATGCCATCACCACGACCATTAAAATTCCCATTCCCAGTAGGGCATAAATAAAGTCAGGTTGGTGTATTGTTGGTGCAAGTTATAACTCAAATGCAGTTTTGTGTAATTTAACAACTTTGTAAAAATATATAAGGCTGGAATGAATATTTCACATCTAGTGACGTAAATTCCAAAACAACACGGATCTCCGTGAATCTATTATTGTGTTTTTGACAAAACTAATGCACTACTATTATTCAAATTTTTGCCTCTAGTTGCCACTAGTATCTAAGAAGATACTAGTGATATCGCATTCGATGTCATGTCATGCCTTATGTACAACGATACGTACAAGGTCTGGCGGTTAAATAACCAGACTGGTTACGAAAAATTATTTTATTCGATCTAAGCAGTCTTCTTTGGTGAGTGCCTTTAGGAGCTCTGCTGTTTTTTGCTTTACTGCTTCATAGACTTAAATCGGCTCCCTTACAAAGCAGATATTTTTCCAATCTTTCTAGACTTTCCAGGACATCTAAGCATACCCGTTGACGCAAGAGCTTTTGATCAGGACTCAGATTTTTGGAACCATCTTCACACAGACTTTTGTCGTGTGTAATTTCTCGTGTAAAATTTTTCTAACCGTTTCTTTATAGGCATCAACAGCCTTGGCAAGCATCAGGATGCTCATTCGGTGATCTGCACAAAAAATTCAGTTGATTTTGGTCTATGCTTCCAGAGTTGAAACAGTCACAGGGCGACCTGGGCGCTGGTCATCTTCAGAGCCCTAGCCGCCATCACTAAAGCGCTTACAAAACCAATAAACACGAGCACTAGATAGGGAATTGTCCCTATAGTCCTGTTGAAACAATATATAGCACTCAGTCGGAGTTTTTTTCAATTAAACATGAAATTTGAGATTGATACTTTATTTCTGTTTTTCGTCACACATGATTTTCGGTAAGAGAAAGAACACGTTTTTTTCGAACTGCTACTGCACAAATACTATAATAGTGACGGATACGTGTTTTGAGACGTGCATAGATTAGATATCTAGATACCCAACGCACTACTCGTTTTCTTCCCCACCGTCTATGGCGCCCCCTAGGCGCGCAAACTCGTTAGGAGTCCAAATGAAATGTCCCCATTGCATCGCACGAAGCGTAATTAATCGAAAAAGGAATTACGCTATTTATCATGCAAATATATGGGGTAATAATTTTCAAATTTAAATGATAATAACCAAATTTTTCTTAATTACAATGATAAAATACTAGTAAATGATGATTAAATCGTTCGATATAGTTTTCGCATTATATTCTGAATTTAAATTTAGTACACAACATTATAGTTAAGCTAAATTGTGATCTTGAGCACCTCATTATCATTAGAGAGAAACTTGAAATATTTCTCACGTGCTTCGCTTGTCTAAGTGCAACCAAAATGAAAATATCCAGATAAGCAATTTCCTCTACGTGCCAAGCGCTGTTATGCAAAGAGCAGTTGAAATTTAATTTTGCTTCAAACAAATTATGACCCCTTTTTGCGTCCAAAGAACTTTGTGAGCACAAGAGACCCGTTATTATGTGCCATGTTGGTGTTTCGCGTTCGTTTCATAGAAAATAACTTACGCCTTCCTAGCAGTTCCCACCTTAATGTTAAATTATGCATTTAATGTGAAGGAACAAAAATGAAAATTACGTATCCGCGAACCAGCTCTGATCAGAATTACAGTGCTCAATTATTAAATTATCCTAATAATATAATTTATGAAAATTATCCGATGGATAAAAATTGTTTCTAAAGATGGTATGTTTTAGAAAACAATGACGGTTTGCGAAGACAAAAGTCAATTGGTTTAAGAATAGTAGTTTCTAGAAGCAAATATAATTTCGTATCAGTTTCTGAAGACAAATGTAGGCTTGTTCCACAGAAATTTCCCCATTGAAATTTCGAATTAGTTGGAAGAAGCAAGTTGTGGAGATTAATATAGAAAGCAGTTAACTTTCACTAATTATTCAATACATTAACCTCACAAGTTTTTCAAAGTACAACTTACTATTATAATTTTTTTATTTGTTTCTATTGAACTTGAATCACATGAAATATTTAGAAAAATTCTCGCTTTCGAAGTTGGAACAATTTCATTATGGAAAGTGCAATTCTATCCTTATTCCTTGTCTTGTATTTCTCCCAATGAAACTCAAGAAGCTTTATTATTGAGCGATTCCAAATTGTTTACACTCGATTTTATAGTAAACCATCTTGAGAGCATTCCCTTCTTATTGGAAATGTCGCTGGTAATGTATAACTCTTCAAACTGCAAAGTTTGTATTGTGTTCCAAGCTACGGCTACGGATACTTGGAAATTACTAAAATTCCTATGGAAACAAATTAATCAAAAGCTTAAATTTAAAATGGAATGATACAGATATCTTCCAATAAGAAATTCCTGAACGTTAGGAAAGTTAATTCATTGAATTAGTTCATCATTATATGAATTCAATAATAAAGGTATCGTGAATCAATTAAAGTCGGATCTGAGGGAAAATTAGTTATGACAGTTATAATCTTAGAACATTTGGGGATTTATTTTGTCGATGAGAATTCCGAATAACCTCAAAACTTTTATACCAATATACAGTGAAATACCCAAAGATGTAATTGAGTTGTTTCAAAGATCTCTTCAGAAATTTCTGATCAGAATCGGTATTTTCCGATTTTCACATAAGATATTATTTATAGAGATATATGAATAAATACAAACTCAATTTAATTATTGAGAGATATTCGTTAGTCAATGTTGTTCAAATTCATAAAGTTTGAAGATTCAATTGATGAAGAAAAAAAAACAAGCTATAACTCATCGTGAAAAAGCAATTTTTTTTATTTTAGTTTGCTATAATTGATCGTATTGAACGCAATCGTTTCGAACGTAGTGGAAAGTTTTTCTGCTAAATTCCCCTTGCTCCGTCTGGTCTCTTAGTTTCTTACTGAAAAATTCCTTGAAATTTTGATCGACATAGATCGGCATGTGAACTTTTGATTCGGTACGATATTGTCCAGGTGATAAGTGGAAATTCATAGGAAGTGCATAGAGTTGTTTAATAGAAAGAACGTTTTGTCCACACAAAGCCAGACCCATGCACAATTTACATAATTTTCATAAAACTTTATTGACCTCGAAATTTCAATGCATCCATCATATAGCTCAAAATAATTCACCGTCTTATTGACATTTATTTCGTTATTAGCAGAACTACCTTTATAGGAAAAAGAGGAGCATAAAAGCGACTGGTCATACAAATAAGGAATGACCTAGAAAATGGAAGATACTGCGCGCATCTTTCATAGACATTATTCAAGCGATTGATAAGTTGTGGCATGAAGTACTTCTCCATTACAAACAAAAGCATAAACAAATTGTATCCAATGAACCGCTATTTATTGGTGAAATAAGAAGTAACCTGTTCGAAATTATTTCAAGTAGAGTCTGGCGTTCCACAAGGGAAAAAAAAATGATCAGTAGTATACCTGATGTTCACTGTAGCTAATCACAGTTGCAAATTACGGAGCCAATATATCATCTCACACTAATCCTCAAGTAGCGAGTACCATCCTCGAATTTGTAATGATATGTCCATTCGTCTTCCTAAACAACAAACAACAACAAGCAAAGACAGACAGACAGACAAATACCTATACATACATATGGACAGAAGGTTCAGTTGGAAGAAGCAAATATTCGCCAAGAGCTTGGACTCAAATTGCAACAAATCTACTGAATTATTGGCAGACAATCACGATTATCACTCGAAGATAGGCTCCTTATATACAAAACCCAATTAAAGTCTATATGGACTCATGGTATACAGCTAAAGAACTCAGCTAGTAACTCAAACCTAGAGATCCTACAGCGCTTTCAGAACAAATTGTTGTAGGCCATAATAGGCGCTCTTTGATACGTCCCTAAAAAATAATGGAATTTCCCAGCATCAAAACCGCAATACATAATATGGAAAAAGTATGCATCGAAACTTGTTTGCTAGTAAACTATTATATATTCTTGGAGGGTTTCATACCAACTAACTTACCATGTAGATTCCAAACGTATCCATATAAACTTCAACATTAGTTAGCTAGAAATCCTCCCTACATTTCACATTTGCCAATGCCATAATTTTAAATGTTCCGTAAGGGGGGAGATTGTTAAATAAACTGATTTAAAAAAAAAAGCGAAGTTGAAAATCATATGTTTTTTGCCAATAAGCCACAGAAGTTCCACATTAATGGAAATATGGAACTACCAAAAACAAAGCAAAACCTCAAGGATAACATTGGCCAAAATGCACTTGAATTAAATGGTTTACAGCAAAGGAAGATTCTATTCAAAAAATGAGAAAGGAAAAATTTTGTATATACATGTTCGCTTGAAAAAATGCCAATAATTTGTGGTTCACTTCAGCTTAATTTTAAAAAACCAGTTGCGCCCAACTAAAAAATGTTCGAAAAAATTCCTAACCAAATATTTTGAATTCTTCAATTCAATTGTAGGGCTGTATATGGAAAGACAAAAAAATATTTTGTAGATGATAAGCCAAAACTTTTGTGAAAGTAGATCGAAAGAAATAAACATATTTTTGCAAAGGGAATGTTTTATAGAAATCAACTACCATTATTTCCCTCTACTTCTACGAAATGTCTGTGATTTGTCTCCTCTAGGATACAACCAAATTATGATGGTTCTAATTTTTAGAATAAGAAAAAAATTATTTTTAAATCTGAAGAGCTATTTCAACCGAATCAATTCAAATCCAATATACAAGAATTAAACCCATATGCAACTGATAGGAATCGATGCTATAAGAATCGAATTTTTATTGATTAGATCTTTACAAATTGGATGAGTTTGAATCGAACCTATATGAATTGGATCTATTTGAAAGAACCATAATCTACATAAATCGAATCAATATGACATAAACCTTCACGATTGCAATCTACATGATTCGAATACATATGATCCAAATCTTTGTGAAGATAATCTCTAAGAATAGAATTTATCTAGAGGAATAAGTTCTACATGTACGGAATAAATATGGTTTAAATCTAAATCTTTATTATTGGGATTTCGGTTCAATTTGTGACTAGTCGTCTCTTTTTTGCGATATGCATCAATTTACACATTGACCGTATGCCAGTGCAGTGTTAAACATATTTCTTAAACAGGATTTTTTTGCTTTCCACTATTAGCAGATTCTTTTGCCACATTTCTTAATGAATTGAAATAGTTTTTATTTCTTTTTCCTCAAAATATTCATTATTGGTAACGCGATCATAAGATATTTTAGATTTTCAGTATAGATATGTAACGATTTTCAAATATGGAACGCATATGGAGGTAACGATTTAGTTCTGATGAGCCTACAGTTTACAAACATTTAGAACAGAAATATTCAACGAAAACCCTTTAGAAACCTACATTCATCACATTATACTGTGTCTCAATGTATATTGCGGAGCTTTATTCGGCTTTTCTAAATATCAACATGAATATTTACATTGAGCCGCTTCTTTCCTAATCCTCTCTTGTTTATGACATCTTAGAGCGAATATAAAGATACTCGTTTTAAAGTTGGAAATGGTTTCTCAAACCGGCCGTGAAAAATCCATTAACGTTTAATGAAAATGAGAAAATCTCAAGATGTTCTTTGCACTCATTCATTTTCCACGACCACTGATGAAATTATGTGAGATGCTACCAACATTTTCTCATAATTATGTGTAATATCTCTGAATTTAATTTGTAATATAGGATTATGTTTATACTACAACTTCCAACATAATTTTTCCAAATGAAATATCAAAATATAGTATTACTAAGCAGTCTTGAATGTGGAAAATGAGTTTTGATTTAATTTGAAGAAGAGTAAACTGGAACCTACTGTTAAAGGTCATCAGAGATAATTCAATTTTCGTTTAAATTTTAGTAGAAGCCGTCAAGTTTGCGATCCATTATAATTCTCCAAACTTTCGAGAGTACCAAAATGTTTAGAACGTCCAGTGATAAATGTATGATGTTTGATGGTAGAACAGCAGCAAGTTCAACCGAAAACTAATTCAATTATATTGAAAGCGAATAGTTAATTCAGGGTATAGGTTTGCATTTGATAATTCACAATTTAATTAGATTCACTGAATAAAATTTTGAAAAAAATTAACTTAAGCGTCTACATCCTTGAATTTCACAGAGATATAGAACAACGTCCGGAATTATTTGAAATTAAAAATGATATAATAAGCCTCCAGTAGTATAAGAAGTGGTAAAGCTTACGCCGCAGCTCGAACGATAACGTCGAAATTCATTTTAAACGGAAACACTTCATCAACTTCCATTAATGTGGAATGTTAGTCCTCGTCGAGACTAAATTCAAAGTGTGTGACATATTAACACTGGCACGATTACATTAACCAATGGAAATAACTGTGAATGCACCATTTTGTGGTTACACTTGAATGTGGCAAACCATAGTGGCCGCATCGTATTGGGCCACTGACATCTGCCACTTTCAATTGGTTTATTATCTTATTAGTTATTTGTTTCAATTTTAAAGTCATTTAATCAATGAAAATCACTTTGAAGCTGCAACATCACTGTTTTTGCCGCCACCTTAGTGTCTCTTTGGTTTGATCACTTTACTTAAGTTGATATCAGGGAAAACGACTTTAAAGTGGATATTTGTCCAAGAAGTCATTCAGTAGTAAACAAAAGATAATAAATCATCATTCATCAATTTTGGCAAATCACAAGTAAAAAAAGAGAATATAACGTCACTTTCAGGCACAACAAGATTAGATAGAATTAAATAAAAAACAGAAATCGCGAAGAGACGGCTCAAATTTCGAGCTAAAACATTAACATTTTTCAGTTAACTGGTAATCGTTATAATATTCACTCAATCACAACTAGTCTGTAGTATTTAACAATGAGCAGCTGTATTTAAGTTATATCAAATATATCTCCATAGACAAAAAAGGATCGAATATATATGACTTCTAAACAACGGGACTGAGGCAACGTATCATTCATAATAATAGAGACAGAGATCGAAGAAGAAAAAGACAACGCACAAAGTTTTAACACTGTGTAGCCGTAACTACATTGTCACCTTCTGCAACGTTTTAGCCACGTAGATGATACGTGGTTTAATCGTTACGGTTGCGAAAACGTGATTGGAGTATCCACGTGGTTTTTACTAAAAATGTAACTTGGAGCATGATTAAATTCATACATTGATTTCTATTCTACAATCAGAACTGGAATACTGCTGGTGAAAGTATTGAATTACAAATGATAATAAATATGTGGCTTGTTGATTTTTATTACAACTTAGTCAAAGCTCAGAACATAATCAATTTTTCAAACACATCACACAAAAATAGAAGTTGTGAACAATATACTCACATCATATAGTAAAAATTAGACAATCTAGTGATAAATATATCGTTCTATTCAAATACAAGCTTGAGTAACAGAATACGTCTTGATCGCTCGTATTACATAATCAAATATTCAGAACTATGACGAATTGGATTTGGTTTTCCACAAGTAGTGTTATAAAATGGTTTTAACACCTATATACTGGCAGTTGTGTGGTTGGTCGGATACCAGAAAACCGTATTAAGAACTATTATCAACGTTAATTACCAAGTGAAAAATAAGGCGAGAAAAACGGCCCCACAACTACAGGAAAGACGACTTTGAATACACTCTTCATACCAGTACTACCTACATCAATTACATTATCTGTCGCAGATTTCGATAACAAAGTTATCGTCTTTAGAAACTGTCGGTGAAGAAAGTTTACCTTCAGTAAACTGTAAGAGAATTGACCTCAGGTTCTGAAAACTTTAAACAGTGTGAACAATGTGAATGAGCTTAGACAAAAATTACAGGCAATCCAGATGTTGCATCAAATGGATGAGAAATTCCAAAATGTCAACTCGGTTAAACACTTATTAATTGTTTATCTAATACATAAATCATTTTTAATCAAATTCTATAAAAAAAATCAAAGCAGCCATCCTTCATTATTTGATAGTGTACCATACGATTTTCACAAGGAAATTATGGTTTGGTACATTTATATACAAAATTGTGTGTGATAAACCAATCACAGTAGAAGCTTGGTCTTTTGACAATTTCTTTATAATTGAAGCTGATTGATGTGAATGATGCACGAACTTAGGGAGAAACTCAGTTTCAAGGATTTGATATATTGAATATATAGATAAATTTTGGGAAATACTCTCATTTGTCACTTGTTTGTCAATTGTAACAAAATAAAGTGAATACATGTTATGGAAACTAAGCTCGATTCGTAGTTTGTAGAATTATATCGCATCTAGGTAATCGAAACTGCAATAATAATTAGTTCACAAGTAGTTATACCTGTTAACACAAAACAGTTCAAACATGTTAATATGCTGAGATTGTAATCAAACCTCAACTGAAATAGTTCTCGCTGAATCAGAGAACTCGGAAACAAAATGGAGTTTGACCAACTAATGTAATTGATCGTTGGCGCACATATTGGCAATGGAATTTTGGTAGCGTTGGATTGAGAGAAACGATATATTTCAATTATTGAAGGGAATGTGTTTGTTTTGAATTATCCTGATCTGCGCTTAAATTGAGATGTTTATAGATTGGTTTTCTCATGCGCTCCCGTGTAAGTATAAGGGCTGATGTTACGCTGAGTTTTAAAAGCATTTGGAACAATTAGATTCAGCGTGAGAGAAGCGATTATAGCTCCGGTAGTATCATTCCATATTGTCTGCCATTTGGTTAATGAACATATTCATTAGGTTTCACGTAAATAACTGGAATTACAACGAAACCATATGAGACCAAATCATAAGCCATCATTTATCATAGTTGGCTAAATAATATTTGCACTGAGAAATAATTTCATGCCGAGAATGAAGAAAAAATTGATATATGTAATGTCTTATTACTTGATAAGCCACATTTTACTATACATCTCGGTTCGTGAATAATAATTGCAAATACGTGGGCTGATATTAAAGCTTGGAGAGAGACAAATAATAAAAAAATCTTCTCCATTAAGATTAATTCGTTTGGACAATTGTGGAAGTATTTTTTTCGTTTCAATTGAGGTATCTCCAAAACATGTGATTTGAACAAAGCAACCGCTTCTTCAGGTGTTGAAAAAATCAGTTTTTTTTCGATCTACAAATTTAAGCATGAATCATTGGGTACCAAACAAGAATTATACGTGATATGATCCATCAATTTGATGTTTTGACTGTTTAAATATATTTATGTTTGAATTGTTGTGTAAGATCTCGCATTGTCATGGGTCGTCTTCTGCGATTAATTTCATGATTGTTTCTAATACAAATGCTTGTGTACCGTTCAGAATTTAGCGTTCTACAATGTACTAATGAAACGATGTCGACAAGCCCAGTTATTCCGAAAAAAAAACAAAAAACTTTAGTTCAGTTTAGTTTTGAGTTCATATGCATAGATCCATTATTCGTCGCTTGGTCCGATCGTATAGTCTTCTTTTTTAAGCGATTTTCAAATTATGCGGTATCCAATGCGAAGAAATCTTTTTGACAACCAAATGTTCATGCAATCTGGAGTGTATGCGAATGAAACTATTGCAGTATGTCACATTACGATCTTACAATATTAGTTCACGCACAGCATTGATGTTCTCTGGTATTACAGTCGATTTTGGACGACCCCCACAAAATTCAAACTGTAGCGAAGTGCGACTAGGATTGAATTCGAAAAACCAGCGAAACACGGTAGCTTGCGACGCTGCTGCACACTGCTGTTCGAGATTCCATTCTATTTTTTGACTAACATGAAAGTTTCAAGTATCTGTAATGAACTGCGAAGAACTCAAAAGGTACATATATTACAACACGTTCTGAGTACGTTCACTATTAAATATGTCATTCTTTATGATAGCTATGCTGGATTTGGCATATTTACAGCTTTACAATATCTCAAAAATTAAGTAGCAACCCTCGTACGTTACGAGTACTGGTGTTATGTAAGCTGAAATTTATAACGAATCAGGAAATATCAAAAAAACTTTTGATTGTTTCACAAATAAGCCATATATATCTTTTAATTACTTTGCAATGAAGTATACCAATGAATATTAAACAGTTTGACCTCATTGTATTCTTTTAATACTCTTAACTTCATTTTAAGTTAACAGTTAACAGTTAACAGTTGTGTAAATTCCAGCTTATAGCCATTAAAAGACTTCAGGTCACACAGTGCTGGCAACATTAAATAAGGCGATTTCCATAGATTAAGCGTTTATTGTATATTTAATAGGATCACGAGCCATATCCAATTTGTCCGGAGAAGAATTCTAGAGAGTATGTAATTAAATATCAATAGTTTCAAGGTAGCTGTAAGCTTTTTGCATAATTTGTAATCAGTTCTTCATTTTTTTTGTTGGCTAGAATATATAAATGTGTGTTCTAAGACTCATATAATTCAGTGATATTCAGTCAAACTATCCGAAAAAGTGCAAATTTTTGGATATCTCAATAAAACATTTAAGGTGTCAGCGATCGAAAAACAAGACTCTACATTTGATAAGGTTTTAGAGCTTCTTCGTTCTACTAATCCCAAAATTCTGTCATTTGGTCCGAATTGAGTTCATATCTAACCCAACTTTCTGAATAGTTCCCTAAATACGAATTCAAATGTACCATTTTTATAACAAAACCAGAATTGATGTTATGTGCGCCAATCATTTATTCCTATGAAACTAATTCAAAGAGCAGTTTATTACTTGGTGTTATTCGTAGTATATCATTCAATGATGAATGAGTTAATTCTATCATAGCAACAATGTATTGGTCTAAGGCAAACAGACTTAATTTGGAGGTCTCTCATCACATATTTTCACGAAATATAATTCATATGATCCCTTTTCTTTATCATGATATGATTCAGAACTGAGTATATGTTGATCAAATTGCTTAGGGCAGCGTTTAAGCGAATATTATTCATGAGATACATATATGCGCCAGATGGAATATTTCATATTATCATAACTTCGGGATGCGTTTATAGAATGAAGTATTGTGGTTTCGTGTCACGCTAAGCGAATTATTTAAATAGATATATGAATTATTATAAACAAAAATTATTGTATTGGAGTTCATAGATGAATTTCACGTCCATATAGATTAGAGATTATACCCAAGAATATCGAGGAAACTGACAGACAATTGGCTAATCAATGGTTAATCTCTAAAAAGAGAATTATGGTTATTACAACTAGAAACATCACTATCTAGTTTCGTAAAAATTGGAAAAATATTCCAATTAGATGGATGGGTGGCAGAGCACCAATGGAAATTGGAAATATGGAATTATCTACGATCGATAAATTAGATTCATGGAGATTTCTAAAAGACTGTAACCATAAATTTCATCAGTAACAATGTATGACGATCTTCCCTGGTTTTTCCCACATGCGCTTCTCAAATTTTTAACAAATCATTATTCTGTTCAAGAAGTTCTCCCATCCGTGTGTTGTGAGAAATACTAGACCAAACTGGTTCTATAAATCATCTCCATGGGTATCAAGCACAGAAGCGCTTGCCTAATTTTCCCAGAACTGCTTCACATAAACGTCTCCAAGAAATCTTAGAAAGAGATATTGTGAAAATACCTAAGAAATAAGGTTTTCATCGATCTCCTCGATTAAATTAACATTCACTACAGATAGTTTTTAATTATATTTTCCGTCTTGAAACAACGAACAATATATAGTAACAAGAAAGACGAATCAAATTATCTTCAAAGAACCATTTTCTTCAATTGGGCGTAATTTTTGGTGGGAGCGTTTCATCCTATGCTGGACAGCGTATTATGGATATAGCGAATTTTTGAAAATTTCCTACGTCGGCTAATTTACGGCTTCACAACTCTTGTCATACACTTTTCTACTCAATATCGTCCAAAACTCTCTAATGGGGCAAGCCTGGGGAACATTTAGGGTTTTATCTTTCTTTAGTACAAATCGTCAGAATATTATTTCTTCATTGAAATTTCGAGAGACACAGTAGAAGAGCTCTCCAGGCACCTTTGTTAACCAGGCAGCATCGTGTTGCTGGACTAAGATTTGCAAGGCAACATTTAGAATGGAATTTAGAAAATTGGTGCCAAGTTTCATTTACTGATGGGACAAGAATCAGTCCAAAAAGTCCAGATGGACGTAATCAAATTAGAAAATGGCGAGGAGAAAAATATGCGCTGTCTTGTATCATCCCCAGGGAGCCGTTCCAAGAAGGATCTATCCTGCTAAAGCAGCAAGATACAAGTGACTGACATTATTGAAAATCACGTCGTTCCTTTTGGGCCATTTATTGGTGATGATTTTCGTTTTATGTATGATAATTTTAGACCACAAGTTGATGCATATGTTCTTCTAAGCGAAGTAGGGATTAATACCCTGGACTAGTCATCAATCTAGATATGAATCCTAACAAGTAATTTTGTGCCAAACTATCATCAAACGCGTTGCATTCCACCTTCCTAAATGAAAATGTCTGATCACAGGAACACTACCAATTTTGCTAGATTACGTGAATTGCCCTAAAATTATCTTAAATAAGTGCATAAACGATTTGTTCTCTTGATGTGTAATGTTACCCTGGAAATTCACTTAGAGATACTTCAAAGATATTGATAATTTCGAGAAAACGTTAGAATATTTCTGCTCCGGTGAATACATTTCATTTTCTTTATACATATGCGATCTATTAAGTAATTGATGAAGACTGTTAACATCCAGCAATGAATGATTCGTCCTCATTACGGTTGAAAGCAATCATGTATCAGCGTTGTCTCTTAATAATTCACTTTGAATTCGGTGATATTTGAATTCGTATGTATCGGATTCTTGACTGGCAAAATACTAATTTTTGTGAAAACAGCTTTTCATTCAATTGTAAGTACCAATTTTTTGAATATGTAAAGTGGTCGGCAACAGTGAAGCAATAAATTTGCGTTAAGAGAAGAAAATGCTGCGTCACAATGAATTTATTCAGATAAATTACAAAACGGATTCGAAAATGGATACTGTAAGTTGTCAAATTGATGCCCATCTTGATAAATACATTAACGGCAACGTTTACTAACTGAAAGACAGTTTTGGCGAGGCATGTCAAGCTGTCAGCGAAAAGTTTTAAGTCTTTCTTCAATTGCAGTTCGGATATCAGGAATGGTCCATGGCCCTCTTGCAAAAGCGCGGTACTTGAGCAGGCCCGACAGAGAGAAATCACTGGGTGTCAGAACACACGACTATGCGGGTCATTCAACGAATCCTAGTTTGTCCACCCTTTGTCCAAACGTACATTAAGGTACAAGCACACAAAACGCGTAGTGTTGGATCGTCGTTCCACTACATGCAGATATGTCGATTTACAGTACCGTAAAATGGAATGCAGAAGATGTGGATCATTCTGACTGCTTCCAAGGTACCACTTGCAAAATTCTAATCTAGGATCATCATTATCCTTGTAAAGTGTGTGGAGAAGACGCAGACGGTTAACTCGATAGAGCATGGGTTTCAGCATGATCGTAAATACCGATCGGATATTCGACGTTCTTCCGATAGCCTCACTACAGATTGATTTGGCTGCTCAACTTACGCCAGCGTCACTGTTTCCATATATTCTATATATTCGCGTTCATCCAGAACGCGAGTCGTTGGCAACAGAGCCCGTTTTGAAGAATAACACTTTTGAACGATTTGATTGCGGCGAGATCGAAAATTGTTGTTAAATTTCGGTAAACGTAGTATGTAATCCGCGTTCGTACGCCAGATACGTCGTAACAAAAAAAACTCTTTCTTGAAGCGCGAAATTTTATCGGTTATCCATTCTTAAAACGCGTTTATTCGACGAGAACGTGTTATCTTGACACAAACACAACTGGCGAAAACAGGATCATGTTTCGTTTTAATCTTTTTCGACAGCGTTGCCAGTCTTATACCTCTGTATAAAGCCAGAGAGATCTTCTATCGTTATTATTGATGAAACTGTTGCTGTTATAATCATGAAATTGATGAGAAAATGAAAACAAAATAGTTTCGACGCAAGGATAAAGCGAAAGTAGGTCAATA
This sequence comes from Diorhabda elongata, assembly GCA_026230145.1. NCBI lineage: Eukaryota > Metazoa > Arthropoda > Insecta > Coleoptera > Chrysomelidae > Diorhabda > Diorhabda elongata. Next base: position 8,753,797 of record CM047929.1, read on the forward strand.
AGTATGTGCTCCTTCACCAATAGTAACAAAACAAAAACAATTTTAACTGAAAAACGTTTACAATCATTACTTAATGAAATGAACCATGTAGCACAAAGAAAAATTGAGTAAAAGCACTCTCAATAATCAAGAGGCAATAGAGTATTGAAAAATAATAGCCTTGAAGTGATGATTTAAACTTGTGAGTTTGGAGAATGTGTGGACACTTAGGGTCTAAACGAACCAACGAAGAAAATCGAAGTGTTCAGAAAAAATTGAAATTTAGTAATAGAAAATAGTAATGAAAATCATACACTTAACAGTAAAATGACGATATACAGGAGAGGAAGAGGATCAGAGGAATTTTTATTGAGCAAAAAATACAGCTAAGGATATCAATTGTGGTTATGAAGGATATGGAGAAAAAGAAAGACAAAATGATATTAAAAAGGACTATAATTTTATGATCAAACACAGTAATAATGATAAAATAATAATGAGTATCAATATAAACAAAGATGATAAAAAAGTGAGCAGATGAAATGTAAAGAAAACATTTTAATTCGTCGGTATATGAATATAATAAGAGGAATTCCCAGATAAGAAGAGAGAATGAAGGCGATATTGAAAGGTAAAAAATTATATCAACAATATTTTTGTTAGGAAAAAAGGATACTAGGGTTAAGTTGATTAAGAACAAAAAAACACATAACTGGGTTATTCTGGGAAAGCACACAACAAAAATTGGGATTTGATATGAAACAATCGAAAGGCAAATTTAGAAAAAAAATCAATGGAAATGACAAGCTGAACATCGATAACTAGAGAAATATGGGATCATTTTATGTATATTTAATGAAAATATGTCAATGAGGAATGGATAGGAAATGAAAGAAAAAGTTTGGAGGAAACGAGAGTAGTTTCCAGATATATGGAAGAAAAACATAAATTGGTCTTATAATTCATGGAAATCATTCCAAATAAGAAACTTATATGCATGGACTTCAGAAAATGTAAATTAGGTGATCTATAGCATATGACTGTGAAGTGAATATTGTTATGTGTCACTTATGTATGGAATGTCGTATTCCACAGCTCTGAACATATTTCTCTGCTTTTTCATTGAATTTTTGATGACATTTGGTCAAATATTTGACCCATTCTAACTGATAATGTATGTATTCTATCCATATTCGAGCGATTTCAAGAAACCCCAAATATAATGATATAAGCTAACTGTTGATCAGAAATTCGTTATACGATGCCGATGGTGATTGGATTGGGACATCGTGTTGTAAGGAATAGATTTTTTAATGAGCTATTTCATAATCATTTTCAGAAATACATACAATTTTCTAATATAATAATGCATATATAGAAATAAAATTTTTAATATACGCGTTTTATTGGTTCATGGAAAACATTTATTTGCTAATAGTTCAGATCACAGTTTTAATGTTGAAATTTTTTTTTTTCATATAATATCACATAAACTTCTTGATTTGTTTATATCGTACATACATAGTTATTCAACGAAAACTAAGATATCGCCACCGTCAAAGGCGATTTGACGGACCCCTTTTGCTAAAGGACTAGATAACGTTGATTCAAAAACTACGCGTATATCAAAAAGTAGGAAACCACGTCCTGTTGGAAGATTAGTGGGTTCTCTAAAAGATTATTATCTTGTTCTAAAATATTTTGTGAACATTGGAGTAAGGATGTAATCTAGCACACTAGAATTTATTATTTGTAGTTGACCCAATACCTCTACTTCGACTAATTTATTTCCCTCTGGACGTTATACTACTGGATTTTTATTTTCACATTTCACTTCAAATGTATCCATTAAGTATGAATTGTAAATGTTAATTGGTTATTTCCATTTATTTTGAGCAAAAGTATTAACCCTTTTGTAGCCTTAGTAAACTGATTTATTCCCATAGTACAGTTTAAGTTTTTTTCCGTGAAATACGCAATTGACAGTATGTCCGAATAATCAGTCTTTTTTGGATAGAAAGTGAATTATTAATTGTAAAAAGTTGATAGATTCTTCATGTTTTTGTAAAAACAGTAGCAAAATGTGATATTTTCTCAAAGCTAATCCATTTTCAACATATTGACAGATAATAAGGGACTGAGGAAGACAGAGTAGTAGATCTGCCGATTGTATCAAACTAAGTAAGAACAATCTACAAGTACTAACAGGAATTCTATCGGGACAATGTTGCCTCAACAAACACCTGAATTCGCTAGACCTAGCAGATAATGCGGTGTGCAGATTTTGTTGCACAGAGGATGAAACCTCTATCCAGATTCCCTCGAAGTGTGAAACTCCAGAGTACTACACCTGGGTTCTCCAGTATCGCAACAAAAAAGGGGGACACAATAGATCCTTTAAGACGCAGTGTATACGAGACCCCAAATCCAAACATACGTACAATGCTTCTAATCAATCTCTAGTTTTTTCCTATCCGTTCCAATACCTTTCATAGGAATTCTCTATCTATTATTTTTCAAACTCCATTAAATACAGGTATAAATTCCTTTTTTTTTCGTATTGCTTTCTCCGCTGTTTGTCATATCATGTCTTGGGTCGTAATCGAAAATGAGTTTCTTCTAGGGTTGTTTCTAATTTTTCCCTTGATCCTTTTTTATGATTCTGCAAATATTTTAGTTACGTAAGGTAATGACTCTGTACATACTACATTTTTGTCTATATCCCTTTCCAAATATCGATGATATAATTTCTATTTACCAGTCACTCGATCATACTTGCTGTTAAAAAATTCAGTGATTGATGCGCTTTTGTAGTGGGTGCATTTCCGGGTACGAATTTAATTTTTAGGGGGTGAGTCTATAGAAGACGAATTTGTAAATTGCAAACTTTCCATTTGAGATAAATTCGAAGGCGAGGGACAAAAATTTAAGAAAATATATAAAGTTATATTGGAACTAATTGAATCGATTATTCGTTCGAATACGTGGAAAAAAGTTCGCGATTCCCAACAACAAAATTCATAAAAAGTACATCTTCCATGAAAATATAATCTAATTTCATAACTAACACGTATCATTGGAGAAATTTGATATATATATATATATATATATATATATATATATATATATACCGGCAAACCCCAATCAAAGTTTCCTCATTTCCTGGTTTCCATTACAGGCTACCTCACTCAAATTTTTTGTGGAATTATCTCACAAAAGTAAGTAACCCGCAGTTTAATCCATAATGGGCTAAGAAAATTGAATTTCTGTAAAATAATATACAGAAAACTCATTAAACTTTACCAATTTAAAACGCGTTCCAAATGAAGGGCCGAAACAAACACTAACCTTTATTAAATGCCTACGGGAAAGTTTCGCGGGTGATGCAATGTGTATCTCACTGATGGTCACAAATTGATTTAATTACCATTTATCCGGAGATGAGAGATACAAATAATGGGAAAAATTCATAATACCAGTGAATCAGTGTAACAAAAACCAGTATAACTGAGAAATTTAAGAGAAGACGGTTATTATTGGAAAATTTAGATACAAATCTGTATCCAAAGTCATCTCCGATATGGGGAATTTAACCACAATGATAATTATTTCCACAGAAACAGTCTATTTTTCTGAAAAATAACTACATTATCAAAATAACAAAAAAATGGCAACTATGTGGGTAACTGCCATTGATCACATATTGTTCTAGAGAGTTTTCACACGAAATACGAATTAGCAAGAATCAGTTTACCCTGATTTATCCTCAAAATCTGGGTTTGATAGTGCTATATATAGTCATCTTAGTGATTGACGCGTATTGAATCAGCAATCACTTCGAATACCTTCAAAAATTACTTGATATATGAGTTTGTTCTATTAATATCGGACAGATTCATTCAACTGAACATATTTACAACTAATAACCGCCATCCTGCTTTATTATAACTTTAAATGAATACTTCAAAAACACTCACGCTGTCAGTTTATTAACAGTATATAATAAACCTTTTTTCTGTTTAAGGACTATGTTACTTGTGTCACTATTGTGAGAAAGATCCAATAAGTTTTGCTCTTGATCTTGATAATTGTACATCTCTAATATACTCTTGAAGAAAACTTCTTCAAATTTCTGGAAATAGATTTGACTTCAACATTATTTTCATTGTCGTCTTCTATATATCTTGAATGTAATAACGAACAAAGGCATATACAATATTTGCTTTATTCTCCATATGTATTCCATTGTCGTTATAACATTGGAGTTACAGTGATTTTCATGATTATGATTGCTTGGTGCTCCCCATAAGATGTTTAACTAAATGAATAGTATACGTAATCTCCGGCTGATCATTCCAGTCAAACAATTCTACAAATTTTACAAAACATATTTGGTTCCCATTCTTCGTTATAGATGGTAATAGGAAATCCAAAATAAAGAAGAATCTCTCAAGAATTTACGGAAAGTTATATCTTCTTTTAAAATAAGAGCTCACTAAAAACTTTAGAAAAACGATCAGATTTTTTGAATTTTCAACTCGACTTAGAGATATCAGAGTAAGAATTGACGAATATTGAACGTAAGTAGGGTGGTTGAGAACAAAACTGATTTGATTCAAGAAAAAAAAAGGGACCTAATAGAGTAATTTGACACGTTCATAAATATTAGGCATATTAATAGAGTCAAAAGATGTGAACTATTGATGTCTAAAAATTCTATTCTTTTAGAAAAAATTCATCTATTCATTACTTTGCAATTCTGTAGACGCATCAAATTTCTACTTCGAGTCTTAAATCTATGGAATATTTCACTACAATTAGTGAGTATAACAATTCGTTGGTATATTCAAATATCTTACCCTATAGTATAGGATGTTGATCCTATTATTCATGAAACGTTAACTTGAATAGAATATTGAGAGTGACTTTCCTCATCCGTGCAGATTTAGCGAATATCAAATCGTAAGTTTCGATTGTCAACCGTGTCATGTAAGGTCAACGTTGCCTTATGAAAATCTCAGAATCCCCGTTCTTCGACAGAAGAGACTTTATGTGAACTATTTTCGAACCGAATCTCTACTTTCCAAACAATGAAACCATAGTGATAGAATGCCAAATATCAATTTAGAATAAAATCTATAACTTAAAAATATTTTTAATTACTGTGTTCGTTGAAAGAAACTGAAACGTTAAATTAAATTGAATTTTTGAACAATTATAGTAATAAAGAATGAAGTATCTTGATCATTCATCAATAATGAATTTTTTTCCTTAGTTCCGTTAGTTTTATTGTCTACTTTTTTAAGAGATGGAGTGTTTCGCAAAAATCCTGTCTTTAGCATAGATAGAAAACTGAAAAATACTCTGGCAACATTGTATTAAAATTTTATACGAATATGTTTTGGAAGCTGATACATCCAATGAATTTGTTTTCATATCTGACTCTCATAGAGGGCGCTAGTTACACGGTTTGTACCAAGTAGTATTTCGTTTTCGGAATATTTTGATTAGAAAATTATGAAATGATAACCGATGCTTGTATAAGTATTGATAAAGTTACCTATAAACTAGCAGCCTTGAAGGTACTGGAGTTTTCTACGTGAACATACAAGCGAGCGTGGGAGTCCAGAAAACCCCAAAAGCACTAAAAAATATAAAAAAAATTAACTTTAATATGGCTACTTGGTTTCCAGGTTATACCGGGAAATGGGGAAGTAGATAGCCTTGCTAACAAAGGGGCAATGACTTCATACTTCCGACCAGAGCTGTACTGAAATCTCACAACTGGAAAACACTCCAGGCCTAAGAGAATTCAAATATCTGCTTATAGATCTGAAATTTCATAAATAAAAACGACAACTGGTTGTCGATCTTCTAACAAGTAACTACTCTGTCAAATACTACCTTGAGACGATATGTATGACAGAAGACGACAACTGCAAATTCTAAGAGCGAGCTATGGAAACAGCAGAGCATCTAGTATGCGAAAATCTTGCTGATTTCATCAAAAGTATCTCGAATAAATAAAATTAGTACCTTGAGACACAACCTCTCCTCCATAAAATACCTATTTATGAGGAGTCAACTTATTTTATTTTTCATTTGATAGTCTCATACTCGTAATTACCACCGTGTACATTGTGTAGTCTGCTTTCTTCTTTTTGCTTTCTGCTCGTCTCATTTTCTCACTCTGCGTTTCACTAATATATTCATTGCTTGTCCTATTAGTATTAGTACTTCAATTTTTATTGTTGATTTTTGTTCCTATATACGTAAAAACGTCAATATCGAAGCTGAATCTATTTATCATCACCTCTTTCTGATTAATAAATTTATCTTTCAAATTCCCATACATTTTTTGCCTTCCCGATTCATTTTAACTTCTCATTTTCCTATTAAATACCTCCATTCTTTTCGTATTCATCTATTCCTTTTTGTCTATATTTATCATAATCGAATCACTAGTCTTTGGCCATTTTTCCAACATTCTGGATGAAAACATTCATTCGTATTGTCTGTATCAATATCTTCATTTGTTGCTGTGATTATCGTCTTCTCATTTGACATAAAATTTATTTCTGCCTTCCGAATTTTCTACATTTGTTCTTTATTCTAATTTTATTCAAAGATTAATATCGACATTTGTTTTTCTGTATGATTTCACATCTTCTCCTTGATACATATGATACATATACTCGTAATATTACAAATAAAGTAGTTTCATCATATGGGGAAAATGTAAGCTATGTATTACGAAACATATCTATTCCACTATAGAGTTTCCAGTTTATCTAACTCATTCTATAATCATCAAAACATTTTATGAATGGTTAAGTTATCACATGTGAGTATATTTTTATTGCCAGCAATTCTGAAGAAACCTATAAAAAACGTGGAAAGTTAGGTAATAAAATAGGATTTCCAAAACCTTTCAGCGAATGTAGCCTTTACTGGAACTTTAAAACAAATAGATCCCTCGATATTCATTCTTTCAGTTACTACGGTTGTAGAACCGTTTGTTTCATAATAGTTTTCCAAATAAATTGTGACATTGAAGAATAAGGACAATGAACAAAATATGATATGGAGATTTGGAACAAAAAGATTGATTGAAATTGGACAATGAATTACAAATATTTGTATATATATCATAATGTTCAACAACACTATTTCAGTTCATAGTGTAGTGAAGAAAGAGCTTCATGATGTCTGGTTAGGTAAGTCTGGTTGTAGCATACAAAGAACTATGTCAAACTATGCAGTCTTAACTAATCATTCTATTTAACGAATTAATGGCATCAGATTGATCACCATTTTTTCTGTCACAACTATATTTAGTGGAAAAATGAGTCTGGACACAGTTTTCCGTCGATTTATTGGGGGGACTTCTAACGAACACTTGGCAGGTATTCTTAAGGACTGGACTTGCAATATGGAACGAACTAATGACATCAATAATAAGTAGAGTTGTTGTAAGAATGAAATATTCCCGTGAAGTTCTACAGATAGGATATTTTCCAGGTTTAAACAGGTTACAAGCGGTAGAAAGAATAATTTGATAACATAGTTTCAAAGGATACAATGAATGCAAGTATATCCAAGATAATAGAGCAATAAGCGCTTCCAGAGAAAAGAAAATCCAGTTCTGTGGCTCTTCAAACTGCATTCCAACTCTCATTCCAATCGTATTCAAAATTTGACAAAGTTATTTAAATTCAAATTACTGCTTATTCTCTCACTAATTCTCTTTAGCTATACAAAAAGGTAAGGAATGAGTATCATTTCAACATAGCTGGAAACTACTAACATTAATTGTACGTTTAGTATTAAACAAAATTAATTATTTGAAATTCTGATTCATTAATCAGGAAATTTTAACGATTTTTACTTGATCAATTGAAAATAATTGATTATTATGCAATAAAATAGAATCAATCGCCCGATCAGGTTAATGTAGAAATCATTACGTCATAAAAAAATGATTGTTGTAATAATTTTTATAAATACACTAACCGTTAGGACTCAATTATGATGTTAGCTAGTTAATGTTTAAATTATGCTATATAATATACATATTCTGTTACTTTACCTAAAGAAATAAAAGTGAATGTTAGAAATAATGTGAGTGCATTTTCTAGCTTGCTAACTTATTGTGTGTGACAAGGGATGAAACAATTTCATACAAGGGCGAGGGTTGCCCGTGAATCGAATCAAATTTGCCAACAACTGACGTTTGAAATTATATTTTATTCGATGTCATTCATCATATTTTTCATGAAACACATAATGGAAATGGAAGATCTAATACCTGGTGCCGGTGGAAATTTTTTTCATTCATGTACATGGACGACAGCCCAAATGCGACAATCTTCAACAAAGGTTGAAGTTTATGAATTATAAAATTTTCAGAAATAAATATATTGCTTGAAATATATTTAAATTACTCATCGAAGTAATTATGAGTGAAAATAGGTTTTAACGTCAAATAAAAATGTAATAGCTTTATCTATGGTGGCAAATGTACAATTTCTAGAGAGTTCTCACTATTAAATTTCACAACTAAAAGAGATACAAGCATCGTACGAAATTATTGTCAAATAATGATCCCAAATTATGAAAATCTATACAAGAAAAACAAAATATTGGATGAAAATTTTGAATTGCGAAGCATTATATTCAGTTATCTTCAATATACATAAATATGTCTGCCTTCCTGATTTTGTACAGTGAAGACTTTTTGATGTTAAGAGACGCTCTCAGGAATACGGACCGTAGAAAAATTCACTTCACATAATGAGTATGAATAGTTTAACTAGTATTCTCATAATGGAAAATAGTTTACATTCCACTAATAAAAGTATTCATCCTGACAAAAAAAAGTCTGTCAGAACGGATATTTCACTTAATCAACCAATACTGTGTCTAGCTAAGGCATAAATAGTGAATATCTCAAAATAACTCAAAATAAGCGCCTTCTCTTCCTCAACATGAACTTATAACAATTTTTTGATAAATAATATTATGAGTACTAAACGAAAGTGGCTACTTAAGTTTTCAGATATGGCAAAACAATTTGTCAGTGCAATCATAGAGTTTGACAGTTTGACTGAGAACGAATATTTGCCTTGTCCAAAAAAAACTACTAATCTATATTACCCCAAAACTCAACGAGAAATTACAACGATTTTTGGAAAGTCTAGCTTTTGACCTGCCCAACCTAATCTAACCTAACTTTTGATCTGTAGACCACTATCTATAAATTCTTCACAAGATATATACAATTTTGCAAATCAGTAATTTTTCAAAATCTTCGTGTGAAATGAAACAATTGCTCTAAAAGTAGGTTTCTATATCGATAAATATATTTTCCATTATCGTAGCGAACAATTGGACATCAAAAGATTGGACAGCTTCTTTGAAAGAACCAAGAAAATGCTATTTCTAATAGTTGAACCACCTTGAAGGAATAATATGAGATGTATAAATATATGAAATAATGGCCATTTGGAACAATTTTTTTGATGATAATATTCATTCAATAGTAACAGTACTGAACTCTTATAATTATTTCATTTTTTAAAGAAATACGTATCAATGACACTCCATTACATATTCTTAATGTGCGCCTCATTCAAGTCATGCTTAATGTCGATGTTCCAAGTTTCTCGTTATGTTATGGAATAAGCGTCACTCAAGTCAGCGAAGTGGGCTGGCTCTAGCAGCATTTTTCAATTTGATGGCTTGTGGTGCTTGTTTAAACACGACAGTTTTTGTGAAGAATAAGAAAAGTCAGTAAATCGTGAAATGAAACTGCGTGGAAAATGTTCCCGAAGAAATTGACGAAAATCGTTCTCGAAATGTCAAATAACGTGCTGGACAAAATTGACGTAGACCAGGAATAAATCGTGTTAAAGAGATAATTTTATTTTTAATGGAATATATACTATTTGATCGTATAAAACGGATTACATCCTCTAATTATATTCTTAAATGATAACTGGTTACTAAAATTGGACAAAAATTTAATAAAAACGATATTAATGTGTGTATTGTCCCGGTGGTATCTATTTTATAATTGAATAATGGTGAATCGCGTTTATTTCAATACTCCACAATACATTCCTTAAAATTTCACGATCACGTTATTCCCAATGGCGGAAAAAGTTTTCAGCTATCCCCTTGGGTATCATTCATAACAGTCGCAACCATAGATATGGGAGTATTAGAGAGTTGGGTCGTAAATAAAGCGTTGCTAGTTGCCTATACATCAGTTCCGTGTCAGTCTAGCGCCGATACAAACCATCCATCAGGGTTATTCACTAACACCCGTTTCCATCCTTTGCAGGTTCTCAAGCTATGTTTTAAGGCCTCGCCCGAACATTTATAAGAAAAAAGACACATACAAATTTATGAATGGAAGTGATAGGACTCGAGTTCATTATGTATAAATGGAATAGAAAGTTACCTCTCGTCTAATAGAAATCATTTGTTATAGTGTTATAAATAGTAGGTAAATAAGAATATTTGGATATTTGATAAAGAAGTATGAAAGTCCGAAATTGAAATAAATTTTTAGTACACAAATTTAATTGACTCTACTGTAGCAATACATAAGTGCCTCCTACTAATATAAAGGATAATGAAATTTCTGACATTCCATCAGCTGTCATAAAAATTAATTTTTTCATCTCCACCTTAATCGTTTTCACAAATTTTTCCAATATAAATTTCTCATCACCATTGTTTCAAATACATGCAAATAGAAGTGTCTCATATGAAAGTTATACAAAATAATAAGAATTTTCTCCCATCATACAAGGAGCTTGAACTTCACACTTTCTCATCTCAAAATTTGGAAATTGATTATAAATACTTATTGGAATCATTTATATGAAGTCTACTGCTACGAAATGTTGAGTCATGTCTTGTAATTAGGAATAGGAAAAGAATTTCCTGGACCGAAAAAAACCTCATTTTGTACAAGATGGGTCCAAGACACAACTGGTAATAGCATGGGCGTAGCCAGGTTACAGTATCGGCGAAGGTCAATAAAATAGGAGGATTAAAGATGCATGAAATTAACGGTAAAGTATAAATGGAAAACAGCAAGCTCATTTCATTATACAAACATTAAGCAACAAATCTGCAATTTTTGTAAATATTCACTACTCCATTCGCATCTAACCCGTATTAAATATTGAACTCTACACTGAAGTAGTTTCTGAGTTTCTCAGACTTAAAAAATTTCTTTCTGAGTAGCATTCGAAACAGGTATGGTAGCAATTATTTATTACCATGGATAAATATTTTGCTATAGCTCTTGGTAGCACTTATGTAAACATTCTAAAGCAAATTTAGTTTTTAGTAATTGCTGCTTTCTAAACTTCAAGTTCTGCTTTGACAAAAGAAGTAATTTTTTTTCGTGCAACACTATCGAATACATACAAACTACTTAACGGTGTTTTGTAAACCTAACAATCAATTGTTTGATTGTATCTGCTAGAAAAAGTATGAAAAAAACACCATTTTCTTCAAGCAAAACCTTTGCTTCTTCATAGAAATTGAGGTACTCAAAATTTAATTGCTTGCAGTTGTTTTGATAGCGACAATGTATAGCTCATGATTTGCTAAATAATCATTAGGCACATATCAAAAGGTAATAAGCATTTGGACGACTTTTTGCGATGTTTCGGGGGATGGTTGAACTGTCCAGACTAGAAAATTGAGTAAAAAAAAACGGAGAAGACTTTAAGGATTCTTAAGGACTTCTTTGTAACAAACTTTTGAACGGTTATAGATAGATATGGCAACCTTCAAAAACTAAGATTGCCATTTAATTTATACCGTATACGAAACAGAAAAGCTTTTGCATTATTTATTAATTTAATTTTTTTCGATGCAGCGTCCGCATATGTCTATAATTTACCTTTAATGTATATGTAAATGCAGGAAGGTAAAGTGTGAGAATCTAAATCTTAAGATTGGATTCTAATTTCATTGTCATAAGTAGGCTTTCCAAGTATATATGGTTGATAAGTATATAATTCATATTTCACAATGAAGGGAGTTAAGCGTTATTGTCATTCAAAAATTTCCAAAATTTTATGGAAAAAGCTATTACATAATATAAACATACAAAATAATGATTGAATCTAATAATATCTCACATCTTAAATAGAATTATGCCAAGCTCTAGAGTCTATGGTGAATTATAGATTTCAGCTACAGGATAATAAGATCTTTCAAGCAGAAATGCCTTTGTCAAACCTGGAAACTTATCAAAAGCTTTTGCCGTTTTTATTTCAGAAGGTAAATGATTGAATAATCAGTTACAGAATAATTTTTTGCACCGATGATAATGGAAGTTGTCACCAGATCAGAAGTAGGTATAGTCAAGTAAAGATCCGGATTCTTTCTTCTAGTAGGGTAGGTATGCATAGGATTCTCAGTTGTGGAAGTTTTTGCGAACCAACCAAACAGATTATAAAATGAAGAGAGGGGGGAGAGCTAGAATATTGTGTTTTTTGAAATTTGTTCTACTACTCAAACCATACATATAACAAATAGCTTTTTTGTAATTTGAAAATAGAATGGTGCAAACTACAAAACGCGGAAAAGCAAACCATACCGAGGATGTGAATCAAATAACGAGTAGAAAGTTGTTGAAGCAGTACGAAAATCGAGCTGATCAGACACAGGTTGAATAGCAAAGCAAGCAGAGGTTCATTTTTTCGTCAGGTTTTCTATATGTACAGACCATTGAAGGTCACCACAATGTAGACCAAGAAATTTGATGGAATTTGAGGATCGTGTTCATCATCATCATTGAGTTTTAAAGGTTTAAAGCTCTCTTATGGGATACAACTAAAGTTTTCTCAGTGTTTAAACAGAGACTGTTTGCGCCAGACTCAGGACTTGTTTATCAGAATTTTATGATCTACACAATCGAAGGATTTAACGAAATCACAAAAAACAGAAGCCGTATGAAATTTATTGTTAAGTGAAGTATATAGTTCATCAGTTTCAACGGGAAACCAAATTGTGGAGCTGTCAGGATTTTATGTTTTAAAAGAGAGGGTAATAGACGGCTTTTCATCAGTCGTTCAATTATCTTCAATAAGATTGGTAATAATACGATAGAACGATAATTCTTAGTGCAATTTTTCTCGCCGCCCTTGTGCAGATGAACTATTCAGCTTTTTTTCTAGCTCAGATCTATTTACAGGTCTGAGGAAGAGGCCGTCAGTGATTTCATTAGAAGGAACAAGAAAAGAGAGGGCATCTCAACATGTGGATATTTTAGATCTAATATTCTTACATACATTCACGAAATAATTGTGAAGTTCGTCTGGGTCGAGATCGATAATGTTTATTTAACGCGATTTGTTTCTCGAATCATTGATAACAGACCAAGTTTCTTTTGACGAATTTTCAGCTCTCGAAATGCGATTGTAGTAATAGTTTTGCTTAATAGTATTGATAGTTTTCCGATACATTGATCTATAGTTATTGATATAGTTGAGTATGCGAGGATTATCTGTGAAATTTTTTATATACAAGAGTGATCTCATATTCTTGGACGGGTTCCTATCGTTGTGTCATCGAAAGGTTCACTTGTTGTAAGTAATATTTCCATTATATTAATACTGTGATCTCCTATATTTGAATACTTTACTGTGAAATAATGGAGTAACAATCATAACGATTCATAGTACAAGGTATCCTATATCAGCACTGTGAACTTTATCTATATTGAATGGTTCCATCGTGGTTAAACTTATTCGCCAATTCTTCTTTTCGAATATCTCAAGATCGGCTGAAGCTCGGTATTTCATTTGTTTAACTACTTCTGGGACATCAAGTACAGCTTATAATAATTTTAGACAGCAGCGGTAGTTGATGTTCACATCGGAGAAAATTGGAAAATGTTACTGTTTGTCTTATAGAAACCGTATACACCCTATATATAAACGAGACTAGCTATAATTCAAAATCTCCCAATATTATATCAAATTTAAGAAAATCCAATCACTTGTTTCGCCGAAATTCAATTTAAATTATGTTCCAGGCTATATCGTATAGGGTCCCTTAGATAGTCATATCCGGTAGGTTATTTGTAGTTGCCTAGCAACCTATCAAGTACATTGAAGTGTTAAGAATGAAGGAGAATGTATTTTAAGGAAAATTTACTTGAAATTTCTACTAAACTGTGTCAAAGTTTTCCTAGATATTAATTTGTAAGAGGTAGTTGATTACATTGATGATAATAATTTTTTAGTATCATTAATTATATGAAATACAAACGCATATTGCTCAATCTACTCATTTTCTGTAACTAATTCGAGGATATAAATGTCATGATACTTTGAAATCGACACATGACTCAGTACAACTTCACATATTACAAACAAATTTTATAACTTCCTGAGGACGAGTCGTTGATATATTATATAAGATATGTTATTTTCAATGATATAATCTTCAGCTTTGTAAGTATAAAACACAAACAACATATTTACAGAGAACTTTAATGAAATAACGATCGTAAGTTCTAAAAAACTTCATTTCGATGCTCTTGTCTGATGTGTAGAATTTTGAAAAATACGTATTGGAGACAAAAATAATGAGATTTCACAGAAGCGTTCTTCTATGATGATTAAGTCCAGCTACATACCGTCTTTTTGCAATTTGTCGATGTATTCTGAACTTTACTAAAAAAACGATCGTGAAGTCTGAAACACTTTATTTCAATGCTTTTCTCTAATGTGTAGACATTTGAAGAATACGTATTAGAGATCATAATAATCAGATTTCACCGTAGCGTTCTTCTATGATGATTAAGTTGCGACACATACCGTCTTTTTGCAATTTGCCGATGTCTTCTGAACTTTACTAAAAAAACTATCATGAGTTCTGAAACACTTCATTTCAATACTTTTCTCTAATGTGTAGACATTTGAAGAATACGTATTAGAGATCATAATAATCAGATTTCACCGTAGCGTTCTTCTATGATGATTAAGTTCCGCCGCATACCGTCTTTTTGCAATTTGTCGATGTATTCTGAACTTTACTAAAAAAACGAACGTGAGTTCTGAAACACTTTATTTCAATACTTTTCTCTAATATGTAGACATTTGAAGAATACGTATTGGAGACCAAAAGTAGTCAGATTTCACCGTAGCGTTCCTATATGACGCTTAAGTCCTGCCAGATACGTCTTCCTATTATTTGCTGATGTCTGTAGAATTTTCCGAAAAAGGAGAAAAGAAAGTTTTAGCTCGTATCTCATCCCATAATTTTTAATCGTATCAAACCGTGAGTTAAATATTATTTCCAGATTTTATAGTCTCTGAATTTTTAAAATGAGTATCTGTCGTTCTCTTATCTGAACGCCATCAAAAATAGTGATCTGAGGAACTTTTTGGCTAATGTGAGCAAAGCAATTCACCTCTTTATTTAGAAAGGTGCTGCAGGAATTCGCCGAATTTTGAACTTTTATTGTAACTGGACAGGGCCAGCCTAAGGACCCATTTCGTGACCTTGTTCCATATTCTAATTTAACGAGAAATTTCAACTAACTTTCTCTATAATGCAGTTAAATCCAAATTCACTCTCTAATTTCCTAACCATGAATAATTCGATAATTATAAACTACGCGTTCTGAATTTCTGAAATATAAGATATTTGGAAATTCAATTTTGAATTGATTAGTAACAAGCAGCGAGCTCTGAATATTGTGTTTCCCAAAACATCAGTTGAGGATCTTCCAAATAAGACACTCTGTGTAATGATGGAATCAGTAATATAATTTCGAATAATTCAAGTAAATTCAAAACCTTTTATCAAACTGACATTTCACCGCTTACTTAATTTAGAATACTCCCTCATTCCGAAAGGTTTTGGTTAAAAAAAATAGAGAAATATTATTCCTTCATCATTTTCCTCATATTTTTCGTTAGACGATGAGGAAAGAATTTCAAAGACATTCAAAATATTTTTAGAATAACAATTTTATGAATTTTATTTGATTGCAAAACATAATAATAAATTGCGGTACATTATAGATGACATTGCAGCTATTATCATTCTATTGTCGGTTGAAAAGAAGTAAAGTTTTTGAGGCGTAACGTATTTTTGTGGAAGAAATCCTATTAGGTTAATAGAAAATGGAGTTTGTACATCTGAAATATGAGTTTTAAGGATTATTGACATGGAATCTATAAGTAAAAACATTACTAATATTTTGCGATTGAAAGGACACGAGTGTCATCTGTGAACCTGAACTGAACAGTCAACGCTACACACAACAGCAGAATATAATTAACGTCATGAATCTATCATTCTTATAGTACATGGAATCATATAAAGCAAGAGGCATGTCAGAGAAATGGATGGAAGGAGAAGCTGTTTACATAAAAAACAAATAAACAGTAAGTGAAAGAAGTGGGAGGTTGAAGGAAGTAGGATTCCTTCAACTGCAATTTGAAGACTCCTATGGTCTATATAACTTCCGATTGAATAATGTATCATGAAGAGAAAGAGAGGGAGAGAGAGAGAAATGCTTTATAATCAAACAATTTGTGAACAAAAACTTGTAAAAACTAAAAATTAAAAATAGAAATAACTGAATAAAGATACAAAAATAATAAAATTTCCATATGCAGAAGGTAACAATATTATAGGTAATAGTAATAGGCATTAAATAGTATATAAGTCCTTAGCAAAATTAAATCAGTTGCAGCATGTCCGGAATCAAATACAAGTTACTTTCCAGTAAATATGCCCACAAATTATTGCGGAATGCGGTAAAGATTTGATTTGAATTGGCAAGTGATTGTACATTTTTTGCATTGTGAAATATCGAGCTCTGCGTTTCTAAGTGGATAGCTGAGGAACAACCTTCCTGAAGTTGGAGAAGCATGTTTACGAATTATGCAAGCGGATTCAAAGATGTATAAGGAAAAAAAAAAGAGTTAGAATTTTTAATCTTTCAAAGAAGTCTCTGCAGTGAGCCCTGCTGCCTATTCCGAGTAAATATCTGTCAGCTCTCTTTTGTAGTTTGAAGATAAGCTCAAATTGAGTCGCACACTCGTACCCCAGAAGGAAAGGGCATATCGGAGATGCAATGAGGGCATAATAAACTGGTAAGGAGGTGGATAAGTTCAGTTCTTTGGGAACTGATCTCAGCTTAAAACAGGAGAAACTTAATTTTTGAGATAAGGTGGCAACTCCCATTCCAAGGAATTTTCCCTAACAAGCCCTAAGAATTCTACAGATTCAACGACGTCAATGGTGGTGTTATTTAATGATAAAGACAGCAATGTACTTTTATATGCTAAAACTTTGGTTTAGAAACGTTGAGAGAAAGTTACAATCGCACCATGATCTAAAGGTGATTAGATAACTAGATATAGTACTATGAAGTACAGTAAGATTATGGTTACTCCAAAAGAAGCTAGTATCGTCTGCAAATGTCTATATAGGCGATATCGTTTTTAAACAGAAGAAACAAACTAGGGCCAAGTAATGAGCTTTGGGGTACTCCACATTCTATTGACTTACAAGAAGACATCGTTATATCAACCCCTGTCACCTGACTTTTGTTGATAAGGTATGACTCAAACCATGCGAGGTGTATTCCCCTGAAACCGAAGAACTGCAATTTGTTAATCAAAATATTATGATCAACACAATCGAAAAATCACGAAAAGTAGTAGTAGAGTGATGGCTGTTTAGGCAGATGTAGACATTATTTTGGGGGGGGGGGAGTATATAGCATCATTTGTGCAACTGTTACTTAAAAACCCAAATTGATGGCTGATAAAATCATTTAAATTGTGACCAGTTGAAAATTGAGTAATAGAGGTGTCCAATTACATAATTTGATTCTTAACTTTTCAGTCCGATGTTATAAGAATATTTCATATGTAGTTTTCTGGCATCCTATGTTGCATCTGATCACTACTCCCATCTATTTTCTAATAAATTTCAATCTGCTTAATCCGGAGATTGAAATGTTGCCTTTGGCAGACGATTATCCCGGCTGCGGCTGTCGTTAAATATATGCTCTACCAACATAATATCCATAAGACAGAGTAAAATTGCAAAATAATGCCTTGCAGACAATTGGAAAAGTGCCAATTCCGTAAATCAACTAGCTACATAGCAATTTCTAATATGTAATATGATACATAAGAGAAGGAATGATAACTGTAAATCATATTTCCAAATGTTTGTATATGAGAGGTTAGTTATATGCAGCATACATGTGGAAACAACAATTTATCAATTTTTAGCATGTTATAATGGAACGTAAAAAAAATATTCATTTATGAAGGAAGTTTATTTAAAATTAATAGAATGACTTGCTTTTCCGATAAAATTCAATTACAAATATGCGGTGTGAGACTCGGAATTGAAAGTATATCAGATAGAGCCTTCTAAAATCAACAAACCTTAACAAAGACTATGGACATTGCAGTTGTATCCAAACCATAGACTCGAAATAATAATGGAGTGAAAGATTTCATCAAGCAGTCAACATGAGATTTCTAGATTCATTAAAATTATAGTATACAAGCTAGAATCATGAAGGTAAGGATTTGCATTCCACAAAATTCGATTCTGTGGTCACGATTATCTTCACATTATACCTAATAATGTTACAGACTAAACTTATATTGAGGAATGTTCGTCATCAGTTACGGTCCTTGGTCAGTTTTATTGCGTTTTCAAGTCAACTCATATGAAAATAAGAAATCATTCATGACACTACCAAAGAATTTCAAGAAAGCCTATGACCTTTCTGAAATGGACAAATCTTCATAATTTAGATCTCAAACAACTGTTAGTTTTGAATTATACTGTAGAGCAGGGCCGGATTATGATTTATAAGGGTTTGGGCTAAAATAATGACGGGGCGCCCTCAAGGAATTCGGTAACCTGGAAAAAATGGAAAAATAATATCAATACGTTCGATTTGTGGTATCAACACATCAAAAATACAGAATGTTTTCCAAATGATACTTAATCCGAACCTGATGTAGAGTTATACTGTATATTGTTATAAATTTTGAGAAGCTGAAAATATATGTTTGAAAAAATATGAATCATTATTAAAGTACATGATGATATAAACACAGAGTCCATTCTTTTTCCATGATAATGCATCAGAAATTGCAATGAAATGTATATTGTTATAATATCACTATTCAAGGGAGACTTCCGTGTAGTATATAATTTTCTCAATGTTGTTCAGTAACTGCTGTCCCTTCTCTCAAATTATTTTTACTTCCTATGTCTTTTCATACTCGTTTTATTACATATTATTATTTAGTAGCTGGAATATAGTCATCTATTTTGTATTATGATGCCCTCAAGGAATCTAAAGCTTAACTATTGATACGTACCACTCACTTAAGTTGGTTTTTTATTCACAAAATCAATAAATATGCTTAAATGTATATTGTATCTTATTCGTCAAGCATTATCAGTTTAGGATGAATCGATACATTTGAAATTTGATACTGAATAAGTCACTCTGGCCCAACTCTTGGTCAACCATCATCCAAACACATCTGGTCCTATTTTCGCTACTGTAACTGAAAATGTACCCAAGAGAGTTCAAATACCAACATCATTTTCAAGCAGGAGCCAAGCAATTGTTCCAGACGTTGTCTTTCTTGACTACATGAAGGCAATCGGGGAAATTGTCACTCCCAAAATAATAACATTCGCTTCTCGCATTTCTAATCACAGAAAATGCATTATTTAGTCATCTTCAATATCATTAGTTATAACTTTATAGAAAATAATCACTCCATTACAATCAAAGAACAAACCTTACCAATTCGCAGACTCACACCTACAAAAAGACCATTTCCTTTCAAATTTTGTCCCTCTAATATATTTAGTTTCCGACAATCAGTCTTGGTAAGACCCGAGAAGGGACTCATTAGTATACAAATTTCCATAGTAGTCGTACTTGAAATCTTTATTACTTCATGAAAACTTGAACGCTTTCTGTGTAAGCGAACTGGACGCATTACAGATTCTTGTCAAAATACGCAATCATCTGGAAAGCATGGCAGATAACCAAACACCGCTTAGAATGTTTAGAGACGGAATCACCAAAGAAAAACTGTCCCTAAATAATGACCAAGACAGGACATGCTTCAGGATGATGCATCGAAAAAGTTTAGGTTTAAAAATGAAATTATTTCGATTCTGAGTTTTAGAAGGAAGTGGTATCAAAACACCATACATGAAATAAACGGAAATGCCATTAAATGGTATATGGACGGATCCAAAGCAGCAGATCACCGAACTGGAATAGGAATGTACGGGTCCAGAGCCAAATACAAAGCAGAAATTCATCCAATTGAAAAATGTGTCCAATTCGATCTAGGGAGAAAATATCGCATTCTGTGTCGCGAGCTGGGCAATAATAATAAAGTTACCCTACAATAGATTCATGGACAAACCGGAGTAAAGGGAAATCAAATTGCTGATGAGCTCGCTAAAGCGGGGACATACAAGCCCTTCACTGGACCTGAACCCTTCGGTATTATCAGCTACAGAATAATAGAAAAAATAAAAAAATAGCAGAATAATGGAAAAGAAGGTAGATAGGAGCCAAACCAATTCGTGGGACGACCCACGTGGGCTGACTGAGACAGGCAAAGACTATTCTGTAAAACAATGACCAGAGTGTATCAACTTGAGTAACAACAATCTAAGAATAGTAACAGGAGTTATATCTGGAATAGACACCTAAAGATGCAGTGCAGAATTGAAAATACATTTCCCTCATCTACTGCCACTTTCCCATAAAAGGAATCCAGAACTGATGACAAAAACCGTTGCCGAATCAACTCCACTTCTCGGCTCAATATCGAAAAATTAATCACTTCTACTCCAGAAAAGTTTTCGATATTTTGGATATTTTAGCTTCTTCGGTCACAATGATCCTCTATCTAAAAGAAGCTTATGATTTCCCTACTAACATTAATGGTCTGCTTGAAGATATTGCACACACATATTCATTTATAGCTTACAGATCCTTTAAAAACCGCATCACTAGATAACAGAAAAAACTAAAAAGAAATTTAAACCCCAGATCGACAATAACTTAACGGCCATACTCGCCTCATACATGGTTACCTAATGTCAGCATTGCCTCCACTAAATTGGCGAGGTTGCCACACGAAACTGACAGTAAAACATATTTTATCTGAATGTCCAAACTACGCCATGATCGTGATTGGCTAGATATAAAATCGAACTTACATTTTACTCTAAATTCAGCATGTGAAGTGAATAGAGCGATACTGTTTCTGGAAGAAAAACAACTTATCTCCAAAATATAATATCTAGTCATTCGATTAAAATGAATTTTAATTTATTTAACAATTATTTAACCTAATTTAACTATTTCTTTACAAAAAATTTACCTATGTACTGTTATACTGTGATAATGACCACAGGTACACGATAAATAACATGAAAAAAATCTAAAACTAATCGTTTCTTTCTGAGATTTGTACTACAGTTTTTTTATTGAAAAAATTATCCTCATTCTACAATAAATACAAAAAAATGAATTGATGTTTTTCAAGAAGAATTTCAACATTTACAGGATAACCACTATTTCATCTTGTACACATCCTTTTACCGATATATCGACTATTTCATACGGAATTATTTCTGTCATAAAAATCTTAACAAAATAAGAATTGGAGGATACTTTCAACGTACTCTAAGTATACTTGAAACTGGAAAGAAGTAGGTGATTTTTCTCCTCTCCAATAATACTTCACGTTAGCAGTCAAGAGATAACTTTGTGCTCATCTTTTATTGACAATTGAATTCTGAAAATATCTGTTAAATGTATACAGACGTTATATAATTCACATACTCAATTCAACGTTTTTATTGGAGAAATGTTTTAATTATTAAGTTTACCAACAATACAAAAAATATTCATCAGTAAAGATCAAAGTGTTTAATATGATTTATTCATCTAATTCTTTTTAGTATTAGTAGAACTGATCCCTTCAGCAAAAGTATGGTGTATATAAATTTTATTATCCGTGTAGAAATATATTCCATACGGTCTTCCTTTTGCATTCTGAATTACAAACAAATTACCATGATTGCATTCTGTAAGATAGTGAAGCGTTTTGAAGAAGCAGTTTCAACTTAAAACCTTCAAAGCTGGGCAAACTAATGATGAAATTTGGGGTTTTTCAAGATTTTGGATAAAGTATTTGGAAATCTATCTGAAAAACTTTAGAATATTGTTACATAATAATTGCTTTGCTGTGGTGACTGTTTTATATCCAATATACTTGGCTTAATAAGCTACATCAGAAAGTGATACTCGACCTGAAACGAAGTATATATGAATAATTCAAACCAAATTGGTCGCCCTCAAATTTTTAACGAAAATAGAGAAAGTTGGAATAGCTGGAAACATCTTCTACAAAATTAACATGAACTAACCTCGAACACGATACTCAAAATTAATATAATGTACTGAAAAAGAGAATGGCATAAATTGCGTATTCAAGGACACATGAGGAGAAAACGACCAGAGTAAGAGGTGAGAAAGGAAACAGTTGTGCCATTAACTGTGATCTTTGTTGGTGAAGATTTTGCTGGTAGTGGTAGGCTAGCTATTGACAGATTCAACTCCTTATAATCTTGGAATGGAAAACGAATGGAAAAAATAAGAAAGAAAGAACTCGTAGATCTGGATCAAGAGAAATTTATGGTTTAGCACTTACAAGAACTTTATTATATACTTAAAATATTGCCAGATAAAAATCTGTTTTATAGGTACTGTTGGTTTTGTTTCCCGAATAAAAAGTAAAGCGAATTCTCAAGATAGAAAGGAACTAAAGAATATTATTATGAAAAGACTAACGAGCAAGTATAAAGAGTAATCGTGATAAACTTTTTAAAATTCACTTTCAAGCTGTTGCCTCTGGTAGACGTTGCAGAAAAAGAGAACTCAAAATTTATATTTCGAACTTTTCGAATTGAGTAGGAGGTCAACAATAAATTAATTTCTTCTTATAGTCTCACCTTTATACTTGCAACTAATATTTTGGCCTCGATTTTGCGCGATGAGATTTAATTTATATCGAAGTTGACGACGACGCAATAATTCCATCAAAATATTCCCTTAACCTGAAAAGATTCGTTAAGATCCGTGAATTTCTTTTTGTATCCTTAGCATTAGAGTAAAGAAGAAAGTGGTAGTGTACAAACTACGTAAACTCGCAGTCCCAGACTTACAAAATCGAGATGCAATCATCATCATACTAGTACAAATCAAAGACTTGTTCGAAATAACAAATCGTACCAAGAAGCAGAGAATAAAATATAGTTCAAAAACACTGATAAACAAGCTTTTAAAGTTAAAAGAAACTGAAAAACATGTTTCTAGCACCAAACAAACTCAAAATTAGAATAGAAAATCAGATCACAGATTTAAAAATTAATGCCAATATTAAAAAAACATTGGGGGCTTTCCGTTTTGTAACCCATAGATCGGACTCTGATTTTACCAATCAGTATACTATCCGAATGACTTTTTCTATCACCTACTGAAAACTAAAAATGTTATAGAAATCACCCTATTCTTTTGAAATAGTAACTTTCATTTTCTTATCTTTTATATCATTACTTATTTATTTATTTCGGTAAATCTCAAAGTTGTCCAGTTAGACCTCCAGGGGTTCACGAGGGACTCGACAGGAATCTACGAAGGCCTGCCAAATAAATGGGGGCTCACATTTCGTACCTGGGGGTCCTTGAAAATTTATTTGGTTTATATGGTGAAGAATAGTGAAAAACTAAAATCAATATTTCAAGATGCCCAGCGACGGTCACTTTGCAAAATTTGCATTTTACATATTCAGTTCAACGTGTTGAGATTTGGCGTCGCTGCGCCGCTGTCCCGTTCGCAACGATTTTTCAGACGTGCAAAGGGATGGATTAATACGACTGGTGGTGTATCTGGCTGCAATTTTATATAAACTTTTTCGATTCTTCATAAATACGAATTTAAATTTAAATTTAAATTTAAAAGCGGAAATTGAAACGATATTAGTGTTGGTCAGTGACGAAATTTGTTTTTGGACTTCTGAATAGAATTGTAAAGTGAAGTGAAACGATATAAGTGTTCACCAGTTTTGAAATATTAATTACTTGCCTAATTTATTCAATTATTGCGAAGTTTTCACATTAAAATTGTTCTGCATGAGTCTTCATTTCACATACAAAATCATCTGAGTACTAAAACTGTACAGAGACTTATTGATGGAATGAGCTATGATGTTGAAAGTTTTTTTTCTCAATTATCTGTGATGATACATTATTATAGGCATATGTTCGATTTGTAATGGACGAAGAAATTCATGAGGAGCTATTTCAGTACGAACACTAGAGGTGAATCAATATTTGAGGTCCACAGGATGCAGCGAAATTCTGAAAATGATCTATGAGAAATAAAGTTTGGAAACATCTGTCATAGATAGATCTAATCTTCAGTTTTTCTTGTAGATTTGGAAATTAATAGTGATGTAGCTGATAGAGGTCTATGGGATCCAGAAAAATTTTGAAATTGGTCTATGAAACAATATAGTTTGGAATCCGATTTTTTTTATTCTTAACTTGATTATTGCTAAAAGCATGTTTCTCCAGCTATTGTTTATTGTTAGTGACGAAAATGACTGCTTGAAAAAAAATTGTTTACAAAAACTGTAACGGGCCGATAAAAATCTTCTCAAAACCTGAGGTTAATTTATGATCCAGCAGTCACATCAATGTTGATAGAATACCTCAATGTAATAAGTCGAGGAAATAAACCAGGAAACTGGACAAACCCTATGAATTTCTGAAAAATAGGATGGATCAAGATACAACAAAATTCATTAGATTCTGATCAAAAAATATTAATAAGAATGAAAAATTGCATTTGTGAAAATCTGTAACTCGGAACATATTGCCAAAATGAGTTAATTTTTACTAAGCGGTGAGTTTTGCGGTTACTGAACGCGAATATATGGCGATATCCTGCAAGGTTCCTGATGACTGCGTTAGGTGGTTTATACGTCTCCTGGAACCACGTGAAAATACGTGATTAAATTAGTCAAATATAAATGTGCTGGGGATTTAGCTCGCTGAACATGAATATCATTTCATAATACAAAATGTAGATGCTAGTCTTGGATTCACAGGTAGGATCAACTGAAATAATATTTGAACATGTATAATCGCCATCACTTTTACTGGATTCTATGTAGAAGGTAATTTAAGGGAGCCAAATTAATCATATATTTGTTAAGTAGTTGAATAGCTCCTTCAATTGAAAAGGAGATAACTCGAACTTCTTAATGAGAACAAGATATTCGTTTTTGTTAATCACATTTGTGTGGAAAAAATTCTTATGGTTCAGTTTTCTCAATATTTGTAAAATGGACAATGTTATGATCATACATGTATGTATGATTTTCTATGATTTACACTTTAACTAAGTAGGAGAACTGAGAATAGATACTATCAAAAAATTGAGTTAATAGTAACAGTACAACAATTTGAATCAACTTATACATGTGGCTTGAGTTGATTGAAATAACTTTATGCCACATTTTTATTGATAAATACAATAGAAATAGTATCAAGTTATGTCACTCAGTGAACATTTTTGATTCTATTGTATTAAACTATAAATCATGATGATGAGAAAAATATTTTCCTTATGTGTAGTTGACTCTAAATTCTTTTCAGAATACATTGCGACTTATCTCCATTCGCCTCATAGTTATGGGAATACATATTCATCAAAATTCATCTCCATTTTCTATAATCTTATACTTATTTAAAAGTGATGCGTAATCCGGTCTAACTATAAAATACTGGGTCTATGAGAACGTGTTTTCCGACCTGGATTACGGAGAATAAAAATTTAAAATAATTTACGACTCTTCTTGAAAATAAACTGAAAGTGCAACATGCATTTACTGCTTTTACCATTTCAGTTCCGGGAATTTCAAGAGAGAATATATTTCTGCAATATATGGGATTATTAATGAAAAATTAGGTATTCATTCATAGTCTGAACAAGATTTTCCATGGAAAGGGTCAATGTCTTCTACTTACGATTGAAAGATAAGGAAAAATTTACTTTGGGGTATATTTTCACCAGTATATCTGATTTGAGGATAAATTTTCATCAGTAAATATGGTAATATGGTGAATTCTGTCGTAAAATTGGCAAAAAATAAAAAAAAACGTGTATACTAACATTCTGCACCTCATTATGAGGTATTTCAGTTATTGATTGAACTCTAACATTTTGATAAAAGTGTAAGATCAAAAAATTCTCATTCGAGTGTTTTTCTGAGAAAATTTTGACGTGAAAATTAGGTTCATTTCTCGTTATTAAGGCAAAATAAGGTGAAGGAATCAATATTTCAGACAAAAACTAAATTTTGTAGCCTTAAAAACTCTCCTGTGTTATTAGCTCTTTAATTTTTGTTGATTTCGCTGCCTTTTCTTATAGGTCTCATCCTACTACTGTTTCCTTCCATTCTCTTCAATACATTCGTCAGTATATTAAAAAAAAAGAAGTGAAAGTATATGCAGTGTGCGATGTAAAAACAAACTAGAGTTATACGTTGGTACACAACCTGAGGGTTCATTTAAAGGACATTTGGCAAACCCTTCCTTTAAAAAATAGATTAGAAGAGGTTACCAGAAGAATTTTTTATGTAATATGCTCCAGTACGTTTAGCTTTAGATGCAACTGTATTTTGATCTCATATTGATGAGAATAAAAAGAAAAAGAAAAGAACAGAAGCATTGATAGAATTGACAATCTGTATACTTCATACAACAACATTGGATAGATGTGACGATGGTATTTTATTTGATTGCTGACATCAACACAGTAATTTTTTGTGTGAAAATCACAAGCAAGGTAATAATAAGAAGAGAATATCTTAGAAATTTGGTTTATGATCTGATCAAACTCACAAATAAGCGTGTTTCATAAGTTTCGCAGCGGTACAATGCATCGCCTCCAAGAAATAACAGTCACGGAATTAACTGTTGTTGAAGGTATTATTCCAGAACGTCGTTGTGCCGAATTGGCTAGAAAATGAAAATAAAAACTAGCTGTTGCTATAATTCCAATGATCGTATGTGTTCAGAGCATTTGATAACAATATGGTCAAGGCCAAAAGAGTTCTCGACGGAGGTGGAATAAAATATTTCGTATTAGAGATAACGATGCTTTTCTTTTTTATACAATTAGAATCCTACAATTTCTATTCTAATATGCAGATGTGAGTTCAAACAACAGAAAAGGCAAAAACAATTTCTGAATAACTTATATTCAGAATTCATAGTGAGTTTTCTCCATAATATTTCTACAGAATATAACGAAGGCGGTACTTGAAACATATACCAATATGAAAAATTCATAACCTAATCATTGAATAGACCTGAAATCAGACTATTGCAAAATTCATTTTTTTAATTTGAATTCTAATGATAGAATGAATTATATTGTTATATTTCAATGAATGATTTTATTATTATCACTAGTATCTCGTTATATTCCAATGAATACTTTATAGATCATATCTATTCATTTATTTCGATACATAAAAAGAAATATAACTCCGAAAGGGAATTTAATTGAACTACAAAATTTCTGGAAATAATCTGCATTGAATAGAGTGTTTCAGGACTTGATTCCACAAATTCGCAAGTGAGTAGATCACAGGAGAATAATGACGTAATCCCTCGTTTTTAAGACATAAGATTTAAAGTTGCGAAACATATATTTAAGTTCATTTTCTGAATTATACATAGGAATATTTTGAATTTGATTATCACGTACATGTAGTGAGGCCAGAGGTGGCTCACGCCCAATCGACGTACTGAACTCGATGTAATTAATGGTTTAGAAGATATGTGTAGATACCTCGGGAACCGTTCGCCATAAAGAGATATTCTGAAGAAAATTATCATAAATTGTAATTATTTTTTGAAATACATTAAAAGAGGTATTAAAACATTAACAAACATTTCTAATTGAATTGCATACTGTCGAACATCGTGTTACTTAGATAAGGAAAAAATTGAGATGAAGAAAAATGTAGTCCGTAAGCCTACAAACTATAATAAATGTGCGAAGTGGGCACCTTCCGGATTTCACGGAAGATATTTCTTTGTAGTTCTTCTTCCAAGATTCTTTCTTATGGCGTTAGAATTAAAGTTTATTCTATCGATCATTTTGGACACAAGTATGATAAGCCACCCCACAACGATCTTCATGAAACTCTATAAATAGACTATTGATATCACGAGAATCCAATTTATCATTTCTATTTTATGCGGAAATATTTACTTTCGGACATACCGGAAGTGGCCATTAACTCACAAATATCGAACCAAGGATAACTTTGTTCGATAGATCTCAACAAGATCCTTGTGTGAAAAGTCATGATGATTGACGCATGCGCAAAAGAGTTTCTGTGGAAAAACTATGAAATTGCATTATTTTCATGAAAAATCAATAAATAAAATGAGAAATATTTAGTAATTTTTGTAAGGTTAGGTTAGGTAAGGTTGGGTTAGGTTGCGTTAGAGACTGAAATAGAGGTGTACATAAATAATTTTCTTCAATCAAATATTTTAATTGGACTTAACTTCTACATTTGAAAATCTTTTTTGATTTCTTCTATTAATGATATCAATATTTTTAGTTCTCGACGCCATGTATATTATATCATTCTGTCTTCCCAATCTTCTGAAGGTACGTGCCTATCGCGGAAGAATGCTCCCAGAGGTTTTTAGCTGGCCTCAATTCTTTGGGTATGAACCGCGCTATCAGAAACAAATCTTTCATTGTGATTGACCCATTCATGAGTGTATCCTTCATTGCTGATGTATCGATAGGCTTGCCAACCATCTGTATGAATTATGCCTCCTGGAGCGACTTGCTTTTTTAACAGAAATGTTAGCATTCCTGAGATAATGGTCACTCCCGGTATCTCCGGAAGTAAATGTTTCCGCATAAAATAGAAATGATAAATCGATTTCTCGTTTCATCAATTGTCAATTTATAGAGTTTCATAATGATCCTCGTGGGGTGGCTTATCATATTCTTACCTCATTTTGTACCTTGTGTTTACTGGTGCTGCATATATCAAGCTTCAAAGATAACCTCAAGAAAATTAATCCATTGTATCCAATCAATGGTAAATATGTAAAGTCGAGAAGGGCTCCATCGTGCCTGAACCACATGTATCAGCGAATGTTTAGATAAATATCAAATAACATGAGTGGGAAATTATTTTGGAGAAATTCTAAGTATCGCTGACCCTTCAGGTTGTTCGAATTGTACTGTGAATTTTTTCGTCTGCTCATAAATGTAAATTATGAACCGTCTTGTTAGACACCGGAAATATGTAGAAGTGCAAGTTGTCCACTTTAAACATTTATTATAGGTTTTGTTTGTTTTTATTTGATAACTTATAGGCTTGCTAATTGAATTTTTCTATATTCAAATTTCTTCCTTATGAAAGTAACATGATATTCGACAGTATGCAATTCTCATGAACCATAAATTTTTCCAGTAAAATAAAATGTGCCGTTTTGTTAAAAACTAGATTGAAAAATTCTTAATTCGCAACTTTGAGTGCCTATAACTCAGAATCGATGAATCGTAAGACAAAATTTGAAATAACTAGGTCAATAAAATTCAATTAAAAAAGCTAATGGTGAATCAGAATTGACCATTTGATAAATTATTCAGAATAGAGGAATTTTCTGAGAGTTCTTAATTCTTAGTTAATATTATTTTTCAATTTCAAATCACAACTGCTAAATTGATACGAACAGATGACAGCAAATAATGATCTGGAATAATTTCAAAGAAGAATCTCTCAATTTCAACTTTCGAAAACTGGAAATATCACAGATTTCAAGAAAAGTTAATATCAAGAAGCCCAATCGGAAAGTAAGGATTATACACTGTTTTCGAGAAACCACCACTATTTCTGACTTGGTCTTCTTTGAGCTCTCTACATTTTCTGCAATTTCTTTGTCCCTTTTATCATATAAATATATATTTGTTCATGAAATGGTTTCCCGCTGAAGTGAAATAATTTCAAAAAACGGTTCTCTCATATTTGGACAACAAAAATAATAACTTAAATGAATGGATATTTACCATTTGTTGTTTTACCTTTTTAAAGGTATCAATGAATATTCTAAGATTAGCAATTGTCATTATTGTTTTATTGACACACAATTCCACTCTGGCTTACTTTGGAGCAGATACACGTGAAATGATAATTTCAGTTGAAGATCGATATAATCCTTATTGATTTCGTGTGTAGAGACCTCAAACGGGCGTCCAGAACGCTGGTCATCATTGTACAACTACAAGAAAATTCACTTTTTTCATCGAAAGCGATGAAGAAGAGTTTCATAGAAATTTTTAAGCCTATCATTGGTTGGAGTCGTAATTGTTTCAGCAAATATAATGTGGAAAGAGTAGAAGGAATTCATTTTATTCTGAGTCAAACCATAGATGTTAGCAGCAATAGTGCTGACGTTTTATTTGAAAATCCAATTATGTGAACATTTGAAATGATACTTAATGTAGTAATATTTGAAAAATACTTGAAATTTTTTTAAGACCTTACAACATTTCTGTCCAATTAAAACTTCTAGTTCTCTGTATTCTGTCACACGAACGAAACAAATAAATGAAATTTCCTGCTTTCGCGTGATTTTCAAATTAAATTCATTATGGACTAAAGCCAGCGGATTTAAAGAGAACAGAGGGTGGAGAATGAAAATATATCACTAATATTTCAAGTTAGTATTCACATTGATGTGGAAAGTGAGGTTAAAAAAATATTTAGTTAAAATCAGTTAGTCGATTAGATAACGAGAAAAAGATCAAACAATAGAAAACTAAAGAAAACAGAATACATTAAAAAACCGATAATATTTTGTGGAGATCACTAAGTAACTCCAAAAAGTGTAGGATATAGGTACCATGGATGTCCAACAACCTCTTATTGTTAGTATTCAAACATAAGTGATTAATGAGTTTCTACGGTATTAAATCAAATAGATTCAGGAGTAAGTAGATGACATCAGAATAATGTTGTAACATATGAAAAGGCGTTTAAAGTTGCGAAATCAGAATTTATATTTAAGCATATTCTTCAAATTATATTCTTAATAGATGATTATATATGTCCAGATAGTTTTCTTGATAAAATAAATTGTTCTACACCACTATCTGAAGCTCAAGGACACCTCATGCTCGATGGTTAACAATTTGAAACTTTTAGAAGGGAAATCTGAAGAATCTGAAGATGGATAGAAATAAATTATTCAATCGATTTTTAAACAATTATATGTTCCTTGTTTGACTCGATAAAATTTGTTGTTTAGGAGATATGTGGATTCTTAGATCGTTGTACATATCAAGGAAACTGATGACCATAAAGAAACATTCTGCAGGAAATTATCATAAATTGAAATTATTATTGAAAATAGTTACAGCAGATATCGAAACAATCAAATGTTTTTTGGAGAACTAATGAATAAATAAATAAACATTTGTACTACATACTATAAAAGATACTTCAAGAGATGTTAATTATTTTTCATTTAGTTGATCTTTTTCTGAAAATTTCAAGCGACTTAATTTTTTAATGTCAGTTTGCTGTAAATCTTTGCAAAATAACTATCACATCGTATTTATAGTTTCAATATGGTAGAAATTACCTTTAGTGAATATGCCGACATGCATTCGATGTATGGTTTGGCTTCTGATAACTCTGGCTACTGGTAACTGGTCAGAAGCCAGAAAGGTGTTATACCTGACTGCAGAACTTTTGTTATGGTGTGTCTACATAAATTGAGTGAACTAATTTCCATTATTTTCTATTACATGATACCTTAGGAAGTGTCCTACCAAAAATAAGGTTGCTAAGGTCAACAACGAACTATACGAACACCAGCTTTAGAGCAAAATACATTAGATGCATTTGATACCGATTCCAAAACTAGCGTTCGCAAAATGTCACTACAATTTGACGCATCAACAGAAACATTTCATAGGATTCTTCAGGAGCAGCTTCTTCACAACTTTCACATCCAGAAAGTGCATTGAAAAAGTACTGTTTAATAATGAAGATCTGGAGATCTAGGTGAGTATTTTTAATAAATAATGACAATTTATGATCATTTGCTCCAGAATGTCTTTCTATGGTGAATGATTACCGTGGCAAGTACAACGATACAAAGATGAAAATATCTCTTCAATCATAAATTTTGTTGAACAAAGAGTACGTTTTTGTTGAAAATCGATTTTCACCTTCCTTAGATTGTACAGATTGTCCCTATAAAAGCTGGGGATAATTAACCATAGGGCATGAGCTGTCTTTGGCTTTCATATAGTATTATAGTAAAACGCACATACGTAATTATCCATTGAAAATTCATGATTTTCGAATTTATAATTTTGACGTATGAGAAAATTTTCTTATGTCACAGCATTATTTTCACGTCATCTGCTCACTCTCGAATGTTTCGCATCACATCCCGGAACAATCTGTATAGTGTAAATAAGATGTTGATAATCATTAACCGAATATGATGAAACATTCCATAACACTTATAATAGTCCTCAAACATCTAGGTAAATGCAGTGTATTGATA
Source organism: Diorhabda elongata (assembly GCA_026230145.1). NCBI lineage: Eukaryota > Metazoa > Arthropoda > Insecta > Coleoptera > Chrysomelidae > Diorhabda > Diorhabda elongata. The sequence goes on from CM047929.1 coordinate 8,786,545, forward strand.
AGATCTTATGAATACTACGCGAGAATCAGTTGCCAAACACATCGAATTAGAACTGGAATTTATTGTGCATGTTTCATGAATTAGTTTGGCAAGTTTTATCAGTTGAAACGTCTTTTGTGCGAATCGTGATTTATATTTTCACACATTAATGCAGATTTCAACTACTTCAATGCGCAAATATCTACAGCAAACAATTTGTAATTAACGTTGTGAAACGTTAGATAAATTACTCTAAACGGCGACTGCAGTAAGTTGATTACACATATAACAATTACGTTGTAATAAGTTCACTCCGACTTCTGATCAATGTTAGTTTTGATTTGAGAAAAGTTTTTTCTAATATATTATATTTTTCCTATAAACAATTTGGCATATGTTTCCCCAATTTCCTCAAATGTGAGAACTTATGTTTCAATAGAACAGTCAATCCGATAAACTGTCCTCAAACCTATAGTCAAAGGCTTGGACCAATAGACCTAATCTGTTTTTGACATAACAAAGTAAAAGTGAAACATTAGGGTTAGGAGATAGGAAAAAGCTGCTGGTGGCAAGATCTGTTGAATCTGTTGGGTAGCTACCTAATCCAAAGTGCGATTCGTAAATTTTATTCACGTCGATCACAGAAGTGTGGAGAGGTGCGTTGTCATGAAGGAAAAACTCTGCCTTTTATGAATTATGGTCTCTCTTTGTGATCTACTATAGGTATTTTCCTCATTTTCCTAACCTCTCATACGATTATCTAACATTAACTATGCGTCCAAATAATATTTCGGTGAGAATATCTTAATTCCTGCGCACTTATATTTTCCAACTCATATTGATAAGTGCTGACATGCTCAAGAAGGCAGTAGTTTGACTCATATATTGCCCTATATGGACAATAATTTAGATTTTGATCTTTTTTTATGATTTTTGGTATAAACTGTGTCTTTGTCAGCTTCTTTTTGACAACATCAGGATGAGTTTGACTATACCTTTGAGCAGCGTGTTTCAAGATTTCAGGACGACTTTATATATTTTCTATCGGCCTCAATTTGAACGTCTCTATGAGTTTTTTGATAGTTTGAAGATCTTTTTTTCAGTTGTTTAGTGCTTATTGCGTTAAAAATTGTGTTAATGCTATTTCATAGTTCAGTAGTGAATTGGTTCTAAAACGGCATAATGACCGTAAAACTGAGTATTTAAATTCCTTCTAATGCTTCACCATACGTAGCCCTGAGACAGCTATATAAATATACTTGAAACTGATATGGCAACAATCCTGCCGCCACGTCACAAAGAGATCCTTGTCTGTAAGGTTTCGAGATGTTTCCGAAGTAATTACGTTTAGTACCGTAAGGTTCACCAGATGCTTGCTAAGTGGAAGATTTATACCTCTGCCAATTTTAGGAGACATGAATTCTAATAAGAGCACTTTTCAATGTAGTGCCATACAATATAAAAACTTTTAGAGCAATGTCAGAAACCATTGAATTGGTTAATTATGAAACATGAATAAAAAAAATTTTATTTGAACCTGGCTGAATATTTGGATAAAACTCAATTTCACCCAAATAGCAAGAACACGAATAATCACTAAATTTGAATTCTCAACCTTTAAACACATATAAAAAGTTTTTCAAAATATTTATTTTCAAAGCTCTCTGATTATATTTTTGTTTTGACGCATCACAGAAAAACTGTCAAATCCAAAGTAGTACTTAGTTTTACAGAATTTTCATTGCTTACACTCCTGCAACAACCCTTGAGGGTGAAATTTCGAAAACTACGTGAAATTTCGGAAAATAGGTTCCTAACTAACCTCTGCTCGGGAAAAAGAATATTCCTACCAAATTTAAACTCTCTATGTCTTATGGCTCCAGTGATATAGGGATGAGTCAATGTGTAGGTGAAAATCTCATTTATATTAATTGCAGTACTATGGTTTCAGGGAAACACCTCTCGCGTGATTCAAGTCAGACCTTACCAACAGAAGTCAGCTTGTAAGGGTTGATACAACGATGTCCTCTTGCAAGCCAATAGATTGTGGAGTGCCCCAAGGTTCAGTACTAGGCCCTATTTTGTTTCTTCTGTTTATTAACGACATCGCCTAACCAGACATCAGTGGTGAAATATTTCTTTTTGCAAACGATACTAGTTACTCTTCCAGCAACCCTGATCTCACGTCACTAGTGTACTAATCTCCCTTAAATCATGGTGCGATGCTAATCTTCTCTGTCTCAACCTTTCTGAAACTAAAGTATCATAATATAAAAATGCATTGCTGCCTTTTCTATCAAATAGCACTTATTGAGTCGCATTTCCGATAAGCCCCTTCCTTTCTGGGGTACTTGTTTTGCGATTCCATTTGAGTCAATCTTTAAACTAGAAAAAAGATTGAAAATTCTGACTCTTCCTTCCGTATTCATCTTTGAATCAGTTTGCCTAATTCCTAAGCACGCTTCTGCAATTTCAGAAAGATCGTTGCACGGCTATCAGCTTAGGAACGCGTAGCAGGACCTTTATCAACCGACTCCACGTTCAGAATTAGTTAAGGGCTGAATATTACAATGCAAAAAATGCACAATTAAATTGATGTCATCTGTTCCCGCATTTTGCAATTATTTGAGGGCATATTTACCGGAAATTACCTTCTACTTATTCTAATAATAATATTCAATTCTGGACATGTTGCATACTGGTTTAATTGTGCTATGAACTCATATTAATTTTTACCTGTTACTTTTACCTATACTTTTGTGATTCATTGTGGTTTCCTTCTGGACATTGAAATTTTATTCCATTTGTAACTTATTTAGTTTGTTTTTTAGTTTTTATAAGCTTTTGTCTATAAATTATAACAATCTTCGGACAATAAAGCATTTCTTTCTCTCTCTATAAAGATGAGGTAATAAAGTTCAAATATATATTATCAAAATTCAAAGACTGAATTTTGACAATAGTGCTTACTCGTAGAAATTACATGTGAGTACACAAATTCAATACTTTATTTAATTTCCACGAAAAATTCGACTCATGAAGAAGAAATCAGATCATTCTGTAAGCCGTTACCCAAACAATTCGACGTAGAATTTTGCGTGTCATTCACTAAATACGGTGGTGCGGTACAGAGCGTCACGACCTGTCACAGTAAATTTCAAAAACATCCTAGAGCGTTGACTCGTGACATGGAAGCTTCAAAAAGTTCCATTTAGCAAACCAAAATAACAACTCCTTTACAAAACTGATTAAATTGAGAAAATTGGATCATTATACAGATCGGTTAGAGACTGATTGATTATGATTTCCAAGAAAATATACTGTTACTGATATTTTATAGGTAATTATGGGTGAATTTTGATTGAGATATTCTCAAATCATCTATTCCAAATATCTAGGTTAGAAGGACAGTTTTTTTTTCGATTTCGATTACATCACTTCCATTCTACTTCTGCCATTATTATACTATTTCCTCAATCGATGCTCTCGTCAGTTATGATTCGTTCCAAGGTTTCAGGATGACTGCAGTGAAATGTGATCATTTTTTTATGTAGAAAGCAAGCACAAGAGGGTGGAACCTTTTAATGTTATTATAAGTTAATCTAATCTATTTACACTCTTTCCATTCATGTTATTATAATATATATAATCTCTTACCTTCTTAATCCACTCAAATACTTTACACTACACTTAACCAATTTATAAAAATTAACTTATCACTAATAATTAACTAACTTATTTAATTTATTTAAATACTTCAGTTACTTTCTATTTCGTTATGTTCACTATGACTATTATATTTATTATAAACTAACTAACTGCGTCAATAACTTGTTCTAGAAAACAAACAAAACAATTAGATAAATAGACCTTCCTAGAAATTAGTTCGAAAGAAACAATTTAAACAAACATCGAATAAATTCCGCGGCTTATAAAAAGTATATCATCCAAATTTTAGAATTTCACTACAACTGGATCCATATCAGGAAACCATATCGTGTCTCCAAATAAAGGAGTCCCCATAAATTGACGTTGTAGGCATCTGTAGGAGAATTCGGTGTTCGTGAACCACAAAATGAAAAAAGTAAGGGTGACTGAGAATCCTTTCGTGATAAAACGACATTTTTACGTCAATAAGACTCTCATTTATAGTCAGTTTGAGCTTTGGTCAATAACCGATTACTGTTATCTCTGACGTCGTTGAATCTGTGAAATTCGTGGTGTAGATAATTCTTTGAAATGAAAGTTACATATCGCTGCTTCATTTAAAATATTATCTATTTTGCGCTAAGATCAGTTCACAAGGAACTAGACTTATCAATATTCATAGCACTTTATTATGCTTTTTTTGAGACGGATATTCGATATGCCCTTCCCTTCTGGGGTACGTGTTATGCGCACTTTTCCTATTTTAGAAAAGTCTTTCCAAAGTTATTCACTTGGGAACTCATTATCTACCTACTCCTTGGTAGATGTAGGCTCAATACTAAACAATACAAAAAAAAATGCACATTTGCCACTGGAAATCAAATCTATAACATCTTTTCCGGCATTTGTGAGCATTTTTTTGACAATAAAGTTACCTCTTCTTTATCCGTTCTTCTTATTTATGATGATTGGGATTGTTATTCAATTTTTTAGTCCTATATAAATGATAATTTTTCTGTCACTTCTTCGCAATTGCAATTTCAGAATATTAAAAAATGTCACTTGAAAATATTATCTTTTGAAAATATATTTTCTAAAAATTTCTTTTCTAAAAACCACTGAAATGCAGATGAGATCAAAAACTAAATATCATTTTTCCAATACATTTCATTTTAATGGCAATTTTAACGAGCTATTGAAAAGACATAAAAATCGGTAACTCAACAAAATTCACTTCAACAGCTTAACTACGTACATAACTGTATACGTTTCGAGAAGAATTTATATTTCCCCAATATTAAACTATTTAAGTACATTTATACAGCTTGAGGTAATGTATCTGCACATAACATAAAATTGGACGAATTTCTTTTAACGCAAACAACCAGTTTCCTTCTATCACGATTACGTTAAATATTACATTGAACCTCAGATAACCATCAGCATAACTAATCCGATAAAACGATAATGAGATTTTAGGAATATTTTAATAATGACTCTCCCCATTTTTATTCAATCAATTATTCAGTATTTCTCTTTTCTGTTGAAGGGTCCGCTTTCGAAGGGACAGGTCTTTGCAATTTGTAGGCTACATATTTATGTTGACTTTAAAAGATGTCATACCATCCAGTCGGTACTATTTGGTTTTATGTTATAAGTAGCAACATTTGCTATAGAATTAAATCCAATTATATTGAAAAAAGTTGGTAAATAAGTCTTCAGTTTATCAACTTTTCAAGCCAATTTTAAGCCAATTTTTGTCTTATTCGCCAGCATATTTTCCTTCTGAAGTTATAAAGATTGTCCAGCGCTTCTCAACAATTGTGTATAATTTTTATATGACGATCCTTCCTTATATCTATGACTTTTGAAGAGTGGTTTTTGACTGTAAAAATGTTTTCAGGCCTGTTAATAGCTAGTAATGTCTACTCTAGCCTAAACAGCTATCACTTCACAAATATCTGTGATTTTTCTAATGCTTTTGATTGTCTAAATCATAATAATTCAATTAACAAATTGCAATACTATGGTTTAAGGGGAACACCTTTTGCATGGATTAAGCCATACCTTACCAACAGAAGTCAGCTTGTAAGGGTTTATACAACTATCACCTGCTGTGGAGTGCCCCAAGGCTCAGTACTAGACCCTTTTTGTTTCTTCTGTTTATAAACGATATCTAAAATCCTCATCCTGTTTCGCGCTGTCAGTTTCCAAAGAACTGAATTTATCCACCACCTTAACAGTTTATTATGCCCTTATTGAGTCGCATCTCCGATATGCCCTTTCTTCTAGGGTACGTGTGGTACGACTCAATTTGAGCGAATCTTGAAACTTGAAAAGAGAGCTATTAGAAATTTACTCGGACTAAACAGCAGCAGCCATTCCTTCCTTATTAATCTTTGAATCCGTTTGCCTAATTCGTAAGCACGCTTCTCCAATTTCAGAAAGATGCATGGGTATACATTCAGAAACGCGAAGCACAACCTTTACCTACCTATTCCACGTTCAGTATTAGTTAAGGGCTCAATATTTTACAATGTAACAAAATGCACAATCACTTGCCTATCATTTTTTGTCGCATTTGGTAAAAATTTGAGGGCATATTTACTGGAAACTGCCGTCTACTCTGTAAACGACTTCTATCCCAATAATATTACCTATTACTATTACGTATAATTTTGTTACTCATTGTGATTTCCTTATGTATACTGGAGTTTTACTGCATCTGTATCTTCATTTACTTATTCATTTTTATGTTTGTTTTTTAGTTTCTACAAGCTTGTGTCTTCAAATTGAAACAATTTCTTGACAATAAAGCATTTTTCTCTCTCTCATATGGAATTCTTCATATCTAAATTACGCTTTGAATCAATTATTCGTTTTTGTTTTATTTCAAGAAGACGAAATCATTTTGGAGGAAGCTTTTCTATCCTCCGTGGCTTTTGATGATTTGAAAATAATACTTTGATTGTTTACGCCAAGCAATTCTTACAAATTATTGGAGGTAAACATTGATATATGAAGAGAAAAATTTGGGAGATGTCACTTGTGGTAGTAACCTATCCCATAGTACAGTGGATATACTGAAAATTTCAATTTTACAAAAGAAGTGAAATTCAGCATGTTTGGTTGATTTTTCGTCTTACTACCTTTTATTAAATATATCTCTACATTGGGAGAGGTTTTTAGCGAACATGTCATAAAACAATATGACCATTTTTGTTGATTTTTTCGACATATATTGAACAATAACCATCTTTCTGTACAATATGTCACGGAAACTCTACGAAAGTATTATACAGAGTGTACAATGGAAACGTGAGTCGCTATAATTGTAGATACTGGTCACGTAACAATCCTCGTTGGATCTGTGAATTCCACTCCCAATATCCCAAAAAACTGAATGTAAGGGCTGGAATGTTAGGCGACAAAATATTAGGTCCCTTTTTCAATGAGGGTAACTCAAATGGTCCGGCGTAAATAGATGTATTGGAAAATAGTATTATACCTGAGTTAGCTCGTATATTACCAAATTACACTTGAAAAAACTTCATTATTTAAAATTTTCCGTAAATGAAAATATCCCAATCGACAATTTTATAAAAATTTTCTACTTCACAAATGTGGATCTACTTCTAACACGACACAAACATTTGAATATATGTCTTCAGATGTAGGCTTTCTACGCCATGATTTGGATAAATATTTTACTGTACCAGTTCCGTTAAGTTTTTTACTAACTTACTGACACTAGACCTTGTTTGGATTAGTACATAAATTATGAAGAATATTCAAATTAAACGAGTTTATTCAATAGTAGGCGTGTATATATAGCTATAACTATAGTTATAGAAAATATCACATCAAAAATAATCGTTATTTCTTAAGGATTTCTAAAAATACAAAATACATAGAGCGATCATTTGTACAGACGTAAGTTGAAATCCATTTTCAGCCACATATTTCAGTTTGTATCATACTTGACCTTTTTGATCAGTACTAATTCATATCTTTCAAGTATTACCACAGTTGCATTCTAGTTTACCAGTTATAAGAATTACAAGACGTAATATCCGTATAACACAAATGACTTCTGTGAAAAACAACCAAATTGTATAAAATTATCATAATATATTGAATTCCCAACGTCTCATTTAAATTTTTGTTTGTTCCGTTGTATATGAAAAGTAAGACAAGAACCGAGGCTAATGAACGGAAATCTAAATAACAAAGTGAGTCGTCAGGAATTTTATATTCCCAGATGTGACAGCCCAAGATGTTTTTTGTCGATTATCTTGAAATTTGTTTAACTGATTCTACTCCTTGAATAGTGAATAAATGGAAATTTCAAATTTATATGAAATACCATTAATTCTCCAATAAACAACATCAGAAGAATAATTTAATTTCTCGATTATTGAAAGCACTCATTTCAGTATAGACGTAAAATATAATTAAACCATAATCAAACGCACCTCGGAGGTAACCATTTTGTAGTTAATGAATATCAAACTTTTGCACGATGATAATCCGTAATTCGAACTATATCATAACTTGAAAAAAAAAAGGAATTGGAGAATTTTTTTTATGAAATATCAACCAATATTAGTTCAGTTGATAACATAAAAATGGAATGTGCAGACTTGAAACGCCTCATTTGAATGCTTAAAATGTTTCTGATGCAAGTAACCAAAAGGTTTCGATTGGCAACTGTTATCTGGTACGCGCAATACTTGTAGTTGAAAAGGAATAGATTCTTCGAATGATCAACAGCCAGCGCCAGAGAAGTTTTGGCAAGTAACCAAGACTTTTACATGTTCATTCCACAGAGTCCCTATACACACTGAGACAACGGCTACACTAGTTTGTCCACAGACAGGGTAGACAAAAGTGTAAGCTAATGCTTAACAGCTGATAGTCGTTAGCCGTTGGCACATGTATACTTTTTGTGAAGCAGTGCTAATCCCGCTACTTAATAGCAACACCTAGAATATCCTCCACGAACCGGATTAACTGACGCATATCCTGCAGGAAAATCAATTTGGATTGATCCCAATTCTATGTACTTTACTCCAACCGTTAAGACCAGAATAATTCTAGAAGGTTATCGAGAAAGGAAACGTCCGAACTGTCAAATACATATGGCGACATATGGATATTAATTTGGACTATAATTTCCATATTTGCAACTACACTTTTTCGTTACAATTCCAGAGACGGAACAACGAAATAGGATCACTTCTCAGATTAATTAGCGAAAAAATACTCTATCCTACACCCATCTTTTGAAAATAGCTCCATGGTACGAGTGATCAATACATTTTCTTTAACTATCGAAAGTAACACAATGAATATCCATAACCTATGCAGGATGTCATTCAGTCGGTAAGAATCCAATTGCTACTTTACCAATGAATTGACAATTATCCAAATACTAGATCAAAATAAGAATCATCAAATACCAAAAAAAGACACGAAGAAACCATAATTGATACTGCACGGTTCTTTTCTTTAGACCTTTGTGATATTCAATGACTTTCATGGAAGAAAATTGTTGACTTAAACAGAGGAAAAGTACAGTAACAGCAATATATTGATTATTTATTATTTCACACTCGCTAGACATGAATGCACTCTCATCTCATCGATATATTGTTGTTGTTGTTGTTAGGCAGAGGAGGGCAAAGAAAGACATTCTGCAAAATAGGATTCGAATCCAGAAAATGTGAATTGTAGGCTCAACTTTTAAATTATCGTGATTGTATTGATCACTATCATAGTTTTGCTCTCACTCACCAAAACCAATTTTTCCTAAGGAAGTCTATGTGGTACTCTATATAACTTTTTTTGAAGTTTACGAAGAAAGTTTTGACTTTCATTTGTTAGAATCTAATGTAATAGAAGGTATTGAAATGAATATGTTTTTGATTTTTAAGGAATTTGACCTACAAAAGATAGAAAAAAAATTCACTCACAATTTGTAAATTGCAAGGGATTTCAAAATTGACCGATTTATGCGGATAAAATTCTTAATAGGTGAAAAATATACGATATAAACATTCATCTATTTTTTCGTGAGGTTTTCCAGGAAATTCCAAATCGAAATTCCCACGAACTATGGCTCGAAAATATGTGTTTCATTATGGGAAATAATTAATGTGTTCCACTCACATGCTGATATTTAATAAAACAGACATTCGGTAAATATTTGGTGAGTGAATGCTAGCGTTGTAATATCGACCCATAATTTTCATACAACACGTTTATAATTGAATCATGTTTCTACAAATAATATATTCTTTAAAATATTATCGGAAGCGTTGTATACCGCCAATTAAGGTTTCAGAATCCAGCTTATAAAAGAGTTGAAATTGAATTTTTGATAACTTTCCCTCATTTATTGCGCGAAACAAATGAAAAGTGCCTGGAGGTTTTTACCTCTAATTTTTCGTTTGCATTTTTTCAGGTACGCACTTTTATATTACACTAATATTTGTCTACCTTTTTCTTTGTACTCCCAATTTTTTCATTAATTGAGCGAACAATTTCTTTCCTTTAATTCTAAATAATTTTTTTCGTCTGTATCTTCGAATACGAGTATGGATGGAATAATATTTTCAAATATCGGTGGGTATTTAGAGCCGTAGGGTTAACAAACAGGTGAAACATAATATAAGGGGCAAACAGCACCCATAGTCGCCATGTACAACTGAAGATGGAGTACTGCTATTAATTTTTGTAGAAAATATATAGCTACAGCTTCATGGTATTACCATCCTGTTAGTAGAACCATGTGTTCCCGGAAAGGCCAAACAACTTTTGCTAGAGATGATTGACAATTTTCCAAAAAACTAATTTTTTATGTAGTATAGAGGGTCTTTCATGACTTTTGTGACTATTGGCTCAACACTAACTAGTGATAATTGAATAGAAGTTAGTTAAAATCGTCAGATAAAAAGTTAGGCATATTTTAAAACGTTTTAGAAATTGTCCAATTGCTGTCGGTACGTTTTGTCTAGTTTTTCATCAAAATGAGCGTATTCTATTTTCTGATATTTCTATTTCTATTTTGAGATATTCAGGCGTTCTTAATAAAGTATACGTGGTTATTTTTTCCATACACAAAAATCCATTATTGTGATGTCAGGGGATCTAGAAGGTCAACATATTACACTCATTCTCCCAAAACATCTTCCACTAAACTGATTATCTAGGCAATCAGTTATCCTTTATGAATAAAGAGCAATGTTGAACGAAATGGTTGTTGAATATTTAAAGGAAATGCGTCAATAAATATTCACAGAATAAGTGAGTTAACTAATTTAACGTAATGTTTCAATAATATCTAAAATTCTTCGATAACTGACTGATATTTTGTAGTATCAGCATCAGTATCATCATGATCGTTTGTATTTTCTGTTCTATGATAAATTATTCATGTTGTAATAAATCTCTTGATCAAATATCAAGTATTATTTTTAGCTTCTGTCTGTTCGTCTGTCTGTAGCAGCGATATTTCCTAACCAGAAGCTTGTTGTGAGCTCAGGTTTCTTCCATTTTATTTCTGTACAGCTGTTGATGTACCTAAATGGCATTATTAGGAAAAAAAGGAGTAAATCAACAAAAATATGATTTTTCTCATACGAAATTCCTATTATGCTCAATATTGAGATATTTATATTAAAAATAACTTTTTGCAAGTTTCAGGATATCAACATAATAAATATTTAAAAAGATCCATCTACAAATATGGATTCATTTGAATTGCTATAGATCAACACAAATATTTCTCGATAATGTTATACTTGTGGAGATTTTAGTTGAAATCTCTCAACAACTACCGATTTGGAAATTTTTTATTATCTTCGAGAGAAGCTCAAATAAATGCAAATACAACAATCGATGGAGTCGTTGGAAAATTAAGTGCTTACAAAATTGTAACTTCCATTGTTAATCATATTTTCCATTCCACAAACCAAATATTATGAGAAATAATGAAAACAAAATAATGGAATAAATGAACTTATTGATATTTTTCATGGAAACTCCCTTTCATAAATTAAGATTTTTGTTAATATTAACTAATTGCTAGCATTTTACCGTTAATTTGCTAAAATCTCTCCCTCAGTTGTTCTAGAAAAGGTTTCTTGAAAATTTACAAATACCTGTCTTCACCAAACGGGACTAGACTCTGAAGTCGAATATACGTCTCAACTCAAAATAAACTCACTTCTGACGCAAATCACCAGACAGTTTGCAAAAAGTTACAACATTTATAGTTAAATGGGGCACTACAAACGAGGTAACTGGTTGCCAATGATTTGCAAAGGGGTTAGCAACCGGTTAAAAGAAACTCGACCTGATGATTCACTGACACCTTGAATCACCTGCATCTCAAGGGTTCCAATGGACGAAGATTATTTTGTTTCCAATATGATCACGATCACTTCAACAGCTTAGTAATTCGTTCTAATGAAATGAATTAGTGTCTTGATTTTATTCATTCATTTTTGTTTCTTGGAATAATATTTGTTATTAAAGCTAGCAAGTGAATATTGATCTTGAACTTTTGTAGGTTGTCGTGTTCGGGAAAGACGTGCCTTTGTAGCTGCTTCCATAAGCTTGTATTTCTTAAAAAAATCCTAATAAATTGACGGTCTGGGCGTCTGCAAGCGAACTTGGTGCTTTTGAGCTACTTCTAACTGTCGGGTAGGTCTTGTAAATACTGCTTTAAGTGGGATTATCTTGGACAGCTGGGTAGAGCATTTGGCTCGGTAGTATTTGTAAAACAGAATTAGGTTAGCAACCTTTTTCCTAAGCTCTAAGCTGTCCAAGCTTCGGGCGAAATTTGGAGTTGAGCATCTTCAGGGTATGCTTGGGGACCGAGCTCCAAATGTGCGCGCAATATTCTAGAGATGGACGAATATAATAGTTTGTACATGTGCTAATGAAATTTGGACTGGATTGTTTGGTTCGACGGGAGGTAATATATTTTATTTTAAAATCAAACTTGAAAAGAAAATGTAGAATAGGTCCTTACACCTGGTTAAAATGAGAAAATGAATATGTTTTGGTAATACAATTATTTATTTGGAAGGACTTGAACTATTGTTCACTTTTAAATTAGTTAGGTTTCGATCATAATTGAGTCTGTGCAGAGACATATCACTATTCAGTTGGCAACGAGTTGGTTATTTGAGGATGACTTTTGAGTTTAGTTTCTTCTTAGTGTGTATTGGTAATCGTTTCACATATCAGGATATAAAGTATATATGTTATCCATAATTGTTGCATGTTGATTCATTTCAGTCCAAGATTCCAATTGGAAAGTTTTGAATAGCTAGATATTTTGAAAATGTTGCAATAACGATTTATTTATTTGCATAATATCAAGTTATATATTTCTTTCCTAGTATTACAAAGAATATTTTATACTGTTCAACTTAAGTGAAAACTCATTTTTCATACTTTTTCCCATCCATTCCATTCAACCAAAATAAAGAGGCGTGTAAGTTATTTAATTAAATATTTCATGAACCATTTCAAGCTCAATGCTTATTAATCCTTCTCATTATATTTGTTATGAATATCATTTTCTCAAATTGGTCGTTTCTGTTTATATTAATGATTCTAGCCTCAATATCGGGGTATTATATAAGATAAATTCTCATTCCGCGTAATCAACCATTAGTGAGGATAATAATGAAGTGCTTTGAATCCGGATAGTATCATTTGTGTATACAGCTACCTTATGTAGGGCTCTTAAAATACTACGAGGTCTACTTAAAAATAATCACAAACCGTTAAGTCTTCACCGAAGATGAATGAGATGAACGAAACTCACCAGAAAAGCAGATAAGTGAAAATTACACGCTAATCCAACCAAATAGCTTCTCTCATCTGAGTTATCTCCACAATTTGCGGGTATTCACTGAACAATAATAGGTAGTCATTATGATAATCCACTTAATTGGAGAATTTGGAGGTGTTTGAGAAAAACCTCCAGTGCAAAGGATGTGAATTAAGGCTGACTATTACACAGGCACAGACGATTTTCAAGTCTGTAGTTCTGATTGATTGAGTTCAACTGAAGAAAAAGAAAATACTAGTATCTAATGGAGTTAGCTTTTGTAGCAGCCAGTCGAAAATCGATTTTCAATAAAATGTCAATTTTTTTATTTCAGTAGATGACAATGATGAGAAATGGAGTTTTTTAAAAGGGTAGGTTCGACCGCTAGGGTGCCTTGAAAAATAAATTATATTTTCACCCGTTGTATCTACTGAGCTGTTGTACTCCTTTTTCGTTTTTTTTACGAGAGAATGTGTTTATCGCTCTCATTTACAAAAAACAATGAAATTAAACCTCTAAATACAGAGAAAGAACAATTTTTGATTTTCTCCTGTGAGAGGTGTAAAGGAACTTTCTTCAAGATAATAATTGAACAAATTCCACTGTTTTAGTAGTCAAGCGATATTCCTGATATTTATTTGCATCGCTACCAATAGATATTTTGATAGAGACAGTTTTCTCTTCGGATTGGAACGAGAAGAAACAGGAGAATGTTCACTATGAAGTAAGAGAGAGGTTATATTTAACAGATCTATGCACAGAATCTTTATGAAATTTCTGACACTGTGAAGCTTCTGTGGATTGTGGACTTTATCTATGAAATTGTTACTGAATACACTGTTTCAGACAGTGTAATTGTCAAAGTTGGTGTAAACAGTGGTTTCAGTATGAATATACCCACGGTTCCAGAAATCCAAACTTTCACACAAAACTACTTAACCTATCGTCATGAAACTTTGTACACATATTCTTGGAGGTATTAGAAATAGTCAAGGATACTTTCAATAAGAAAAAGTTTTTTATAAAGTATGAAGAATTTTTTTTTCATAATCTAGCATTTTCAACGCCATCTAACATTCCAGTAATAAAGTACCAACCAAGATTAGTGTAATACCGACGGTCACGTTAATATCCAATCCAACTGACTATAGTTTCAGCTACTTGGAAGTTTTTTATGTTTATTGTAACTTTCTAATTCAAAGGATTCAGTTTATCGTGAAGCTTAGCTTTTGTTATTATAAATAAAGCGTTATGAAGATGAATCTGAGTTTGTTTGTTACTCTCTCACACGAAAACTACTTAAACAATCATCACAAAACTTTGTACACATATTCTTGGAGGGATTAGAAGTAACAACGGAGACTTTTTTAGAGATTGTTTTTAGAGAATTTGTTTTGTTTTTACCGCGTAATCTATATAGAAAGAATTGAGTAAGAGCTAATGAAACGTAAAAACCAATCCTTGTCATTACTTAAATTTTTTTATACAAAAAGTGATCACACCTTATTACACTTGAGTATTCCGATAAATTAACGTTCTGGACGTCTGCAGGCGAACTCAGTGCTCATGAGCCACGTCTGCCTGTCGAGTAGATCTTCCAGATACTGCTCTAGGTGGAATGATATTGGGCATATGGGCATCTACCTTGGTAGTAACGGTAAAACAGAGTCAGGACATTGACCTTTTTTCTATGCTGTAATCTGTTTTTGGTCAACTCTTGATTGCCTATAACTCGAATTGCTCTCTTCTGTATTCAGTCGAACATCCTTAGGATATGCTTGGCAACCGACCCCCAAATATGTTGGCAATAATTTGAAAATGAATGAGTCTGCGATTTGTAGAGGATCAAAAGCTGTTGCGGAGTATATAGCTCTTTGGTATTAGAGAGGTCTTAAGTTTTCGGAAGCAGTATGTCCTGGCATATTGCTTCCAACCTGAATACCCAACTAGCGAATTTGCGATGAAGTTGATATTTCATGTCCAGGCAGGATCAAATCCTAATACATATTGTCAACCTTCTTGATAAATACAGCAGCATCAACATCATTCAGTTTATTTGAAGTGATATTGATGTTGTATTTGGGAGTGGAGTCAATAATTGGAATTTCTAATAATAGAAAACGTGTAGTGAAATATATTGTGAGAATATTGAGTTTCAAATAAGTCTGGATATACTATTCATTTATTAATATTGATGAAAATTCAATGAACGCAACAATATAATAAATTAATTTATTATCAAATAATTGATCACGAGAAACTTGTTTGATATATTATGATAGTTCACAAGTTAATTCGGTTTAATCATGGAAATAGAATCAAATCATCCCTAAAAATCATCATCGATTCTAATAGGGGTAAACAAAATGAGCTGTGACTTTTCACTATTAAATTGAATGAATGTAACCACAATCTTATGTATTCATTTTTTTTAGTATTGAACCTTTATAAGAGTGAAAGAACCTTCTAGTAGTAGATTTCATACATTACGTGTCAAGGCACTATACAAAAATCGCAGATTGGAATTTTATATTATCATAAATGACTGCAAAAAGAATTTCATGACAACTCAGAGATATGATATCCCAGTGTCTCTATATGGTATCGTTTCCAAGCTCATGAATTTATTCCATAATAATTTTTATGCAGTATTCTAATTCCAATGCAGAAATGTGAAACAACGATACGTGCCATGTCTATTTTCTCGAAGCTTCCATATAATAACATTGAACACGCAAAATTTTTAAACAATATGCATAAAAAATGTTAACGAGGGTGATTTATCTGTGATTATGACTACTTTATTATAAATACATTACGTTTAAAAGGTTATAAAGGGAGAAATGATTATGAAGGGAGTTATTGGAGTAATAATATTCTCACAATTCCAGCCTACAAATGATGCAGATCAAAGTCTAATTTAGCCTTTCAGCTTGAAACGCAGCAAATAAATGAATTTATTAAGATAAATAACAGAAGAGATTAGAAAAAGGGTTACTGGATGTATGGATGCTCATCTTGATCAATGCATTTTCGGCAACATTTCTCAACTGATAGACTGGTCTGGCGAAGGATGTCATGCTGTCCCCGAAGAGTTTCTAATTCTTGTTCAATTGCAGATCGAAGGGCAAGAATGATGTATGGACGGACCTTTTGCTTAAACGCGGTCCTTAAGTAGGCCCCACAGAAAGAAATCACAGGCTGTGAGATTCCACGACCATGCGGGCCACTTAACGAATTCTTGTCTACCTATCCGTTCTCTCAAATGAACAGGTATCTTCCTCCCACAACACGCGTAGTGTGGTGTTTTGCTCACGTGACTATCAAGGAAGTAAAGAACTACAAGACCTTTCGCGAGGATAGCTCTTCACACACCTCAGACAGGTTTAATTCTTCTTCAATGAAGAGGATTCTGGTCGTACACGCATTTATGCTGATTGACCGCACCGTTCCTCTTGCTTCATCTTAACTTCAAAATGGAACTGCGGATCATCTTGACTGTATCCGAGGTACCACTCGCAGAATTTTTATGTGCGATTGAAATCTTCCTAGTAAAGTGCGTGGAGGAGACGCAGATACTGCATACAATTCTGTATTTGTCATAAAGAACGATCGGATATTTGAGGTTCTCCCGTTAGCTTCACTGCAGATTGGTTTGACTGCTCAACTATCCCCCGCGTCACTATTCCCATATTTTCGTAAGTTGTTACAGATACAGGTCGTTCACAATGCTGCGCGTCGGCAACAGAGCCCGTTTTAGAGACTTATGCCGTTATCTGTATTATTCCTATGAATATCCAATTTAAATATGCTTTGTGTATTCGTCCGATATCAAAGTCAAGACATAAATATTCTTTTCTGATCTTATGTCGGGAAAAGTGGATTTGTCGCAAGACTGTTGATATGATAGTGATATAATCTGTGGTAATCAGAAGTACACTCACGTCGTAACTTCTCCTGTTTCTGTGAAGATATTCAAATTGACCATAAGGGTAAGTAGAGAAATAGCAGGAATTCGTTTGCATCTGCTAGTATGATCCATTTCAAACTAAAATCTATTGGGAATGAACGTTTAAATATTTGGTACATTTTTTGCTTTTTATTTAGTGAAACAATTGTTTATGTTGCTATGATTCCAAAATACATTGAAATTTTTATATAATTGCTGGCAGTTAGATACCATATTGACTTATATGAGCTCATAATCATACTTGAAAAATTATTATATTTTTGTGAGAGTAAGTTTTTATCAGACAATGATGACTGCAATTGCAGCGGTTAAGCTCAATTATAAAATAACACATTATTCCTGAAAACAGACCGAAAACTGAGAATTGAGATCATTTTAGTTATATATAAAAGAAGTGTGGAATTGGAAGAAGAATATCCATCCAAAACTTTCTCAACATCATCGAATCGAGAATTTTACCTTTGATATCTTTGTTCCAAACTGCCATTTGCAAGGTTAGAGAAATTGCTGAGTGGAGAAACTATTTCGTTACAAGGAGTAATTAATTCGATGAATCGAAGGCCCCTGTGCTTTCAAAGTTGATTAAAAACGGAGCTGATATCCTAGAAAGTATGTGAAAATGACAAATAATGAATCAAGATACGTGAAGAGGGTTTTAATGAACTTATACAATGTGAAAGCTTAAGTAAAAATTAAATTAAAAAATGTAAGAATGGTTCATAACAATTGCAAATTTTTGATATACAGTCAGATTGAAGCACGAAGAAATAAAACATGAATAGCTACACCAATTCAGTTGAGACCTACAATCTTACTAGCTTCAAAGAGATAAACTACAGTTTTATCTCTGACAAATGTAAGTTTGAGATATTTTCGATCCATAACTTTCTCGTTATGCTCTTTTGAATATGCAGTTGATGTGAATTCTATAATATTCTCAATAAATAAAGGGTGTTATTTAAAAAGAAGTGATTTCGTCTCTAGTATAGATAGAAAATATTTGGGGTTTGCTCCCCAAAAAGTTTTCGGAACGGCATCCGTACTCAAGATAAAGAGCGTTGAACAGAAAAAATTATTCACATTTTCCCGCAACTACTGGAAACATTGTATTGAAGTTTTATACTGATATGGTTTGGAAGATGATACATCCAATTAATTTATTTTTATGTCTCTCATATAAGGTGCAAGTTGCACGGTTCGTACCAAGTAGTATTGAACATAACTTTGTCAATATCAGATTTATTAAGCAAAATTTCAAGTGAACTTGAAAATCATTTTATTTTACACCAAAAAGGTACATCTGATAAAACTCGATAGTGTGTACCGTTTTCGGGATATTTTGATTTGAAAATTATTATTTGGATTGAAAGCGTAATCTAGAACAAGACAGTGGAACCATATACGAATAAAAGAAGTAAGAGAAGTTGTAACCACTCTAATCCATTTATTGTTGTTAGTGGTTTCAATTGTGTTGTTTTTCGAATAAAACAAAATTTACTTTTTAACTAGAGGGTCAATAGAAAACTAAACAGCATTTATAGGGGACATTTTCAAAGCACAATCCTCAGTGATACCTGGTGACGAAATTGAGAAGTCTGTTTAGGTAACAACCCATCAAGCTGATGTTAAAAACTTTCGCCCGACTCTATATGCTTGTGAAGAAAATTAGCTTCTTTGTTAAATATACGAGGTCGGTTTTCTACAAAATTTTGGATATGGTGATGGATTTGTTGTTTTTCAGCCAAATTTCCGTTATATGAGAAGTTTTAGATGAATTTTCCCTTTTCAAACTATGACTTATTGGTCAGAGTTTCAGGACAAATGCATCATTCCATCTTACCACTACAGAAACATATGAAACTTGATAACACAATAAATTCAAGCGAAGGTTAATTCCAAAAAATGAATTACTTGAAAATATACCAATATACTTGGAATAAATTCCCTCATCACTGCATATTTTTGATAAAAATTACATTCTATTTCAACTCACAATTGTTAACGTTTGTTTTTTCTACAACTGTGTACTCGTTTTTATGGATTTATCAATTTTTTTGTATAATAGATTTCATGTTAAATTCAGTAGCGTTAATCCAAAAAATAAGAGGGATGTAATATAACGAAAATATTCGAATAATAAAAAATGTCTTCAAAGTTCAAGAAATGAGCAAACTGTTTTATATTCAGGTACAATTTCATCGATCCGTGAAGAAACTTGAGCATTGAATACAGCTGAAAGCTCGAAAAGTCTTTCTACTCCCACTTCTAGTAGTAAAACGACACGGGAATATGTATTGGATAATATGTTTACTACTTAGATTTGGTATTATTCACGGAGCTATTGAAAAGTTTTACTTCACATTTAAACTTGCAACTGACCTAGAAAACCTCAATTCCAAATCCCTAGAAAGAGGAAACTTCTATTTTAGATAGAAATTATTTGAAAGTCCCAAGAATTTCTTTGCCTTCAGGAAAATAAATTCGAAATCTTTCACATTGAAAAGAAATTCCACAAAAATATAAGAAAAAATTGATACATCTATTGGCAATTGCTAACATTTGTGATGTCAGTTGAGAATGAAATTAACTCGTTCTGTTTAACTACGTAGTATCGAAGAATGCAGAAAGCAATTGATTTGGAAATTACTGTGTTTTAGTTTGAACGAAAATCATTATTACAATTTCACTGGAAACAATCTAATAGAGACGTTACAAAACTGAAATCTTATTAAAAGAATTTCCATTTAATTGATATAAGAGTGAAGCACTTTGCGGTGCGGTAGAATACAAAAAAGGCATAACTATTCCAATAGTTGAAAAATGGACTCCCAAAACTAAACCGGGGCAATATTATCTTGAAGCTTGTTATAGAAAAATTGGTCAAGACTGATTTGAGTTAAAAAAAAACAAGGTTCCAGATAATTTCAAAAATATGGAAAAGCATCAAATATCACAGACCTGCTATCATATGGGATATGAAACAAACCATTGACAGAGTCAACAATAGAAACGGGTAAGCAGATTTCAAAGGAAATACCAGTAGCAGTTTTGGCCAAATACTCTTTAATTTGATGATGATATCAATCATTGAGGTCGAAGGAGTAAATAAAAGATAATTCATAGTATATTTCCTTGTTAAAATTATATGCTACTCCTACGTGTATATAACTGATAATGAGGACGAACTCCAAAGAATGTCTCAAAAACTTAAAAAAGTGGGAAGAGCCTCTTTAAATCTATCTTTACTGGGTACGAGTCCCTGTAAATATAAAATTATGCATTAGATTCAAGTTCCGCTGTGTTAACAATATCAGTAACCTAACAGAAGACGTGAACAGGTGACAAAGTCGTTTTTTTAAAGGACATTATCTGAATAAATTGGTGTTAATCAAAGAGAGCTGAGTGAGAATCTATGTATGAGAGAAAACATGAGATATAATGTAGAAACAAGAACTAAATCAGACGCCTACTTCCTTCAGCTAAGATGTGAATTGGACGGGCAATAGTATAATAAAATAAATAAAGATATAAGGCAACTTAGCGGAATGTAAGTTGTTGTAGGATGTCGTGGAGTTTGATAAAGAGAATTGAGATTTTATATGAGCAGAACGGTTGGTGATGATTTATCAAAACTTGTCAGGTGGAATATCGAAAAGTATATACAAAATTTGGACCTCAATATTTGAAATTTGAGGTTAAGTCTCCAAACTACAAAATAGGAACTTGTCTTAGAAAATGAAAGGTAATGAAAAAATTTGTGGTTACAAAATTTTCTCGAAAGATTGAAAGACAAATTTTAGTGTGGCTTTTGAGAAAAAATAAAACGGAACTTCCTCAAGATACCTATAGTTTAGTTTTCAATAGTTAAGAAAAGACTATCCAGAGCAGGCCAATGTTTCATTATAGTGCATTGAACTTGAATTTGAACACATCATTCCCTTGATATACCGATGTGGCATCCAGCGGATCACCCACTTTTATGATGAATATCTGGCGTGGAATAGCGGAAATTTTCAATGGATTCAATTCTTTTTCTCTATTTTAGAAATCAGCAATGACCATATTAAATTGAGACTTAACAATAATAACGAAGGAGATATTTCTCTAACAAATTGGCAAAAAATATTGTATCATTCCTATTTTGCCGATAATATAGCTTAGGAGCCTACGATTTTTGTTTCCTCATGAGAAATATTCTTTTATATAAATTTGAGTTTTTCAATGCAAATAGGAATTTCCTTATAAAGTACGGAATATTTTGTCGTATAACACACTCTTCAATAACATCAAATATCAATTTACTTCAAATAAAGAATTGAAGGATGGAAAAAAAATAACATTTTTCATTAATGAAACGAATGAAGGATGAAACTTATTTGGTATCTTCGAAATCAATTTAAATTGTAATATGCTTGAAGTGCGGTTTATTTTGGTTTTGCTGGTGATTCAAGTTATTAGAAATATTTGGTGAATTTTGACCTAGAACCAAAGTAATAAATAGCTGCGTAGAATATAGATGGATCGACAATTTTCAGGAATAACCTAGATCATTGAGTAGTGGATAAAATATTGCGTTAACATAGCAACGAACAATAACTTATTGGAAGTGTCAGTGAAAAGTTGTTTGACGTCAAAAAAGGAAACCAGAATTACGCAATAAATTAAAAGAAAAAAGATGTCCACCGAAATTGTGAGAATGAAAAAATTGGAGTATCGAGCCATCATCAAGTACCTGTATTTAAAAGGGTTGAGAGGTGAGTAGATTTACGAAAATATGCTTAATATCCTGCATATTTCATACGAACGCGTTCATCATATAGTTCACTTCAATTTGGACATGAGAAAAATTGCTGCAAAATGGATCCCCAAATGTTTGAATGTTGACCAAAAGCGCGCAAGGGTAGAAGCATCGTTTTCGATCTGTGATCGATTTGAAAACGATGTAGACTTCTTAATCCGAATTGTTGCTATGGATGAAACTTTGGTACATTTCTAGGATCCAGAAACAAAGCAATAATCGATGGAATGACGACAGTCTGGTTCTCCAAGAAATTTCGTGTCCAAGATTTGCTGGAAAAGTTCCTGCTTCAGTTTCTTAGGATTACCATGGAGTAATCATGACTGATTTTTTGGATAAGCGTAGAATAATAACTGGCGATTACTATTCGACATTAATAACCACTCTACAGGAAGAAATTAGAGTTTTGTTTTTGCAGGACAACGCCCCTGCGCACAAGTCTTATGTTGCCATGCAAAAAATTCGTGATTGTATATTGGGCAGACTAAGAGATCCATTATTTTGCGGCTTAAAAGCCACATAGCTGCCAGTCATAATCATAACAAAAATATTAATTGTGTGAAATTGTTAAAAATGTATCCACTAATAAATTATTGGATGAATATGACAGCATTGACATTGTTAGATGTAAAAGTAGCTCAAATAGAGACAGAGGCCCAATTAATTATAGCCTAGTTTATTAGTCCAGAAAGAATGTGAAGATTTCCGCCAAGGAGTTTTTTCCCGCTGGAATTCATTTTCACGGGAGAAAGGTCATTGGTGGAAAAATTAAGTGAGAAACAGGTAAGTCAAGTTTTAGATTTCAGTTTACCTTCAGTCTCTGGAGACGATAACTGGGTTATCGAAGCGCAGACAGACAGTTTAATTGTGACTGTAAACAGTGTATTCAGTATGAATACAGCCAACAGTTCAAGAAATCAAAATATGAGCTCCAATTTTTCTATTTGTCCTTCTCATGGGTCCATTGGTGTTTCAGAATCTGTGGCTATTCCTGAGTTCTATTTGACTTGTAGTTAACTTCAGTCAAGGATTTGTCTGGGTTAACTAAAAGCACCTGATGGAACAAAAATGATTTTCTGTCTATAGAGAGCATCTGTTATATGTCTGTGGCATTTTTTAGTTAAATAATTGTACATACACATCGAAAGTTATGTTTGTCAAATGGAAAATGAATTTTCCAGTATTTACGTCCAATTTTTGTAAAAACAAATCAATTTTGATAGAAGATGATACGTTATTGGTGACCAGTTATTTACGTTATAAGTCCGGGAAGTGATTTAGTACGGTATATCTTACGAGATAGATGTTTATGGACGGGCCGCGAAGAAGCCGAGTCAAGAATATTTAATCGAGTATTGTAATAATAACTTAACGAACGGTTTCAAATAAAAAGGAAAATTATATTAAAATATTAAATATATAAAATTCACTTAGGTAACATTGTAAACAAAGGCAGACATATTGAATTGGGATTGGGAGAATTTAAGAGTACTGTACAAAGATACCGTAAAGTACCATTTTCCGGACTCAATTTAATACTGTAAAGTCGTCTCTACAAAAGTTTATGATACTTGGAACATTTGAAGATATTGTTTTAATCATCTTGAGTTCTAGTATAATATTGATATTAGAATCATAATTGATTCATTGTTGTGGATATATATAGAGACATCGTAGAAATGTGCTTGCGTGACATACAATAATTTCTCAATCGCTTTTCATTTTTTCGGATGTATTGTTTGCTCATGAGATAATATAAATTGAAGCAATCTGGATTCAAGAGGTGAATTCATCATTTTCAGGCTTCTAAAATAGTTTTTTGTCAGTTATACTATATTATTTAAATGTTATTGAATAACTTATTTATAGGAATATCCCATTTAAGGCTAGAATCTAACGGTAAATAATTGAATAATGTTGGCACATAATGGAATTTTTTCAGAAGTGAGTATAGTTAAGTAAATGTCTAAATTCTTTCTTCAAGAAGGGTAGCTATGAAGGAGCCTCTCAGTTGAGTTGTGAAAGAGCGGGGAAAGCTGAAATTTGTACTTTCCAAAATATAATTCACATTGCGTTCTACTACTCAAACTATGGATTTAACGAATAGACGGTTTTTCATTAGACGTTCTATTATCTTCGATATGATTAGTAAGAATGCAATAAGCTGATAGTTACTTCTCTTGCTACCTCTATAGCTGTTTTTAGACATCTGGGGAAAAGCCTTTCTCCAAAGGATTCGTTGATTAGAGAGCACAAAACTGGAAACCAACAATATTTCCCACAGATTTGAAGAACAATAATCTAATAATATTAAGAGAATAAAGTGTGTTATTAAACTTTACCTTCAGACTTTTTTGTCTATACCAGCTTGCATTTCAATGAATTGTTTTCTATTGCAAATAGATTGAAATACGCCCTTCAAGCTCTAATAATACAGACTATGTAACTTTGAAACTATGTCAAATTCATTGAAAAGCTTCATACTGATGGATTTGCTATAGCATTGATAGATCTAATTAATGGTAATTCTAACTAATTATACCATCACCTGTTGAGAATTATTGAGATTCGCTTGAATATCATATCCATCTAGAAATACTATCATTCTAGTATTGAAGGATATAACAAATCTTTCAGATTTCATATCTCAAAATTCAATTGGATGTTAAAATTTTTAAGAATTACACAATATTTTTCCCAAGATTACAAATAATCTTTCATCTCTGAGCTTTCGCATATAGCCCCGTACTATACGAAAGCCATTGATCCCATGCCATATTGTTTCATCCTTATTGATAATAAAATCAGAGGTACGAAAAGTTGACGAGAAAATAGTGAGTTTTCTGGATCAATGCTCTCTTTGATATAAGACAACAGAATCCAGGAATGATAGGGTGAACACACATCATGTAAACTGAGGCAATTTGATGAAACTTTGGTGACAACAAACAAGTTTTCATTAGTTTATCTGAAGTTATTCGGGAGAGAAATTTCTTTCCTTCTATGGATACTACTTTAAATAGAAGATTGCCTTGGGTGACAGTGACAGACATAGATTTTCCAGCTCTTCACCTTGACTTGATATTCACTTTCCTATCAGTTCCAGTTTCTCTCTATTTTACTGTTGATTACCAACCAAATATAACTACGGCAAAAACTGTTTCTCAATTTCCTTCACCATCATGTCTACAACCAAATAGATTGCGACCAGCAGAAACGATATAAATTTCCCATAACACCATCAAATTTCGCTTTTTCTTCGAGATTTTTCAATCTTTTTTGTATATATTGTTGTGATTTGGTATTTGATATTAACTCAATGGAGATTGATTTGATGAAAAATTGTTCAGAAGCATATATGCTCCGTATCATTTTTATTTAATGGGCATCAAGCTTTTCAAATTTAATTCTACGTATTAGATTCTACCTTACAAAGTTTTTTTGGGGGAATAAATAATTAATCTAATGCATATTTCGTGAATACAAGTCTCGAAAAACAAATTACACTAAAAGGTATTTCCTACCTTGAGCTGGAGCGTAAATATTCAAGTAGAGGCAATCCTCGCTTTGCTCCTTCAAGTGGGGCAACAGCCTTTTCAAGTATTCCAATCGACCCTTCGGCATCCGTCTTAAAGCCGCTGTCTCGTTCGAAATATCCGGCAGCCTTTGCGGGCATACCGGACTGAATTTATCCGCAATTTTCACACCTTGCCACAAAGCACCCGTTACCGGAGGCATAAACCTTAAACTTCCCAATGGAGGACTCGCGTAAGGAATTCCTCGGAACACCTCGACCGGTTCAAGATGTTTAGCGTCTAAAGAAACAATAACACCACTAACGTCACCGTATTTAGTTCGTACCGTTCGTGAAGTCAACTGATGTTTACCGTCCAAGAGAGGATCGCTTCTCGATAGATACAAATCCGAGATAAAAACAAAACAAAGATAAAGTAGGTTGTTTATGGTCGTAACCATGTTATAAATTTCAGATTGATCAGGACATAATTTAGTCAGAAAGAAGGAGCACCTTTTATTTCATCACATCCTATTGCTGATGTTAAACAAATGCACTTTCAATCAATCATGTCCAATTAAATCACAAACATTGGTCACACTAATAAATTTGCCACATTTTCCTGATACACTATCGTAATTATCCCGAGATCGCGTCGTACAGATACGTCGTTCGGAGGTCCTGAAATCCGACTGACGGAGAGGTCCTTTTGATATAATCCTGCGCATGTGGTGCCACAGCGGCGCATATTCGGCAAATTCGGAAACTAAAGTTCGATTGGTTAATTTTGCTAAGAAAATATGTGGTAATTTCGTTTCAGTATGTCAATTTGGATCGAAAAGTAGGACGTTAGGGACCTTAATGAGAGTCTAGTTGATCCGATTTTGACTTTATTTACTGTTGAATGATCTAGTGCAGGATTGGGGTATTTGAATCCGCATTGAGAGCAAATATTTTAGTGAGGATGGAAGACACAGTTCAAATGTTATTATAAGGGTTGAGCACGTATTCGTCTGAATTGATTGTTTTTATAGTAAGCCAACCATCTGATAATGATTTTCACTCGTAAACATATTTTTATATGATATCAATTTATGAAAACGCAGTCGACAATATGAGCCAAATAACTAATTTTCCGTTTTGCAGAAAAACAGAAAAAATTAGGGCAACTATTTTTCAACAGATTTTTACGAATGACGTTACTCCTTGTTCTAAAACCCTTCTATGTATATTGAGTTGAAAATATTCACTTAATTTCCAGTACAAAAAGAACGAATAGTATTTGTATATATTTTGTTATAAATTACTGAGAAATAGAAACAGTGTTCACATTACAAATATTATCAAGTGTGGTTTCTCAATTGGCTGTTGTGAGTTCTGTATTTTCTTCAAATTGGTATTAAATTAGCCAGAGAGTAATGAATTGATGAGAAATCAGTCTGCCTCTCCAACTGAAAGACGTTCGAATTGAAGCGCCTATTAGTTATACTAACTATTAGCAGCACTGACCATATATACATGATATTTTGGCAGTTCACAATAGATCGTTCAGAAAATGATCTGCTTTCTCTTTATTTATTTTTTTTTCATACAGGTGCAAACAAACAAAATTAAAGCAGAAGCAATGATTTGAAGAATTATTGCAGATGAGGTTCATTCATATTAATCTGTTCAGTGAATTGGAAGACGAACTATTTGATTATCTTAATTTTCTTTTTGTGGAGAGTAGACCACTAGTAGTATAATACTAGTTACTGTCAATCCTATCTCTATTGCTTGAAAAAAAAAACAAATGAGGACAGATATATTGAGATTCTGAGCAACTGGACATTGGTTCAAATATAAACTAGGATTTTACCACAATTATTTCGGAAACACATTTGGACCCCTATATTTATGTATGTTCTCAATTGTCTTTTGTTGAATCCTTTTACTTTCATATTTCTATCTACTGTTTTAATGTATTTTGACATGTAACTTCCTGCTATTTCTGTATTGGGTTGAAGAGTTGAGTTTTGTTTTTCATGTTGTGTAAAGCTGTGATATCATAAGAGAGGAAAGTGAGTGGTTAAGACCGAAAATTTCTGCTTCATATAATCTTTACTTATTTACTTGATGTGTTGCCTTTTGCCCCGTTAATACCCTCAACCTTTAAAGCTTCGCAAAACCAGAGGTATGAAATTATCACGAGAAATAGGTTTATATGATATAAAATGTTTTTTTCACACTAGGTTTATTATCTCAGTACATGTTGTATGTTGAGTTGATTCCTGTAACTCTTCTTAAGAGACAGTTACCATCTTACGAAGATAAATCATCAACGTTTCCACTTTTCAGTGTCCTAACACATCACAAATTATCAGAATTAGAGGCACTAGAATCTAGAGCTAATTTTCTCTTGCCTTTTCCAAACATTAGATCGTAAATAGTTTTCCTTTTCATTTGAAGTCCCGATTTTGTTAATTGATATATCATGGAAATTATTAACATTGGTATTATTTTGAAATCTATTGGTATTAGGAGCAAACTTATATATTAAAAAATGTTTCTTATGGTCATATTTTCAATTCATACAACTAAATTTCTATAAAAATGTTCGCGACTGTACAAAATTTCAAGTATGTATTCCTCTCTAAATTATGATATCAAAGGAAAGGAATCTTAATTGAACTTTTCAACTTAAAGAGTGATATCTGATCATCCACAAGAATTTTCCGCGGATAATCACCTCCAAAATTATGTCGTATGAATTGAAAAACACACTGTATGCATAAAATAGAATAGAATAACCCAAAATAACAATGTCCTGAAACATTCAGTATAACAATTGTTGACTTAGCAAAATATTTGTTACTTAGTAGGGTTCAATCTATTTCCCCAGAGGAAAACTTGAGTATGATAAGAATTGAGTTCCAAGATGAAGTGAGTGAAGAGAGAGTACTCAACCAGTAACGATTTTCACCCACAGCGTCTCAAATTGCCACGGTGCAATTTTAATTTTTGGCTCAATTTGACTACATTCTGTTGGAGAAATTCATTTATGTAAATTCAAGTAGACAAAGCTGCTTCCTAAAATGTAGTTACAGCTTATGATGTGATGCAATTTCTGTTTTATTCAAAGCACTAGCGAAAATTGAGAACGACTTTTCAGTCTACTAGTTATAAAGTTCTACATAACCTACAGAAATTTATATCATGTTCGTCAAAGCTGAGATGAGAATTTTATGAGCATGATTAAGTTGAGTAAGTGGAGGGTTCAGTTATTGTCGATTCAATATAAGGCATCTTGATAGGAAGCTTTTTTTTACATATGATGTTAGAATACGAGGTCTGGCTATTAAATAACGAGACTGGTTACGGAAAAGGATATTATCATAAAAATTATCCTACATTCGAGTGCTCCTCTCCAATATACTCCCCTCCCTCCCCTCGCCACACATCTTCCCATACGTTTTTTCCATCGATCGAAGCAGTGCTGGAGGTCTTCTTCGGTGAGGGCCTATTTACCATTTCCATAGACTCAAATCAGGTTCCTTTCGAAGCAGATCTTTTTCTAATCTTTCTAACCTTCCAATGAAAGCTAAGCAGACCGTTTAACGTAAAAGTTTTTTGTCAGGAATCAGATTTTGACACTAACTTCACACAGACTTTTGTCATGTGTAATTCCTCGTGTAAAATTTTTTATTTTGGTAAATGTTTTTGGAGTTGAGACAGTCAGAGGGTAACCTGGGCGCTGGTCAACTTCATTGCTCTCTTGGCCCTCACTAATGCGTTTACATCACTCAAAAACACGTGCACGAGATAGAGAATTTATAGCACTCATGGTTTTCGGCACGAGAAAAAAACAAGTTAGTTTGAAACCACTACTACACAAATACTAAAATAGTAACGAAAATGTGTTTTGGGACGTGGATATCTATATACTTAACGCACTACTCGTTTCTCAACCCACCCATCTAGGGCGCCTTCTAGTCGCGCAGTCTCGTTATTCAATAGCCAGACCTCGTAAACAGTCATTATACTAATATTACGATGAAGAATTTTTTAATTCTGTGAATAAAAACTGTTTTCTTTTGTGAAATTATAACTGTTGCTAAAAAATGATTATGACAATATACTTTAACTAGGATTAAACTTACTTATTATAACTTTGAGTAGATCAGAGTTGACCAAAGAACAGTGACCTTGATATTATAGCTGGCCCAAGAACTGCAGGTGAATATTATGTGGTATACTATTTTGCTCTGACTGTACGTTAATCTCCAAATATCTTATTAGTGCATGTGCAATTTCTCCAACGATTACATCATAATTATTCAGAGTGGAGTGGACTTGTTGAAATATTATACAAATGCATGTATAGTTATTTATGCAACAAGAGAAGTAATACTTGTTTTGACAAGTAGGACGGCAATTTTTATGAAGGAGAAAAAGTTACTTTACCCACGAGTTTCATACAAAAATTTTTCTACGTCCGTCGTCTTAGACAAATTCGACAAAACAATTTTTATCTTGTAATAGTTATATTAGAAGAACAACTGTGGACATTATTAATTTGAAGTGAGGTTACATTACTATTGGTCCTTGAATTGGCAACATTTAACAAGTTCAAGGAAATAATATTGTCTATAGTTGTATTAGTACATATTGGATTATGTGATTGAATCACAATGTTGCTTGAAGTCGAACTAATTGTTCTTGTAATCATAAGTATAGTGCGTTATCAAAAATAACTAAACATTACTTACTCATCTGGAACTTTTTTATTGAAACATTTTAGGTATGGCAGTTTTAATGTTACTGGGCTTTTAAAATATTATATAATTTAATTCTAAATTCTTTGATAAACGTTGAAGCAATTCAAACCAATTTTTACTTGATACAAGAACGATTTAAGAAAGCATATTGTCATAACGAACATTTATAAGCAAAAGATGAATTATGTCAAATGCAATCCAAAAGCAATAACTTTCCAATTTGAATGTTTCTATATGCATAAAAATAAAAAGTTTAGATTTATTGGAGATTAAAAAATGATATTTTTCTGGAAAAAATAATAATTTTGTCACCCACCGTTCCATTCACGTTATAAATAACATTTCAAAAGCCCCCAGCGATAAAGTATCGACGTTGCCCTCCGGGAAGGTTAAGGGTCCTGGAAAACGGTTCTCTACGATTATCTCGTTAGTCGTTGCTTTGATAAACATGTTAAATGCTAAAGTTTTGGACCTTTGAATTCACAAATTAAAAACACAATTCTCTCAATGTCGTTGGTCTTCTCTCCTTAAAATATACTGCTATATTTTCGAGTCACAAGAATTATTTTTTATTTTGAGTATTGATAGAGAATAGATGAGTTAAGTAGCAATAATTTCACATGAATTCAGGAAATCTCTAGCATATATCAATAGACTCTCTAAGTTCTTTATAAAAATCACGGAAACGTTGGATGGAAACAAATCCCATTTTAATAATGTTACAACATTAAACCTGTGCAAACACAAACTGATTTGCAGTTCGTATTGCGTTGATTAGCTTTTATAGATATAAATACTGAAGTAATTGAATAACGGCAACAAAAAGAATTCCAGAAATGCCTGTAAATGGCGAAGCTAACTCACAAAACAAAAGACCAAAACTATTTGCTTTTTATACATCTTAAGTGAAAACGTTCAAAGTGAGAAAGCTAGAGAAATGAAAGAATTAGAACGTGTTTATTATTTATTTTTTCGAATAATCATTTTTTTATTCATTTGAATCAACTGACACATTTTCATATCATGAGATATCAATAAACAAAGTCCAAGCTATACCTTAAAGATATGCAATTTGCAAGCTCCTCCCGCGAATATAGAGAGCGAAATAGTTATTAACAATCTAATATTAACTTCAATTGTTTGTGGGATTTTGATCTTGAGCTTGTTCGTTTGTTTGTAACTCTCATTTGTAGCTTATTACTGTTAGTATATCCCATATCTTTAATTGCGTTCGTAAACCGAGAGGGCTAAAGCGCCAACTTCCGAATTCGTTGGTCGTGGGTTCAAATCCCGTTCACGCTGTAGAAAATGCACCCTCTGTTGGAGATATTCGTCATCCAAGCTGCAACTCACTCGATAGGCATCATTAAATCGTGAAACTTCTATCTCAGCACAATTAGGCCTTTGCCTCTTAACAACAGTTATGAAACGAGTACCGCAAATGTCTCCAATTGATTCTAGTTTATTCTTCTATTTGATTCACTGATTTTTGAGGAGCACTTACATCAATATGGTTTTCTCAGATTCTTTGTAATTTTTTAACTGAAAATCTTTCACGTTTCTTGGGATTTTCCACACTATTCGTGTGAAATACGATAATTCAAAATTGTTGTAAACTGCGTCAGAGTCTCGAGGTGTGTAAATTTCATCGGCGTTCTTTGAAGGAACTATATTATCTGTATTTTCTAGTTTTGTAGCTCTAATTGCAGCTCTTAATACCTCGTAGCTCTATCAATAGCATTCACGAAAATTAGCCATTCTCTGCTTTCGAGGAGCTAATTCTTCTTTTTCATTCAAAACAAAAAGAGAAGCATTTTGTGCCAAATTGATGTCTTTTTTGAATATTAAGTTCAAATAGTTATTGATTAACAGAAATTGTAATGACATTGTAATACTCCAAAAGTTCAAATCAGTCTTTTAATAACTTTTTGGTAGTAACTTCATACATGTACATATTTTATATGCTCTCATTCTTCTTCTATTAAATGTCAAGGTGTATGGCAAATTTCTAGTGTCATATTCCTTTCTAGGTGTCAAATGGCATGCTTTATGTCTTGTAACTAATCTCAAACAATGGAGGTTGATGACTTTGTCTTTTTCTACATATTTTAAAGTGTTATTATATTTCAACCTTACCAGGATTTCGCCGCTCATCGTACAATTAACCTCAAAAAAACTAATAAATCGCCCAGTGAATCAATATAGCAAACGTTTTGTTTTTCCTTAATTTTTCAAGACATCTCCTATACTTTCAGTCCAAATAACAATGCAAATAGAATGTGGTGTGTTTTTAAGCTTTATGCTTATGTCTTGGCAACAAGTTGATCTCTCATGAATGGTCTATAGTAAATGAAGCTGTTACTTTTGTAAATACGGTATTTGAAATAATATATCTTCCATATCAATACATGTGATTTCAAATTCAAAAAATCTAACTGAAATATCTGATTATGAAAATCATATTTTCATATCTATATTATTGGAAAACATTAAGATCCGCTTCGGAAGTTTTTAGAAGCAGGAATATTCTGAAAATGAACTTCCGAAACTTATAATTGAGTGCTAATCTGAAAATTCAACTATCACAAGAAATTTTCGAGATGCAAAATATCGCTCGTGAATAATTCTAAATCAGAATTTATACCGACGACGACGAGAAATTTATCAATTTTCTAATTGCTCGCCTGTACATTTAGTGTGTCTAGAACTTGACCGTAAATTAAAAGTTGTGACTCAAACAACTTTAAGTGGAGTTTCGTTCGAGGCAACTTCCATTTTCGTCTCTCGAATTTCCGCTCCATCTCGTTTCGCACTTCTTTTCAGATCCATTATTCAATTCAAGCACTTTTAAAAGTACGGCTGGTCTGTAATTTTTCAAAATAATATCGTTAAATCAGTATTTGATTTCCGTTTTCCACATCGAATATTATTTGTGGGATTCATGGGACAAAACTTTATTCCAACACCTAATTTAACCCTACATAGGAAGCGCAAATCTAACAAAATTTCATTCACTCAGTATTTTCATTTAAAAGTTTACCAGCCTGCCTCATATTCCATAAATGATTGGTAACAGAGCATTTTTGCATATTTGGACAAACTGAAAAAGTGTGCGGTGTTTCACAGGCTATTTAATAATTATTTAATAACTCAACTCGAAACTTAGTAGAAAATTATTTGATACATTTGAGAAATCTATACACACGCAACAGGGCTTTAAAAAAAGACGCTTGTCTGGTGGAGGTTTGTTGTCATCCTTGATAGAACTAAACAACTGAAAGACTAATGAACTATTCTGTCTCATTTTTTGTCATGACTCGTTGACAACGTAAATGTTGAAGAATAATCAGAAATAATCCATGAGAAATCAGGCGACTATGAGGCACCCTACGAGTAACAACTTTTCTCATTTAAGGAGGATAATGTAAATTTTGTATTACTATTTTGGACTCAACACTGAGTGTTGCTTCAATTGCTCGATCTTAGATCTCTCTTAGTTCTCCCAACGTATCCAGCAATAACTAAAGAACCCTCTATTTTGTAATATCAACGACTTAACTGCAGCCAAAGCTCACTACTTTAGAATAGTGGTATTCAAAAATTTCGCCAGCACTAACGTTTCTAGTGTTGTAGAACCTTAAAATTAAAGATTAGTACTCGTACTAATTCGTCTAACAAAATGAAATACTAATTAACTCACTTTAATAATTAATCGAATGTATAAGATACTGAGCATTATGTTGTTAATCACATTGTACATATTTTTATTAAGTTCAAGTAACATGAAATTATTTTAATATCGTTTTCACTTATTTAGTAGTCCCTTTCTGGACAATACAATATTGGGTTGAGAATGAATAAATGAACAAAGATATTATATATGAAATATTTTGCAGAGAACGCTCTGAATAGGTATTTATCAATAGAAGATCTGTTTTCTGAGGTATTCAGTTAATTATGAAATACCAGATTTATTTTGTTAACGCTTGATATCCTTGGATAATATTTAGTTCGAATTTCGCAAAAACAAGTTCAAATATGAGCTGAAGGGTGGGTAATTGGTGTAAATTAATTTGTTGCTCCAAATCAGATGAGAAAATTTTTGAGACACAGATTTCTATAGCAGTTTGAACATTTCGTCGTTCAAGTTCTACCTCCGCGTGGAAATCCAAAAAATACCTCTTCGATTTGATAATGGTTAGAAAAAAGACGCATCTCTAGACAATTGATACAAAAATCTTGAAATTGAATTTATGTTCATAAATTTCCAAAAAAAAAAATATATATGTACTATGATCGCCATATATAATAAATGTGGTTTGAAAAAACTGAAGCCATGAGACTAAAAAGTGGAAAATAATTTTTCAAAAAATCTGAAAACAATAATAAACGAGAACCAATTGTATTATTGTGACAAATGAGCTTCTTCGAATAGATTGGTTTGTTCCATTCTTCCTGCTTATTTATCGTTCCACTCCTTCTATGCAGATTTTCCTTGCTATTACTCTTTTTCGGTTTTCTGCTGGTATTCATCCCAATACTTTCTTTTCAAATCTTGCTTCTATGAATACGCACGTACCATTTGTATCCTATCCATGTTGTTTTCTCTACACCCATTTGTTATTCAATTCTCCCATTAATCACTCTTTCTAATCTTGATGTTCTAGATATTCTTCTCATTGCGTCAATTTCAGTAGTTTCCATTTTATTTATTCTCTTAGTCGCCACGTCTCTGATACATCTACTTCCTTGTTGAATTGCAACAAGGGCTGTTTTCTTCTTACTGTGTTTTTTTATTATGCTGGAGTCCGAGGGATGTACCACGATAATTAATTCAATGATATCAATTATTATTAAATTTGGTAACGCTTGCTACTTTATCAGTTATAATTTCATTAGAATCATCATTATTTTCATTTATCTATCACTTAAGTGATCACTGATGCTCTTATAGCTACCACAATATTAGTGGTAACTTTAGCCCTACAGTTTCGTTCTTCACCAATCTAGAGATTGACTTTTTTATTGAAATTGACAGTGTGATCATTTTGCATTATCCTTATAAAGTATCACATGATTTTCTATGACCATACTCAATTACTACTTGCTGATGGAGATGTTTGCCTACCTGATTGTCTCTTTCGAAATACGAGTAAGTAGATATTGATATTTGTACAGATATCATAATCGTACATCATCAATATTCAATTTCTTCATTGGATTGAAAATAGTAGTTGCTATAATGTTTCATTTATCTCCATTATTATTATCTCCATTATTACTAGTATCTGGTGTGCCTTCGATTGAAGAAGCCTGCGGAAGATTAGTAATTCCATCTTTGCTTACGCACATTGGAAATTATTGAAATATCTCCGTAGGAATTGAAACCCCATTTCCTAGTAATTGTAAGCAACTTACTGAATTAAACAGCAATGTTTATTTATTATTTCCAACTAAGATTTCAGGGAATATTTCACAATTTGGAGTTGAACTGAAATAATCTGAATTTTCCGGATTTTTTTTTTGAATTATGCGAATTTTCATTATTCTTTCAGCATCCAATAAGGTAATGGAAAAATATTCGGCTCAAAATTATTACAACAAACCTTCCACGCAAGAAGCTGCTATTATTTGTTGGGGTAAATAATATTGCCTGCATTCGAAATATCTGATAACCGTATATACTGAGACAGAAAATATTCAAAGTATTTCATCAATATGATACGTTATTTGAATAAAATATCCAAAAAGTATAAAAATAAAGAGGAAAGCAAGTATGTTAAATGGAATACTGAAAGCAAAACATTTTACGAAGTCGATATGTCGGAAAACAGCTTTTCAGTAATTATATTATTAACTTCTCTCATGTTTCTGATGTCGTCTGTCAAAATTTCACACAAATCTAACTGATAAATTAGTTTGAATACAGAAAAAAAAATCTGGAAACTATGAGCTTCATCCGAGAAACGTACTTCCAAGAGAGCAAAAATTGGTTTTCGTTAAATAAACTGAAGTTGTCTTCAGAGACCAATGGCCTGGTTATTAATACGGTGCATTACACAATGTAATTGTAGAAACTAATGCAACATATGGAGTATCTCTCATGGGAGAACAATATACTGTTGTAGAAAATGGGTATGTATATGGATGAAATATGCCGAGCTGAAAAATTGATATAATTTTTAGACTAAGTATTTCAGAATTGCAAATTTCAACGACCTGCGTTGTACAAAAATGAAGTGAATATAACAGAAAAGAAGTTGATCCTGATGTTAATGTAACATCCTTAATTCTTATTTAATACATTTTGATGGACACTTCTCATATACACAGATTGTACTCCTTACTTCTTTCCTCCTCCTCCTCTATAATCAACTCTCAGCTACAATCTTCATTGATTATTGAGGAAAAGGAGAAACGGTATCTAATCAATTCTATTCTGATACTGAACTTGAGAGGAAACGACCAAATTTGTCAAAGAGCATAGTTTTGTTCCATCACGACAGGTTATGCTAGAAGCCCGAAGTTCATTGTGTTAATGTTCCAAACTATCCCTTAATTTTTTTCTCAATTTTTTTCCTCTTGACTCTTATTCCCAACATCTCATTCTAAAATTAATTTTATTGTTATTTTTTCGAGTTAATCTACTGAATCGTCTTCGAAAGTTTGACGTCTCTTCTTATTTGTTACACTCATTGCAATAGATGTCTGTTGTTACTTCAATTTTTGAGTTTTTTCTTAAATTACAATGTCCAGTGATCACTGTCATTTTCTCCTGATTGGGTGTTTTGTAAATCTTATTTTTTTATCTTTATTAATTCTTGTCATTATTGTTGCAGAAAAATGAACCCAACTGAGCTTACAATTTATTATCTTATCCGTCATATTCACCTGATCTGTCGCCATTTTATCACTGTTTCTAAAAATAGCTTCCTGGAAAGACATTTAACATAATACTCCCAAAAGGTTATTTTTTTGATGTCGAAATAATTGGGAAATCGCTGAATTGAATGTATAAAATTTTTCGCGCTTCTGCATTGAAAAATCAATCTTGTTAAGCCATTTCCAACAAATTTTTATGGAAAACACAAAATTAATACCCACGAGATTCAATTTGTCAATGACTATAAAAATGCTCATAATTAACAAAAAATAGAGATGTAATTTTATTGGTAACGAGTTATTTGCCTTTAAATTAATAATATTCCTTATTATCTGCTTCCTAATCTTTCTCATCCCTATATACAAAAAATATATAGTGCTTCTTGGAGAATTGCGCTCATTAATTCCTTGTAAACTATTTGTCATCCCCTATTAGAGCCGACCAGAAGAAACCACACAAACCGTGCGTGGTGATTAAAGTATTCCTGGGGCGAAGACAGTTAGTTGTAACGTACATCCCTCACCATCTGAGACCCATGCGATGACGACCCTAAAGTTTCAGAACAACTGTAAATTGCTGCCTCCAAACAACAT
The DNA here is from genome assembly GCA_026230145.1 of Diorhabda elongata. Taxonomy (NCBI): domain Eukaryota; kingdom Metazoa; phylum Arthropoda; class Insecta; order Coleoptera; family Chrysomelidae; genus Diorhabda; species Diorhabda elongata. Next base: position 8,824,537 of record CM047929.1, read on the forward strand.
TCCTCCCAAAATGTTTTTTTTCTTCTTCTAAAACCACCGTTCTTGAACGTTTGTACACGGAGTACTAAACAAACAAAACTGTAATATAAGATAAATACGTCAAAATGTGCAAAATGAACTTTTTTTATACCCTAAAATAAATTTATACGAAAATGTTGATCCTCCTTTCTTGAACAAAAGAATTATTTTATCACGTCACAATTCCAACTACTTAACATGATGAAGACAGTTTATTCAAACTACAATTAGTCCAGGTAAAATAGCATTAAACCCGAAATTAAATTACAAGCACAAGTTTTCGAAATTTTGGAACTCAAAAAAATTTTCAAACGCGAATAACTCGAAAACTGAGAGGAATTCGAAACAACCTGCACGTCTAAAAAAGGTCACTAGTTGTTATTTCAAGAGAGCCACTATTTCTAAGTAAATCTCCCTCAATGACGAAAACCGGAGCATCCGCTCACGAACTTCCGCCAGTGCGAATTCAATTCAAGCCAATTTCGACTTGTGAGATGAAAAGTTATATTGGCCAAATAAGCACTTGAAGTTTCAATTAATATATTCCATCACTCGTTATATAAACAAGCAAATCTAACGAGAGATTTGTCGTTTGTGTTATTATTAATATTTTCATGTAAGTATTATAACACACATGAACTATTTCTTGGTTTCAAATGAACTAACTTAAAAAACGCGATCTTGTACACTTCAACACTGTCTTCATTCTCAGTTGATTATTATTTCAATATTCACAGACTTCTGATAGTTTCTCTTTCACAAAAATATTCATTTTGTGCTCTGAAGTTTTGGATCCGGCACTTTTTTTCGAATTCTACGTAGTTTTCGTGTAATTCGCATTTCAAAATATTTTTGAAAGTTTAAACCCATTTTATATTATAAATTTTGAGGTTAGGAGAAAATTGAAACCTTTTTGTATAGAATGTTGTGCCCCACATTTTTTCCTCATAGTACCCGCAATTCAAAATATTTTTGAGTACACTTTTACGGTGAAAATTTTCTGCTGTACATTTTTTGTTACAGAGGCTTTTCTCAAATTCCTCATAATTTTCGAGTTAATCGCGGTTCAAAATTTAGTTGAGTTTCAAGTCCCAAATTTCGTGAATTAGTGCCCTTAATTTTGTTAACAGTTGCCAGATTTAATCAGTATCCCAAAAACTCCCAGAATCCATAAAATTAAAACCTCCCCATTTTACTCAAAACTTTAGCTCAAAATCGCCTAATTTACCTGTAATAAATTATCTTGCTCCGGTTTGATTTGAAATATCAACAAAGTTCCGATCGTTGGGGACAGTTTATATTTTCTAAAGAGAGAAGACACATTTTAGATTCGTTAAAAAGTTCTTTGATTTCTTGTTGCGAATCATGATAAAAAGTGAGTGCCTCGTGTGATTGCGAAATCTGTAGAATCGTCATACTCCAGTTGTCATCAGGAGAAAACGTTCACCTTCCATTTGATTCATCAAGCTAAGGAGAGATTAATCTTGAAAATTATTGTTACTGTTGTGTTACGAAAATATTGCAATATAATAGAAAAAGGCAAATAATATATGCGTCTATCTAAAGATGTTGAATTTAAATCGATTTCTAGTGATTCTAATTCACTTCTAGAATACTCCACGTCTAATTAACCGAACCGAAATTGAATGCTCTTATGAGAGATCTAAAGCAGTAATTCCTGGTTCCCGCTTACAACAATGGGACTCATTAAAACTAAGCAAAAATGTAATGTTTTTCAGAAAGAGAAGAAAAGTTTTCTCAATTTTTTTAAAAGCGAAGATTAGTATTGTTATTGTGATGATAGCGCTCGACTTTTTGAAGCAATGAATCAAAATTATGATAAAACAAAGTGGCCCTTATTCATAGAATGTCTGAAATATATTTTTATCACACAATTGTGATAAAAACCGTAAATATTAATAGGACACATAGTGAATTATAACTAGAGGGATGAAACGATGCGGATTTTAATTGATGTAATAGAATAATTAATGTAAAAGAACACTAATGGAAAGTGTGCGGTGGCCTCAACGTCATCGGTATGTTATTGGAATTGCAGAGGGCTCACACAAAATAATGTTGTTTCCTTTGTTTGTGGGTCAGTAGGGCGAGACAACATAATTATGTAATAAGAAAATGGCCCATTCGGAATGAATATATTCTGGGCAAAGTTAACATTAAAGTGTTGGTAGATCCGAATAGCATCTACTCTATTAACTTTCCACATCAAATTGGTTGCGCTTGAAAAAATATTCCCAAACATAACGAAGGGAGAACTGGAAGAGGGTGTATTTGTGTACCCAAACTTCCATAAAATTATAGAAGATTCTCACTTTGAAAGCCTTTTATCTGTTAATGAGAAATCTGCTTCGACTTCATTCAAAATGGTTGTGGGAAATAGAAAATGTCGAAATAACAAAGAAATTGTCAACAATTTATTGGGAAATTTCCATACGATGGGATTAAACACTGAAGATTCCTTTTCTGCCTTCACATCTGAGTAATTTCTTTGAAAGTATGAGTGACGAGCAACGCTTTCACCGAGATATAAAGTTTTTCGAAGAACAATATCGAGGTTTTTGGCATGAAAATCTGTTAGGGAGTTACTTTTGGTGTATTATAAGAGAAATGATTTCAAATAGCTATGAAAAGAAAGCGAAAATTATGTATTTAAGTGTAGTTATTATTTTTTAAATCAGACGTAACAAAATTCTACCTAAATGGATAACAATCTTCAATTAAGGTATGAAAACCGTTTACACTAGTGTTATTATTAATTGTAGCTAGATGATTTCTGAGATAACTTATGGTCTGAGGGAGTTATAATGGATTATAAATTATCAACAACGTTTCTTGTAATCTTGATACAAAATTTTGAAGTATTATAGAGTAATACATCAGTCAATATCTTTTATATGAGATTGTGGAGTTTGAACAATATTGAATTACGAATAATCCCCTGTACAAGGCAATAGAACATATTTCAGCTCCTTGTACTGATTACTGTGTGATCACATTGAATTTGAGAAATTTGATAGCCTCTGCGCCGTTTGGTGAAAAATTTTGATTAATTTTCACCAATTGTGTTAGTAAAATGAGATGACGATCATTTCTTATCATGACATACCAATATATAATAGCATTACATAAGAAAATTAGATCTGCCTAATAATTAATCATTTTTTATATTAATTAATACTCTCTCTTGATGAACTATTTTGAAAAATCAATGCATTATTGATTGAATATGTGAATTTTCATGTGGATAACAATTTGCCAGTAGACTGTCTGCGAAAGCCCTGTCCATTGACAGAAGTCTATTTATTTTGGTAGAAGAAAAATTCTTGTAGGTATAGGTGCATAGTTATTTAAAAGTTTCAAATGCATTCCTTGGTGGTGTAAGGTGAGGGAAATTCACATTGGTTTCAACTAGATTCAACGATAATAAACGGTTATGCAGTTTGATGATGAGACTATGAGAAAATAAAACCGAGTGGAAATCAATATGACACATTAGATGATCTACATCTCCTTAAAGAGAATATCACAACAGTATATTGCCTGCACTTTCTGCAAACATTCATACCAATCTTTGCCAAAATGTAACTAAGCCTCAACATTCCTAATTTTCCAGATGATAGTATCTGGCTGCTAAAAGAAAGTACAGCGCCACATTTAGCCAGCTTTTTCTGGAATGTGGATTAGAAGACGAAGAGTGGCCCCAAATATTTCAGCAGTTTACACCCCTATATGCTTTATGGAGGTATTCAAAGGAACTAGCTGGACACGAAGTTGATAGAATTACTTCAAAAATTATTCGTATCGTGGATAGAATTATGAGAGTTCAATACAGCTTAAAAGATATATGTATATTCAATTTAATTTGGATGTTTTCTCGGAATGAATAAATAACTTCCTATTTTTCTGGCAACTGAATTGTTATTAAAAAAAATGAATGTTTGCCTAATATAGGCGCGATCTGTATATTATTCTCATAACTGGAAATACTAATCTCTGAAAAAGCAAGAGAAATGCATTGACAATATCAGTAGAATTAATAACAATATGTGTACTTATTTTTGATCCACGTCGAAAGTCACATTTTTTGGTCAAGATTAACGTTTCAAGTATCTGTTAACAACCCAAATAGCACCCATATGACATTGTGTTCTGAACACGTTCACCATTAAAAAAATTCGACTTTTATGATGTCAATTTTAGATTCGACATATTAGTATTTCCATATCTCTGAACTCAATTAGCAACCCTCGTAGTGCATAATGTTTGAACAAAGAAAAAATTTTTTAATAAGTTGAGGAAAAATAAACGTTGGAAGTCATGTGATATCCAATTGGTAAATTAATCATCATATCTCCCTGACCAAGTTGAATGCAAATGAAAAAACGGAAATGAATAAAAAATCCATATGAAATCATATAACAAAAAAATTGCGAATAAAGCGATTCCATCACAAGGGATGGTTGTCTGTGTATAACTAATTTATTTTTGTTTAATGCTAACCAACTGATATAAAAATAGTCTCATTAATTTCCTCTGGAACTGACGTAACGATATAAATAGATTTTTGCTGTTTATAACCCAGTTGTTATTTTCCATTTAATGTGGTATGTACATATTGATTCCAGTGATTTAACGACAATATTTAGATGAAAACTATTTCAGTTGCCATTCTAAAACATATTAATGGAGTGAACAAATCTACAATAATAAACCTTCTCAATGTTTCACTAGTTTGATTCAATATCATTTCACAAAATAATATCATTTTCAGTTACAATCAGAATTTGTGGGAAAGTATAATAAAAAACAGTTTCCAGTTATTTCTTCACATTCAAATTGCTTCGAAAAAGTATAATAAAATTGTGAAAAAAATTCTACATGTTATAAATCTTCTACAAATGGAAGAATCAGTCATAAAAAGCAGTGAGAGATAAAACATGCAATTTTAGAACTAAAGAATGGAAAAGCACCAGGATACGACAAAGAAATGATAAAAAATATGGGTTAAAAAGGAAAAGACACGTTTCATATTTTCGATAAAGTGTATTGAATTGAATGGGAAGAAGTACTCAATAATAGTATTTACTCTAAAACAGATGGCAGAAAAAGCAATACAAGAAAAGAAGAAATTTTACGCTTCCTTTTATTCAGAAAAAGCGTCTGATAGAGAACCTAGAGAGAAACTATGGAAGATACTATTCGAAATAGAAGTTATTATGAGGATTAAACAAAATATTTATGAAAACAATGGGAAAGCAATCATGAGAAATAACAAAATATCAAAAGGCTTAACATCAAATATAGGAATAAGACAAGAAGTTAGTTTAAGTCCATTAATATTTATCATATTCATGGACAAGATTATGCAGTAGAATAAGTGAAGAAATATGTGTGAGACATTCACGACTATAAACAATCAACATCAGTTAAGGAGCATTTGCAGACAATATCAAGATAATAGTAAACAACAATAAAGAGAAAATATTGAGGTGTGGAGCGAAGCAGTAATAGACGTAGGTATAAAAATAAACAAAAAGAAGTCGAAAGTAATGGTGATTGTGGAAGAAGAGTCCAAACACAAATATAAGAGTCGATACAGAAACTCTCAAAAAAGTTGAACATTACCAATACCTAGGAGCAATGATAAATGAAAACTAGAAACAAGATGCAAATATAAATAAAAGAATTGCACAAATCAATAAACTATATTACGGTGTTAATACTAAATTCATAAAATGATAAATATATATCTAGAGACACCAAACTAAGGATATTCAAACTATATAGTCCATTTTTTACATTCAGATGTGAATCTGGTATATTGACATAACGCCAAAAAAGTACAATTCAGGCGATAGAAATGGAATAATGAGAAAAAACTTAAATATACAATCTACATTGGATTATATAGAGAAGAGACAAGAAAAAAGCAGAAAACTTAGATAATAATACAAATTAATAGAGAAAATTTGCACCAAACATAACAATCAACACTCTACACCACTAAGTAGTTAGCTTAAGACCAGCATTGAGTGAACAAATTATTTTTATTTTCTATTTTAATCATTTTTTTCTTCCAGCTTTCCATTTCTTTGGTAAAATTCCAAGTAGCAGCCAAATTGAGGCCTTGGAATCAACCAATATAACGGGTTATTCGTTGCGTGGAGTAGGCAGTTTGAGACCAAGGAATCGGATCAATTCTTACCAATGAACGAATAACCATCCTATACCCACTCCTTTTTATAATGATAATGGCTCCATAATGTAGAGAAATTTCAAAATTCCAACGTGGTTCAATCCGTGAACCTTTTGTTCATATATATAAAATTTCAAATTCATAGGATTCGAAATTCAATATTCAAATATATATTCAAAAGCATACACAATATCTTTTATACGATCCCAAAGAAAAAAATGTAATGGGGTGATATCTGGAGAACGGGGAGACCATTGATGCGGTCCATCGTGTGCTATTCATCGTTTCTCAAAATGGGTCTGTAAAAAGTTATTTACAAGCGCAATACCAATGTGGTGGGGCTTTGTTGTGCTGATACCACAGCTGATTCTAATTCAGATTTAGTGGGTGTAAATTTTCTAATATTTCTAGATATCTGTTACTTCAAATATACAAAAATTTGAAGTAAAATCCGGTATAACCGGAAGTTGCAGAAAACTGAAATTATTTTAGCTGAAACGAGCATTTCGGAAAACCCATACGAGCAAATTTTCATAGCACTAGTCGCAGTACTTTCCCATATACATATCGATTCAGCTCGTCGTGAAGGAGGACCCTGTACAAGTGACAAGGTGAGTTGATAAATGTTTTGATTCATAGGTGTGGAAGAGGTAATCTATGTTACAACCTGTTACCGTGTTGTATGCTAAAACATTATTTCTTAACATACTATTGACAGTAGTCTCGCTTTTAACTATAGCTTTTACCTGTTAAATTGAAATACTAATTACAAAAAAATGATTAACTCAATTCTATTTGTGTTTTGCTTTCGATGATATTTGGAATTAATTTCAATTTTATTAGCTCATATTTTGACATTTTTTTCAGTTAAAATAATTAAACTCGTTTCTAAGATTAAATATTATCTTCAACCAAGACGAATGCTGGATTTTTCTATAACAATTATCAATTACGTTAATTTTTTGTGACACTAGCAAGATTATAGATTGTATAATAGTTCACTCTCTAAATTATCCTTCAAACTTGTACCTAATTCCTTTCGCGTCCGTATCTGAATGCAAATAAATGTTGAAACATGTGTATTGAATGAAAGCAAAAGTAGATGCTAAAGGTAGAGGTATTCTTAGTGAGCCAAATTTTCTGATATAGGAAGAAAGACCATCTCTATTTTAGTCTGATTGGTTCAGCATGTTACAGTCTCGACTGGTAGGAACTCTTCCAATAGTACAATTCAACCTACACACTACTCTCTCTTTCTTTAGAATTAACCCTGTGGTCAACAAACTAATACATTGTGTCAGTGTCAGTTCGACCAATTGTTGAGTGAACTCACTTGTTGTTGGTATGTAGTATAAAAAGTGAGGATTCATCTGCTTTTATTGACTGAATAATCTCTACTACCAGTATTAAATTGCTTATTTGCGTCGCAAATATTTCCTTGACGTCTGTATTTATTAATGTTTTTTGACAAGTCCACTTATTTAGCAAACAGGTCGATGAAGAAATACTTTCAGCAGATTATAGCGGCAAGTAATCCGAGCTTCTTTTTTCAAAATATCCACAACATTTTCTTAATAAGTTTTCCTTGTGGAGATAGTGTGGAAATCTAAATCAATTGAGTTTACAAGACAAAAATCTTAACTGTAAACACAAAACCTTTAGGAAAAATTCTCCGATTTCTCAAAGCATATCGAATCACCAATCGCTGATAAAACATTGACGGTGACATTGATGATTTTCCATGTTCATTTGTACCCACGTTTAGAATATTTACATTCCAGCAACTTACGTAAGTGATGAAAATAGATTTAGATTTATTTAAACACTAAAAATTAGGGAAAACTGAAGTATTGCCTTTTACAAAGGGAATTCTGAGTATTTTACTTTCATTTCGTTTAGGGGTGATAAAGTATTTATAAAACTTCTGTTTAGCACCTATTTATATCATTGAACAATTTATCTAAGACGGACGTCCTGCATATTTACGCTTCTGAAATATCTTAAAATAACTCAGCGTCGTGTGTTCTTTCAAATAAGCAGTTGCGGCACCATTATAATTTGTAAAAGGAGTATGGAAATCATATAAGATGATGATTTGATTACATATATTTATTTATTTCGGAAACTTATTGGAATATTGCACGATATTCATGTTCTCTTGAAGACTTGAAGATATAATTTTTGACTACATTTTGTTTTTTAAATATCTTGATAACTTAATTAAAAGATATTATTACTGGATATTTTAATTGTTTTCATGTTATATAACTTCTGTAGGTGGATTACAAGGAGCCAATGGTATTCGGTTTATAATAAATAGAAATACTGAGGTCGGTTTATTAACTTCTTTTCAGGAATCGCATTATACTAATTATATGTGGATTGTTTTGTTAACCCCAGTGGATATTGTAGGTTCGGAGTTTTGACATCATTAACATGTAACGCGCCAATCAGATTATTACGTTTTGCTTCAATATTTTCCATATGCCCTTGTTTACTTATTGCGGCTCAGTAATCACATCTGTTTTATTATCGTGTTTACATTTTTGGAAGAATTAATTTGTTGTCGACCTTCAACTTCATTCGAAAATTCCCATAAAACTTCAATTTTTATTTTGAAACATCCTCTTTCTACAGCGTCTACTGAAGGTTTAACTTAAACTGAATTTTAATATTACTATTCCTTATATTCGCTAGTAAGTTATCTTTTCAGCTTTGTTTATTATATGTAGTGCTTACAAACATTCTCTTTTGCTCTCTGTAAGTTTCGCAAAAACTATTTCAAGCAAATTTTGTGTCATCAATAGCGAAAATCTGGTCTCTACAATAAGATATAAGAAGCTCCAGTGTGAACTGAATATCAAATAACTTGTCCAGATCCTCATCATAATATTTAATTCTCATAATCAGTGAATCAACAAAATTATACAAAAAATGATTCACTTAGAATTCACAAATGTATATACTGAGAAAATAATGAACATACATTGGGTATCATCAGGTAGGTAGTTTTAGTGGGGTTTCTGGTTTACAGTCAATAGTTAGTCGTGAGCTTTGCCAGTGTGCGGTGAATTAAGATCAAATTATTCTCAAATTTAAGTTTTGTGAACAATAAAGTATGTGGCAACTGTGGTTTCAGTATCAACCATCAACAAGTCGATTTACAGATTTGGTAAACGTATTACTAGTGCCTATCACAGAGAGGGGAATGTCAAGAAGTATGTTATCCAGGAAACAATGGTTTTGATAGATACTTTTCAGTCTACACTCTACAAAATTGCAAAGCAAGGTGTGACAATGAGACGGGAAAACATTTGATAAATCAAAATTTGAAATATTCTATTGTATCTACATTATGACAACAGAAACCAAAATGGTCTTGACAACTTTTCCTCAAATATTTTCTAGTTCTATTAATAACTTTCATCAAAAAGTGCTGTGTAATTTCAACTCAAGTTTTCAAGCTACAAATAAATTTTTGAAGCACCAAATTTATTTTGTATTTAATTTAACTGAAATTATCTTCGTTTGTTATATCAAGTACAATTCTGTATTGTTTTTATCGATGGGTTTTTTATCTATGTCGTAATGTTATGTTATGTTACGGGTAATTTGAAATTCTCTATTAATTTGGGGAGAGAATATATTTCTGTATGGTTAAAAATGTGAAGCTTCTTGCTTAGTGGATTCCAAGTTTAGACATGGTTCATTGCTAATTCTTTTTCCCAGTACTACAGCTGCCATATTGAAGTTCATCTGTAATCTAGGACTCAACTGGTGCACCACTTTATTATCAATATCATCTCTTTGGAACTATGTTGAGGACTGCAATCATGCGAATTTTATTACTTCTTCAATGCATTGTTGAGTCGCTGAAACTTTTATGTATTGTGGACAAAAATAAATAATAATTTGGACAATCGTGTTTGGAGGAATTTTATTTTGTGTTTATTAATTCAATTATTCGAGGGTTTCCAGCTCATTCACTTTTTCTAACCAGGAACGTTTCATACCAATAAGACGATCGATTTGAACAGACAGAAAATCTTTCATTGTTTCATTTTCACTAACACTAACTGTCAACTTTTGATCTGTCACGTCAAAATCATGTGACGTTATGACTGTCAAACTGAAGATTAATCTGAGATCATTATATTTGCCTCGTCTAGTCGGTCTGAGATCGGTACAATTTCTTAGGTAAAACATATACTCAGCGACATAGCATACGACCTCAAGTTTATGAAAAGTAAACTTTAAGGCTCATTCATATAATGTCATAGTTTCAAATTCAGCGTTCGATTCCCAACTAGGTATTCGCCATATCAACACTTGTGCTTCAATATACCATTATCAGGAACGAATTATTTTGGAATTGACGTATAAATTGAGAAAAGAGAGGGAAGAGAAAAAAAGTAATAAGCATTAAATGCGTAAGTAACACAGCAGAGTGAATCGCTATTGTAAATCCCATAGAATTTTTTATGTCATATATCCGTGGTACTATGAAGTCAAAATGCCATAATATCAAAACATTCAACTTGAAAACTGTGGATAAGCTGCTGGATATTTTTGCTGTTTTGGTATTAATTGCATTTGGGGAATTACAGGAATCATATCTTCTATTTTGATTTCATTACAAATAGAAATGTTGTATGACAGTATTGAAAACACTGTGAATTTTCACCCGTCAATAACAAACTTTCAGAACTTGATAAAATAATTATTGAAATGCAACAAAAATAAACTTCCACTACTTGTCGTTAATTATCGGAATTTGCATGACAAAAGTTTCCAATTATCAAGATAAAATATTGGATTGTTACTAAACTAACGAGTAGCTTGCTACGTAATCAATTATTTGCTTTTTGTTGTTCTCTAAAACACGTAAATGATGTCTCCAATTTGTTCCTCCTGAATACCGTTTGATAAAAAAAGGAAATTCGAATTTTTGTTGTGGTTTTCCATGCTGTACGGATTAAAATGAAAGCGCGAATCTCTGGAAACTCATTGTACGATTGCTATATGGAATGGTTTAGTCAGTTTTTTTATTTATCACAAAATTCTCATCAACCGAAATTGGTTATTAGCGAATCATACAATGCATCAAACCAATTTTATATATAACAGTACAAGTTAAATGAGTATGAGATACAGATTTGTGTGGATACTCTAATGTTAAAGTGCCCAACTAAATGATACTTTTATTAAATGTATACATTCCAAAGATTACCAAAACACATGCGATTTTAATGAAAAATGAATATTCACCACATTTTGATATTCGCTACAGTTCAACTGGATTTTTTGAATCTATGTTATCCCAATTCATTTTTTCGAATTTACGTGGCACAATATTATCAAGTCTTGACCGACCCTTAGAAAATAACCGTGCTACCGAAATATATCCCTATTGATTTTAGTATATTATAACTCTGTTTTTACAGAGGTCAAGTCACACGAAGATTAATGTTTTCTGCGAGGTCTGATCCCTTTCCTTCACCCCTGATCCACATACAATAAATAATGAACAAATATTTCTCTATTCTCAATAAAGTCACCATAAAGCTTAATAGTTTCTTCCCATTCACCTTCTAGTATGTGTTTTTCAAGTTTTGCAAATAGCCGGTGACCAAATCTGGAGAGTTTGGCAGATATAAATAAATCGTCGCCTTCTCTAACTATATCTGCTGATACAATGACGAACTTGTGAATGGAAGCGTTATTCTGATGCGAAAGAACAGCTTTGTACAGCTTACCAAGACGTTTTTATTTTACACTCCACGTAAATCTATAATAAAATTGGCAAAATAAGCTTCTGTTATTGTAGCTCACATGCATTACTCCTAATAATCTTTCAAAAAATTGACTATACCACTTGCTTGTGAGCGGGTGTTGATATCCATGTTTAATTCAGCAGCACTATCTTCAACTATTACACTTTTTATAATATTTTCGTGTTTTGTAATGTTCGTTTGCCACGCTTAAACTCACAACTTCACTTTTCCACAATGTCATATACTGAAAATTCACCTAATGCATCCACGACATCTTTGTTAATTTGCTTCAGGACCAAATATTCGATCACAATTTGTTTTAAGACTGAAATGTGACTGTCTCTTATTCAGACTTCTATCGAAGGTACGCTACAACTAATTCCAAGAGTTTCTGGCGTATTGATAAATAATAATTTTTTTGATCCATACATTAGTTAGGGACGGAGCAAAGGGATCAGCTTAGGTATATTATAGATTTATTCTTGTTTTGTCTAGCCAAACGATAAATATGTAGACCTAGAAAATTAGCTTGTTTTTAAAGTACCATTTAACTGTGTGTGTGATAGAACTTTTCCGAATTGATTTGCTTTTAGACACATTAAAAATTGTTCCAGGTGTAGGATTGGATAATAATTTGCATTCAGAAACTGTTTAGGTATATATAATCCTTAGTTATAACTATCACATTCAAATTTTGGTTTATTATCGAGTGAGTAATTGTGGGTGAGTATTGAAAATAATTCGTTATTTTCTCAAATTTGTGCATAGTTAGTCGAGCTAACATATTACATATACTTCTTGGAGACTGTCGACCTGTTAAGTCTGAAGCTGCCTCTGCATCTTTTCCTGAGAGGTGGATTGCCAATTATCTCTCCACCGCATTGCTCTTTGACATCTGTATTTCTTACTCTGTCTCTTCTTGTTTTCCCCACTATTGTTCTCAGTGTTTTCATCTCGGCCACCCTCAGCATTTATTTCGTCTTGTAGGTGTCCTCGAGGACTTCCGTGCCGTACGTCATGATGGGTCTGATCTTATTATCTTTATTATCATTGTAAATATCTTTTAAATGATTATTACGTAACTTTTTCTAGACACCTCAACTGCTGAAGCATATAATGAGTTGGGATGAGATTGGCGAATATTTTCAATCAAAAGGCGAAAATAATTAGTAAAAATCTTGAAACAACACAAAAACGAACCCTTTGGTGGTGCTAATGAGACGTTTCCAGGTCTAACTTTCAATCAACAACGCATAGTGATTTCTTGCCGTGACATTGGTGATGGTGGGCGCGGTAGTAGCCGAGGAGGTACAAGACTCAGCGCTAGAGGTCGTGGATGCGAACGAAGTCGTGGAGAGGAAGGCCAAAAAGAATAGGTACCAGTCACTAAGTCAGAACGTTTGGTGAAAGATGGCAAAATTGAATCACTCGATGAAATCTACTTGCTTTCGTTGCCCATGAAGGAATTTGAAATCATGCAAGTACTGAAACAAAATCGCTGGTCAACGTACTCTATCGAAGGATTCTGTTGCTGTTGGAGCGAATGAAGGTTATATTGGTTTGGGTTCAAAGTGCTGTAAAGAAGTTGCTACAGATATTAGAGGAGCTGATATTTTGACTAACTTATTTATGGTACGTGTCCGAAAAGGTTACTGGGGTAACAAGATTGGTCAACCTCACTCAGTATATTGTGAGGTAACTGGTAATGTGGATCTATTACTGGTTAATTCCATCTCCCCGTGGTTCTGGAATCATATCTGCTCCTGTACCTAAAGAACTACTCCAGATGGCTGGTACTAAGGATTGTTATATTTCAGCTAGATATTTAACTGGTAGGTTAGGTAATTTCGATAAAGCCACTCATGCCGATAAGTCTGCCTTTGAATGAAAAATCATAAAAAACCATGCAATTAGGAGCCCCGAATGTGTTCGAGAAATGTAGGTGCACAATATTTTGCTCCAACGACTTTGGACATACATATCTCATTCGTCGTTTCGTTAAAGAATGTTGTTCCAATGAATTGAAATTTTTGAAAATTTTTGTTGATCTTCTTACTGCATCAACATATACTGTGATGTTGTTACAACAGCATTCTTCTGTTGGTAACATTTTTTAGTAATCCTTGGAGGATTGTTAGTTTTTTAGGTGCAATTATTTGCGCAAATAAAAATGTACATGGCACTTGGGAAAAGAGGATTCTGATGGCTCAAACGGCAAAAATTTCGTTAACAACGAACTGAAATAATACAAGAAAATACAATTCAAGAATTGTTATCTTCAAGCGACGACACTGTGTTTCACGACCTGAATCGGTTCAACGTAAACTGACAATTTTAGCTTTAGTTTGAAAATGAGAGCCGTGTTTCAATAGCGTTGAAAGTTTTTTTTCAGTCATTAAATCAGTTAGAAAATCAGTTCAATCTTATATATTGTGCACGGTGATAAAATTTATAGTGCTATGTGAATTGAATTCGGCAGAAAAGTGCTAACATATATATTTATTGTGCGGTTAATAGAATAACAAAAAAAAAATAAACCTTTCAGTGATTTACGATGGTAGTCAACTCCGGGGAAAGTTTATTTGATTCTCTATTGCGATAACAAATTTGAGTAATTGGTTTGTTTTTATGTTAAACTTATTTTCCACGGTATTCAGCTATTATATTTATTCTTCTCCAGTTTATATTTTCATTTTAAAAAATTTTGATACTTATATACTTAAGATTAGATATTTTTGATGCACGATTCTCTAATATAAATCGTTTTCACTAGGAACTCAATTGAAATGAAAATTTGAATAGTCCTTTACTTCACTAAGTATTTTTTCAACTTAACTTCGAATCGAATTTCAAAATATTTGAGCTGCTCCACGCCGGATTGTATCATTCTTCAATAGATAAACGCAATTTGCTAGTATTTCGATTCATGTCTACAAAAATATGTTGCTCCTAATTTTTTGAAATGTATTAATTTCCAAACCAGCTCTGGAAAACTCATGCTGACTCACGCTGATCCTTTGAACAATAAAAATAATAAAAGTATACTTCTACCTCTTCAGTTGTAATTTTCATTCAAAAATACCAACACATAGAGTAACAATGTACACAATGAAAATCGAGCATAGAAGAAGGAAGCTGTAATCAATAAACGTTCAATGCTGAAAAATCACAATCAAAACAAATATTCAATATTTGCATTGGTGCATTGGATAGAAAACATGTTCCACTTTATTGATTGATACATTCATCCATAATCACCGTATATTAGAGACGTACAGTTCGTAAAATACTGCTTACTGCACATCAGCATTTTTATGAATAATCGTGGTCGCAAAGCATTCAGATCATAACCACGATAATGGATGTAAGGTAATAAAACTATCATTCACAGAAAACCTTACTACACACTTAGAGTTATTTTCTTCGCTCGTAGTTATCCTTCGGTTAACGTTATTTTCTAGATAATAGAATAACAGATAACGAAAACCATTCGATTTGAAACCTAGAATAATTTATATATATGTTCAACTCATATCCTAAAATTCTTCAGGGAACAATTGGCGATGAATTACAAAAAGTTTCAAAACCATATACAAGAATTCAACCGATTTCCGGTGATTATTTTTATGTACATTTTTCAACAATGTTTTAGCCTACGTATCCGTGTCAAGTTTCTTTGAAGTGCAGTATATAAATGCTCGAAATAGCAGATGTCAGCTTCATTTTGAAATTTGCGTTAAAAATTAAATAGTTTCACAGAATTGATCAATGACATCAGATTGATAAATGTTATTATATTTCTATAAATACGAGGATGGAGCAAACATGAATTGGAATTTTGTTATAAAAAGTTTTATTCTAAAGTAAATACAGAGGTAAAATTTCCTATACTTTATTCACACACACACTTTTGCCACATGGAAGTTTTTGGATAACCTTTTAATAAAAATACCTTTTAATAAAAATATCTTGGCTTGTAGCCTAGCCTGCTCATTGCTTTCGAATCGCAGTCCGCCAAGCGCTTCTTTTAAAGAACCCAATACATAATGGTCGCATGGCAACACATAGAGTCTATGAAGAGTATTTCTCAACCTAATTCGTTCAATGATTCCATCGTAAGCCAAAATGTATACGTCTTGGAGAAATATCGCACTACGTATTGGAGTTGGCGTCGTTTTGATGTGTTGACAGATTTCACCGTGTTTTTTTCAGGTGTTTACTATGATACCGCGCATTCATAGTTTGTTCTTTGGTGAGAAAATCAACGGATATTACTCCTCCTATGTCCTACAACACGGTAAATAACACATTCCCCTTCGCTTTACCTAGTGCGGCTTCGTCTTTCTTCCTCCACTCCATTGATGCGCTCTTACTCTCTAGAATAAAGTGGTGTACTGAATTCGCATCTGTGGTGAATATTAGGTGCATTCAATTTTGTCCTTTCTCTTCATAACGCTACAGGAGATGCTTGCAAACTTACTGCTCAAAATTCAGAAGTCTTGGTGCCTATCTGGCTGAAATGTTGCGGTAACCGAGCCGTTTATAAATTATTTGCTAAATAATACTCACACTGATGCTCAATTCTTCAGCCATATCGCGTAAAGTACTATATCGGTCTCCCACAATGAGTTTTGTAGAGTGCTGTCTTTCTCATCGGTAACATTTGTTCTGGAGCGCCGCGCATGTGGCAAGTTTGTCATCACTTTTCGGAAAACCACCATTCATACACTTGTGTCTTAGAGAGTCACTCAAACGCATAATGATGTGATAGATAGTGGTAAGATTTATCTACATATGTTGTTAAATAACAATTTCTCAGAAAGTATAGTGTTTCTGCTGCGCTTTTAAGTTTCCTTGATAAGCGGCGTATGTAACTGGTATATCTTTCTTGTACATGGCTTCGTAACAGACCAGTCTAACATCCAGTGCAGACACTAAATTTTTCGGGCGTGTATTCAAAAATTCTGGTTTATATTTGAACCAATCTCATATTCTCAGATCTATTAAATGTGTTTGAAGAAATAATATAATAGGGCTTAAACTGAATATTCGAAATTGATGGAAATAGTGTTATAATTTCAAAGAATTTTTTGTCTTATGAACCTTTGTTATGGAATTAAAAAGGTTTAAATTTTTCTATATAAAAACTAAATGTCACTGGTTCAAAAATATTTTCCACAATTAAAAAATTCACAGAATACTAGTGAAATAGCATTTAATAACACATTCATGTGATTCCAAATAATCGACTGAATTTTGGCAACATACTATTGACGTTAATTAGATGGACAAACATTGTAGGTTAACACTCTCTACAAGATCTCTTTAAAAATAGAACACTTTACCCTCGAAACGTTACACGGGATGGAACAAAATTAAAAATAGTCCTAGGTACATCCAAAATATTCGTTTTATTGATGATTCTGTTCAACAGCTGTTCATACTGATAAAGAAACATGTGTATACTTCTAATTAGGCTGGTTATTTTCTGAAATGATTGTTGCATAGAGTAAAATCTTCGTAATAATGGATGAATTACCAAAGCTGGTAGACAGCAAATGAACTGAGAAAAAGCAAAAATAGCAATAAAATACAGAAGTAACGGCAAAGCTTAGGTAGAAACACAAAAAACTAAGAAGTACACCAATAAAGAAATAGATATATCAAATAGATAAACCGAGGGAATGAGAATCTTTGAAGAATTTGAGAAAGATGGGAATAGATCGAATCGAAGTGAAATCCTCATGAAACAATTGAAAGTGTATGAAGAGAAAATAATAAGAACAGAACGAGTGATGAGGCTAACCAACTGATATTTTCTTTTGAATATATTATACGTTAATTAGCAATTTTTTCGGAGTAATGAAGACAAATCAGTATTTTCCGATGGATGATTGGAAGTTGGTAACAAATCTCATACTGTTTCTACTACCACATTAACACTAACTATTAAAGGTCGTTCCTATAACCAAATTATCGTCTTCGTTATCGTGTCTGGTATGAGAAATTGCTAGAAATTCCAACTCACCATTTAATTTCATTTGGTTTTGAATTTATTCACAAAATTTTACTCCACAATTGAACAAAGTTATGTAGCATCTCAGCTGTTTTAAGAACATATGAAGAGCACAAAAACATGCATCCATCCAAGTAATTAACATATAATATTATAACAGTTAGTTAAGTAGCAATTGAAAGGAGGAGACATACATTAGACACTTAATGAAGAGTATGAATACACAGTTATTTGATTCAACATCCACTTAAGTTTAATGTAGCAAAAGAAGAGGTTGTCTCATTTCTCGAAAGTCCTGTTTTAGTTTTGACTAATTCAGCTTTATTTTTCATTTTGCCTTAAAAGTCAGTAGATGCTTATTTTCTTGGTAGTCCAACCTTTGATCTCTTGATAAGTAATGTTTCCACTTTTTCCATTGAATCTCTTCTTCATTGGTTGTCCTGATCTCAAATAACAACCGATTAATGGAATACCCAATATATCTGCTGAACTCCTCTGAACCACTACTTATTAGATAAGAGTAATCATGTTTTCTTCACCAAGCATATTTTGTTCTTGTGGAATATATTATTTAGAAACTGATGTCAATATAAGTTTGATTCTGTGTAGGGGAAAGGCAGGTAAAACGGAGTATGTGGACAAAATGAGTTAGTTTTATTTCAAGGGGTCATGTCAGTGACATTTTTTCACCTTAATACATTTTTTGTGCCTCGTTTAGATTATGGTAAGTGTCATTATACACACTACTGTAAGTGTTAATTTCAAAGTGACATAGTATTTTAAGGAAATAACTTCTAACTGTTCTAGATAATGTGCGATTTATGAGAATTAGTTTAGGGAGGACAAAATGGAGTAAGGTAATAAAGGGTAAACGACTGTTAGTAGCTATTCTTGAATGAATTTATATTCTTCTATCCTTAGATGGTGTTTAATTATAAGAGTTCTACCAACAGGAAGAGTTGACCAATGGAAAATACGGAAGCGATCGTTAGCGCTGTGACTCAAGTCAAAAGGATTATTATCGAGCTTTCCTTCAGTTTAATGTTTCACAAATGATGTTTACCAATTACTTGAGGACCGTAGAAGAATTCAGGAGACTCGTCTTCCAGTTAGCAAGGTTCAATAATATTGATCACCCGCTCAACAAAGTAACAGCAGAGAAGATATATAGCGTGGATGAAACTGGCGTAACGGTAAATTTCGAATAAGTAGCTTAAAAACTGGCAGGGAAAGGTGAACAAGAAGTCGGTGTCTTGACGTCAGGGGAACGTGGAGAATCAATTACAACAGAGATATGTTTTTCGGCGGCTGGTGCCTACATGCCTTCCATGGTAATTTACCCAAGGAAACAATTGCAACAGAGATTTTTGGATGGTTTGATGCCTGAAGGTTGGATAGAGCTAAATAATTAGGTATAGATTGCTATGAACTTCTTTGAATAGTTCACATTTTTCAAGGCTCCAACGAAATCCCATGTATTTCTACTATTAGATGAGCACACCTAATATACAACAAATATTGAACAGTGAGACAGTGTAGGCATTCTTCTTTGCTTTCCATCACACAGTACGCACCGGCTTCAAGCACTAAACTTAGCCTTCATTAAGCCTTCAAGCTCATAATATGAGTAGAAGAAACGAAAATAGCGTGGAACCAACACAGGCAGTGCATTCTGCATTGTTAAGTGCTGTTCATGTGATATCTGCTACTATGCCAAAGGCAATAAATGGGCTTAGAAAAACTGTAATGTGGCCTGTAAATGATTATGTTTTTTCTAATGCCGATTTCTCACCTTCTACGGCTACAGAAATTGTAGAAGATTAGGTTCTTGCACGAAAAAACAATTATTGACACCGATGACTGCAAATCCAATTAAAATGGAATGGATCACCCATCACTGAGCCTAAATCAGACACATCTAGATCTTATGTTTATTCATTTCCACTCACAAGTTTAGAAGCTGCTATTGTGTTTCCGCAATATGATAAAAATTTGCGAAGTGATTTAAGAAAAAAGGAGAAACCACATTTCTGCAAATAAAAGCTAGAAGAATCTGTTAAGCAAAGTTATAAAAAAAAACAGAAGAAAATGCCGTAAAAAGAAATCTAGTGGCTGTATACCGTACAGAAAAAAGTGATATAAGAATGATGTGAAAAAAATGAAAAGTGGGAAAAAAGTTTTTTCAAGTGATAGTGGAGATATTCAGAACAGCGACGCAAAAAGTCTTTATTGTGGCTTTTTTTATTTCACGGGTAATCTGTGCTTTGTGCTGTCCGTTAGCACATAATTCCTGTGCTAGAGTAGACGAAGCTGATAATGGGCTGTAGTTATATTCTTAAGTTTTTTTTACAAACCGTTGTGTCTTCATTTAGTATCCCTAACGGGTAAAACGGGGTATTTCGCACACTTTTTCGTGTTTCCATACCAAATGCCCTAGAGCCTTAAGTACCCCATTTCGTCTGCCTTTTTCCTATTTATTAACCTAGATACAATATAAAGTTTTGAAAAAAAATCTTAAATCATTACTCAAATTTGTAAACTGTTACATACTTCACAGGTATTCTTTGACCAGTAAACAGATACAATATGTTATAATTTGATAAAAATATGGCGTATATAACCAAATCATTAACAATTGTGATAACGTTAATGTCATTATGTAAAACTGTGATTATGAGCTCTTACGAATATAGTTACAATCCATACGCTAAGGAGTATACAAAAAACATTTATCTGAAACAAGGTGAGTTGAGAGGAATAATAGTGGAACCTAAAATCGACCGAGAGGATAGTTATCGCGTAGGTGTGTATCGAGGTATTCCTTACGCGGCGCCTCCAGTTGGTGATTTGAGATTCATGCCAACTGCTGGCGCACCTTCTTGGTTTGGAGTTAAATACGCTGACACCTTTGGACCAGTTTGTCCACAAAAGTTTCCAGATGAGAGGAAAATGCCATCGTTTAGGAAAGAATATTTTCTCAAATTGAAGTCATACCTGCAAAACCAGAGCGAGGATTGCTTGTATTTGAATATTTATGCTCCTCTAACAGGTGAGTACATTATGTTTTTTGATTGAGATATCATTCACAATATCGAGCAATATATATTTCATAAACTACCATATAGCATATCTTTAATAAACGGATGTAAGAATTTGAGAGTCAACAAAAAAATATTTGACTGAAATCAATTATATTCATATTCAAATTCTAGGGTTATATTCTCCTACGTTCAGTACCCTATCTGTAGGCAAAAACTTTTGTCATTCATGTAGCGCGAAAAGAAATAATTTACAGTATACATTTGGAGGGCCTTGACATCATAACGCAAAATCTATTTCACACAAACGTGTCAAATTTGGCTCATATATTTAGACAACAACCTATGCATATATTATAATATTGTAATGCTTTTGTCATTTATTTATAAGATTTATATAAATATAAAATATAATATATAAATTTATTATATAAATAGAGACTGTCTCTTACGTTCCTAATTTATTCAAACACTATAAACCACACTAACTTATAATAATTTAAATTATTCGATTACTTTGATGATTCGTTCTGTTTACTGAAAGTATTCATGAAAAAGTGAACTAAACTGTAATACAGATACTTATTTATATGTCACGAATGGAATTTCCCAAACATCTAGAACATAAAGAATTAAAACAAATAAATTAATAGACCTTTTTAAAAATTATTTAAAATAAACAATGTAAATAAACCGCTTTCTATAAAAAAAAACTTGAGATCAAACGAATTCCGCAAAGTATACAAAATATGCGCCTTCGCAGAATTTAAAATCCATTGTAGCCAAGCAAGACGGGCTTAAGGACCCTTTTCGCGAACTTGTTCGTAACAATATTGAACTTGGCTCTCATTTAAAATTCATATTTTCTGTTAGAATAAGATTATTCTTCATATGTAGAATCAAACAAATAAAAAAGTCGTCGAACTCTCGGCGCGAGAGAATATAGCGCATTTTGCACCGTTAGCGGTAAATATTAACAAAAAACTCAATTTATCAAAAGGAGCTTCCATGGCAAATTTGACGTTTCGAGCTGTTGGGGTCTAACTAAATATCACTCAGCATTGACAATATGCAAAATTATATTGATGAATAGATCATCTTCAACATATCAATGCAACTACTTAAATTCAATTCACTCATTCATAAGAAATAACAACTGAAAAAAAATGATTGTGGTGAAATTTTGATATTCAGTCGTAGTCGATCTATTGATCAATATACTTTTGCCGCTGTCGATGTCAAGTAATATTTTTATAAAGAACGCAAAGGGACGAAATGTCAGACCTGTTTCACATTTTGGTTAAATCAATAAATTTTCTCCAAATCAAGCCAAAATGTCTCTTGTTTAGGTACATTCACATCTACAGCTGTACAGGAATTGAATCTTAAAACTCGAGTTTACTGTGAGATATCGGTGCTACAGATAGACGGACGGACAAAACGCTAATAAATATTTATACACTAATATTGCTACCATTCATTTACCATGCTCTAGAGAACGTCTACAACATCAATAATTTAGTGAAGAAATCTTGTAATAGAAAACTGTCGAAATATTTATATAGATTTATACAGATTTTATCTTATTTCGTTATCATTATTAAACAAAGAACTCTTCAATTTCATCTAATCTGCACAAAAATTTGAATTGTTAGAGAAGAGGATAGATATTTGGTATCACAGTAACATTTTCGTAGTATTCAACACGAATTAACAACAGATTTTTTTATCATTTGAGTCAATTATCTCCCCGCAGCTCATATTCATAATAATTTTTTGGTAAAACGGTTACGAAGTGTAGCGATTTTTGTAATTCCAGTAATGTTTTCTTCTTATTTTCATTGAATATTCCAAATATTTCTTGGAAAATGACTGATACACACTTTTTTCTTCTACTAAGGACTGAATTGATTTTTAGTTACATGAGCAGTTTTGCTCTTGATAATTCTTGACGAGTTTATTAACACTAACTTAAACTGAACAATTCCAACACTCGCCCGTAAACAAGAAAAAAAAAATGACAATCATATCTAGAGCGTTAAATCTTTAATTTTTCTCAGATGGCACATAGGATATTTGAAACAATTTCTCATAATACTCATGTTTTATGAAAAAATATTTCACTTGTCAATCTTCTCAATCCTTCCAGCTTTAATGGCTTCAATTGTACTTTGGTTGTCTATAAAGAGCATTCACACGCAACAATAAGTTCAAACTCCACTGTAGATTGTGCGACTACTGATTGTCTTCTCGAAGTCCAGGCAATTGGTCCTTCAGATAGTATAATGACATATCCTGTAGTATTTTTTTCTTCTTATATTTTTGGTTGTGTCTTTGTCTCTTGATTCAACATCTTCTGCAAATTCAGCATCACAAAAGGCTTCTAGATGTAGAATCTTTTCTTTTTCTTCGTTTCCACCATAGAATATTGCTTGCTGTTGTTCCTTTCAGATATCTCAGGGCTATACACTTTTTTCTTTTACTCAGGACTAACTTTATTGATTTTTTCTAGACTAGTAGCTTGGCCAACATAATTCTCGACGAGTATATTGATACCATCTCAATCTTAACATTTCCAACTTGAAGGATCATATTTTGTAATCCAATTATTTATAAATCAATTTTCTCAATTATCGATATACATCATATCATAATATTTTGATGTAATCACATGCCATCAAAAACATTCTGTGTATTCATGGATCCTGATAATCCTTATTTGAGGTTGAAAAAACAATTGAAGGTTTGTAATAGAGTCCCTTAAGGAGGTATTTGGAGTTTTATAGGCTTTTGATAAAAATTTGTGGTGAAATCTTCGAATCCTACATTCACTTCTTACTTCATAAAAACGTTTGTTAGTAAAAAATTTATATCTTCAGACAATAAACCGTTTCTTCCATACTGTATCAACTAAAATAAATATTTTGTGAATAACAGGAAGGTTTTTCCTATTCATTTGTGCTTAATATGTTAATACCCAACTCTCGAGATGCGAGTTCCTTTGCGCGAGAACTTTTCTTATATACAAATTATTTTAGGTAATGGAAAACAAACATTATGTTATAATTACAAGCAGTACATGTCTCTAATGGCAGAATAATAAACATCTAAGCACTCGAGGAATGAATTCTATTATAAATATAGAAGTTTTATATTATCTACTGAATATAATGAAATTTCACGTAATGCTGAGAGATCTACTAATATTTGTTATTATATGAATTGCCACATAATTGTGTGTATGTACATTTTGTAGTCTGACATTGAATTTTGATGTTTACTTCAAATGAATTTCATTATCTGCACTATTCATTCATGTGCACGGATGATGTATTATCAGTTCTCTATTTGCATAATAAATATTTTGTCAAATTACCGATATTATAGGTAATTAGGTGAATACAAAGGAATAAATCAAAAACGGGTGGATTTTTATCATTTTATTGCAATTTTTCACTTAATCGATTTTATTAGGAATACTTAGCTCTTTGAATTTTGAGGTCTTCGCCTGAATATACAGTGTGTCTAGTGAACTGGAACCACATGGAAAAATAGAACTTGTGTTCTGTGCATACGCATACAAACCGCAATTTGTACACACGTTACTATCAACGGATTACGATATTTATTTTGAATTCTGCGCACTTATTTAAGGAAAGTTGAATGAAGACCCGTTTTTTACAAGAATTATAATATATTCCGATGAGGCAACATTTTCATCAAACGGAACCGTCTCATCACAAAATTACAATTATTAGAAAATCAAGTAAGTGATTTTTTGCACGACCTTCCGTTACAAGAACGTATGACAATTTGGTTCCAACAAGACGGTGCTTCCATCCATACTACATAAAACGTTAGGATTCACAGGTATTCAGATATTTTTTAAGTTCCTAGGTCTGCTGATTTGACTCCTCTTGACTTTTTTATAGGGTTACTTAAAACAGCGAGGACCATTTTATGATATAAACCATTTGGAGAGAATTATTTCTGAGGAATGCCAATAAATTACTCCAAATATGATACGGAAATTGATACAAGAGTTTGACAAAAGAACAATTGAATGTTTACAAAGAGAAGGTGGATATGTCAAAGCTGTGAGACATTAAATCAGAATTTAATTATGTTTGCTTCTGTTTAATAAAAATTCTTTGTATGGATTTTTCAATTTCTACAATAAATAATAATTATTATGCCTTCATTACGTAAATTGCAAGGCTGTTCAAAAACAGTAAAAAATAGAAAGGTTATCATATTTTTAATAGAGTAAGAGAGATAAATTGTATCCAGGCAGAATAATTAATACGATTAGTAAATAATCGCAAAACCTGAATTTTGATAATAAATGGCTGTAATTGCATATTTGAATATAACTTTACATTCAAAACAACTTTACTCCATAACATTTTTCTAAATTGTGAAAAATAAAGATACTCTTGCACAAAATTCAAATTTTTTGACAAACCTCGTCTACTGCTCTGAAAAATTGATACCCGTTGGTTGCATTTCAATTTTTAGACCATGCAGAACTTTTTATCAGGAATAACTTTTTAACATAAAACCACTAATAAAAAAGTTTTCCATATGGTTAAATAGACACACTGTATAACGAGTTGAATACCACCCTTAATTTTTTTTAATCCAAATATTTCCACTTTAGTTTCACTAGTAAAAGTATAGTCGATTTTTGTATTTATTACGTTATTAACTGAGATTTACTATTGATTATTGATTCCATATTGAGCACACACCATTAGGGTAAAATAATTATTATAATGAATAAATAAGATGCAATATCATATTCATTCAGGTACTGAACAAGTTGAAAAATTTTATCATAAAGAAAGGGAGAGAGAGAGCAATGCATAATTTCAAAAAATTATTCATGATAAATGATAAAAGCTTGTAAAAAACTAAGAAACTAACATTCAAGTAATTAAATAAAGAAACAAATAAAATCAAATCTGAATATAAAGTATACACAAGAAAACTACAATAAATAACAAAATTATTATTGAAAATATACATGTCAGAATTGACAATGCGGCAATCTTACAATAATGATGATTTGTATTTAATCAATTACAACATTAAACCAGTGCGCAGCATGTTTCGAATTGTATATTATTATTAAAAAAAATGAAAGTCGTTTAGAGATTAGAAAGCACTTCCTAGTGAAAATGCCTGCAAATTTGATTTCAATTGGGAAATGATTGTGGATTTTCTGGCATTGTAAAGTATTGAGCTCTCAACTAATTCTTAACGTGGAGTAGGTAGATAAGATCATAGTCCGCTTTCCTACGTGGATAGCTGTGCAACGATATTTCTAAAATTGGAAAAGCGTGCTTACGAATTACGCATTAGGCAAAGTAAAATGGTCTAGCCTGAAAATGTTAAGGAAGAAAATATCCAGTTATTAACTTATCGCGCTTTTAAGCGGGTAATATTTTTACTACAATAGGTAATTATAATACTCGTGATACGAGATTTTAACGCAGCATATGGATCAGAAATATTTATGTATCTCGGCAATAATACCTGCAACAGTATGGCCCATGAATTTGTTTTGTAAGCTGGTGACTCAATTGGGCAACAATGTTGACAAAATAATATACGCTGTAGCGGCCCATTTTGTTCGGAACAAAAATTTGAAAAAATTAAGATCGTGGATTCTACCATTCATTAAAAGACGTGAAACTCCAGTTGATTGTAGAAATAAGTCTATCAATTTCCATATCCTTCTTTTCTCATTTTTTTGTAGGTTGTTAAGCTTCTGAATTTTTCTAACATTTATCAGTTGATTTATTGAATTTTTCAGCGATATGAGTCCATATAACTCTTTTATTATTCCTCTATTTATATATTGCGGGTTCCACATTTCACAACTCGGGATGAGAATGTATTCCATTAATTCTCTCATTAAAACAAGTTTGTCATTTTATTCATAGATATTTTTCAAAACACAGCAAATAATAACCAAAACAATGTAATATTGCACTGTATTATCGGTCGACAAGTGATTTTCTGGCAACCTGTCTGCAACAGATAAAACTAAATCGGTGATACCAAACCAAACACATTTGGCTATAGTCGCCTGGACATACTAAAATATTACTCTATATTGCATATTGTTGGCAATGTTGCCCGTTCCTCTACTGTAGCAACATGTTAGATTGTAAATCTTCTGGATTATACCATGGACCATTATACTATTAATAATGAGATATATTGTGAATGACCATTCTGGTGAATATTAAACATAAATGAGAAAACATAGCTATAAACTTTTTAAGAACCCTATATTTTTGAGTGCAACAGTGTTCTGAAGAATTTTCTAATATTATTATTTTTCCTTACCATGACAGTATCATTGCTTAAGAGGTGCGAAAGAAGTTTTGTGATTATAGGAAGAAACAGAGTACATTGAAAGAGGTAATGAAACTAATGAACTTACTATTGCAATGGATAACTTCTCCTTGACACGAACTTGCCTCTTTTCTTCATTGATAAAGCCTCACATGTCTTACAGTAATGCTTAGAGTATATTGAAGCACTACATATTAATTTTTTTTCATAATTGACCCATCTCATTAACGTCTCGTTATGAGCTACGATTCCATCTAGAATTTAATGGACATCCAGAAATGTTAGCGCTGCCAAAATTCAGTTTGTGAGTAATTTTGTCAACTATCTAGGAATATTTCTCACATTTTCAACTGAAAAAGTCTGTGAAATTTGAGGAAACTGAGAAAAAGATCATTAGTGTGAAGGAAACTTCTATTTGTCACGTTGTTTTCGTAGTCTTTTCCATGAATTTGAGTATCGAAGAGCGGGTAGTATATACGTTGTATATTTTATCAATAACCTAGTTCATTATAGGAATTTTATATGCTGATGAAGTTATATTTGTATCTTATATCATGTTTACATCATATTTTATCATTAGATAACATCTTGTTGCTTTTATTTTATAGTATTTCAGTCTCTCAACATAAATATGTTGACGTAGACCTATTCCGACACATCCAATGTGACTTTTATATAGATTTTTTGTAAATCTAATGATTCGCCTCTACTGAAACATATACTTTTGTCCAATGTTCATGACATATCCTTGATAGATTACCAATTGGGGTCCATAATTTCAATGAATTAATGAATTAATACCTACACACAACCTATCTCAAATATGATTTTTAGAATAACATCAAAATCGTTTTGTCTTTTTCATCCTTATCTTTCTTCTCATAATTTTTAGATATATCCATTCAAGCAAAATATATTTCCAATCAATAAATATCTGTTTAAACAGTTTTGCCGTGGCTATGGTTTTTCCTGTAATTGATTGGTCATCCAAATTTCACCTTTCATGGAAGCTTAGTCTAAGCTTCGATCGTTCTTCAAAATCTATATCCTTATATATCTATTTCCATTGCCACATTGAGCAGCAAATGATTGAATAGAAGAAATGTTGCTTATACGTTCGTATCGAGAAAACGAAGTACATGCACGATTTGCATCTCATCATCAATTTATGGAAAGATTGACCAAAATCTCACATCACGAGACCACAAATAAGCTTTTATTTCTACCTTTCGTAGTAAGGAATCCATATGCTCAACTGAATAGATCTAGCTATTGAATATTTATGACAATTTCAATCATACACATCTATGCAAAGCGACTTCATAATATCCTATCATGAAGATCAATATCATTTATCTACTCGCTACGGATACGTCTAATTTTTTATGTATTCTATATTATTTACGAATAGTTTTTAAGTCAATAAAATGGATAGCTGAATCGATATGATCCTATTAGTCTTGGTATAATCGTGATAATGCCACAGATGTAGCTGAATATCGCTAATACAAAACCAACATTCTCAAAATAAACAGAATTGAATGCATAAAATATCTAAAGGACAACATAGTGTACATGGCGTTGCATCGCCGTCATCCGATTGTATGCAAACAGCTGTGCTGTTTTCAAAATAACTCTTCGAGACAGAAAGCACAAAAATTCTCTAACATGGTTGTATTAGTCATTTCACAGAATTAGAATTATACGGAAGCTTAATCATATAGGGTTACCTAAAATCATTTTCCGAATCCCTCTTCAGTTTTTGAATAAACTTTTTTCTAATTTCCCACTCTTATTGAGACAAGTAATAAAAATATTGTTCTGATCCAACCATTTGATCGGCCTTAGAGATTTGTAGTAACCACATTATTCCCTTCCCATCCACTATAAACGTAGCATCGTACAATCAGGATTCGCAGTCCTGGTATCATTTTACCAGATTTCCATCTCAATAGATGGCGTTTGAAATTTTAAGAGAGTACTAAACATTGTATATTTGCCAAAATAAATCATATAATTTTCAATACAATATACTTTTCCTGATGATATCTGAAATGAACGAAATTGAACTCGTTACTATTGTAACGACATATAACACAAAAAAGACGGTTTCTTGGAATGATGAAATGTTCAAATCATTCTCACCTAACTGGAGTGGAATAAATGTTTCAGTCACCAAATGAAACTCACATTTCATCAGTCTGAAACTCACATTTCATCAGTCTACTTCTGGAAAACTCTGGTTTGACGATAAGTTGAAAATGTATTCCCTTCTAATAAACACTGACCAAGAACTTTGGCAATGAAAAGAATAGAAAGTAATGATGATATTGTTTGTCGTAAATCAAGGATTTGTGATCTACTCACTGATACCCAACAGAATATGTTTATTTTATAAGGTTCTTACAACAGATCGAAATATTGCTAGAGGTACTTCCTTTCAATGCTGTTGCTAAATTAATGTTTAATTGGTAGCCAACAATCTCAAGCATGATTTATCACATATTCAAATCTTATATTATACATTATATTATTTGTTAGTTCATGAAGAGCAAGAGAATTTATAACAATTATTCAAATTAGATGTACAATTACAAATCTCATCAAATGGTATCTAATTAGAGATTGAAAATATATTTAGTTTTTTTTTGTTCCATCAAATGAAAATTATCTAATTTAATGAAGATTGAAATTATGAAAACGCATCAAACTTTCAAGTAAATTTGATAATACGTGTCTGCAAATCCCCTTAGAAGAGCAAGCACTTTGTCGTTTGGCCCTTAAGCCATTTAATCATCTTGCAATTATGGCTACGGCCACCCTGGACGCAGCCAAGCAGAGGCGTGTAAAATGAATTATTTGGTGTGGGCGTCGAAAGCCACTTCAGATAGCTCTAGATTGGATTCATTAATTTTTGCGGAAGGTTATTTATTTTGCAAGATCAACTTTAATGGAACTGTGGGTAAGATTCATGAGAAATAGAAAAGTATTATGAATAAATAATCGTTTCAATCCACTTATTAACAATTATAGGATTCAACATATATTTTTGTTTTATAATATATTTTTAAAATTTTCATTTTTAATTATTTCTTGTTAGGTGAATTGATTCAGCACTAAGAGCACTTTGGTTACAAAATAGACAATTTAGCTGTTAAGCCTGCGGTGGTAGCGCCTCTTTTGAATACAAATTTGATAGTGCCGGGTTTACCAGACCCGATAAGTAAATATATATTTTTATAGATAATCAAAAATATTTTCCTTACAATTACTATTCGAATATCTTCATATAAATTCGTACGAGTATATGTGAATACACATATTCTATTTTTTTCACACTTCTGTACAACCCTACATTTTGATGCAACAATCAGTTTTTATTTTTAAAAATATTGATTTCACAATTAATGAAATATGCATTTTTTGTACATATATATACATAAAAAGTAATGCTGAAACAAACTAGGAATAATAATTAATTTGAACATTGATCACAATAATTATTAACGTGTTTCAGACATAACAATGTCTATAACAATAGTATTTTGATTTATTGTCATTTTTACGCTCAACATACCTTTTTTGTAGTAGTAGATACATTCACAAATGTTCTGCAATTATAATATATTTGATGCTTCTTGCGTCTATTTCTTACTTCCGATGGTACATTTTGAGCTAATGATCTTCTTTTCAAGTGTTTGTCTAATTATGATGAGGCATTGGTTTTCAAAAACTGTCTGCGTTTAATACTTTGATTATTGTTGTTAGAATTGTATGTGATTTGTGCATTTACACCTGCTACGTTCATAGTTGAATAGAAAATTACCATGGGCCAACTCCTGGTACTGCGTGCCACATTGTACAACGAACAAAGTTGATTCAGTGTATCATCTCCACGTTTTGTCATATTGTAAAAGGTGACAATTTCTGGTTCATAATGATGTACGGAATCAATCATGTCGTTGTGGTGTAGAATGGACGCTAATCAGACATTTTTATTTTGCTTTGACACATACGACACAAGGGTAATATCTTAACAAAGGGGTCTTGACTTCATATTTTCAATTTTAAAGGAATGCCACGTCTATTTTTCCTGACTGATGACGGTGCCTATATAAGTTAATATATAGTTCTTCAAAAAATCATTTATAAGTTGTTACGTTGTAAACCAAATGTCACATGTAATATTTCGCGAAACTCCGGAAATTGGTGTTATTAGACGCTCCACAATACTTTTTACTATGAATGGTCCATTAGGCTGCTCACCGACATAAACCTCTAGGTTTTTAGTGTAACACATCATCGAGTCTACTAGCGCAAATATCATGAAGTCATATTTATTAGGATTTTTGTTAGTATTGGCGGAAACCACATCGCCCCCTAAATACATCTAATTTTTCTTCGATTGTAACGCAACTCCCAACTGTGTAATGGTCTCTGCAATTTGTAACAAATTCATCAAAAAACATTCTTATTGGAGCAAGTTTATCTATGGTTTTTCGTACTTGTTTCCCAATCATCAAAACATGACATACGAAGCAAAAAACGGAAACTTCCTAGAGACATTGTCAACCAGAACATTTCTACTCCATACCCTTTTCTATACCATAGTTCTTCAAGATTTAGTCTAGCAACTTTTAAACATACTGCTAAATGTAGAAGGCCCAAATTTTTATTTCAATTTTGTCTGTGGATCGTGTTGATCTTTCTTGAGTATAGGTAATAATATTTTTCTCAATAAATTCATTCGAACATGCAACAATTGTATCTAGCATGGTCTCTGAAATAAATAAATTCCAGCATTCTGCATGGGTTTATGCCTGTTTTGCTACCCCTTCTACTCCATATAAGTAAGTAATTATATTCTCTCTACGAGTTTTTTCTCTTTTCGTAGCCAAACTATGTTTCCACCGCACTGTTCCGTCTTTAGCAGAAGAAGCTTCCTGTTCGGTATCCGATGGCTCAGAATTTTTCATTCACAAAAAAACATTGATATTACAATGATAAAAGAGCGGAAGCAAGTCAATAAAAAATAATTTAACTAATTTTTAATGTATGAATGGATTGATTTTTATTTATTTTGTTCCATAGACTAAAACCCCAAATTTTTATAATTGGATGTGAGAAATAGTTGTAAGGCTAGAAAAGTTTGCACTTTCTGAGGTAGGTGATCTATTATGATGTCTTGTTATCTATTGTTAATATTTCATCATTTATCAATAAACCAAATCTTCATTTCATGGAGTCTCTACATTGAAATCTCTCACTATCTTTGTCCAATCAATTATAAATTCGTATCATCAACTTTTCTTAGTTTCAGTTATTAATTTGTAATAACAACAATTATGTTATCATGATAAAAATTGAGCTAACGTAACGAGCTACATTGATCAAAATAAATATGAATAACTAGACTAGTAGAATATTTTGTTCATCCATCATCCATCTCTGAGAGAATAGCCTTCATACTGGTCAGTAATAGATATGAGTGAATTTGGATCTGAAGGTCAATGATCTTAATAAAGTTTTATATTCGAATATATGAGATATCTTTTGTATGAATGAAAAATGAGAAGGAAATTAGTCCACTGGTTTTATACGTCTTGTACTCGTGTGTTAGGTAACATTTTATTCTAAACATTCATTAAAATACTAAAAAGTTGGAAATAACAATGAATATTGAATTGCTCGTTTATTCATTTGTACCTAAGTTCTCATAATATTCTTTTCCCTCAAAATATTATTTTTATATACTAAAAGTGATAATTTCACACTCGAGCGCTTTTGATTTTTATTCAATTGATTTATTATTTTTTTTGTACTTAACTTAAATGAGTGATTTAGTGTTAGTGTAGTGGTGGTGTGAACAGTGTATTCAGTATGAATATAACCAAAGGTTCCAGAAATTTAAGCTTAGTTGTATACCATGAAACAAACGTTGTCCTGATTCCGTTACTTATTAATAATAAGTCACTGCGTAGTTGAGGCTAGGTTAATACGAGCAACATCGATATATGTGGGTCGTGATTCATTAGGAGACCTTCTATTCCTCACGATTAAAAAACTTAATTAACTCTAACCACCCTTCTATCTTCTCTTTTTTCTAGATAAGTTAATGGGAATTTGTGAGGAATTTTTATCACACTCACTCCATTTTTCTTCAGATACTGGGAAAAATACACACGCGTATTCGTTCGCTAATAGTGGTTTATATTTTACAAGATGATAATAGGAGTATATATTATCAACAAAATCTACATCGCTGATATTTGGTCTTTAGATGAACACTTGCTCAAATGACTTAGAAATTTTACAATCAACGAGAAGACTTTGAGCTTATAATCAGTATTCATATTCGTTCTAATCTTGTATAATACCCATATAAGTATAAAGTCATCAAGAGTAACTCTAGCTTCTATGGCAGCTTCTTTGTTGGAGCTTAGGTAGTCTACGAGAACAGCTGATCTAAGTCAGAATAACGGCCGTGGGTTAAACAATCGAATTTAACTTAACGTATGTACAGATCGACCAACATAGCTTTGCTTGCTTGCCAAGCGATAAACAGAGAGGATTAGTGTGCGACAAAGACCGACTTCGCCCTTTCACCGGGAAGTACAATCGAGATAAGAATTTCATTCGAAACCGTTGATTGAATGCAGTACCTGAATCAACGTCGAAATTTGTCTTTTCGACGCGGTTCACTTTTCGAAATTCAGCTACAATTCTCCAAATTATCGTCCACGTATACAATTTTTACAGCCCATACAATTCAAATTGGTACTCTAATTTCATTTTTGTGATTATTTTCATTTCCAAAACTTTTTTTATCTTCAACTTAACTAGGTTTTCTTTCTAATAACGTAAGCATTTTAATATTTTAATTCGAATTTCGCGCTCTAGAAACGGAATTTTGAAAGGTTGGGTTGGTAATACTTATCGAAACTTTGGTCAGACAGATGTAAACACAATAAAGATCATTTTGAAAAAGTTTTTTTTTAAATTAAATAAAATTAAATAAAGAAGTTCACAATAATAATTTCGTTTTAGAACGTTCTTCCATTTTTTTATGCTTAGTTTTTCTATTGACTTGGCACAGAATTTCTTGTGCTGACTTTCTGATTTCTTCCTCTTTTTATAATCTCACTAAATTTTTTCCAGTTACTAATCTTTAACTACTAATCGAAAAATTTCTCCTCATCCTTGAAGTTGAATTCTCTTCATTCAAATATTATTCAGAATTGACAGAATTAGATACTATAAAACATTTAGATGATTTCATATCTATATCAAATTCTTCATATAATAAATAATAATATTTTTCTAGCGTTTCCATCCATTTAAGAAACCTCAACATTTATCTCTTCATTGTTTTAATAAATCTAAGGATCTGATTCTGATTAACTTCCTAAATATTCAATACTCCAAATCCAAGATGACATTAGGGTCGTTGTCAAGGGATATCCCTGTTCATTTCACAGGTCACATACACGTGTAAAGTTCACCCATTCAGACCACCTTACACTTTTTTATTACCTACTTTTTTTTCCTTGTAGAAAATCGATAATAGGGGATAATAAAACCTTGTTCCTTTCTCTGCTTTCTTGTTGTATAAGGTGGTTTTCACAAAGAAAATGTTTATTTCACTACTTATGAGAATAAAGATATGTTCTTGCCAGAGAAATACTGAGCAAGCAACTTGTTAGAATTATACAAAATGATAATAATAAAAGACAGAGGGGATGATTACTGATATGGAAATTAAAATTGTTCAAAATTGAAAATCAACAACAACAAAGAATCGAATGCACAATATTTTCAAACTAGTACCACAGAATAAAAACACACTTTAACATAGTAAATTGCACTCCACAGAACTGCAGACATAATACCAAATATGCATGTTGTATGAAAACGAGGGTTATCTCCTTTCATGTTCATACAGTAGCCAACGCATGCAAATTCTTCAATCAGTACATGACAAATGCGCTCCTGTGAACAGTTTGGGGTACATAGTAGATCGATAGGTCTAAGTGAGTGAGGTAGATTCACAGCCCGATGCGAATTTTTTTCATATCCAGAAAATTTTTTCAATGAAACACGTATACCTTTGTCAAGCAGAAAGTAAGCGTTCAAAACGGCTTGAACTTTAGTGAGAATCTGCTAACGCAAGCTCAAGTATTTTTCTTATATAGTTAAGTGCTAGCAACATCAGGTTGAAATAGAAAACTTTTCAAATAACCTTCGTATGTGTCTTATATGAATATGGTTCGGCTCAGAATGGGCCCACATTTAACTCGTTGACTGCCGCGGCAAAAATGACAATTTGATTTAATGACATTATAGTATCAAAAACTCCAATTTTAGTGCATATTCATCACCTCAAAAATAAGTCTTGTAGTTGGCTTCTGTAACAGAAATTTCTCCGCGGAAGCCGACGACAACTTAATAGTTAGTTTGTAGTATCTCCTAACCTAATCAAATGCATCACATTCACATCTTTCTTGAATGTTTTGTTCCATTATTATTATAACTGAATGATCTATCTCCTAATATTGATGAGAAAAGACCACTGACTCAAAATGAAATTGATTCAGAATGTGACTGGATCTTCGACGATAATAGTAGAGATTATGAACCTCCTGAGAATAATCAGTATGAATTTGGGAGAATTATCTAAATATGATCTCAACAATAGGCTCAAAGAAAATGTCTTCTTCATAGGATGCTGTCAAAGGAGCAATTCTTAATGAACGAAGTAGAAATAGGTATTAACTATATATGTATAACGATGAATTCAAAATGATGGAACAAAGAACAAGGGAAATCTTTTTCAGAAGCAATAAAAGTTTGAGAAGAGTACGTTACCCTCAGAAAACAAGTGGAAAAAAATTAGAAACAATGAATCAGGAAATATATGTATAGATATGCAAAGACTTCAAGGACTTGATGCGAAAATTTCGTAGTGAGTGATGACGTGAAATAATGCTGTGACATAGGAAACTTTTTCTCACACGACCCTTCTTTATAGGCATCCAAAATATAGGCGAAATCAGAACGGCTCATGCCGAATTGTCAACAATCAGCAACTTTTACAGGGACAACCTGTACAATCTCAAAACAGCAAAAATGAATTTTTCAATAGGTACTCTTTGTTTAACACGATTAAATTCATGGTTTAGGAGATATGTAGATTTTTAAATCGTTGTTCACACCAAGGAAACCGTTCGCCAAAAAGAGATATTCTGAAATTAATTATCATGAATTGTTATTATTCATTGATTATGCTTATAGGAGGTATTTTTCTCTTGTAACAACAATATTTTCACCTCATCCACTCATTTCCGAATTTTTTGCATCAAGTAGACAAACCTGAAGACAACACATCACAATTGGCTATAATAGATCCTCGTAAGCATAAGAAAAAATTCAAAAATAATTGGTATCATCGTCAAAATGAGAATATCATGAAAATCATTACACCGTACCAATGGAAAACACGTAACTAAAACAAAATCGACCACAATATATTCAACAGGAACTAAGGACAATAAAAGGTGAGAGACGTGGAAAGCTAGGAATAAAATATGAAGAAAGCCTCATAAAGGCAGAAGATAACAAAGCATCCGGTGCGAAAATATGAAAATGAAATTGTTAAAATATGGAAAAGAGAAGATCGTATCTTTTATGAAGATACCATTTGATAATTTTGAAAAAGAGGAAGAATTCAAAGCAAATGGAATTTGTCTTACTGCTGCACATATAAAGAAGGAAATAAGAAATCAACCAACAATTATTAGAAATAAGCGTAATTCTCTCAATCGCAAGGTTCTTTACCACAATTATAAAAAAAATGGAGAACGCTTCGAGAGAAGAAGCATCAGGCTTCCGGAAAATAGTACATTGATTATGGAACAGCTTACAGAAAACAATATTGGCAAGAAGATCAAAATCCCTATAACATTTAGAGACGTAAACTTTTTAAAACTACGGATATAATTAAGCTGGACAGGAATGGATCATTATAACGAAATCCAAGTTTTCAAATAAT
The DNA here is from genome assembly GCA_026230145.1 of Diorhabda elongata. Classification (NCBI taxonomy): domain Eukaryota; kingdom Metazoa; phylum Arthropoda; class Insecta; order Coleoptera; family Chrysomelidae; genus Diorhabda; species Diorhabda elongata. Next base: position 8,862,014 of record CM047929.1, read on the forward strand.
TGATGTTGTCGTAATGTATTGAATTTTGTTATCATTGAAATGAAATTCTACGATATTTTTTAGAAGAAGTTCTAGATATTTGGATATAACAAACTAAATGGCAACTCATCAGTATATTTCCATAAATATAATAAATATCTTCGGATAGAAAGTGGTTTCTGCTTTGAAAATAAGCGTTAAAAATTTCTGAATCACTGGCTCAGTTCCTGGATATTTGATAAAATTGTTTCCCTATAATTTATATTTAGACAACAATTTCCATGCAACCAGATGATATATCAAATTATTCATCCTAGAAAGCAATTTCATCTATCATCCGCAGCATTGAATAATGTACTCGTATAATATATAAAGAACTAATTGAGATGGATGTGTATAATTCTCCTCCAAAGGAAACTCTCAATTCTTATTTGTGTTACAAAATAGTTGCACAATTCGAAATTCTAGTAATTACGAGTATATATTCCAAGCTTAAATCTGCGCTTAACCTAGAACTCTACTCATTGGATTATTCTGTTGGTAGCGCATACATTCGCGTATGTCCACAACTAAACATGTAAGATATAACCAAACCCTTTTGACGTCCATTCCGGTGGCTTTTTATTCGGGTCAAAACGTTCATTCAATTTGTGAAATAAGTTAGCCAAAGGGATATTTCTCTTGACCCGTGATGACGGCTATAAGCGCGTACGTCGTGTTGAATCCAACGATAAATGTATTTGAACCTTAGCGTTTTTCCAATTTCTCAAACTAATGATGTTGTTACGTGCAGTTTACAAGGGCGATTTTAATAATAATTCTATTCCAAGAATTTATTGTAAGGATCGGTTTCTTGAATCCAAATTAACGATTGACGTTGAAAAAATAGATCAGTCAATTAATATACTCATTAGATGTTGATTTATGTAGGCCGTTCTCGTTTGACATAACCTCAAATCATATTGACTACTAGTGAATTAAGTTCTCTTTACAATCAACAAAATTTTCCATAAATTAAGTAATCCCACCATCTTAATAAAGACGCCTTCGCAGTTTTTGAAAAGTTAACAAAAATATTACACCTGGGATAATCAAACATAAACTTGTTGACATGAATGTATCACGAGTTAGAGACAATTTGTCATTCATAAAACACAAGCAAGTACTGAGTTTGTGAAAGTCCTTCAAATAGTCTTTTCAAACTAGTGAATACTCCCCACTGATCTCTGATATTGAAGAACGGCTAGAAACTACACGGAAAATATCATCCATGTTCTATTCAAAGGAATAACAGCTGAAATCTCAAACTGGCAAGCGAAGGGAGGCTTAAATATAGCAACAAAGAAGATCTAGAAGACAAATGCCACAATTGCAGTGAACGCTTTTGAGCATCCCACTGCTGACTGCAGTCAAATATTCAAAACCGAATACCCAAACAAACACAATTTTTCAGCGGATATAGTGAACCAAGAACATGCTCAGATATGTGGCATACAAAAAGAAGCAATACCTCATAACAATTCTAGATGATGAAAGACGCTGTCTATACTGGGAGACCCCCATCAACAGAACCACCCCCTAACATCAAACAGCATATCAGATATTCCTTACGATACAAAAAATAAGCCTAGCTCATTGACATCTTCCATGGCAGTGATCAGTGATCAGAGGAAACTGAAACAACCTAGCTTACCAAATACTATGATTACCGCAAAAGTACATGTTAACACATAAAGTAGCAAAGTATTGTATTAGCAACAAACATAATAGAACTTGTAGAATCTATACTATACTGACCAAAATATAGCACGTCAATCATTACTTGTAATTGGCTACCAATTTGAATGATTAATAGTTTAATTCTTATGAGATATCCAGGATTGAATTTATAGAAATATCATATCGTTTTTTGGTACTGAATAAATATCAAGAATTATATAAGGCGAATTCTAACTGAATACGCAACATTTGAATTGTCATTATTTAGAAAGATAATCGTTTTTTTCCAAACTTTAATTACAACATTTCTGAATACCGTATCCATTAAGGAGAATCTGGAGGAATAAAAACCTGTTACGGAGTCAATAAATCCCCTGTTCTTAGGGACTATGTGACCTGCATAAGACATTATCGAATGAGGTGAATTTAGGTGGTCCTCAAGTCATGATATTCATAGTTCCAATGTAAGCCACGTAGAGCTGATGTGAGACCGATAGTGTCTCGTACTGCTTTATGAGAGCCAATTCTCAATTTACGGCCTGCTGGATGTCGAGGAACTCCCTCCTACTACGTGAGAAAACTACTTTAGATCTCCTTATACGTTTTATCATTGTCAGGATTTGAGGAATTTATTGCGTTCTATATGGAATGAAAACAGTTAAGACAATTGCTTCTATTTTGTGAACAATCAATATATATCAGGAAGGCAACAAGTTGAATCAACACTAGGAAAACAACAATTTGAGCAGATCAATCACATTAGATGATATACAATGGTTGCAGGTTTCTATTAATCAATGAAATTTTTTGTAATTAACCATATTGTTGAGAAAATAATAAGTTATATTTGGGAATATTTCACACTATTTCGTTTGAATGATGAAGATAGAATTGGTTTACCTAATATTTGAACAAAGAGGAACTTCCTGTTCAGTTAGTTTCAGACATTGAATAGGCTATATGTAATTTACTAAATCCCATAACGTGTAATTATGAAGTAAGTTCAGGATAATTACCAATCTTTATATAGAAGCATTGTGAATCAGACATTAGTTGAGTTGTTTTGATACCAGATACGTTTTGTGATGCAACTTGTTTCATTATAGTTCCAGTATCAACCTAACCTAAATAAATTGATAATCGAAAAATTGACACTTGAGGTTCATGTGATATTTTGATTTTATTTTATTTTGATACAACCAGATTTAATTCTATATCTTAGTTGGTTTCAACTATACCTCAAATAATTAAACTTTACCACATTTAGTTAATACAACAATTAATCGTTCAACAGCAAACTATAGTTAAAAAAACTAAAAAGTGGAGAATTATTCTTGATATAAGAATAAAAGTACTGATCAGAAAATTATGAGGAAATTGTCGGGTGCTATCTATAACATTTCAAAATTCCTGATGCTACGTTATCTCCAATAAATTCTAAAACAATATTTTGCGAATGTAAACGCGCAATCGGTGCAGGTAAATCTTCGTTATGGGGAACAGGTCGTATAGAAGACGACAAATTTGGACACTCCGTCTTGAGTTTTTTTTTCTCAGAATAACCTTTCACTCCCTTCTTCTTCTTCTTGTCTGTTTTATCTTCGACATCCTCGCCTCCTATCCTGCTTCAAGGTTGTCGCTCCATCTTTTTCTGGGTCGGCCGGTACTTCTTCGGCCCAATGGGGATTTATCGCGCGCTATCTTCACCAGTCTATTGTTGTTCATATGACTTATGTGCTCGTTCCATTCTTTCTTTCTTGATAGAACTCATTCGTTAACGTCTATTATTTTGCACAATCTTCTGATGTTCTCACTTCTTTCCCTGTCCAGGAGGGTTTTTTCAGCTATCCTGCGTAGCACTTTCATCTCTGCTGTTTCCATCATTCTTTTGGTTTTCGCTGAATCTGGCCGTGTCTCTGCGGAGTAGATCATTATGGGTCTTACCGTGGCCTTGTATATTCTCGATTTGGCCTCTATTCCGATATGTTTATTTCGCCATATGGTTTGGTTCAAACATGCTGATATTCTTAATATATGCTTTGGTTGTTTGATCTCTTACTTCGTTCTCTACGTCTCCGAATCCTGAAATCTCGATTCCTAAGTATTTGAATTTCATTACTTGGTGAATTATCTGGTCGTCTACGACTAAGCTTACATTTTAACGGAGTTTTGGATGTGGTCAGACACTTTGCTCTTTCATGTTTATCTACTCCGCTGTATATATATTACTAGGTAATCGCTATATTGTTTCTGTCCTTTTCCCCTTTTCTTTGTTTCTTGTAGTCTATATTGTTGTTCTTTAATTCTTGTAATGTTTCTTGGTCTTTATTGTTAAACGAATGTATGTTCCAAGTAGCAAGGCGCATCAAGTATTTGTTTTTCTAAGTTCTTATCCTTTCCATAGCTTGGGTCGTCGTCTTGAAATCCGTCCTGTTCCGAGGCAAAGTATCGGTTCTTTGAGCAATGTCTGTTTTTACCTGAGGCAGGAAACCAAACCCAAGAACCTTCCTTTTTTATCCGGACTTGGGACCGGCAACATGTCCTTCTCAGCTACTCAATCCACCGATAGGGAATGCAGGCGAAGTTCCTTCAGTCTCTGTTAGACAGAAATAGCAGTCGTCGAAATTGTAAGTGCGTTCCTGCCATTAGAATTGTGAAAGGCATGTTTTTTTTTCCATTCATTCACTGAACCAATGACATGCAACCACTAACAAATCACACGTGGGGGGCCCACTACTTGTCTTGGTGTGCAATTAAAGTACCAAAATATTTGAAATGGGCTTTTTTCACATTTTCGGGACATAGCTTGTGGTTTCACCATAAGTTCTCCACAAATATAGCAAAATTTGTCAGGAGAAGTTTTGCAACTGCGGCGCGTTGTCGCAACTTAACAGAACACTGATTTTTTTAGGTTATTTTTATGTTTATTATTCTGAATAATACAGTTCAGGTATTTTTTCAGCAATAACATTGACCGATACTAATCGCCCCTGTTACCTACCTGCCAACGTAAACAGGGATAATTGAATAATCGAGCTATTGAAAAGTGGTACACATTAAGGCTTAATAAATATTTTTTCTATTATTGGATGGGTATTTCTACTTTAAAAATAAAAGTCTCGCATGTGCTACGAAAATCTTGTGATAATTAATAGATCTGAGTCTGATTCACTGTCCGGGTACTGTTCAAATGATTTTTTCGATGATTTTATGATTTTCCATGATTCCTTCCTGCTTCCATTTTCGTAATAAGCTCGAAATGGCTCTCTACGGTAAGATAGACAGTAGTGTTTCTCGGTGAGTCCCATGTAGTTGACTGAAATATAAATGCGGTACGTGTCTCTAGGATAGCTCAACTGATGTAAATCTTCTAGCGCGTAACTGATAGATCTGGGTTTGATATGTGTTCTCCATTTTCCCATTCAGCGAATTTAAGATGCTATATCAGTCGGTATATTTTTTTTATACTTCCATTCCAAAATACAGAACTAATTTAACAAAGTCATAGAGAGCATCCAATCCCTTTTATTCATATGCCAAAAAATATTTCCACTTTTTAGATAATTGCTAATAGCGTGTTTCTTAGTTTCAATTCATATTCTGGTATAAGTTACTTAAAAGGTTAGTTATTTATTTAAATTGTGTTGTTAGCAATAAACTTATCTCGTAGGCACACTTTCAGCTCGACTCCAAACTGACAACCAACTACTTAACCTCGAAGTCTCGCGGCCCACTCGTTTACTGTTTCGTGGTAGTCTTCTCTGTTGCGTAAAACATAAATCATTTTTGCAAATGACCTTGCGGCTTAAAATTTTCAATAAATACCTGCACTAGCTCGAAGTACGTTTTTTCTTCTGGCTTATCCGGAATCACTTAATCGAAAATAAGTTTATAAGAATCTTCTTGCAAAATGCATTCCACCACAATCGCTATTTAACTGAATGTCATTTGCCACAAAGTAGTGTTCTAATCGTGCCTCAAAAATACTACACTTCACTTTTTGACTCTATGATACTTGTTTTTCTCCTAATATAGCTGCAATTGTGTTCTCCAAAGTTTTCTTTTGTCGTCCTCTTCTTCTCCTTTCCCTTTTCTTAGCTTTCCATATCCTTATTGCCGGTTTAGTGCTCTCTACAAAAGTGTTGGAACCATTACTTCTTGACTAAATAACTTTTAAACTTCTGGGAAACTTTTCGTTTCATCATAGAAAAATTACTTGCCCATTTTATAGTGTCTTTCACTCTTCAGATGATAAGTTTATAGATGTTAGAAGAAGATTAATCTTGATTACTATTCTATTAACGTCTGCGTCTGTAATTTTGGGCATTTCTAAGAGTTATTTATTAATTACTGTAACTTTTGTAGCTTCTCGAAGCAGTTCTAATCAATTCCAATCTTATGGCTTCCGAATATTTCATAACTCTCACAAGACATACTGTAACTCCAGTAGCAACTCTTTCTGCATAATTTCCTGCTCTCAGTAATGGTTTATCCATTCCGTAGCTGCAGCCCAGCTCAAATTTTACGAATATAGAAGGTAGAAGCTACTAGACGATATAAACTAGATTTTCAGCATTAATCACAACCCTCAGTTCATAAAAGTATTGTAACAAGGAAGTATTTGTGATCAATGTGAACAGTTTAGTGAAGAGTATGTTGTACGTGATATGCTCACGATTCTAATTCGTTTCTCTCTACAATCTGTAATATTTTAGAAATTTTCGCTAATACTATCACATACCAAAATGTTTATTTGACAAGACTAATATAAATAATGTCGCCTTTGTTAATAATGAATGAATATTCCGTCACCGACCAACCAACAGAACTAATTACATCTTAGTCAGGTATGCATAACTTTTTTGTTCATTTAAAATGTAAACTAAGTTATGTTCTATATATTCAAGCATAACACGGCACACGGTTGCAATATTCATGGCCGGGGAGCTTTCCATTCTCTTGTGGTGCGGAAACTTCATAACAAAGCGTCGGTTGTTTGTGCTGCAGAAGGTATAGTACGTTAACAATGCAGTTAAATAATCTTTTAGCGGATCCTGATACATTCTTAGAACAGTTAAAACTTTCAACATTAGATACGCATTATCGAAGTTTTAGTATAACAAATGAAAATCGCATTTAATTAAAATATTTATTGATAAGTTGGTTGATATGGAGGAATGAAAAATTTCTCTGGTTCAGATCATGATGTTTCGATTTTTGGTAACAATTTGTCCAGTGAGAATATAAATATATTCAACCTTCTTACAGGTAACAATTCATAACTGGTTATTAAGTTAATTGGATATTACACATTAAAAACACTATCTAAAAATAAAAATAACGGGAATATCATTTGGAAATCTTTTAGATATCATAAAGATGAAAAATACTTTAGTTTCTTTCAGAGGTTGTTAAGCACAGTCTAAACAACGACCCACAGTGCAATCACCACAAATTGGCAATCAGCCCACAGAAACCTTGTCGTTTTTTCTTGGACGTTCACCGCATCTAACCTGCTTCTCTAAAGGCTCTGATAAGCTACATGGCATGGGTTCATCCAGAATCCTTCTAATGTTTTGATGTAATTCATGATGTAAACGGCTGTTGAATAATCTCGGGTTACGTTGAGGCAGGACAAGATCTTTCGCGAGACTCTTTATAAAAACGAGTCTTTTTGTTGGGGATTGTCAGAAAAACTTGAAAATATATTGTAGGCGTGGAAAAGGCTAGAAAATACAAACTGACCAACGGTTAGTTTGTAAGCTCGTGAAATATATCGTGGTCTTTCTATTTTGCGTGTATCAATACGTGGAATACCCAGGACGAGAACACCGTAACTAAGCGGCTTTTAAGAACTACTGAAATACTAACGCTGAGGTCAATAGCTGGACACACATTATTTGACCACAAAAGAAATGATGAGATAAGGGAGGATGTAGTCAGATGGGCGAGAGATCGGCAGAGGAAATGAAGAGACCACGTAGACAAAATTTCAGATGACAGGTTGGCAAATATTGCAAAGGAAAAAACCCGACCACCTACAAGATGGTATGAAAGCTTCCATCATCCCAGCTACAGCTGGGAAACCATTGATGGAAACACAGAACTAAGTCCTAAAGTACGATGAAGAAGAAGAAATATAGACATCTAAATAGTAATCCGTAATTTATGGTTATATTTACGTGTATAAATACGAGGGTGAATCAAATATAAACGAGACTTTTGGACCTGCGCGCGCAATAGTGATGGAAGAACGTTCCGCTGTTATTGGCTGTTAGGTTGGTTTGTCAGGTGTGGGGGAAGCACGTGACTCATCATCATAGACTCGCTCAGTGTCCATCGTTACGATGTCCGAGCAGGAGGTACCTCCCTCTATTGCGCAACGTATTGTTATAAAGTTTTTAGCTGCAGAAGGTGTAAAACCGGCCGAAATCTTGAGAAGATTGACTGCAAAGTTCGGGGAAAAGACGCTGTCGCGATCTAGAGTGTTTGCTTGGCATAAACAGTTCGTGGAGGGCCGTGAACGTGTTGAAAATGAGAGCCATGACCGCAGACCCCGCACCAGCATTACAGCGGGCAACATCGACAGTGTTCGTCAACTTGTTGAAGGCGTCTAACAACTTCGGATATTGCAATTGCGATATGCAAGACTTGCATATCGCCGCAAAAGACGACACCTTCCAATGAGAAAAGTGATTCTCCTCCATGACAATGCACGCCCCCATACGGCAGCCCTGACAGTACAAAAATTGGAGCAACTGGGTTGGGAGACACTGGAACACCCTCCATACAGTCCAGACCTGTCTCCCTGCGACTTCCATGTCTTTGTTCCTCTCAAGGAAGCTTTGGGAGGGCAAAAATTCCACAGCGATAATGATGTTGAAGCATATGTGCGCAATTGGCTACAAACACGACCTGACTCCTTTTACCTGGAAGGAATTGAAAAATTACCTATACGCTGGGAAAAATGTGTTTCTAAATCAGGAGATTATGTAGAAAAATAAACTATGATTGTTTGTGCGTTTAAAATCAAAATAAATATTTTAAAAAATAAGTCTTGTTTATATTTGATTCACCCTCGTACATACGAAATTTGCAACGTTGTCTGATTCCAACCAACATTTCGTCTCTGCAAGCATATTCCCTAATAGCATGCTTGGCTATTCATGAAAAAAATGGAATTACCTAAACTTGCTTCAATGATATAGTCACGTCTATTGAATTTGAAGATAGATGAATATATCATAATACCAAAAAGTGCTCTAAACTCTACAAGGGTTACATTAACGTAATCATGTCGATCTGGGACAGATAATTTCATCTTACTTGCAAGAAGTTTTCGTTTGGGTGAGGAATTATTTCAGTACAATACTTCTCCAGCTCTTTCACATAACCAATATTGCCTGGAAGATATGAGACGATATTGTCCTCCCTTGTACGCACATTCGAAGTAAGAGGCTCTGCGAACCATTCAAAATAATTTTGTCTATGGGTTTTTTTTTTGGGGCGACAAATCTTGATTATCCGAATATGTATCTTGCTGATATTCAATCTCACCAATTTTTCTGATTATTGAAGGATACTTTCGATGCCTATTTATAATTCACCTAAGATTATTAGTGTCTTTTAAAAAAATTATGTGGAACTTTAGAGAAAAATTCATCATAAAATGATAGAAGCTGCCAAAAATATTTATTATAATAGGAGACTCGCCAATTCTGGTGATGTAAGACTTCTTCATCGAGCATAATCTCTACTTCATCTGATAACCTCAATAATTACTTTGTGAATTTAGCCAAAAATTTATCAAATTCTACAACTCGTTCTCATGATCAGCTTTCATATCTCCCTGATACTAATGTTAACCTACACAGCTTCTTTACCATTTCAATTAACGTTTCATTTCAAAATGCAACTTTCATCAATTGCCTTGAGACGGCTATAATTATACCTCTGTATAAAGGAGGAGATAAAAATCAAGCATCAATTTAACGCTCAATTGCACACATTCCCACATTATCTAAGATCATGGAAAGATTGGTCAAAAAGAGGGTATTATCTTTTCTCTTTAAATATAAAATACGTACTACCCATCAATTTGAGTTTTTAAGTAACAAATACGTTATTTGAACAAAAATTATATTTTTTCGAAATTTTCAAAAGTTTCTCCAATTTTTCAAAATTTCTGGAAAACTATAGAATATACAGAAAATTGATACAGGACAAAAAGTTGGTATTTCTTTCAACAAACATTTCGCACGTTTTATATTTTTTGTAACTGAAATCTACGTTTCGAGTGACTAATTTAACATCTAATACACATACAAACAAATACACAAATGATGCTAGATCCTTCCTCTTATATGTCTACTCCAGCATAAACAGCCATCACTTCACTTCAACAATTTTTTGCGATTTTGTTAATCATGATATTTTAATTAACAAATTGCAGTTCCACGGTCTCAGGGAAATACCTCTTTTAAGGTTTAAAATACGGTGTATGTCTTGCCTGGAACAATTAACTTCTACTATTGCTTCAACCGAACCACACATTTTTTTAATAATCAGCTTTCTGCTCTTATGTAGCGCACTACAATTATAATCACAATTCACACAAAATAAAACTAGAAAAATTTGCCTATAAAATAGTACATTTCATTAAAGCTAATTTCGGTTTACAAATTTTCTTATTACACAGAGATGTTTTTTTACCGTAATGAACAGGACGTTGTAAAAGTTAGTAAAGGAGAAAAAAAGTAATGAAAAGAAATAATCATTTCAGAAAAGCAATGTTGTCTGCTAGTAATTTAAATCATCTTTGTTTTTGTACTGCAAAACGAATTAAAGTAAAAGTGAATAAAGAAGGAACATAAACAGAAGGAACAAAAGGAACAGAAGGAAACAGAAAACAATGATAGAAGAAAATCTGGACAAAAGGGGCAAAAACGGGTGAGATAGTCGCATTTCGAAACCAACGGCTATAAGCGGTAGACTAAGGCTTACTTGACGACCAACAAAAGGAAAGCGAGCAAGACTCGTTGACGAAATATTTTACCCCATTTACCCCAAATGTCGTATGCTTTTAACACAAAGGAAAGTTTTCGTTAATCGGTGTTCTCTGGCACATGAAGTGATGAAAAATGTACGTAGTTACCGAGGAGCAGATAAAGACAGCGATAATTTTCTAGTAATAACCAAACCAAAACCCAAAGAAGGGGGACTCAAAATTACGGTTCCAATAAAAAGCTTCAAATGGAGATATTTATAGAAAATATATCAATGAAAGCAAACATTGGCTAATCCAAATAGACAGCCTCGACATAAACAATGCATGGAAAGACACAACAACCATAAAGCAACGAATAAAATAAAACCAAAGAGAGCAAAAAAGAAAAACAAGAAATGATTCAACAAGGAGTGTAAGAAAGAAATGTAAAAGAGAAAACATATTAAAGAGAAAATGCTGCAATAGGGTGCTGCTAGTAAGGTAAGGTAAGATAAGACAGCTATCAAATTTCGAAATATTTCGAATATGTGCTGTTCTCAACTCATAAATCTTCATTCTGCCGTAAGGAAATGACATTTTTTCCCAATATTCACTTTTTAATACCTAGAACACCTTTTTTTTTTTCGACATTTACCAACTCATTGTAGTCGGTTGTTTGTAACATGATAAGACACATATCGATTTTAGCAATATAAGATATTTTCTTGCTTATTTTCGAAAAAATCTGTTCGACTTGTATAGATGTCGTTTTATATAAAATTTTCTTCCACTTTTATCACCTCCTTCCAATTACCAGAGTATATCAGCTATTCTAGTTATGTGTAACAGTCAATTAGTCATATGCATATTGCCTCGACCCAACTACATTATGAGATATTGTTAATTTTGGACTGGAAAAGTTGAGTGGGTTTTTAATTAAACGAGTTGATTTAAGCAGTCACTTCATAATTTAATTGCAATAAATATAGTGGGAGGACGTGCAGAGGGCTTAATAATTTTCAAGAAAATTAATATTCTTGTGTAACTAACAGATTCTATGAACCCTTGGAAATTGGAATGGCTTTATGCTGGACTAATTAATGAATCTGATAAATTCGGGAGTAAACCATTTAAGTGTCTGCTTATACAAAGTTATCCGCTATCTCTGCTTTGGAAATTAGTGTGTCGCAAATACAATGTTGGACATTTTCATGATTTGCATAGCATTCTGGTGAAAATGACATTTATATAAGGATAAATTGGAAATTCACTTTTTTTTAATGAAATTTTTTCTTCCGATTTCTCATGAATTTTCTTTCAATTACAAAATTAGAAATATAAAAACTACTACTATTCTGTTTTCTTTAAATACTTTAGTGACACCGTTTTCTTCACTCTACAAGATAAAAATTGATTCATATTTTATTGATTCTTCGAGGAAAACGATCAGAGTTTGAAAACCTCATGAATTATTAATTATCGATGAAATGAGTGGGTTGTGATTATCATTTTCACAGATTCTTTAGGGCACAATTATATGAACAGACATAAAACGGCTACATAATCTCGCGTATGAATTGGTAAATATTTCTCTATTCATCGTAGCATTTTATAGTCCAGGCTACCAAGGTTTTCACCTTCGATTTTCATGAACCTGCATAGATTTCAATGAAATTTTGATAGCATTTAGGAAGTATCTCAAAATTCAAAAGAGAGTGAAAATATTCATGTTAAAAATAACCACGAAAATTGGTAGACAACCAAATTTCAAGCAAAAATTTCAGTACCATTTTCTATGAAATATCGATAGTTTATTAGTTATACGCGACTGAAGAAGAGAAGCAAATATGCTTTGCTTTAGGCATATTACGAACCAAGTTAAGATTTATTGGAAGCTGAATATTTTCATCCAACGGAAATTTTTTAAAATTCAACGTCGAGTAATGGAAAGGTCAACTTTTGGAGTTGATTGCCTATAATCTTTTTCAAAGTACTTTTAAAAAAACTAGTAGAATTCTTTGGCACTAGAACTGAGAAAGTTCTGGTCAAAATAAAATCGATTTAAATTTTTTTGCAGAAAAAACCTCAATTTCACCGTTAGCAATAGTACCCAAATTGAAATAAACATATAAATATATAATCCAGTGAACAAAACTTATATTTTTTCGAAATTTTTCTAAGATATGACCTTACAAATCATACCCTAATGTATGACTGATACCATATTCGAAACCTTCAAGCGTTGCCCTTTAAACACTTGAAGGCTTTAGAAATTAATTAAAATTCCCTATAATTCTACGTTTTAAGTGACTAATTTAACATCTAATAGTATCACGAATAGAGCCAAAATTGTAGATTCCAAAATTCTCCATAAACTGGTTCCTAGGCAGTTTTCCTAATCTCAAAATTTTGACCATAAAATGCGTTCACGTACTTAAAAACATTTTGAATCGCGATATAATGAGGATTTCGAAAATACTGCTTGTACAAAAGAGATTTCTATCTTTTTCTAATCGATAAATTTTCACCGTAAAATGAGCTCTCTAAAATATATTGATTGAATTAGATTAATTATTATTTTGATATAGCATGTTCTAATTGCATAAAAAAATATTATATGATGAAAAGGTGAGTAAAATATTGAAATATAGGTTGGTAATAGAAATTCTTTTCATTAGAAAGAAATATTCGATAATGTTAACAATTATTACAACTTTAAAATTTTCGAACAAACTTACTCTTGGACATTTAAAGAGATATTTACTAAAAAACGGGACATTTTATGCATTTTTAGCATTGTAAGAATAAGGATACATCATCCTGAGAATGTTTTGGTATAAAATTGAAGCTGAGATCCTGAGCTTCAAAATGAGTACCCACATTAATGCGAAAAGAAAGAAGTCTGTTAATATTGAAATAATAATCAACTGAGAAGATGTGTTCATAATCGCGTTTTCTAGAAGTTAGTTAATGTGTGTTATATACATGAAAATATTGATAGAAACACGAACAGCAAATCTCTCGTTGAATTTGCTTGTTCATATAGCGAGTGATGAAATATATCCATCAAGTGCTTATGTCGCCAATATAACTCTTCATCTTCATCATTATCGGAAATTTCTCAAGTCGACAATTATGCTAGTTCGCCCGAGTAGAAGATAGAGATCTTAACCATCCTGAAGCATTTTGATTTCTTGAAAACAGATTAGTTTTTCAAGAGCTAGAGCAGTTTCCATGTGTGCCTATAACGTAAATTGGCTTAAATTCGTACTGGCGATAATTCGCGAGTGGATATTCTAGCTTATGGCGTTGAGGGTGATTTACTCAGAAATAGAGACTCTAACGAAAAATTAATTGAGAACTTTTTTTCTTTCTTCTCTTATTTTTTAGTTATTCGTGTTTCAAAACTTTTTTGAGTTACAAGATAAAAAATATCGAAAACCCTTGCCTGTAATTTTGTTAAAAACTGCTTATTCAGTAAACATCAAAACCACTGAAAATCTAGAAAAGTCAGAAGCGACTATTTAATTTCGTGTTTAATCTCATTTTACCTGTACTAGATTGGAATTAAAGTGAGAAATCAACAAATTTTAGTTTTAGAAATGAAACCGACCGATTATCAATTCAAAATCTATGTAACAATTATGAATTCCGAAGATACTAGATTTATACTGAATAATTTTAAATATTGTTAATTATATGTTGAGGAAAAAATAGAAGAAATAAATTTATAAGTTTCACTATATAAAAATGTATTGCTTCGTCGGGATTTCTTTCCAGAACATTCTTTAGCGATAATGTAAATATCTCACTGTAATTGTATGTAAAAATACATGGTTAACCATTCACCACTGGCTATGAATTTTCATTAGTTTGTTTAAAAAATGCATTCGTATCATCCAAGAAATATTGTGCTTTGTGTTATTAATCACAGTGAAATAACCATAGACGGAGAAGAGTAAACTATATGATTTATGCAGTTTGAATAGAAAGTATGTTCATATAAATTCCATTTTCAGAACGTATAAATCACATCAAGTTTACCAGGGTGAAATTTAGCTTTGGATTAAAGTCACGACGTAAAAGATACTGCTGAGTCATTAATTTTTATTGCAGATAGGAGTTACAAAGTTGAGGGAAATAAATTAGTGAATCTAACGCCCAAAGTGAACGGAAATATATTGCACCTATCAAACGCATTGAAAATGAATTTTTCTGAGCCCATGAAATTACACTCGTTCACTTACAGTCTATGTTTAGTTATGGAATTATTTAACATAAGTTATGTTATATTTTAACAATAAATAACGTGGAATCGAAATATGATACGAAAAATATTTTACCTAGTCAAATTAATTTTAACAACTATATAGCTTGTGCTATGAGAAATTTGGTTAAAAGAATACCTGCACTATAAGTTATGCGTTAAATAAAACTTTCAATGAAGAAACTAAGAAAATCCTCAATTGGTTTGGCTTTTTCCCAATCTCTATTGCGGTTCAGAATTTCACTGGATGAATTTTTGTCATTCCACTTATATTTTTAAATACATAAACTTTAGCAATGAAATGTGCTCTATTTTCAGAAGAAACAAAATATTGGATAGAATCTATGTAATTCGTCAGAGGTGAAGTATCGAATCAAATATACAGATACTATGATTACTATGATCCAGATTTGGAATGATTTATGAAATTATATGTCTAATAACATAATTTGAGACATACTATACATACTTATAAAATTCAACCTCAAAAGTTCTATGAACTTTGAGAGACAATGAATAAATCAAGAACCTTACTTAAAAGTAATAATAAGATAAATTTTGGAAATGTTTTAAATGAGACGGCATATAATTTGATATATAAAGAGTGAGATTTATGTCTGGACCGCCTCAATTATCTCGAAAACGACTTGTACGATTTTTATAAATTTTTGTGCGCAATAGACTTGTGATTCAACGGATATTATGGTGGTATCTACATTGTTCAGAACTTTGTTATTTCAAATAGATAACCCTATATATTTTGTGTTTTTAGAAATCCTTGAGTGATACTAATTATTTTTCATGGAAAATTGATATTCTCTATACCTAAATGCCAAAATTTCGGAGTAATAGCTACATTTACAGTTTCTTCCCCATAATTACAATAAATATTGTACATTAAGATGGCCATGATTAAATAAACTCGTTTTATTTGATTAATCTTTAATAATTTCAATAATTTATGTGCTAATACAAATCTTGTAACAAGATCTAGAGTCAGTTAGTAAAAAGTTTAACGAAACTGATGGAGTAAAATATTTATCCTAATCATGGCGCAAAAACAACTAGGACAAATGTTTAAATGTTTCTTCGTGTTCGAAGTAGATCCACATTCATGAAGTAGAAAAATTACGAATTTTAGAACATATACAGTAAATGCAAGTACAACAGATGCTCAAACAACCCTGACTGATCAATTCTTCTTATCTCTGTGGTAATTTCATCTTTTAATGTCTGAATATTGGCAGGTTTTGTTTTATGAACGATGGTTTCCAAGAGACCCCACAGAAAATTGTCTAAAAGATTAATGTCGAGTGAACGCGGGGGCCAATCGAAAAAACGACGCCTCAGGTTACTATTTTCCAAGAAATCTTAATACGCAAAACCATTTACGTTATCTTCAATGAAAAAGGGACCAATTATTTTGTCGCCTATTATTCCAGCACATACATTCAGTTTTTCGAGATATTGGGTATATTCAAACAAAAATTGTTACGTGACCAGTATCTACAATTTTGCCGATTCACGTTTCTATCAATATAAAAAGTGGCCTCATTGCAAAACATAACATTACTTTGGAAATTTGGATCATTTTGGTTGTAACATCATTGGGTCTGCAAACTCTTGAACCAACTTTACTTTGTATGGACGGAATTAATTATAACGTTATATTTTCATTACAGATGTTTGCCAAATATCAAGTTCCCTGGATATTTATCTAGTACTCAAGTGTGAATCGTCTTCTAACAGTTTTTTGCGTCCTGATTTGGATAAATCTTCTATTGAAACAGTTTCGTCAAACTTTTCTACTAATATAGTGACAGTGGATCTTGTTATGGAATTTCGGTTATGATATAAATTATTAAAGATATCACACGTTTCTTGTTGACTTCTACGTCTATCACCATATCCTAATATCATTAAAATATCAATTCGTTCTTTATCAGATAAACGATCCATTGTGACTTTAAATAAACTTCAGCAATAATAATTTATTGAAATGTCAAATTTGTTATTGAAGCAGTCATAGCTACATAAATGTATTATTTTAACTTCGGAGATAACGCTAATGTAGCTATAGTATAGTAGGTATAGCGAACATGAGATGGAAAATAATAAGTATTTCTTAAGGATTTCGAAAAGCGAAAAATATATAGAGTGATTCTATTCAATAAGTTTACAATTTTTCCGAAAAAATGCAAGATCTGACAACAATAATAATACGAACATAATATCGACCCTATCACAAGACACATGCACACAAAAATCTATGACAATCGTACAAGCCGTTTCCGAGATATTTCAATTTATTTTTTTTTCAGACCCTTTATATACATTTAAAATCCATAAATCATCTTGATTTTATGTCTCTTCTGTTTTAAAATTACTTTTGTTTATAATTTTTGAAAGACAGATCACAAAGCTGTAAAAAAATTTATAGCACTGTTTTGTGAATTGTAATACAACTGCGAATAATTTGATTGGTGGCTGCTACATATTTTTAAGATGTAGAAACTAACGAAAATTCCTGTTAAAAGATATTTTTATTTTCATATTCATGTTGTGGGTGATCTATTGATTGATATAAGCACGCAAATTGTCATTGTCCTATCATATTTTGATGAAGACTGAAAATAGTCGAAGAGTAAAATTTTTATCTGTGTTTCAAAAATTAAAAGAATAACTAATTTCATAGGAGAAGAGACTTTAAGAAATTTTCATATATGTATAGCTTTCGTCTCTGAATTAAAATTTCATAAGCTCAGAAATAGAATTATGAATCTATCGATACATCTAATAAAAATGATAGTGACTATGTTGAATAATATGAACCAACGATGCAAACATCTCGATATTACAATTAGAAGAAGAGCGTGGTTCTAAATTTAGAAGAAATTTTGATTATTATTACTGTTATCATTTGATTAATTTTCATTTTAGATTCACTCTTCTTATATTGTGGAATTATCTGTTTAAACAAACTTCATTTTGAATTGTTCATATATTTCCTTTAAACAAAATAATTCGATACGTCTATGGACATAGTAAAATATGAACCGGGTTGTCCAGTTCAAAGATGAAACATTATAAGTTACTGCCTGGCACCCCATGGGGTATGGTTCAGAGATTGCAGTGGCCGTTATCTCTGAAATAGGGTAGTTACCGGGCTAGTCACGAACTCGGGGGATTCCAAAAGCGGAAGCACTTTGGATTATTATTGTAAGCACACAATAAAATGAAAAATCGGTGCATCATTGAAACATTACAAGGTTAATGAAATAATCGAAGATATACACAATTATATTTGAAATAAAATGAATGGAAAACCCAAAAAGTTTATTTATTTATCATATAAATATTGGTGTTTCTGTCTCTTACAAATCACTTTATGAGATGTTGTATTTTCTTTATGAATATTCTTAACATACTTAACAATTTGCACTGCTATTGCGTTCATAATCTTATTATACTCGGATGTAACTTTATTACAAAGAAAATATTCAAAAATCTCATAAGGATAAATATTCGTTTTTTAGTGGACAAAATTATCAATTTGCACAGATTTTCAGATAAATTTTGCATTGGATGAATTATATCTTCTCTGAAGAAAAAAGGATTCGTATTATTATACGAGAGTACCTAAGTTTTTCAATTTGGCAACACTGATGTGAATATGTAAAATCTGACATTGCTATCATGAAGTTCCACATTTTCCGTGGTGAACGTACTCAGAGTTTAGTTTGAGGTGTGTACAGATACTTGAAACATTCATCTCAGTCAAAAAATGGAATCAAATTAAAATAAAATTAAATGACTTCCGACTAGGGTTAAACCAATAGCAGTATGCTGATCAACTCCAGCTACCGTGTTTCGCTGGTTTTACAAATTCAAACGTAGTCGCAACAAGATGAGTTTCGAGAAGGTCATCGTAAATCGACCGCATACATTCAAAATTATATTAACATTAGGATGCCAAAAAGATTTATTCGCGTTGGATACCATATACTTAAAAAAGCTAAGACACATTGCGAAAACTTGAACGCAGTGCGTGGAAGGACGTCTGTAAGATCCTGACAAGCGATGAATCAGGAATCTATGCATATGAACCCGAAACTAAATAACAATCGATAGTATTGGTCTTTCAAGACGATCCAAATTCAACAAAAGTTGTTCACGCGCGAAGACGAATCTTATTCTTGAACACTTAATACAATGATTTCTTCTTATTTTCACATATCTAAACTAAATTGTGAGGTCAACGTTTTTCTACACCCGAAGAAGCTGTTGATGAGTTCTAATCGCATATTTTGGGGCTACCTCAATCGGACTAGAAAAAATGCTGATAAAATGCAGAAGTATCAAAATCGGCTTTTACTTGCAATTGCTACAAAAATATTGAATATGAATATATTTTCGTACATTTTTTCAGAATTGGCACCAAAAGCTATTGTAAAAAACGGAATTTATGGTGGAGTACCTAAATTAGTTTTCAAACCTAGCTTTGACAAGTTAATAAAGTCTATGTATGAATTATAACGATAGTGATAAGCATTATAAATGAATCCTACTGAAGAAGATTGACTGAACATATTTGCTTTTCTTAAATTATTCGGAACTAAAAATTTTCCTCCTCTCTATGTTGTTCTTCACAGTTGTCTTTAAAGTCACTTTAAACCTACTATTAGGCCACTTATCTATGGAAAGATCTTTATAATGGGACAATATGTATATTTTATTGTGTTTTCAGTTGTTCAGAACAATTTTTTCATATTACAAACATTCCAGTAGTAATCGATCAAATTACTATTCCTTTATTACAGTTTTGCATACTCGTATATGTGAT
The DNA here is from genome assembly GCA_026230145.1 of Diorhabda elongata. Classification (NCBI taxonomy): domain Eukaryota; kingdom Metazoa; phylum Arthropoda; class Insecta; order Coleoptera; family Chrysomelidae; genus Diorhabda; species Diorhabda elongata. The sequence continues at coordinate 8,881,808 of CM047929.1, forward strand.
AAAGCATACGCGTGGCAATAACTTGAAACCAATACTTAACTTTAAAACTTCTTGATCAAAGAAGTAATTTTTTTATTGTGGCGCTACCAAACAATTACTAATATAACAAAAACTGACAAAAGCTTTGTACAGCAGCAAAGACATGCTGCTAGTTATATAATTAAATAAATCAGATTTATTACAACTAAATTTATATTTCTAAGTAGTAGTATCCATGATCTGTAATTTCTGCAATATTTTTTATTGTTAAATAGTGTGATCTGTTGCCCAATATTTCTTCTATTTGTCAACAAATTAGTATATACTTAACAAAGAATATTGTTCCCAGCGTATTCATGAGAAGTCCAATTTTTACAGTTTCCCAAACTTGTATAAAGGATTCTAACGATTTTCTAGCACGACACGCCACCTATTAAGGAAAGGCCACACCAAAATACAGAGTTCTCATAATCGACAAATATTTTCCTGTATTTGATGAACTGAATATACCACAAGATTCATAGAGGACGACTCACCTTTGTTTAGGAAAAAAAACTTAAGTATTTTTAGCGATATAACGTACATAATATGGAAAAATAATTAACGAGTTAAATTTCTTGGGTAGATTGTTATAGAAGCAATGAATTGAATTTCCACAGTGTGAATATTTAGGTATTCTCACTATAATTCGTGTTATAACAAATTTAATATGCAGCCTTTCCAAAGTAATAATCATATTATCCAGATATATTTAATAAGTGCAAAAAGTATACTATGTAAAAATGTTGTGTGCTATAAACACTTGTTACAAGTTGCAAACAATATTTTTCTATATTCATGCAACAACTCATAGAAATATTAGAGTTCAAGTGTTCCAAAATAATTATCAAATTTTAAAGAGCAACTCATATGCAACTATTCCAACCTAAAAATGATATTTTTGGATATCATATATTAATTAAAACTAGATTTTGAACAAGTTTCTTGTATAGGAATCTTCTTCTTCATCTTCTCATCTCTTCTTTTACCCTCTATGGGGCATCGGAAACGTATTTATTTCCCATTCACCAGTTTCCTTCATATTTTCCTATCTTGTGCCATCATTTGATTTATTGTCAGTTGCCTCTATTTTCCTATTTCTACTATTTATTCGTTCCATGCCCATTCTCCTTTATCCTATATCTCTCGTTATTCATATTTGTTTTTTTAATATATCTTCTTCTGTCCTTGTTCAATGTCCAAAGCAGATTAAGGTTCTATTATTAATTTTTGTGATTGTTTCTTGTTATGAGTTGTTTATTCTAGTTTTGTTTCTTGTTCTATCCATCCTAGTTTCCCTTTCTGTCTCTCGTAGGTACTTCATTTCGATTTTGTTTACTTCACTAATCATTTTATTGTTACCCACGTTTCACTTCACTTTGTATTCTATACGCTTTACGTTTTTCTTTCTTTGATATCTTCTCCTTATTGATCACTATTTTATCAAATGCATAGTATCTATTTGTTCCTTTTTTTATTCTCTTTGTGACCTCCGCTTCTATTTTGTCCTCATTTGTTATTATGGTTTCCAGATTTTCAAAATTTGTGACTTGTTCTATCTTTTTCTTTTGCTATTAGTCTGACATTGTTTCCATTTTTTTTTATTTATTATCACTGTTGTGCGTTTTTCTATGTAAATTCTCATTTACATAGAAGTTTTATATCTCTCCTATTTGAATTTTTGTGATTTTTCCCATCTTTCTGACATTCTTTGCCATAATTATGATGTTGTCTGCAAATGATAAGTCTTGCGAGTTTATTGAGATCATGTTACGGTATCCTATGTTTTTAGAAAGTTTTAAGAATTATAAGTTTGGAAGCTGTTTTAAATTTGGTTTGGCTCGTCAGAAATAATTTATTATCTGTGTGTAAAATCTTTTATTGGTTTTGAGGATGAGTTTAAATATATACGCACATATTTTCCAATAACAAAATTTGCTACAACATCAACCTTTCTTTGATTGAGTTCTTGGTAAATCTTTCTACGATAACAAAGTAAAATCAGAAGCATGTGACAAAGGTAAACTCGTATAAATCAAATTGTAAACCTGTATATAGTATGGATATATTAAAAAGTGCTTTTTGCGACGAGCCATTTTCTATTCCATAGTAATAGGAAATGTTCAGTCGATAACCTTCACGGTCAAGGATATTTGGTATTAGAAAGAAAGAATTTTATAACGGGTGTCCGATGGCAGAATTAGGATTTGAATTTCGAATTTTTTCGTAATCCTTGAGTGGAGGGTCGGGGAGGGACTAGCGTTGGCATCGTCATTCGTGCGAGCTATTTAGTGGCGATATCGCAATATCGGATAGTAATGTGCCTTTGTAATAGAAGCGTATTTCAAAGCCAATGATTCGTGTGCAAATGCTCGTCGAAGATTTCGATCACCTTACAATATTCAAAGGTTACGTGACGCCCCGAGTGAAGATTTGACTTGATCATGGGTGCGAAAGTTCCGAGCAATAAGTTCAGCATAAAACAACTCACGACTGAAATCGAGACGTGGAGAACGAATGAAAACATTGAATTCGTCGCGGCAAGTATGCGTATGCTGTCGTTATTGGTCCCATAGGAGACAAAACATCGTCTCAAAACACCAACAGCCACTTCAAAGTTCCAAATTGACGGTTTAGTGTGCGTTGTCAAGCAGGGGAATAATTGAGCCCTATTTTTTCAAAAATCGTCAAGCGCAAGCAAATTCCGCAGACTGTTTTCCTTATAGGTGAATGCTTAACGATTATTCATTTCCAATGTTGAGAGAACATCCTGCCTTCACTTCATGGAGATGGTTTCAGCAAGATGGCACCACGTCACACACTGCTAGGGAGACCATAGCGTGATTTGTTCCCTAGCAAATTGATAAACCATTTCGGTCACAACCTTTGGCCACCCAGGTCTCCGGATCTTACCCTCATGGTCATTTTCTGTGGGGGTATCTCAAAAGTAAAGTGTACGAAACAAGTCCGTCGACAATCTTTGAACTGAAAGGAAATATCATCAATGAAATACCGAAGTCAGGTTCCAAGAATATGTCCGACGAAACGGATAAAATTTGGACGATGTAATTTTTTGAAAATAAAATCCGCATTTATCTACCTTTCTATGGATTTAAACTAGAAATGCTCATGCTCTGTAGTTTTTTTCAAAATCCTAATTTTACCACCGGACGTATATTTCGTGAATCAATTTGTATCAATTTTTGAAAAGAGAAGACTACGAGAATGAATTTAAAAGGAAAATATAACAAGGAAATAAATATGATAGTTTCTACCTAAAAAACGAATTGTATTCATTGCCCGAAGACGATAACTTGTTATAGAAACGCGCGTCAGACAGTGTAATTGTCCAAGATTCTCTTGATGCTTTCTATTTACTCGGCTAAATTCTAAAGAGTAGGCAGATTGAGACCTTGGAATCTACCAAGAAAAGGGGTGATTAGTTGCGTGGAGTAGGCAAATTGATACCACGGAATCGAATGAACTCTTGCCATTGAACGAATAATCACTAACCTACCCCCATGCCTTTCTTGATAATGGCTTCAAAGTAAGAGCGAAAAAGGTGAGACTTGTTAAAATTTCATCGCAGTTCAATCCGTAAACCTTATTGTCAACATATAAATTTATACACAGATCTATCAAGAAAGGAACAGAAAGATACCAAAAGACGATAGGAACATTGCGTCCAGAGAAGGAAAGTAATAGAACCATTGAAAGGAATCACTGGTTATTCAAGCTCCATATCATCAGAGCCTTTCTATTCTTTCATGCTGTATACATCTACAGTGTGTAAATAGGCTAAATCCTTTTGGAACCAATATATTTCATACAAGTTATGTAGAAAACTGAAATGCTTGAAACTATAAAACGTATGGCTCGTATGCCAAACACTCATTTCAATTTCTTATTTTACTTGGCTTTTTGGCTTCCCGAAATTTTGACAGTTTTGAAGATATATTCAGTCAATAAGTTATAGTTATAGCTTATCTTCGAATAAATAAAATATTACACAATATATTTCATGAAGAGTTATTTCTTTTACTTCTGTAAGACGTTTTATATAGTTTGGAACAAAATAATTCTGTGGTCGGTTACAAAATGATTCACTACCGTTTTTATGGCTACAGAAATATTTTACTCGATTTATCTCTGGGAACATTCCATTTTATGTCCGTTTGAATGTGGAACCTTCTTGAAATAGGTTTTTACGAAGAGACAGGTGCAGAAAAATGAGGTAATGGTATTTTAAATCCGTTTTATCCATTATTGTAGCAAGGGAAGGATTATTTATCAAAAATTCGCAGCTCTAAAGAGCGGTCAGGCATGGCCATTTTTACAGTTGTAATGTAAACAGCTAAACTAAATAAAAACGAAGCGATTCGATTAAAACTAAACGTGAAATATTTGTTTGAGAATATGAGTTACGCAGATATTACAAATGCCAAAATACTATTGGACCGTATTATAAAAACAAAAAAATAGATCAAAATTGCTAGAGTAACACATTATAAAAACAAACACACAACATGAGTAGTTGATGTATGGCAAAACACTATAACACTGTTTTTGGACCGATGTACATGATATTCCAAAGCAAAAAAGTATTAACCACAGTAGATTATGAGACAAAAACTGTAGCAATATAACGGCTTTTGAACAAAACTTCTTTTTACTTATACATTAAGTTATTCAGTGTGTCCAGTTACAATTTTTGATATAAAAATGTGTCAGCTTCCGTCAACTATGTATACATGAACTTGTATAGGCGCTATTCTCAGAGTCGAGGATGTTGGATAGGTAGCACAATAGTCAAAGTTCGATAACTACTTAAACCACAGAACATACGCCAAGAAGAAATGCAAACTATTTTTGCGGTTCATTTAAATTTACAAGACACAATATTTACTGTATTCTATGTTATCCATTTTCACCTAGTTCCAATTTAGCAATTTCCTGAATTCACAATAAAAACCTCTTAAACATTTATTTACATTATTTCGTTGGTAAATTCTACTATTCATCTTTGAAATAATTTCGAAATTCAATATTACGAAAAATTCTGCCGTTCTTTAAAGGAGAAAACAACTACTTTTCCGGCTAATGCCTCGAAGAATTACAACTCATCTGAAGAGCGTGATGTCAATATTGAGGTGTGTAAAATGTATCAAAATAAAAGATTCCTACTATTCACCTCTGAAATAATTTTGTTCACGATGCACTTTGACAATGTTTTCAGTTCGGGTCTCAAGCCTGAACGAGGGTTGTTAAACTGCTCAGATAGGATGTAATGACATCGAAACTAGTCAGTACTTACAACCTCTCGTTCCAATTGCGAGCCATTGGGGATGTTAATATCGAAAGGGTCGTGGAGGCATTAGACAGGAAAGTAGTTGTTTTCTCAATCGAAGAACGGCAGAATACATTTTCGAAATATTGAAATTCGAAATTATTTCAAACGCGAATAGTAGAAATCCTTTATTTTGATACAATGTACACGCCTCATTTACCATCTCCATACATCTCATTTACCATCTCCTCAGGGTAAAAATTAAAATTTTATTGCTATATATAACTAAGGTAACTTGGTATTCTCAAAAGTATACAAATTCGAATTCCAGGATTATTGTTTTATTGAAGAAGTTGTTCTGGGGAACGGTCGAAGGAAAAAATGTCGTTAATGAATGTGGTCGTGTAGTATATATTCTCAAATGCGAGGGCACGAGACGTTGTCGCCATAGTTGCGTATCGCAATTATTGAATTTGGCCTGAAGGGATACTGACCTGAGGTCGCTGTGTTTTAAACGAGTATGCCGATCCTTGTAGTAACGTATCCATATATGGAGAGTGGGTGTATGTCAAATGATTCTATATTATTCGGCTGTATAGTGTGGTGAATTATTCCTGTACCACTGCTTTCGCTTGTAGGTTATCAAAGATGGAGATGTGATTAAGGCATAGAATGGACTATATAAATTTAAGGAAATCGTTATTACATTTAGAAGAGGAAGGTGAAGGCATACCCTCAAATGAAGATGGAAGGTGGTGCCTAGTATTGGTTCGAAAAATGTTTCATGAAATGAATATAAATATGATTTGAATCCTTACCTCTTTATCGATCTCAGCAGCATTATTTTTCTTAATGGAAAAAGCCACATTATACTCGGGTTTCAATATGTACAACAAGCTTGAGTTGCAAAAATCAGATGGAAATATTCAAATGTTGATAGTGAAGCTCTCGCAGTTTTATATTTGAAGGAGATACGGAAATGAGTTTTGAACCGAAACTTATGACTTGCAATTGATCTGTTTCACTAAATTTTTTCGAAAATGAAACTTTCTTTGAAATAGTACTTTCGAAACTTATGGATGTATTCACTCAAGTCTACAAAAAGCCAGTTTGCAGTACCAAATATTCATCATTCATCAATCTTAAACATATGTATGTGTCGAATGATGAAAGCTAAATATTAAGCATCAGATTCAATTTCGAAAAGGATTTGAGGTGCTTAAGAATCCCATGTTTTGAATCAAAATTGTACCACGAGGACACGGATTCACTCACGAACAAATAAACAACGGGTCGAATTGAAGAGAAGAATGAAAACAAAAACAACCAAATGAATTGATTGGGATATGTAATGATGATGAAATAACAGGAAACGTAATGAAAATAAATGACAGAAGAAATGCAAACACTTCCGTGTAGTTAAATAAAAAACATTTGCAACAGAATTACATTTTGATATGTTATTCTAATATTTGCTATTAATTTTTTAATAAAAAAGATAATTGAAGGAAATTGTCTATAGCGGAATAGCTCTAATCAGAAAAATTTATTTCTATGGAACATTGATTGATTGAAATATGAAATATTTGAAAATGTTTCCAACGCAATTTGTCCTTATGTTCGAATATAATCCAATTCTTGAGATTTTCTATGACGACCAGAATATGAATAAAAAGAGAAAAATTAAATTGAATATCTCAACCAAAGTACTACAAATCCACTCAAAAATTCATCTACTCGAATATTTTTGTTCAATTTCATAAAATAACGTCTTTTTCATGGCGAATGAAAAACATATTATCATTTTTTCCAGATTAAAACCATATCCAGCTTGCACTCGATATGTTTTTACAAACTTATCCGAGCTTTTAATACATTTTCCTTTATGACAACCAATATAAAAAGTAATATGATAGGGGTGTGTTCGGTTATTCGTATCCCGCCCCCGTGAGCGTACAGTATGCTTGATTAATTCTCATATTTATTGCCACTCCTTTTTATTATAAGGTTTATAACATAATAGAATTTAATTTTCATCTATTTGTAGATTATGAATTCAAACATACATTTATTGTAGCGGAACATGATTCGTTTGTGAAGTAGGATATAAAAACACAGAGTAATGCAAAAAGCTTCTAAGACATATATTAAACTTCTTCATCATAAGTTAGTCAAACAGAAATTATGTGTATTGAAAACGTTGTAAATGTCTATAATACCAATAAACCAGAAATATTTATTCTACGTTTCATATATGAATAATTTTTCCAACCCTGAATAAACTAAACTATTTACTAGTACTTAGCATCCAATTTATTCAAATTCACTTTTTAGTTTACTTGCCACTATCCCCATGTATTCACTATAATATCAAATATAATTTATAAGACTGCTAGAACTTTTCGATATCTGGAAATTTTTAGTTTGTCGCATAGAAACAATAACGTCTCTTCGGAAGTTGTCTCTATGAATACAAAACGTAAATAAGAGTAGCTGACTAGTTCTATAAAATTTAGTTCTGACAACATATTGCAACAGTACCGAATTCACGGTCTATATCAAAAGAACAGTTCGTAACAATATATTACTAGTAATTTTCTCGTCAGGATATACAATCCAAGAAATAATCAATCATGTAGCTAAGAATATAGAACTCATCAAGTTTCATAGGGTCTTTCATTTAGTATTTGCTATCAATCAAATTAAATAAAACAACGCGTTGTAACGTTAGGCGATATCTTGAATTTAAAAGTTTCACGGTTGTGTCTCTGGCACATAAATCATGTAGCATTCGATCGACGACATGTGTTATGTGGTTTTTGATAGTCGGTAAGTTTATTGTTTATTTGTATGAACCTAATTCGCACCAGGAAAAGATCTAAAGGTTCAAATCGCATTATTTCGTCCAGTATGTCTTCAATCTGAGGTAACGCAAGTATGATCTACTCCAACATCTAACACAAAAAGAAATTCGTAATTGTTAATCTATAGCAGTCCGTGAATAGTGATTGCTTGGCCAATGTTGTTATCAAAAAAATATTTATTCTAATCTATCTGATTTGTTCTTATATAAACTAAAAGTCACTATCAACGCAAGTGATGATTAATTATTGGGTTTGTTCCAGCAGTATGCTCTAATCATATCTCGAACTTGCACTACGCATAACTTGACTATAATATATTACGAACACTTGTCCAGCAATTTCAGCTGGACCATCACATTCAACAAACGTATAGAAAAGAAGAGAATTATCATTTGTTTTTATATCGTTTCACTGTATCATTCACTTTCATCTTCACTATCTACTGAATACTCCATCTCCATCTTAAATCTTTTTCATAACCTAATAGTTGGATATACGATCTAAAGTATGTGTTGACATGCGCGGATCCATATGTTCCAATATTCATTCAAAACATTATTGCTCGACTCGACCTAATAATGAACAATTTTATTTTAGTGCTTATTTTTAACAGCATAAAAGTAAAGTTAAGCTGGATTCATAAAGTATTAGCAAATTTTCACAACCAGCAAATTGTCTGTTATCCTACAAAATAAATTTTCTCTCGATTTCTGGCTTCCTCGTATTCTGTTTGCTTCGGTGTAATATTGCTAGAGAATGCTATCAATTTTTGAAAATATTTCAGAGTCCTCTTTCTTGCGAAAACAAATATAAGAAGTAAAATGATAGAGGCGGGCTTTGTTATCTCAGATCTGTACTAGCAGTAGACTGTTCTTAGGAAATTGATTCAATTTCAGGAAGGGAATCAAACTTCATCCATTTTGTAGAGTAAACTTCTCGATATTTTTGACGGATGACTTAGTTTGTGATATATGATTGGAAATATTTCTTATTTAACCTCCTTCTATTCAGAATATTGAACCTTCATATACGTATCAAACATTTTTGATGGATAATAATTATATTTAATACTGTGTTATTTCAATCAAAGACATAATGATTGAATAAATATTGATTAAAAATAGTATGTCTATTAACGAGCAGTGATATACGTCATAGCTCATACAGATGAATTTCATCAAATCCGTCTATGAAATAAGTTATTACCAAAATTGCAAGTTGATACTAGACTTTAACTACGTATTATAACATTGAGTACAAAGATACTAGATTAGATTAGGTATGGGTAAACTCGACTTTGATTGGTTGAGGTTCACCCGAAGGCTTACAGCTAATTGCTCAACACTTCATTTACCACAATTCCTCTATTTTATAGCTCCTTCTGAATTATTTTCAGATTTCTGATTTTGGTATTTATTCTAGTTTATTCGTATCGTAGCATTTGACATCGATTTTCTTTCAAGATAGCTCGAGTCTTGTCCTAACAGTACAATATATGTTTCAAGAATATTATTATCTTTTCTGTTTTCTTTATGCAACCTTTGCCAAATCGCTATGAACATTGTGCAATAGCTTCTGTTTGCTCTTTAACGTTGTCTTCAGTTCGGGTCTCAAGCCCGAAAATAGTTGTTATACCATTCTGATAAGACGTGATAACGTCGAAACTACTCAGTGGCTACGAACCTCCCGTTGCAATTGCTAGCCATTGGGAATTGATATTGACACTATATAAAATAAAGTCCACAACTTGAGAACAAAACAATGTACCAATGGAAAATGTTTTTATTCAGCTCTACTGCATTTCGACAAGGAAAGATACATCACTGAGTGGAAGCAGTGAAACGGTGAGTACGTTATACTGAATGATTTAGCTTGGTATACAGACGGATACAGGCTCTGCAGAGGAAACCCAAATATGAGAGGTTTTTTTCGCTTGAGGACTGCGCAACTGGAATACAATAATCTGAATTTAGTCGGATAGCAAAGCAGCCGTAACGGCCGAAAAGGTGTGCTTGTGCTGGAGTGCAAAAAAGTCCTACAAAACCTGGCTGCAAGATCCAGCTCGTTAGGGTGCTAAATCATTCGGGCAACAAAGGTAAGAACGAGGTGGACTCACTCGCTAGACTGGGATTCGTGAGCTCACTGATGGACCCAGAACACATTCTTGGTGTATTCAGAAGTGTTGCTATCGCGCCTCTCAACTGTCTGCTAGCAAGGCGGGCTCGGAAAAAACGGTTAGAGAGACCTGACACGAGACAAGCAAAGGCACATATAGACAGACCTTGGCCGTTTCACATCAAACAACTGCTCCAACTAAATAGACGCGAATTCTAACTAGTGACCAGACTTATAACCGGACAATGTCATCTAAGACCCCACTTTCACACCATGAGCATTACGGACCATACGGAGTACCTCTAGTGCATGGAGGAGAATTAAACTATAGACCACGTCTTCTGTGAGTGCCCAGCATTCACCCGACTGCGGCTTAAACACTTGAAAAGCCTTACAGCTTGAGTGTTGACATGAAAGGGTTCGAATCAAAGCACTTCATCGGATTCTGAAAGGAAAGCGGCCTGTGGTAATATCAAGTGGAGCACGACGGACCTATCTGACGGCCATTTTGCTTGATGGCCCCCTGACTGTTCAGAGTCTAACTATGAACTATGAACCGTGAAGTTTGAAGTATTGTGAAAAGTACTAGCTATTTCATTTATGTAAAAACGTGACCCAATAATGACGTGAGAAAGTCGACATCGTGCTATCTGAGAGTCTTATAATTATTCCCAGATCTCAATTATTTCAACTGAAAAATATATATAAAAGATTTGAAGATTCTCCAATAAATGAGGTGTTAGTTAATGTGTGATTGCTAATTCTCCGTACTATCTACAATTTATCTGATTATAATTTTCTTTTTACGTAAGGTCAATAAATTTTCTCTCTCTAACTATGTATCAACAGTCAATTTCAATTCAGAATTTGGCGCTCCGAGCCATCTTTTTTCATTGAATAACAGTCCCCTATAATAGCTCCAATTTGTTTTTGTCTGGCCACAAACTCCCATATACTTTTTACCTACAAATTATCTCAATTACTAACACACTATCCTCAGTAATTTGATTGTGACCTTGATACAAATATAAATTGTTCTCATGTCGACAGGATTAAATTTACTTCAATGGATGAGCATTAGTTGAACTCGAAGTAAATTGATTTATCCATGAAGCTCTAAATTCCGCAATTACGAGCAAACCTTCATTTATTTTGCACTGCTTTTAATGAAGATAACAATATCTGTTTCGAAGGATTAAATAATACGTTGAAATATTATTTATTTCGAACTGTTTATTGGAATCTTGAATAGCCGTTCGCAATTTTTTTCACTAACTTCATCTCTTATTTTTACTATCACTGTGGTATTATCGAAATCGCAGATTTTTTTACAAACATCAATAGATATCATTGAAATGACGAAATGCACATATTACATTCCGTCTCTAATAGTGGACTCTAGGTATACATTTCCAGAAAACATTTCTAGCAGGTGAATTTCTACTTACTCGTAGTTTAAAATGGAATATATCTAATTTAGAAACGAATATTTATCATTCTACTTCTTAACTGATATTTATACTTTCATGTAATACCAGTGCATTATTTAATTTTCATATCTCAGAAGAGCATCTGCCGAGGTAGTATCGGTGAAGCCAAGTCAGCGTCCTTTCTTCAATGCTCTAAAAGCAGTCCAAGTTTCAGATCCACTTTGGGTCGCCTAAAAGTCGTATTGCCCTCGTCTGTATTGAGTCGAGCGTCCAAAGGGTTTGCTCACTCCTTTGAAACATATTTTTCAACTTAGACAATAAAACAAAGTGAAGTATTTCCTTTTTCAATTACTACTGCGAGAACGTTACTGTGATTCGTTACCTTAAAACTATTTGAAATATTTCAATGAAATTGTTATACCACGTCTAGTTCAGTAGTGGAACGAATTTATCAAATTTTTTCAAAATTCTGTGCAGTAGTGGCATGACTTTTTTTTCCTTTCCATAAATAGTATATTATAATGAAATGAGAATCAAAATATAAACTAGTCTTTATTTTAATAAATATGATATTAATATAGGTCATAAGAGACCTGATAAAATATTGAACTATTTCACTAAACTTAAATCTTCACACCCAAAAATAAGGGAATAATATCAAGTACCTCGTTTTATTTGACACCCTGTTTACAGAGGACAGACATCCAAGTATTTAAAAAATAGATTGAAACGTCATCAATTATATATAAAAGAAAAAACTGAATTAGTAAACTATGTATGAAAAAAAAAATGATACCTCGAATTACATGAATTGAACAACTCTTGAAATACAAGAAAAGAGGATTTTTTGAATTTGTTCACATACATAGAAACACAACAGTTAAAACATAACCACTTTCAGTCAAATTTGTGATTATTTTATGATTTTCTCCAATTTATTGAGAAGAAAAGTGCGGGGATAGGGTGATTATTCGTTAATTTGTTAGAAGTGATCCGACCCGTGGTCTTAATCTACCTACTCTACGAAACTAATCACTTTTATTGGTTCATTCTAAGGCCTCAATCTGCCTACTCCTTGAAATACCACCAAATAAGTGGAAAGCTGAAACATAAATATAAAATGATTTTAATTACAAAATGCAAGTTAGCTGCCACTAACAATTATTTCATCTGCATGACTGCTAATCCGTAAAAATTTGGAGTAGAGTTAAGACATAATGGTAAGATTCACAATAGAAGATTTCTCGTTTAAAGAGCAAATTGCATACAATAAAAATGGTGCCAACTCCATAAAATCTATGTGCGATATTATACGTAAATGGATCAGCTAATCTTAATTTGGGGATCGTTTTGATCTTAATATAATGCGTCTTACATTGCACTTAAGAAATATGTAATTATTTCTCATCTACCTCATTGCTTCAATTTTGGCAGTTTACAAGGTAATAAAAACAGCATTCCAATGATAATTTGATATTTTTTAAGCATTAAGATAATGTTGACATGAAATTGGTGGTTTGTTTATGTCAAAAAACGTATCTTTGAAAATCAATGATAAATGGTTTTCTTACTTCTCTAAATTTATTCTAAGACTTAAAAAAATTGTCACTGTTTCTTCCATTCCATAATTCTCAAGGCTTTCATTAATGAATTAATGAAAATTGCAATTTTTTTGTACAAGATGCATTTATTGTGGAATTGCAGATGTTTTTTTATCGAAGAAACGTATTCGTATCTATTTAAATGGAAAATCTATCCTAATGAAGATAGATCAAAGCAAATCTAATATCATTTCTAATTCTGATTCTAAGCGGCAAATATCTGATTTTATAAAACAACTTTCTCATCAAATTAGCTCCATATAGAGTGTAAATTACTGATAAGAATTTATGTTCGATTTCAGAGCAAGATCCAGCTTCAAGGAAGTATCCTGTGATGGTATATATACACGGTGAATCATTTGAATGGAATTCAGGAAATCCTTACGATGGATCTGTTTTAGCTGCATATGGTAATGTTATAGTTGTAACATTAAACTTCAGATTGGGTATATTGGGTAAGTTCGATGATTATATAACATTTTCTTAACGATGTGAAACACTAATTCATAGGGTAAGTCCGGGACAGATGGCCCAACGTGTAAGATGACCCATTCCAATATTTCCGAAAATTTTAACTTTACATTTAGCGTTACTTTAGCCACTTCTAATATTCATGTCGTGCATACCGTGCTCCATTTTTGAATATATTTAGTGAGTTTTTGGGTAAGTTATTACAAAAATTTTATTTTGCATGCCTTAAAAATAATTAAGGTCCGTTTTAAGAATAATTGTTAACTCCAACATAGTTTTTTTCGGACTTATTTATGGCAAATCTTAAGTTTGGGATTGTTTGAGGTTATGTTAAGACGACGAAAGTTTCTTTATATCCTAGCAAATGCGAGATATAAAGTGGGCCATCACTCCCATGCATTTGGGACAGATGGCCCAATGGACATTCGGGTTAGTTGGCCCGAAGTGTGTAGCTACTTATTACAGTGCTTATAATTTATTGCAGATTTTAGAATCATGCCAACAAAATATATTATAAATATATAAAATTAAAGGGACAGTGCAAAGGGGAAAATGGACTGAAGCCGACCTACTCCGGGCTGCAGAAGCAGTTAAAAACGGTGTGATGGGCTTGAGAGAAGCATGCCGCACTTTCAACAACATTCCTCCTCCAACACTTAGAAGGCGACTTAAAAATAATGACTTTATCAAAAGAACTCTTGGAACGCCTTGTATCCTTGTCATCCAGAATGAATTAAAAATTAGGTTTCATATACAAAACCTAGAAAAACACGGATTTGCGCCAACTCGTGAAAATGTCAGAGCAATGGCGTTTCACCTGGCAGATCAGCTTAAAATGAAACACCCTTTTAATAGAGACAGTAAACTTGCTGGTTATGACTGGTTACATATGTTTTTACAACGACATCCAGACTTGAGTGTTAGAAAAGCTGAGGGTGTATCACTAGCTCGATGCAACGGTATGAATAAAGAAAAGGTCTCGGCGTACTTTAATCTGTTAGAAACAACATTAATGGAGGCCGGTTTAGTAAACAAGCCTGGTCATATATTTAATATGGATGAGACGGGTCTCCAACTTAATAATAAGCCAGGTTATGTTATTGCTCAGAAAGGCTCAAAAAACGTTGCCGCAATAACATCGTCAGAAAAGGGAGAAACAATTACAGTAATCTCATGTTGTAATGCAGAAGGTTTTTACATACCACCAGCTTGCATTTTTAAGGGCAAAAATAAAAAAACCGAGTTTGAGGATGGTATGCCTCCGGGTTCTGTGGTTTACATGAACGAAAAATCCGCTTATATTAATACGGATTTGATGTTTACCTGGTTAAAAGAACATTTTGTTCCACGTAAACCAGACGGAAAAATTCTACTTTTACTGGATGGTCATGCCAGTCATTGTAATTCGGTAGAAATGCTGGAATATGCCGATGAACATAATGTTATTCTGTTTTGTCTACCTGGTCATACTACTCAGTTCCTTCAACCCTTGGACAGGTGTTTCTTTAAAAGCCTGAAAGCCTTTTGGAATAAAGCTTGCAATACATTTGTAAAAGCAAATCCTGGTAGGAAAATTTCTCGTATGCAACTTGGTCAATTGTTGTCGGAGGCGTGGTCAAAAGCAGCAACTGTTGATAACGCTGTGTCGGCTTTTAAATCTACAGGAATCTGCCCTTTTAATCCTGGTGCTATACAAGAGTATGCCTACTTGGATTCTGAAGATGAAAAATTAGATCCCAATACTTCTGCAGGTTAGTGTAAATTTCGAGAGCTCTCTTTAAACTAATTTTTTACCTTTTAGTTTACTCTACTGAATCTAATAATACCACTCAAACAAAAGACGATAAAATGCCCTCTACTTCAGCCTTAGAGTCAGAACCTGAACTGGAGCTGATAAATACCGATAAAAACACTCCCGAAACACTTCTTAACAAATTCTTTCCGGTGCCCAGCTCCTCATCAGCTAGCATTAAGAAAGTACGAAAGAATGCAGAGCAAGTGGCAGCCGTTTTAACATCCCCAAGTCACATTGAAAAAAAAAAAGATCTGCTTTTAAACAGAAGAAAGAAGAAGATCAGAGAAAAACATCAAAGAGGAAGGCTCTGCATGAAAAAAAGAATAAAAGAAAAAATCAAAAAATTGAAGATGAATCAACAGACGATGATACTGATGCATTAGATGGGTTAGTGACTCAGGCTGATGATAGTCCGGACGAAGATGATGCAACAGAATGCCTTGGATGTGGTGAAAAATATAATGTGACCACGAAAGCCGATCATTGGATTCAATGTCTACACTGCCAGAGATGGTTTCACGAAAGTTGTTCGAAATATTTGAAATACACATTTCTGTTGGGTCAACTCACCCTATATCCTTGGGCCAACTAGCCCATAGTATGTGGGCCCAGACAGTATTAAAGAGAAAAAATTTTTTTTTTCATTACCTGTTTGCCTTTTCTTTAAAACTAGTTTATAATCTAATGTTTTATTGGTTCTTATATGTAATACATATTTTGCGTTTAATTATTTGTTTTGATTTTGATTTTATCTCATTTTAAAAAAATCGGAGCCAACTCTCCCGGACTTACCCTATGCAATTTAATTTTTCAAAATTGTTCCCAAGGAATATACTTATTTTCCTGGAAATTTAAAAATGATGACTGAATTTGAATTTGGTATGATCAAACTATACAAATTCTTCTGTTAATTCTCAAAATAATTTTTGATTTCAATCCAATTAAATATAAAGCATTAGTTTGAATTATTGAGAGTTTGAATCATCTTTGAAACGGCTTAAATTATTTTTATAAATTTTATTTTGTACTGTAGTCGTAATACAATGGTGTTAACATTGTTATCAGATTTCAATTTTTTTCAAAATGCAACTAATTCGAGTAGATTAACCGGATTTTTCATGTTTTTGATATAACGTGATGTATTTCATAGTTTATAATTGATTTTATGGGTGGTTAGGGCATGTTGTGCACGTCGTCGATATGATAAGCCTGCTGTGCCCCACTTGAAACTACCGGTGTCCTTGGTCCTTGGACATGAATAAAGCACCTAAATTGAATAAATTAGCATTACCACCATAAGTCTCACCGATGCTTTTGAATCCCGCATAAGTGGTTTGCAGCTTCTTCCAAATCGTCACCGATATATAAATTATAGAAATGGCGCTTAATAGTGATAAGTGGTATTTTGGGTTTTATATCCTACACATTCTTGAAAAATTATTTTACTTTTTCATTATTACTTGCTTTGTATATAAAGCGTGAGATTTTTGTATAGCAATAGACCATATTCCTTCCTCTATCGCTTTTTTCAATTTCAATTGCCATATCAACGTGATATAGCAATTTGGTAGAAGTAAGACCTGGCAACAATGTAAATACCAGCGTGACAATATTCACATTAAAAAAAGAGAACAAAACGAAACTCATGAAAATCGTTTTAAATGTTTCTGGGGCAACATTCCATATTTTGAGCTCAAAGTGAATGTAATTATGAACTAAAGGAAAAAATCAATAATGAACATAAAATATCCTAAACACCTAGGACAAATACCGTAATTTCAATGTATTTGATTATTAAATTTACAAAATGATGGTAATCATCAGCATTCACTGAATTTTAATAGGTTCGTTATCATTTTGTCTGGATAATTTAATGCATCACTTTGGAATATGTTTTGAATGCGTTATAAATATTAGTGTTTTTGTCTGTTTGTGATTGTTTATATTGTGCAAAACAGTGAAAAACAATTTTTGCACTAGAATTTTCGAATATGAGAAAATAAAGATACTGATGGTGATATATTAAATGGATACTAATACGATTTTATTTATGAATTGATTAGTTACATCCTATATATTTGATATTTGAGGTGTTTGCCATAACGAAACGATATTACGTGACTCAAGCTACGATTTATCGAACAAATATTTTCTACATACCATCTTCTTCTATCAATATAAATGAAACATAATAACATGAGATGGATTGTCTGCTACACCAGACCAAATACAATAGATACGTAATAGTTTATTTAAATTAACATTAGTAATCAAAGAAGAGAAAGTAACGTGATGGCTTGTTATTATTTTTAAATGATTGGGCACGCTGTAAGATAAATTTTGTAATCTATCGCATGTCTCTAGCACTCATAATATTGCTGATGAAAATTATTAAAATCTGGAATGTTTTTACTTCGCCATCAATTTTTCTAGTAACGCGCCAATCGCCTGCTTACGTCACCAGCGCCGATCGAAATTTGTACAAAAATGTACCAACATCACTATTGTTGTACCAATTAAAGTATTTGTAAGTATCTCTAAGGGAGGAAAGTTACGGAAAAAATGATGTGATGTAATGAAAACCACAACTACGTTGCCGATCACCTAGCTTGATATGTGGATGCTTAATAACGCGTTCAGTTTGCTACTTGTGAAGATGCTATCGAACAGTGAGTACATGTTGTTGCTAGCTCACCTGTTAATGAAAAGAAGAAGAAAGAAGAGAAAAAGTGCATGTTCAAACTATATGTCTCGATGAGAAGAATCTTATTTGTACTATATTTAGTTCGACGAACTCTGTTATTTTGAGCAAAAGTTTGTCAATTATTTAAGAATGTCTGGAACATTGAATACTCTTGTACATTAGATACCATATGGTAGACAAAAAGACGTATTCGAAGAAACCCATATCACCAACAGACACACAATATTTTGACAGGCTCCCGTATAACCAAATGCTGAACAGTGCACTTCCGCAGAGTGGAGCAGCCGCGGTCCGGGTGGCCAGCCTCCATAGCCACCGTCTCCGTGGCCGCCTTTTCCACTCGAGTGATTCTTTGTCTGCAACATCGCAAACCACCGTAGTGTAAGAGAGATCTAAAAGTCCACATTTAGATCGTATATGAATCATTGCATTGTATACTTTTCATATTATTTGAAAACACACCAATAAGCTGACAATTTCAGTGAAACCATGGTGGTTTTGAAATTGGAAAGACAGCTACGTAACATATAACATTCTCAATTAACTCGTTATCAGAGTCAAGACTACTGTTTATCTCCTATGAATTTGTATTGTCCAACAAAAGACAATTCATTGAACGGTTGAATGAATTTATTGTTGTTCACGCAACCCCTTTCCTGTAACAAAGCTTCAAAAGTTGAAGCAGAAAATTAAAGCTCGATTGTTAAATTGTTCTCAACTCAGTTCATAACGGTGTGTTTAACATGATGAAATTGAAATGTATCTTGCATACGAACCTCACGTTTCAGACTGTGAGATTTTATAGCTGTAGTCATTTGAAATTTATCGCAATATTATGACCGTCACTAGAGATTGGTGAACTTTCAATATAAATGATAATCAAAGCTAAACTGAAGGTATATATTTCAACGTGTTTCTGTAATCATTTTATTGTATTGCGGCCAGTAAATAATGATCCTAACAAAAATTGGATATTCACGGCATGAAACTAGAACGGTTAGATCAGATATTATGAATAAAAAAGACGATTGGCTGGAATTTAATCACAGTACATTGATAGATTTAGGCTATACAATTTCAAACAATTGAAGACATGGGTAAGGTAAGGAAAACATGATTTCCTTCTAGATGCATTTTCTAGCGAAAGCTACTGAAGTTAAGTTGTTGAAATAACTGAACGTTTAACTTTCCTATAGTTTACGTTGTAGTGTTAATTATTAAATATCAAAATCATTTCATTTTTGAGTTTTTGCTATCACCATTAATCTCAAAGTTCTCATTTAAGGGGAATCTATTACAACATTGCGATGTTTTTCTTATTTTCTAGTTTATTAACACTGTTTTCCAATGGTGTGGTGAATTTATACACAATGTTTATCACTTACTCAATTTATTAAAAAAACATAAGACTTAACTAACTTATATAATAATAATAATTATCCACTACTTAACTATTTACTACTTTTATAACTACTTTTCTAATTTATTTTTCTATTTCATTTCGTTTTACAACTTTTTATTATAAACTAACTTGCAACTAATGGAAAAACTCCTAGTTATAACAGAAAAAAAGTCTAGAAAGTAATCAAATGAAGAAATAAATAAAAAGACCTTCCTATAAATTAGTTCTAAATAAATTTAAGCAAATTTTCGCTGTTTATAACAAAAATATCAAAGAGTCGACAATCATCAAACGAATAGGCATATTCGCCAAATTATAGACTTCTTTTATAACCGAACAGGACTAGCTGCATTGTCCATTGTAATGGGCGAGTTGGTGACGATAATGTTGAAGCAAAATTTGTAAATTTCATACCAATTTTACTCAAGAAATTATTAAAAGAAATAAAGTAAGTAAGTAAAGTAAGAAAGTAATGATTGCTAATTTCACTTTCGTATAATGTATGGGGAATATTGAAAAGATACCCGCGGTTAGTTCTTTGGTTAGGTTAGGTTATTTCAGGTTTAGGTTTTAGGTTACGGTTAGTTTTCGGTAGTTTATATCCAACTTTTATCATATTTTTTTTTCAATTATTCAGTCAATATTTATAGAGAAAGAAATTTTGAGGTTCAAACAGTAATGCGACGAAATACAAAAAGTTTATAAAAATGTTTTATCTATACATAACAAATAAATATAAAAACAGTATTACAACAGGATATGCTACGTAGCCGGCAACGAAAACCTCGTGATTATCAAGCAGACAACTGCTTAATATCTTTATTAAATATATGATATCATAACTGAAAAATATGGTACTTTCTGACATTGTTTCATTTCAAAAACTAATAAAATCAATACATTTTGAAAAATGTATACTATTTTGATTTCATTGTTTATTAGTCAAGAGAAACGTTTCCATTTATAAAAATATTCTGAACAACTGGAACTTGATAGTGTTGACAGATTGTTGACTAAGCTAAGGTGAACTTCGCGGCTCACTTAAAGTTACATCTAATTCAGTCGAAGAATATATTTATCACTATTAAAATGATTCAATCATGATATTTTAATTCATAGGTTTACAAGAAAAATGCTTTCGATCTCAAAAAAACGTCCTGAAGCGAATAACTGTGTTTTCCTAACCCAACAGAGAACATATTTTCACTGATAGAGTATGTGGAGAAATCACAATATTTTCATTCGCTTTATTGTAATCGAAAATCAAGTTTTTAGAAGTATTTTCATTATATAGTCAGTAAAAAACCAAAGCGGAGCAAAAAACGTGATATTTGGTCAGGCCATTTATATGTACATCGATTGATTCAGCTTGAAATTAGCCAGTATAAAAAATTTTCTAACATATCTGGGTTGATTAACCGCAAACCTACAGAGAACAAGTGTACGCTGTCCTCTGAACCACACAAAATTATGTAAAATTGATGAATTATGAATAAGAAAAAATTAAAACTAATTGTGATTTTTTTGGCACATTCTATAAAAATAGAATCAGTTAAATAAGAAAAGTGGATTGGTGATAACACATCGTTAATATACGAAAAATTTACCCTTCAGAAATTCGAAAGCGAAGATTCTCTCAAAAACATGAGAATATAAAGAATTTTGATAGAAAACTCGCACTCAAAAAAATGTACCTTCTTGAAGCTCCGATTCAAGCTTTTTTCCAAATAATTTGTACAACATCGCAATTTTTTCAATACATGAAATAACTTTAGAGATTTCTTGGATTCAAACAACAAATTTGTTGAGCATCAATAAGAATAAGAAGTTTTTCTTACATTCTACAAAACTATGACATTAACCTGTAACTAACAAAATAAAAAGACACCTGGAGGTCCACGACCGTTTGTTCAGCTTTAGGTCGGTTGCCCATATCACGATTTTTGTGAGTTTTGGTGTTTGCGGAAACCCACCTCAATGTTACGATCATTTCATCGACTTTCTCTTTGTGTTTGAACTATGATTTCAATATCTTTTGCTAGTCAAATGACGACAGATGTCTCCTGGTTTGGAGAGTGGGCTAATAATGTCTTTGGTGAATTATAAAGTGTCGCCAAAAGTGACAATGCTGCACATGATATACAAAGTGAACATCATAACATTCTCATTTATCCAGCTTGCCTCAGTACTTGAGAATAGGAAACTTACAAATGAAGGCACTCGATTTTACGAAAAGTCGCAAAGGTCTTGTCCTGCCTCAATTTTATTCGAGATTACTCAACAGCTGCTTGCTTCGGGAATAACTTCGATTCATTGGAAGGACTCTTGATAAACCCATGCCATGCAGCTTATCAGAGTCTTAGGAAAAGCAACTAGATACGGTCAATGTCCAAAGAAAAATGACAGAAAGACCAGATTTCTGCTGATCGCCGCGCTCCCATTTGTGGCAATGTCACTGGAGGTCACTGCTTAGATTGTGCTCAAAAAGCTTTAAAATGAAGTTTACTGGAAATAATAGGAGATTTTTTGTCATATTTTGCATTTTTATGATCATTTAAAGATTTATAGATATGATTTCCGCTATATTTATTCCTGGTTTCATTTTATATTTTTGTTTAGCTCCAAAATTTTCATATTAAATGTTAACGTTGAATATACTCAAAAAAATTGAAGAATAAAATTATCAAAAATTGAGATCCGATACTTTTTTTTATTATCACCTCACCAGTTACGGGCTAATTAACATTCATTCTATTTGTCTGTATGAACCCTGTAAGATTTGCAGGTGGAATGGTGTATAGTCTTAATTTTATATTTTCTTGCAAGTGAGATATCAAGTCATGTGGCTAGTGCCTCTCTTTATTCCCTTCTTGCAATACAAATTCCTTGAAAACGAGGTTTCGGAATATTTTTCAATTATTATATTGTAATGTGTATGATCATGCTGCAAAATGTCAGTAATCATCAGGCGAATTACGTCGTAAAAATTGCGAACCTGTCTGAGGTGTTACTGTACATTTGTTTTTATCATCTATAACTTGGATTCAGTTCCTTGACTCATATTTCACTTTTTCAACAATAAATCTTATTAAAACGTTTGAGTCAGAATTATACAAGGAGAAACATCTCACGTAAAATTTGTCACTTTTTTATTTTACTCGACAGAACCTATCGAACTCAAAAACAAAGTTTCTATAAGCTTATTATTTGAACTAGTCCATGGCAAGCCTTAGGCAATTAATTTCAAAATCTTATTTCACTTATGTGCTCTGGTAGTTTTAGCAGCTAGTCCAATTAAGGCTTGTTTGCATAGTCCCTACACTGTAATAAATCTAAAAATCAACTGCAGAAACTTCTCTAGTTTGTTATAAGTGCGCTTAGGATACGATTAAGTGTGAGAAATGGAGATGTTAGTTGAATACAAAGTTGTGGTGTGAAAAATAAAATATGTGGTAGTCGTTTGTTTGTTTCCTAATGTTCCTAATGTTTTATTGATAAAAATCTCTCTCTATGGTATGTTTCATTTGAAACCTAGAAAAAATCATATCAAGTTATTTACGAGATAAACTATCAGAGATTTTGGAAGAATCTTCTGTAATTGCAATTAAAAAACATAATACAGTAAAAATTTTCATTATATCTATATGGAAAGGTGATTAAACTATAATCTTGTATCATAGAAGTACACAAGCTTGGCATAGACTAGGATCCGCAGCTCATTTTTGTCGCCAAAGAGCTTGTGCGGAACTAATTCTTCATTTATTAATATAGTGTTTATACGGTGAATAACAGAAATTAGCCGCATTACTTCGGGTATTGTTCCTTAGCACTTTTTTGAACTGATATCGCTTTGTTGCGGAAAATTCAACAATACCATATATAGTTATCCCAGCACAACGTTCACGAAACTCAATCATGCATATTTCAAAATATAGTCCTCATAGTTTTTCCTGTAGAAAACCCTTGTTTGGATCTTTGTTGGATTCTCTATGCGTCCATTTCATTTTGTATCCTCTCACCAACGGCTTGTCACCAGCTACGAATTTATCATCATGTTAATTGTAGTGTTCGTACCAATCTTGCACATAATTTTTGCTAGCGTGAATTCACTTGACAATTTCAAAGAAAAAAATCCGCGAAACTAATACTAAGTAAAAGCTCCGTCATTATGGTACAGCACGTTTTGACGAACTCAAGTTACCAAATCGTCCATCACAATGCTTGAGCGTCTACTCTGTTCTTTTCGAGAAGATTATTTCATTATTTTTGCTATTATACTTTCACAATCACCCTCAGAAGTGTTGAGTTCTTTTTCAACAAAAAATATACTAAATACAATATATCAGATCTGTAAACTTATGTTCTATTATCTAGTGTGTGTGCGAGTAAGGTCGTTATTGTTCTTTTTCATTTTTAAGCATTGTATAAGCATCAAAATCTGATCTTGAAATCAATCAGCAATTCATAGTTAACTTGAATTACTACCATCTACCTAAAATCTTATTCAACTGCATCCTTAGATTTCTGATGCATCTGTTCACCGAATTCTGTACAATTCAACACAAACTCTACTTTTGACAAACTCATGTCGAAAGGTTCAATCCTCTTTATCTCTATTTCTTGAGTGTCAAGAAAGTGGATATGGTGATGATGTTGTAGTTCATGATTTGGCAAGTTTCACTATAGTTTCGTTAATATATCCGCATTCTTGTGGAGACTACTGTTTGGAATGTCCCTTTGTAACTTGTTCTAAAATATTCAAATGTTTTGTATACTATTTTTACGAACACTGTCCGATATGAATACCTTACGAGCAGATGGGTATGAGGGTATGTATATGTTTGTACTATGTATAGTACTATGATCTGAGTAAATTATTTCTAATACTGAAATTGATTCATCAAATTTCGCAAAGATAATCTGTGACAATAAAAGTGTAAGCAAGATTTTCACAAAAGCATATAACAATAATTTTTCTTGTCCCACTTTTATTTTAAGCTGTCATTTCTACCTTGAATCAAACTCCTCCTGCAGTGTCCTAATGTAAATAAAGTAGCTTCAAAAGCACTGCAGCAGTCGGAATCCATAAAACAATAAAAGAAACCAATAGAAGCTAGAGGACGACCTAGTATAAGATATGATCAAGTGGGTGAAGATATCAAATCAAATATTCAAAATAAACCACTTCCATGAGAATCTATCGGTCTTATTCAAATTAATGGGATAATTTAATATTCACATGAAAAAAATTCGATACAATCCACTAGCACTATAAAGCAGAGAGTGCTTAGAATTGATACTTTTGTGATAAATTCAACTTCAAAGTTTGTCTAGTCAGATTAAATCGAACAATTTGAGATAAACGCGACGATTTTCTATTTATTATAATATTCAAATTATTATAACTACCTATATTATTGTCATCAAGAGAAATTCGAATATCCAGTAGTTTCACTTCGAGACAGTCGTATTTAATTATAAATTTCAAAAGTTTGGAAACTATTAAATTTCTCGACAATAATTTCTATAGATCTAAAGTAGTGTCTAATATAAGAGGTATTGCTACTAAATAACGAGACTAGTGATGAAAAATATTATATAAGTTTATTCATTATCAACTTCAATGTATACCCCTCCTCTATGCGTAAATCGCTCCATACGAATCTTCCATCATTCAAAACAGTCCTCTTCTGTCAGCTTCTTCAAGATGCGCGCCGCTTTTTTTTCCCAGTTTCAGGCTCAAACACGGTTCCTTCCTTCAAATAGAGATTGAACAAACTCACACTCACACGGTGCCAGATCCGGCGAATAACGTGAGTGGTCTAACAGTGAGATTTTGGCTAGGAACCTCTTGACGGACAATGTGGAATAAGGCACCAGCTTTGCACACACTTTTCGCATGTTAAAATTTTCATGTGAAATTTACCGCACATATTATTTGTCAATTTTTATAGATTTGGCAATCTCACGAATACTTAGTCAACCGTCAGATCGAACCAAATTTGACGTGTATTGGCGACCCAAACGTGAATCATCTTCAACATTTTCTCCATCATATGTAAAACGCTTAAAACACTTAAAACACGAAGATACGACAAACATCCATTGCCATGAATTCGTTTCAATAAATTATAAGTTTCACTTACATTTTTTACAAATTTCACAACAATTCGTTGCTCTGTTTGTACATAGACATCGCATTCAAACGAGTAAGGTTTCAAGCCAAACAGTTGACAGTCTATAAGCTTTGTCAAGCGTACTTTGTCTGTAGCAGCGCTAGTTTCGTTGCTTAATAGCCAAACCTCTACATTCTGTGATACCTTAATAAAATCTCTATTGAACTGCTGTTTCCTCTTTCTCAAGATCACCAGAGCGTTTGATGAAGCTTTATATCTGATTTGAAATCTAGAGCTGCCATCTTAGATAAGCAATATGTTCGCATTGGTTCTATATTAGGTAACGTGTATTTTTTCCATCTGTATCAGATGACTAGAAGTTACCATAAGACCAGATATTATCGACGACATTGTTATTGGACCTGTAGAAATTAATCTCAACGGACCAAAGTCATAGAGTAATCAAATACAGATTCAAAGACAGATGGATTGGAAGAAAGGACACAACATATCTCCTAGCTCTGCTTTTTTCCTAAAAAACCATTCAAACAAAGCTTCAATAACAAAGTATTGGAAAATGTAGTGAATACTTCTTGATAAACAAGAAATAATGACATATTAACTAGGAAATAGTTGTTAACCAAACGATATCAAAGTTGCCCAAAAGCCATGAACGACGGCTTTTAGATCTTGTGAACGTAGAGACCAATTAGTTCTTCAAAAACACCAATCAGACACGAATAAGCTTTTTTAGTTAGTTAAGGAGATCAGTGCACCATAAAGTCTAAGGAACTATTTTCAAGAAAAACTAGGAGTTTTAGAAGTGAATATTTTATTCAAATCCTTCGGTTACATTTCTATTTCGTTTCGTTCTCTCTGACTATTCATTTCGAACTAAAACAAAATGCGCTAAGCAAACTCGCCCATATATCCAAAATGAAGTTCTCGAAAATTCTAGAAAATAAAGAAACACAACAAATAAATAAATAGACCACTCTATAAATTAGTTCAAAAGAAACAATCTAAACAAATCGTCTTATATGATAAAAACAAATATCAAACGTATTCTGGGTATTCTCCACAATCGGATAGAACCGCGGACATGTTCGTAAGAATATTAACAAATGATCACAGTTTTGTTATTTATGACCTTTCTATCTCACGCCAAAAACGTATTGTCAGCACTATGAATTTAGTATTTTCAAAGAAGCTCATGACTCCTCGCAAACTTGGATGCACATTAATATGGCCCTGTTAAATTTTCAAGAAATACTTAGCTAGAAAGCTAAGAAATAACTAAAAACTGAACGAATTCATTCATGTTTTCAATTATTTGGACATAAATTAGGAAAGTTTATAGAAAATATTCATGTTCCAGTGAGATTTGAATTAATATTGTATCGTTGTAAAACATGTCAACTTCATAACAAGATTAAATAAACAAAATGTGAAAACTGAACAAGAAGGAAAGTAATATAAAATGGTTGTATGGGCTCGAGCTTTTTGCTTAAAGGTGAGCAGACAACAATGAATATTATTAGGGCATTACATGGTGCCTTAGAGAGTAATTCCATGAAAAAATACCAGACCAGACAGATAAAACACGTCTATCACACTCCATAAAAAGGGTCCATCCCGCAAGGTTATCTGTACACAGTAACTGCGCTAAAAGAAACCCATCAAACATTCACTTTGTTCGTTACCAATGTAAGTTTGAAAGCTTCATTTGAGAAAAATATTCATTCACCTACAACAGACCTAATATCTTTTATTATCAATAGAATTTAAACGAAATCTTTGACAATAAATATTCCAGTATCAGATTCAGCCAGAGGATACGTAAAATCGTTTAAAGTTTCACAGATAAACAGATGGGCGATTCTTTGTATTTGTTCTTCCAAACATTCACAAAGTAATAGAAATATTAAATTGTTCGGGGATCAAAACTAGAAACGTATGAGAAAATAAAAAATGAACGTGGAAATATTTCAAGTTGTGCGGTCTTTGCCCTTCTGGGCTAGATATTGTGCAATAAAGATTTTGTATTCCTTTCTGAGAAATTCTCTAGGAGGTAGTTCAGTATCGGACTGGTATTTATGAAGCCCTAAGGGGGAACGAGAATCAGCAAACTTCTTAAGAGTTTTCTGCATAAAAGAATATTTTAGATAGGGGGATTTTAATGCAATTTGTCACTCCAATTTTTTGAGATATCTCTTAGTACTTCGGCGACGTGAGAATGGAGGTTGAAATATGAAATACCAGTTGAATTAGGAAATTGATGTATATTAAACTCAAGGGGGAAATAGAAAATAATGGACGGAAAAAATATTTTATTACATGTTATAGAGTTATTATTAATAGCTTTGTAGCTATTGTAGAGAATTAGGTTTTTATTTTTACTCTATTCGCAAAGTACGTGGAAAAATGGAAAAAAGACGCTGTTTCTAACAAAAAAAAATATATAAATTCTGTCCTGTCAATATTTTGTTAATTCTTTTCATTCCAATGTTTCGTAAACACGACTTCAAACCGTCTATAAATAAGTTCGAAGTGATTAGTGTTCACATTAAATCAAAATCTCAATGAAACAACGATTATATAGTAGAATATTTGAAGACAACTCCAAATGAAAATTAAAAGTGTTGGGGCGTCAGAAGTCAAAAGTATTAATTAATAATGTAACTAATTGCAAGAGTCGTGAACATAAACGTACTTTAAAAACAAAAACTCATAGAAAATCCGGCTAGCTGTGCGGATGTGATGTGAATAATGATTTTACTGCTTTTCGTTTTTATTACTTGAAAGCGACGAGGCATCAGAATAGGCAAAATCTTTCGTCGGAGATTCATTACATTCAACTGCTCAATTAGGAATCGATGTAATACTCCACAACAATTGAATAGTGCATATAGATCAAGCCTTCTAAACCATAACATGAGTGGAGAGAAGAAGTAGGACCATTCAAGTTTTTTTAGATAAAAAACAACAATAGACAAAATTACATCAAAAATTATATCTGACAAATACGAAAAGGACCTCATTGTAATAATAGTGAAGGCTGGCACCGTAGCTCAGGATTTGGTCAATATTTAGGGTATTGCCCATACAATTGAAGCTCCCAAACATACTTTTAGGTGACTCAGAAGTAAATATAAACTTAAATAGCTCAGCAACAAAAGCACATGGTATATACCACTCGAACTACTCGATTGTGATGGGGTTCACCCACTTATGCTTCTAAATGTTCTTGATTATAGGTTTCTTGTCATTTAAAATTAGTTTCAACTATGAATTTTGAAGACAGATAAAAATTTGACTTTTCGACTAAAAATTGTGATAAGTAATACTGGAAATTTGAAATAGACGATTATATCAAAATATGATCAAAAATAAATCTCAATATGTTCTAATTTGGGTGAATACATAAATGATTTTCCTATCTGCTTAACGGAAAAGGCGTTGTTTGGATAAATAATAAAAAATCTTGATAATTGGTTATCTCTTCCATTACCCTTATTCAAATCGATCCAATATAAAATTCTGTGGAAACATTATTTGCATTTCTACATTCAACTACGTTACCGCGAATACTAAGTTTTTGGAATAATTTTGTGGTTTAAAACTAATTGAAATCTGCGAGTACTTTCCTTATGAAATGTTGTAAGAGAAATAGGAACTAAATTCAGTTTTGAGATTGGTAATGAAACACTAGTCCGAATCTGTCTTTCAGAAGATCTCAACGAAGTTATCCTCATAAGTGACTAGATTTTTATCTTTCACTACCTTGACAAATTTTGTTATGAATGTTTTCCCAGATGATTGCCGCTTGATTTCCGTCGAGGCAAATTTATTTTCAGATGTTAAAGCAAAACTTCTAAACATTTTATTCAAGGTAACGTTATGAAGTCTTTGTGTATATAATAATGACACCGAGTAAAGTGAGTCATAAAAATATATTCAAAAGGAAATGTTGGAGCTGTTAAGAATATTTACTTCGTTGTTTGGTTAAGCAAAGTAATAAGATGAGTGTGTATACACAGTTATTTATATTGCCTTTGTAAGAACATTGAAAATGTATTCAATTGTTTTTTCATTAATTGTTACCAAAAATGGAAAAAACATAACTTTAATGTTTAGTCTGAGTGACTTTCTAGAACATGACGAAGATATGTATATAGAAATATTGGGTGATTTGATCTCTAAAGGCAGCTAGACAACATGATGCAATACAATGTGTAAGGCAAGGCACAATATTTCTTGATCAAAAGCATACGAAGTTGAAGTTATGCAATATTTCTGGATAACAAGCATGTGCAAATGAAGTTCAGCTGATTGTTATGTGCAAGATGTCGGATTTGCGACATCACTGCGACATATTTTCATTGCGTGTAGGCTGCAATTCTAGGGAGAAATCTAGTTACTTTTGGCTTAACAACCAACTTATCCATCAAGCACCAAACCAAGGCAACAGTAGATATAATTATTGGCAACTATAATGCAATGGAAAGAGACTTGCGTAATATTATGCGACGTGCAATATTTATATATGCAATATTTAGACCCAGCATAAAATTGCATACAATTTTGTGCACGTTGTCTTGTACTATGTCAAGCGGCCCCAAAACAATGCAAGGCGCAATTTTTCTTGATAAAAAGCACGCACAGGTGAAGTTCAGCTAATTGTTTCATGCAAAATCTCGCATCTGCAACATCATTAGTTTTGTGCTATTTTTATTGCGTTCAAGCTGCAATTCTAGGGAGAAACCTAGTTATTGTTGGCTTAATAATCAATCTGTTCAGCAGACCTCAATACCAAGGCACTTCGTTACATACTTAATTAGTTTTATCTATGCAATAGTTTGACCTTGCAAGAAATTGCATGCAGTTTCTTGCACCATGTCAAGCGGCATTAGGGACATTTTAATCCTGTTCCCAATTTCGCGGTCAAAAGATTTGATAAGTGTCAGCACTGCGTGGTGGTGAACAGCATTTGATGATCTTCATGTGAATTGCGTGACTTGTGAGAATTTCTATTTTCTATATTCTATATGGAATATTTATGAGGACAACTACAACTTCTATTTTTTTAATAAAATAATGAATAACCTTTGCATTATACGCAATATATTGTTGTTATATTATGAATACATGAAAAATATCAATTGAAATATGGTATCAAACGCGTGTACTTGAAACTGTTACTGTTAATACTGGTTTTGCCGCTGTAAGAGAAGGAGTTCCTATCAAGGCATTGCCAGGAGGTTTAATAGGATATGTTAATGAATATTAATATCAACTAAGCTCTTAAATCATTATTTATGAAGCAGAAAATTTGCTGGTAGACTATCTTTCACATATTCCCCGAATTCCCCGCACGGTTTATCGTGCCAACGCTTTTGCGATTGCAAACAAAAAAAAAACTTCCTGCTTTATGGTAGAAAGAGAATGGCTTATAGTGATTGGTTAAAAGTTGTATATATCCATGCAATAAGATATTCCTACAGCACGCACTGTTCACATTACCATTACATCAACAATCACAATTATATTGTCTGACGGGCATTCCCATCGCCAAGTTATCATCTTCGGGAAAGATTGTTGGTATATTGGTGGTATAAATAGTGTGTTCAATAACAATATCAACAGAAAGTTTGAATCTAACATTGTTTTTCAGATATCCTGGGAGTACTATTTGAACTCAAAATGCAGCATTTAACAAATACTATAGTCACTGAGAAAAAATTTCAGAACAACAGTTCACAGCAAAGAAAAAACATATAGCTATCAACTATATAAAAAGAAATATCGTCATATAGTATGAGGAGCATCTATTGATGATAATTTGGAAGATATTGAGGAGGGAATATACACATTTCTCTCTTTTGAAAGTAGTCGACCTCTATTGGTATGAAGGGATAAATTACCACTGTTGGACTTTCAAGAAATTTGATAATGTAAATTAGGACAATGCACTAGTTGAAATGTAGAATGAAAAATGAAGATAAAACTAGGACAACTCGAGAATTGAAAGTAATGATAACTCAACAAAATCTGAAGAAGTAACTAGTAACGAGGGTCCAGAAGTACTTCGCCTGACTTAATGATGGCGGTAGTTGCTAGAAAATTACTACTGTATTAGAAAGAACACAATCTAAACAGCATATTTTAAATCGTTTGAATATGCCACGTTGTTTAGTTTGGCAGTGAATTGGTAAACATCAAAGGAATTGTTCATCGTTATAAGATACAATACTTTTTTATGAAATGCCTTAGGCCCACAAATATAAAAGCTGAATCAGATTCTTGTCTGGGTGAGGCTGCTCCTTTGTTATCGGGAAAATATTGGGTAGCAGAGATTAAACGGGGCCTACGCTCTGCGAAGGGTATCGAACTTATTGAAAATAACTGGAAAAAGTGATTGCTTCATGTAACAAAAGTTTTAAAAATTATTTTTATTGTGAATGAAATAAACTTTTGGTTAGATTTGCTAAAATTGATAATATATGGATGAAGTTAAGATATGACTCCCGTATCATATCGGTGACGGAAATGAATGGAGGTTGGTATATTGTTTAGGTTGACGGTGAAGAAGCAAAATTCTACAAGCAAAACAAAGAAACAGCAATGGGTAATTGCCTATTACCGTTTATGACTGAACTGTTCATGAGTCATTGTGATAAGCAAAAAGTTTCAGTATTTTCCCAGGGTACAGTTATGTGGATGATATTTTTGCAATATCCAATATGGAGAAGGCAAACGTAGCCGAATTCATTTTGAAATTCAACTCAAAATATCTATAAAGTTCACCTATGAAAGAGAATGATGGACAGATACCATTTTTAGATACTTTAGTATTAGGTATAGTAATAGGTTAGACTTTGATGTATTTAGGGAAAACACCATTATGTTCAGGTACATTCCGGCTGATTCTTTTTATTGTATCCAACATGAGATGGTCAGTTTCCATTTCCTGGTACATCGGTTAATCCACTTTGCACGTGCCATCGAGATATACAATAAGGAAAAGTACTCCATTGAGGATGTAGCTGTACTTAACTGTTATGATAAAAGAATTGTAAATAGGTCAATCAATAGTCATAGGTTCAAGGAATCTCTATGTGAAATCACTTTTTTCCAATCTCAAAGTAAAAAACAAGAAAAATTTGTCTGATACCTTTCATTCCTCTCCATACAAGAGGGCTGGAAGGAAGCAGAATGGGTATCATATTGGTTTATAAACCCAAATTACATTGAAACAATTGGTGGGCAATCCTATGGATAAAAAACCAAATTTGGAAAAGAGTGGTATATATAAAATAAGCTGAGGGGATTGTGACCAAAGTATATTGGAAAGACTAGGATATCCGTTATTGTCCGGCTTAAAGAGTACATTGCCCATTTGAAATATGGGTGGACCGGTATTACCGATCGCGCTGCCAGAAACAAAGGACAAAGGACCAATTCTTTAAAGCCCACTCTATAGTTTAGTAGTCAAAGAATAAAATGGAATATTCCCGCCAAGGAGTATTCTCCCGCGGGAATTAATTTTTGTGGGAGGAGATTTATTGGTGAGAAAATTGATTTAGTTAGTGAGTTAGTCAAGTAATTAGATTTTTGTATACCATAACTTAGTTATCGAAAGACGTCAGACAGTGAAGTTGTGAGTGTTCGTGTAGTGGTGGTGTAAACAGTGTATTCAGTATGAATATCGCCAACAAACATAACCTAGCCTAATCTAAAGCAACATAACCTACCCTAATTTAACTTAACATTATTTGAATTAAACTAACCCAATTCTATAAATTATTTTTACTTTGTAGATTTTAGATTCGAACCCAGAACCTGTGGTTACGCAATGTCAAGCACCTTTATCAATATAGCTGTGAATAGGCTAGGTGATATTGCACAATTAAAAGTTAATTACAATTGTTTGGCTTTAGTGAGCTGAAAATAAAAGAAAATTATTGTATTTAGGGGTTTGATGAGCCCAAAGTACATAATAATGGTAATAATAAAAATCATATTGCCATAGTTCCGCCTCCAGGTGCTTCCGTAATTTTATATTCCATATTTAGACTCCCCACCTCCACCTTATTTTACTTGACATGATACCGAAGTCTAGGCAAAGTTGACAATGATCGAGTCCATCTAGCTCTCTCAAGTGACAAGTTGCATTTTTGAATATTTCAACTCAGTTGCATCTACAATGTAACTTCAAATATCTTTCAAATATATGTAGTCCACATTTAATTATGAACTTATAATTTTTATATCCTTTATAAAATTGTTTTTTTGGATCTATTCTTCCATCAACGATTCTTTATTTTAGATTCCATTCAATAATTATTTTCTGTAAAACTGTTTGACTTAGTGATAAATTTGAAAAGAGCATCGTCTTTTATTACATTTACCAGCTATTTGTCAAGTACATGGCCTCTTAGGACATTCCTTAGAATGTTCTGTAGGGGAATAGTCGTTGAGAAATTGCCTACAAACGTAATAAAGACAATATACAAATAAAAGTGGCAAACCCAATCGACATATTTATGTTCAGTCTTCGACGGTTTCGAGATATAAAGATTATAAATGTAGACATAAACTATATTTATTCGATAATTTGATGGCAGTTGGTTAAAGAAAAAACACATCTTGCTTTGTAGACCACTGATGTGAAAAACAACAAGTTATTTAACGGATTCTAGGAGCATTTGTCTCATTGCTCTACTTGGAATATTATCCAGATATTCTGTATTTGCATACGGTCAAGTTTCAACAGGGCACATCCTTATTAATGAATCAAATTCCAGACAAGAACATAACAAAACCTCTCAGTTTAAATTACTATCACACTTCTTGTTTTATCTAGATATAATATAGATGATTTTTTGTATGTTATTTACATTCACTTGTAATACGTCATCAATCACTGAAATAGCTATATTTCAATATAGCATGAGTTTTGAGTATGCATAGTCTCAATTGTATCAAAAACTACACATATTTTTAAATCTTTTATAAAGGTATGCGTCAGCATGAGAAAATCTTGAGAAAAAGTCTTAGGATCAGTCTGAATGTGTTGTCACTTTGATATTGGTTTCGCTCTCGGCACAGACATAAGAAACTCCACAGTCACAGCACTATCGATACCTAGCATTTCCATCTAACAGTATGCCAGTTTCTGTATCTATGTAGTACTTTTATCATTGTTTGAACATTTTTTTTTTGTTGTAATGGATTGGCGGCAAGCCTTTGGTTTGAAAGAAGCCTACGAATATGTGATAATCAATAAGGAGCTTATTTACATTCGTAGAGGAGTTGCAGCTAGAATTTTCACAATAACTTAATAATCGAAAGAGTGCAGTGGAATTTGATCGACTTCTTGGTTTAGTGACACATCAGGTCGTACATCGTATCGTGATGCAGTTCTTTTTATGACTAGTTGATAATAATCCTTCGTTTTCTGGCTTTGATTGTGACCTAGTTGCTAAAGCTAGTATGTGCGAGTCTACTTGAGATTGCAACACTGTTGGATACATGTTGAGTTTCATCTTCGATACTGATCCCAGCACAGTGTTCACCTGCGAGCTGAGTTTCGATCTCGGACTTATATTTACGGTGGTATTCACATTGTCGTCATACCTTTCTTTAGTCTGTGAATATCATAAACTGAATCTTTGTTTGAAATCTCGTAAAACTCTATATCTCATTAGATTAATAGTAACTTTTGGAATATTTCTGCTATGAAATGATATAGTTCAACTGAAAAAAGGATATTTATAATGATATCAATGTGTCTTGGTATCATTAAATCATATTGCAAGCGGAAATCCATAACAAAATCTAAAGTGAGCTGTCGAAGAATTTTAATCAAGTGGTATTGGTATTGTGTAAGATTTATCCAAAAGAGGAAAACTGATTCAAGTGAGAACAAATTTGAATTGAGTCGTGCCATGTAAGAAGACGATTTACATTCACAATATCTCGTAAATATGCTTAATAGGAATTTCATATGGTATTGAATCCCTTCAATACAAAATGAGGTTATCAGAAGATGATTCCGATAATGTAACCTAAAACAATAATGGAAAAATGTGGCAATGAAAACCAAACAAATCCTTTGAGGAAGGCTATGTGTCTGATGAGGCCTCATTTTATATTGTTGGATGAGAAAACTTCAGACCTCATGTCTACAAAAGAATAATGTTTGGGTTAGAATATTAAGCAAAAAAGTACTTGGTCTAGTTTCATGAAAGTTTGATCAAACTGTCATCGATATCACCTGACATCTATTCTTTGGACCACATTCTCTAGAACTTGTGAGACTCAATAAATTAAAAGAAAAATGTGAAAAGAATTCACTAGTCGGTGTTCTTCGAGATTTAACATATTTGTCATATTATTGGATCAACTTTTGAATCCTTCTCTCATAGAGCTTTGTTGCCAGTGAATGGAACTAGCTTTGGAGACACGTCTTCCGTTCTTTGTCATTACTAAAAACCTCATCACTGGATAGGAAATCAGGGCTGTAGTGGATGATCGACAACTTTTAATAAAATTTTGACAAAACTGCTGTTGTGCGTCAAGCCGTATGTGAACAATCATTGTAATGGAGAAGTACAACTATTGTTGAATGAATATATTGAAGAATTTAGCACTATCCGAATGTTGACGATGGGGGTAGGAATAAGAGCTTCCATTACAGACCACCGCTACTACACTACCAACACGGAATCTGTCCGATTGGCATAAGAATGATACGTCATAGATCTGTTCGGTATGCGCAATTAAACATTAGCCATGTTTACTTTGGATAAACTTACGTTCGGGATGGGCCTAGCATTTCTTCTTTTAATATGACACCAGCAAATATTATATAGAAAATATTGGACATTTCATAGGGAATTCGAAAACAAAATATATGTTGAAATATTATGAATTGTGTGAAAAATTTGTACGCCTTAGCGTGTACAAATGCTACTTCAGAACACGCGTGTTACTTTGAATCGAAGACTTGTACAAGGGTTCTCTGAAAAGCTTCCGACCTAACTGTACGATGCGGTGGTATGGATTTCTAAGTAAGATATCTCCTATAAGGAGAGTTTAGCTTTGGGATTATACTATCCATCCCAAAATATTTTATATTTGGATGTCGAATATAAGACCAGTCAGGAATAGTGATACAAAAGTTTTCCAAGACTTCAGAAAGCTCTCCTCAACTCAGCTTCTCTAACCACTCGCGGTCTTTTCTTAGAAACCATAGAAAATAAACAATTGCACGTTTTAATGGGGGTACGGAATCTATTACCCGATTTCTGAGTAAAAATGCTCCTACTCGTTCGACAGTGAAAAATTTTGGGAAAGTCTCTATTGAGCGCGAATATAATAAAAACCGATTATGGTCCATGTTACTTTGGCTGCTTACCTCATAGGAAAATAGCCAAATTTCAAATATTAAATAGAGATCCAACCGTAACCAAGCAGCAAAGAATTTTTTTTCAATATTAATTTCTACATAGTGCCCTGTAGTCTGTACACGTAGTCCAGCGGTGGTAAAACATTCATAATATTCTCGTCTTATTAAAATCTCTCTTCTACATATGAAGATTCAGGATTAGGCAACAGGATAGTCACGAGGAGTCAGATATGGTGGATAAGGTGGCTGGTCAATCAATTCAAAGTACAATTAGTAAATTTTAGCCGTGGTGATGACCCAAATATGAGAACCTGCGTTGTCCTGATGGAAAAGCATTTTCTTTTTTATAGTTCAAATTCCTCCCTACACCTAAATAAGTAATTATGAGTAATATTTCCTGTTAATTTTCCACATTTTTGGAAATAGTCGTAGAACACAACGATATAAAATATTTATTGATGAATTTTGATCTATATATTTGATTTTGTGCATGGATCACATTGTATCACCTCTTCCCATACTTTTACTTTTCCATATCTATCATTTAACTTGTGCATTTTCCTATGAAATAATCTGAATTAGTTGAATGAATAATTAGTTAAATATTCAATTGGGGCACATAACTCACGCCGTTGTCAGGTGTTGAATTGCAAAAAATATATTGTACTCATCACACAAACAAAGAAGATGAAATGTGTAATAACGGTGGTATGCAGAAATATGAAACCGTGAAACGTATTTATCATTCTGTCTCATTTATGAATATTTACGAGCTTGAGATATTAGCCAGTTTTATAGAATCTAAATGACCCATATATGAATGTTTTCACCACAAACGGCGGATTTTTTTCTTTTATCTTTTTCCGTTTCATTATTAATTTAATACAGTATATTCTGAAAGGGATGTGTGGGTTTCTGCTTCAAGAGGAACCGGTAACCCAAAAAGGTTTGAGAACAAACGAAATAGGCCAGAAAAATTTCGATTATATCATACGTAGACTCATTTTATGTCTAAAAAATTTCATCTATGAGCATATGACTTATTATGAGTATTAACTATTCAAACTATACAGGGTGTCCCCCGACGAGTTGAAACTATCTGTATATGGTTCTACCGGAAGTCGACTGTAACTTTGTTAGTTTAAATAGAACACCTTGTATATTGGAACATTTTCAAGATCCACGTAAAATATTAGTATAATTTTGTCTGAAATATTTTTTCGAAAAATGCATACTTTTTGAGTTATTATTTTTTTTTCTGTAAAAAATTTGACCGTTAAATACCCTTATAAACTATTTATTTTGACTCATTGATACGAGCACTAACAAATAAAGAAGATTACGTAAATTTGCTTTAAATTCATGGTGAATATGGCAAAGAAAACTCACAATTTGAAGGTATTTGATTCGTATTAAGCAAAAGTTAATAGATATGCTACTAAATTTTATGGAACAGCCGGAGGTCGGCAAGCTTTGGAAACATTTTAATTAAAAAGATCGTATCTGAAAACTCAAACGTAGAAATTTTCATGATTTTACTATAAGTATTTTGACATACACAGATAGTTTCAACTCATTAAATCAATTAAATAACATCTTAATAAGATATATCAATCACCTTTCTATATATTTCTCTACGTTAAGTTAGTTTTCTAATCCATGTAAGTAATTCCTTTTCCGACAATTGCGTGTAGGTTTGTAAAGAGCCGCTTGTAAAATCCGGGTTGTAATCTGGGGTTAACATAGATACAAACAATTCTTTTCAAGAGATATTTTCTCTATATCTATTTGAAACAAAAAAAAATCCAAACAGTCATATTCACTATTCAGGAAGTTATGTTGTATCAATATCTATAATAGGATTTCAATTTCTACGGAATCAGCAAAACTTGAGGCACTTATTATGATCATAAAGAAGGTTTGAAACTCCAATGTTACTGTATTATTCTAAATTCTACGGATATATTCCAAATTAAAACTCTTAAGTTATAACAATTACGAGAAGAGAGTGAGAGAAAAATACGTTTTATTGTCATGAGAAAATTATATATTTCACATGAAATAACAATTTAACTTAATATAGTAATTATAATATACATAACATCTTACTTCACACTAATTTGAATGATGCCATTCTAATGAGTCTATGGTGAATTGTAGGATTCTACCACAAAGTAATAAGGTCTTTCAAGCAGTAATGTCTTTGTCAATCTTCAGAAATTTTAATTTCGAAGGTAGGTGATTGAATAATTTTTTGGCATTGAAGATGATACAACTTCCTACCAGATCAGAAGTGGGTATCGTTAAGTAAATATTAAAATATTTTTTCTTATAGTAGAATAACGATGGATCACTCAGTTGAGTTGTGAAAATGTTTGCGAACCAAACAACCAAAAGTAGAATTGGCAATGCGTTCTATTCAAACCAAAAATATAACGATTAGATTTTTTTGCAATTTGAAGATAGATTCGAAGGGGTTCAAACTACAAGGCAAATTATACCGAAGATGCGATTAGTAGTAAGTTCTTAAGGCAGTACGAGAATCGAGTTGTTCAGACACAGATTTATTCGCAAAACAACGAGAGGATAATTTTTTGCTTGTATAGTCTATGGAAAGTACCGTCAATATGTAGACCAAGAAAATTTATAGAATTTGAGGATCGTATCATGTCACTGTTGAGATTTAGATCTGCTAAGTCTCCTCTATATAAAACTGAAGTTTCCTCAGAGTTTGAATAGAGAACGTTCGCATCAAACTAGGACTTAACAGTAATGAGATCTTGACCTATGTTAGAATGTAAAGCTTCTATATCTGGACTACTTACTCCATGTTACACTGGTGTTATCTGAAAATAAAGTCAATTTACCCATAATTGTTTTCGACATTCAAAGTGAAATACAAATAATTTATAAGGGAATATTACAGATGCCATGATATTTTAGTTTGTTAATAGCAATTTCATGATCAATATAATCGAAAGCTTTAGCGAAATCTCAAAAAACTGAAACCGTATGAAATTTATTGTTAAGTGAGGTATATAGAAAATATTGCACGAAAAATATCCAAAATTTCATGGAAACTTCCCAAACAAACATAAAATATAGTGAAATTCCACAAATTATTTCGAGAAATACGTTTTTATTTCGAAAATTTGAGAGGCCTATAAGTACGATTCAAAAGTTGAATAACTATAATAAAATTGGAATCCCAAGACCCTGTGCACCTCTTTTTGATTCATTTCATTAGTTTTCCATAGAAAAGGTTTTTATTTGATTTTGAGCTTTGAGAATCCTGTATAACATGTTTACGGTTATGTTATTACCTACTAAATCTGAACGAAGATTATATTTTTATTTGAAGCCGGCAAAAGCCCAGGCACTTATAGTTTTGATGGTTGAACGCCAACTGAGATACCGAGTACAGATATCAATATAAACGTAATTAGCGCTATATGAGATTAATCTGTTTTTCTTAGTCCACTAAGTCAATAAACAATGATAGAATAAGAATTGTTATTATTGCTGAATCTAGAG
This sequence comes from Diorhabda elongata, assembly GCA_026230145.1. Classification (NCBI taxonomy): domain Eukaryota; kingdom Metazoa; phylum Arthropoda; class Insecta; order Coleoptera; family Chrysomelidae; genus Diorhabda; species Diorhabda elongata. The sequence continues at coordinate 8,922,558 of CM047929.1, forward strand.
ATGAAGAGGACGATTGGAGTTGAAACAAAGAACAAAAATTGATATCATAATAATTCTTTGGTATATTGAGATCAGCGTTTCTATTGATTGGAATGAATTATACTCCATTTCTTGACAGGAACAAATATGTTGGAGTTTCTGGAACTGTTGGCGATATTCATACTGAATACCCTGTTTACACCACCACTACACCAACATTTATAATTAACTGAAGGTAAACAGTTACCTTCAGTCTCTGAAGACGTTAACTTGGTTATCGAAACGCACGTCAGACAGTGTAATTATGAGTGTTGGTGTAAACCCGTTTATTAAGTAAGACAGGACCAGTTACTTAGACATCAAAATAAGTCCCTACGGTAAGGAAAATTGAAAGACAATTTATGACCTTCTGTGTGCAATCAGACACAAATAAAAGCATCGAAAAATTAGCAGTGAGGTGCAGACTAAATATAATATACTCATGCCTAATGTGGTCAAAAAACCGACCATACTGTTCAAAGCATTATTAGAATACGGTAGAATACAGCAGTTTACTCTCAGAGCAATATACTATCCTATTAATTTGATTGAAATATTGGGATGATTGGACAGAATGTACAAGTTTTCCTTGAGATTCTTGTTTGAAAGATAATTCTTTTTATCATCAAAAAACCTACTACATCGTTGAACATATAATTATAAAACGACAAAAGTATATAGTATAAGAGACCGTAATCCAAACTCAATGCAAACTAAGAACTTTTCGAAAATACGAAAACCAGATGACGGCGTGACTCTCCTTCAATTTGATTTTTAATGAGATAATTTGGAACTGAGTTATGACAGAAAATAATTCAATAATTTTAAGGTGTTTTTAGGGCACATTTTTTCATTTTCGTCAAAATATATGTTCCAGTTGTTATAGTTTAAGAGAACTAATATAGTGTGGAACGGGCCATGTCGTTAAAAATAAATCGACATTGAGAATCGTGGTAATTATTGAGGTTCGAAGCAGTGGAAGCCATCTCAGCGACTGAGTGTATCGAAACTTGGACAGGACCTTAATTTTATTTTCTATGCCTATTGATCTAACTCTAACACGTTTCCACCGGTTTGTATCATTACAGAACCTGTTTTTATTTTGTAGTTATGCAATGCTATCAGTGCCCTGCATTGTTTGGGTAGATGTGCACACAAATATATTATATCTTATGAAACAAGCTGAGCCTTATTGAATATGGCCACTAGCTGGGTTTGAATAACAGAAACGTACCTTTCTATTTTTTACCCTCTCTCTTTTCACTTGTATACCTCCCCTCCAACCATCTTCTTCATGAGGACTCCATCCTTGTAGTAAATATTGATATCTAAATAAGAGCAGATTTTTGTTCCATTCCTCAGAACTGCAAGTGTTGAGTTTGAACTTTCCATTAAGTAGGGTAGGCTAGGTCCATTGGATTCTATCAAGGAGCCTTGACTTGACTAATCTGCAGAGGCAAGATTTTCAACTGTCTTTGTTGACCTTGCCACCCCTAATCCTCTTTTCAGCGTCGCCGTTATTTGGGTAGAATATTCGTATCACAGTGAAAGGTCAGAGCCTCTAGCGCCCTAGCTGCTTTCAATTCCATACGTTAGAATAATAGATAACTATGTAAATTTTGAATCAATTAGAAAAACTGAGATATTACTAATAATAAATGGAATCTGTATTAGTCACTCGTCCTCTGTTGGTACACGAAAATTTCAGGCTGCTATCTCCGCTTCCGGAATTTATTTTCCTATATTCAATTCCATTGAGTATCTCTATAGGTATGGTTAAGCACTACATGTTTTCTAGATCATTAGTTCTAATCTTCTTCACTATTTTCTCTACGGTCGTTTACTAATTCTCTCCACTCGATATTTTCCTCCTGATTTATATTCCACTTGAATTCTCGTAGCCACACTTATTTTGGGGTTGCTCTTGTTATTCTCTCACCTTTTCCACCTTCGAATACCATCCTAAAAATTCTTTGCTGCATTTTGGCACCATGTCTTAACCAAATTGCTCTTTATGCTCTAACTATTTGTGTTATTTCAGGCTCCTTGTACAACATCATTAGTTTTCTGTTTGTATGTTTTTTTTTTGATAATATCTGCTGTTTTGACCACACCATATAATTTTATCGGGATTTATCTTCCTCATATTTCCCGTTCACTCATCTTTGTCATATTCATGATGCGCATAGAACTTCTGGTCTAACAATTATGAAGAAAGAGAAACTTTTTTATACTTCAATCACCTCTTACTTTTTGTTCTTGAACATAGAAACACCCTCCTCATCAATTTTTTATGTTGAGTTATTCAATATACGATTTAAATTGAATCATTTTCACCAAGCTTTTGGTTTAGTCTTCAAATTATTGGGTATTTGAACAGGTTGAGAAATGTTTTGTTCATTTTGATGGAGGAAAAATTCATCAAATTGTTATTCATGGAACCAATCTCCACCATATTTTTGATTTAACAGGTCACTTTAATCTTTTCCAACATACGGAGGAATGTGTTCTGAGGAGAGGGTTGTATTCGATTTTGTTCTTGAATAATCTGGGAAAAAGTGATACGAACAAGCTTATAGAACGAACAGTTTTGAACTGGAATAATTGTTATTGGACTCTGTTTTTTTTTTTCATTATATTAAAACATAATTTCATGATTAACACGAATATTATTAGACAATCCTCATTATATTTATTTTTGTTCCAAGTTTTCTCATGGATTTTTATGTCAAATTAATAGACATGAAAAAGTGTAGCATCATGGTAACTAATAATCAAGTCAAAAAAGAAAACAATCTCCTCGTTACTTTTGAAATATGAGATCGGAATTCTGAAAGTGTAACGGCTGGTTGGCCTTAATAGGTTTAATTTTTGGCAAACATAAAGGTTAATTTCTTAAAAAACCGAGAAAACGAATCGCGTCCAGCTGACGGTGCTTTACATTTTTATTTGTCTTGTATAACTGAATTAGGCAAGGAACTTCCAATGGCTGGCATTTAATCATCTGAAATTAGCTTTTCAAAATAATACGGGTACGCTTTAAAACCTAGAATTAAAAGGAGGAATATTAATAAAACGGAATTGCAATTGTCTGAGCACCGTTTGGGATATTCTCTACGTTGCCTTTTGTACCACAGGGTGACCTACCCTCCATTTTTGTCGTGAATGATTTATGTCACAATTTAACCGGTGAACAAAGTAACGAATGAGAAAATACCTCTGGAATCAAATTATTATTTCCTATATCATAGAATCGTCTGCGCAGATTTACGATTAAAAACAAATAAAAAGCTCAGTCTCGAAATTTCTACGAGGTCGAGTTATAAAATGATGTATGATAATTGATTTTGATTACATTCACTGCCGGCGAAAACATAGAGACCTGCATATTCCATTGTTAATGTCTAATATCTCAAGAAAACATTCTTTTATTTACTTCCAATTTATTGGAAAATGAACATGTATTGTTTTCAAACACCGACAGAAGCTGCGTTAGAGCAGGTGGTGGAGTCGGATTTTTATGACGTGATAATAACTAACTGCTTTGCTTTTGTTCCCCATCGTTGAATTATAAGTATTATTTAACTTATTGAAACACGTGCTTACGACTTATTATTGTAACACGTAACACCTCCACTTTCACAGCTTCAATTATCAATTTTCATGCAGATGTCACCTTATTGTATCTCTAGACATCGGATCCGGTATATATGGCGGACGAGATAGCATTGAGATGGCTAGAGACCTCTTAGTTTAGTTTTGCGCTTTGTATATATTTAATTTTTTATATATTGTGATGTTCTTATGTATTTAAGCAATATTTATTCTGTGGAGTGAATTAATACACATTATGCTTATAGATTAGTCAATGTATTCAATAATTTACACTAGAAACAATGAACTATGCACTAAACAATGAAGCACTCCTTATTTATAATTTGTTTAAATTCACCGGTTGCTTTTTACTATTTCCATTGGTACACTCTTCATACAAAAAGAATTCATCGATAATTCGGTTCTGGAAAGTGAGTAAATAAATGAGAATGCCTTCCTAGAAATTGATTCTATGATAACAAAGTAAACTGTTATGAAAAAAACTATCATAGATTTCCGCTTATTTCCACGAAGTTAATACCCGGCGTCAAATGTTTGATTCTTTTGAAATCAATCAGGACCGGCATCACTGTCCATGTTGTGGAAGAGTTCATAACAATATCAAAACAATTTACCTTTCTAAGATATTTGGTAATTTTGGATAGAATGCGGAAGGCAATTTTATTTTTATAAAATGGAGGTTATTTATGTCACAATTATGGTTAATCTAGGGGCTTTGGGGATTTCAAGAAAATTATATTGTTTGCCTCGTCTAAGCTTGTAGTCTAGAATCTTATAACATAGTTAGAAGACCCCTCAGCTTATATCAAGGCAAGGCAACAATGCAATATTATTTATTTTTGAGATCAAATTCTATTACAAAAAATCTACTATTATTGACGAATATGAATATATTTTTATTTAGTTGAAATTTTCAATTGTTCATAATACTCCATTTTCTTTATTCTGAGAGTATTTATCGATTTTCACTATCTATAAGAATATAATAGGGTTTGCGTTAATAGTACAAATGTAGCACAAGTCAGGAGACATTTTTTCCACAAATGATATGGAAAATCTAATCCTGAACATCATTTCACTTTGAAAGAAATTGCGACAGAAATCTCTTTCTTTTACCATTTCTATTTTATATTTGGTTAATAATTTATCATTCAGATGGTAGAAGGATTTACTCGAATAACAAAGCATTTCTAAGAGATTTAAACAATAATCTGTTCTTCCCAGAGCTGCAGTTATAATAATCGTCAAGTGTTTATTCATTGCTGTAGAACAGGTATGCCTCAAACAATCTATATCCATACGAGCCCGGTCGGACTTCAAATGGAACAATTTTGACGAAATAAAATTATAAAAAAACAAAATAATGATAATTTTTTTTATTTTTGCTTATCCTTTTGCATTTGGTCACAATTATCGAAGAAATTGAATATGCACGAATAAACTTATTACAAACAAAAACAGAACTTCACCATTACGTTCACCTTTAGCTTCCTACACAGTATATATTTCCATGGATTTGTATATAAATATTCTTGTAAATCTTGTACCTTAACTATATCTATTTTTCTAAAATCCTTCCATTAAATACTAGCAGTGATTGAGAAAATGCGCATTAATCATTTTTCATTTTCATTTTGAGCCCTAAATGTACTATGGGCGTTAGATCAGGTCTAATTGAGATTAATTCTGTTAATAAAATATTGATTTCCTTAATTCATCTTTGATATGAGACATGCAGCTCAGTACTATTGGAGTTTGATTTGCTTTCTCATCACAAAGTTTCTTCTTTTCTTGAGAATTCATTGCTATTGATAATACTATCTATAGAGTACAACCACCCGACAGATATATTATCGACCGACATCGATCCTCAGACCAGAAATTCTACTTTCCATTTCAGATAATCTGCATAAAATGTCCTATTTTTTACACGGAGGACTCATCACCCCATGTACCTTGTTTCACTGTTTAAAGTTCTAAATTCTATGAACTATGATCATTTCAATTCCTTAATCCTATTTTAACATTGATGAAGTTTTTCTTTGGACTAAGAATAACCTTTATTCGATAGTTTTAGGGCAGTTCACCCAATGTTTGCTGCAACCTCTCCATTTTTCTTATCTAGTTATAATAATTATAACACGAATATTTTATATTAATGATATTTTCTGCATACAAGAATATATCGAGAAATAGGTTGAAAATGGTTTGATATTAAATTCTCTTTTTAGACGCCAATATTAGATTTTTGTGGATCTGTAAGCTCATTTGTTTGTTTGTTTGTAACTCTCCTTTGTGGCTTATTACTGTTAGTATATCCCACCACTTTAGCGTTCGTTAACTGAGCGGGCTAAGGCATCAACCTCAGATTCGCGTAAGATTTAATGTACAACCTACATTACTTTGGAATTCAATACTTTTATTTTATTTTATAACTGTGCATCCTCTCTCGGAGCTCTACAATACTTATGACTGGAGCTTAAACTACTTTTCCAATTTAAAATGAAAGATAACACTTTTAAATATTAGTGAATATATGTAAAATATGCACTTTCTTGAAAAAATATAAGATAATTAATATAGTTTGAAAAAACTAAAAAACACGTGCATCAAAATGGAAAATTTGAAAAATCCATACAGTTCCTGATCAAATTCTCAAGGTTTACTTGATTTTTCTTGTTAAAAAATTAAATGTTTATTATATTAGAGATTTATAAGCTGCGAATAATACTTGTTATTATTGCAGAGCACTTTCTCATTAATTCCATCAACGTAGTTACAATTAATCTGGTTTCATTACATCTAACTTATTTTGTTTTATTCGAGATTTGTTTTAAAATGTGAATTAGAGCATTCACGAAATATGGAAGTTCATTCGCTGTATTTTGTTATTAGAATCTCGATGTTTAGATTTTTAAATTTTAGCTATTTTTAAAAATTTGATAAATACAAACTATTGTACTTAATAGAGGCATAGAAGCGCGAATTCGTGAATAAAGAGGTATTCTATCGATCACAAAGTTTAATTGATATTGTGATACTGTTTTTATTTCTAGGGTTTCTGAAAGCTGGTACCGAAGATACCTCTCGAAGTAATTTTGGACTGGTAGACCAGATAGCTGCGCTCATATGGATAAAAGATAATATAGTTGCTTTTGGAGGTGACAGCAATTCTGTGACGTTGTTTGGACATGGTACTGGAGCTGTATGTGCTAGTTTGTTGATGATAAGTCCAATGATCATCATGGGAAATGATCGTGAGTATATGACTTTATTTTCTCCAAAGTTTTTCTACATAACATCCTGAATTGCCAGTATGCGCATCCTACTGGATTTCTTCTGTTTGACACATCAGTTTGTTGTCATGTGTGGAGAATATCTTCATGATAATTTGAGCAGTAAAAATGCCAGAAAATTTGAAGGAAAAATGTCTTGTGCGAACTAGAATTATTTATTTGCCTATTTTTTATTGTTACCGTGTCAGGGGTGTAAACAGATCAACCCTCATACTTAAGAATATTTTCACTTCAAAAAAATGATTTTTTTGCTTGCTCTTTTGGAAATATGATATAACTGTTTGTTTAAATGAAATTTTATGTAACTTGGAATACAAAGTCTTATATGCGTATATATTTACAGTATTCGTAAGGTAAGTAAGTTGATAATTTTATCTAACAAAAAAGTATCAATTAATTCAATTGATATTTAGGCAACAGTATAGCATTCGATGTCACTGTATATAGCTGATAAAACGGGCTAAAGCAATCTTTTTGTTTGTGAAAAAATTTGTGTCAGTAAAGTATATAAGTCCGAGGGTTGCTACTTAAGTATTGAAAACTGACATTGTCATCATAAAGTTTGACATTTTTGGTGGTGAATATACTCAAAACGTGTTGTTGTTCTACGAGCACTAGTTGAGTTTTTCACAGATACGTGAAACATTCATCTTGATCAACACTGTGTCGGCAAACTCGCTTCGACTTTTGGTGATAAAACTCAATCGTTGTCGCACATCGCTACAGGATGAATTTTAAGAAGGTGGATCAAAATCGGCTGTTGTGCTAGAAAGCATCGATTCGTGAACTGATATTGCAAAGTCATCATGTGACATGCCGCAAGTTTGAGGTATATTCGGGCATCATTTCCACCCGCATGCCCCCGATATCGCATGAACATTTGGCGAGCTCAAAAAAGCTTTTGTCGATTGGTGCAAATAAATGCAGAAAAAATTCAATCGCTGTGCTTCAAAAGACATCTATAAAAGCGTTAAAGGCGACGAATCATGTAGCTACTCATATAAACCCAAAACTTAACAACAATCGACTATATATAGATCATTCAATCCAAGGGCACAAGGTCTTTTTTCCGTAATAACTGGACATTCCACCAAATATCTATTCTAGTAACGTAGAATGGTCAATTCCGAATGGTACACCAGTATTTGTTTGCCAGAAGTATTCGACGAAATCAGAGAAAGCAATCGTAGGAGAACAATCATTCTCCAATGCGAAATCTCACAGATCAGTTGAAAAAACATTTTTGATTTGTCAGTACATCGAATTGTACAGTCCTTATTTGGCACCCAATGATGTCTTCCCCCAGATAGCAATCAGAATGGAAAATCTGTTTCGACTATTTGTTAAAAGTGTATTGATCTGAATGGAGAATATTTTAAAAAGAATAAAGTCATATCCATTTATTAATACTTCTTTCTATTTGTCTGTCCAAAAACATGAGCAGTAAGCCTTGTATAAACATAATTTTTCTCATAATTTGGCGTTCGTATGCGAATTTAATTCCATATTCCTAAACACTCACTCACAAATGTCATGCAATCAGTATTATCACAAGTCTTGATTTTATGCAGATGAGCTGAAAATTGATAGTCAATATAGTTTGAATGCAAATAAATCTGAATTTGCTAGTTTTGGATGTATCGTAGAGCAAATTTTGGCTTCATGTTTCACAAAAAAAACCAGACATGTAGCAACTCTGCCTCTGGAGAGAAAAATTAGTTAACCTCTAATTGTTAGCCCGAATACTAGATCGTAGATGGAAAAAATCTGTGAAATGCGAACTTTCAGATAAGTGAGTCAAATGAGTATTTGGATCAAGCTAAAGAGACAGACTTGGTCGCTAAGGAAGCTCTAAATAGCAATAGTGCGGAGTGCGTGAGCTTTTTAACTAGTGCCGATATTAAGTCAACCCTAAAACGAAGAGTGCTCAATGAATGGAAGAACAGTTGGTCAAAGTCCACACCCAAGCTTCTTGAAGTGATGGACTCCGTGAAACCATGACCCGTAGCTACCTATTTGATGCTAAACCTGAACCTAAACTATAATTGCAAATTGACTATAAAACACATAATCACAGAGTATCCATCTTTTAACGCAGAAAAATCAGCATCAAATCTACTACGAACAACATCTGAAATCTTAGGACCTAATTACAATATTACTGAACTCAACCTCAGACAGATCTCGATCATAAACTTAATTTAACAAATATCTGTAAATGAAGTATTAACATTTAACTTGTATTGCGAAAAAAATTATACGGTTGTTGCGAATTTTTTCATGAAAAAGTCATATTTGTTGAAGATCTCTTTTAATAAAAATCAATTTTAAAACAAAATACACTGTAGAAATGTAGTAGTTGAAAAAATTGAAGCAACATTCGTGGCCTAGAAATATTCGAAAGTGGACCGGCATCAGAAGGGCTGGTGAACTTTTTGGCTTGGCAGTTTGCCGGATAGCTTTTACCATGGTAATCGACAACGTCAAGGAGACGGAAAATGCACATGGAAGAAGAGGAAGAATGAGAAGCAGAGTACACTACATACAATTTTATATAATAATACCTAATAGAGACATTAAGGGCTATAATACAAAAATAATGAGGCGTATAGATTCATTCAAAATTTCATATCGCATGTTTTTGTTGCAGGTTTATTTCACCGAGCTATTCTAATGGGAGGTACGGCGCTGGCAGATTGGGCGTTAGCCGGTAATCCTGGCGAGGTCACGTATCAAGTAGCAAAAGCACTTAATTGTCAAATACATGATGATTTTGCCGAGTGTTTGCGAAGAAAAAGGTTGGACGAAATCATGACAGCGGCAGCAAATACTCGAGACTACAAAACGCGGTTTGGTCCACTAGTAGATTCTCTAGTGGTACCAAACGATCCAAAGAAATCTATGACTCAGTACAATGATATTTTTCGCAGGTAAATTGTGTATAGTGATCTATATAATACTTCACTATAGTTGGTAGAAAATAGTTACTCCATGAATTAAATCGCGGGTTTAATAGTAATAATAGAATGTATGCAAACTAAGGGATGGGCTCTCAAGGGTGAACTTATTACTTACATTCTATATCACTTTAACCGTGAAGGAACGAAATGAACAGCCCCTCAAATTTGAATAAGGCTAGAGGTCGAATTGTGCATCTTTCGAAAACGTTTTGAATTATGTAAACATTGCCGGGAATGTGAAGTGTTTGGAATTTGAATGGAGTGTTCTCGAAACAAAGAATTATGTTTGTTCTCTACCTGAACTTGAGTAATAATTTCAGTGCCGGATTTATCGTCTTGTAATATCTATTATCGTCGGTATTGTGGTGATTGTATTGAGTAAGGATCATATTTTAAGAATTATATTAAGAATATTAAAATATTAACATGTTGTTGATAATTTTTCCTCTGTACAAAAGGTTGGAAATCAGTTCTATATTTATTATTGATATAAATTTGACAAAAAAGAAATTAGTGTTATGGTTGCAGCATATATACGAGAATAATAGAAAACAGACTAAGGGACGATCTAGAAAGAACCATAGAAGACAAACCACAAAGATTTAGAACAGAGGATTGACAGATAAATCTTCATAATTAGACAAATAACTGAAAAAGCAGTAAGTGATGATACACCTGTGTTTTATAGATCTTGAAAAAGCAGATAACAGGAGATGAAAAACCTTGATCTCAAACTTAAAACTATACACAGTCCACAGATAGTGAATATGAAACTAAACACAAAGCGAAGACGGTGGTAATAAGTCAAAAGACATATGAGACAAAATTAGAACTAAATATAGAGCAGGTCAAAAGCTATATATATATTTTGGCACTGGAGCAGTTGGAAGATTATTCACTATACATATCCAAAAAGGAAAACTAAAACGAAAAAGAACAAGAATAAATAAAAAAGTAGCCATAGCTATATTGACATACAGATCAGAGATATGGACACTCACACCGAAATTAAAAAGCAAAAAATAAAGTATAGAAATGAGATTTCTAGAAAAATGAAGATACGACAAAATAAGGAATAACATAATATGAGAAAGTTTAATTTTGAATCAATCCAAAACAAAATCGATGAATTACAATTATTAAGATGGTTTGGTTATGTTATGAATCGTGTGAGAAATGTTAAAACGGAAGAAATATGAAGCACGGACTCTCAAATAGAAGAAATGAATACCGACGAGGAGCTGGATAGAAGAAATTGAGATGGCAGGAAATAGAATACAGAAGAAATGGAAACTCCTGTGGAAAAGGAAGCCCGCATAATGAAAATTCTAGTATACTCTCCACCTGAAAAGGTAGAAAGGCTTCAGGATCAGGTAAGTAAATGAGTAATTTTATAGCTACGCCATTTTGTAGTTCATCTCTCAGGATGTTGATGATAAATTGTAAAACATCCCTATATAATATATTAATATGTTTAGTATATAGATGTTTTCTGTTGATTTTGATCACATATGAGTTTTCCTACAAGTATAGCTCCTAAGCTATCTGCAGAATACTTTTCAACTATAAAATTTATTATCCCTCTATCAGTTGATGAATAATGCTTTTATTATTCTAAAGTACTATGATTTGGCAGCATCGCGGAGATGCACCAATCTACGTGACTTTTGCAACTAATGTAATAATACACAGGCAATGTCGCTGTTGGAGATAAGTCTGAATGTAAATCTGAAGAAAAAAATGTTGACGTACTTTCAAAAAATTAGTAATTATATTCCGGAACATCACGATGACTATGTCAGCATCAAAAAGCTTCTTTTTAAAAGAAGTGCTGTTTAGATGATATAGAAAGGATGTGATATATGATGAGATCTAAATTCACCACACAGTGCATAGAATCCTGCGAAAGTTGCCTGAAGACTGCAACCAACAACTCTATGAAATATGAACTATAAAGGACTATTTGAAAAGAAGAGAATACTTCATCAATCATCATTGAACCGCAGTAGTCATGCAGAAATGTTCCTATATCACTCAGACGAATTTGAGATCGGGTTTACGCCACTAAATACTCCCCGCTACATTAGATCTGTAGAAGCTTATTCAAGAAAATGAATATCAATAAATTAGAAAATTATCCCTGGAACGGAATAAGCATAGTTCTATAAAAATGACATAACAAAGGTCGATGGAAACTATTTTAATGAATAGAACGAACTTTGGCTGGAAAACTTGTTTTTTGTTTACTAGACCGGAGGATTATTGATCATGATGACCTAATCTGCACTACTTTAAGTATTTTGGAAACTCCTGTTTTTGATTTTGTCTGAATCAAATCTAGATTATTATAAATATTTCATAGTGCAAAATTATCTGAAAACAATCTTAGAGTAATGGTTTGTTTTTGTTCATCCACTCTATCAGTTAATCTGTATTTTCTTGCCGTTAACATAAATTGACAACTTTTGTATTATACAGCCACTAGTTCAATACAGCCCCTTCTATTGATTGTTGGAATATTGAATGAGTATTTGTAAACTCTGACATCGAACAATAATGTCTACTTTGTGTAGTTGGTAACACTATCAAAACAATAAATGCTCTCTCGCATTGTGAAGAGTTTGACAGTTTTTGTAGCTATATGGATAAGTAATTTCATATACAGTGTCATTTTAAGTTACCTCAAAATGGAAAAAGTGAACCAATCCTGCTTTTCTCATATATCTTTTAGTAGGTTTATGTAATTGTTGTTGCCCAAGACGTTGGTTTAAGGCCAACTAACATTAAAATTCAATACGAAGTTCATATGCTTGTTTGAATTTGAATATTGTCTTATTGTATACGAAAACTTTCTCGTGACATTCACTATTCCCTTCGTATATTACGTCTTCAAACAATCGAGGAAAACTACCTTCTACTCTACCTTCACCATTTATTGGAGTTTCAATATCAACTTATTGTGAAAAATATTCAAAACCTTAAAAAAAAAATAATATTTGAGATACCCGGGAGAAAGGAAAACTTATCACATATTTGTTCGAAGACACTAATGAACTATTATAGAATCCCCACATTCTAACGAATACGGGTTTCCTTAGTGTCGGATTATAGAAAGAACATTTTAGATGAATCTCAGTGACAATATCAATATTGCTAAAGCATATTCAGAAATATTTTCTACTTTGATAGAACCTTGAGCAAGATTTACTACATCTAGAATATGAGTATATATTTATTGAATATCATTTAGAGCATAAAAAAATGAACTTAATTATTATATCATTTTATTTATTAAATTATATAAGTATATAATATACGGTTGTTAAAAATCATATCAAAGTTATAAAAGATGGTATTTAATTATGTTGAGCTCGAGAATCCAGATACCTGACTTCTCTTGTTTCTGACAAGCTCATTTATGTCAGGTATCATATTCGTTGTAGTTATTTTAAGAATTGATTGGAGATGTTCTTTCGTAAGTCTTGTGCGATGTTTGTTCTTATTTATTTTCAGGACGGAAACGGTGCTACCAAACATTTTTTTTTTAAATACTGTCCGATTGAACATCTATCAACTCCATTTGCAAAAGCTTTAAAATTGAATGGATAGTTGAAACTTAAGAATTCCATGTAACTTTATATTCAGATCAGTCAAGTGTTTATTCGTATCTACCAAAAAGGCACGATCAATCCACCAGTCATTGTCATAACCAATTGGTTTGCCTTTTTCTAACATGAAAGCTTGAATAGTATCACGTAATGCAGAAAATCTTTCTAAAACCACTCAGAGAAGTTTACATTCAAATCTTGTAAAAATTGCCTGAACTGTCGTTGATTTTGAAGATGACAATTTGTAGATTCTCATTATTTCAGTGTAACAAAATCGTAACAAGTATGGCGCAAAATGCACAATACCTTCACAATCACTACTTTGCAGTACAGTTAATATCCTTCTCTAACCTTATCGCTTCGATTACTGGACTCAATTGACTCACGTCGCGCCGACGCACTAGTTTTATATGGTTAAGGAAGGTTCTAGTCTAGACTCGAAGCGCGTGGAAAATTATATCGTTCTCAGTGAAAATGGGCTCGAAAATATCACCTGAATAAATGATTTATATTGAAAAAATTTATTAAGATATATTAGGAAAAGAAAGGCAGACAGTTGATAAAGCACGTAAAGTAATATTTCAACGAACATTAGGAAAAGGGTTCAATTTGTAGAAAATTGCATATTTCACGGGCTTTATTTCAGGCTTATATTTGGAGAAATTTCAATATGAACCCTTAGATTACTCTTGTTTTGGTTATGTTATTTATGATAACCAAACTCAAAATTTAGCATTTCGATTTTTTAGGTGAATTATCTAATTAAGGAAAATTAGGATTTACGGCGATTCTCAATTTTAAGAAATTCATAACAATCAATAGGTCCGAGATGCGATAGTGAGTATAAGGACTTGATTGTAAAAAATGAATTTTTTCTAGTTTATTCAGTTTTTTGTTATTTGAACAAATCATTAAATTAATTAATCAGGAACTCACGGACTATTTTAAAAAAAATTACGATTTGAAACAATTTTGCAAACGAATGTGCCACTATGTTCTAGTCTAATTATAGAGTTGTGAAGATATTCACTCTACAATTACCTAGAATTACCTAGAATTCATACATTATACTCTACACGTTGCACAAGTACTTAATCGATAAATATTATATTACCATTCATTCGAATCTCAAGTCTTCCGTACCTCTTCAAATGACAAAGTTTAATCTTGGATATTACATATCTGAGAAACCTTCCAACCTCATTAAATTAAAGAGAAACGACTTCTAGGCTCACACAGTAACGATCCTTTTTCATTCTATGTACAAAGTTGTAGAGGCAAAATAATTTCTGCTGAAACCTATAGTGAGTGCTGAAGAAGTCATTGGTTCAATAATATTAATATAATATTGAAGAAATCTATCCAATTAGAATACTTGGAATTGTACAGTCGAGAAAATGATAAAAGATAACTGTAGTAAGAAATTTAATCTGGAGAGAACAATGATACATTACAGGAACAAAAAGGAAATCGGTGACATACTTGATGGTGAGATCTGTAGTATCAGTTATAGTTGAAATTGTAGTCATATTATGAGAGAACATGATAATGAAAGTTTTTATATAGTGAAAATTATGAACATTCACATTATGAGCCACAACGAAATAAATTAAACAAAGATGGAATAAATAAAGAGGTGAAAATTCGAGATATAATAGCTTAATACTAACCGGAAGAAAAATTGAATCAACAACGGGAAGAATAACAGAGGAAACTACATCAGCAGTAAATTTTAAAATCAGGAATTGATAAGATAAAAGTTGTAGCTAAATTCATCACCAATCTGTCTATTTTAAATGACATGTTCTAAGACATGGAATGTCTTAAACCGAATTTGAAACCAGATTATTGTGCACGTTTGAGAAATAACAAATGATGGAAATATTTTGCAGATTCACTGTTTTTGAGGTTAATTTTTTATATGTCTAGATAAATCTGGTATCGATTTGGGATTGTTTTTTTTTTTCAATTCATGTTGTTATGCTGATTTTGGAGTCTCTGTTTATAAATATTGAATTACGCTAATAGCTTGGACCGAGCGAATACGAATCGATAAATAAAACTTCGTTACACCCACACACAATTACATTTCTCTGATAATTTTATCGGTTTCATGTGGAATTGATACAATGTTTAATATCTTTGTCTATGCTATTGAAGTCGATGAATTCGACCTTAGCACAAATTTGGGGTGAAGGAACTGATATCATAATTATCCGTGGCGCTCTACCGAAATTAATTGATGATTGATGAAGCTATTCATTTTTCTATAGCCGTAACAATCAGTTACTCCAATTAGGAAAACAGATAGTAATAAATAATCGGATGAACAAGGTTATACTCGTATTTCATATCTATTTTATGTTGATATGAAAATTTTTTTCAATACATCTTTTCTGACCTATAGAAAAGATTCAGAGAATTCAGACAATTAGAAAGTAGAAATGCAAACCAAATTCGAGATGATAATTTTGCATATTCACTTGTACGGTTGCTATACCACTTTTTTCAACGCTTCCATAGGTTCAAAACGAGGTGTCTCTCAGTGAGGAATATCCTCCATTATAATGAGTTATAAATTGTCACGTGTCAGAATGATACGGCATGCTTTCTATCTTGAAACATAAGATAGAAGATTTTCATACTAAAACCGTTCAGATTTTATGAATATTAATTGGAAAGAAACCTTCAGTTATTGTTCAAAAATGCTTCAATGCTTATAATAATTTGCTACCAAGACAGAAATATAAAAGCACTTACAGTAACTGGAGAATACAAGAGACTTCTTCATTGGAAATAGTTTTCAAGGTTATTTTGAGAAGATATCAAGGATATTATGGTCCCATTACCAAAATTATTTCAAACTGTATCGATATACGAAAATATGCAAAACATTTTGAGATGAAAAAAGAAAAGAAAAATGTATCTCAAAACCGGAACATAACTGAAGATATTGAACAATTTCTAAAAGATGCACCTTATGGGTGTTTGCTGAAGAAAAAAGTTTCGTTCTAGTTTCAGGCAAATTTATCTATTCATCTTACAAAGACATGGCGTTGTGACTACGAAAATTGGAAACTCACGACTTGAATAATAGTTTTGGTAATATATTATTCACGAGTGTAGAATGGAGGTTATTATCCTTGAGGTGAGGTTTGATGACATAAATCATCGATTGATTAATAACTCATATTTTATTCTAACAAATATTTCATACAATGTAGTATTGTTCATTTAAACATATTACATAGTTATCGAAAATTATAGTAATATTATTATATCTTCATAATAATCAACACAAATTTTATATATAAGCTCAACAAATATTGGGTGCTATATATTCATAGTAATTAATAATCCCTTTAGCCAGTTCAAAATTCATATATGCCATATAATATACTTCAGCAGTTTCTCTAATTTCAGGTAGTGTAAAGAAAAGTTACTTTCAATTTCTACTTACATTTTTAATTGTTTAATTTTTAACAAAATCTAACATAAATTATGAAAACACTGAGAAATCTATACACACAATAATGTTGACAGATTTGAGTCAAAATTATATTGTTTCAAAAGGTACTTGAATCTATAAACTGTTCCAAAAACTATGTTACATCAAAAGCAGATGCGCGACAAGCACATTAAATGTAGATGATAGCTCAGAGTTAATGCTCCGTGCCTTAAAACTGCAGTTTCCTGGTTTGAGTTTGGTACATTTTGTATAACTGTAGAAAAGTGTTTCCAAACGAGATCAAAGTTTATCAAAATCTGCTGTGCAAAACCATATTTACAGGCTTCATAACAAGTTTCTCACTGTTCCCAACGTCTTATTGGAGGAGATAGACTATTTCAAAAACCATGTTACATCAAAAAGTAGTACACGATAAACACACTAAATGTAGATGTCAGTGTCAAGGCTCCGCACCTTAAAACTGCAGGTCCCAGGTTTGAGACTGGTCTGTTTCCAGATTTTTATGTGTACAGAATTAAATGGAAAATATATAGTAGTGTTTTACATGATAAAATAGTGAAAACAGATTTTTTATAGTAACACAATATATAATATATAAATTAAGAAAACATCTTAGAGCAGTGATTGATGATTTATCGATCACTGCCGTGAGTAAAGGGTATTATTGATAATAAACTTCAATTATTATATTTATGAAAAGTTCAAAAGCAATTATACTAAAAGATTTTGCTAGTTTAGAACTGAAAGTTTCTAGAAAGTCTAGATCAGAAAATCGAATAAGGGATATGCCGTCAGCATTTTCATATGGAAACCTATGGTCGATGACGACATAATTTATGGAAAATTTCAATGTGGCCCTTCTTACAAAATTATTCGATACTATAACCTAAATCAAATTATCAAAGGACAAATGTTCTAACCAATTCCCTGGAATAGATTCATAATTTAGAAAAAGTAAAACATACATAACGTCAGAAAACAATATATTTCCTTATCAATTGATTGAAAACGTGAAATGTAATTTTTCTCACTTGTTAAACAATTGAATGTTCTATAATCAATACTAATGTAATTGAAGGTTTTCTGTCAGTGGCAAAAAGTATTCTCACTTAATTTTTTTAGGACATTAAAATTTAATGTACTGGATAGACAACTAAGAATAGCCGATAGCCATATTTCAAGGACGGATTATATTACAGCTCCAGGAAAAATAAATTATCACGAAATTTCCCCGAGGAATAAGTGGAAATTATTTCAAGTCCACCGTATTTGAAAATATTAAATTGAAAAGGCAAATTTTTTCAAAATTAAACCAATTAAGTAATAATAAAATACTTCAACTAATTTTGCGAAATTTTCGTTAAACAAGGTTTAGTCCATTTGCAATTTCTGTTGGGGAGAACCAGCATAATAGACGTTCGTGAAAAATGCTCGCCCCTTACATCTCTGGACAGAAAGAAGATATTGACGGTTTTCGTTATTCCTATGTTAATTTAGTTTACTTTCAAAAGATTAATTTGAACTTTTATGTTTCTATCTAAATTTTGTCCCAACAAATATCTAGAACAACGCCCTCTAGCATATACGTTTCTAATCATATTACTCATAATTCATATATTTTGTATTGCTAGAGAAAAGCTTTTGGAAATAAGATCATGTATCAGGCATTTTTTCCTAACAAGGTTCTCACTCTCCCCCATTTCTTATTCAATGATATAGACTAAATTTTGTGCCTTGAAAAATGCACAGATTTTGTTGAAGAACTTGATTATCGTATAGGAAGTAAAGTGAATTTCAAATATTTAAAATATTGCGTTTATTACAAAAATCCTGTATGATCTATATTAAACTACTGCTTCATCGAAGTGAATATTCTACATTCTCACTTAATTCCACAAGTAACTTATTCGTAGAAATAATGTTTTTTTACTCTACAGTATTAACCTAATTCTCGAGAGAAACCATTTTGTCATTTACAAGACTGCCCGCTGTCAGAAGAATGAGTTCATGAAAGTAATCTAAATTAGAATCAAGCCAGGAAGGAAACAGTAAAAGTAAAGTTTTTGCCACAACTTTTTTTTCAACAATAATAAAGATATTACTCTCAGACTGAGGAATTGAGATGTCACAACGAATATCGTGATAACAAAAAACGACAGAAAAAGTAAAAATTATCGTTCTGTTTGATACAGGCAGATGAAATGAAACTTTATCCATGTACTGACTAGCATAATTTCGATTTACTTGTTATTTAAATATACTACATTATCAAAATATTTCTCAAGATATTAATGTGGCTTTTTGGCAAGAGTTAAGCTATGAGGCAAATAGGTCACGTAATATTTATAAGCAGAATAGTATTTTTCTCAAATTATAATGTGCTTATAACCTAAGAAAGATTCAAAATAGAGATTAGAATCAGAATAATACGATTCAGCAAAAATCCAAACCAAATAACAAGGAAAATCTTCTGATTAGATGAATTGCAGGAGCAAAATGTTACTATCAACATCTATGGAAACTAAGTAATTCCTTTGACGTTATATAAGAGTGTCTTTTCTTTTTCAACATCAAACTCTGAGATAATTAACAAGCGCTCTTAGTGAAGTTTGACTCTTATGCTACGTAACGAAAAAGAAGTGTCTCTGAACTATGTTTCTCATACAATGTTTGGAGATAAAAATTCATAATTCAAATATATACTGAAAAGAGTATTAATAACATATCATAATTACCCTTAACTTTTTCTTCACATTCTATACAATTTGGATTGCCGCCTAATCCATTATTTTGGAAATTCCAGAAAATTGGGTTACTTCTATTTTCAGGGGTAATTGCACATGTTAATCAAAATTACCGATAATTCTCTAATTGTACCATATTTTTAAATTTGGGCATTTACAAGAGCTTTTATTTTACAAAATATGGAGATAAATGACTGCAATTTGTGACAAAAGCTACGTTGATTGTGAAAATAATGTGCCCATTTTGATGCACGAGTGGGTAATTCAATTATTATCACAATAAGAACTCATATCAAGTAAATTTTAAAATGTTCTTAAACTACTAACAATAAAATCAAATTGGTTAAAGATTACAAGAATTACAATAAAAACCTCAAATTCGAAATACTTTCTAGATATTATAAATTTGATGCTCAATAATGTCAACGAGCGGGAGCTTATTTAAACTGGGGTTTCGAGCTTAACCTTTGATCATATTCCATAATATTCTGATCAGAAGAATTTGATTATTCTTGTCCATCTAAATATAAGACGTGTTTTAATTGAAAGACTTTGTAGCTCTCTCCTTCACGCAGGATAATACAAAGAATTACTTTTTTGTGAACCGTCTGGTGTACTATATCAACTATAACTCATTCAAATACTGAAATTAAGAATAACGTTATTTTAATGAACAATCTACTGAATTTACTGTTCTGCATTGTTGTTTGACCTATTTTCAAATTCAGAATTTGGAAACATGCTACACCATTTGGACATGTATAACACATATGAATTGAGAAAATGATTCATATAACTTTCATTTATTTTGAAAAATTTTTAATTAAGAAACTTTTTGAAGTACAAATAATCATTTTTTTTTATTTATATTGAGACATTTTATACTGTTATTCGGTTGAATGTAAGTTGTGTAGGATGTTTGTGGTAGCCTGATTAATTCCAGGATAACGTTTATCGGAATGTGGTGGTTGTCAGGAGGTTCGCCGAAACGCTAAAGATTAAACGTTGGCTAGAAATTAGTAGATGTAGGACAGCTAGACAATTACCACTAAGCTTGTAAATTGTGCCAATATTTTCTAATCATAATATAGTTTAATACTTCGAATATTCTGGTCATTAAAGTTGGAAATGAACAAGTTGCCACAGCTCAATTTATACCAAAAATATAACTAATCAAAACTTTATACAAGCTCTAACTTTTGATGCCCATAAAATGTAATGTTGGACGCCACGGGATAAAGTAATAGCATTGGCGAATGTAATAACAAAGTGAATGATCAAATTATTTTGAATAATTTAATTGAGAAAATTCACTGCAAAATCATGAAGAAGTAGTTGATGCGTTCAAGTGACATGTTTTGAAAATATCTCAATCGGAATGGAAAAAATGCTTCCACAATTGGTTCAAACGCAAGCAAAAGTGTTTTGATTTTGATAAAAGTATTTTGAAAAACAATGAAGTCATATTCAATTATAAATCTATCTTAAAACTTTAGTAGCAACTCTCGTAGAGTCGAAGATTGTGGACAACAATTTAAAATGATTTGGTTTGTCAGTAACATTCCATCATTTGCATCCAGTTGTCTTTTATTTCATCAGCTCTTTTTTGACATGTTAATAATATTTGTTAATTTTCCTCTCGAAAACATGTGATCTAATATCTGACCGTGGAAGAATTTTATGAAATGAAGCATTTTAATGAGATCCAAATTCATTCATTGTCAACATTACTTGAGTCAGAAATTTTGCATATATTGTGGAAAATGTATGGAAAATATTTATTATTAACAGAGGAATGTATAAAAGTAGGAAGATGATAAAATTTATAAAATCTACGTACATTTTGGCTACTCTCCACAAATTGAGTGAAAAATAAGGAACACTAGCGCGTGTTTGTTATCATTATAAACCATTTTAACTCTATTATCTTGTGCTAAACAAGTTAGAATAATTTATGAAATCGCACGGAGGAGAATAGGTGAAAGTATCTCGCTTACACCACTGTTCATTGGAAGTAAATAAATGATGAGTTCTGTGTGGAGGTAATTAGGGTATTCCAAAAGAGCTTCATGAACTATATTACCGTGATAAGCATTTAAAATTGCTATATTCGTTAACGTAATTAAAATGCGATATGAATATAAGTTTTTTCACATGTATTTCGAAATGTTTGTTTTCAATGCGTTCATCACATAATTTGTTTTGTTTTAATAATTATTTTCATTATCATAGTCGTGTTAATTTTCAATTTTCCACGTGATAACTTGTACGAACAAACTAATGTCAAACTTGCAGCTATTTTGCTGAAGTAAGGACGTTATAATATGATAATTATAAGAGACAAAAAAAGCGGTCAAATACACTGAGAGTTGGATAAGTGTGAATATTGAATATCGACATATAGAACTTCTGTCTACTCATGAATTATTCATATGTTTAAACGTAAGGATGTATATAGGTGAACATGGAATGATTAATGATTCATGTCACGAAATGAAATTAGTTACAGACAAAAGGGATGTTTATGAATTAATCGATTCATACAATATTTGGTCTGAAGGGAAGAACTGATTATGCTATGATTGGAAAATGACATAAGTCCAGAGGCTCCATAATTAATCAAGGAAATAATTTCGAATCCTAATTATGCAGATTGGTTCTAAAAAGTGAATAAAATTTACAAAAATTTTGGTAAATGTACAATGTTTCACAACTTATGCGATCAGTAAAAGTAAATTAAGTTGGTGCAAAGAAAGTACACGAGAAAAAACACCAAACAGCCACTGGCTCATCAACTTTAGTAATAATCTGATTTTCTTGCATTCTAAAAACACTTCTCGCTCCAAATACTCACTATTAAGAAAACACATTAACATTAATCCACGGTGTTGGTTTACATTCTCATACCTGATATCCACGATTACTCATTCGATCTTTTTTGATTGATGTCCAGTGATTGTACATCGTTGGCATCCTGGAAACGATCTCTTTTGGTGTTCGATACACTCTCCTCTCATTCTAGAAGCGTATTTTAGACCATTGTTAACATTCACACTGTGCTCGGTATAGTCAACATCGCACTGATAATACAAGCATTCAGGAACATTTCGACTCCTCATAAAATGCCGATAAAGAATTGATTAATTATAGAAGATTTCAAGTGAGGCCATATTGAAGACCATCCTAATAGTTCTATACGTTTCCTACTCGATGTTCAGATATTCCCAGAGTTCTTTTTGAAGCCCCAATATCTTTTTGTGTTGCCTCATACTGATGTCCATAGAAGTCCTTCAAAAGCTTGTCTTGCTACCCAGATATGCCTCGGTTCGATAAGTAAAAGCCACATTCGATAAGATTTAATAGGCACAAGCTATCAATAGCTTACTTCTACGTTGTACAAATACAAGTCTCCTTCAATTTTATTCTACTTTGAGTGCAACTCTCTAGAGCTCTACTCGTAGGGCCTGCTCAAGTTTGGTGTATTCATAAGAGCTGCTTATTATTCTATAACAAAAGCACATACATTGATTTTGGCCACGAAAAGTTTAGCCAACTCTCTCGGGTCGTTCCTGTAACAAAATTTTCCCAATCCACCCTTTATGAATTATCACTATTAAAAGGTAGGGACTAAATCGAGTTTTTATTTACTTTTTTTCAAAAATTTCGGTTATACTAGAAACTGTGTAAATTCTGGAATTTTCCTGCATTCTCAATCTATTACACGTAGGCTACGTTCATGTATTTTGGCTAGAGGTGTAGGACGAGTAGGTAAATTATAGTGTTTATTGTTTTCTCTGCACCTATTAGTTTTAAAGATTTTTAATTTAATTCCATCAAACTTCATCTTGAAAAATAGTGGTGAGAAATAAAGTGAAGATTTGTAATGTCACCCCCGTATGGTGTAACAGGAATTTTGAAAAAATACTCGTGGTTATTCCTTTGCGAGTGGACGAAAATTATACATTTCACGTTCCTAACTCCACTGAAATTTTAGGAAACCCAATAAAAACTTAATTTTAATCACTATTTACTAAGGGTGAGAACACGGAAAGGGCGGACTGAAGAAATTTTGTTATCGGAAATACTAATCTTTTCATAAGAACAATCACCTGAATTTTGTCTCATACATTTAGAAACACCCTGTATATGTCAATACCCATCAATGGAGAACGCCAGACATAGAAAGATATTGATTTGCACAATTTTATAATCAGTTGAGTTTCAGAAGTGCGGAAATTGAACGAGATAAAAACAAAAGGAAGTCCATAAGTAGTCGATTTAGGTAATATTTAAGTGAGTAGCAAATAAGATTACATGTCGAGGAGATGTATGAGTATTTCATTGAAAATTTCATTTCTTGGATTCTATATACAATTCAAACCCCATTGGAAACCCACCACTAAAAAATTTTCTGACCTGATTCAAAACGTGCTTATTACGAAACTTTCATGAATTATCATTTCTAATAGATTCAGAAATTAGTTTCTTGCAGGTACGCAGATTATTATTAATTTTTTTTATTATCTATCTATCTATCCGTTTCGCATATTATACTAATATAATTTTGATAACCCTCACGAAACATATTTTTGAAATCGCCACTACCAAGATGTAATCATAATTTAAATTATACTTGAAGGACCATTTTCGTCAACTAAGTGTAATTATTGCTTAACGAGTTGTATCATATGCTGGACGGTAAGTTTATCAATTTCGCGAATTTTTGAAATAATCTACGTCGAAGTTGTTATTCATTTCAGACTTCATGTCTCTTATCATACACTTTTCTACGCAATATTTCCAAAGGGCGCATGAATCAGATTTAGGGGATTATATTCTTCCGTCGGGAGCCTCTAACCAATCTCTTGCTATTCTGGTCTAGTGACAAGTAGCGAGATTCAACCAAAAGACAAAACATCACACTCAAATGTCTTTTTGGGCTTTTACTTCACGTATTCGGGACACTTTTCTATGTCATTCGTCTAAACTCATTCATTGCCTTTAATTAATGTGATAAGGTGAAGGGACGTCTTCTCAATGCACGGCAGCATTTAGGAATTCTACGCAACTGATCTTAAGTATATTTTTTCCTTATCCGATGTTTATTTCCTTTTCTCCCAATTTATCGACTGATGGGAATCCCGAAATCGGCTAGCCAACCTCCGAGTTCATGTTCGTAATTTGTCTTTTGTCCATTCCACCAATCTATTTGACTAAGACTTTTTGGAAGGTTTAAACATGGTATTCCTTCTGCACATTGTTTTATATACCTCCTAATTATATTTATGTCAGTTTTTGACAACCGTCCAACTAAACTATATTAACTGCATCAGATATCTAGCTTTACACCATAAACTTAGTTCAAATTTAAAAAAAATTGAAAATAGATATGAAAACTGAAATATCATAAAATCTTTGTTATCTTTGGTAACTAAATTCTAAGTTATCCAGAATTAAATTGAGGCAGGAAATTTTTTTCGAAAAATCCTATTACATACGATAATATTTTAATTTCAACGACGCGTTAGTTACGTTTCAATACCAAAAGTCGGAAAATATTTACTCTTTTCTCATGATACCACAATCAATCAAATATTATATGTTCATAATATTCTTGTTTCAGATTTGAATTATTGTACGGAGTAACAGAAATAGAAAGCATCAATCTGTTGGACCCCGTAGCGTTAAGCCAAGGGCTCCTCTTAAAAGAACGCGATCAAGAGCTCCGCACATACTTCCGTTCCCGGTGTGAAATTAAGCCGGAACTCTGCTTGCAACGAACGCTCGATGAGTACGGAGCAAACGACATTTCCCAAACATATAAGGCGAACGATCCAGTTTACGGTTATAGGGCTCACGAACCCGATCAGGCATCACAGGCTAGAGATACTCTACTTGATATCTTATCCGACGCTCGTTCTGTGGCGCCGCTGGTGCAAATGGCGAGATATCACGCTACAGTCAACATGCAGTCTTATTTTTATGTCTTTAAGCACAAAACACATTCTCGAGAGTATATAGTGAGTATTTTAGTTGCTCTTTATATAAAAGTGTGGTTGTAATAACGATGTTAGAACACAAGCAGTTTAATTCAGAAATTTACATAATAAACAGTATCTCTCTTACTTCTCACGCAATAAGAATAATTTTCAACAATTGATATGTTCTTTTAGAAATAATATCATGATATTAGAACAGAGATTAGTGAACCGGACATACTGTTTACAGCGGTAGTAAATTCGGCCAAAAAAAAGTCGAATGCAATATTTATGCATGTGAACTTGGCCAGCTTTTAGGGTGCTATTTAAAAACCAAAAAAAACTGAATCAGATATTATGAAAATATCCCTCCAGAAAACAAAGAAAACATCGACTTTACTACTGGCCAAAAAATGCTGGTGTACCAGTCAAAATTGGCTGTTCTACGTAGATCTAATGGAATGGTGGTCCAGTTATTCCGAAAAAACCGACGATCATTTGCCAAGTGCTTTGCTCGCTAATAGCTTTTCGTTCGTATTGAAAGGTTCATACAGTTATTAATTGTTGTTTAGTTCCCGATTGATTTGCATAGATCCATGAGTGATTGTTTGTCATGATCTTATAGACGTGTTTTAATGCAACGCATTGAATTTAATATTTCTCTGCATCAATCGACACAAGCGTTTTTGAGCGATCATCAAATTATGTGGTATCCAACGCGAACAAATTTTTTTGAAAGCCAAATGTTCATGCAATATTGGAGATATGCTAGTGGAAATACCAAAGTATGTCCCAATATCACGGTATGCCACAGCACAGCATCGATATTTTCTGTCACAACAGTCGATTTTGGACGATCTTCACGAAATTCATCCTGTAGCGAAGTTGAATCCGGAAAACCAGCAAAAGTCACCATCACCAAAAGTCGAGGCTAGTTGATTATCTCACTGCTATGGAAAGTTCGAAAATTATCGCACGAAAATGTTTGCGATTTGAAATAATTTTTTAATAAGATGAATGTGTCAAGTATCTGTAAACAACTCAAATAGCACTAGTATGATAACACGTTCTAAGTACGTTCACCATTGAAAATACTTGATGGCAATGTCAGATTTGACATATTCACAACAGTGTTGTCTTATCTCAAAACTAAAGTAGCAGCCCTCGTATTAAGTGAATAATTATTCTTAGAAACTACTCATGAATTATTTTCTTCTGTGAACTTTCTTACTGTTTTCCAACATCATATAAAGATAATATGCAGTTCATGATTTACCATGAGCCAAATGGAGTAGATAATACGGTCCATATATATTTTTATTTAGATGCTTTAGTTTTAACTATTAAAGAAGTATGCAAAATATAAAATGCAAAAATAATATCCGCTACTGGTGAATAAATAGTCAAGCTTCTGAATATGATCGGGAATAACAGCTGCGGTTGTCGTTAAAAACACGCGCTTAATATCCTAACGTATTGTGTAGAAAATTGAGATAAAGAAGAATTTTTAAAAGAGAAAAAAGGGCTATTTTAAAAGAAATATGCCAATTGAGTATTACGTATCTACATTGCTAGTATGACATTACTGGAATAATAGCATATTATGTATAAAATAATTCAAAATATTTTCTGTTCTGACAAGCAGTGAATAGGTCATGTCATCATCAGGTCATCATATTTCGATGTAATATACAAAACTTCATAATGAATTTCACTTAAAGTTTTTGCCAAAGACTTACGTCTGTAGATTATTTCCTTGAATCACTGTGATTGGATGAGATCTACAAAATGTGACAGCCTAACAATACTTTAAGCAGATGTTTCATTGTTCAGACCTATTTATTTCTGTTTCACAGTTTCAATAAACCTATGTCTTTATTATCTTAGGAAATATGTAGAATTTGTATAATGAGGGATCTATATAATAACATTGGTATAAGTTTTACGTACAGGCATTTGCTACTGCGTGAGCATTCACAGGGTCTAAGATTTCAGATCAATTTCGTGATTCTTCCAGAACTTGAACAAAATTCTTAATTACGATCATAGTCTGAACTTTACAAACCCAATCTCACAAATAATGTAGTTATGTCTTCCAACATAGGCATTCTTGAAGATATTCCTGGTAGATACACTATAGAAATCACAGCAAATGAAACAAAACAATTACGATAAAGAGCTGATTATCCTAATTTTACTGTGATAGTGCCGATTTAGTTATCCAAATTAATTCTATAAATTTGATTGTAATTGTACGAGTATATCAAAGTATGTAAGCCTTTATTTAAAAGTTGACTCCCACTGTGTGCTTTTCCATAACGAAGTTATCGTCTTCAGAAACCGAAGGTGAACCCTGTGAGTGTCGGTGTAGTTTCAGAATTCCAATCAACTCATATCACATAATTTGCCTACGCGTAAATATTGCTACAAATTAATTCCAAAAATGGTGGAGAGTGATAATTATTTGGATCATCTATCCGTAAAAACAAAATTATCAGCCAAATATGACACCTTGGAATAAATAAAATTCTATCCAGAACGAAATTGAATAAAGTAGCATCAAATGTAGTTAATTCAGAAACATACTAATAGAATTGATTTATTGTTGTAAAGTGCAAAATAAAAAAACCGACTTTCAAAAGACTTATTTTTATTACTTCAATTTCATTCGAACTATGGACTGCTTATTGACATAAAGTGTTGTTATATTTCAATTTTGACGTATCATATATATAATATTGTGATTATCGTTTCTATAGAGAGAATTATGTTATCTATCAACACATCTAATTCAAGACCTCAAATAAAGTTCCGTTCCGGAAACATTGAGCTCTTTATCGATTCTTACGGAAAGCTAACCTTGTTTGTTAGAGGAAAATGGAGCTCTAATAAAAATAAAACCAGTGGCGTGTTGAGAATATTCTACTAATTTGGCGTATATTATTAAAATTAACAAATTCGTTTTCTATACTTCTTTTTTTTGGTCTTAACTTACCTAAGTAACTTTTCAGATAAAAAATATTTCAGTTTGAGAATGACATGTGAACAATTTCGTCGTTACCTTAGGTTGCTATATATATTAGTGAAACTAAGTTTAGTTGCCTCACTCACTTTTTACGCGTCTGATTGTAATCTACTTCTGATCATGTACGGCAATTCACAATGAATCTATTTTGATCGGGACCTAAGAAGGTATGATGGAGTACAAGTTTTGAAAATCATCCTGATTTAGATGTGTTTTCATTGTTGTTTCCAGGATAAATTCTTGAAAATCCCGGAGAGAAAGCGGTTGAACAATACGAGATAAGGAGTTGCCTCTCCACTTTTCGTTTTGAATATTGAGCATCTTGTGACATGCCAGCCGACTTGAGGTACTATGCCTTTTATCCGAGGTCGATATCCAATAGTTGTTACTTCAATTCTCATAAATTAAAATTATATAAGTATGCTAGCCTATAATATATATACAACAGTCAAACAACTTCTCCGCAAATGTCATCGAAGTGGCCTTATCTCTAAAATCAGGGTAAAAATTTTTCTAAAGTGTCTGTTGATGAAAATGATAGGCTCTTTGTAGCTAGTTACAAGCATTTACGATAAATCCCAGATTTGGTGATAGAGAGAGCGCCCACAAATAGAATTCTAAATCATCTTGGACTGTTCTTTCACATATTCTAGTACTATAGTATTAAATTATGTAGTAGAATTATGCTTGATTATTGTTTCGCGAAATAAATAATGATACAATTATTCGAACAAATGTTTCATTAAACAGCAACTCTACCATTTCTGAATGAATCATCTTAAACTTCTAAGCTTCTATCTACAGTCTAAGTTTAATTAGGTGATTTTTGCTTTCCGTCATTTCACTTACTATTCCAAACTATTTCGTCTTCAAGTCTCATCTATGTTTATATTATTTATCTCATACTGTTATTATAAGTTTGACGCTATTGTTAAAGACCATTGTGCCACAACTACCTCAATCTTCAACAATATTAGATTTGAGTGTCGTTTGTAGTTGGGTATGCCTCTCCTAGAATTTGTGAGAAGACATTGTGATTATATTGTTGTCTGTTGAAGATATTTTCTACCAGCTCATTTAGTTTAATAAATGCCTATAACGTGCTCAATAAGATTTCATTTCATGATGACGTGTTTTTTTTTCCATTACATTGACATTCATCTGTTTTTTCGATGTTTTTCAAGTTAAGCTGAATACAGTTCAAATACATTGGAATGAATGGTCAGCTAACAGGCTTAATTCCATTCTGGTCTGGTCTGGTCTGGTCAGTGTCAATCACAGTATTTCACCCCTTTGGTCAGTTTCTCATTTAGTTTGCCACCTCTATTGTGTTTGTAATACTCCCTTCATTCTATCCCTTCCTATCTTCTATCATAATTTTTACAGTTTGTAGTCTTCTTTGCATAACTTAGGTAATGAGTGACTTCTCTCCTCTCAAAATAGTTGATTCGAACTGGTAGTGATAGCCCCAGCCATCCTGATTAGGAGCATTATTTGTCTAATCTCATTGGCAACGGACGCCCAACTTCACTCAACTGGATCTGTTCCTTGTGCATAATTAATTTGGTTTCCTCAGTTCATTTTTTATACAGTACTTCCTGTCTTAGATGTTTCAAGGAACTTTCCATTGAAATGTCAACCTCTATGTTCATTAGCTATTACCGATCGATCACGATTATGAATTTTTTGTTAATGTTGTGTTGCTTGATACGAAAAGTATTGTATAGTATAGGAAAACACAGTGATGAAATGACCTTGCCTGAAATGACCTTGCCCAAAACAGGTAACTTTAGGTTATATCGCGTGCTGAGAGTTTGATATCTGAGGATAAGCCGCACAAGGACACTCTCACTCAATTTCCTTCAAGCAATAACGTTTATACTTATTGAGAAATTAAGGGTATGAACCAATCGATATATCCAAACAGAAGACATTTATTCAACAACACTGATCATTTTCCGGTACCGGCCTATAAAATTATGTTCTATTTTTGTATTCGCTCTGACGCAGACGACTCTTCCTATCGTAAGACAAGAAAAACGAAAAATTAAGTTAAAAAGCGTACGTCCTTTATGCGGTTATTTCTGTCTTCTAATTTTAAAATTTATCTAGAGAGACAAGACTTACAATGGTGAGGAGCTACCGTACGTTTTTGGGGTTCCTTTAGATGGACCAAAGTTTCATTTCGTCGACTCTTACACCGAGCAGGAACGTTTGTTTTCGGAAATAGTTATGATGTATTTCTCCAACTTTGCGGAAACGGGGTAAGTAATGCTACGCTGTTTATTAATTCAAAATTAGCTTCTATTCAACAGTAGTGAATGTAAGTTTCGCCTTTGTTCGAGAAATTTCATGAGAAGAACGATACTTCTCCGACAACTAAAATATAATTATTGTTTGGAATACAAAACATTATTAGTTTTATTTAGTAGAAATAACATTTCTAAATGCTGATCATCATATTAGTAACTATTTGAAACTAATAAGATTCTCAACGTTATTCATAGATATTGTATTGTATTGTAGATTACATGGAATTTGATTCGTTTTTTTAGAAAAAATACAATCAAAATTAGAATATTTGAGTAACACGAATATAGAAATTAACACCTTATTTGCAAACAATTGAATTTATATAATTATACGTGTACGGTTCGAAAATATTTTCGTGATACCAAAAACTCAGTTCAAGAGAAAATAGAGTACGAGGATGGTTTCAGAGGTATCTGATCCAACCAACAGAACACAAAAATTCTGGAAAAAAATATATTTAGTTTTCAGTCTAGAACCTCTCCTTTTAGTTGCATACACTTTTAACAGCGATGTTCAATAAGCTCGTCATTTTTTTTTACAATAAGAATCGTCAAGCTCCTCTAAATAGTTATTAACATCACCTTGCAAAATCTTCGACCATCGGGCGATTTTTTCTTTCTGAAAACAGAAGATAGTTCAAATGCACCAAATCTGGTGAATAGCATACATGAGGTAGCGATTTAAGCTTTAATTATTTAATTTTGAACGCTGCAATAACGGATTGAGCTGGTGCATTGTCTTGAAGAAACAACACTTTCTTCTTAGCCAAGTGCGGCCGATTTTACTTGATTTTTTTACTCATGGTAACGAAACGGCGCAAAAATTCGGCTTTATTTATATAAAACATTGCCAAACACTCGATGGAAACATCTCCACGACGCTACTTTAGTTCTACTGTGAGCAATCGAAGCACTCATCTTGCGCATAAGTTTCTGAAGTCCAAAGACGATCATATAGTACCGCTTTGTGGATCTGTTTCAACATTTATTGAGTCGTTACATCATTTGGTCGACCACTGCGATGCTGGTCTGGTATGGCCTCGTTTAAACTCTGCTATCGGATATTTTAGTGTCGAAGTAGTAATTTCTGAAGGTTTTTTGTCAGATTTCAATAAAAATTTAATCTCGATACGATACTTGTGATATAAGTTTCAAATGGATTGAATCTCCAGAAAAATACGCATAAAACCAAATAAATTATCTACTGCAGAGATAGGTTGTCAGGCATATGTGAACAAAATGACACATCATGTTAGTAATGACAAAATTTTGGGCTCGCCAGAGCTCGTAGCTATCCCACTCTTGATTCTAATCATCGTGTTAACAATCTATAATCCCTTATCTGCATAACGTGCTCGTATCATGTGAATCAACCTTGTTCAGGTTCTTTTGCCTCTATTTGAACGCGTCTTTTCAATCGGTATTCGTTCCATCCTTGAAATTCTGCAAGATCTTCCAGAAACCAATTTTATTTGTGTATCAATACCAGTTTCTTAACAATGACAATTTTCACCCTCCTTTTTATCTCAATCCAAAAAACGACTTATGTATTCGCTAATCGTTTCACTACACTTGCTGAAATACCAATAGGTATCATTTGCTCTACGATGATGATTGTATCTACAGTCAGTATTTGCTTGTTTATATTATGTAGTTTTATTCATCTTGAGGTTGAAAAAATTTTTTATAGATGAACAGTTTTAACAGTCTTTTTCAGGTTGTGTAATTTGACTAGCGGATAGACTAAAGAATTTTAATACTTTTGAAGAGGTCTTTTGGCTTTTTAATGTAGGACGAGGTGATTTTGATGAATATCTCACTCAAATTCCAAAAAAAGTAGCTGCGTAATTGAATTTAGGAATTTATTTCACATACAAAATATTTTTGTAATATCCTATCAAATACGTCACGTCTGAGTTAAATTATTTTCACAGCAATGGAAAAGTACTTGTATTCGTATAGAACTCGATATTTAGAATGAAATTCCATTATTTTGTTGAACAGGGGCTTTTTAAAATAAAATACTTTCTAATATTCAGTACTACGATTTCACAAAGTATTGGTTGGTAGGTGTGTGGTATGAAATAAAACTTTTACCGTATTTCTCCTATTTACGGGATTATATACTATAAAAATCTCATCTTAGTACATACTTTCAGGAACAGAATGAACATAAATGGCTTTGAAATTCGATTTGCTCGCTTCTAAAATGCTGTACGGTTATTTCGAGGAAATGCTGACATTATATTGAAAAGTCATATTCGAATATCAAAGATTTTCACGTTTTCCTGCTCAATAACTACCAGATTATGCAAGGTATTTCAATACTTGTCACAAGACGCATTTCATTCTCAGAGAATATTATGAATCTTTAACCGAAACTTCATTTTATTACAAGATAATTTTCACAAGGATCCATAATTGTTGTGAAAATCGACAGTAAATCTATTTGTCATCAAATAGGATTTGACATCAAACTGAACTTTATTTTACGTTCCACTCTAACAGAAGGAAGGACTCCAGAAATCGCTCTTACTATATTTCTTGCTTTGCTATCTCCACATAGACGATCGTCGCTTCCATGACAAATTTACGATTGGTCCTAAAATGGAACAAAATTCAAATTCACTATCTTTAGAGCAATTTCTCTCAATTTCAAAAAAGTTTTGATATATAATAAAGTGATGGTTACCATTCCACCCCCGTATAATGTGACAAGAATATTGAAAAAATTCCCTTAGTTCGTCCTTTGTAAGTGCACGACACTTACAGAATTTCAAGTTTCTAGGACTACTGAAATTTTATAAAAAAAACTCAATTTGAGTCACTACCTTTTAAGAGTGATAATACGGGAAGGGGTGGGATGAAGAAATTTTATTATAGGAAGAACCCATCTTAATTTCATACTAACAATCTGAATTCTTTTGCATGAATATAGAAACACTCTGTATTTGCGCTGTAGTAAAGTCGTATCTCATTTCGTTTCAATTTCTAACTTTAAAAATCATTGTAATTTGTAATTGATTCAAACTAGTGCGTAGTTTTGTGGACATGAAAAACGTAATCGCGAAAGATCCATATTTAGGACAACAAATCACAACACATCAAATTAATCAATTTTTTAGGTGGTTTTCTCTATCAATTGACTATGAGTGAACTGAATTTAGTGGAGAGAGAAATAAAACAGAAATAATTAAAATTAAATTCACTAGTTGATATCCGATTCTACTTCTCCATCAAATTTATCTCATCTAATCATCAACTTCTTGTTCACACAAACAACGAGTGTATAAAGCAACCCAACCCCTATTACTGTGACCTTCTTTCTGATATCATGACACTTGAATGGAATACATTAGTTCCTCGAGGGGTTGAAAGTTTTATCGAATACTTTCTTAATCTAGAGGGAGGGAAAGTTAACAATCTGTTAGCAAGTTCAATATTAGAACCATGAAATTTTAAATTGGTAGTAGATAAACGATTTTATATGTACTTTTCAGCTTAGGAATTGATAGAAGCGGATCTCAACAGATAACATGGGATTATGGGTCGATAATTGGCAATTAAAGTTTCAACTGTAAAGTACAATCGGAAGCATAACTTTTTGAAGAAAATCTCTTGAGATTTTGAACAGAATAAGCTTACTTTCCAGAGAATATAGAACAAAAAATATCCGTTTTCAGTAGTTCATTAAATTCCAACCAATATATATCGACAAAATTCCATGGTTTAACTGAATTATGTTCACGTATTAATTCAAAGATTCTGATAAGCACATAAGTTCTCTTTGTAAGAGTTGGTTGAAAATCAGTTGTTAATATGTAACAATTCCAATTAGAAGTAATTTTACTGCGCAATATGGGTAGATAAATCTCACTATTGGCAAATGAGATGATGGAGGACACAATAGTCACATATCATTTGTGCGATCGCTGTTTTATGCATGTTCCTCCAAATTTTTAGCTTTTTTAATGTAAGCACTCGATTATAAAAAACTCTTCTTTCCGTATAATGTTCAGTTCTCTCTAAAAGTAGTAGAAGTCAGAATCTCTAGATCATATTCAATACTGATCTGGTTAATACCTCACTCTTACTCTTGGACACTTTTTTACATGCTTTTCTCTTCTGTATATTTCTTTGTATATATTTTAGTGATGGGAGAACTGTTCAAATTTTTTGTAGTTCATTCTTTCCTCCGTATCTCCTAGAGCTGTTAGATATCCTATGTTTTTCAGACAACAGTCAATTTTCAGACAACAGTTAATAACTCCCTGATTATACATATGCTCAAGTTGTAGGCAATCAAATACTTCTTCAATTCGGAACTAGGTTGATAATGTATGGGAATTTAGAGGAAAATCTTGTCATTCTTATATATCCATTTTTTGGATATATATCGCTACCTAATTCCGCTAAGATTTCGTCGCTTGACGACTAGTATTCAAATGAATTTGCTAGAGTAACATCAATTGTATTGACGTCACTCGATTTTTGTTTGATCAATGCTGAATCGTCACATCAAGTAAGCACGTAAATTTTTCAGTAAATTGTGGTCATTTTCGTCAATCTGTTCATTTATCAATACCTATGTATGCAGCTATAAACTCCCCTTAAACTTCCTCTCCTTTATATTCAAGCCAGATTTTCAATTTATAAGGATAGTGCATTCTGTCTGTTGGAAGGATGCCATCACCGCTTCATTTTACTTCTCTTTTGTCGCGAAGATTCTTTCTGATGTTCCAATTGTTATTCACAATCTTAAAATTGATTATGCATCTAATAGTTCTAGTTCTTATGATAAACACGATGTTTCTAGGCCTATACAATTAATTTTGAGTGGTGTTTATTAATGTGAGTTCTTCACATTCTATCTGCTGTCTCACACTGTCAATTTTTATCAAATAAACTTCCTCTAAATATTCGTGCACTCGCAAATTACCAGTATTTTTGTAATATTTATTCTGACTTGTGTGATGTCTTCTTAGCTTTGATTCATTGAAAATTCATGTATTCAAATTCCATCCTGACTTGTCAAACTGTACATCAAACTGGCCGCGACTCCACCAAATTTTATAAATCTCACTTCGTCCTTTTTAACTGGACAGAACAGGCTTCACGGCCTATGTGTTGGACTTGTTCGTAACAATATTATACAAATATGATCACTTATTCATTACTTCATAATTCTCACTCCGCCAACAATAGTAATTCCGTTAAAATACTATTGATCCAAACTCATGCACAATATTCAAACCAGCTTCCTCTATAATGTACATTTAAAGAGCGATGCATCCTATGAAGAGCTTCATACCTAAGCTGATCAGTTACCTGGCCGGTAGTTCACCTTCCAATTCAGTCTTCAGCTATCCTCTTTTTGTTTATGGCATTTCACTCTTGTTTCTATATTTTGACCTTCCAGTTGGAAGTGCTTTTACCTCTCACTACTCAAAACGACCTTAAATAGTGGATCCACTTGCTAAAGGCGTCCTTACCAATCTTCAAAAAGACTTCTTGTAGATGCTCCATTCACTTTTCTTATTTAACGTTGTCTTCACTGCTGGTTGAGGTTTTCTCGAAATTCGGAGGAGGGTATTGTGATCTTCTATGGCGTAGTCCGTTCTGTTGATTGGAGTGCTGTTTGATTCTTCTCCTGACGTCATCTAGGATTCGTTTCAACTTCCACTCTAGCTCTTGTTAGATCTGTTGAATCTTGATATAATATATCATATATTTTTCTGAACTTGAAACTTCTTGTAATGCTTCTTGACAATGTATTCCTATGT
The DNA here is from genome assembly GCA_026230145.1 of Diorhabda elongata. Classification (NCBI taxonomy): domain Eukaryota; kingdom Metazoa; phylum Arthropoda; class Insecta; order Coleoptera; family Chrysomelidae; genus Diorhabda; species Diorhabda elongata. The sequence continues at coordinate 8,959,366 of CM047929.1, forward strand.
TATAAACTCGTACGGCATTATAAGGAATAAGGATGGTTGTGATTAGGTGGCTCCTGTTCTTCATTCACAGCTTGAATTGTCTTTCAATGAGTTCTTCTAGTGGACCTCATTCATAAGCTTTCTCGGAGTTTATCAACAGGATCGGATTCGAGGCCTACGCACAGTGTTTTGATCATCTTAATTATACTCTATTCTGAATACGTACTTAATTAGTGAATAAAGAAATTCAAGAAATTTTGAATATTACATTAGGTGAAAAACGCTCAGGTGGATCAGTTATTCATAATTTGCTCAATTCATATATTTGTATTGATATTTCCATATTATCGCTCTTATTATACGTTATAAGCCGATTATCACCCTTTTGCGGTTTACATGTTGTCCTTCTAAGATACCACGATAAAAATGTGTTGTGTGGATGTTGCAATTTTGCTATTTCTCCGTTATAGGTAACCATCAAAATGTTAAATTATTTCAATTAGACCTTATACTCCCATAATAATAAGTTTTCTCTTGTATATGTTTAGGAGTAGTTTATATAATTCTAGTCATTTCCACAATAATTGACATTTATTTTCTTCTTCTTTAGTTTGGTTTGTACTATTCTTTAAATTTGTGAAATTATGTTTTGTCGACTATTTTCTGTGATTTAATGGCAGAAAATCTCAATTTCATTGAGTTTAACACTATCCTTTGCAGTTTTTTTGATCTATTGATATATTTCTTGAACACTTCCAATATCTGCGTTAATATATTTCTAATGTCTTATTTATCACCCTTATATTTGAATACTTGTTCGGACATCTAATATTTATGCTGAGAAACCTTCAAAACACTTAGATATTTGCATAACCGACTTAAGAACATCATCTTTGGCGGAAATGAGAGTTTAAGGAAAAACGTTGAATTAACGGAAAGAAACAAGTGGTGGAAATATAAACAAAGCGGAAACTGATTTCAGCGAACCGTGAAATTACCAACTGAAGGTTGGCTTAGTTAATATTAATACAGCGATTTGCTATTTGTTTTATGAGCAACAGATTAACACGAACGGTTCTTTTTATCGAAAAAACATTTCGAAACAATCTAATTACTGCAAAAGCTGCACTTGAGTTGAGAATATTTTAAAAATTACGATATATTGTAGAGGGTTTATACATCCCTTATCACATATTATCATACATGTTTAGAAGAGATTTTTAATGTGACAGCGTTCGATACTTTCATAGAAATTATTAATAAGTGTTATAAACAGAAACTGTAGGAAACGAAATGTGTTTGCTTCGGCATGTAGCCTTAAGCGACCCTGTAGATATCGGCTCATTTTCTATAATATACAACTTTTGAATATATAGTGTGAACGAAAACTGCATTTCCATTACTAGTTAGAATCTCTTTGATGTTATTGAATTTTCACATGAGTTTGATTTTGTTTTATTAATTTTCTAGAAATCCTAATGTACCCAGGAGAGAACATTTCAGTAGCTTGAGTCCGGCTTATTGGACTCAATTCGATGTGGAATGGCCTGAGTTCGATACCAAAGACGAGAAATTTTTGGAACTAGGTAAGATATTCAATAAAAACTTCAAAAGTGAAAACTGATTCTCGAAAATAAAAAGTCATTTGCAAGTGCAGCTGCAAAAATTTCTCTTCCGAAATAACTTTTGGAACAACAATTAATGGCAGGAAAAACGAATGCTTCTTCTGAGATCAAAGTAATTTGAAGTATCTGAAACTCATTAATGAACTGATTACTGATTCATATTAGTATTAACCCTACAATATCTTGCTTTTTGATCAACTATTCATTTTAGCTTTCCCGTCAATTATTGCCATCTATATATTATCTATTAAAACTCTGATTTCTCATTTGTATGTTCACTATAAAACTTCACTTGAGGGTTATATTAGCAATTTTCCATTTTTCAAATACTCAATTTAGTCAACTTTCTCTTTACTCATCTTTTGGCGTTCGCCGATATTTCTCTTTTGTTATAAATTTCTTGCGAGGCTTTCTACTGCTTCTTACACTCCATTCTGCGGTCATAAGACAAATATTCTTGACTACTATAAATTTCTCTATTCTTGGTCTTTCCTTCTTGTGATATCTACGTTCTATTTGCGTGTATTGAATTTTAAATCTCTGAGAATAATTTATTATAAAGTCCTATTAGTTTGTATTACAATATATTTTCCTATTTTCAGATTGAATACGATTTTTTTCGATGAACACTTGTATGTTGTACCTAAAGCTAGCGTCTAATAATACCCGCAAATGATAAATTAGTTTTATCAAAATTAGTAATCTATTTCAATGAAGTTCCACATGCTTGGTTAAGTATGAAATAAAACAAAACCTAAACCTTAAAGTGATATACGATCTACAGAAAACCTCAACTCTATACATGAGAGTGTGCAGGCTTTTGCAGACTACAACTTGGCGAATCCCACTTCGCCCCTTTAGCCTGAATTTGTACAATTTTGTAATAAACCTGAAGTTGGCCAAATGCAGATTGGAAATGTTGTCGCGTTGAACCCATTTAAAAAAAAATAACGATTTCCAGCAACTCGTTAAATCGCAAATTCTGAAAAATCTTGAATCATGTCGTTCTTTGGTAGGGGGTTTGGCAGTCAATCTTCTGAATAAGTTAGTAAGTTAGGATCATACGATTTGTCGTCCTTACAAATCTATTTGCTCCTTAGCCTCCTCAAAAACCCATCCATCCAGGTCGCTATCGGTGGAGATGTTTGAGATTAATACTAGTGTTCCCTAAGGATGATCTTTCTCCTGTACATTCACGATCTACTTGCTAACATCCTAATACATGAACAGCAACAGATCAACACCATGAATACCAATCTTGAAGAAGATTCTGGAGTGGAGTGGGAGCAATCTGAATGAATTTATTGCAGCAAAGATCCAGGTTGCTGATTCTACAAAAAAAGAAGGCACTGCTGCCGAGCATTTGGTCCTAAAATATTACCACAAATTCGCTTGTTGGCGGTTGAAGTTGAAAACAATGTCTTGGCAAACCGAAGAATCCATAACATTGTTACAAAATTCCAGCGAGAAACTAGGAAATAATAATAATTTGTTTAAGTTTTTTAAGAATCATTTGTCCGATTTGAAGTGGAATCCAGTTCCTCAACTTGACAAATTTTCAAGAAATTTAATTTGATCAACGCAATGATTTCAGCAAATAACAATAACGATTTTATCAGAATTGGAAATATATGATGTATCGGAGAAAATTCAATAGAAACACAATTTATTGGATGATCGTCGTTTTGAAGTCGATAGAAAAAGTAAATAATCCAATGAATCATATTCTTAATACTTTTTTCAATCCTTTACGCAGTGTTGAACGTGCTTCCGAAAATTATGCTCGAAGTTGGTTTTGCTCATTAATTTTGTTGTGAGTATCCCAAATAGGAACAATAATTACTGTTCTAATACATGGGTCTCTAATTGCTCTCATATCTTTTGTGTTTAAGTCTACTACCGTGTAACCACCTATGTCACAAATTTAAAGGGAACCCGACACTACTAATTAAACTTGTAACCGTATATTTGGATAAGGTTACAAGGGTTATAATGATTATTTTTATCCCTATGAAATGTTAAACCAACTTTAATTATCCAGAATATTTCTATAATTTGATAGTTATGTTTTGAACTTTTCATTAAAGCAGCTTTATCAAAATTGAACTAAATGATTCAATAATTTTTTGTAAGTGTTTAATGAGATCATCAACAGTGGCTGATACTCTAATATAACTCTAATAGCAGACACATTGTTGCTAAAAAGGCGGGAACCAGAAACAGTAGCAGGCCTAATCATAGGACACATGAAAGCAGGTTAACATTACAGACAGTACCACTGATCCGGACTGTCGGTTTCGTAAAACGAAGGAAAGGACACTGCAATATATCTTCCATGTGGAAAAATCATACTTCTAAGTCAGCGATGTCTAGATGATTTTCTAATATTCTGTAAATTCTCTAAGGGCTAAGAGAGGATGACTGTGGTGTCTGCGAAGGGATTACTTATGCAATCAAGACCAACGAGTCCTTATCTCGTTAATTGTTATTTTTTTGCGTCTACCTTTTGAGGTGAGGAAATAACCAAAAAAGATAAATCAATATCGACCGAATCAACGCTCAAACTATCCTGAAAATATTGGTTAGATTGATAAGAATATTGAAAATCTATATGTATTCAACTTATATAACATCTGCATGTGAAGGAAAGTTTCATTGAGTGAATGACAATACAAGTAGAAAGAATTAATCACTAGTAGCTTTATATGATCCATCATTCGTTTTGTACTGAGTTGTTCACGTCTGTCGCCAATTGTAGCAGCAAATCAATACAATGTCAATGATAATGCGGTATACCAAAATATCTAGTCTACACAGACAGTAGTTACATTCCAAACATATTTCATTTTCACATACATACAAGTAATATCTAAGTTGCCAAAATTTTAAAGTTCAAAATTTAAATCGAAACAATAGAAAAATATGGCAAATGATTTTTGCAGCGATTGAAAAAAGGACAAAAAAATAAAGACAGAAATAACACATAAGTTTTTTGTTTCGTTTTATATATAATATTGTAAAAATGTATATCCTGTGCTCAAGATTCATGAAGTGAGGCAAAATAATCTGAGATTGTCACTATACAATCTATGAAAATTTTTAATCATAAAATATCAAAGTTAGTGCAGACAGAACAGAAGGAACAGGGCTCGCTCTATTTTTCAGTCGGAAATAAAAATAAGAAGAACAAAATCAAATTTAGAGAAAAGTCATTACTTTTTCTCCCAAAATTATGATAATATTTCAATGGAACTTTGAATTACAAATTACTCACAATTAAATAATGCGTTTAAACGGTAAATTTAATGTCTTTGATTGTGAGTTCAAAGCATGTCTCCTCAACAAGGCCTGTTAATGAATATAGGAACATTAAAATAAATCAGAATCAATTCTCTCCCAAGTTCTTTCATTTAAATTAAAAAAAAAATCACGTAGAGAGCCAAGGGGTTTATAGTGACAAGGCGCGGGAGAATGGAGAGCGTGCTACGTCTCGTGCAATGGGGATTATGCCTGGGCTTGACGAAACAATGATACAGGCATCATAGCAGGAGGAGAGTAAAGAGTCAATTACTGTTAAAAAGACCTCGTGAAAATGTCTCACCCAGCCTTCACGTTATACCTAAAACCGTCACTGGTCAAAGTCGCTGCTGACATGCTCTCAAACTGCGAAAAACATTTTCTTCAATTAGAACCGTGTATTGATGTAGCAATAGATCACAATAATCATCAATTGTGATAAGAATTATATTTCAGACAATTATAAAGCAGTGATTTCTGATACTGAAAACAGTGAAAATGAAGGTAGTGATTTAGATGGATTGAATTTATATAGCATAATGATCGAAATATGGGGTAAGGATTCAGCCTTGATCTATAAATTTTGTTGAACATTATGAAAAAATCTATCGTAGCGCAACGCTTTCCTTGAAACGTCTAGGATGATATTATTTTGATAAGGAACATTCTAATATTATTTCTTACATATCCTTAATGAAAGTAACTTGATGTGGGGAGAGGGATTAATTGCTTATAATATTCTGAAGCATTCTGAGCTAGAAATGTCAACTGATTTTCAAACCTTCTAGATACTTAGAAATCATGAATATATGTGAATCTACTTCTTAATTGCAAGCAAAAAGATACAATTCACATATGTTATGATTTGAGAATTCATAAGAAGATCAGAAAAATTAAAATGTTTGTTCATCTTTTCCTCTCAAGACTTGGTATTGAAATTATTGGACTTTAATGGTTTTTAAAACTGTTTTTGCCATTTCATATCAATAATTTATCAATGATTTATATTGTATCTGAGCAGTGGGTTTCGGGACTTGATGTAGGGAATTCGGTAGTGAGTAGATGACGTGAAAATAATACTGTGACATAAGAAAAAATTTCTCATACGATCCATTCTTTGTTATAGTTATAGGCCATTGAAGTTAGAAAATAAAAACTCATATTTGAGTTTATTCTCTTCATTCCACATTCGAACATTATGAATTTTTAATGGATGATCACTTATTAGTTTTTCAATTAATTTTTTCAACAAAAATGTACTATTTATTCAAGTCGAAAAAATTCATGGTTTAGGAGATATGTAGATTTTTAGATCGTTGTACATGCCAAGGACACCGTTCGCCATAAAGAGATATTCCGAAGAAAATTATCATAAACTATAATTATTTATTGACAATATTTAGGTGGGAGGTATTAAAACAGAACTCAACATTTCTAATTGAACTACACAATCGTGTTACTGATTCCGCAACTTGATTTGCGTATGAGAAAATTTTCTCTTGTCACAGCAGTATTTTCACGTCATCTTGGAACACCCTATACAGTTAATTTTTGTTTGAAAAGGATTATATTCTCTTAATAATTATTTCTACTTTTTCCACAGAAATTCCTCCACAACCACAAATGCACTACAAGAAACAGAAGATGAAATATTGGAACGACATATTTCCGACAATAACAGAAAATCTTACTTTCCATTTACACCCAATATCGCATCCTAGTACGAAACCAATTTATGGTGTATACGGCACTCCATCAGTACCACGGAGGACACCTCCCCCTTGGTTGTACGATCATCTGCCAAACAAATATGAAAATTTCAATAAGCCTTACGAAAAACCAAAAGAAAATTACGGAGTGGTGATAACACGCGGTAGCGATCGTCCTGATAATATGGTTGAAACAACTTATGGGAAAATTATAGTAGCTCCCTCGAAAGAATTGAAACAAAGTTCAACAATGAATATTCTTTCAGTTGCCGGAGGTCTTTTTCTTGTGGCAAATCTCATCCTATTCGTCATTTTGTATTTCAAATGCTACAAAAAGAAAAATCAACCATCGAAAGATGATGATATCAGTCAACCAACTGATAATGAGAAAAAGGAAAAAGATAATGAAGCTTTCGTTTTAGATGGATGCAATATAGTAAGAATGATAGGTAAATCTTCTAAGGGCGATGACACTTATGAAGCAGTTAGACCTGAATCATCCCCAAACTATGAACTTACTAGACAAATGTCTGGTAGTACTATTGACGCTCATACCAAAGTACGAGAATGGATAACACAAGAAATCATACAAAAATATAGTCCTAAAATATTCAGGAGAAATCGACATGGAGTCAATAGTAGAACAACGCCAGTTGAGTTCAAAATTACCACGGAAAGTAAAAAGTCGGTGATTCATCCTTCTACAGTACCTGCAGAAGTTATTCCTAAGACCTCAACTATACGAAGACCAAAACCTCCTAAAGTATCCGTAGAAGTTGATGCTACGCCATCTGGAAGAGGACCAAGCGTTTTAATGCAACAACCAATTGAATTGTCAAAATCCCTTGACTATTCGCATTTAAAATTTGAAAACGAAACGCCATTGAGAAGATCTTTGACTTTGGAAGACTTTTTTATAAGACCTATGGAAAATATAAAAGGGCTCACAAGAAGTACTAGTACTATAAGTGTCAAAACTGCTGACATAGAACCGACTATTATAAAAATACAACACAAACATTCAGCTTCTGATCCAGTACAGGATTTAGAGTATACAACTAAAAGAAAGCTGAAAACGTTTGATTCAAATGCCGATATAAATGTAACATCGAGAGATGATCATAATATAGTAGCAGCACCTCTCTCTCCTGAAGAGTCCTTAAATATAATTAAAAGAAGAAATTTTCCAAAGGTACTACCAGATCATCCGGGAAGAGCAGCACTTATCACTAAGAGAAGATCCATGCCTATACCATATACACATCCTTTCCCGGAATTCAATAAATTTCCTCCTGTGCCACCTCCGAGGACGTCAACCCTCACTAAGCAGTCGAGTGCTCCCCACCCAGTCTTCATATCTGAACCAACGTTAGCAGAAGAGCCAGAGGAGGAACCGGAAACCGTTTGTAATAACCTCTATGTAGGTCCTCTAATACCCAGAAGTAAGACTGATATAAATAAAGAAAAACCTGTAACTGAGAAAGATTGTAAGCCGTCACTTATTGAACCAGTATATGCCAGTATTACTCCAAAAACAAAAACAGTTCCCAACGTTAAAAGACTTGATCCTAAAGTGATTATAAAACCAACAATAAATCGAAAGCCTAACGACGATAAACCCACTAAACATGTTCCGAGGGTAGTTGTGCCAGATAATCAACCGTACATGCAAAGTCATACCACCGAAACAAAGACTGAAAATAAATCTGAACAAATAAAAAATAAGATTGAACAAGAGAAAAAAGATACAAGTTCGGAAAAAAGGTCACAAATTCCAATGTTAGTGAAAGCACCTACCATTCGTATCAATCCACAATCACTTAGCTCAGATTCTACACCAACTTCTGAAGAATCAGACACGGGAACCGTTGTCAAGAAAATCTAAGTGTATTATGATTCTTTTATGGATATAAATATCACCTTTGGATAAACTAGGATAAAAAATACATAATAGGAAAAAGCATTAAAAAAATGAAAATAAAATACCGTCTGTTAACTTAATTTAGTGGAGAGACTGTCTCATAACGTCGAAGTTGTTGGGATAATTATAACTTTGTATAATGTTCACAATGAATTGAAACTTCAATTATGATATTCGATCAAGAATTCTATCAAATAATCAATAACACATCAAAAATCACTTACTGATCCTCTAAAAGATTCCAATGTTATGATAATCGAAGCAAATAATTTCTCTATTGTGAACTTATGATTTGGGACACTATAGTTGTAATGCGTTATTTCCAAGTGACCCTCAGTGATTATCCTAATTTACTAAAATTGAGAATGTTCATCTGTCAGCCCGATAATCATGCAAATGATTAGTACTCCAGAAAAGGAGACAATATCCACAAAAAATGGATTTTAATATTTTTTATGTACCACACAATTTAAATATGTTGAAGAAGGTGGTTACTTGTTTTATTGTATGCAACTGTGTCCATCTTCACTATCGTGAAAGACCAGTAAAGCTTTGTCTGACGGGGAAAATGCATTTGTGCATTGTGCTCGGATTCAAAAGTTGACTAAATTCCACTACCTACTAAAACCTCCGCCTCTTCTTCCAAACACTAACTTTGAACTGTTCGAAATATATAAATTCGAGTTGGGTCTTTAGTCTCTCTTTAGCCTTCCGGGCTCGATCCTCTATTTCTCTCACCTAAGCCGCTGTATCTCTCTAAGGTTCCACCTTTCATAGTTCACAGTAGAAAAACGTATACATAGCATCATCCTGCACTCCATCGCATTAGGGGTATTAGAACGAATGCCTATTGCTCATTCTGTGCAAGTAGCGCGCAAAATACCCATGTGCAGATTACAATTGTGTTTGGTAATATCCAATTCACCATGGTGCCTTCCTATCCAAGACTGTACGCTTAGTATTAATCGCTTCGCACCTTCCTCGGTGATCTCGTTTGCCAATATTCTTCTATTATGCGAGTTATTTCCTCTTGTGCTTTATGCTTTATAAGCTGAAGCAACTCGCAATACCGCTGTTTCCTGCACCTGTGCTAGTTTGCTAGTATCGACTGAACTGTGCTTATCAGCAACCGCTTCTTACTCGCCGCCGATCATAAATCTGGTTTGTGTAGCGGCACTCATTACAGCATTGTTAACTCATTTTGTTAAGTGCCACCAACAGTCCAAGGCCACCCACATCACCTTATTTTGTTTCAAATTGGCCATCTCCAGTTCCCGAACAGCAATAAGTGCCGCTACATCGTCAGCATATTACACTAACAATGATCCTTCTAGTATCAGTTATCGTGATAAATCGTGTATACGATGTTCTAAAGATCCGAGTATTTAACCTGCTGTTATTTCTCGTTATTCTAGGAATGTTAGCTGTGCCTCTTGTTTCAAGTTTCTCAGTCACCACTCGAATAGATTCCTTTTCTTATAAGAATGACAGCCTCGTATTGTTCTGGGCCATCGACAGTCCATGATCCTTCAACCAGCTGTTTAACAACTACATTACCTGATTCTGTTTCAACTGGGTCAGAATATCCTTTTAACAACGACTCTTTTAGTATCAATTATCGTCGTCGTATGCGATGTGCTAAAGATGTGGTCTGAGTATTGAACCTGCTGTTACTTCTATTCTGTGGAGTATTTCACATCATCTTGCCATATTGTGAGTCCAGGGTAATTAACAAAACCACCCGACGCAAGTAATGATTGTCTCCACTCTATACTGCCTGCATTATGACCTGCGTTTAATGTAGAACGTCTTCTCCTAAATCCTTATAGTTTTGAAGCCAAGCTCTCGGCATCCTCTATTGAACACATGATATGACAACAAAGTGCCGTCGTGACTGCCGATGAGCACAATTCGCTCCACCGTGAACAGAAAACTCTTGTTCACAAGCATGAATTGAATAAATTCAACAGAAAACAGACATTACATCTAACAACCACTTCCAGCACGTTGTTTGGTATGCCATTTAATTCAGGAGCCTTTATCTTGTATAGAGACTTCGTAGCACCTTCAAGTTTTGAATTACAATCTTATCTCCAAGAATCCCGATTAATATAGGGTCTAATACAACTTTTTTCAGTAGGAAATCTTACTACGAGCTATGATTTTACGAGACTTTCGTCCCGTTGCCCTGAATCCGTCTCAGCCTTAGATAGACTTTTCGTGCTTACGCAATATTGTGGTTTCACACGAGTCTCTTGCTATGCTAAGGTTTTGGATTCAACATAAAAGCTTCACAAGCTGATAAAACAAGAGTCATCGTTATCTCAGTAACTGTTTTCGCCTCTTTAACGCCAGTGGTTGTATCTTCACGAAGAGTCGCTTCCCTTTTTTCAGCGGTGAATCTGTTTACGTCTATCCTATTCACTTTCCGTCTTTGAAAACTTTATGCTTATTCTCTTCAAAGTAGAGCTTTCTTATTAACTCCAAATATTATGTAACAGTGGTTAATAGCGGTGTGTTACTTAATCAGGTGCCATCCCTGGTACCGGTACTGGAGACACGTTAGTGGAAATGGACAAATAAGTAATAGGGTTGCAATGGCTGAAATACTGAATGGAAGTTGAGAAGTTCCCAGGAAAACTATAGCCAGGATATTGATGAAAATTCACAATCAAACTTCAGTTATCATTAACAAAGTGTAATATCAAATAAATGCAGATTGATCTATCATTGGTTGAAATTGAGTCAACATCTTTTGATCTCATTACTTCTATCATGAATTGGAATATCATTTGCGGTGATTCGTTGGATACAGGTAAACAAGATAACTGTATGATTGTATTGAATTCCTTTTATAAGGATATTCCTTAAAGCCGATATATATACATGTAAACCTAGACCATTTAGTTTGAGAAATTTGACATATATGTAGTTCGAAAAGAGGGATGCATGATTATTTTGAAATAATTATTTTACTCCTGAATACTCAATCGAAAACAAGATATATATCATTATGATCCCAGTATAAGAAAAAAGTCAATCTAATGAAAGAAAGTATACAGTTTAACACTAGAAATATACCTGAAAGTCTTATTATGCCAGAGAAATAGTATCGATAGGTACTACGGTGTAAATCATATTTCACTCACAATTGTAATTAATATAGTAAGGATCAGGGTATTATATTGAAGCAATAAGAATATATTCGTACATACTCAAAATTATACACCTAAAGTTTGTATCAATATAACGTTTGGATAATCATATGTTATCAATTCATAATGTTTATTGTGAACTTTGGTACACAGGTGATATATCAATCTATATAAAGCAGCTTGAGGCCAACTATTAGATATAATTATGTATTGTATTTATATTAGACCTAGATATATGTTTGATTTTAACAATTTCAAATACAAGGTGTTCACAAAGAGAAGCGTAACTTGTTAATATTGCGATTTGAATAGAAGGTGTAAATTTTTATTGACGATGTCTAAAATTCAACTGTGTTCACGGAAAAAGAGGAAAAATGATTTTTTTACTATGATCGAAAAAGTGAGCTGATTGTGAAGTTTTGCAGAAAATATTTGTGCATCCATTCGGTAAAGTGAAAGATCGTCATAACCATAGAATGCAATGAATAAAAAATACATCCAGACCACTTATCGACAATTAAATACAGTCACAATTCGCTTTTGGACATGCAGAAGGAGACATCTCAAAAATACTTGTTTTGAACAAGCAGCAATTAGAAATATTGCAATATTTTGACGATAGTATTTATAAAACAACGTGTTCAATCAAATTATGTTTTTTCCTCAAGAAATAACTCTATTTTTTGTATACACTGTTTAAAAAAAAATTAAAATCTGAGATTTATAAACTTATGAAATGAAGTGAGTAATCTCAGGGATACAAATAATAACCGGACATCAATATGAGATAACTCTTAAGACACTAGAGAAATTTTTATGAAACTACTAAAAAATCTCGTCAATTGAATTTTTTTTTCTCCTCGGATAAGACTTTGAAAGGCTCTTCTGAATTATAAATGTTTCTATAAAACACCTTTCCATAAGTCTTATCGTACTTTATCCATCTAAACAACTTTCCATAGAAATTGTTCTCCATTTTTGTTCAAGTTTTTTAGTTGAAAAGTTGTTTTCAAGAGATTGGCAAAATTTAAAAAAAATTGTATTTTTTCATTTCCATCACTTTGATTAGACGTTTTTTTTCCACAAAGACTTACCAGTTGATACCAGTCTCGAGGAGATTTAATGCATTAATCAAATTAAAAATTTATGATCCACCACTGAAAGAGTAGAGAGCTGCATTAGAATAATAAACATTATGGCAACATGTGAATTCTTATTCTCCATAACCTCTATAGTTGTCGGAATATAGTATAAAATGCTTAAAATCCTTACCTTGTGATGAAAGCCGCCTATATAAACATTCGGTTAGCACCTCTGCCAAATATAGTCTCATACCACATGGAATGAAGAACGCTTTCATATTTTTTTATTCGAGAATAATGACTTTTATAGGATGGCACAGAAAGGATGTGACGTTTAATCATATCCAATTTCGAAATTACAATTTTGTTTGTTGGTTCGTGACGTCCCTTCTAGGGACATTTTTTTTTCTAATAACATCATCTACATATTTATTTGTCCTAAATATTTTTTTAAACAAACTTCGCAAATTTAGACTAATACACCAACTGCTCGAAAATAAAATTTATATATATCAAATCATACGTATTTATATTGAAATAACTTCAATCCGCTATATTTCAACTCAAAAATTAAAGTATAAGAGAAACTATCGTCTCTTGTGTGAATTCGATAACTCTTCTAGCATTGATAACTTTTAGTTGGAAGTACAGTTGCCTCCGTTTGTACATCTTCATATTACTGAAGAAGACTGTCTAACTTATCTCATTTTACACTTATTTAGACTTCTTTCCTTTTGCACGTGCAAAAGCGAGTTTTAGATAATATACTGATTCTGATACTAGATGTATGTGGGAACCTAGAACATGAAATATGGATTGGGAGAAGGGTCAGTGAGATCCATTGATTCAGCCTACAGACTATAAGATGTCCTGAAAACGTTGGATACTAATAAAAATCTGATAGTTAGGATGAGCGGAGGAATATAATAGGTACTATTGATAATTCCTTTCCAAATTTTTAAAATAGATTTGAATGCTGTCCAATACAGATTTGAAATCAGTTGGAACATCTAATTGAATAAGCTCTTCGTTCCTTTTGATAATTTTTGTGAGAAAAATATTACTGTTCTGAATGTTTTTTTCAATTATATGCTTATAAATTTGAGAATTTGTTGATACTTTATTATAGTATGAAAAGACTCTCTTATCATCAACATATGTACGAGTAGTTGACCTGAATTATTATTTTTTTAAATTTCATATACATCGAAATATTAGCAGGTTACCTTAATTTACGATGAAACTATATGATATTTGAAATATATGTTGTTTCAATTGTGTTGGGATATTTAGGGTAATTTATTCTAATTTAATATAATCAATAAAAATTTTACATCTTGAGTTTCTTTCTTTCTTTTTTCTTTTTCTTACCATGTTGTTGCTCCCGATAAAATTCATATCGAGGAATATTCTGAATTGCTAGTTAATTTTGAGATAGACAAATTGAAACGAATATTTATAATTGGATATGACTTTATTATTATCCAAAATATTCATCATTAAGATTCATACATTTTTCCATGCGTTTGATCCAATTGTCGAAGCATGTTTTCCATTCAGATTGAGGTACCTTCTAAACATGTGATTTGAACGCAACAATCATTTCATCAGGTGTAGAAAACACCAATTATTGGGTGCCAAACAAGGCCTGTGAAGCAGATGGCCAATCAATTCCATATTGGACTCTTCAAAAACGTTTTTGTTTGCACTGATGTGTTAAAGCTCGTATTTTCATGGCGGAGAATTATTCGTCTTCTGCGTTTGGTTCATAGAGAATTTTTTCACGAAAATTTTTGTGATTTGATTCTATTTTTTGACCAAGATGATTAATTCAAGTATCTTTAAGAACTCAAATAGCAATTGTTTGCTAACACGTTCTGAGCACGGTCACTATTGAAAATGACAAACTTTATGTTGGCCATGTCAGATTTGATATATTCCCATCAGTGTTGCCATATCTCAAGACTTAGGTAACAACACTTATAAAAATAGGATTTTTGATCAAATTAATCGATCTACAATCTGGTATGATTCTTTTTTATTCTAGAACTCAACATTGTTTAATAATTGTCTGTTTAGCTAAAGTGATAATGTGGTGTAAGAATCTGATTTATCTAAACAGACATTACAAATTATATGACTCTGTGAGACCAGCTCTGGTAGTTGAAAAATATTTTTGTTATATCTTCATCTATTTTGAGAAATTAAACACAATTAAATATAAATAGTCTCGAAGATAATTGATATTTATTCATTTCGAACATAGCAGAGACAAAAGAAAGATATGGATTGATATTTCTAATCAACAGTCATCGAGACTATTTACTTACATAAAAACGATAAACAAAAAAACTGCTAAGACCAAATTTGGAAGCATATTTTTCAATCTGTCAGATGAAACAAGTTCTTAAACTATTTTGTAGTATAGTAGTATAATTAATATATTAATAATTCGAACTATAATAGATTCTTCACCTAAAAACTAAGAATAATAAATTTTCCTGAAATTAAAAGACTTGCAGCAAGACCAAGGAAATATATTTTATCAAAATACCACGTATGTAAGACCAGACGATCAATGTTTCTATAATAAACTGAGGTACAGGAATTATTGTCATAAATAGTTATTTCCTTAGGTGGGTATGAATGATGACTAAAAAGTATATATATATATATATATATATATATATATATATATATATATATATATATACATATAAATTCGCTACATATGCCTGAATTGTTTATTAGTTTATATCACGTGTAGCAGGTACGTAAACACATAAATTCGGCTTATTATGTATTCTCTGACCATAGAACATTTGTTGAATCAGTGAATGCCTAATCAACTGTGGCGAATTGAATCCTCTGCTTTAATTGCGGAATTGTTTGAGGTTATTCCACTCCAATTTATATATTTCGAAAACCCATTCTAACATGCGAAATATTCTCGACTACAAGCAACATTCGCAATAATTGGTATTGTGTGGAGCGAGTTTTTTATCATATATTTATCAGTAATAATTGGTAAAATTTTTCATGTACAGTTTCATAAACCAAATATAGTTTTTATTTATTCATTCATGAGCAATAATTTTGTTTAAATGGCAAAATTTCCGAAAATAACTTCGTACATAAGGAAAAGTTCAGTGGTTACCAAGATATTCAGAATATCTATCATTTATTATACTTTTTCTTCCATATGCTTCTGATTTTGATATAGTTTCTTATTTGGATATGACTCTGATAATATTGATAAAGATAATTCCCATAAAATGGTCTTACGCTCTACAAAATAATATTTTTTGCTAGTTTCTTGAAGATATTCTGCTAATTCATTAAAACTGTTGATATATTTTCCACTTTTAACACTATTTGTTTCTCAGTTATATCTGTAGGAATATTAAAGCTTCTGTACACTTTATGTTCTATCCATGCGACATTATTTCATTGTTATCTTCAATTTATATCCCATTCAATAATTTCAATCTGAATAAGAGTTGCTGCATTTATATATCAGTGCCATTTTTTATAATTCTAGCAGTTTACAGAATTTCTATTAGAACTCAAATGATCATATTCATATTCGTTTTTTCTGTGAATATGTCAATGCGATATTTCTATATTATTTCTCTGTCCTTAATGGAATATAATAATTTGGTTACCTCTTAATAGTGTAACCAATATTTGTTTATTCTTTTTACCTTTTAGATGTGTTTTATCGGATTTCGCTTGTATTGTTGCCAGTCATTAGGTATTGTCGGCATTTCTTTTGACCAATATTCACTCTCATAAATTGAGTTCCTTTCGTATATTTCTGCTTTTTTATGAGCTTATTATATGATGTTTTAATTATAATATCTTAGAATGGATTTTGTACCCTCTAAAAAAAGCCGAGTCGAAATACTGGAAGGATGATAAATTTTCCCTGCTTGTGGTTACCTATTCTGTAATAACCTATTCTTTATCGTCGGTGTTGCAGGCTTTCTGTGATTTCCATGCGACCTGATGAACCGGTTCTTCAACCAAATGACCGACGATAGAGAATAATGCAGCAGTATCTGTACCCGCTCACCCTCTTTTGAATTTAAAATAAACATAAGAAAACAAAAAATTTTCGAAAATCCAAAAAAAAATTCCTCAAAAATAAAAAAAAAATAAATAATATTCCTTAAAAAAATACCCAAACCGAGAAGATACCTTTTTGCTTATAAGATTAGTTTTCGTTTTTTCTGGCCAATATCTCCCTTCAGAAATAGTTGGGCAAACACAACCCCATGCAACCACTATAACCCCAGCCCTGCAGAGGAGCTATCCCTATATCAGGGTCCACTCCAACAAACCCCCCCTCTACAAAAATCGATCCTCCTTATCCTACCAAATCTCAACCAACGAATCTATCTCTTTCTCTCACCTATTTTTCAAATATAACAACAGAACGTCATTATGACGAAGTTTGAATGGAGCGTCACCTGTTTTCGAAAATATAGGTAAACGTGTTTTTGGTTTTGGTAGTTTTGGATTTATGTACATTTGATAATTTCTTCAATGAACTGTGTCAATGGCTTCTGGTAAGTTCAAAATTTTTGTACGTACAACTAATATTTTGTTAAATTGTTGTGAGACAAAGTGGTACAAAATGAAATAAAAAATCAGCTCAATCAGAATACTTAGTTGAGTTGTCTTCTTTGTAAGTTGAAAAGACCGGGTAGTATTCATGATGGAAAAACATCGGGCAGACCAGCAATTTCTAATACTTCCAATACTTCTGCAACATTGTGTCACATTTGTATGTGATGCTAAAGAACTATACAGTACACAGGTCATTTTGAAAGCAAAAATGTCACGTATACAAATTAAAAATAATCCATTATATCTTAGATGAGCGTTTAAATCATGAAAACTCGACTACCATACTCTGCTTAAACTATTTCTTTTAGTAACAGTACTTTTTATCTAAATGGAAGAATGAATACACAAAATCTGAGGTATATAAGTATCGCAATTCCTCACACTTTGAGTAAAATATATATTCACAATCTTTTTCTCTGGTTTATGGAATAATAACATGAATGGTGAGATTATTCTCGAGATGTTCTAAGCTAATGTATATTTTTTTGGTAATTTGGTGATAATCTTCAAATAGAAGGGTGCTTCTCCAAACTATTACGATTGTTTTGTGATGAGAGATTTGGTGTTTAATAAATTGAGCTTCGAGATTGAATGAAATGGATGAAATATTGTTGGATTTTAGATTAGCACAAGCAAGATTGGTATCACTTAATAAGTTTTTTATATAATCTTTAAAAAGATGTGTAGCTTGCCATATGGTTGGTTACAATTAAAACTAATTTTCATAATAACCTTTTGACATCTACCATGACTAGTAGAAAACATTACAACCCTTAATATGAATATCACCAAAGCTTCCAGAAATTTCAACTTAATCTTAATATTCAGTTTAAAACACCAATTTCTATTTAATCGTTCCAATAGGAAAGAATACTGTTGCACTTCATGGTATGATAAGGCAATGATCTGAGTTATTCTGATTACAAATATTATTTTTGTGCTGTTCTTACTAAAAGATCTTTGTCGTGCTATATTATTCCCCATTCAATATAGAAATATTGATGTTATTAATTACTTCTATCGATAATCTTGACTTGAAATCTTTTTTACCGGGAAACTTAAAAGAAATTGATATCAAGATTTACCATCCTTTCCATCTCATATTTAGTTTCACTTGCTTTTTTCGGGAATTAACGTTCCATATGAAGTTTATTAAAACTGTAACCAATATTAGTAACTTGTTGCTTATCATCAATTTTTTCTAATTCAGTTTAGAAGAATATGTTGCAATTTTATTAAGAATTGTAATAGAAACAAATTATTCTCCTCGAGTTTATCGAGAATCATTTTTATTCGATTGAAAAGTCGATCAAATAAGTTTGGAGTTGAAAATGCGACTTATTCTGACCTCATTTTCCAAATTGAATCCACATTGTCACTGGAAATCGAGTTTGGTCAGTTAAACTATCTTATATTTATGGAATTCAACGAATAGATGGTGAAACAGGAAGTATTTCCGTTTAGAGCGATGGATTTAGAATTTTAATGTACATATATTTTAAGAATCAACATTGTTGGAAGTAAGTGCAATTGTGTTGTATATTTGAGAGACTTTGGAACAAAAATGTTTTCTGTTTATACGTCATACTGTAAAATTCAGTTACGTTTTTTCCCAAACGCTGAAAACATTTTGTTATCCAATTATGGTTTACTCTCATTATATGGTTACTTCTAAATAAATTTTTCCATTTTGCAGTCCAATAAAATTCGATTTTAGTAGCAGTACGTAAGTTTTGAATGCTGTTTCTCTTGAGGAAATCATTAATACGATATGTAATTCATTATTAGTGATAATCTTAACACTAATTTATTGACGATAATCAGTTAATTCTTTTTTTTGCTGTTCATATATATGCTAAAATAATTGCCATTATTTGTTACTCATAGCATCGATCGGCTTTCATTATTTCAATTCCTAGTTTTTTTTTGTATTTTTCGTACATTTAAGAAGAGAAACGGATCGAGTTAACCCTTTCGGAAGCAACGTTTAGAGCAGTTGTCGCCAAACTTTAGAGTTAGTGAGCCATCCTAGCATTTATAAACCTTTTAGGAATATAAACCTAGGAATATTGGGCCAAAGAAAGTACACGAAATGGAATTCAAACCAGTTTATTACAAATGAACATTTATTTCTTGTATTGGTCAAAATATATAGAAAGTGTGACAAAAGAAGTTAAATGTTCATTCCAATGAGAGGAGTGGAACTCTTTTTGACAATCAAGTATTTTCTTGAAGTTTGGAGAGTGTGTTGTAGCCGCCATTCTGATGCAGTTGTCCAAATGTTCATCAGCCAGACTGTTTCTATATTTGTTTTTTATGAATTTCATACTTGAAAAAGATGCTTCACACAAGTATGTAGAACTGAACATAGCTTTCAATCTCAATGCAACTTAAACCTCAATTGGATACTTTTCTTTGGTGACTCGGCCAGAGATTTTCACTGTTAGAGAGGAATTTTATTTATAGGTCATTCTGAAAATCATTCTATTTCAACGGCAGCCTAATCTCCACCAAAATGTTTCACAACACAAGCTGTAAAATCTTTTGCATAGATCTCTACAAAGGAAGAGTTGACAAACTGTGCCAAAACCTTGGAATCTTTCATCAAATTGTTATCTTAAGTCTGAAAAAATTTCCACGTATTCTCTATTATTACTAGGGGGTTGTGAAGGATTTTGTTTGTCAACGATCTGCTTCAGACTTGTATTTAAACTGGGTTATATTCTTTTCCCACAGCTTCAGATGCTCATCTCAATTTTTCACTTATATCAGTAAGAAAGGAAAAATCTTGTAGCCATGTGGGGTCTTCCAGGTAGGTAAAAAGGTCACCTCGATCTTCCAAGAATTTCACTAGTGCAGGTAGCAACTCTTGGAAACGTTGCATAACTCTGCCTCTACTAAGCCAACGAACTTCTGTATGAAGCAACAGATCACCATACTGTCATTCTCATTTTCATATTTTATCATTTTCCACGCAATAACTGCTTGTGTATGATGAGATGCTGAGACAAATATTTTGATAAATTGAACACATACGGCATAGACATAACTCACTCTGACTACACGCGTAACAATAACAGTCTGCGAAACAAAAACGTGTAACTCCAGACACTCAGTGTTGCTCGATGAGCAACTGTTTGGTTACCACTGGTCTAGAGCAATGAACAAAATGTTCACACCCCGTATATAATTTATCAAAATGATTTTGAGCCCACAACATTTTGTCCACTGCAATTTACACATGCATAGAACCAGTTCGAGATGCGGTTGACATCTTTGATTGACTACCAATCATTATTTTCGCCGGCAATACGTACCTCATATTTCAAGAAATTTTCCACAACAAACCCTAAGAATTTTACAGATTCAACGACGTCGATGGTGGTGTTATTTAGTAAAAAGCCTACATGTCATGGATTGACGTACACGTACAAAGATTTGAGGTGTATTTCTTATGGTGTTACACGCTATTTGAATACGATTCATCAAATCGTTGTTATTAAATATGGATGTGGTGTAGACTGATGATTCAAGGTAATTTCCAGCATTCATTATGAATCGTATTACATTTTACATCTTTACTGTTTTCTCTTAAAAAAAATTATAAATTATGCTGCTATTGGTTCTGAGAAAAAAATTTCAAGTTGTATTTTTTTTCATAAAAGAGTTGCTTATTTCACAACCGTATTATGTAACAGAAATATTGGTAAAATTTATGTAGTTAGTCCTTTGGAGGTGCAAATAACTGAAATTCTAGATAAAGAAATAAAATTTTGGTTACTACCTGTTAAGGGTGATATCCGGGAAAGGAGAAGGCTGAGGAAATTTTATTATAGGTAAGACCCATCTCAATTTTTTCACTAGTAATCACCTCCTGAATCTTGGGAAAACCCCATCTTACTTTCATAGGAGTAATCATCTCCTCAATCTTGTCTCATGTATTTAGAAACAAGTATGCAAGTTCATTAGAACAGAATAGATCTAGGCTTTTTTAGTTTGTATCAATCCAGTATATCAACAAAACTTGTTATAGTACACAATTGGGATATCCAGTTGAAGTATACACATCTGAGATAAAAACTAATTCCTATTAAAACAGGCTAAAAGGTGAACACATCATATAAATAAAGACTACCATATATGTCATGAGGTATGGACAAAGATTATTCTGATTTTGACACTATTCATTTTACACAATTTTTTCCAATAAAATCAACACAGTGTACATGCCAAATGTCATTCACTTGCTTTTTCGAATTCAATGATCTAGGAAAAGGAATTCGAATGTTTACTAAGTCAAGATTACGTCAACTTGGAATGAAAATCAGTTTGGTGAGTAATCAGAGATTCTATAACACGTAACAGTCTCCTGAAAGATATCAGCCAAATAACATTTTCACAAAAGCGTAAACTTCACGTATTTGACTTTTTACAGATTCGATCCCAAGATTTCCATACATATTGGTTTCTCATGTGAAACTTTGCTACAGTAAATGGTTAGGAAGGAGCACATAAAATCAAATTATACGATGCTTGCAACACCCTTTTGTCACTTTACACATTATATACCGGGCACATTCAATTTATTATCCTACGAGGACAGAACCTCGTGCAAAACTAATATAGATATGCGTGTGTTCATATTTACTACATTTTTGATCATCTTTCAGCACAGGGGCGGTTCGTATGAGAAAAAAAAGTTACGTACACGGAGCTGCATTTTTATACCTTTAAATAAACTGCGAACAAAATTTCAGCGTTAAGTAGATCCAACAACCGATTCACGTCATTACAATCTTATAATCCATATGGAATACAAGAACGTAGATTGCTTACTCTTTCGATGACTTACGTTACAATCCCGGCGCTCTTAAATAATGTGGTGTGATTCAACTTGGGGCGATCGCTGAAGCAAGTCCAGCGCAACACGTAATACATGGTGGGCTAGATTCCAAGATAATATTGTATTAAAAACCAAGAGATTTTCTAAATATTCATACAAAAAAAACGGAATTTGAAATGGAAGTTGGGCAATTACTATATATTCTCATGAAAAAAATTTTGTAAGTACGGAAGAAAATAACTCAAGAAATTTTAATCAAAAAAATTAATGCCAAAAATGACTTCATCCGTAGTTGACATAAGAAAATATCTATTATATTGTTTCTCCTACTCAGTTTCTGGTGGTGATGAAGCTTGGACTCAAATAGGGATCTGGAGCACTTAAGTTTGATATGGCCCATTTCTTACGTTTCTATGGTGTGCTTCCACTTAGAGCAGGGTAACCCTTATTATCTCAAACTATGACAAGAGCTGGTGGAACTATTTTTTTCTAAAGCATAACGCATGTACTTTCTTCCAGATTAATGTCTATTTAAAATTATGATTTTCCTGGAACTTAACGTGCTGTTTGGAACTCGCGATATTTCTCTTTATGTGTATATAGTGGATTTCCCAATAATAACCAACAACCATACTACTAACTAATTCCACTGTGTAATCACCATAAATGTTTGTCTGTAAATGATTCGAAACAATCGACGTTTTCCTTGCAATATGCAATATGAAGTAAACTAAATTGTTCAAACTACGCAAATCGGACCTCCTTACTTCATGAAAAAGCTTGATATCGTATTTTCGAGAACATTTCTCGGAAAGACATTCTTCGAGTTACATTAAAACAGAATGTCTAACTTTTATTGAAGAGTAGGTACTTGTAAATTCTATGATACGGCCGTGTTGTACAGCTTATGGTTTGAAAAGAATCATAAGATCCTGGAAACATAGATTAGTATTAGCTTAGGTACATTTATGCATATACTAGGAAATATTGAAATGATTCTCTAATGATATAAAATAACCGTCCTAAGTTCTCGAGTAGTAAGTTAGTTCTATTACTCCCTCGTGCATACAAAGTGACTATAGATTATTTCTGTTTGTGAAATATAGAGATGAATTGGTTTATAATGTTGAAATTTATCAATTGTATTTATTTTGTAGCACATTCACTTTCAATTAAAATTGAAAGCGTATTTCTTGAACTCATAAATTTTTGGCTACATCAGAAGTGACTCTAGTAAGCATTTTTGCATCATCATCAAGGTACTGGAAGTGATCAATTTGTTCCAGTTATTGAAGACATTAGGAAAAATTGTAGCATTGCCAATAAAAGTCAAGAAGTATAGTTAAAAGGTGGAGACGTAAAGTATGAGAAAATTTCTATTATGTGTGTTTTTTGGAAACAATGCAAAACCAAATTTTTTCAATGACTCGCTACTGTTTTAGTACATATCCATGATCTTATCAATACACATTTTATGCTATAAAATATTCAAATATATTTCCTCAAAAATAAATTCTAAACATTATCTTACCTGGGAGATGAGAGAACATACATTCACAATATAAGTAGGTACTTCATCGAAAATTATTGTTAGTGGAATCTCCATAGACTTATTCATCATTCTGTACACGATTTGTTTTCAGAGTTGACAGCTGCTAATCTGGGATTTTCGTACAACTTAAAATCTTCAGGTATACGCAGATTTCAAAGCTCGTTTGAATTCGACAATACGGCAATAAATAGTAGACCTTTAGGGCATTCTTCCTCGACGGCCAATTTAAATCGATACAAGTACTGATTTATATTGAATCCACTCTTCTATTTATACAATAAATGATACTAGGAGAATGTTCATCACCAAGAATTATCGTTCGCATGAAGTAGAAATTTTTTTAGAAAATATTGAGACAGTGAATACTATTTAGAATGAGTTTAAAATAATAATAATCATGTATCATGACTATTCTTAATATGTCTCTATTGAAAATTATGATTTTCCTGAAGCTTAACATGCTGTTTGGATCTTGCGATATTTCTCTTTATTAATAACTATGTGAATAGTGGATTTTACAATAACAACCATAATACTAAGTAATTCCACTGTGTAATCACCATGAATGTTTGTTTGTGAATGATTGGAAACAATTGACGTTTTCCATGAACTGTTCTTTATTTTTCATAATCTCAATAGATTGCATATTGCACCTTGCAATATGCAACTAAACTAAATTGTTCATAATACGCAAATCGGACCTCCTTACTATATGGAAAAGCTTGAAATCGTATTTTCGAGAACATTTCTCGGAAAGAGAGATACGGCCGTGGCATCTTCAATACTAACGGTTTTTGACCAGTTGAAACCTTTTCCTATTGTACTTTTTGTACAGCTTATGGTTTGAAAAGAATCATAAGATCCTGTAAACTTGTATTAGCTTAAGTACATTTATGCATATACTAGGAAATATTGAAATGATTCTCTTATGATATTTAAAATAACCAAGTTTTGGATTAGTAGATAAGTTTTATTACTCTCTCGTGCATACAAAATGTCTCATCACAAATGAAGGAGACAAAAAAGCAGTAAAGCAGCAAAAATGTTAAAATCAAAAGATATGCCAGGAAAAGCTACAATGGACAAAATTAAGCTCAGTAAACTAGAATTATGGGAAAATTGAATACAATGGAATTAAAGAACATGGACTATTGAACCTAAATGATGCCAAGGTTTTGTGTCACTCCAAAGTTATGACCATAGAATCATATTAATATTTGAAAACAATTTGGGGTATTTGACCATCGCAGCTGTACTTTAGAAAATGCATTCTGCTATATTAGCAAATCTTGTTTTGCATAATTCTGTAGTTGCACGGCTAGCAATGTCAAATTTTTTAACATTTATTTCATAATTTCGCACATTGGAGCCTCAATTGAAAGATTTTACTCCAATCATTTATTTTTTTTTCTCACAGGACTTACAGTTATGTTCAATCCGAAAAAATGGACATTGACGTTAACCTACTACTTGGTTCTTTTCTCATCAATGTTGTGTACATGATAACTATTCGATTCTGAAGCAATCATGTTCTAAAATCACTGTTAATTTAACGTTCCCTTTGTTACCTGGAAGAACTCTATTTGCTTCAAATTGCGTAAATCATCAAATTCATTCTATCTAATAGATCGCAGCTCATTAAAAAAGTAATCACTACATTCCTTAACTTGAGTGAAATGAATCTAGAATCACTACCGACCTCACTATCAGCTACAATTCAGTATTTTACATTATGTCGGTTAAGATTGTACGCTATTTGAAAACGTGAACTACCTGAACAAACAGCAGTACATGGCCCAGTTCACTTTTATGTTTATTTGTAACAAATATCCTGTCCCGTTATCCTATTAATTTGATTTGTTGGATAATTTATGGAAATACATGTTAAATATAATTTTCAAATAACTTTTATAGGTTTTTGTTTGTTTCAAACCAAAATTATGAGTTTGGAAACACAAAGATTACACAATGAAATAGTTTCAATGTTGATTTCTGAAAAAACGTTAGATAGGCTGCGAAAAGTAGCGATACAGAACGCTCTAATAGTGACCCTGATGCCTGAAATGAGATAATCAACATCGCAAAGAATGCAAAAAATTATTTTAGTTCGATACACGTAAAAATACGTGAAAGATTCCTAGCTGTTAACAATGCAAAACGTTTTTTCATATTTTCATGTTTTAATTTAGATTATGTGGTTTTGAAAAAGTAACAACTTCTCTCCGTTAACTCGCTTATTACCATACGACAGCAAGGACCATTCAAAGATTTTAAACATAAACATTTTGTCAGTTCTATTTTCTCTATATTTTTCATACTATACAGTAAAGTCGACTTTACAGTAGTAATTTGAGTCCGAGAAATGACACTTTACGGTATCCTAATATTTTACAGTACTCTTAAATTCTCCCAGTCCAGTTTGGAATAATTAGAAATGCAAAATCAATGAACAATAATGCCTAAACTTTTATTCTAATCTTTGAATGTTAACTGTGATAGTGCAACTACTGTTGCACAACCCCCGACAATGCCAGTTAATGCGATAGCTTTCACCAGTAAATATTCTTTGTCTGGGGCGTCCTCTTAAATGTTTCAACTTCTTTCCTTGTTAGCACCTTCGACTGGTTTGGATAGTAGTCATCACTTCGTTTTTTTAAAAAAGCTACTAACTTAGAATAAATGTTGACATTCTCATTAACCATAAGCATTGATTTGACCAACAAGTATTTAGACCAGCATGAAGAGCCATTTCATGTTTTTTTTCGAAGAGTTAATTGGAATAATTTACCCTACTACTTCCGCACTTTTCTCAGCATTTTTATTTGAATTATCAGCCATTTTTTCGAAAAATATTGTTTGTATTTCAAAAATATTATAACGTGAATAACTATCACATTATAGTTTTAAAATCAAATTTAATTTGTCAAATATCAACCAATATTATCAAATTAGCCACAACAAGAGTGTTGAATATGGTTTAGTGACGAAAAATTGACATTTCATACTTTCCATTGATGATTCAATCAATAATAATTTTTTTAAACAGAGAAATACTTTAGCTCAGCTTTAGATTTTTGCTGATTGGAGCTTACCCATATTCCGTTTTGAATAAGTGAAAAGTTGTAATCATTATTACATAGTAATACCATTTACAGTTAGTCTATGAATGCATACTTTTTTTTATTTTGAACAACATTCTTATAAATATATCAATAATTTTGTAACGTATTCACTAGAAATTAATTGAATTTGGTAGGAAATATATCATAAGATAAACAGTTCAATTTATTTGGGTTATATACCCTGCACGTGTACGTTGAACGAAAATTTTCCTGATAAATACTCTTTGGATTCATCTGTATATTGTGAAGTAAATTTCCTGAAATTTCTCTTCCATATTCACAGAGTTGATCGATTGGGTATCTCATATAGATTCTGTGTATGAAATATTTTGGGTAATTTATTAGGTGATATGATTTTTTTCCTCATTTTCATATTTTATGACAAGAACATGACATCGCTCAAATCTCAAAATTATTGATCTGTTACTTTGAAGGATTATTACAGCAGCATATTCCGTACGAGTACCAGAATCGTTAATAAATGTGTCACTACATTTTAAGTATAAGCGCTTCGACGTATATCACCAAGCAGATTCATGGAAATAAGTTTTTTAGACAAATGTATAGAAATGTTATTAACGAGGTTATTCTGAAATTTTCAGAAAAGCGGGACGCATATGCAAAGGAGTATTTTGTGGAATTCTCCACAGATCATTTTTTTGGTGGTATGGTTTGAAAAAATGGAAATTTTCCGGAATACTAGTGCAATTGAACAAAGAAGGAGAAGAGACTCTTAAGTGTCTCCGTAAATCGCTATCAGTTTGCTCACTATACATTATAGACGGTTACAAAAATGTTCGCAGAACCTACTTACACTTAATACTGTTATACCTCAATATTCTTTGTTTGTCTTTGATAATGTCAACAATTTGAATAAGCGTGGGAACTTCAATCACCAATGTAATGAATTGGGCAGAAATATTTGAAATATATACATGAGATAAACTACCACACTAAAGTAACCCAAATATACAAAATGCATAGTTTGCATAATATTTGCATGTATCCTTAATAAATAGCAAATTGTGCATTATTGAGGAAATTTTGAATGGTGTGGAGTTTTGGGAGGCGTTCTTAAGAAACTAATATTGAAGCAGGTTCTAAGAAAATGTATACGTATTCATATATTCAAAATAAGTTAATTTTAAACCCTGAACCTGAGGTCTGTTAGGTCGTCTGCATAGGATGTGGAACAATTAGAATTAAAAAAGAACAAGCGAAAAGCAAGTTCTTTTCTAGCAACATACAAAATGAAAATACAAAGAAACGTGCAGGGTGCGTCAGCTGGGATTTGTTTTTCTATCTATATTCTCAAATTTATTGATATATTTCGATTCACTCTTGGTTTAAATTTTGACATTAACTAGGAACTTATGCTTAAGTATGGATCTTGTTGTTGTGCAAGACATGTCATAACTTGCTTTAACTCAATGTTTCTAACTAATGTATAAGAAACTGAACGAAAAAGATATATGCAGTAGTTAAATCAACACCACAAACGAACGACGTTAGACTTGTATTTAGAGGTAAATATATACCTAGCTACCTATACCTAGCTATAAAGTCATTTAAACATTTAAAATCCTGAAACTCCTCTTGAAATTCATATATAATTCGATGTAAATTTTAAAAACGGGCAAAAGTAAAAAAAATCGATTTTTGTACATTTTTTGCGACAAACTAGTTTCCTATGGGTTTTACGCTATTCTCATTTATCATCAATATTGTAGTGCAATGAATTCTATACAAGTTGTGTCTCAAACATTTTTACGTACGGTGAATCGCTTCTGAGATAGAGGGCAGAGCGCGCGTGTCTAGAAGTCAACTGGCAGTCCCGAACAAAATAATTTCTTATATAGTTTATAAATTCATGCTAAATATATAATCATAATCAATTTCAATTTTTTATCCACAATTACATTTATTCAAATAGTTTTTGGACTTAATAGCGCTTACCTGCCTGTATTGTTTCAAAATCGTAAAGAGGAAAATTTCAATCATATTATAATTCAAATAAAAAATAATAGAAAAGGAATAAATGTTATTTAATGTTTATTAAAAAATGTCATTCGATACATTTGTGATTGTTAAGTTTAAAAAAAAAATTCAAAATAATTATAAGGACAATGAGTTCTAGTTTCAACTTTCTTCTTCTATATCGTCGTCATCTTCCCGCTGAACTGGACAGTTTTCTTCTTCAAATGCTGCTGCAAGTTCATCCAAATTATTATTATTTTTATCGGGACTACCAGTTGACTTCAAACTTCAAACTTCAAACTTCAAACTTCAAACTCTAGCCGTGCGCGCTCTACCCTTTATCTCAGACGCGATTCACCATGTGAAAAAATTTTAAAATCAAAAGTTCTACAGAATTTAATGCTCTACAATATTGATCATAGTTACAAATATCGTAAAACTTCTAGGAAACGAGTTATTTGCAGGAAATATGCAAAAAATAGTTTTTTTTTAATTTTCACCCCGATTGTTAAAGTTGCTCACATCGAAGTATATGTGAGTTTTGAGAGGAGCTTAAGAATGTCAAGTTTAAACAATTTTGTAGCTGAGTATCTCGATTTTTCTAGATAAACCACCTTAAATGACTAGACTATCAAAGCTGAAAATCCGAATAAAGATTTCTCTCTCTCTTTAATAGAATATTTTGGTCACTTTGTCTGTTGACGTACATGGACATAGGGCGAAATTTGGAAGTCATTTACACCAACTTAATACTGAGACTAGAAAAAATTGTTCTCTTCATTTTCTGTTTATACTAGAATGTATCAATTAATTGGTGTATGAGAATTTTGTACGTATTTCCATATTTTGTACATATTTTGACTGAATGATTTGCATATTTCTGCGCATATTTTGAGTATTCCATTTACTCATTAAGGTTTCCTTTTACCTCGCTAATTTGGTTTATGTTTATCTTGAACTCTGAAGTATGGGAAGCTCGAAGATAGTATTTTGCCATAAGTTGCAAGGATAAACTCTTGTCCAATATATTCTTCCATCATTTGAAAATATTCATAGATAGTTTGTGATGTGTTTCTTGTCTAATGAGATTGGATCGTATTCCTTCTTGACCTGCTCAACTAATCCTATCCGTTATTTAGGAATTAGAATTAATTAACCACAAACATAAATATTTGGATAAAATCCTATTTTTGTATATAAATATTAAAATTGATTCATTTGAATTTCCCATTTTGTTTATTCTATTAATGCAACAGTTTCCCCTCTCATTTTGGCATGAATAAACATATTTGTTTTTGGTAACAGATTTCTCAGCATCCTAAATTACCAACTTCATAATAAACTATTTCCGCCGAATGGGAATGGCAACATAAATATTTATGGCAATCTTTTTGTATCAGATTACAGTTTATTAAAGTTTGTTTGTGAATGCGACATTCCTCCAAGCATAATTTGGAATGTATATTTTTTCATAATAAAAATATAAGAACTTCGGAAAGAGTAGAAATTATTATATACCTTTATACAGAAACATGGCTATTCTATAAAAATATACGGTTAACGTCAGTTTTTGAGAAGTTGTCGGAAAAATTGAGCACTTATCTTAACGATATACAAGCTTCAAAACTTTATTATCAACGAGATTGTGTGAATTTGGGTATTACTGCTCAAAGTTTGTTACGACAACAAATTCGAGAGATTCAAAATCTCCATACAAAAATACAGTCGCCATAATTTTCATTAGGACAAGGATTATGAACATATTTTTTCCTATTTGGAAGCATATACCTCAATTCAAGGGAATGTCAACTTTGTCCTCTTCTGCTCACTCTTATGGTAGTCTATAAAGAATTTTGACAAATATCAAAATATGTCAAAAAATATAACATGAAGTTCCGTTATAGAGAAGCAGTGAATATTTTTATCATTCATATTTTAAATCGGTCAATTTCGTCATTTTCGATAGGTTTAAGGAACCAGTAAAAACCGTATTACATACCACTCATTCCCTCTGGAAGGATTCTCAACTGCAGAAGACATTTTGAATCCAGAAATCATGGAAATATTTCCATTGTGATGGTATTATACCATCTAAGAAAAAAAGTCATCAAAACATACGTGACTCCCATGTGATCCTTATCGTCAGACTAATTATTTCTTCGACGGATTACATTAGATATTTCGACTAAAAATTTATGTATCAAAAGACTGCCCATTCAAGTCAAAATTAAGTAGGATCTTTGAGACGTTGAAAACTCTTTCTACCACACTTGATTCAACTCAAACCTTTTTTTTTATGAACCCAATCTTCTTCGACAAGAAAATCCGAGTGGTCTTTCGCCTTCTTTACAGCTGTCTCTGATGCATAACTCGGCGATAATTTATGAAGTACGGAATTTACCTTGTCGGGGGGTGTCCTCTTGTCTCGTTAAACTTCGAATCTTGGAAAAAATATTTTTCTTTTGATTTTCGTGTTTTTTATGCTTTTGTAAATTTCTTCACTAATCTAACTTAACCTAGTGATCTTACGCAGGGCACGTCTATGTTGCACGTGCTTTGTCCTTGGTGGAAACATTGGCATCTGTAGCATTGTACGTCGTGCCTTTTCTGCTCTACCACCCTTGTTTTTGTGTGGCATACGTATCTAAGATTGATTTTCTGCGGGCTCTATTACTACCACGTATATTAGTGCATTTTCCTTCGTTTTTGTCTAGATTTCCGACATGGTGGTGCCAACTACCAGTCCGTATACGTATACCACTCAATGTCTTTATATTCACTCAGGAACATCTTCATTTTGTTGAAGTCCTCTTTTTTCGTTCTGGTTATTTTCCCAGTGTGAATTCCATTTTTACACTGAGCATCGATTTTTCCTTTGCACTAGCTGTTTTCGTATTGCTGTCTACATGAGTGGCGACTTCAATATTATTGTAGGTAGCCTTTAATCCGGTTTCTCTATTTTTTTCTCTTCCTCTTTTTTCCTTGTATATTTTTGTCCACTGTGTTTTTTTCCTTCAGAGGATTGCCTCTCCGGTTTATTTCTCTTTTTATTGTTGTATACTTCTATATATTCTCCTTCCTTGGGGCAGCTTTCAGTTATTTTTCAAGAACTCTGAATTGAGTTTTTGGGCTCTCGCTTCTCTCAACTTCTACTGTAGTAGTACCTGCGTCTTTGTTCTTTTTATGTTTTCCATGGCTTCTATTTTATTTAAAAGTTTTGTTAATATGGCAGCCATTTTTTTATTGCTTTCGTCAATCCTTTGAATTGTATCCATTGAGAACTGCATTCTAACGCTTAGAAACAGTTTCCGCCATCAATTTTCTATTTTCCTTATCCTCCTTATAGTTTTCTTATTGTAGCGTCATTGTTTTACTTTTCCCTCCATCTTATACTTGGCCGTCTTCTTGGTCTAACTTCTATTGGTTTTTGGCTTCTACCTTGATAACAATGCTACGAATCCACTGAAAACAATTCTGAAAACTGAATCCAACATTGTTTCAGGATGTAGAAACACCAATGAGAACGTGATAACTAATAAAATGAAAACGATGGAGAATTTCACTCACCGATTGTTAAAACCAATGCGAAGATATAACATAATCTCGTTATTTCTAAAAGACACCACATATAATAGTTCATTGATTTTTATACGAGTTTCCACATAAATGAATTAGAAATAATGTTGGTTTTTCTCGCTATTGTTAATTCTCTAGATACTTCTAAGTACATTTTGTAGGAATTTTATTATAAAATGATTCTCCCTAGTAATAAACCTCAGTGGAAATTGAAGAGACATTTAAACGTAATTTGTTGGCGATATTTGAGCCAAATTAATTGAAGTATTTAATGGATGCTAAAATTTTATTTCCAGAGAATTTTGTCAAATTGCTTGATAGATAAAACAGTAAAGTAAATAACGTTCATATTTTTTAATGGTTTGATTGCCACATTAAATTAAAACAATATTTTTTTTTTCATGAATTTGGCAAAGTTATCATCTATTATTACGTAGATTACAATGCTCAATTTCGCAATGTATCTATGATGAATTCAAAATGCGTACAATAGTCCTATGAATGTTACATAAAGCCTCCTGGATAATAAACATATGCGTGTAACTTGTTATGTACGTATAAAAGCGGCAGAGACGTAAGAAATTTCTATCATCCTTTCTAGATATAAATGTCCTAAACGGAGCTTCGAATAGCTAACTTTAAGGGTTTGTTGCACAAAGAGTCTTTTTTATGAAATTTCAGTACAATATATAGTAAAAAATATGATTCATGTGTTGGATACTTATATGTCGAACAAAACATTTTATTTCCATAGTTTGTGATTTCTGTTGGAAAATTGAATCCAAATATGAAAATATTCCTTAATTTGTTAATCACCAAATTAGACACTTGATATCTTGCTGAAAACTTATTAAATGGAATTCTTAGTGTTTGAACATATTTCTTGGTATACTCAACAAAAAGTTTTCACTGCAAATCAATAATGGATCTTAGAATATAGAAAATTGGTCAAGTAACAAAATAAAATTTTATTCAAGAATACATATAATATACGACGAGCTCAATAACGATTTATAAACACTATCAGTTGGTTATAAAAGTTATAGTACATAAACGTGGCATGAATTGTGGAAGGCTACATTTAACGGCCAACAAAAGTTTCAATAGATTGAAAGTATCTGATATAAAAATCTAGTAGTTTGAGGAATAACTTCAATCAAAAAATTTTATACATCTATTGAATCATCAAAATCAAAAACGCCACTATTATTTTTCTGACTGATGATACAACTTAGATGTTATATTAATGATTCGACAGATAACTTGGTCAACAAGTACATGAAAATATTAAAACTACGTATTATGAATATAAAATGAATTTATTTTTGCTTTCATACATTCGAAGGGTCTCGTCCGCTACTTAGCAGATTCTGCATTAGGTACCGAGCGTATGAGTGTCCACTAAGACAACAATAACCGTATATTATTATTTCTCAAGTTGATTTAGATTTAATAAATCGTTTTTGCCGTCACATGGACCATTTATCGTTCAGATTATTTTAGTAACAGATTTGTTTCCTATCTACCTCCTCTTCTAAATAAAAACATTGTCTCAATAATGTTCAACTAGCTTATCCATCAATACTTCAGAGAGTCTGACAGGTATTCCATTTTCCTCTTCACCCATTAGAATATCTCTCCATGAGAAACGTCAAAAATAGAATTAGTACTGAATACTATATCCAAATCATTTGTTATTTAAATAAAGCCTAGTAATTTTTATAAATATCACCAATGGTTCCAGAAATTCCAACTTAACTATTAGTTGAGAGAACAATGAGAAGCAGTGGAATATTTGGAAACTACCGTTTGCAATTGACTAAGTGAATTAACATAAGAGGAGTTTGGCCTATTGATTGATAAAAATTGAATTATATGATACATACATAGATACATAAGAAGCAAAACAATTAAAGTTATATATGAAAAGCATTTTGCATATGACAAACAGACTTTTTTCATTTAGAGCAAGACAGAGAGAGAGAGAGATTCGTTGGTTAAAGCTTGGTAGAATAAGGAGGATTTTGTGAGGAATGTGGTTTGTTTGAGAAGGCCCTGATAAAGGGATGCTTTGAGGAAGCTCATTTGTCCGCTCAAAAGCTCTTGCGTGTTGAGGAGATTATGGAGCTCCCTCTGAGAAGTGTATTTTTAAGGAAGAATCCCTAAATTGAGAATCTGGAGTAAAGGATGTTGGTAGGAAGTACGGGTTTGTAGGAAGCGGGGTTTGAGTTGGTGTTAGGGGTTTCTGGGGTGTTTTGGGTGATAAGTTTGAGATTTTGGGGTGATTGAGTGTATTGAAGTATCTGGGGCGGAGTATTTTTATTCCTTTTTGGGATAGCGCCAAGACAATTGCAATCCTCCTGTGGAGATTTTGAAGAGGCAGGATTTCTCTGAGACCCTAGACGCATAGGAACTCGCAGACAGTGCAGGAGATGAGCTCCTGCTATTTTGAGAAACATTTTGATTTACGGGTTTAAATATATTTGATAGACTTGAAGATATTCTCTCTGGTGCAAGAGACGTCTCGAGTGAGGTCTTAGAAAATTTCTAAGTACTTGTTCTTTCCGAGATTGGGTTTAGTGGAAAGAGGAGGAAATTCATCTATAAAGGTGTTGGAAACAGACTTGCTTCGGGTTTGGATTGGGGACCTGGCTAACTTTGACATTTTGTTATTCTTTTTAAAAAAGAAATAAAGAACTGAGAGGAAAAAACAAGATTTTGAGTGGACGGAAATCACGAATTTGAGCTCCTTTGTTAATACCGATGGGGATGTGGCTATCAAAGCCGACAGCGGACTCATTGCTGGAGGGAGTTTCCTCCCTGGTTAAAGGATTCCTGACCCTTTTGATCGCCTTGTTAGTAGTTATAATAGATAAGAACATAATATTCACCTGTACATGGATCGTCTCCTTTGGCACTTACTTGCAATAATCTCACTTAGCCCTGAAATAGGGGCACTTTTGTGAATTATAGAGCACTAAAGCACCACTAACCGCTGGAAATACTTTCTTTGAAAGCAAGAGTTTATATCGCTGTAGGCGACCCTGAGTTAATTGGTGTGTTTTATAAGAAAACAGTGATCGACTATACCATCTCGTAGCGCTCCTAGAAAGCAATTGTTTTTTATTTAGTGGATATCGACAATTTTATAGGCGAGGGCGTCGCTTATAGGTATGAAAATGGAGTTGAATCTTCATTTAAATAATCTTTTAATGAAGTAGCTAATTTGATGATATCTTGAAGTATTCGATGAACGAAACAAGTAGAAAGAGAAGACGAGCTAAAAATAATTATTTTTATCATTGTACAAATCCAAAGGTCTATTAATAAACTTGAATTTCCGTTTGCTGTTGCTGTTTGACGTTAGTAACAAGTTCTATTAATGAACTTGACATTACCGCCGTTAACCTAAAAATTTTTCCATTCTTTTTGAAGTTTGTAATGCTTTTTGTTTTCGTAATAGTTTTGTATTTTTGATTTTTAGCCGGGATTTATGGACGATGTTATTAAAAATAAAGAAGAGATTTGTTTCTCCATTGCTACGATCGGCCGACGAGAGGAGATAAAATTTGTTTATTCACGGCAGACCAATCGGCAGCAACTAGGTCTCATGCATTCCAATGTTTTTGATTCCGTAACAGCAAACGTCAACGGCCACGGCAAACCGAAAGTCGAGTATCAATGTACTATACTCCAATAATCTCACTCTTTGCGCTTTTATAGAACTGGTATTCATGGAAATTCTTCAGTTCTTGGTTAGATCTTCGTTACTTCCACTCAGTTTTTTGTTTTTATTCCTCTGTATACTGAATTCTTCTATTTTATAATTCTATCATTTCCCGCTCTAATATCTATGTATTATAATATGCCAACCACCTTTGGGAGTGGCAATATATACTTTGTTTAATCTTGGTTTATTCTTAGTACTCAATATTATTTCCCAGTTCACAGAGTGTTTTCATTCATTAATTCCTTTCAGTTTCAGTTATTGAAGATAAATCGCCTACATATACAATTATGTGCTCCTTATGAAACTATGCTATCACTTTTTTCTATTACGTACAACTTCATCCAACACTGGGTTGAAGCGACTGTCGATATTGGTTCTCCTTGTTTAAGTACCTTCTAAACTCTAAATTCCTCTTATATAGTTCCATCACTCGTTACTCTACAGTGTGAGTTGTTGAACGCCATCTTGACAAAGAATAAAATTTTTTCGAAACTATTTGTCACTGTCTCGTATTCATTATGTCACCAATTGTTGACTAACTACGGCTGCAAGACACTCGCTTTATATATTCAAAAACAAATTCCAGATCTTTCGGATTCTATATGTCTCTTGTTTGCCTTAAATTAACAAAAGACCTTTTTAGAAAATACAAGTAAATAGACGGCACATTTGCTAAACTTTTGATTCGCTGTTCAATCACTGGGCGAGTTCGTATCGACAATTCCATGGAATACTAATTCATTACTTGGGTGATAATGCATTATATGGCGCAAATGCTTGAAGGCTGCTATATAGTGGATATTAGTTTTTACAAACATTGTCAGATTTTGTCAATATTCCATGTTCTACCTCAAATCTTGTATGTTTTGCGCGAGACTTTCCTAGGTTCAGGGCAATATACATTTCATTTGAATCTATTGTGTCAGAAGGCTGCTCAAAATCCCAGTATACTCCGACTATTTCTTTTCAGTACTCTTTGAATCTGTTCCTCACATATGAAAAATTTTAGAACAATCATAATTTTTTTCTCTTTTCTCTTCACTTGAGTATCAAAACTAATGAAATTTACATGGAATTTTGACATTCGATATCAGAAACTTGTTGAAAATGATTCATTACCGAAGCGAAAGGGTTGTCAATCTCTGAACAATCATTTGTCCGTTAAATCGACCTCGTAATCATAATTTCAACTTCCTGTAGTATTTTTGGAAAAATTTATTTCATTATATATTTTGCGGGATTGCTGCGTTAAGTTGTCCATGCTTCAAACCAAATAATATAGAATAGTGGACTGTTACTGAACTATTGTCTTCAATGGATTAGTAATACATACGCAATTCAAAATGCATCTTATACATACATAAGGAATTCTTGATATAAATATTCATTAAATTACTTTAGAGAGTATACACTAGAGGCGAAACTTCCGAATGTCATTAGGTTCCATTAACAGGCCTGAATACTGAGTTTATGAGATTATGTCGAAACTACAGCTTAATTGGTTATTGAGTATGCACAACTCGCTTAGAGAAGTTTATGAAGACAATCTGCCGAAATCGTCTGTTATGAAATGGCCAGTAATTGGACATCATACTAAGTACACGTAACATTAAAGGTCAATCCTCACCATAGAGAAAATATATTTTTAACGAATTTGTCCTTCATGAATCAATTTCACGCAAACCTACGTCTATATTATTTATAATCTTCTGAATGATAAAATGTGTTACTGATTTTTTGCGGATTGTCATAGGAAGAGTATGTACTGAAATTGTGATGAAAAAAGGACACTATTCATTCTTAGACGAAATAAAAGGAAAATCGAGCACGAATTCAATCCAAAGACAAGCAGAATTAAATTTTAATATTAACTGAGTTAAAATTTATGGAACCGTTGACGATATTCATACTGAATGCACTGTTCACACCACCACTACACCAACACTCACTGTCTGACGCACATTTCGATAACCAAGTTATCGTCTTCAGAGACCGATTAATTCTACCGGTAAAACCTCGCAGTGAGAGATATAGAGATAGGATTAAATCCTATCCAAATATGCTCGCTAGTGTTATTTAACACGATGGTAAAGTGCGCCACCCAAAACGTTTCAAATCAACAGACGTTTAGAGTAGGTTTAATCAAGTATTTATTTTTGTAGTCAATACAGAAGAATATAACTTCAAATAGGAAACTTTTTAATGAAATCTATCTCCTGCAATCATGTCAAATTATGTAAAGTCATAATATTTACTTATTTTTACATTTATTAAACAGACTGTAAATTCCATGGAGTTAAAAAAATGCTGAGAGAATACAAAATGGTTATTTCTACAGTTGAGAAAGTTGCTTGGAAAGTAAGTTGAATACTTATAAGTGAGGATAGATATATAGAAACTAATATTCTATTTCTGTTCAGCGTACTATATAGTGTAAGTGAATAAGTGCATCCCTCGGCAATTTGTGTTAGAAGTATTGTATACAGATATTTATTCAAAACATATTATATGAAATTTTAGTGTAAAGCATACACAATTTCAATCGAGATCTCCTTCAAAGAGACTCGTTGTTGACTCATCTTTATATTAAGCGTTATGTTATAAGAAACTCCGTCATAATAAGAAGAGAATACGGAACATGAATTATTGACTTTGCGAAGAGTTTCTGGATATTTGTTGATTCACAGAAGGATTTTAACGTCATATTAAACATGGAATTTTGAGTAGTTGAATCACGAAAAGTTTGTCTATCTCTATGTAGATTGAAGAAACTTTCGCCTTATGAATGATTTTGTTCAGAAAACAAGATGAACTCCGTTTTTCATCAAATGAGTTGACAAAGACAAACACAATCAATTCTTGTTGCAGATTAGTAGTTGTATATCCAAAGAAAAGCATCAGAGAAGTTGTCAGAAATATGGTTATAATCGAATCTCGTATTTATAGGATACTTAGGAAGCACTCATCTTTACATTTCCAAATAGGAGAAGAACAATGAGAAGTCCAAGTAGTTGGCATAATAGAACATAGTAGAACAATAGTGTATAGCATTTCGAATTCGAAATGAGAACGTGGTTCGCTGCAATTACTCGGTATCACAACAAATGGTTCTCAATGAAAAGAAAAATACAGTGTTTCATAATTCAGAACGGTTAGAGATATCTTCAATATTTGTCCATCCTTGTTAACAAAAAAAATCACGATTGGTAGTATAAGGTATCCTAAATTACTGTTGTTAACTTTCCCAGTCTAAATTTGATGTATTTATTGATATTAAACTTTCCGCTCTTAATTTTGCAAAAATCGGAATATCTCCATAACGAAAAAACCGTTGTCTTATTTAATTTTTGTATACTTATTTATTCTCGTTTGACATATTTGCCACAGGAGCTAATTGAAATATAAAAAAGAAATCTTATACTTTAATAGGTGGAAAAAGTAACCCTTTACTCCTTTTTTGACAGCAAACTATCGTGAACATGATTTTCAAACTATTTTCCAATGAAAAGTGAAATATATTATCTATAAGCCATGTTCCGGTCCGTGTGGATTTCTTACCAAAAAGATATTGAAAATCGGAAGTTGCGACGTTTCATAACACAGCTGGTAACAAACTGTTTTTAGGGGAACACAATATCGTTCAATACGAATCGGACTGTTTACAAACATAAAGATACTTCCTTAAACAGTTATTTTGAAAAATGGTTGCGGATATAGCCATTTTTCTAAGAATGTAAACCATAAATCAAAAGTGTATAGGACTCAAATGAAACAAAATTTGAAATGTTATTCCATGTCCAATTTTTTATCGTTGAAGGCAGAGGAACATTTATTAGTAATGATGTAATATTTGATTGAAATGAATAATTTCCAAAAAAAATTGAATAATTTTTATAGCTTAATAAATATGAGCAAAATTTTATCAGAAATATTCAAACCACTAAAACTTGAAAAATCTTTATAATCTATAGTTCATCGTCTTAACATTGTTCTGGAGTCTCATTAAAAATAGTCAGCACTCTCTGAGAACGTTGATAGGATTCATCAATTAGGCAAGGAACAGAAATTAATTACGTATTGGATTGTTATATATCGACGGGAACTAAAGGTTTGAGATACTTATCTTTATCCCTCCCTTGACAATGACTAATTCTAATCCCCGTTAATTAAGGCGCATGTTTCGTCCATTAAAAATCAATAATCTCATATCTGTCAAAGCTCATTTGTATTATGAGAAGTATTGATGAATATATTCGAATTTATATAAATTAGTGATTGCTTCTTATACCGTCAAACTGTAAGATTGTACCTCCTTCAAACATGTTTTGAAAAATTTAACGATACCAATATGTATAATGATATGACAATATTTTTGAAATCTCATTACTGAACCATATTAATTAATATAAATTACTTATAGAACGGAAGATTCAATGAAATCATCTTAAATCTCCTAAGAAAATGTTCACTAGTTTATATATAAATAGAAGCGAGAATTTCGTTAATAAAATTGTCAGATAAACGATAATGTGTATTTTCTACTTTCCGTGCAAAGAAGCTTCATCCAAAAACAGTGAAATCAATAAATTCCAATCATTCTCGGTATATTATCTCAAACATTTGACATTTCTTCATCTATAGGAAGACTAAAGAAACCATTGAGACATGTGAGTTATACTTCTGAATAACTCTCCCACTATACTATATGTATCAGTGTACACGGAGAACTTTTAGGCCCATAGCATGGAAGTGATTGATTCCCTTCCACTCTTTTCTATTTTTTGCTAGTACGTATCCTGTCTTAGATCCTCCATGACCTCTGTGTGCAATTCTTTCCTTTGTATTTCTCTGTTTCTTGTTCCTCTTTGTTCTATGTACATAATTTTTTGTTGCCCTAAAATCTAGCATTCTCTGTATTTGATCCTGCCACTCTATTCCTGGTGGATCTTATTATTTTGCTTAGTCCTGTTTCTCCAGATAAACCTCGTATATTGCTCTTTTCGGCCAAAGTTTTCCCCCTTTCCATTCCCTGAGTATTTTCTTTTCCCATATATCTAGCTTCTATTCCTGTGCTTTATTAAGAAACCACGTTTCACCTGCGTAGCTCACTGTTGTTCTTATTATCGTTTTATATAGATGTAGCTTCGCCCTTCTGGAGATTTTTATCGCATTCAATCCTCCCAATTGCTCGCTTTGCTTAGTCATCCTTTTTTCATAGATTTCGTTCCTCGTCACATTCGTCCTTGATAACCACCTCAAAATATACATATTTTTGAACTTGTTCTAAGTTCTTTAATTTTTCCTCATCCAGTTCTATTGAAAAACTTCTCATTCCTCTTTTCCCGTCTGGTGTTGTTTATGTAGGTTGATTGTGTGGTGCTAAAACCGATTTTAGGTACTATCTATCCATTTTAATACTATATTGAACAGAGTAGTGGGTAGCGGATCTCCCTCTTTTAATACAGAGTTGGTCTGAAAATATTTTTTGCCTTCATCCTCGTTTTAGTATGTTTCAGTGTCATTCAGGTGAG
Organism: Diorhabda elongata; assembly: GCA_026230145.1. Taxonomy (NCBI): domain Eukaryota; kingdom Metazoa; phylum Arthropoda; class Insecta; order Coleoptera; family Chrysomelidae; genus Diorhabda; species Diorhabda elongata. The sequence goes on from CM047929.1 coordinate 9,001,097, forward strand.
ACTAATTAGCTTACTTGGAATAGAGAGTAAGTTATTGATTGGAATGGATGTTTAAAAATTGGCAGATATCTTGAGAGACTGGGAAAAATGATTGTACTATGAGGATAATACTAACAAAATATTGAACTCGAATATACCATCAAATTGTTGATGAATATATCACAAAATTAAGAATATTCAACTCATTCAGTTCAAAAATACTGAGCAAATATTGAGTTTTTCCAAAGCATGACGAGTTTATCAAAATAATAGATGCTTGCGATGAGGAAACATTGGAAGATTTTCAATTGAAAGTTATATTTATATTTTGACGTAGACTCAATAGACTGAGTAAACATCATTATCATCATCAGATAACAGCCTTTCTTGCCTACTTCCGAATATAAACCTCTCTAAATCTGAAGCAATCTGTAGAGTCTTGAGTAAATTGGATCCAGTTGGAAGATATCTTCTCAAATCGCCGCATATAGCACCAGCGGCCGTCTCATGTTGCTGTATGTTTAATCCCTGGTCTTCGTCTATCTATTATCTGACAATCTGGTCACATGACCAACTCAGTTCCATTTTAAATGTGTGACTCTTTCATTTGTATCCGTAACTATTGTTCTTCTACGCTGTTCTTCATTTCGGATCTCATTTTGTAATCTTTCCATTGTTCGTTTGAGTTATTTTTATATTATTTACAGCATATTTCATACGGAAAGGTAACTAGCTTCGAGTTGATGAAAATATACTGAGCCCAATATTAATAGACGTCCTTTTTTAGAGATAATTATTACTCTTTAATCTAATTTTCGAATCGAATGACTGCACTTCCAAAAATAAAGAGTGAATCGTTTATCAACAAAAAAATGAAATATGCTAACTTGTACCAACTAGCTCCGACTCTAGTCGTTACGACGCTCAGGAAATTAAAAAGCGGTATGGTTAAAATCGATTTTCGAATGAAATTTCAGCGCTGATGATTTTCTTGTAATAGGAAGCTAGAATCTACTAATAATTCTTCGTAACGGTATTTGGTCATTATATAACTTTAAGCATAAATTCAATAAGACGGAAACATAATTGATTACATTGTTTTATAATGAATAGCTATTTATGACCTTACAATCAATTGTACAACTTCTAATTTGAGTGAATAAAACAAATATAACAGTGAGGTCCTTGAAATAATTCAAAACAACGACTAAGCCGAAGAATTCATGTTTTCATTCTGTTAAATGATGTAGGGAAATCTATAACTTTGCGCGTATTAGTATTTAAATTAATTCTGTGATTCCGAATGAAGTAAACAGTGATAACAATAAATTACACATATTGATCTTTTCTATAGTCCCCGGAATAAATGCACGTAAAGTGTCAACCTACCTTCCTTAAAGTCATTAGTGATAACAGAAATTCTTCATCACGAAATAGCTTTTTCCTTCATACGTTTATAGCGGAAGTCCTACAGCTAACTTTGCCGCTTCCCGAATTTTGTACGTCGGACTTTTCTACCCATTCACTCGTTCTCCTGGATAATTTTGTCTTTCACGGTCTGTTCAATCCCTTTCTTCCAGGTCATTGAAAGTCTTCCTCGTCTTCTTCTATTCTGCAGTTGACACATCAATGCTTTCTTTGGTCACCTGTTCTGCACCATCCTTATTACATGTCCGTACCAGATCATTTTTTTAATCTGTATTATCTCTGAAGTTGTGTATACTCGACCTATTCTTCGTCGTATATTATCATTTCGTTTATGCTCTGTTCTGGATATCTTACATGATTTTCTGGAGCAGTCCATTTCCACTACCCATTTTGCATATTCTTCGTCCAATTTTCTCAGCATATAATCTGCATCGTTCTCAGGCACTTATCCTCTATATAAATTCCTATTTTCGCAATTTTAGTTTTCTAACTACTCAGAAATTGAATGCATATTCTTCATAATGTTAATGATGAACTGCACCCTTGTTTTAAACCTTTCGAATGCCAGAATGGCTTCGATATGATACTTCCTAGTTTTCTCCTCAACCAGATCATCTTTATCAATTACCACATATAGATTTAAAATTTGTCAATTCTCACGAAAGCCCATGTTTCAAATTCAATTAAAATTTCGAGTAGACAGTGCAAGCCAAATTTTTAACGTTTTTGTTAAATTTTTGAACATCCAAAGAATTGAAGACTCATCTTGGATTCTCTAGAAAATACATATTTTCCTGATTTCGGAATTACACTTCGAACCAAGATGAAAAGTGGATAACACATGTATCTCGTTTCAAATTTAATGGAAATACTGGTGGCATACTTTGCACATTGTTAGGAAGAAGACTAAACCCACCGTAAATTCATTGGAAAGTACATACTTCCACTATGCTGGATTTATTATTTCGCCACATGTGTTGTTTGTAAGATATAGAATTATTTTATTAAACGGGTCAATGCCAGAGATAATATATACTATGTATACATTCAGTCAATTGATATCATGGAAAGAACCTACAAATCAAAAAAAGAAGTATTAATTTCGTGTTGCGAAGACAATTTCATATTCGAAAGATCTTGCTTATCCGATTTGTCATTTCAGTCAAAATATACTAGAAGATGCTCATAAAAGTGATGCCAAAGAAGAATAAACTTCTAATGATTCGGATGATTATCTTCTGAAGCAAATAGTACACATTTCATCGAAGCTTCATTGGATAATTTCATTACCTAGAAGTTTGGAATTATCAGGATATGACGCACAAATTCTTGGGCTTGCATACAATTTGTTTGCATCAGATACGATGCGATAGTTATCTTATCCAGGGGCAGAAGACAGTTTATTCGGAGAGAGAAGAAATATTATTGTACTGATATCGAAGCTTTTTGGAGAAGTTAATTGCACGAAGGAAATAAGAAACCGTCTGTACCAATGAACAGTAAATTATAAAGTAAGCGGAACATCAATAGAAAGTGTGTAATGACCTTAAAGTCATTGTTTTCACAATGTGAACTCACTCAATACTGTTATTTTTTTTTGTCTGTAAGACAGTAAGGGCACAGAGCATAATTATGTAAAAAAAGAACGGACTATTTGAAATGAGAATACTGTTGGTAGCATGCTTAATATTACACAAGGAAAATTGAAAGAAAAACTACTTGTTAGCCTACAGATCCAGGATATTATGAAAAATCCTTAGATTGAAAGTATCTTCTCTGTTAATGAAGATGCTGTTTTAAAGTCATTCAAAAAGGCTTTTGAAAATTGAAAATTGTTAAAATATTGTGGCTGATTTAGAAAAAACTGATAGAACTGATTAAGTTATTTTATAATAATTTCCTGCACATTCAGATTGGACTTTTTTCCATAACAACATAAAAAAATATTGGAGAGCTGCAAAGTATTCAGGATCTTATATGATTTGAGAAATGTGGGACTCTTCAATCGAAATATCAAATCAATTATTATCAATAATTTGTAATAAGCATATGGTTTGGTGTTTATTATACGTATTTTATACTTATAATAAATAATACTTTTTTAGGACGAAAGAAATGTATTATGTACTAATTTATCTAGTCATAGTTTATGTTTGTTGAATATCTGATGAGACATGCGAATCCACAAAACTTGGATAGGGAATTTACATAAGTATAAATAGATAAAATTCATTCACATTTTTCTAGCAGTCGCTTCAACGGACACTCTATTTATCACAATATTTCCACTAGGAACCAATTTTTCATCTCAACTTGTACCAGAAATAGCTATATAGTACAAGTTGTTGAGACTATAATATCTAAATATAAAAGTTATTTTCTGTAAACAGACTTAACAAATCCCTATTTCAAAAGTTTCTACATGAAACAATATGAAACCTCTTCATGTGCCAAATCAACTTTATTGAAAAGTATTTCACTTGGAATTGCATTTCAAGCAGGTAAGGATTCTTGTAGCTGTATCATTTCAATGTCTATTATTAGACTGTAAGAATTTCCTTTGTTTTACACTTATACGAAATTCGTGTTGAAATAAATACAAAACAGACATTTTGATTGGAGATGATTTAGTATTGTTTGCTAATATTTCACGAAGGGTAAATTATGAGATATGACAACATTATGTGATTATGTTGAATCTGACATTTTAATCATGAACTTTCGACGTGGATTGAACCAACAGCATTGTGTCGATCGACTGGCTTCGAGTTTTAATGATGATCTCGAGCCAATGATATTACAAAGCCGTCTTGTAATATATTGGACAATTGAGGCATACGTGCAAGTACATTTGGCTGTCAAAAAGATTCGTTCGCTTGGATACCGCATAATTTAACAATCGCTCAGAAAAACTCGTGTCGATTGGAACCACGAAACGCTGAAAAAATGCAGTCGCGGTGCTTTACAAAACACCTATGAGATCGTGATAGGCAACAAAACATGGTTATATGTATATGAATCCAAAACTAAACAACAACCGACTGTTTGGGCCTCTCGAAACGAGCCAATCCAAGAAAATTCCTTTTGGTATACTTTCATTTGTTTGCCAGAAGTGTTCGGAGAAATCAAGGAAACCATTCGCAGGAGACGAAAATAGTTCTTCACCACAATAATTCGAGTTCTCACACATCAATCCAAAGAAAAACTTTGTTGATATATCAAAACAACGATTTTATGGGTCTTTGTTGGGCACTCAATGATTTCTTCTTATTCCCACAGGTCGAATATAAATTGAGAAGTAAACGTTTTTCTATACCCGAAGGAGCGGCGTTGAAATAACATGTTTTGGAGGTACCTTAATCAGAATCAAAAAACAATAGAGTCATATCCAGTCATAAATATTTATTTCATTCAAATCTTAAGTAGCATAAACCAGTATACCATTAACTTATTATGAACATCATATCCGATGTTGAATTGTAAGTAACTTGAAGACCAAACAATTAAAAATTTTAAATATGAAATCCCATTTTTTCATAGATATGTTGATGTTTGGATAACAACAATACCTTAAGAAGAAAAATAAAATTTAATGAAACAAAAAATAACAATATGAAAACAGGATTGTACTCAAAGAAAACCTACAAACCGTCCTTCTTCTCTAAAAAATCAGTCATAATAGGCTTTGCAGATGGAGCTATTGAAGTTTCAGATACTGATCACCACAGAAACAAGCATCGCCAAGGCAATTAAATGATTACTCCATAAAACTAATTGATTCAAGTTTCCCAGACAGAATAAAAAACCCCACAAAATAATAATAATCAACAATTTATCTCTCTACCTTTCATAAATGGTGTGTCACAACAATTCCAACATATATTCAAGTAATATGATTTGAGAATTCGAAACAAACTCAATAACCTATTGTGAAAACTCTATATTAAAGTCAATAACACCAAAATAAAAAACATCAATATTGCTTATAAAATTACTTGTAATAACTGTAGCTGTGAGATACATATATTGACCACACGAGCCAATAACTGGATAATAGAATAAAAAGTCACAAATATGACAGGAAAAATCCCACACCTCTTACAAAATATGAAAAAGAAGAAAACATCAAATTGATTATACAAATAAAAAGAGAAATTGTCGAAATGATTGCAAACCAAAAATATTCTTCTTGCATAAATGATGAGAAAGATATAAATAAATTCAATAGCATTTATGTCCCATTGATTTGAAATGGAACTTTTTTCTAACGTAGTGTCAGATCATACGACTCATTGGCGCTGCAATGCCACAAGTTCATTCCATTAATCCCAATGTTCACCGTATTTTAATTGTGCTGTTCCTTATTGCGATAATTTGAGTAAAAAATATCAACATGTAGATTTTAATAGAGAAAAACATTTTTGAATTCAAAAGTGCAGAATACATTGATGAATTACACTTTGAGTAAGTTAGATGTAAATTTTATTCTTTGTTTCATGTGTTTCAACAATATAATTAGTCTTAGTTCTGAGAAAGGTCTAGAGAAAAGACCAAAATGTCATTGAAATGCCTAAAAAACATTTTGACATTATTTCAATAGACTTGAAGCCATCACTGATATATTTTCGAAATTCAAGTGACAACAACTACTTTCCTGACTAATGCCTCGACTCCTCTACATCCCTAATGATTAGCCATTGCAAGTAGAGGTTGTAACTAATGACTAGTTTCGACGTTATCACTTCTCATCAGAGCAGTTTAACAACTCTGGTTGTTGACGTCCGACTATCTATTCATTTGATAGTCATTGTATGTGAAAACCTTCATGCGTGAAGATATGACCATCCACTGTCAATGTTTGTCCAAAATAAATTATATAAATTGTTTCCAAGCTCGAAATAATTATAGCATTTTCCTATTTTACTTCTAGGCTGGAAAACAAATTATTTTTTCGTGAAAGAATGGGGTGTGGCTACAGTTATTATCCTTATTTTATAAGTACAATAATAAAGAATGTGGTAAGGTTGCTTCAAGCTGCAACTGTGATCAAGAAAGTTTGGACGGATACTCTTCTTCAATTTACCGCTGGATACAAATGTTCAGAATTAACCAAAATAAGATAGAATCATTTTAAAATCGAATTATACCAATAATCAATTGGGAATTTGTCTATCCCCTTATTATTTCAGAAATTGAGCTTTGAGGCTTACACTATGCCTTTCAATATTCAATCCCATCTAGATATTCTAAATCTGTTTCAATAGAATGAGAACTTATGTTCCCAATTAATAAAATTCTAGGGTATGAGAAAAAATTAACCATTGAAAAGGATATTTTTCAGAATTCGAACAAGAAATTACTTGCTATTTTGCGCGAGAATCCATGAGGTTTTCAAGAAGAATTTTAGTTTATAGCACAGCTGTTTCAACAGATAGAGATGTAATATTTCATGAGTTAATCCGAAAGTGTACACTGAAGACAGATAAGCTTTCAGTATTTTTATCTGTAAAACTAGGTCAACCTCTAACAATGGTGATAGAATTTCTGGCAATGGTTTCTCACTCACATATACATAAACTGACGTCTGTATCTAGATTTGTATATTTCCTCATATCACTGACCTTTTTGAATATAAGTTTCTCGATACCGTCTATCGTTTTCTGTAAATTTGATTTAAAAATTGTGAAAATTGATAATTACTACTAGGATATAAAGTACACTCATTTATAAGCAATTGAGAATAATAAGATCATTTATATGTTAATGTGATTGATTAAAAGAATCGCGAGGTCAAATAATTTGACTAACGACATTCAATATTTTATTAGATAGAGTGTGGGCTCAAAATTTCCTCCTTCCTATTTACAGGAGAAACAATTTTTTTCCTATTACATAATGCATGGATCTACTAAATGATTGAATATCAGCTGAATAGATATGTTATAACTGAGTTCTCCCAAAACATATATTGAGGTTTTCTCGATACTATCTACAGCTTTCCAGTTCAATGACTTTTATGATCGATTGTGATCCATTACTTCGACTTGTTTCTTCTCTAAAACATGTTTTGAGGTTTCTCGCAAAGAAATTAATCTGGAACTAGATGAAATAGAGTCCATGTGTCTACAGTATTTGCACTTGATAGTTTATGCTAGTCCTACTGATTTCATCAGATGATGCGGGAGTGAGGAGCTGGAACTTGTTTTATCTAAATTAATCTAGCAATATCAAAGTTTCGGAAAAACATTTTGGACTGATCTGGTTTATTTTCTATGATTCCTGAAGCAATAACATTGGAGATAAATGCTGTGATAGCAGCAGGAAGTCAGGAGACATCCTATCCTGTTTTGCAGATCATGATGTATAATTATATCAGTAACTTCGACTATCCTTTGAACATATCGCGGTTCTAGAAGAACAATGACTTAACTGTGAAATTTTGAGTAATTGCTTAATGGTATTACGAAGCTAAAAAGTGTATGGTGGAACAACGACGTAATTGTATTTCGACTCTTGGCCGCTGGAGCGTAATTGTGTCGTTTTTGAAACATCGGCTGTTTGCCCCCTCCAGTCAGGAGAACATCGCCGCAAGTATCAATTGAGGAAGTTAGTGCCTAAGAGGATATACTTGCTAGAAGAACTGTGACGCAACAGAAAAATAGGTGAGAACAAAATAGTGTCTATGATTTGTAATGAAAAACTAATAGGTCCTTACTTTAGTTTTGCCTGATAAACTCGTTCAAAAAGGAATAATTTTCCTTAGGCATGGTTTTATTTTTAGGTACATGATATCAATGTATTTGTATGCAGTCCAACATCTTGATATCAAAGCTATCAGCCACAAGTATCTGATTCGTGGACTCACACAAAATGAAGGAGACGCAATCGACAGTATTATTGAGGGATCTGTTAATAGGGCGAAGAAATCTGGACTAGTATACGTACCTGCTCAAAATGTTCCGTTGATCAAAAATGCAGAAAAAAAGAAAAAACGTCTTCAAGGGGATGACACCAAACATTTCTAAGGATTCTAACAGAAATACTTTTAGATTTTTAGAAGTGAAAGTATTGCGATTTGAAAAAGGAGCTGACAAGTTTTTGTGTAAATACAGCTATAAGCTAAGCTACTGGATTGAAGTTATATTCAAACCAGCTAGTGATAGGCAATCAGGCAGGACAAACTAAGAATACTAGTTTGAAATCTACATCTGCAATTAAAATCACTGACAAAAAAAAGACTTAATCAGCTTGTCATGATTTCCCACTATTATAAAACGTTTTATCAAGCTCTGTAAACTCACATGTGTTTTTTTCTTATTTTTTTTTGAGGGGACCAATAAATTATTAATAAGGTTCTTTCTCTCTATTCCATATTGTTGTTTCAATGTTAAGCAATGATAATTTGAAGTGTATCTTGGAAGAATAAAATAAAGAAATTGTTTTGTTTTTTCGTTTTTTGTTTTCTATATACCCTGGTTCTGCCTATTAATCAGTTATCCAATTTATATTACGTGAATCAATAAACATGTATGCATTTTTGAAAGTTATTTAAAATAACAATAAATGAAACATGTGGGTTAAACATTAATATTGTTTACTTCCAAGCCTGTCAATATGAAAGTAAAGGTAAAGTAAAGTGCTATACATTGACATTTGTTAATATTGTCAGTCATTTGATTCATTTTGAAGTAAGTAATGCAAATAATTTTTTCTTTTCTTTTTGGTCTCCTGTAAAATTTCAGTTTTAGCAGTTGTGTCATTGTTCTTTTAGAACAGCGATATGATTAAGCTTGGCGACTCGAAGGGTTGAATGACATAATCGTTTACTCGTAATCCAATGAATTTTATCTCCTGTGCTTGTACTAATCCATTGAATCCGCTAATGGGAAATCGGGAAATAACGGCATTTTTTATCGAGAAGGTGATTCAGATTTTGTGGTAGAATAATGAACTAATCTCTCACTTGAAGCTGCTAAAACATAAACTGTGATAAAGTCTTGGTAATACGATCCCTTATCTTGTAAATGTACCCTCATGGTTTGAATGAATCTAAAGAAAACCATAAGTATTTATTTTTGATGCGGTCTCACAAATCGATGTATCAGGTATAAACTCTTAGACTTTATCCACAAGTACTGACTGACTGGCTGACGTATTTATTTCTCGTCTAAATTTCAAGCGAGATTCTCTTTCTGAGTTTTTTTGTTGTCTTGGTTATACAAGAATCATTGTTTTATTTTTCATCGCACATTCCAGCTTTTGTTATTTGCTAACGCGTTTCCTGGAAACAACTCAAAACTGCGCAATGCTCTACCAAATATAGGTTGGTGTATTCCATATTTGGATACATTTAAATTAACTTCTTTTCTTTTTCCTCTTTCTACCTTAAGATTTCGATCCCTATTATCTTCCTTTAAATTGATAATTTCCTTTTCTTATCTCCTATCTTCATTACACCGCCTCTCTCACTGATCTCGTTGGTATAACTCTTGCTTCCATACATTTTTGTATATTATTTATCATCATGAGATTACGTTCATATCGATTGATCTATTCTGTCAACATATCTCTTGATCTTTTGTTTTGCTATTTGTATTATCTCTTCATTAATACATTTCCACCAATTTGTTTTTCTTGATATGATTCTCAAATGTTTAATTTCAATTGTGTCTCCCTTCGTCCTTCTTTTTCGATGTCCAATTCTAATATATATATGTTATTATTAGTATCGTCTTGTGGTTCTTCATTTTCACTTTCATGCCAATATCTCTACGTCCTAGTTCGGTCTTATTTATTATATATCACAGTCTCGATTATTCATTCTCTCTGTTTGTTCTTACTATTACCACTCTCTTTTCACCCTCTGTGAATTTATCCCCACCTATTCTTACTCTTCCCAGTTTTTCATCGTAAGATTTTATATCATTTGTATATTCATCCTGTTATAAGGCATTCGGTACCATTCAATGTTTTCTTTTTCTTTAAAATATCAACTAACCTATAAAGGAACAATAATTAAGATAAATGACATAACCGTTTCAATTAAAAAGAAATAAATTACAATCCGCAGCCAATTTACATAGAACTATATCGATAAGTTCTTTGGTATATTCAATATTCCCTTTTCCTAGCCAATTTTTTTCGAATCTTCTCTTGTAATTAATTCTACTAATAACCGAAGCATCCGAATAATGTCATATTGATATGAAATAGGTAGTTGTTTACACAAAAAAAAACTTTCCACACTAACTTTTTTACAAGTATAACCGATATAAATAGGAAAAAGTTCCTTGAAAGCTGTTATATTCTCTCGAGGAAAGGCAACGTAATGGATAAATGGAAGTTCATAGAATATATAACAAATAAAAACAAATCAATTATGGGAAGATTTAGGACGAACTCAAAACATCCATTTATACAAAGAAGTAACAATGTTTTGGGTTAGTATCCCTGAGGCGAGGTGAGAGAAAATTGATTTATTGAGTACACGCGAAAATGTTTTGTTTTCATGATGATCAATCTCGCGGATAACTATTTTTTGAAATTCGAAGATGAATTTTCCATCATGTTCTGAAGCAATTGTCTCTATAGCGACCCTTTAACGATTGAAATATTTTTAATGTAAGTAAATGAAATTTTTGGATTTGTTTTGATTGTACGGAAATATGAATTGGAAAAGTCATTGTGAAAACAAAAGGGTGGAATTCATTGTGTCATCCTTAATCAGGTTTATTATATGAGGTAAATCTGTTTTATCAAATTTTATACTCCAGAAAAGAACTGTAGAGAAATCACCAATGTTTTATACCTTCAGTCTTTTAGGAGACTTCATTTTACGTCAGAAGGATAATATCCACATTCCATTATATAAATATAAAAAATAGCATATTCCGTTATACATTCAGACTTAAAAATTTTCAATGTTTCACAGCTGAATATAAGGAGCATAGAGGAAAATATGATGTTCGATGAGGCACTGAAAACTTTTGTAATTGGGAAATCTATATTCTGAGTTACTATTTTTAATTGAGTTATTATTATTATTAGTTATTTGAATTTAGGATTCTCTGGTAATTTCAGTGCTCTGCACAGTGCCATAACTACATTATGATCTGATAGTTAGTTCTGGATTATGTCCCTGCTTTCTTATTATCTTGTTAGTTATGGTTATCCTCTCATTCCTAGCTGGTCTGTTGTTTGATGTCGGTGCTTCAGTGATTATGGTAATGGACCAGCATAAAAGGCAGTGCACTAAACCTGCTGTAAAGATTTCTCTATTAGATATTAGATTTTAGCTATTTCACTATCTTAGATACAAAGTATTAAAAGGACTAGGCTCAATTTACATAATAACCTTGCGTACTATTTGGCCAGTATTCAATATCACAATCTTCTGAATATGAAGGTTTTTTGTTATTCCAATTTTGCTGCTATTATCGTGCAGGATCTTAGGCGGGACACCAGTTTCGGACATAATTACTGGGATTATTTTCACATTTTTGCTGTGTCACATATGTTTAATCTCAATTGCACTTGGCCATTTTTTTCCGATGTTTGTTAAGAATGATGTGATTGTTCGATACTGCTACATCGACGAGGACTGAATTGACTTTTCTATCAACTACCACAATAACATGTCTGTTATTCGTCAATGGTGAAAATGGACCTATCGTAGTCGAAAATTCTATTACGGTGTATAGGAGTTGAGAAGACCTCCATATCCAGTTTATTCTTGCATATTTCTATCATTTGATTTTTCATTTGATCATTTTCAAATTCATTGATTCTAAGTATGCCTGGATATTTCTAGGTTTTGACGTTCTCATATCAAATCAATGTTCATCCAATTCAGAATCTTCACCACTTTAACATTGTTAGTTTGAGGTAGAAAAAGTAAAATCATGCGCAACGTCTGGATACAACGTATTGTAACAAATAAGCTCGCGAAATGGGTCCTTAGGCCGGCTTTGTCCAGCTACAATGAAATTTTGAAATTCTGCGAATTCGCCCGACGTCTTTAACATTTTTCTTAAATGGCAGAAGCGCCTTTGATGTGTTCTTCTAGAACTTTTTATTATAGCGGGCGGGTTATTTACAGTATTTCTTCTAATTGATTTCTGGAAAAGTTTATTTATTCATTTCTTTTGTTCCTTTTTGTTTTAGAACTTTGTAGAATTATGTGGTAGTAGAATTTGTGGTATATAAATTAGTTAGTCTTAATCAAATAGTCGTAGTGAATACATTGAATTAGTAAATTATTATTAGTTAAGTGTATTGACTAGTGTGTGAATAAATCAAGAAGAGACAGTGTTTGTCAAATCACCCAACGAATAGAAAATAAAGTAAGTAAATAAATACGATAAGGAAGTACTTTTATGTAGTCGACTTACTGTAACATTATCCAGATGAGGAATTTCATTTCCTTTATAATGATCTATCAGTGTTTTGATTCCATCGGAGGTGAGCTATTCTAATTAATATATTCATTTAGGTTGTTACAGAAACACTATTTGATAGAAAAGTATTATTTGTGGAACCGAGATGATCCTGGTCAACGATGGAATATTGTTATTATGTTTCCTTGGAAAACTCGTCTCAATAATATCTGAATATTCATATATTCAAAAATTATTAATAGAATAATAAAACTTCTTCTACAATTATGGAAATAGAAAAGTGATACTTAGCACTAAAGCAAATTGGTTTATAAGAAAAAAATCCATTTTTTCTAAATATGAAGATGGGAATATTTCAATCTCCTTTGATATAAGTTCATTATTTCACAGCGTGCTAATCCCGCAGACTTTGGAGTACTACAGAGTACAAATGTAATTAGGTTAATTAATCTTTATAGGCTAGAGAAATCTTTATGTAAAACCACTTTTTTCAAAAACCAAAACAAAAAACAAGAAAAGTTTGTTCTAATACCTTCCAATGCTGTTTTCACAAAAGGATTCGATGGAATATTTGATAGAGTGAGTTTTAAATTGGTTTATAAATATAAACAATCATTTGAGAATCCTGAAGATGAAATATCAAACTTGGAAAAGAGTGGTATATATGCAATTAGCTGTCGTGATTTCAACGGAAAGTATATTGGGCAGACTAAGATATCTTTTATGGCCCGGTTTAAAGAGCACATAGCTCATTTAAAATATGGACGGACTGTAAAATCAGGTATTGCCGATCACATTCATAACATAAATATTAATAATGTGAAATTTTTAAAAATATATCCTATAATGAGTTGTTGGCTGCATTTCAAAGCTTAGAAATTGCTAAATGTCAAAATAGCTTAAATAGGCCAATTCCTTACAGCCCACATAGTTTAGTAGTCAAGGAATGAATGTGAAGATTCTCGCCAAGGAGGTTTTCCTACTGGGTTCCAGAAATTCCAACTAACCCTTTCACAATATATTCTTGTGTTGAATGAATACATAATACAAAATCAGCAGATGAATAGTTCTCATATCAATAAAATACTTCGTTACTTACCTCATCGTATCAATTGGCTACTCAGCATGTTTGTCTTAGACTTCGTCTCAATTCGCCGAATCGATATATGCATTCCGTAATAACTAACTTTGTCTGGGTCGTGGGGGAAAGAAGTCATCGAGCGAATAAAATTATTATCTTGGGTTCTTGTAGATGAATCATGCGTTATAGACGTCCATTGTGTTTGTTGATAATGATTTATCATTTACTCAGCTATATTACCAATTCGAAGCAACAGCCATTTCTATGCCCATATATTTATAAACTGACAATAAATTATGAAATAATCTGAAAATTCAGTTATGGAGCAGTTTACAGCTGGGTCTTCTTTTTAACACTCTTTAACTTTCGGTTTATCTATTTGCTCTATTCATAGTTATTACTCTTGAAACTCCATGAAATTGATTTTGTCGAAAAGTTGTGAAAATATTCAGAAAGATTGTGCTTCCGTGACCCTAGCAGACATAGCTAAAGAATTTTTGAGTGCAATATACAAAAAAAAATCTGCGTCATCTGCTAGTTATGAATCCGTCGTCAACCGAAATTCACAGAAGCTTAGAATCTTCGTCTTTTTTAATGAAACGTAGTATTTATATTATTTTAGAAAAGGTTTCAATGAAACAACAAAAAAACTTCTCGAAGAACTGTATTTTTATTTAATTCAGTTAATATTCATTTTAAAGATCAAGAGGTTTACTTTATTTACACATAAATGTTTTTAGATAATCTTTTAATTGTATATAATTTTTCTAATATCCATCACCAAGTTTTGAATCACTCTGACAAAAGTATCGTTTTTCATAGATTTTAATCATATAATTAAAGATATTACCATAGAACTATAATGTCAGTATGGTAAGCAGATAATTAGAATCAAAAAGATAAAATTCAATCAAACTAATATATTTTCAGTAATTTATTTCTAGCAAGCTTGAAATAATTTTGAAACCTTTGTTTGGTATTAGATCCGTGTAATATGAGTGTAATATGAGTTTGCACAACCAGATCATGAGCTTAACATTTGGTACTCAAAAAACCACCAAATTATTTCACTATTGCAAGTTTTTTGTTTGTGGCTGGAGAACGGTGTGTCGGACAAAAAATGTCATAGTAAAAAAAAAATACAGAAAATTTGATTCTGCTTTAGCTGACACATAGAAATTTGAATTCGGTTTAGTGGTATAGCCGGTCTTCGTATATACCGTATTACAAGTACCAACCGCAGAAGGTGCTCGAAAATGACAAATTTAGACTCTACTACGATAGGTCCATTATCACCGACAGACAGGTGTCGAATAACAAACCTGACATCGTAGTGGTTAATAGAAGAGTCAATTCAGTCCTTCTTGTCGATGTAGCTATACTGAACACTCATAACGTTCTCAACAAACACCAGGAGAAACTGGCCAAATACACGGATCTCGCAACTGAGATTATACAGAAGTGCGAAAATGTGGAAATAGTCCCAGTTATTATGTTAGCAACTGTCGTCATGCCTAAGACCCTACACGATAGCATCGCCAAACTGGGATTACCAAAAAATACCTTTGCCGACTTCCAGAAAGCTGTAATACTGAATACTTGCCACACATTGCGCAAGTTCATTATATGAACCGAGCCTAATCCTTTTGATACTTTGTATCCGGGATAGGTAAATAATACCGGCTCTAAGCTGAGTAGTGCATAATAATAATAATAATAATAATAATAATAGTGTACCGGTCGCCTTTCTACTCAGTGATGTTTTGGTGCAAAAATAACATGAATTCACTCGAAACGATTGCAATTATTTCGAATTAATACCAAATTTCCAATTCCAAATCTATTCAAAAACTAAGGTATGTATGTGACGTGATATTTTATTTTCTACAACTTTCATTCTACATTTTATAGGAGTATCTGTATTGAAAATATGTGGACTTCGAAAACCACACAATGTGAGATTTTTCTTCTAGTTTTCAACATTCGATTTCGGCTATACCACTTAACCTTTATTCGATATTCAATATGTCAATCGATGCAGAATTTAGCTCTCTGTATTTTTAAATAGAATAACATTTTCCGAGCGACGCACTTTTTTCCAGCAACTAGCGAGAAACTTGAAATAGTGTAATAATTTGACGGTTTTTTGTGGCTACTAAAAGTTGAGCTCACCACCTGGGATAGCAAACTTAGATTACACGCATTTGGACCAAATAGATGTTTTTAAATAATTTGAAGCTTGCTGGAAATTGATTCCTGAAATGAGTTTTTTTCGACTTAATTTTACTGGTCTAGCCAAGGTAATATTTAGAACAAAATTTCACATTAGTTTTATTGTGGTATATGGTAGGCTCTGATGAAAAGTGTGAAAACATTTCTGTCATAAGTAGAATCAACTTAAGACCTAAATTTTCAATCTTTCAACTCAATATTAAGGAGAATTTTATGGAAAGAGAACATGCTGAACGTTGAGTTATAATATGGATTTCAAAGAAATTACAAATCACCGATTCTCTATATCTCTCAGATATATTATAGCATTCGAAATTTATAGACACAACTATGGAAAACTTCAGTTTCAAGACTTTCTCAAATCATTTATATACGAATGTTGGTCTTTTGAAAATAATAAACCTTAAACACCTTACTATATCTGCGATCTCCGAACTTTCATCTAAACTTACTAAAGATTTACTTTATTATTAATTTAGAAGGATTTCTCGTGAAATAAGGAAACTTTATGACAACACGTATTCTTCCTAACACAAGCTTTTATGACAGCTATTAAATACCACCTTTAACTTTAAATGAATCCAGCGAATGAATGTTACTCATAATTCAGTATTAGGTATCTCATTTCATTCAAACATGAAGAAAATATTTTAATAAATGCTTTCTAATTATTAGAAGACAAATCTAGAGATCCACAGTCAAGCGTGTATAATCTGTTTAACTTCACTGACAAAGATATCATCTTTTTGATGGTACTTTGATATTTGATTTTTCTTAATATATAAGCCTATAAATCTGAAATCATTCCTTTCATTTTCCACTTCTCAAACCTTTTTATATGATTTCAGGGAATCTTCATTATGATTTCAACTAACTTTTCATAGAAAATCAGATCAACATAACAGTTGAAAATTTGATGTTTCGTTTTATTTCATTTTTTACCAAAGTATACCTGAAATCCATGAGAATTGCAGTCGAAACTTTGCAGGTATACTCCCATTCGTAGTGTCATTTTCTTCTTAAAAATTTCATTGAACGAAGATATTTTGAAAATTTCTCGAATTTTCACCTGTTCGTTTGAACTCATTTTCTGTTTAAAAATACCTAAAATGAAGATAATTGTTTAGGAAAATCCTGAAATCTTTCAGTGTGTACTTCAAACAAATGATCCATAAAAAAATGTTCTTTCCTTATTATTGAAGCCCACAGAAGTTTCTGTTCAAGAAATATGTTGCTTTAAACTATATTTTGAAGGATATAAGGATTATCAAGAACCGTTAAAAAACAAAACAATTTAACTTAACTAAAGCATCATTTATTGTATAAATGATTAATTGAAAACGGACGGTATATGAGTTCATCTTATTTGATATCAAACAAAATATATATCATCAGATGTATATGGTATACTATTGTCCAAAGTAATATATTTTTGAGAAGTTTCTTCCACACTTAGGTCAATCGTCAAAGGTTTTTAGATTTGAGCAAAGCTATCAAACATAGAAGCCTTCACACTTTTTTACTGAATATACTGTTCACACCACCACTAAACCAACACGCACAATTACACTGTCTGACACGCGTTTCGATAGCCAAGTTATCGTCTTCAGACAACTGAAGGTGAACTAAAACCTAATGACTTGACTCACCCGTTTTATACTAAATTTTACCACCAACGAATTAATTCCAGCGGGAAAACTTCCATGGTGGCAATCTTCACATTTATTATTTGACTACTAACTTAGTATGAAACAGGTAGGTCAAGTCATTAGGTTTTAGTTATTATTACCTTAAGACTCTGAAGACGATAAATTGGTTATCAATTTCGTAGACATCCAAGTTGTGATAATGATTGATTATATGAAGCCATACCATGGACAGGGGTTACAACACTAAAGTTTAAAACACCTTCTTTAAGTAGTAAGCTCTGACTCCAGTGGCGTCGTTTCTATCATTTTGAGATCAACGTACAGTTACCGCAAATTGATACACCACAAAATGTTTAGTTGCAATTCTTGAGGCAGCCAATAATCGTGAGTATCACCCATCAATTCATCGTCACGCAATGCATGGTAGACAGTGATTATACATACGCCCTATTCTCCTGATTTGTCTATGTGTGATTTATAATTATTCTCGACCTAAGAAACATTTGGGTCATATATACTTTCCAACGGAGGATGGAATAGATGGAGTTATTGTACATTGATATAGGTGATTAACGTAATTAATATTTTGTGATTTTCTTGTATATCAAAATACACGTTGAAATTATTTGGTTTGAATTCAAAAATTGTAGATATACACTTTTTTATTCAGCTTTTCTGTCACATCCGTCACACATCTGGGGTATTCCATCGAAAAATATACATAAAATATTTCCTCAAAAAACGGGAAACTGATATTGCCCACTGCTAGAAATGTGACGGCGCCATGATGTAACGTTGCAGTATTTACAACCGCATTGAATCTATACACAATTTTTTTACTCCTACGTGATTTCACAGCCTCTATTTTCCGACGGCACTTTCTGGAAATCTCGAGGCTCAACGATAATATAGTGTGCACTGAATGCTTTTGACATTTCCAGGATTATTTTTAATGTAACTTAAGCATTCAATGTTGTAAAGAATGTAGTATTGAACAAAATATCGTGTACATTTCATTCTTCTAATTTTTTTGTGAAATTTGAAAAAAATTATTACGAAATTTGCTCTGGTATCAAATACAATTATTTACTTTCAATGTCTTCCAATAATTATTGTTAATTTTCAATTATGACGTTCCACTAGTCATAACCGACTGTGCACACCATTCTCTCCAAATGAAAATCATTGTATCTAGAAACACCTTCGTCGAAGCTTGCTTCCTTCTTTTTAGTTTCATTTTAGCTTCTTAATGTGGCCATTGAAACATCACTATCAAATGAGACCAATAGGCCTATTGGCCATAATTCAAAATAAATAAAAAAATATAAATAATTGATACTCTTAATAAAACCATTGCGGATCTTATATAAATTAGAAATTATCAACCCCAGCATAGATCGAAACACAAAAATTCCGAAATCAGTGAACGCTCTGCAGTCGTATAATTTCCATTGTTTTCTTTTCCAGATACTGGGCAAGCTTTCGATTTACATTGGCACAGAAAATAATCTCAATAAAGTTTAACAAAATTCTCTTGTAACTATAAGTAGACGTATTAACCCAGATTCACCACTCGAGTCACGAATTACACGAAGAGAAGAAATCTGAAATTGCATGTACGAATCTATACAACAATTCATATAAAAATACGACAAACAAAAAGTGGAACATCTTCAAGAAACTAGATTTTTCGTAACAGGAAACATATATGCGATATTTTTAAGAATATCAAAGTTCGAGTGGAATGAGCAGTTTCATTATTTCCACAAGCGTTGCAATTATGGACATGATTATTTTTAAAATTTTATTTATTATGTAGTTCAAGCAATGTTTGAAGCTAACAATGTGATGAGAAAATCAATAGGAATCACAAATAGTTGGAAGTGAAATCGACCATAGTTTACATTGAAGGTTAGCTAATTATTATCAGATTTATAAGTAAGGAAGTTTGTCTCAAAACATTCTAGGAATAGCGAAAGCTTCAAAGAAGCTTCTTATATAGTATTCAGGTCCAAAAAGAGATTGTCTAAGTGCAAAAGTATAAAAATCAGAATGTCACCTACCGGTTCTATGGGATGGTTAGAGGTATATAGTAGAGTATTATCAAGTAAAATATAGAGTGTCACATAACCAAATATATGATTTATCCAATAGGATCTCCTTTATATTTCACTAAATTCGACAGTTTCATATTTTTTAAAACGTGTTCAAATACTTTTGAGTGAAAAGGTGGTAGATCAACACTCTTCAGCTTATTATCTATTCGGTCAAATTTTACTTAAATAGTTATTTTAACCATGCTCTGCTTTGCTGTTGTGATATATTTCTCACACTGGTTTGCAGTAATTTCATTTTTATCAGTTGATATTGTTTTTCCATATTCACCAGTGCAATTTTAATTAATCAATTACAACTTCTCAATTAGCTCCACAACTTCTATTTTATTGGAAGCTTCAAGGTCCAGAAATTTTGGACGATAAATTCTAGATCCATGTGTGCATTATTTGTTACAGTCACTCCCAAATTAAGTCCACCATTCTTACACTAATTATCTCAAATACTTCTAACTTTATCAAGAAAACTTATAAAACCAAAATTACTCATATTTTCAGAAAATGAAATACACAAACAGTTTACGACTGAATATATGTCAAATTATGTCCGCTTGCTGAGAGAATGGAATGAGTTAATGTCAATTATGATTCGTAATATTTATTACAAAAGAACACTATTCATATGGACTTCGAGAATAATTGAAGTTATATAGGTGAAACCGTATGCTCCAAAAACAAGTCCGAGTTTTACTCCATTCCGTAAATGAGAAAATTTTCACATTATCGAATGTAGGTTAGGTTAGGTTAGGCTAGGTAACTCCGATCTAGATTGGTCGGGATTCACCCGAAGGCATGAGGCCCATTGTGTTATATATTTCATTTTACATAACTTATAAACTTAATAGAGTAGCTTTCAATAGGCATTGTCCAAATCCCTCTAGATATTGTGCAATCACTTCTGTTTGACCATATAATATGATGTTAGTCTCTGATTCATGAGTCAATAACATCTTCCAACAATTCAACTGGTTGTTGCACTCTTAATATCTATCTCTCCACTCTCCTCTTTAGCAAGCCTTAAAGATCCCTTGAACTTCGAAGTGTCCAGGTACGGTCACGGTACACACTATGACACTTTTTTCGGTTTAATGTATTCTTTTTCTCAACACAAGTGGCAGATGACTTTTGATTTTAACATAAACATCTATACCTTTCAAAGATATATCCGTATGGCGCAGCAAAGCCTTATATCAAAATAAATATGTGCATGTAGAATTCAGTATGATGTATAAGGGTTTCAAAATATCACATGTTCAATTTCCAGCAGGGTAAAGCAGCACAAACTATGGATATAAAGTCATCTACTATAACTATTATTCATATTTTTTCTCCATAAAATCTATGTAATAAAATCCGATAGGATGAATTTGAAACCATTTTCGTGTTGTGGTATCCAACTGTAGAGAAAGAACCTCAAAACAAAGTATTGATTTATATATGATAGTAACTTTTGACAAAAATAAAATTATAGTATAAGAAGTAAAAGATGTTATAAATGCAATATTTAGGGCGTGATAGTATTAATGATTCACGCAAATTTTTGTCGCGTTTCTGGAAAAGAAAAAGCAAGGAAATACATTGAAATAACCACTATAAACTCTAAAAACACGTCATATCAAAATGTAAAAATATCTTGAAATAATCTAGTTCATTTTATATATAGTGTTCAGTCACGAAAACAAAAGTATCAAGTGCTAAGAGTGGGTGTATTCTGTGAAAAAATTCGCCAAATGTTCTCAAAAAGGGGGACTCAGTGTGCTAAAAACCATTTTCGAGTAGAATGCGTTCAAAGTTATGCGACATATTGTATTGTTTACACTAATTCAGTCGAGTGATTCTCTTTAGTATGATTGGCTACAACTTCTATGATATCACCCCTTATCTCCAATGATTTTATTTTCGCTTGTAAATTGATTATAGTTAGCATTAGCTCGTAGGAGCCATTATGATACTGAACAATAACAGTGATCATTTGGAAAACATAAAACTAAGTTGATTTTTCACAATTTCTTGACACTTTCTCCATCGACTATCCAAAACTCGTTAAAATTGTAAATATCTGAACACTACAAAAAATCAAAAATGATCATAATTTGTTGAAAGGAATTAAAATTAATTGTAAAAAAAATCGTGATTTTGAAACATCATCATATCCACGTGATTGCACCATACAGTTAATATTGAAGATAGAGTGAGCAAGTTTATTTGAGTGGGCTCCAACTGCTAAAGTAAAGCATCCCCCTCAACTCTAATCTAATTGGATTGCCATAACGTGAAAGTATTAAATGAGTGGAAAAAGTCCAAAAGAGGGGAAAAACAAATTGGGAATTTAATTTCAAGTAGAGAGAAGATAAGTTGTAAATCGATGTTCTTACTCTCCCTTCCAATAGTACAGTTCCACATGCTTCTCTCCCTTTTCATTTTATCAAATTTTTAGATTATATAGAATTCTGGAAAAAGTGTTATTTTGGAAAACTAGGTTCTTCGGTAACCGTTACAAAAATTCAGATATATATCTGAAAAATTAAAGGGATATCCATGAAGGATCAGATTATTATATATGGCTAAGAGAGAGGAATTGCCAAGATATTCAGATCATGCTTTAATGTATATAAGAGATGTGACAAAAAATTAGCATCAAAAACCACGTCAATAAAAGCAATTGTATAGTATACCCCCAAAAATAAAACCAACGTGAATATATATCACTATTTTCAGTATACTCCGGGTTTATGGTGATTGTTTTGTGTCTTTTTTCTTTTATATTCTTGTACTTTCCTATTATTTTTGAGTTTTCATGATCACGAATATAAATCATTCGAACACAATGTGCTATTCCATCAAAAGCTATACCACATTAGAATTCATAAATTCCTTGTAACAATAAATAGAGCATTGAAACGTTTTGTGAAATAATAGTCAATATTGATTCATTGGGAAGAAGTGGTATAACTGCCTCATGAAGTTCAGCGAAACGTAAAATTGATATGCACTTTGTATTTGAATTCCGAACAGCAATATATAAATCTCCATTTTATCATTTCATCCTACTGTAATTTCCCGTTCTGTTTACAATAGAAAACGCTTACCTCACTCATAAATGCCACTCGTTATTGTTTACGCCTATTAAATTTTTGTCAGAGCAATTCGAACACATTATGTCAATCAATATTCAAATCTGAATTTGTTAGCACACAAAGAAAGAAATACAATCGATTCATTTTATTATTGAATCCTTGGCAACCGTTCTAATTTGTTGTCTCTGAATACCTCAACTATATTAATTCCAAACAATATATTAATAATAAATGTATGGTTTGGTAATGAAGGTTTATCACATGAAAAATTTGGTGAATGCTTGAATCGAAACGTGTCAAATTCCACAATATTGTTATTAACTCAAATTATTGAAATAATTTTTTATTGCTTCTTTATTATGAAAAAATATTGTGTAATATTTTTTACATTGAATTTGAATGTTTCTTTGAACTAATATACCAATTACTTTGTAATCGTCTCCACTTCCTCTATTTTTTTTTTTCATAACGGGAAATATTTTAGTATTCTTTAGTCCATTATTTTACCTGCATTGATGAGACTTATAATTATCAACTCATTGAATAGCTGGATAGCTTGTATTACATTTCGATAATAACAGACGATAGAAGTCCTAAATTTATCAATTGAGCCGGTGTCTTCATTGAATTACATAGATAGTGCGTAAACCATACAAAGTAACTTGGACTCATAGTTTGCGGTCTCAACGAATGGGCTTGTCTCGAATAAACTAGAAACTATATCGCTGTATCGATAATATGTTCGTGTTAGGAACAAGCAAATTTTTGAAAATTTGAATTGAATGGATTATAAAGAGGAAGTACTTCAGCAAACTAGCTTGTTATATCCAGATTACTACAATCACTGACGTGAAGAGTTTTCGTTGGATGTGAAAATCTATCTCGCAAAAGTCATCAGCTAATTATCTGATTTCCTTTTCAAACATTGATAATGGAGTTTTTATGTACCACGTGTCTATTAGAGCATCTAGTAATTATGTGGATAAGGATATCAAGGAAATATTGGATAAAAGTTGTGTTTTCTTTATTTTCGATTCATGGCTTCCAGTATACATCTTTTGGATGGTTCTGAAGATCATCGACAATTCACTTTGCAAATGCGACGATTTTTTCGCCGCGACGGATAATTTACAGAAGCTGGTTAAATATTTACATAGAAGATGTGAATTAAGAGCTTATGAATTGGATCAGCTCATGTTTTGTGATACTAATAGTCCCAGAGCTGGCTACATAAAACAGCAACGATAAGGTACATGACGTTTGATCTTGGAAACGGGGGGCCCGTAATTAGTACATCAACAAACGGCATTTCTGGCACTCTATACAGGCCGGTTTTCCCGGAAGAAAAAATGGACTGGAAAACCTCACATGGTACAGGAGTGAAAACTCTTGGATCGTGGGGTCCGAACCTCAAATAAAAGCGCTGTAATAA
The DNA here is from genome assembly GCA_026230145.1 of Diorhabda elongata. NCBI lineage: Eukaryota > Metazoa > Arthropoda > Insecta > Coleoptera > Chrysomelidae > Diorhabda > Diorhabda elongata. The sequence goes on from CM047929.1 coordinate 9,025,485, forward strand.
CGTCAGAAGTTCTACAGGTCGAAAAACCTCCGAAAAAAATGAGGAAAATTGACGTACGTACTTTCGGCTCAAATGAAAATTATTTTTGTTGGCTTCATAGAAACTATCTGTTTGCGTTATCCAAAATTAAAACAAAAAATCATTACGAAACGTTGAAAACTCGCTGAAATACAATCTTTTTTGCCGCTTACTCATTTTCGGCCGTTTCGCGCCCCCACCGCCAACTTCCCCGCCACGAAAATGGGCTTCTAATTTTTTTTTGTGAATTCATTTACAGCGCTAATTATTAATCGATATTCATGATTTTTTTTTAAATGTCTGGGAACAGTTGCATCTTTGCGAAAAGTTCTTCAGTAACTTTGATCGGCTAATGGTGCCTCAAGAAACTTTGAAGAACGGGGTAAGATGATGCTCCCTTCTCAGAAATGCGTTGACGTGTTCGCTCATTTAACTCGCCCATTCCATTTTTAATTAATTACATTTGCAATGTAAGTTTCCAAGGAGCACCATGAGCCGATAAACATTACTGAAGGGCTTTTCGCAAAGATACAACATTTTAAAAAAAGGTTCATGAAAATCGGTTAATAATTAACGCTGTAAATGAATTTACAGAAAAAAAGTTGGAAGCCCATTTTCGCGGCGGGGAAGTTGGCGGAGGCAGCGCGAAATGGGTTAAAATGGGTAAGCGGCATGAAATCACGCGCGCAAAAAAAAAGATTGTATTTAAGCGAGTTTTTATTGTTTCCTAAGAATTTTTTTGATTCTGGATAGCGCAAACAGATAGTGTCAAAGAAACCAACAAAAATAATTTTCATTTCAGCCAAAAGCGAAGTTTTCAGTGTCGATTCTCCTTATTTTTTAATATCTCCTGTCTCGAGCTATTCTTTGCTAATTGCTTATTCAAGGTCTGACATTACACCGTTGATATATTTTGACTTAAATTGGCCATTTTCTATATCCAAATTCGTGTCGAAATAATGTTGAGGAGGCACTATTTCATTTATTTGACTGGTGTACCCAAACCTTTGCGTTTCTACCACTGCCACGTTATAGCCCAAATCTTTTGCCTGTTAAGAACAATTGAAGAAACCGAGAAAAGTTTCGTAATATACTGAAATTCACAAATGGTAAGTGACTTTTCCATTAAAATTTGACAATTTTTTGGATAAACTATGTTGTTTCGTTTTAGGTATTCAAATTCATACTAAAGATGTCGCCATGGATATCAAAAGAATATGATCTAATCATATATGACAGTTTTCAAATCAGAATGTACTTTTAGTTAAACAAATATTTCTTCATCGGACGAATATAAAAAGTCACTTGTGCACAATCTAGTTTTTTCTCGTTTGTGTCTATCACACCCTCATCTCACTCATGGCAGCATGTGGAAGTCTCATGTTACATTTTCCAGTATTGTTATGGGTTAGAAGTGGTTGGCTTTCTGGACTTTTGGATCTGGGCGGCGGGGGTGGTTTCGGCACACTGAGTGGCATTGTAGCGTTACCATTTGGCGGCTGCACGTAACCTTGTTGTTGCATTTCTGCTATTATACAAGCAGTATTATTTAGCATGGTTGCAGTTTTTGGCAGTGTCAGACATCCTTGATGTTGATATCCTCCATATGACATATTTTTAGGTAAAGTCATACAGTTTTGTAGCATGACGTTGGGACTAGGAGGTGGTGCTTTTAACGTATTTGAAACTGTAGTAGGACAGATCTGATGTATCTTATTCATATTATCTTGTTGTGCGTTAGTTAAAATTAACGCTGAGGTATCTTGTTCTACGTCTACAATCACATTTGTGCTTTGAGAATGCCCTAAATGATATTGATGTTTAGAAATTGTTTCAAATGCTGCTTGGTTACGGTTCTGCTGTTGCTGCAAATTTTTAACTTCCATTCTTGTCTTATCTCTCTGATAATATACACCAGCAAAAATAAGAACGTTGAGTATTAGTAATGAGCACCCTATTGCTATTGTAACACTCAATGCTGTACTGTATGCAGCATACCCCGCAGCTTCCAAACTAGCTAGAGTATCAGAAGAGTTGTGACTCTGAAATATTTGATGATTATAATTTCCAGACGAAACAATATTCACGCAAGTAGTGACGATAGTTTCGATAGTAGTTGGAGCTTCTAGCGTTGCTATACTAGCATTCGGTCTTCTTCTAATGAGTTCCATAGTAGGATCATAGTAACTTATTCTCGACAGTGGATCTGGCCGAACTGCTCCTTCGTATAGATCAGCACTATTATGGTTTCTAAATAAATTATGTTTAGCTACAACGTCTTCCATACCAGCTCTATGCAATTCCGGTATAAGTCGTAACCATACGCTCAGTTGATGCGCACGGAAATGATTCTTCATTCTTGGTTTCATACCTGTAACAAGAGATTGTATTAAAGGATTGTACAAGAAATTAGAATCATATATAGAAGCTGTCAGTGATATCTACGATAGAGAGATAAGGTGACATGTTACAACTATTTCAACTCGTACGTTTATCCTTCTGCTACCCTAGTGAAATCGTGTATCGATCGGAACTGTCGTGAAGCTATAATTAGCTCACAATAGTGTCAATGAAGCATAAGGAAAGTGGAAACATGTCAAAAACGATTTTATAGTAACTTTTAAAAATGTTAACAAGTAGTTTGAATGATTAAAAGTAGAAAATAGTGTTCTGACTTCAAAAAAGGATGAACATACAATTGATAAAAGAATATTTGCAAACATTTTCAAGAAAAAGGCTGAAGGTTTTTTTATCATTAATGTAAGAATCCATACAACAAGTTATAGTCAATTCGTAAGTTCTTGGCTTTTAATTGTTTAATTATTTACATATGCTTTGCCCACTATTTTATCACTATACTATTTTTGCATCTTTTCTAAAACGAAATAAGAACTTGAAAGAAAACGTTTATACACGTAAAAGCAAATGAAAACTCATTACGAAAAAGGCCTTCCAGTTATGGACTAAACTTTGAGATATTGCTAACCAGGCGGTAATTTCAAGAAGATTATCTCAAATGGAATGTTACTTCTTAACTTTGTTTTCAGGAAAATAAGTCACTGTATTTTTTATTACATCTCGTATGAGGTTTTTGTATGAATAAATGAGCGTAGCTTTTATATCAATCCAATACTCTGTTGTTAGGAGGGTTTCAAAAGTTCAACTTCCTTAAAACAAAGTATTGCTTTATATATGATAGTAACTTTTCATAGAAATAACATTAGAATATGAGAAGTAAAAGATGTTATTAATGCAATATTTAGGGCGTGATAATATTAGTGATTCACGCAAATTTTTGTCGCATTTCTGGAAAAGGAAAAGCAAGAAAATGTATAAAAATAACCAATACACAGATCAAAATGTAGAAAATATCTTGAAATTATATTGTTCGTTTTTAGAAATACCGCTACTGATTCAGCTTTGGTATATTGCTAACCAGGCCGTACTTTCAAGAAGATTATCTCAAATGGTATGTTACTTTTTAAGTTTGTTTTCAGGAAAATAAGTCAGTGTATTTTTTGATCACATCTTGTATGTGGTTCTTGTATAAAAAAAGAAACTTTTATATACTTCATATAACTAGAAATAGTTGAGATTCTGTTCAAGGAGAACTATTAAATAATTTTAGAATATATCATCCAAATCCTTTGTTTTGAAATGAAATTAGATTCCTTTTAAAATAAAATCATATTTTCGCGATTTATATATAAAATGACAGAAGTAACGATAGAAAAATCAACGTCAAAATTTGAAATATGATGAATTTCGTTTTTCAGCATTTTCTTGAAATACAGGCAGTCAATAATTTTTTATCATAACTAATTCTAAAATCGTGCTTCTCAGTGTTTTTAAACTGTATTTGATTTCTTGCCTTATGAAATAATAGAGTAAGAATTTCCAAGCCTTTCGAAGTTCGCAATCTTGACTTATATATACAGATTGACAGCTAGACAATTAAGAAATTAATAGGTGTTAAACAACTTAAATTATGATTTTCTCAACACTTGTATGTGAAGTAAATAAGCAAATTTACATTTGTCGGAAATCTACGTAGGAAGAAACAATAAAAAATACTTTCATTATAAATATTTATGAAAATATTAATATTTTTATTGCTGGTTGATGATATATATATATATATATATATATATATATATATATATATATATCTGTTTTATAAACGGCCAACGCAATAAACCCGTTTAGCGCTTGAGTTTGTAACCGTGAACTAAGAAAGTGAAAGAACCCAAGTAACATACAGTCAACGACGGAAATATCCAGTGGACGAAAAGGCCAAATACCTAGACGTAACCTTAAATCGAGGTCTCACCCAACGAACACATGAAAAACACTGTAGACAAAGTTAGGCAAGCGAGAGCAAGACTATGCGAATCCAATCTAATCGGTAGGAGAAGCAACCTAAGGATGATAAACTACATACCAATGAAAACAAGGAATAAATGTCTACTGGATAACAAGAAGCTAGGAACTATACGGAGAAACGGAACCGCAAAAAGTATTGGACAACATGTATGACAGGCAGAAAAGCTATTCGAGAACTAGACAACACACAAGGAATTGAAGGCATTCATCAGATGCATCAGAGAGGATTATGGGAAAGACGGGAGAGCGGGAAGACAACTGGATCCATAGGTTAAGTTCGGTCAGTAAAAAAAATGAAAATACAGAAAAAAAGACGAAACACAAAAATGTTTTTCCAAGATCCTAGGTTTTCTGAGCCAATCGACAAGATCATACCCCCCGACACGATAACTACGCTTTTTATAAGCAAGTGCCGAGTTATACATCGAGTACAGCGATAACGAAGGACCACTCTAGCTCTCAACATAAGATAACACCTCAGAATATACTATAGATCTCAGGGTAGAGGAAATAGTCTTCGCGCGAAACTGTGATGCGAACGAGGATGTGGACCTGTCGAAATGTCAGGAGATGGTGGTATGTCTATATTCGCATACATCCTCGGAAAAATCCACACACAGCTTACTCTTTTATTTGCAAAGGTATATAACTGCTGTGTGAGAAACATGATAGGTTTTTAAAGGTAATTTGGAGGACGTATCACTTTATTATACCTTTTGGTGATCGATGTATGTTTCATAAGCTTTTTTTCTACCTGGTTTCAAAGCTCTCATGAAACAGCTTTATCTTTGTTTCTTAGGAGCTCCACAAAAAGCGTTGAATGTTAATTGGCCCACAAGTACCATAGTACGTTAATACAAAGATGTTGCTTTCTATTTAAAAGATTTAATCTTATAATCTTGACGTAGTTTTTGAAGTTTGTTAATATATCATTTAACCTTTATTATATCCGTAGTGTGATGGTTCCATCTACCTGACTCATATTTACTTCAAATAACATTTTCCATTTTCTAAATCATTCGATCAATTCAGCAATAAAATGAGCAGAATGTTATTTCATTGTAATATTATGCTACTCATATAGATTACAGAACGACCGTATCTCAAAAAGAAGTCAGTGATAGTGTCATTTGAGTTTTCTTACCAAACTGTTAACTCAAGAAATTACTAGGAATAAAATAATAGGGAGTTCACATTAGGTAATTCGCGTTGTTCAAGGGTTATTTAGAGGAAGAGAGCAAAACTGAGGGATCATCTTTTTTGGAAATATCTTAGACAGGTTTCGTAATCAAGTCGATTGTGTTGATAAATTTTGGTCGAAAAATGATCTTGAACGTTTTATAATCTATAATATTCATTCGACAGACGCCAGGATGCACTTCATGGAGGGAAACAGTCGAATATTATATTATTCACCTAACATACACCTTACACCTACAGCCTCTAAGCCGACAACTCTCTCAGATGATAAGTAAAAAGTGGTACAGTAGAACTATTTTCTGATATAAGATAACTATTGAGGCTTATGCGAATAACAAAATAGCTAGAAAAGAGTTCTCTTGTGGTGCTATAGTAGCTCTGTATGATTGTTATTTTGTGACTGTTCCAACCACTTCAATAAAACGGTCGAGTAAAATGTTTCTATTCAGATGAACATGAGTGATTTTTATAATATTTAATCGTGTTTCTAACTTTTTTGAGTACTATGAAGTAGGAAGGAATAAAAGATAAAATGAGAGATAGAAAGGAGGTAAAAAGAAAACATATGTCATAACCCACAATGAAACAGCCAAACATCTGACGGTGATCTCACTTAGGATAACTATCATCAAAAATCAACTACAGGAAATTAATGAGAAAAATAAAAGTTCATGTTAATATTAATATGGAATATATCACTTTTGCAATTGTTCACAAGCACCCAAAGAAAAGTTACTTCATATTCTGACCTAAATCTTGGTCAGATAATCCAAATTTATAATTCGGCAATCATAATCAAACGATATTCACAAGAAAATATCAATTTTTCACAAAAATTTTAAAACGAACTTATTTCAATAACTGAAGAAAGTATATTAGATTTTTGTAAGCCTTTCCAAGAGACTAAACCTCGATAACTTCATTTGACGATGCAATGAAATCTTATAAACTTAGTAAATAGTGAAGTAAATTTCACAAGAACTTCAGATGGGTTTTTACACTCACTTGAGACTAGTACAAATTTCACAATAAAGACCTCAGAAAGTAGACAAGCTATTTCTATAGTACCTAGAGTAACATCTTCAAATACGACAAAAATAAATAATTTAGTAGTATTCAACGTTCATATACAGGGTGTTTCTATATTCGATCGACAACGCTCTACCACAGAGAGATCTCAATGAATGAATAATTTTGATATAGGAATACGAACCCTTACTGGACCTAGTTGCTGAGATATAGGGTACTTAGTTCACAAATTAATTAATTATTCATTTGATTTCGAATGATGATTGAGCGTAAGTAGTCAAAACAAATAAAAACTATTTATTATCTCAAATTCAAACAAAAATATATTACAACAATAACAAAATTGACAAAGTTACAGTAGTTGTTCAAATGATTGGCCGCTTACTTTAATATACTTATTACACTGTTTTGTCATTGAATAACATGTCTTTGAGATATATCTGAATGAGATTGAATGATTTCTGCCGCAGCTTGAGTTATAGCTATACACTAAGGACTTCATATATCTTTATATACAAAAATCGATAGGATTTGAGTCAGGTGATCTTGGAGGCCAGCAATTAGGTCCACCCCGACCAATCCATTTTTCTCTAAAGCCTGTGTATAAGTAATTTCTTGGTGCTGCAGCAAAATGGGAAGATACCCCATCGTGTCGAAACCACATGTATTCTCTGATATTTAACGGTACGTTCTCCAACAATTTATCCAAAATTTTTTTCAGAAAGCGCGTATAAATTGCTCCATTCAATTTATTTGGTAAAATGTAAGGCCCGGTTAGGCAATCTTCAACCATATCCACCCACAAATTAACCGAATATTTATACTCTAGGTTCTAATGCTTGAACAATGGTCAATTTGTATGGATGTAACACTTGTTCTTTTGAAACTTTCCATACAGTAAAATGGTTTCAAAGCGCGACCTGTAGTTCGAGTACTTAAAGATGGCCTTTCAAAAATATCATCTAATATTTCCTCTTCCAGAAGTTCTCGGTTTCTTTTAGCCCCCTTTCAATACTTGCAAATGTAGAATGATGTGGAATTCGACGATTGCGAAATGTTTGTTGGTATAAACGAGCTGCCATTTCACCATTTTTTCGAGCTTCCTCAATAACATCTCGGTCAACTCTTCAAATGAAAAATTCATTCTATAACAGCATAAATAATGTAAAAACTAAATTAAAATTCAGTGTTTCTATCAAGATAGTGTTAAATACACAAAGTGTCACGAATTTTCAAAAATGTGACACGTACCTACTAAATTATAATTTAGAAATTTTGAGTAGTATTTAATTACCTGCATACTTTTGTTTAGAGGCAAATTTCCACAACATACAGCACCATTCATTTTAGCTACACGAAAGGTTACTTGAAATAATGAGGCAATTTAAAACAAAATTGAAAAAAGAATTTGCTGCAGTGGCGAAAAAAATAGGGGGATAAAAGTGACAACTAAACTTGACAACGCGCCACAGGTTAAATTTTTCCAAAGTTTGTTCATGTTAAAATATTACTTTATTGAGGAGCATATTGGTCACGGAATTTGAAAATAAAAACTTGAAGGCATTCTTGATTCATGTCAAATTTTTGATTTTGATTTAAAATCTTGAACACCCTATATCTCAGCAAGTAGGCCCCGTAAGGTTCGTATTCCTATATCAAAATGTATCAATTATTGAGATCTCTCTGTGGTAGAGCGTTGTTGGTCGAATATAGAAACATTCTGTATATTTTCGTATAATGTCTTCAAGTTCAATACCTGAGATTTTAGTATAAAACTTAAAGACGCAGCGTGTTAGCACACGTTTAATTCACTAGTATAAATCATATTTCTGTTCTATCTAATTCATTATATTCAATTCGATTTTATTCAACCATTTATATTGTGATGTGTACCATATATTTCCAGTATTCTTGAGCTTAGCCGTTTAAATTTATGTAGAATAGTGAACAGTTTTGTTTATATTCGAATCCGTGAAATTTTTTTTATATACAGAGTAAGAAATGCATTGTTTATCTGGCTTACATACCCCGAAGGTTCATCATTCTACATTATATATTCCAGGCAGCGGTAACACACATCCTGATCCTTCCAAAAAGAACATTCACATTAATCTTACTCCGTTTATAACATGAATATCCAAAGGATATATAACCACAGGAAAATAACAATGGTAGGTAGGCTTCACAGTTCTATCTACACTTCAGCAGAATTCACGTTTCATTCAATAAAATTCACAAAAACACCTGCTTCTCTTTTATGTAGATTGAAACGGATATTCGAGATTTAGTTAACTGGGTGATGATAGTGAGCAATTTTAAAAAAGTGGATGTAAATTATCCAAATATTTTTAAGACGATAATTTTATAATATTGGAGTGTAATTACTTATTTTTTGCGTAACTTACATTAATTTGTGATTTGATATTTGAGAATGATTGAAATTACAAAAATGTGCATTGAGTTGAAAAAAAAACATGTAAAAATTGAAGTTTCCTTGCTCAACTACCTAAAAAGCAGAAACTGTGTAATAAGAAACTAATTATCCTCAAAAATGATTTATAAAAAGGATTAATAGATACTATGAGCAATAAAGGAACGAAAAAGACACTTAACATTTGTTAAGGATTTCTAATTATTTGTGTTTATTAGCTGCTGGTAGTTTTATTTGTCGATGATCATAAGTCATTTATTATATAATTAAAAAAGAAGGATCTTACGTTAAAGGTTAGATAAGATAAATAGAATGAAAAATTTTTCTCTAGTATAATTTTATTCCTTATTTTTAATACAGTTTACTTCATTCAAAGAGTTTAATTTATTAGAATAGTGAATAAACTGTACAACGTTTCAGATGGACAACTGTGGAATTATTTCATTGAATATGGTATTTGTTTGAGTCAGTAGATGTTATAGCCATTGCAGTCTCCCGTATTCTACTTCTCACCCTTAGAAGAAACATTTGTTTAAACTTAGAAAACATAATATAGAACACACCGAAACTCTGATGGTCCTCACTGAAACACCACAGAGGTGTTTCACTGTAGCCTTAAACCCAAAAAACGAGCCTTCTCTAGAGACAATTAAGCCTACTTTTTCCTGTGTTTATACGCAATATAATATTAAACTACAAAAAATATCCGTTTAGTAGGCTCATAGCATAAAACATCGAACAACAACCACGCGTAAATCCCCAGACTTTTCAGATCAATTGACGATTAAGCTTTTCGACTTAACACCCTGTATCTATTTTCCGATGGGGATTGCAGCATTCACACAGCAATAACTCCCCTTTTGGTTAAAGGTATTTGCGTTCGTGTATCGAATATGTATTTCAATTACTGAAAATGATGAAAGAGATTCAATCAACGGATTTAACGATGATTGATAGACGACCTTTTGCAATAACTTTTTACGAACAGTTTTGAAACATTGCCGAACGAAGCGTATGTATTAGTGTAATATTTATTCCCAAAATGGCTTTAAACGCACCTCACATTTGAATTATTAATTGGTATATATTTAGATTGGATATTCACTTCATATATCATAATATTTTTCACGGTTACTTTTTTGTCAATACACAATTTTTTTCATTCAAATCAAGATAATTTATTAGTAATTTTCATCAGTATACAGAGAAAATAACAGCGTCGAATATCAAATAACTGAAGAAAGGGCAGCGAGGATAGACACGATAAGGAATCATGTGACAATTACAAACTCAAATGAGAACTAATAGGAAACCTTAAGGACACATAAAGAAGAGAATATCCCAAATCTTAATAAAAATTATGACAGACCCAAAAAGACATGTGAATGGAATAGAATAATACAGAAAAACTAGGTTAGAAAGAACATCATGACAACACAAGAGGGAGTAAGCAAGGGAAAAAACAATACAACGAAAAAATGAAGTGAGAAAAAAACGGAAATCAGTGAAAAATTAATAAAAGGAGAGAAATTTAAAGCACTTATCTTTTTCCGAATAACATGGAGAAAAAGGAAAAATACTTAAAAAAGGAGAAAAATACTTAAGTAGAGATATGAAACATGAATTTAGTGAGCATGAATTGTAACAACTATTATCCTTGAATATATGTAGGGACTATTCAACTAATTTCATAAACTGTCCTGTTGAAATTACCGTAGTCTTGTGATTTAGCTTATTTCCATTTAATACCGATAAGGTTACAAAACACGTAATTCTTCAAATTTTATGAGTCACTACTGTCATGAAGAAAATGCTTCTTATCAAGTAAGGCTACAAAATATCCATATAACTCTAACTTACATTTGATCTCCTTGCAAACTACGAATTCTATTTTTTTATGTGATATTAAGTCATTATGAAAATAAACATAAAAAAGTGGGAACATCTATGTTAACCACCTCTGAAAGAGTTCGAACTGGTGAAGAAGTTATGTTAATTGTATTTTGGTATACTTAATGTTGTGAAGGTTCAATTTTAGAAGATGTCATAGTCACTTGACTTCTTTATGTCAATTCAAATCCAAAATTACGCTTGAAGACTAGTAACGTGAAGATATTCTCTTGTATCAGGTTAACGTATCCAGACAGGGGTTCAGCATTGTAAAAGCTGGAAAAGCTTCGATTGGAATAAGAATCATCCATAATCTCTAGATTGTTTGCCTGGGAATTTCTCTGGGATGATGAAGTCGTATTGGCGTTAAATCAATGGCTGAATAATATTAAAAATACCAAAGTCTCATGTCACCAACCTGTATATTCTAACCAGAGAATTTAAAGTGCCTTCTTCAGGACTTCAGACATTCCATCCATTAAGAACTTGTGAAACGAGAAGTCGAACAAAGCATCGTGGATTGGACTATATCAATAATAATAAATAAATATATATATATATATATATATATATATATATATATATATCAATCTATGAGATGAAGCAATAACTTCATTATCGAGAGAGGAATACCCAAAAGCCCTATGTCATTACTAGGATCATCAGTAGTCAATCAACTGCTTATAAATCAAACCAATGCAGAATATGAGGTCTGGATACGTCGATGACATGAAGATAACCATTCGAGAAAAGCATGATGAGATTATACACAATACGTCCTAAGAATCGCTTAGAAATGATGTGTGAATAAAAATCAGAGCATATACCCCTCAAAAACCACCCTAGTTTCATTCACTCTATAGAACAATTACGGGTAAAAGCTCTCAGAAATAACGGATTCGGACTAGGTCTTGGAACAGATACTAACTATCTCGAGGTGGTTTTTGATCAGAGACTGACATGGAGATAACAGATTTGCTTTCGCATGGGAACACGGGCTCAATGATATCTTACATTGATGGCTCCAAAATGGAAAATGCGTGAGTAAAGTTAGGAATATATAACCCAGGAGCTAAGCTCACTATCCCAATGGGCTCGGAATTGTCTAGTCGAAAACAGACGCTATCGTTACAATTTTTTCAATGCAAATATATTTATCAGGTAGCAGACTAGCACTACCAGCACAAGTATCTATTGAAATTGATTCAAAGCTAGTTTGGGACTACACCCAATCTTCGAACTCACTGGAAGCTAACAACTAAGTTGCTCTAAGGTTTTTACCGTCAACACCAGAATGCACGCCAATCAATAAACTAATCACCTGAAAAGAAAGCGTGACAACTCTTCATAAGATTACAACCTTTCCTAAAAAGACAACAAGTCATGGTCATAAAAAGAGGGAAAACGAGAAGAAATCAGAAACATAGAGTGAGATACCAATGAAATAAGAGATTTGTTTCTCATTCAACCAAAGGATTCCAAAAGGCACTTACATAAAGTAAGGATGAGCTAGGAAGAGTTACTGGTATGCTAACTAGACTATCATCTGAAGAGCAGCTCTCGACAGCTTTTGTAGTTTCTGCTAGGAAACGGTTCAAGCTGCTCAATTGATCAATAAATCAAAATGTAGATTCACGGCCTTTACGCCCGAAGTCATCTAACGTAATCTAAAATTAGTGGTTTGCAGAGACTGAAAAACTTTTGTTTCAAGATGCATTTTTGTGAGTGACACAGCAGTAGATTCAAGGAATCAGTCCCCTCATAAACCAAATCAAAAACTTGGTGCAAATATGGACTGGAGTCAGTCCCGCTTAGATATAGTGGAACTCCAAAATTCGGCGAAGGCGCGCGGCGCCTTTGACATACTTTTTATAAACCGTAGAATCCGTTTGATCTATGTTTCATATGAGTTTTAATTAAAGTAGGCGATTTATTTACATTTTTTCTTGTGAATAATTTCTAGGAGGGTATATTTATTTATTTGTTTTGTGTCTTCATTTACTAGAAGTTTTGAGAATTCTTTTGGGACATATAAAAAGTTTGTGTAACGCAGTTTAGTTAATTCATAATAAATAAATTTTGTGAAAAGACCAAAATAGATAGTAATCGAAGAATTGGAATAAATTATTTGAGTTAGTTGAGTGATAGTGTTGACTTAATTACTTAGAACAGTTAAGTAAAGTGTAAGGTATTTGAATAAATCAAGAACTTAAGAGAGAGTGTCTATTAATTCATCCCACTGATGAAAATCGTATATTTAAAGAAAAATATTACAATATCTCCTGAGAATCTTGAATATCTTAATAAATTATGAAATGTCCAAAAGTATAATTCGAGAATGTATTCCTAATACCAACAAACAACTTTTATGGACAAGTTTACAATATTTGCAATTAGTTCTAGTTATTTGTACTTAAACGTTTCAGATACCTGGTGAATAATATGCCATGCTTCCTGAGGGATTTGATAAACGGCCCAAATCCAAATTGATTGCTGGTTATATGTCTAACGTTTGATGTGCTACTTAGTCATACTCCAATTATTTAATCTGTTGTCGTAGTTACATCCCTTTAAGTGAGACTTGGGGATTATTCACTTACTCACATCTCTAATAATAATGTCTTCCTAATCTTACGACAATATGAGACAATTCATATTGTGACGAATATATTGTAGCATTGAATAATCTGTATCAAAGTATGAGAGAATGTTCGATTTATATTGATTACACTCAAAAATATTAATAAAAACTATTATTTGTATTTCGTATTCTAGCCCAATATAGAAAATAATTGAAATCATTGAATTATATTTGATTATAGCTATTGAATAACGAGCTTGGTGGTGTTATAAATGAAGTTCATACACGTCAAACTTTTTATTATGAATGCAGCGCCTCTCGCAACTGTAGATGGACAACTTAATTGCTTAACAACGAATTGTAATTGAAGTGCACCTGCTTTTCTCAAATGACACTTAGTAGAAGTGTTTGGGTATGGAAGATTATCACTTGCGAATGTTCATGAGCGATTCAAAAACTTCAAAAATGACTGGGAATACGTTTTAGATACGTTGCTGAAGAAAATATCGTAATTCAAATGAAGCGTTACAAATTGGTGCCCAAAATGTTGACGTTAGGAAAATAAAAATCTCGCAAAACTATTTTTCTAAGGATGCTATGAAAGATTCAACATTACTTATTAGCAATCTCCACCAATTTAGTGTCATTTCTTATATGTCTTACTGATTTCCATGTTATCGATACAACGCCGACGATTAGCGTGCTATTCGTATTTAGGTCATGAAAACCTGTACCGGAGTCTCCATAACAGCACCACCTAAACTCTGCACAATTATTATTACTTTTAAAACGAAAGTAGTATTAATGGAACAATCGAAATCTGTTAAATATTGGTTACAATATTGAAAATAAATAATAATCGAAAGCGTAGTACCAGATATTACGTGAAAAACATCCGATGTTTCTAATCATTTGCTAAAATGTCAAGAATTTATTGCGGGATCAGATATTTTAACTCTAAAATGACTGAGAGCTAGTAATCCCGCAATGTTGAATTTTATATCGATAACTCTGTGGCTAACGAAATGAAAGTTTAAAAAAATGTACATAAACTGATTTAGCCTCCAATATAATTAGGACACGAATACCACAATGCTGTGGAAGCTCAAAACGTTTCCCTAGCAATGTCAACATCGACCTCCACTTGATGTTCTAATTACCGAAAAAGGGTTGGAATGTAACGATCTACCAGAAATAACTTTTTAAAATTGTTCAAATATAACTGTTAATTAGCATTTTACTAACATATAAAAATCAGTTATTTTGGTATATATAGGATGTTTCTCTAGGATAGACGGAAAATTTGGAGTGCTAAGTAAAAAAATCCTTAACGTCATCCGTATTCAATATAAGGGATGTTGATACATGTTTTTCCCGATTTTGCCGCAACTACTAGCAATATTGTCATGAAATTCCATAAGAATATGTTCTGGAAGCTGATACATCCCATGAATTTGTTTTTATGTCTCTCATAGACGGCACTAGTTACACGGTACGTACCAAGTAGTATTGAACGTAAATTTTTCATTATTATATTTATTGAGCAAAATATCAAGTGAACTTGAACATTATTGAATTTTGCACCAAAAAGGTACTCCTGGTGAATCTCGATACTGTTTTCGAAGTATTTTGTTTTGAAAATTTTGAAGTAATAACCGATGCTGTTATGAAATAATGCTAGTTGAATTTTTTCTTCCAATTTTTGGAATTCACCTCTGTAGCAAAAACATTTTCTTCAGGATACGACCAAACTGTGTAATCCATGGGATTAAAATCGCGTGACCGAGGAGGCCAATCCTCCTAAATGGTTACTCATCCAATTACGACACCTTCTATCAAAGTATGGTGGAGCTCCATTGTGCATAAAACAAGATCTTAGTTCATTTCGCGTTCTTCTGATATTTCGAATAAGTGATGGCTGCAAAACATATCACAATTTGAATTTCCAGGCAAAATATTATAACCTATTAATTTATTGCCCGAATTTGCTGTCCAAATATTAACTTTAAGTGAGTGTTTGTAATGTGATGACATGTGGATTCTCATCACACCAGTAGTGTGCTTTATGGGAGTTTAACATATCTTGTCGCGTAAAAGTGGTCTCGATCGTTAAAAGAATATATTTGAAAAAATTTGGATTGAGGGCTGTTCTTTCTTGTAATGTTTGACAAAAATCCACTCCAACCAGTGAGCGTCTGGCAAGAGCTCTTGGACTTGTCTGTATTGATAAGGACTTGGCTATTGTTTTCTAAATATCATCCAAGAACTTGGAGAAGAGCAAATTTGGAATCATCTTTTCTTCATTAATGGTTCTTGTTGTTCTTGTCCTGCCAAAATTTATTTTCCTAGTTGTCACATTCCCAGCTTCTTGACAACATCGTCCACTTTTTTTTACTTGGCAAGTTTCTTCGAGAAAACTTTTCTGCAGAACAGTTCCACTAGAATTTAATGAGGTTTCAATAATTTTCAATTCACATCATGCTTACTAATTAATAATAATTGATAACTTCATCAATACTTTATACCAGAATCGGTTATTACTTCATAATTTTCAAACCAAAATATTGCGAAAACTGTACGCAGTATCGAGTTTTATTAATAGTACCATTCTGGTGTGAAATTATATGATGTTTAAAATATTGCTGAATAAATCTGATATTGAATGAGTTATGTTCACTACGACTTGATATGAATCATATAAAAACAAATTCATTGGATGTATCAGCTGTTGCCAAAAGTTGAGGCAAAATCGTGAAAATGTGTATCATTTTTCTTTCTACAACGCCTATTATCTTGAATACTAATGAAGTTACGAATTTTTTTTCACTGACCAAACCCCAAATATTTTTCAGTTTCAGTTCAGACTGGATCACCTTTTTTTGAAACACCTTGTATGCATTTTACTCCAAAATTTTTGCTTTTGATGCATGGAAACGAAGCGTTCATAACAAAAGTACTGTATACACCACGTGAGAAAATGAAATATTTGATCTACAAACTATTGTGATTTTTATTATATGTGTAATTTACTGTCATACAAAATATGGCCAAACTAATTGAGATGTATGAAATCGTCTGACAGAGTATAGAGTAAAATAACAGATATAAAATTTGAGTTGAGGGTGATTTGAAGCTATAAAAAAAGAAGCGATATTCATCCTAAAAGAGAAGATATAAGAAAACTTACATAACTCTTTTAAGTTCACAACCAGCGTTGTAGAAATATAAAGAAGTGTTTTGATAAAGTAGAAGTTCAAAAAATCGTATTTATCTATCTCTTTATTCAATAGCAATACCTCGTATTATTGAAATAACAATCTTCCGAATAGTTAATAGTGACTGCTGTATTGATTCTAGAGATTAATATAAAATGAAGGGCAAAATATTTAAGAAAATTAAAATAATTACTAGGTAAAACATCATGTATTCATCATATTCGGATGCATTATTTAGTTTTATTGAACTAGAAAAAAATACAATATTAAAAAAAGCAGAAAACCAGAACGTTATAAAAGAAAATGGAAAAAAATTATCTACTTTAAATAAATATGAACTTGGAGCACATTTGTAGTATCCCGATTATAGAAAAATGAGAGAAAGAGAACACAAAATCTCAATGAAACGATTGAAAAACTTATAGATAGAACAAGAAATTTTAATTAGGTGCATAAGTACCTCTATAAGTTAAGTTGGTTTTTTTTTTGGAATTGTTCCTTATGTTCATCGGAACACGTTGTTGTAGTGATAGTGTGAATAATATATTTAATATCTTGATGTGTTGATGTTTCTAAGTCGTCTTGATTTTAGGTGTCTTCTCTCATAATAATAAGTGTTTTATTCAATTTTTGGAAGGTATATGGAAACTTTGACATTCCGACTTTTTCCAATCTCCATCAAAATAGGATTTGACATTGATAATTTGCGTATTTATATCAATCAATATATTACCTAGGTACATCATGAAAATAAAAATGAAAATAAAATAAGAAAACAAGAAACATTAATTTTTCCTTAGTTTTCACATCAAATAGGTAGCAGTCGTCAATTAAATTATTTTTATTTCGTTTATGCAATTTCATTTTTTTATTGTATTGATGACCTTTGAGTTTATTTTCCAAATACCAAGATGTCTGTCTATGTAGACGGAGTCACAATTAGTACAAGGCACTTCATATATAATTTTACTTCTCAGTATTGAAATTTGCGAATTTACTGATAAGGTATCTCATTTAAGATGAAAACGCCTACATCCATTGATAAATTTAGATTTAATAAGCCAGCGAGTGGTACTGGGTGATGAAATCAAATCAATTGGAATTTAAAATTTATACTAGGACTACTGCGGTCCCTATAATTAATATCAATAATCAAAATATGACAAAATCTATTAGAAAACACTAATTATGTCAATATTTTATTTTTTATGTCATAATAATACATATTTCATACTGTCTATCATTTCCTAAAACTCTCATTAAAATTGTTCATTTGCTGAATTAATTGTTGCTAAATTAAGACATGACCGGGGTAATTTAGTTTAAATTCATTGTTACTTTAATTTCCACTTTAAAAATATAACTTGTGAGTTGATACACATCTAATTTCCTGGAAAATGTGCTGAACATCCTCACATTGTTGACAGGTTTTTAAAAAGCATCAACATTTCTGATATCTGAATATAAATTTTCTCGAAGGAAAATTGTACAGAAATAGCAATTACCGACGCAAGTAGGCGCTTCCGCTACCAGCTGTCATCATAGATCATAAGTGTTATGGGAACGGAATTAAGCCACTGATGGCAACCCAAACCTTCTAAATTCGTTCTCTTTAATTTAATATCGATCGCTGTATCTGCCAACGATAAGATACATTTCTGGAAGACCAGAGAGCAGTATTAGTTTACTTTAATTGATGTTTCGTTCGTGTTAGAGATACGGAAGGTGTTAACGGGTATTTACGAGGACAAAAAAATATCAGGGCGTGGCTTGGTTCGTGCTTCTTCTACAGACACGTCTTTTATCTAGAAGAAAGACGAGAAGGAGGAATTTCATGTTAACGTTTTATAGATTGAACTTGATAAACCACAAGCCCAATTTATTTTACGTTGAAGTTTCTCAACAATATTCAAGACGTTATACAAGCATATTCATCAATTTATGTATGTGAAAGCAAGTTTTTGTATCATTTCATGTCTAGAGCATATTATATTCTCCACGCTCGTATATTGGATGACAATTTTTAAGAAAGAGACTATTTTATTTACCCCAAATCCAGGACTAGTTCGGAATGTTTATGATAACCTTGGAAATATTCGCACTGCAAGCTTTTTCATTGTTTCAAAATTGTAGTACAACAATTACATGTTCCTCAAAAATTTAATTAATTTATTGTATTGTATACAAGAGTAACGTCTATATCCGGTTTTGTTAATATCCGTCGAGTTTAGGAAATAATTCGTATTCAGATTCGATTTCAATATCGAATACATGAAGTAAATTGGGCTACCCCTAAAATATCGTGACGTGATGATGGCCAATGATGTTCCGACGTTAACATCTTTTCATCGTTATTTTCGTCCTATTATGGGGATCAAAATGCCTCCGGCAGGTGTGTTTTCCGAAACACAGTGAGGAGAGACTCTTCTCCCGTGGCAAGCTTTGTATTGTGAATTTTTTTTACAGATTAGATCGATAAAGGATATTCTTGTTCAAGATTCAGTTTTCTTGGATCATAAAATCAGGATTCCATATTGTTTTTACATTATTTCTCTCACTGATGTAACATTTTCAACGCTTGAAACAAAAACTAACAAACCAAACAGCTGGACAGTCCACAGAGAAAAAAACCAATTCGTGTGAATACATATAGTCATGGTTAGATCATCATCTTCTTCTTATAGTTCCAAGTCCGTAATGGGACTTTGTCGATCATGCTATGATAATTTTGTTCACTGAAGCTCGGAAGAGTGAACTAGTTATGTGTCCGAACTATGATGTTCTCCTTCTTCCAGGACTCGTTTTCTCTTTATTTTTTCCCTGGATGATAAGATGCAATATACTAAACGTGTGCGAAGGAAGATAATTTTCTGGTCTTAACAGATCTTACAATCTCTCTCTCCTATCTCATTCGCACTCTATCCTGCCAGCTAATTCGGACCATACGCCTATATGTCCATATTTCAAAAGCTTCGAGCTTTTCAAAAGCTGCTTACGTCGGTGTCTTAGACAGTGACTAAACAAGATGTTTTTGGGTCTAATCAATACTACTCTAGCTTTCTCAATGCGATATTTTTTTTGTGTTAAGTGATCCCATTTGTTATTAATAGTTGTTCTCAAATAAAATCTTTTCCGTTCGTTTAAATGGTTCATTGTCAACAATGGATTTTTGCTGATGATCATGTAATCAGTATTTTTGGTATTAAGTTTTATTCCATACTCCTGTGAGCCATTCTCTCCCGTATAGTAAACAGCATGGTCGTTGACCTTGCACTGTCCTGATTGTGGCCAACACATTTCACTTATTCCAAGAATGGATATATCAAGTTTTTTCATTTCTGCGACTGTATTGTTTATCTTACCGGCTACAAACATGCTTCTAACGTTCCACGAATCCTTTCCATAATTCATAGTGGCTCTCCGGGAGCTAAATCATAGTATTATCAATTTTTCCAAAAGAACTACACTTATTAGTATTGCTTTTCATGAAATCATTCAAAGGTCAAGATAAGGTTACGTTTAAATTATAATAAAAATAAAATAAGTTCAAGAATACTGAAATTTCACTATTGGAAAAGTGTATAGGGAGAAATTGAAAATTATTTATTAATTTTTAATTATTTATTTTTATATATATTCATTATTTATTTAATTATTTATTAAGGTAGTTGAATTTCTGAGTCTCACTTTAACCTCTTAAAACCTTCATTATTGTACATTGAAGTTTATTTCGTGGTTTAGCCTCTGTATAATAATATTTTGCGCTTAAACACTAATTTATTTAGTGGATCATAGCATTTGATCTGATCTCCATATATTCTACTTTGACTCGTATTAGATTACTAGTTTTTACAGTACTTTAGGGATAAATCTTAGTACTACGTTTGCCTTCTTTTGTTAATTTTGATATTTAAAGAATCAGAATCTTTTCTTCACTCGAGGCTTGTCGAATAGCGAATCCTAGATTATCGATTACAAACTAAATATGAGTTTACCACAGCTACGATTGGGAGAAATATCAGAACTGAAAATTTGTTTTTCCTATTCTGAAACTTTTATTCCCAATGCAGGAAAGTTGACTCCTATTATTTTATTGTTTCTAAGAAAATGATAATGAATTGCAAAATTTTGCCCTTTCTCAACAAAGAAATTTCTCCGTGGAATTATTTTGTTTGCATAATAAACAAAGTATTGCGAAACTGCATTATTTCATTCAACAGTTGACTCCATATTAGCAAAACTAGAGTAAATTAGTTCTGTTTTACCTTCTACCAAACAATGGAAACGTGAATATCCATACACCATCGATTTGTGGATAATGTAATACCCGGAAAGTCTGTTACCGTTCGTCATTCAATGATATTCAATTTCATTTGGGAAAACGAATAATTTTATTACAATTTGACCAAATGTTTTCTGTCCTTATATATTGTTCTTAAAAATTATTATGTACTAGTGTGCTCTTGTTACACAAAGAGGACAACTCTCATATGATCTCAAATGAATAGTTACTCAAATACTTTATAATTATGAGCTCATTCTTCTCCAATACATATTTGTTAACAACTTGTACATCCAAAAATACATTTTAATGGTAATATCTTTCTATTTGTGTAACACTGAAACGGTAAGTGTAGGTCGAGCTTCTTCATTTCTCATAGAAAAATTAATAAATGCCCGTTCAGCCAGCCACTCAATGAAGATGGAAAGTTGGTAGTTCAATTAGCAAAACTAACAGTTTGATTTTGAGAGAAGTAATGCACCTAATCACACGATTCACTGTTATTTTATTTTTATTATCCAATATAATGAATACTTCACTGTTTTATGTATTTACAATGGTTCAATTAAGAAATTGAAGTTAAGGCTAGTAGCCATTGAACCCATTTTCAACTATCACTTTTCATAAGTTCAAACAGCTTAATATAAATACGCAAATTGTCAGTGTCAATATCATATTATGATAAAGATTTAGAGAAAAGGAGAAAAGTCAAATTTGATCTTTCTTTCAGAAATGATTACAAAAAACTAATTTTAAAACAGAAAAGATCTAAAATCGAGGACATTACAAGAAGAAATATAAATGCTTCTAAATGTTCTCGATTTTAGGTTTCTATTGTTCTAAAATCACTTTTTTTCAATAATTTTTGAAACATTGATAAAAAGTTGAAGTTTCAACTTACTTTCACTCTTTATGAAAATATGATATTGACACTGATAAAGACTGAAGTGAAGTCGAAACGCCATTTTTGTATTAATCTAAAAACAGAAGAGACGTAAAATCAATTTAGAAGCATTAATGTATCAAACAGACGAAAGACTAAGAAATAAGGATTTAAAGGAAATTATACATATATATGTATATATATATATATGTTTCTAAATGTTCTTGATTTATATAAAATTTAGGAAAAAAATCATTCTTTATCAGTTGAAATGTGTTCGAGGGTGATACCATTACCCGATGACGCTGACGGCGGTTTCGACGGAAACAGAATGAAAATTTCAAGAGGTTTCCATCTGTTTACGAAGCTACTATTAAGGAGGTGAAATAAAAGGATGGAAGTATTATTTACCCCAGAGTGACGGCCAGGTCCTAAATCTCATTTTGAAACGGGCTGCAATTTATATAACTCTGCGTAATTTATTTATTCGGAGAAGATTTGCAGGATTTACGTCTCTCAACATGTCTGACCCTATTTCGGTCGAAAATTGCTCAAATTATTCTACCTTCCCCTAATGTCTACACTCATGATATATACTTTATACGTAGGTAATATTTTGCAATCCAAATTTAAGGCCGAATCGAATGTTATTCGAATTACTAATAATATGATTCTTGGGTTCACATCCAACTTATTTAACTGGAAAATATTGGATTACTTGATAATTGTTATATTTAGTGAACAAATTCAAATATATTTGAATCTCTGCTCTGAGTATACATATTTGTGATTTGGTCTCAACCTTGAGGTAGTAATGTACTTGTATTGTCGCAATACTATATTTTGAATAAGTGTAGCAAGTAAACTAATACTGAAAATGAGGAAGTTTCGTACATCGTTAACAGCTACGTAGTCCCTTTGTTGTTTTAGCCCTAGCTCATGTAGACTATCTAGCATTTGATAATCATTTGGGCTGTAAAGTAAAGTTCATACACCAGGTCGAATCCGAAGTTTTTTCTCACTGTGTTCAAAACATCTTCACAATTTCATAAGACTTTTATCTCATTTTCCTCTTTTACCCAACAGTTCAGGTAGCGGCACTGCTTTTGTTGAATGTTTGACTTTCACGTATACTGTGGGCCCTCCAGTAGTTCTTCACAGGTTGAGATGGTCGTAAGTCTATGAGTAAGAGAATTCTAATGTAGAATGGGTCTCGTCAGCAGTTGAGTGGCTTCAAATTTGTGCTTACCCCAGAGTGCGTTTGTTCATCAGTCCAGAGCAGGTATTATTTCGTTTTAGGAAAGACAGTATTCTATGGAATTGATTGTATTATCTTGTCACCTACTTCATTGTGCTTCAAATTATACATGACAAACCTATGGTATCGGAGAAAGTTTCGAAATGTTTAAGAAATGATATTTTATTTTTGGCAACAAAAACAACGTAAAATCAATCGACAAAATACTTTTTAGTAATATGTTGAAGATTAAAAACTTACTGTAGCATTGAAACATCTTAGAGAAACAAAATGGAACAAAGAAATAGCCGGTGGAAGATTTATAGACTGGATTGTAGCTGAAATAGTGAAACAATGAATAAGAACGGTTGAAAATAGAGAAGCATGAGGATAAGAGGGACTTCACAACATTAGAAAGGAAGAAAACGTATAATAAGGAATAATTAGTCATGAATTAACAGTGGCTGCGTAGATAATGGAAAAGGGAGTGTTCTCTTATTTATTTCAATCAAGGCTAACGACTTTCGACTACTTGCGTACCCACAACAAAACATTTCTGATCTGATAGACTTCTTCATCGTTAGAATATTTAAATTCAAGAACAGTGAGACATTTTTCTGCAACTCTTTGATTAGTGTGGACAACTATAATAGCAATAATAATTCCATCAAAAAAGAGCAAAAAACATTGAAGCGGAGTTTTAGTATTACTTCCATATTGTTCAACTCCTGGCAAGTGTGTTATAATATTTTCGGACCTGGTTCTTACATTTCTTACGTTATATTCCTTACACCATGTTATTCCATTTTTTCCATAAAAATTATGGATTTCAACCGGGTTTTCTTCTTCGGCATCCTGTTCTAAGTCAATGTTATCACTACACACGCTGACATTGTCTATTTCGACGTCTTCTTCGGAATCATCCTCATCAATAAAGTTTTCATTTTCTGCAACTAGCCATAGTCTTTGGAGACGTCTCTGCTCTTCTTCGTTATCTCTCATCGATACACGAGCTAATACAAGCGATAATTCACAAATAATAACCATAGTTGATAAAAATATAGAACCTACCTGTAGAAAAGATGTTACAAAAACAAAACAAAAAATGTGCTCATGTGTCTATGCTGGGACTATGCTTTCAACAACCATGTGAAGAGGAATACTTAGTTTGAAGGTACTGAGGCGCTAGCGTAAATTGACCGAAATAATAAATTAATTTCATTCAGTCCTCCCATACTATATGATTTGTAATGTTAATAATTTGTAAATTATGTCATTAAAATATTAAGAAACTGAATTTTTCTATAAAAATGTTTTTGTATTTTTAAGAGACTATCTGTTATGATAAATTTGATTTAATTTATGTTCCATAGACATAAAGGTAATGTTTTTCTATAATAAAATTTCTAAGTCATAGACAGTTATTAATTCTTGAAGTTTCCACTTTTACTATGTTGAAAACGTTTCAATTTTTTTGATAGATGGCGGTAACTACGCCGTTTGCATCAATACCTTAGTCAACACAACTTAAGCCTCTTATTTTCAAACAAACATATCGATATAAGAGGAAAATTTTTTTTTTCAAAAATTTAAACTAAAATATCAATAACACCATTCTTAATATCCTAAACTCAAAGAATGTTCTCTTTTTGGGGAGGGATAGTTTGTTTCGTTAAATTCATCATTTCTCATAGGTTACTGTTGGCCTTATGGCTGATCTGTAGATTTTCATTTTAATATGTCTACTGATTTTTGGCATATTACGTTAATTTCAACATAAATTTATGAAAATTCTGAAGATGATGCCGAGTAAGACCAAAGTTAGTTACAGAGTAGTAATTTAAATTAGCTGTAAGTTGCTGATTGATCTGTGAAGTGAGAAATCTATTATTTCCTAAAAATAATCAATTTTTCTCGTTATACATTACTGAAACATATAAAAATATCATCATTTATAAGCTTCAATATAAAATTGCCATTATCATTTTATTACAGAAAGCATTATATAAAATTTATCGATACTCGAAGCTCAAACAAAGTGAACTTTTCACGTTAGTCACTTTTCAAGCCTCTTTTTAAAAATGCATCAGCATGAAAACGTGTCAACAATACTAGAATATTCAACGTGACTGAAAGGAAATTTGTTGTGAAGGGAAAACTATTCAGCAGGAAATGAAATTCAAGTGCTTTAAGTTATCGCATTTCACGCCAGTTTCTAAATTATGGGCTAAAAGTATCTTATCACCAACAAAAGTATATGTTATACAACGAGCAATTTGTGTAAGTGGTGATTATACAATTGGGACAGTCATGGTTTATTTAAAGGTAGTTCCTTCATTCTGGAAAACTAAATATGAAATGAGCTTGGTTATCTCCGCATAAAAACCTTCGGGTTCAAGAGAAAATAGCGGAAGGAATGTATTTGGTTCGATGTAGTTCACAATATCTTCTTCAAGTAATTATTGTTGCAACCCAACTGCTGGTGCTCAGAAATCAATCGATAAACCTTTCAGAAAAACTGTGGAACGCTATTCTTGTTATTATGTACTTTTTGAATTTAGTACAAATGATCGTGAATTAAATTGTCAACATAAGTTAGAAACCTCCTCCATTTATTGATACGTATTCTAATCGAAAATAAATAAAAAAAAACCTACATTTTGACAAATGTAAAACATTTTGTTGAAGATATGGATTCAATCCAAACCGGTCTAAAACTAGTAGAGCTATCCCGTACCTGATGAAACATCCTAATAAGTAATACAATGTTTGCAAGAAATTCATTTTAATTAATTCAGAAAAATGCATTGCTTTGTTGGGATGTGTAGAATTAATCAAAGTAGTGTTCCACAGGTAAGTTTTCTAACAAAATCTCAGAATTCAACGGAGAAGTTTCAATAAATCGTGAAATTGTTAAAAAACGACAAAAAAATTTCAATCAAATTTGAAACCTATCGTAAAATAGACAAACTATTTAAAAACTCATCATTATACTTGGAACACAAAATATTGAGTACTGGAAATAAATAAACAATTTAAAAAATGAGAAATATTGTAAAAATTGTAGAGAAATTGTATGAAATGGAAGATAGAGAAACTTTGAATATAGATGAACATTATTATCAAATTGGAATAAACAAAGAACAAAACATGAAGTAGAATAGGACAAAGAAGGAAATAAGGTTGACCGATCTTTCACATTGTCTATAGAGAATTGGTTCATTTCATCACATACCCTTAATTGCAAGATTCTAAGTGATCAAACTTGTAGTTCTATTCATGATTTTTAATAGATATAGAATCCAACTTTGATGAACTTTTTGAACAATGGAAAATAATGCGTACTAAACCGTACTTACATTCTAGTAGCATTCATGTATTTTTGAATATTGAACAGAATGGCTGCATGTGCATTTTCAATGAAGTAGTAGTTTATAACGATATACTAATGATAAATTTCAAAATGAACTTGTTTGTTAGCTTGTCAATGACATTTTTTAATCTTTAGTACACAGTAAAGTGTTTTCATAATTACATCTTGGGAATTTCTCAATAATATATCCAACAACATGTTTTCTAACATATTCTGAGAAAAATTGAATTTCACCTCATTGCTACGTTCATTTTTTGCGAAGTTACTTAGTATATAATTTATTGCTTGAATATATACACAAAAAAAGGGGGAATATGGTGTGACCTTGCCGGTCACTTATTTCAAACTCGAAGTCATTTATATCCACTCACAATCAGAAAGAAAACTTTTTAGCATATTGGATAAGGTATGGGGAGCAATGTTGTCAAGTAAAAATGGAGAGCGGACAGAAATAAATATCAAAATAGCCAAAGGAAGTAAAGTCGTGTGATCATCAAGTGAAATGATAGAACCAAAACAATAATACGACCAGCAGAGAGAGAGAGAGAGAAAGAGAGAGAGAGAGAAATCCCTGCAGTAAGCCCTTCTGTTAAGTCCGAGTATATATCTAACAGCTTTTGTAGGTCATATCGGAGATCCGCCTCAATACGAGCATAGTAGACTGTTAAAGCGGTGAATAAGCTCGGTTCTTTGGAAACTGATCGCAGCGTAAAGCAGTAAAGCAATACGTAACTCTCCTTTCAAGGAATTTTCCACAATAAGCACAGAATTTCACAGATTTAACGAAGTCAATGGTGGTGCTATAAAAAGCTGCAATGTATTATCATATACTGAAAATTTGGCTTCGTAAGATCAGGGTTGCTTCAAGAGAAACTAGTATCGTCTGCAAACAGAAATATTTTACCACTGATGTCTAAATAGGCGATGTCGTTTATAAACAGAAGAAACAAAATAGGGTTCATTACCGAGCCTTGGGGCACTCCACATTCTACTGGCTTGAAAGAAGACATCGTCGTTCAGCCCTTACAAGCTGACTTCTGAGATATGACTTAAACCATGGGTGAATTGTACCCCTGAAACCTTAATACTACAATTTTCTATCAAAATATTATGATTAATACAAACTAAAGTCTTAGAAAAATCACAAGAAAGTTGTTGCAGTCAAGTGATGGCTGTTTAGGTGCACATTATTAAGTAGAGAAAATATAGCATCATTTGTTACTTAAAAACCCAAATTGATGGATGATACGCATTTTATATTTAAACAGGAATGATCCGTGTTCTTAGATAACGTGGGAAGGAGAGCAAGTGGGCGATAATTCAATACTTGATTTATATCTCCTCCCTCATGCAGTCGTATAATTATAGCCGTCTTAAGGCAATTTGGAAAAGTGCCATTTTGAATTGAAACGTTACTTGAAGTTGTAAGGTGATTTAACGTGCAATCGGGCAGACTCGAAAACATTTTTAGTGTCCATCAGTTCCAGATGAGCTTTTATTTTTAATATCATCAATTGTACTGCGAAACTCTGCTAAACCTACGGGAATAACGAAGAAACTGTCTAAGCTAGCATTAGCAACAGGGAGATTTAAAAGCGGATCATGGGAAGGAGTTATAGAATTTGATAAATTTTTTGGCTACATTTACAAACAAACTTTACGAAAATTGGCGAGTCTCCTATCCCAATAAATATCTTTGGCAGCTTTTATTGTGTTATGATCAATTTTTCTGTATAGTTTCATATATTTTCTGAAAAAGATACTATCCAAGAATTTCTTAGGTAAGATAAAAATCGCATGCTCTTCACAGATTACGTAAACCTTTAGTTACATATATACGGAAATGAAACAAGGGTTTCAACAAAGGGTGAAGAAAGAAAACTAGATATATGGGAAAGGACGGTGCTGAGGAAAATTTATAGAGTGATAAAGACAAAGACTGGAGAAGAAGAACTAGCGAAGAACTTAAGGAAATGTATCAATAGCAAGACACATGAAAGTCCCTGGTTAGGGCATATTAAAAGAATGCCGGGAAAAATATTTGCAGAAAGGGCCGTTGAAGGGTAAGGAGGTACAAGCAGGAGGAGGAGATCGGAGATAAAATTGTTGGATGCAGTTTTGGAGGATATTAGAGATGTAGAACTGAATTGGAGCGCGAAAGAACAGAATGGCAACTTGTGGAAAAGAATTGTGAAATCAGTTGAAGACCGTTGAGAAAGGAAAATTTGGTCCTTAGAGGCCTGTTGTACTATAAATATATAGATAGATGAGATATAAGCTTTTTCTTATAACTAATCTTTTAAAAAACATTTCACATATATTTCTTGAGAAGCACTTGAATCACGGTTTCACTATTATCTTGGCGATCTACTTGCCTACTATTCCAAGATTTCATTCGTATTTACCTCTTGGTAAAATTTCACTATATATACCAGTTTCCTGATGCTTAACAGTATTCATATTTTTCTCTAATTTCTCATTTCTTAGACCTCTTGATATTTTCATAAAGACTAAAAGACTAGCAGGGCACACTGCAGGGACTTCTTTAAAATATTGAAAATTGCGACTCTTTTCTTTCCTTATTCATCTTTGAATCCGATTACCTAATTCGTAAGGACGCTTCTTCAATTTCAGAAAGATCGTTGCACGACTACTCCACGTTCAGAATTAGATCAATAGTTCAAGGGCTCAATATTTTACAATGCAAAAAAACTGCACAATCAATTGCCAACTGAAATCAAATCAAATCATGTTTTCCCGGATTTGGCAATAATCTGAGGGCATATTTACTGGAAAGTGCCTTCTACTCTATAAATAACTTCTATTCTAATAAGAATATGCAATGACTTATATACTAATTGCTACCTATTAGTTTTACCTATAATTTTGTTACTCATTGTGCTTAGCTTCTGCAAATTGAAATTTTATTTTATTTATTTTATTTGTACTCACTTATTTTTAAGTTTGTTTTTCAGTTTTTACAAACTTTTGTCTACAAATTGTAATAACCTTCTTACGATTAAGCATTTCTCTCTAAATATCAACACTTCATTTTGTTCACATTTCAAGAACAGATGCAACAAATAAAAGTCATGAAGGAGTATTTTCCCACTCACATCTTTTATTTGGTTACATGACATAGATCCTATAGATAACTTTGATTATTTTCCCCAAAACCTCAATAAAATTTCGACTTACTTATCATTTCCTACCACAGCGGTTGTGATGTATTTCTTTTGGAAACAAATTACTATGCAGACTCAGTAGCTCGTTCTAACGCGATCAGACTAACTAATTCTTTTTTTAATTATCAGTAGACATTTCCCTTTTAGTACATAATTGAGAAAATGGCACAAGAATACAAGTCGAGATAACGAATTTAGTAAACTTTGTTGCATTTTTTGTAGACGTATGTACTGCGGAAAGTGAACTTTATAACATAATATGGTGGCAAACAGAGATTTATATCCACACGTAGTAAAATTAATCAAAATTAGATTACAAAAGAGGTAATTACTACTATATTCATAGCAGGTACCTCGCAAAAAGTACTAACTGGAACTGGAAAAAGTTAAAAGATGTTTTGAAGTTCTTCAAGTTTATAATGAGTTGGCCATTATTTATCGTTTCGATAGAAATGGGATATTTTTTAACCTGCCTTATCAGTATCTAAATATCACTTGAAGATCCTATTGGTTTCTAGATATTTCATGATCCTGCTTAAGAAATTACTGCTCTGGTAGCTAGTGCCAATTATTGAAAGGTAGCACTTCTATTTGACTAGCTTCATTAGAAGGAAATTTCACTTCCATCATAGCTTCTGAATTGAATGAAAAAATTCCGGCTGAAGCGTAACTTGCATTAATATTTGCAGATGTCACGCTTTTATTCCACGCAAAAGAGACACTATTACCAAATCGTTGTTTCATGATATTTGTATCTTTTCCACCTAATCATTTTGATGAAATAAGAGAGAAACACAAATTCATCCATGAATTGTGATTCATTTTTTGTAATACTCAATAGTACAATAATGTGTCTTTCTGTTACATCAAAAATTCTCCAGTCCAGATGACATTGAGCATCGTCGAATAAGCAGTCAGTTTCTCATCGACCAAACATTTTATCCAGGTGTGGTCGTGCTGGTATTAACTTTAGGGGCTATTAGTATTAGTGATTCCGGTGTTCCGATGAAATTATTCGCAACTCAATTCCAGTGAGATCCAATCGCTGGTCTTCTTATAGTTTTCTTGATCATGGAAAAAATTGATACTCAGCTGTTCAAGAATATGAAAAATATTGTAAAATATTTTTGGGCATGTCTCCTAAATAAATTCATTAAAAAAGGAACAAGGAAATTAAAAAGGAGAAATTGACTGCAATGGTATAGAAAACGACTAGCGATGAATCAGGAACTCAGCATTATCGTCTTCAGTGATGTATCTGACCTCGAAATACAGATTGGTCGAGCTCGATTGAGAAAGAGAAATAAAGATAGGTACATTACGGGTTTCTACTCTCCATAAAACTCGTATCTACACATACATATATTGCGATATATTGGTACTTTATTTAATCCATTACTTTAAGATCCTTAAGTCTAATTTTTAAGCTCGCCTATATATAGCCGAACAGTTTTGATTACTTCTAGGTTATAATTCATCTCCTACTTTTATAAAAGTTTAAGAGCTTTACGGTATTTGAGGGATATTCCAGAAAAACATTGATCATGAATATGGCTGGACGTATTTTGGAACGCATAAGAAATCATGCTGCTTGAATTGATTATCAAAAATTGTGTGCGTATACTTAAATTATAATGAACTACAGTGAAATTTCATGATTTCATCAACCGAATACCTCAATCAATTATATTGGATTGGTGATCGATATTTTATTAATATCACACTTTCAGAAGCTTATGAGGAATATTTAAACTCGGAAGACACTTCAAACTTTCATACGATTCCCAATAACCTCTTGTAACTAACCGTTATCGACAAATTTTAGCTACCATATGGTAATATATTCTTTTATGGGTAGTTAAATTTCAGCTGACGTGCATTGATTCTTGAGAACTTTTTACGAACTACTCTGTGTTGAATAGCATACAATATCGAAAAAAATATATTGTTCTTGTCTATTTTACTGCTCTTTCGTTTGTCTTCTGCTTTAGTGTACTTATAGCCATGAGGGAGAAGAATGTACCAGTGTATGATGCGTAATGCATAATTATTCATTTTTTGGTCAAGCATAGTGGGTGTAAATTTATCGAAAATTCGGAGATGAGTGCCTCTCCAAGAAGTGCATGAATGCCGGTTTCCGAAAAGACCTAGAAGTGGCGACAAACTTGCCACGTGCGCGCGCCTCAAAATAAGTATAATCGATGAGGTCTTCAGCACTGTATAAAATTTTATTTTTGGAGGGTGAAGGGTTGGGCATCAGCCTATCTAGTATTTAGAAAACAATTTATGGACGTCTTGGTCATCGGAGAATTTCAGCCAGGTGGTTGCTAAGACTTCTGAATTTTGAGAATCAATTCACACGCTAGGAAGTTTGCACGCGTCTCCTGCAGCAGTATGAAATGGAAGGAAAAACATTATTGCACCGAATATTTACCATAGATGAATCGAAATGATATAATAGAATCAATAAAAATGCCACCAAACTCTAATCGGAGGGCTCCAAAACAGCAGACAGAACCCAATACTCGTAAAGCATTGATTATACATCAAGAATCTCTGAGAAGGTATTAAAACAAACAAGAGATTTCCATCCGAAAACCAAGTAACCATTAACTCCAGCGTGATAAGGTCCAAATTGTTTTGGAGATGCCTGAACAAGTTGAATTATCTAAGCAAAAATAATGAAATTACCCTCAAATTGATTCGGAGACACACTGAATTAGAGAAAAATTGAATAGCCGAAAGACTTGCTGAAGGAAAGGCGGACTTAGATACGACTTTTATACTAATTATTACCTATTACTATTACCTATAATTTTGTTGTGGTTTTGTGGTTTTCTTATGTATATTGACCTTTCATTTTATTTGTATCATTATTCATTAGTTTTATGTTTGTTTTTTAGTTTTTACAAGCTTTTGTCTACAAATTGTATCAATTTTTTTGATAATAAAGCATTTCTCTCACTCTCTCTCTAAGGAAAGTAGGACTTAAACTTTTATGTAGAATCGGCTACAGGATTATAGAGAAAATACTAGAGGTAAGGTTAGATAGAAAAAAAAATTGGTAACTGGTGTTAATCCAGACAAAAACACAGCTTGGAGAAAATCTATTGAATGTTTGAAGTGAGAATAATTTGAGGATATTAACAAAGGGTTGACCAGGCATTACCACCTCAGTGAACATCTCAAGATACTAGGTTCAGTCAAGAAAGGGACGTATAGAACTAATTCCTCTTCCCATATTCTCTCGAGGTATGAGAAATTACGAGAAAAAGCACTATACCTGGAGGCGTATGACATAAGCAATGCAGATCTTTAACAGTTGGAGATATAATTCATCCCAAAGTTCCTGTGAAAAGTTAGGTTAATAGAGATGATGCCACAGAAAAAAAGGAGATACTATAGATCTTTAATGTCGTGATATATAACATCTTAAACCATACCCACACACAAAAGTAAATCCTTCACTTACAAGTAGCTCATAGTTCTACATGAATGAACGCGAGTTAGTTGTGCTCTTTAGGATGATATTATGTTGATAATTCCGAAATTATTTCCCTTCCAACCATTATTCCTAACAATCAATTGGATTGTTATTTAACTGAATTTTTGATGTTTGCACGATATTTAATAGATATGACGCCACTATAATATATGAAATAGCATGTTCCGTTATTACTTATTTTATTCACTCCATAACTTCAATTATATAGTCACCATTATCAAGCAAATTTCATTCACGATCTGTCGCGTAATTCAACCACAAAATCGTATCATCAAATTTTATTGACTACAGTCGATTTCGCTCTAAATTGCTCATGATCCTACATTATACCTTCGGATACATCTGCTTCCACCTTTTTAATTATCCTTAGTTCAAATAACTGATAACTGAGGTTTCTTGTTTTGCGTTTGGTGTCGGATTGGGGCTTTTGAACTCTCTCAACAAATTTTATAAAACTCCTGTCCCTGACCTGTCCTGACCTGTCCCTAGCTTGTCAAACCATTATCTTTTTATGTTACCCGTCACAATTATTTAGTCAGTTACACTTCGACGGTTCATTCTAGTTATGTGAGCACAATTTTTTCAATTTATTGATTTTTAATTATTGCATCATAATGTGTCGATGTATAATGGAACAAGTTGGACCTTTTTGAGTTCTAATTCGTTCAATAGTGTCATTTTCAGTAGACTATTTGCATTCGGGTTGAAGGGACTTGTCTACAAAAACACGTCTACTCATGCTACCTTTACAAAGATTGTGCATGTTATGAAGCAGTACATCAACAGCAGTTTGTGGTTTTGTTTTTGATATTATAGTCAAAAAGATTTAGGGTGAAAACTGTAGTTTTCAAACTTGAATAGAGAAGATAGGAGAAAGTTTTTTATTAAATATTGATTCTCAGCATCTGTAGAAAAACAGGGAACTATCAAAATAAATGAATCCTAGCATTGCCTCTCTTATAAACTGGAAATACACTAAGGGAATAATAAGTTGAATAAATAATTCACGGAATCTTAGCCTTATCCTTGGAGTTGAGTTATGTAAAAAGCAAGCACAGGAGGTTGAACCCTATCACACTCGAGTAGTTCCAGTGATGCCTGTCGTGTGGACGTACCTATAGAAAAGACTCTTGATTTCACAGAATTGTACTTCTCCAAAGAAAGAAATCCCGATAAATTGATTGTCCAAGTCGAATGACTCTCTTCTTCTGTAGTGAGTTGAGCTTTTTCAGGGTACGGTAGAGAGACAAGCTCCAAACGTGTGAGCAATTTTCCTAAGTAAAACGAATCTAGGCCTTGTAAAAAATTAGAAGCTGTTGCAGCACATACAGCATTTTGGTCTCAAAGAAGACTCTTAGTTTTTATGAAGCTGCCTTACATAATTCGGCCATGTGAATATGCCACGACCTATTGCTGGAGAATAATCGAAGCCCAAAAGGGAAAAAATGCGACTATTAAATCTATTTGGAAACAAGAAGAGATCTGGGAATCCGCGTTATCAGTATATCCAGGAGTAAAGGAGAAAATTGCTAAAGAAGACATGAGACAAGCAACCAGGAAGCCAATTTAAGTTAAAGATTCTTATACGTCACATTCCTTTACATGAAGCCGCGGTGTTATAGCTATTCGTTGTGGGAGACCCTCTGTGAGCTGTACCTATGTTGTAATCCAATTCTCAACTTTTTATGTATTTTGCATGGATGTATTTTAAAATTTTGAAACTAGAGAATAGAAAATTGGCAATAACTTGTTATCTAGTATATGAAAAATCCTATCCATTTACTCGGATATCGGATAATATCGTTCATGTGTTTGTTATGGAGCAGTTATTATTTGGTTATGTACGAAATATGTTCACAAGTTAGATAATGTCACGACCATGAACTACACCATTTTAATTACTCATAAATTTCCATTTTAAAATATTGTAAGCCACTCTATTGTATTCAGATATCTCCAAAAATGTATCAAATTTCTCGTATGAGAGCAATTGAATTTCCATTTGATCATGATACACTCTATCACTCTATACCATGAATACGCCAATTATTTTGCGGAAATCGTCGATTAACTGGAATTCCGGCTTATTGGGGAATAATGATAATGTGTTCAGCGAATGTTGATATTTACATTATAAAAAGCAGTAATAACCTATTATGAAATATCCAGAAAAAAGAGATTTATCAGAATGAAGAAGACTGAGAGACCGAAACTCGATTTAAAACGTTTCTCATCATTTCCTTCATACATCATTTTCGCCAATAACGAACGTTTTAGCAGAGGTGTATCACAGATTATCAGTTTCAAAAAAAATTATATAAAATAGAACAACCCATTTCTAACAGACTGAAAGTATTGTTTGTATGTACATGTATGTATGTACATTCACATACTTTTTGGAACACACTGTAACATGCCATTCGGCGTGTTTTTCTCTTGAATATTCCTTTTTGTTCACGTATTGTGGCTCAGACATCAACCTCCCAATCCAAGTTTCGTTATTGAATCGTCCTCTATCTATCTCCACTTTAAAAACAATTGAATCAAAGTGAATTTAGTAAAACCTGTGCTGCTATCATTGTTTATATTCGCTGGTATATTATAGCTTTTCAACATTGCTTCTTAAATAGTACTCACAAAATTTCAGTTTCAGTTGTCTTTATGAATTTCTTTTTGTTCCAATATATCTTTCGTGTAAATTCCTGTTTTCTATTTATTTTAGGAGCAGAACGAATTGAATATAACAGATTTGGTTATATTGAAGAAAATATATGGATTCACTTGTTTTATTTGTTAGAACATGAGATCCTTTTCATTCAAATCTGTTCTACCTACTCGTTTGTTATTAAGTAATTTCCCTCAGTGTTCTTCATTCTTTTCCACAGATATACAGCTGCCAGGCTGAGCGCAACCACACAAGGGACTCCACCAGTACACCACTATCTCATTATATAAGTTCAACTCAAACAACCGGGAACTCAGTTGAGGGCTGCAACCATCCAGGCTATTCATAAATAAGCTCCATTCTCATTTTTAATAATAGGATATCTAAGTAGTTCTTAATTTATCACTTTTTCATTCTTTCTGCTCTTTTGGATACACGAATGCAAATTTTTTTTTATTTATTTTTTTTATTGTGCACAGCAATAAATATTTGATTAGAAGAATTGTATCCAGGGATAGTTTATTTGGTTTTTATTAATTTCATTCATAAGGTGTTTCCACGTGTTCCACCTTTTTGCATTCACTTTTAACGTCGTTCGTTAAAAAGCTAGTGGTGTCCAATTTAATACTAACTGAGACCGAATACCACTTCCTGAGGAGGAGTTTTCAGCCGGTTACAGCACTCTATACAATTGGTGATATATTCATCCACCGATTTAAGAGATTGAATCATTTCCACATTCTTGACCAAATATCATCAAGGACACTCTCAAAACATCAAGTTCTTCCTAACTTAAATTTCAAACCACTTCAACAAAAAGTTATTTCTTACTCACTCACATTTGGAATATAAGATCATAAGATTTGCTATAAAAGCAATCAACAGAATGCACGGAAATTGATATGAACAAAATCGGATATGCTCACGGAAAAACTTCAGAACGTGAATGAAAAAATAAATATCGCGGGATTTTACATTTACTTGAAATTTATTCATGGGAAGAGTTTCATGAATAATAGTTGAATATTTAAAATAAGCAGATGAGAAAATTTGATCCGGGACATATTAAAAAAGAAACTCCAGAGAAATTGAACGGATTAGGTTTTCTGGAAGAAAATATGGAATGAAGCATAATATTAAATATAGCTTACGTGCGAGTTATTTACTTTACGATATTCGAGATGACAAAGTTCACTTCTTGAGTTATATCACTCGACAGACATAGAATCCTAAATGTTCGACAAGAAATTATTGAAAAATGAGGAGAACTGATGAGTTTTCGACTTTTGCTGAATGGACTTTTTTTATATCAGACTTATGTGTTTGTATCCAATGTAAAATCATATACAACTACACCGATCCTCATTTATAAGGAAAACAAATGTGGGAATTGACATAGGAACGAGATTGGCTTCATTTTTAAATGACGATATGCTCATTTCTCTTCTAATAGATACTCGAGGAAAAGTATTGGAAGTGTGAATGATGGGGGAATTATTTCTTTCGAATTTGTATTCTGAGATTCTGGAATTAAGAATTGAGATATCGTTCATTGACACTATCAATAATTGTGAAGACAATGAGGTTGTGACCCACTATATTAGAAAAAACTATATATTGAGGGTCATGTCTAGCGTGAAAAATCGATTTGATAAATCACGATACGTGAAGACTTATTCATCTTGTTTATAAGCGTACAACAATTGAAATTTGATATTTAGAATAGATTATAAAAAAATATACGATGTATTCTCAACCTTCCTAGATGAGGTAAACTACTCAAACTGTTCGGAAGAAATACTGTAGCTATGCAGAGGTCAGGCAAAGATTGTAGTAGTTCTTATAATAGTACTCGTGGAAGGTGATTATCATGGATACAGCAAAGAACTATGATACTTTGAAATTATTGAAAAAACCATTTTATTTGACTTGTTGGAATAGTTTTGCTTTGAAGTTAGCGACGCCTGGCGAATTCTCTAATTTTAGATAACCTCCAAGAGTCTCGCAAAACTGGAAATCACAAAAAAATATCTCAATTATTACCACGTTTCCTCAACTTACTATCGTGTCTTTTAGTTTGCTTGGTTTCAAATTGGATTTTTATTTGAAACATTCCTGAAAATCGGATTCACTTGAAACTTCGTTTCCAATCTTCTGACACCCAAAAATTTCATATTTTGATATCGTATTCTTTTGAAATCTTCTACAAATTCTCTGTAGGTTATTGCCACTTTCAGATTCTATTAACTCCTTTCAGTATAAATCATATTTTTAATTATTTCTCTCTATAAATAAACATAATATCTGTTTTTGTGAGACCCACATTTCCAGTATATCAACATAATATGTTTAATATGCGTATAAACCGCGTTAGTTATGATAAATTTATATACATCTATGTCAAATGATAATTTTTTGTTTTGCGGTATTGCATACACAATTTCGATGATAACTATAAAGTACTTCTAAAGTACTATTTAATTCAAAAGTAGCATTCGTTGAAAAAAAGTTTTGTCTTATCACAATAATACACCTACTTATTTGTTCGTGGTGTTTACCGAAAAATTAGTTGAACTGTACCACTTTATCCATAGTCGCTAGATCTGGTTCCCTCCAATCATTCACTTTTTTGAAATCTGAATAATTTGCTACGTGGAAAGCGATTTAAGACGAAGAAAGAGAAGACAAATTTGTGTTTGAGTATTTGGATGTCCGCCTGTTTGAATATCTGAGTTACAGGCTGTTGGTTCCAGCGTTTAAGTATTTCAATGTTCGATTTTCGACTTCAACCAATTTGTTTTTCAATAGACAATCTCCATATACCGATTTGGAGATAATGCGTTGGTAATGTGATATGAATGATAATTTTTGTGATAAAAATAATTATTTATGAGAAATAGTTAACTCTGAACAGAAGGTTCAATCTAGTAATCGTGAAGAATATTAAATTATTGACGAAATTCCATTAATACTCATTTATAAATATAATAGGCAGTAGAATATTTTGAATATGACTAGAGAACTGAATACTACCATATGTGTGAGTTATAAATTCAAAATTTTTCAAGAAAAGAGAGTTAGTTACAAAACGAGATATAATATAGGTACATAACTAACTCAGATGGAGTTTTCTGTGATCTATCAAGTAATTTATGGCTATTAACGTTGAATTTTTATTAACAAATTTATATTTACCTATAACGATGCTATGAAAATATTAGTTGTGATTACTCATTGCATTTATTCACAAAATTAACTATAAAGTTTGACCAATTAGTTAACCGATATACTCAATACGAGGATCTGAATTATGCGAGATGATCTTTCTGTGTTTGATGTATTTATGTTCTGAACATACTAACTGGTTGAAGTATGAGTTATAAAAATGTACATTTCATCACCAAAATATATTTTAATCGTTTCGTAATCGTAATCGTATCGTATCATTTAACCACAGTAGTTGATCCATGCCCTTTCAAGGAACTTTTTTATTTTTGGTATTTGGTACACTAATAATGAAAATAGTTGATGATGATATTCTTGATCTTTTCCCACGACCTTATTTTGTCTACATTAATTCAATCTAGTAGTTCTGAAAGTGGACCATTTCGAATATAAGGTGTTGATTCCTAACACACACCGATTATAACGTGTGACGTTGTGGAGTTATCTGGTAACTGAGCATATTTGCACACACCGATTTTGGATGGCCAGCTTAAAATCGGCTGATATTTTATCGGTAGCAGGCTAATTTCACACATATCCGATTTTTATTAGCCAAACATTCAGTTCTGTTGTTGTCGCAAGATTTTCAAATAATGATGAATTTCTAATGAGTTGCTATTTGATTATTGTATCGACGTATTAAACGCTGTAGGATTGAGCATAAGTACTGGATTTATTCTATCAATCAAAGCATAAAACCCACGAGAACATTCTACACTCTTTCTGAAAAACTAAGATCTGACGGTGGAAAGTTCTTTGACTTCTTCTACCAAAACTAGTTTATTTAATCGAGAATGGAAAGGTATGAAGATCTTGTACATTTGCAAGCGTGTATTTAGTCGAATATTCCACTAGGTCACGGTAATACTAACAGAAAATAATACAGGTGCAACATAACGAGGAAATATACTAATAAACGGGAGCGCAAAAAGTACTTGACATCATGGACGACAGGGCAGAAAAGTTAAGAAATAATTCCAATAACTTCTTAGATAAATAATTACAGTGCGTTATAATAGTAAATCAATGTATCTCAATAAAAGAAATGTATAAAACCGATTATCAAAGTGTGTTACTTACCAATTTCTAAATACTTTTGATGTACTGAATCATATTCATCCCAAACTATGGAACGGAATCTGTTCCTTTCTCTCGATGCTGCTAAAATAGGTTCTTGCTTGTGATTATCATTGGGATTCCTGAAACAAAATGATTTCTTCCAATTAAATGGATTTTGATCATTTATAAATTTATAAAAGAAAAAGACGAGAATCAGAAATTCCTCTTGGACAGATATCTTTTCGTAGCATCTTTGACAATATATCAACATTATTGTATTTTTTTGAAAGTTATAAAAAAGTTAACCATAGTAAAAGCTAAAACATTCTCTCATGGTTCAAGTAGATATTTTAGAGCAGTGAAAGATTTTTTAAACTTGGATTGGCTGGAATTATTTGTAATCGATATTTATCTTTTACATTATTTATAACGAGAAAAAGGTGGTTTCATATTTCCAAAAATGAATCGTTACAGCTAAAAACACATAATTCAG
The DNA here is from genome assembly GCA_026230145.1 of Diorhabda elongata. NCBI lineage: Eukaryota > Metazoa > Arthropoda > Insecta > Coleoptera > Chrysomelidae > Diorhabda > Diorhabda elongata. Next base: position 9,066,139 of record CM047929.1, read on the forward strand.
AACTTGAATTTGTAGCAATTTCTGAAAAAATCTATATAATTGGTAGGAACGTTTATCTTCGAGGGATGGTTATACAATGAACTGAATTCTAATTGATGTTATTTTCATTTAAATGTTGTCATAGAGAATAAAATAATGGTTGGAATTGACGGAAGAAATTTTTGAAAATTATATTTATTTTTGTAGCAAATAATTTGTATTATTTATGTAATTCAAAATTGTAATTTCCATTTGTAGATTGGAAATCTATTTAATCAACTGACTGAATTTGTTTGTCATTTGAATAAATACACGTTTATAAATTTTTGATTAGATTATATTTATACCAGTGTTTTTCACAGAGTTAGAGTGACCTTACAAACGGGCAAAAATTTTGTTCAATTCCTCAGAATGATCTACTCTTAAATCAATATATTTTCGCCAAAAATAATTTTCCATCCTTATAGATCACAGTTTTGGTTGCTATCGCTCATGTGCAAGGGTATTTTTCATGAATTATTTTATTGTGAAAAATATTATTTTTAACATAAAATTATTTCTCAAATATATCCACATGATTGTTTGGAAATTCCTAGATATATGCCTTTGTGTCTCCTAAGTCCTCTTCATTTGTCTAAAATCACTTTCCGCCAAATAATATTGCTAGATTTGCCAAGAAAGTATTCTCAGAGAACCAGATCAGGTGAATATGGGAATAAATCGAAAGTCGCTTTGACTGATTCTCTAAGTAAAATGAACGAATGCTCAGGCGTATTGTCCTGATGTATTCTTAAATATAGACAAAAAATCATTTCAAATTACCTTTATATCTACACATTTCGGAAAGTTTTTATTGCTACCGAGTTTCTTAACTCATATTCAAAAGGCCTTTTTTAAAAGCGGGGTACCATTTCCGAATCATTTAATTGGACGAAGCTCTTAGAAGGTAGTATTAGTTCAACTTTTCTTCGGTTTCTTAATTTATTTTTTTTTACGTAGAAAATAATGATTCACCCGAATTATTTTCCACCCAACAGCGAGGATATCTTCCTCCATTCTAGTATTAGAACTAATATATCTATCAAATATATATGAAACAGATTATAGCCTTAGTTTAGTCAATCTATCTTGGTTTGCTTCAAACCGTCCTCATTTGATGAATGTTCTCCAATCCAAATATTTGAATAAGTGAGAAAAAGACCTAGAAATATACAGAATTGAGAGTGAATTTGTAAATTTGTCAAATTTTGGCAAAATTGTGAATTAATATATTGACAATTTTGTTTCTATTAAATGCAGTAGTTTTTTTTGTGATTTATCTTTCAAGCTTGTCAAGTAATGATTTTCTTGTTAAAATTCCAAGTCTATTCCAAAAAGTTTGCATCTTGCAAGTTGCCTTTTTTAGAGCAGGTTTGTCCGATACTATGCGATCTGTCAAAACACAACTTTTCACAAAAATATAATGTTCAAGAGAGATCGTGTTGGTTCAGCAAGAATTAAGTTCCTTGCTCATCCTGTTGGAGAAGTAATCAATTGTGCAGACAATACAGAATCTGAAAACTTGTATGAAATTGCTGTACAAGGTATCGGTGGAAGTCTAAACCATTTACCATTTGCAGGTCCCGGTGATATGATTGTAGCAACTGCTACAGTGCAAAGGGGTTGTTATCAGACTGAGAAAGCCGTATAGAAGGAAGGATGGAGTCTTTATTTATTGACAATGCAGGAGTTATAGTCAATGACAAAGATAAAATGAATATATCCCCATTGCTTAAAAAATGAATTAAATGGAATATAGATGGAATATAAACTGAGGTACCTTCAAAACATGTGATTAAAATAGATCAACCGATTCTTAAGGTGTAGAAAAAAGTTGACCTCTCGATTTATATTTGATCTGCGGCAATAAAAAGAAATAATTGGGTGCCAAACACAGTTTGTTTGTCAGATTACCCATCGATCTAATGTTGTGAATGTTGAAAAACGTTTTTGTTTTAATTGATGTTTGAGAGCTCGCATATTCGTGGTGAAGAATGATTTTTCTCCTGCGATTGGATTCATTTCTGGCAAACAAATACTTGTGTACCATTTAGACTTAGCCGTTTCACGTTGCTCTAACAGAACGATAGCAACATGTCCAGTTATTCCAAAGAAAATATTATCATTTGCGTCCAGGTGCTTCATGAGTGGAAAGCTTTTGCTGCATTTTCGGATTCATATGAATAGATCCATGATTCACGATTCACGATTATGCGACATCCAACGAGAACAAATATTTTTGACAGCTAAATATTCATGCAATATTGAAGGTACAATAGTGAAACCAATGACTAAGTATGTTCAAATTTTACGGTGTGTCACATGACGATCTTGCAATATCAGTTTAGGCACAGCATCGATGTTTTCTGGCACAACTGCCGATTTTGAACGACATTGACGTAATTCATCCTGTTTCTAAGTCCGGCAACGATTGGATTCGGAAAACCAGCGAAACCCTACGGCTTAAGACATTGCTTCAATACCAAAAATCGAAGCTATTTGATCGGCACACAGCTGTTGGCTCAATTCACGTTGAATGTCTTAGAAAATCATGGCACAATAGTTGAAAACAACTAGTTTAATCATATCAACAACATCAACATATACTTATCAGTAGTTTTGTTTATGAACACGTCCATGGTTTTGCGCTTTTTGTCAAATTCAAATTGATTGCTGTTAACAAAATGAAATGTCCCACTCGAGTGACCCTCGTATACATAAAATTAAATTAATCTAAATATGAACGTTGAAATAAAAGGACGGTTGCCATATTATTTTATTAATTTATAATATGTTCATATTATTCACAATAGTTTAATAAATTCTCTCGACAATCAAATATAATTTTGTTGTTTTATGGAAGAGTTATGTTATGTTGTCCTTTTTCATTGGACCCGTATGAAAATAGCTGAGTTTTATAACTGAACTATAAAACCGTATATCAGAGCAAAAACAGACACGTTAGTTAATTCAATTCTCTAATCTGATGGCAATTTGAAAGCTTTATGATGGTACATCAGCTGTTAAATCAACAGATGGAATTTTATATTAACTATTTTTATACAAGATACTTGAATAGTTATACATGATTTCATAATATTGAGAAGTAGTGCGACAAGGGAATGATTACAATGACAGAATTGTCTTTTACTCTGTTTCCCACTATAAAACAGTGATTAAATGTAAATTTGCAATGACAAGATCCATTTACGAGGGTGAGCAACCTCAATTAGGGTCACCCTAATTTGCATTCAACGAAATGAAGAGTTCTATGGATGGACATTATGTGACAGCGGCGTCACTATTAATGTTTTACTAAAATAATAAATTCACATAGTTTAGTGATTTTGATTATTATCTTCAAACTTGAACCCGGAGTAGTAATGTTTTTAGAATGTTATTTATCGTATATAGCTGAACACGTTTTCAACTTTTCTTCCATAATGCACACTCTAACATTCATAGATAAAGAATAATTAAGTGCTGTTTTAGTTTACTGAACATACTTTCATCATTTGAATTTGTGCAGATTTAGAAAAAGTAAAGTTTGCGAAATGTGGGAAAATTACTCTCATGCTAACTTCTACACTCGTGAGAAGTTAAACTCTCCCATACTAGCACAATATAATATGATGGATAAAAAACTGTACTTGAATTATAAACTGTACTCTAGTAGCCAGACCTCGTCGTATTGAAACGAACGTGTTTTTTTTCTCGTGCCGAAAACCATCAGCTCTTGCATCAACGGGTCTGCTCAGATTTCTATGAAAGGTTAGAGAAGCTAGAAAGAGATCTGCTTTGAAATGATGGACCCGATTTGAATCAATGGAAGCGGTGAAGCGAAAAACAGCAGAGCTCTTGAAGGCGCTCACCAAAGAAAACAACCAGTGCTGCTTCGGTCAATGGAAAAGACATATAAAAAGGTGTGCATCGAGGGAAGAGAAATATATTGAAGGGGAGCATTCGAATTTAGAATAATTTTTATGATAAAACCTTTCTTCGTAGTCAGTTGGGTTATTTAATAGCCATACGTCCTAGATCATATGAGCCGGTGAAAGTGACATCAGTCAGTTTTTAGCTAATTTGATTTGTTGGCATTGATATAGAAAATTCGTAGAAAAAGATTCAATACTTATAACTCGAAAATGTCTACATGTAAGTAAGTTAATCTTATATACAAATATGAACTCTGCATATTTTATAATACAGAAAAAAATGGGGTTAAGTGACTTAAGCTACTTTTATCTTCACACATGTGCGAGGTAAGTGAAGTCATAATGACTTAATACATAATGACAAATACTTTTAGATGTATAGCGTTACAAAGTATTTTGAATACTCTACATTCATTTTCAATTTTCCAAATGTGTTATATTACTCGCTTGTTTCACATACTTCTCCGTTATCTTCCTTTTCAGCAATAGGTTCATCGATTTCTTATTCATGATATGGCAATGGTACCATATCTTCAACACCTTTTGAGGTTTTTAGGTTTAATACGAACAATTGATGCACCGAATCGAGCATGTCTTGTTTTACATCTCCCCAACCGGTCCAATTCTTGCTTGAATTTTTTCGTCTCATTATTTGAAGCTACGGGATTTTCTATTCTTCCAGTCGGCTCTATGTTTAAGGCATAAAACTGCTGCAATGCATGTTTCTATATCATTTTAAAAGGTACTTGTTTTTGTAGTCTGAACCACTGAGTTCTCAACCAGTTCACAGGATTTCTTTCTAGTATTTATCTTCCTCTTGCTTTATAAATTAGTGAGAATATCTCTATTTTTCATTTCAAACAAAACGATTGAAAATAAAGAGAAGAAACTGCATGAGATACTATTACAAACTAAAACTGACAAAACTTGGATGAATTTTAGGAGAAAGATTCAATTAAAAAAGTAACTCGACAAAGAAGTCTTACACCCGTGAAAGAATACATAACGATAAAGTGAGTGAAGTTTAAATTCATCAATAAGTAGCTATTAAATTTCACGAAGACTATTTGAAAAAAAAAATAGGAATTATAGTGTACCATTGGAAATAATCAACCTTGGATAAAAATGTACTCTGGATCCATGACTGAAACGTTTTCTTCTTCGCACATCTCATATTTTCAGAGAAAACTAGAAATTGATTAGTGTCAAATCTGGCCAGTAAGGCGAGTGTATATAATCAACTAGGCTTTCAGCATCCAAAAACTAACTAATCAAAAGCAAAATGTAGCAATAATCACATTTGAAAATTATCTATCTAAGTACTTGAGGATCTGTAAAATATTTTAAATGTAACAGGACCGCACATCCCACTTAAGAAATAATTTGCCGTTCCATACACTAGATTAAGTATAAATTATAAATAATTACGCACAATTATTATCAAATTGGAATTGAGGATAGATATAATGTGAACGGCCAAAATATGGTTCAATAATATTCGAATTTTCACTTATATCTAACTATATATAGCATCTTATTCCTAGCACTGAATATAGGAATCGATTATGCATCGGAAGAATATAAACAATCTCACTGCAGTACGATAATACGATGCCGTCCCTGTACTACACTTGATCAGCTTCTTCAGCGATGCGGCACGCGCCCCTCACACGCGGCTTTTTATTTGTGGCATATTAATCTTGGATAAATAGACTTAATTGAAAAATTCACCTCCGGTCTCTGAGGAATATAACTTGGTTAAACAAACAGTGTAATTGTGTGTTCAATATGAATATCCCAACGAATGGTTTCAGATATTTCAACTCAATAGATTAATCATAAAATCGTTGCGATGTTTCCGCTTCTTATCAGTACAAACTATGATGTTTCTTGTACAAAGTCCGTGACAAGAAAATCTGATTACTTGGTAATGATCGATCTCAGTTTTTCTTATATTATAATAATTCGAGTATGAAACAATTACTAACAACGTTGAGTGGAAATTCATAATTCTGAAGTATTATTAGGATATTCTTGGTATCACTCGAAATTTTCATTTGTTCAAAGAAGGAAGTTTCTAGAGTCTTATTCAATATTTGTTGCGGTATATGATTAGAAAAGTTCTATTTCTGTTTTTTGAACCAAGATTCTTGATTGCATTTTTGTTAAAATATAGTTCAATCTATTTTTCGTTATAGCTAAAGAAAAGATATTGAGCTCTAGTAATTTCATGATATAGTCTGGTCATTATAGATATTGAAAATGCAAATGAATCGAGAAGAATTAACTTTGAATTATGATGATTCGTACTATTTGATTCCATAATTTTTTTGTTTAAAATACATGCAATATAATAGGTTCCATATATTTCTTCAGTATTTTTGAGGGTAATGTATCATTGCAATTATCCCTTTTCTCGTGATGGATATCAAAAACTTTTAAAGCTTATTCAGACCTACAAATTAGTTGTAATTTTTCCTTTCAATCAAATTAGGATGTCAAATGCGCTAGAAATTATTTATTACATGAAACTTATTAAACGAATAATTTATTTGTGAAGGCGAAAATAATATTTAAGAATCTCTTTTATTTGAATTTTTGGTCGTTTGGTCCGAGTCTTGGAGACCCTCGAACCTCAGGAAATACCCTGGGATGGACAATATATCAACAGTTATTACAGCTAATTTGAATTAATAGACCTAGTTCAAACCTACTCTATTGAATATTTCCACCAATTATTTTGCTTGAATTTGATTGGAAATAAATTTTTCTGACTGCTGTTTTATTTTTGAAATAGACAAAGACATTGCTGAACCTATGTCGATTAAACCGTTACTTTTTTAACAAAAATCGTTTAATTATTGTGTGTTAAGTGTAAAATAATCAGACCTACAGGGTGATGGACATTTACCATTTCATATTGGATAAAATGGAAAGAGTCAATCGGGACATACCCGAATATTCCTATGATTTTCATGAATAAATCAATTTCTTCATAACTGAAGTCTCTGAAACTTCATAATTTCCATAGATGGACATTTTTAATGAACTTGTACAAATGCAAATATCAAAAATATCATCCACATATATTTACCATACCCTGGGATAATACTGAAACTCCTAGGTGATTTGCTTCTCAAAGTTGCAGGTCAGCCGGTGATGGACAATCTCCTCCCTCCATTTTGTTTATAAAATTCATTTTTGTATTGAAAATAGTTTTGGACCTCGCATATTTTCATCAATTCTAGTTATTCTGCTATTATAACAGCTCTAGAATCCGTTCTTCAATTTCTGAAGATACATCAAAATTACATTAAAAATCTTACATCAAAGGATATAATAATTTCTCTGTTATTCTTGTATACTGAATTCTACAGATAAATTCTAGACAATTCTTGACAAACCTCTTTAGGGGTAGATTTCAAAACTCCTTTAAAAACCATTTGGAAATATTAAAGCCAGGTCTTAAGGTCCTCCCAGGTTTATGAGTTTTAGCAAAGCATTTGCCAACAGGTAACTTACACTTAAGTTTGCTGACGAGAGGGTTGTTACAACTTTTGACTGTTTCTTATGAACTTGTGATCATTCTCCTTAATGTATTTTTCAATATCTTGGTATATAATCCTGTTTCTATTGTTTATTATCTCAACATCATTCACTTTATTGATTGTGTATGACGTAAATTGTATACCTTAAGGACTGAACTAAGAGGAGCTCGTATCTTCTAATTAAATTAAGGAACTTTAAACAAACAAAACTCACTATGTAAATCAAACATCTTAATAAACTCACATTAAGTATAATTTGTTAGCTTTAACGACTTGACAGCAGTTGTCCGCAAAATGGACTAGCGAAGCTAGCGAAGACCCGCGCTTTGATTTATGTCAGGATAATAATAAAGAGGAATGAGAAGTGAAACAAGCCGTGTATTCAACATCCTTTTAAGTTGATTTTAGACCTCGTGAATGAGCATCGACTCACGCAACCATAGTATATTTCTATTATTTCCGGATGAGTAGAAATCAACTTCAAGTAACATTCGATATAATTAAGGTTAAATTTTATCACTGGAAAGGACATACCGTCAGTGAGACGCAGGTGAAATTACTTAACGTGTTCATATGTAGGCAGACCATCTGAAATTGTTCAGAATGTCAACAACAGATGAATAAGTTGATGAAGGTATTACTGTGAAGCACAAAACAAGAATTAATATCAATTCAAAGATATTAGAACGCCTGAAGTCCATTTTGAAATACACACTTACAATATCAAATGATAATTTCAACAGATAATTCCAAAACCAACGAATTTGTCTATTCAATTTAAAATTGAAACTTTCACATTTTATATGAAGAAATTCAGTACAAACTATATTATTTATAATGTTGTACATAACGAATATAACTTATATGAACGAACAGAATAAAGCAATGTAAATAAATCTAATGAAATACGGCGTTCAAAATCCCGGACAGTGTATGCGACACTCATTGAAATAAGATTTCCAAAGTCCTTTCAAGACAACTTTTCAAATGATCCATTCACAAAACTCTCTCCACTATAAGTGTAGACCCGATTCAAGGTATTTGAATTCAACTAGTACTCAAAATACAGAAGTTTCTCATTAGGAAACTTTCTGGAATTGAATATTGCGATATACGGAATTTCTCACAGAAATATAATGACTCGAAATTTCCGAGTGACCTTTGTGAGGTATGAGAATCACTAAGTCTTCATGAACTCACTACACGTGATTATTTGTATACAGTAAGCGTTTATTTATAGCGACGTTTTATATGGGGAAATCAGATGCAGGTTTTGCTCTCTATTTGAGCTAGATTATTACTAATAATAAATTGTGACTATCGTCCAGAAATGAAACGATGATTCTTAATTTATTTAAACACTATACACTACACTAACTTATGATAATTGTCTCATCATTTATTTAAATTTTTCAATTACTTTGATGTATAGTATAAAAAAATGAAGGAATAAAATAAATACATAGATTTTCCAGGTATTTCATCGAAGGCGGCTCCCTTGTTGAATTCTAGATCCATCATTTATCCAAGCAGGACCGGCTCAAGGGTTGAGATGAGTTCGTAACAGTATGTTGCGAGCACTTACTAGTACACAATTACGCCATGTTGAATTAGTAAGAAGATTGTGTGAGACAGCTAGAAGAAAAAGATCGTAGCTATGGTCGAGTAGTGATTTATTGAGAACAAAGAACAAAGTCTCATAGCATCCCCAACATAGATACAATCTCATGCTACTTTTAGTCTATTCGATAACAAAGAAACGGTTGAACCTGAATAACGAGTATAGTGAAGGAAATTTCGAATTCTTATCTTGGGTGATACTTTGGAATGTGAAAGCCTTTCTAGGAACTTGCTATAAAATCGAATGGAGTGTTTTTTTAAGGACGATATATGAATTAATGAATATAAATCCTTCAAAAATGAACCAAAAGCTTGAACCACCACAATGTAAGAAATAAGATGAGCATTTAGTAGGCTGAGGCAAGTTTTGACTACCTGAAAAAATCTGAGTTACCCCACATATTAAAACTATTTTCTTATCACATAGTTTCCTGAGAAGGAATCTGGATTATTAGCTAAGACTGAGTGAATAAGCACGATAACTTGAATACTGCTAGCCCATTATAAATGAACCTAATGAAATTTTTAGGAAAAACAAAGGCAACAAAGAAGAATTTTCTGATAAAACCGAGAAATTCATCTGCTCTTTCAATGAACTTAACAATAACATTCGATAAGATGAGAATATAGAGTAATATATTGGGAATATTAGTGGTAACTATGAGAAAAATAAAAATGTATCAGTCTCTCTCTATGTCTAAAACAATTTGATATCCTCAACACTATTTGATAGAAAATAATATCGAATCTTTACTTTGTTCCCTAATGTAAACGAGTTACACGATGTCAGTTTGTAATAACAGGACCTCTTGAACAGGGTAGACGACTTGTAGGCTGGATCGTAAACTCGAAATGATAGTTTCTACTTATCCCCAATTGGTCCTAAATTAGTGTTCCCTAATTTGCATATAATGGAAAGGAAAGTTTGGTAAATGAGAATAAAGAGACAACGTGCTTCAGTTCGTTGGATTATTCAGTCGAAATCACGTAAGTAATTATAGAGTATATAATCCAAATATTATTTATTTATGAATAAATCAGAATTATATCATTATGAAGTGATGAATTTTTTAAATTAAAACGAATGAAATCAAATTAGCACATACCAAATATTTTTTTTTCATATGTTTCAAATGCTGAAATAATTTTTTGCAGTCAACTTTATTTTATTTCCAGTGTATAAGGTGTCTAGCTTTCCTAATTATTTCTGTTATGTTCGTTAGCTCGTTCTATTGTATTAAATCAAATTTAATTGAGTTCACAGTGGTATCGATGGAAATGAGGTACCGTTTAAGTAGATTTAAGACATTACCTTAACAGATTCGGAAGAAATCTTTTGCTGAGAGAAGTTGTTAGATCATTAGCTATTCAAACATACGCTCTGACTACAATGCGTATTGAATATGAAGCTTTCTTCAATCGGACTTTCTTCTAGTATCCAATTAACGACATCTTGTATTTTGCTTTGCTTTGATGTCCAAAAATTTCAGAAAAACTTTTTGTTTGTTTGAAAGCAGTTGATAGGAAATTTTATTTCCACTTTTACGAAGCTTATATTTTGAAATAATTAACGGAAGTCACTAAATGTTGTACAAAGAAACAGTAAACAAGGTAAGGAGAAAAAACATGAAATCTGAGGCAGTTTTATACCATTACTATTGATAGCTTCCATGGATGAATCAATTAGAAGTGCAGGAAAGTGAACTAAGCCACTGTATAATGGATTTCGAGAACTAGAATGCATTGATATATCGAAATGCACCTTTACAGAATATATTCACAATAAAAAATGAGTTAGCTTCCAATACTCAGGAACTTTGTTGGAATAAACAGGAAGTCAGGATTTAGAATTAGCTAACAAGGTAGGTATAGTATGCATAAAGCAAAGGGCTCATAAATAAAAACGGAATCTCAGAAGAAATTGAGATGAGAGTATTCAAATCAATCTTCAGGCCAATTCTCACATATGGCTGTGAATCTAGGGGGCTGACAGAGAAATGCTAACTTTGAAAAGTGAAACAAGTGAGAGAAGATTTGAAAGCTGAACTCATGCAAGAAAACATAGAAAGGCAAGAACTAGGATAGTGGACCCACCTACAATAGAATAATGCAACTTAAAATCTTCTCTGCTCCAATATCTAACGTCGTTTCATCAGAAAAAACTATTTTATTCATGAACAGTAAATTTGCGTTCATTCTGTTCATCATCAAATCACAGAATTCTCAACTTCTGTCACGATCATCTTCATTTAATTCCCGAACTAACTGAATTTTGTAAGGTTGATATTTTTCTTAATGTGAAATTTTCAAAATAGATCATTTACTGAAGTAATTTTCATCAGTAAATTGATCATTTCTACCTGGTTTTTTAATATTTTCCCATGTCCAGTTTCACGAAACTCCAAACTTCAATTTCGTAACGGCATACTGCGTAATGTGTTGACCAGGGTATCAATTATAAAAATCTCCTTTGGAGTTCTTGTTTCATCACCACAACCAATCATAATTGGAGAGACTATTCTTTGAGTCTCGGACAAATGAGTTATAACAATATAAATTTAATACGCGCACAAATATTATACTGACGTCTTTGCGAATATTCACTTTCTCTTTAAAGTTCATTTATTGCAAGAAATCATGAGTTTCATGACTTTCTTTAATTGTTTGAATAGGTACAAGAATGAACCCTTCATACCGTTACGCATAGAAGCCTGTTAGCTAAACAATTAAATTATTGGTTCGGATCTATTGACCAAATTATGTGCCCTATTCACATGATAACAAAACCCACTAGCATGCAATGTTTAGCAAGCTCTGGATGTGGGAACGATTCATAGATCGATAAAGCAGTTAATAATGTTATCAAAAGATAATGTTTCATTACGGATTTGTGGGGTGACATATGCAATTTGTCTATGTTATCTCAATGTGTTAAATCTCGAATGAAATTATCAGGTAATCAAAAAATGCTAGGTATAGAATTAGGCTTCATTCATTATTAAGAATATTTTTTAAATGTTCAAATATATTCAAATATTCAGCCATATCCACAAAATATTCAGAATGATTTTCTACATTTTTTATCTAACATCAGTTCGTGTGTAAAATAAATGTTTTTATCATGAGAGTGTTAATTTTTCGCCAAGACCGTCTGAAAACGATATGCGTCCTTCAAATAAATGTCTCCTTCAAAAAGTAAAAGTTCATATTTATTGTGTGAATTGTTTTGGCAGCGAAAAGAACTTAACATTTACGCATGAATAGAAATGCAAAAAGTTTTGTTTAAAGTGATACCAAAATTAAAATTTTTATGGCCATGCACATGAAACGTCAAAAACATTTGTTAAAATATCAATACAACTCCGTTGGTGGTATTGAACATTTAGAGGTGAAAAAAATAGTTTTGATAATGCTACTGAAACATCATATAACGGAAGTAAGAAAGATACACATATGAGGATCTGAAGAACGCGGGGTGACGAAGTTGGATATAATGTCTATCCACAGTATGTGCCACGAGGAATTGTTGCTACAAAATACGAATAAAAGTGCAGCTTCCAAAATATTTGAGAAGAATATTACACATATAAACAGAAATAATATTGACCTAAAAAACATATCTCCATTTTTTAGAAACTTAGTTAGTTTTTTTCTCGATGACCTAATTTTCGGCCGAAAAAATAATTCCGTAACGTAACCTCGTCCCTTTGATTTTTTGTCCTAAGAAATTCCTTGTTCTTAATATATTAATTGAACAAGTTGATTTAAGAAATATACACTGAAGTAGAGAAGACGAAATAAGGATGTAGGAACTGATGAAATAATTTTTTGGGGAACCAAGTTAAGCTGAAATATTACTAAATAATAGAGAGTAAGTATATTACTGGTAGAACGACATCAATTGTCTTAAAGCAAAATTTTTTGGAACAATATATGGAAGAGGAAATTAATAGGCAATTTTATTTCGGTCATTTCACCAATTTTGTTTATTTTGGGGTAACTTCCAACATTATTTGGAATATATTGACAGAATTTTATTATAGAACGAAAGCTAGGAATGAAAGAGATAGTGGGAACGTTGAGAAAAAAGCTTTAAGTGTAAAATTTCAAAACAAAAAATCGCTGAACGTTGTTGGTATGCATAGGTCAAATCTCAAAAATAACTTGAGATATTTTGAACACACTTATGTAGGAAAATCTCAAGTGGCCATTGGTGTATCGATTTGATATGGAACATGTCGAAGATTAGCACAGCAATGAGTATTGTGAATTCAGAATTAATTCTGACGATCTTATATATCGTCTATTAATTTATAGATAACATTTATATATAGCCCATTGATAGGAAATTGGAACAATGTTTTAAATTTGTTTTAAGAACTTTTTATTTTAGTTAAATGATAAATCAATAATTTCGATTCCAGAATCTAGTCGTTAGGCAAGTTAAACGTGACATTATATAAAAGATTTGAATAGAATATTATTTCTTTTCGTTTTCTTTTCTCAAGATCATCCAAGGCCTGAGAGGTAAACCAAAACATCCTAATGCAACTGTCTGAGGGACATCTCGATGGTAAATACATATAAGAGCACATTATTCTACTCATTGTATTCATCGAAAAAACACGTGTGTCAAGTGCAGTGAAGGCGAATAAAGGTAAAATACTAATACTGCCTTTTTTCACAGCCTTTCATTTTTTTTAGCGTAAAATACCTTCGCAATAAAGAATTGTGTTTTTCAACACATTTCGAAATAGCCATACGACAGGCGTACATCAACGGAAAGGGTCAACAGAAACTATAAAGCTATAATGAAAAGACAAGAAGAGGAATGAAAAAACAGGAAGCAGCAAGCAGAAATGGAAAAATATGAACGTTGTGCATTTTTGATATTTTGAAATGGTTAGGGAATAATTTTGCACGAATTGCTCCAATTATCAGTATAAATGTACTATCATTTATGTGGTAGAATACAATATTCATTTATTGCGCTATCGTACACAAACATGACAATTTATATTACATTAAAAAGTTTATCTCTCAGAAAAATCAACTTCCATCCATAATTTCGACGACTTTTTCACCATAATTATTACCAGAACTATCATCGCCAATCTTTAAAACTGATACTATCGGTTTATGATAGGTGAATCTAATAAAGACCGCATCAATAGTAGTTAAACCAAATTCATTATTTAAAAATTCAATTGATAGTTGTTTTTTATCACTGCGCCGGCTGTCTACTCTCCATCCATCTTACGAATTTTCAATCAGGTCACGTGTCCTAATGCGAGTTTAACATTTTTTACCCATTACAAAAAAAGTGTACAATGCCTCTTAAAAAGATTCCACTTCAAAAATCCAATACAAAGAACGGAAACACATATGGCGAGTCTTACGGAGAAGTTGGAAGCTAAAGAGAATGGAAGAATGAAGAATAAAATGGACTGGAACAAAAAATATATGACAACTGACGAGCCGTACACAGGAAAATTCTGAAAATTACTACCAATATTATTGGTAGCAATAGAACCCGCAGAGGAGTAGTCCTACAGAAAACTGAGATACCTATGCCACACAAAAATAAGTGTTGAACAAAAGAGCCACGATGGACCTGTACAATGGTACAGGAGCCAAGGCTTACACCACAGATAAAGCACGTGCAGCTAGGACGTGCGCATCATGAGATGCGTGGGAGCGCACAAGGTGACGGACTGCACCCTTAGCAGAATAGAGAAGCTAAAATCCAAGAACTGCGAAGGAAAGCCTCGGTAAACTACATAGGGTGGCAGAAAATCCAAAAAAAAACAGAAACAAATAAACCAGCTACGAACATTACACAACTAGGAGGCAGCTACGCAGTAGATGCTAAGAAAATGCCAGCTCCAGCAGGACAGGGAACGAATGAGCAATTAAGTATGTTGCAGAATATGCAGCACACACAGCAACGCTGATCGCCCAACAGGTAAAGGACAGCCCAGCCCACAATAGGGCACTCCCCGACACAGTAACTCCGTACTTCATAAGTAAGGGCCAAGTTTTACATCGGAAACAGCTGTAGAGAAGGCGAAGGACCACTCTGATAAGATCTTTTCGTGCCAAAGAAGTCCAAGAAGACAAGAGTGTATACCCAATAGGCTAATTCTTGACAAAAAGATAAGACTTCCCAGAAACTCCCATAGAACTCAAGGGAGTGAAAGGAGTCTACGCTCGATACTGTGATGCGAACGAAGATGAGAATCTGTCAAAATGGCAGGGAGTGGTGAAATGTCCTTCTTCGCATTCATCCGCGGATTTATACTTCCGAAGAACAACAAGGATTCAGGTCTAATAAATCAACAGTAGACGCAATATTCATAGTTCATCAGTTGGTGGAAAAGTCGATAGAACTCAATAAATCCATGTTTGTCTGTTTTGTTGACGTCACCAAAGCATTTGATAGAATACGCCTGGTAGACTTGATTAGGAGTCTTGAGAAAAACAACATAGACTATAAGTACCAACGAATCATCAAAGAACTTTATACCGGAACCAGAACAAGGATTAAAACTAAGGTAAGACTCTCTGGAGAAGATCAAATAAATACTGGTGTTCGGCAGGGAGACAGTCTAAGCCCAACCCTAATCAATATAATAATGGATCATATTATCGAGGAAGTCAACAAAGTCAATGCAGGATACAGAATGGGTCACCGCTCCCTAAAGATATTGTTTTATGCAGACGATGGCATTGCTGTAGCAGAAAATGAAAACGACTTACAACGTCTACTATATAAGATGAAAATTTCTACCGAGAAATTTGATATGAGCATCACAGTCAACAAGACACAATCAAAAATCCTATTGGATGCAAATTGGCAGTCAATCGCGGAATAATACAGTGGGTATCATGATTCAATAACCCAAGAGTGATTATATCTAGTGAAAGAAACTTGACAGAGGAGGCATAAACACAAGCGATGAAAGCATCAAAAGTCAGCGGCTGTCTGAGAGATATAGTGTGGAAAAACAAAGCGATGAGCTCAAAGAGTAAGACCAGAATATATAAAACGTGGGTGAAACCTATTCTCACATATGCCTCAGAATCCAGAGCTGAGACATCAACAAAAAAAAAGAATATTGAGAACCACAGAGATTCTGGAGGGACCCCGTAGGAAGAATGCCAGGAGACAGATTGGCAAAGTGGGCTAAAACTGAGAGATCGAACACACGCAGACTTGTAGGCAGACCACCAAAGAGGTGGTACGAGAGCTGGAGTTCAACTTTTCAGGAAGATCCAGGAAATGGCCTAAACGAGGAAGAAGAGGAGCCCTCAACAAATGAGACCATTCCATTTCCTTAATTGATATAGATTTGCAGCCCTTCCAATATATCGATAAACAATTAAAACTTGAATCAAAATTTATTTGTTACAAAATATTGCATGATATGAAATCAACACCATCCATATTTTCATAAATAAAAATTATCAATGTATCTGTATCAAACTATTCAAATTGGATGTTTAAAATCAATTAATGTTTCTTATTCTGAGACATATCTTCTTTGAATTTTGGATGCAGGTGCTTCATTACATTCCGTACCCGTCCTATATAATTCCATCCAACCGACTTCCCATTAAGTAATAAATTAGAAGTAATACATTTCCAGTGAGTTCGTGAATCAAGGATAGAGTGCATGAATATAATAGATATCTTGCTAATGAAATGGCGTCTCTGCAGGTATAGATTTTCCAGAAATACAGAGAATGGGACAAAGAACCCTAAATTCTATTTTCAATCGTTGTGTTCCCATTCGAGGTATTAGACGTCTTTATTAAGGTTATTATGAAACATTCCTCGTTATAATGTGTGCCAAAAGGCTATATGGGGTGAATATCATTTTCATCCGCAAATATTTGGATTGTATTCAACAATTTCATTCAAACACATATAACATCTAATATTTCATAATAAATGGAAGAAATAAATTTCTCGACTTGAATATCCAATAGACTACATTTCGAGAAATGTCGAATACTAGATTGGGAGAAGGCTTTTAGCTTGGTGATTAAATTATAGATGAGTAAGAGGAAAAGTACATTTCCAATTTTTTTACTTTGTAATATAATATTTCTTCCTGTCACCACTAGAATTGAGAGAATACACGTAGAAGTATGTCAACGATGAATTTTTTTGAAGAAATCGTGCCAATCAGTTTTCCTTTTAGTGCCCTCATCCAGTTGCGGTAACAAACATGAGAAATTCAAACTGTTCAACTAACAGTTCAAAGTTCATTTTATCCTCCTCACAGAATCGATGATTTTACGTTAATGTGTTTTACTAACATCAATCATTTTCCATTCGAATTGCCGCTAGCTGCTTACATTTAATCATCATAATCCTGATTTCTGTATTTAAATTGCCTTTAGCCTTCCCTGTGCTCTATAAATATCGAATTCACCTTGGCACTTTGCTACAAATGTTCTCACTATCAATTTCATAGTATTTATATAGTGCATTTAGCTGTTTATCGTTCACGTATCGGCAACCAAAACTGATTTACTGTTAATTCAAGTACCACAATCTGATATATCACAGAAGAATAACATTCAAGGAAAGTCATACAGTTATTTATTGAATATTTGAACTTTTTAATCAATGAAATTTTGAATAGATGATAATATTACGCTGATGGCGCTTTTACCTGGTACATGAGGACTGTCGTGCGAATTGACAGTTTTTCCCTTTAAACTGTTTGATATAAACATTATTAACCACGAAAATATGATCAACAACTTCTCAACATAAATTTTATTTGAGAGAGAAACGAATGAAATATCTTCTACATTCGAAAGAATAATACAAAGATTAACAGTCCGAACAGTTCTCGAATTCCACATAATCTATCCAATTGTTTTCTCTCGTGAATGTCAGATCATCAAATCGTATATGTTGCAATAAAAATTTGAATCTGTACATGGACATTGACAGTCGAAATAGATAAACTCATCTTCCATTACTGTTCCAAAGTGCATCCATATTTACTCAGTGACGTTTTAGCACTACTCCCAAATATAATAACCCTTCAAAAGTTAGTTACCTTGACTTTTCTCTTACGACTATAATTTGTCCTGAAGTTTCGGATACGATTGTTGGTATACTTTTGGTATAATACTTTTTAAATTTATTTCAAAGTATGTTCTCCGACCGCGTTCCCATATTTTTTAAGGTGTATGCTTCTACCAAACCTTGGTTCCATCTCCGCCAAGAAAGATGGTGCATCAATTAGGTTTTCACCAACATCTTCATCACAATCTAATTCTTCCACCTCCTCGTTATCAAATACGATATCTTCAATATCGATATATAGCAGAACTTATGTATAACAGAAATTATCAGTGTGAGAAGGTATCGAAGGAGGCGAAACAAATAAAACTAACAAGTGGGCGGTTCCGAAAAGACTGAGTATTTAAGATCTATGCGGAGGCAGAGACCTCGCGCCATCCACGAAAGGTTAAGAGCATTATATATTTCAACTTATTTTTCCTTTGGTTGGAATATTCTGTAAACCATCCACGAATACACCCAAGAGGCAATAAGACAATAGATGATCATCATTCTAGAATGATTCTTCTAGAGTAACCTGATGTAAGGCTGATGCTTTGCATTTTTGCTTGTAAATCTGGTAGGAATCTCCCGTCACGTACCATGTGATTTTATTAAGAGGGGTCCAATTATAATCTTACAAGTCATGAATTTTCGATTTTTGTTTATCACTACGGCCAATAGCAAAGACCGCAAGAAATTGAATTTAAAAATAAGATATTCCATAAGGTTTTTCCAATACACAATAATCAGCAGAAGCTACTTATCAGATAATATATTTTAAAATTTTTTTCTCTTGTTCTGGAACACATTTTTGATTTTGTTGCGATTTTTCGTATTTTGAAATAATGGTGATGGTGGTTCCAGTTTTCTTTATAACTCTCCAAAATTAAATGGAAAAGTACTAAGTAATTTATTTTTTTTTGTTCAGGTTTGCTTGTTAGCCAATTATTACTAACAATGTTTTTTGAACAAAATCTTTAGGCGCTTTTTTTGATATCTAAGTCTTTGCATTTCATTATAATTGATATTTGACAAATCCAAACTGCTTTCTTATAAAAACAAGCGATAAAACTATTTCCGTTTAAAAAGTTTACAGCTATAGTGATTGTGCAGTCCTTGTCATGGAAAAAGGTCCGTATCCATCTGACATGTAGCAATTCATGGTTGATTTGGGCTATCATAATAACAGTGAGAAATTGTTTCTAACTATAACGGCGTATATTTATTACTAAGTCAGAACTTCTTCGTTTTGAACCTATTAGAATCTCAATACATCTAGGCAGGACCGGCTTTAGAGCAAAGACAATATCTTCAACTAAGACAATGATAATGATTACATTAATTGAGAATTCTTCGTATTCTCCATATCAGTTCCATACTTACTACTAGCTCTTTTGAGATCTAATTTCTTGTAAAATATAATAGAGATTTATCAATACACGAAATCAATAAGCAAATATTTGTGTTTTTAAAGACATATCTGGTATCTAATATTTGCATTGTGTTCCAAGTGACACTGGTCACATTCATGTATTTTATTCACTGATAAATAACTGAATATTGAGTTATCATTTTGATAAAGTATTTTCAAAAAATTTTAGAAGAAATCATCCAAATCAACTCCTCCAATTTTCGTCTATTCACTATAATTTCTATCTAATACTATAGGAAAAAGCATTTTTATTTCATCAGTGAGTATAGTTACTTGTGAACTACCCACATACTCAAAGACTTAAAAGGCAATAGTATACTATCAATAGATATCATACGGCATACTTTCTTGAAATTGACTTGATGTTACATTTTGATGAACAAACATTTCATTAACTATTCATTTACTATTCAACCGCTTAATTAATACATATTAGTTAATATAATTTTCTTACAAAATGAGTTTTATATATGGAACGCCCCAATTATCTCGGTAACGGCTTATACTATTTTCATAGATTTTTGTGTACAAGGGTCATGTGATGCGGCCGGTATTATGTTGCTATTTACAATGTTGTGAGATCTTTCGTTCTTTATGCCTCAATTTCGAAGTTATAGCTACATTTGCGTTATCTCCGAAGTTGAAATAATACATTTATGTGGCTATGACTGCTACAATAACAAATTTGACGTTTCAATAAATTATTATTGTTGGAGTTTATTGGAAGTCACAATGGATCGTTTATCTGATAAGAACGAATTGATATTTTACTGATATTAGGATATGGTGATACGCGTAGAAGTCAACGTAGAAACGTGTGATATATTTAATATTTTATATCGTAACAGAAATTTCATAACATTTCATACTGTAGGTAAATTAGTAGTAAAGTTTAACGAAACTGGTTCAGTGAAAAATTTATCTAAATCAGGGAGCAGAAATCTTTACATGTTTGTGTCCTGTTAGAAAACGATACACATTTCAGAACTAGACAAATATCCAGGGAACTTGATCCATAATGAAAATTTCACGTGATAATAAATTCTATCTATATAAAGTTACGTCGGTTCAAGAGTTGTCACAAGACGATTTTGATACACGTGAAGAGTATGCAGACCTTATGATGGAAAGTGTTACAATCAAAACGATCCAAATTTTCTAGTAGTGATATGTTTTGCGATAAGGTCACTTTTTGTATGAATGGAAACTTTGATCGGCATGAATCTGGATACTGTTCACGTAACAATCCCGCAACCAATGTCTCAAAAAACTAAATGTAAGGACTGGAATGATATTGGTCACTCTTTCAATGAGGTTAACTCGAGTTGGTTCAGATATTTCCAAATCCAAGAAGTATTTTCAATCACAATTAAAAAAAAAACAATATGGTGCCAAACTTCACTATGCTTTTGTGATGAAGCAATACCTAATTAATGTGTTTCGTAGAAGATGGATTGGCAGGCGTGATTTTATTGAATGACCTCCGTTATCACCCGACATGAATCCTGAAGACTGTTTTCTGTTAGGTAACTCTAAAAACATCGTTCTTAACAAAACCTGCCAATATTCATGAAATAAAAGATAGGATTACCACAGTGATCAGAAAAATTGAGCAGTTAGCGCAAAACATATTTCAAAAATCACATGGCTTGTTGTATTGAAGTGAATGGACAATATTTTGATCATCTGCTTCATTGTATTTTCTCTAAGATTCGTGATTTTTCTGCTTCACAAATGCGGACCTACTTCACTAACATGACACAAACATTTGAAGATTTGTCTTCAGTTGTAGGGTTTCTCCGCCATGATTTGAATAAGTATTTTACTGCACCAGTTTCGTTAATCTTTTTTTTAACAAACTGACACTAGACCTTGTTATGAGATTAGCACATAAATTATTGAAGAATATTCAAATTAAACGAGTTTATCCAATCGTAGCCATCTAAATGTACAATATTTATTGTAACTTTTGTAGAGATATTGTAAATGTAGCTATAACTCCGAAATTATGGTGTAGAGATTATGAAAAATAATTAGTATTTTTTAAGGATTTCTAAAAACACAAAATATATAGGATGCTTTATTTGAAAAAACAAACTTGATTATTTTTCCTGAAAAATGATAGATCTGACAACAATGTAAATACTACTACAATACCGGCCGTATTACAAGACCCTTGCGCACAAAAATTTATAAAAATCGTTGAAGCCCCTTTCGAGATAATCGAGACGTTCCATACATAAAACTCACTTTGTATTTAGATAGTGTATAAGTGAATATTTCTCACAAGAAGTATACTCCATATATCTGGAAAAAATAATCCAAGTTAAACAAGAGTATACGTCTAGGTAGCGTACTCTCATGCATAAATATCAAGAGAAAAAGTGGATGAGATAATTTAATCAAATAACTTGAAGCTTGACGGCTTAGTGTTCATGTCCTAGCGACACATCCTGCTCATTACTGTTGAAATGGTTTTACTCTCTTATTTCTTGTCATCACATCAAACAAAGGCGAGGTCGAAATACTTTGTTCTCTTTTTATTTAAAAAAAATCCAGTGCTGCAGGTGTACACATCAGACGAAAATCAGAAATTACTGATTATTTGAGACCATGAAATAAGTATTATCAATATGGAAATCTCAATTATCTAAAACCTATTCGAAATAACAGTGTCAATGTTCATTGCATCCTAGATATCTTGAATATATATTTATCCTATTCTAAGTCATGCATCACTTATTAGAGTGGTGCCATAAAACCTTACAACTGAGCTCAGAAATTTCTTGTTTTCGAGTAATATCGTTTTGGGAGATTTTTATTTGCAAATTGCGTTTATGCGGAAAGTTTTGTTTTAGTGTCACAAATCGTTAGAAGCAGTGTTGATTGGCTATCTTCTGAGGATGGGGTTGTGCAAAGTTGTGAGCAAATATCACAACTTAATAAACCAGAGAGCAATGTTGACCGCGTTAATAATAGTAAACTTTGTCGACAGATTATGTTTTTGAAAATGTTTCTGCATGTATGGGAGATGAAAATATAAACATGCATTGAACTTTAATTTTTATTACAAAAATTAAAAATGAGAACTTGATACATCAAAAAGTTCTTCCATAAAAAAATTAAAACTAGGTTAAAGTTGCACTGTTAAAAAAAAAACAAATTCTCACTCATAATAAAATTCATAAAATGAAAATAATTTCCTCGGGTAATATTCAGTTCGAAGTTTGAATCTTTCGAAATGTTAAATGAAAATAATGTCGACCTCTTCGATTTGAGGATCATTAGGTATCATTTCTATATTAAAAAAGTTGACAGACATCATCACAGTTGGAGTGAATATAGTGAGTTTTCATTGTTTCTCAAAAATTTTATGGTGTAAGTATCGTCAGCATCAAACGCCGACAAAATTTTGCCAATGAAGTGCTTCATGATCTTTTTTAATGTAAAACAAACAACTGATTCTAGATCATATGGGCTAAATTCGTAAATAGATTCAGGTACATTTTGCCTACTTCTGCTTCTTCTTCGATTAATTCCATAGTGTCTTCTCCAATTCCATTTTTGTCTCTTCAACTTTCTTTATCACATAAATATGCAAATCGGCCCAATTCTCCAGGTTTTGTTCTTGATGTTTTTTCTTTCTTTTCCTTAACGGTTCATCCTGATTACTTTTTCGTTGAGATAATACAATAAGGCAGTGCTGATCTCTCACGCAACTTGTTGTTCAAATCTTTTGATCGGCACCTTTTTTTAAAACTTCATTGAGATAGAATTGATAAATTTCTGTCGCCCGGAAACCACTTTGTATAATAGTTTCAGCATTAATTTGTCTTTTTTTCCTTAAATTTCGATAAAGTTTGCGGGAAAACGCTTTTCTTGACACAATAAGTTATCGGCGTTTCAATTTCATATATATCTGTTGATAAGGACCTACAAGATTGCTTCACTGAGTTGAATAAACTAACATCCAACGGCTGGATAATTTGCGTCGAATTCAGTGGCAGAAATACTAAAATAATGTTAAGTTTTCGATAGGCACCAATAATATCAGCAATGATGCGTAAAGATTGTTTCCAATTACCATTCTTGGACATTTATTGTCTTTTTTGCCCAAGAGACGATTATTTTCTTGAACCAGTCTTCGAAAGGGCTTGAATAAAATAACCCTTAGTAGCTTTTATTGTAAACTATTCGTGGTTATCCTTCAGATATCCATCTATCGTATAGACTCTCTGACTTATACACAACGTATGAAAGTGAAATTATTTTCAGGCTCAACTCCATCTACTGTAATTCCTAGGCGGTTTTAATCTTCCATTTCTTCTTCAGTGTTTTCAGACCTAGTGTATCTTTCAGTCAAGAGTGGTTGTTTCCGCGAATAAAACTGTCGAATCAAACTTCTCCAGGAATATTATTTCTTCTGTTTCATAGGGCTTTACTATCCGAATAGTTTTTAATTAGTATCATAATATTTATCATCGTTAATGGTAATCCAAATTTTGCACATCTACAACGTGTGTTTTCCGATGTTTGTAAATGTTGTTGAATGGCCAGCATTATCGTAGCGTTTTTTTCATCTTCAGTATTCACAGAATTAACAGCTTGTAACAGTGCTTTTTCTGTGTAATTTTTGTAATGGCTCGCTCCCAAATTTTATCCTATTACCACGTGCCATATATGATGTGAAAAATATTGAACAAGTGTCTAATTATTACTATAATATGATCATTGTTATTAATACTGCTCTTATTATCATAATTATCTTTATTGTTTGCTGTAGTTGGAGGAAGCATCCAAAATACAAATTAAACAATTTATATTGGGAAAAAAAAACCCGAAAATGTGGGTGACATTATTGCATATCTATTTTTATTTCCAATATGGGATTTCTAATAAGCACAAGTAAAGTGCAGACCTAAGCTCTTCACAATGAAAACCGCCAAAAATCCAAGTCAATTTCCTTACCTAATTCCTAAGAGCAGCCTGCTTCGTACACGTTGGAAACAAGTAACTTGCTTGCAAGCGTTCGCCACTTTCATAGTATTGCCAAATCCAAAGGGCAAAGTTATAAGGTTTTGCAGTACTTCAAGGTTATTAAAAAATGTAGATTTGGAGTTACTGTGGATTTGAGACGAAATAAGTATAAATCAACCACTTACGCTTATTTTCAAAACCAATTAAAAGTACCTTGAATATATTCAACAGAAAATCAAGTTTTCAAGCCAAATTTGTTCAATATATATTCCCGTTTTGAGTTTACAAACGGCAGCTAAGGGCTAGAAGTTAGAATTAGGTACGGTCTTCATATTATTTTTTAATTAGGTGCAATTTTTTGGTATCAGAGATTTTTTTATTTTGTCGACTTCTCCTTTTTATTGTAAGTAAAAATGCGGCTCACATTCAGAAAGGATATTTCTTGTACTAAAATCCCCATGTGCGAGAGTTGCGTGAAAAGTCCATATAAGCTGGAAATTTCCGCACGCCTTTAGAAATTCTCTCTAAAGTCCCAGCCATTTTGGTGAGTTACTGTTTGAAAATCATATAAGTGCCTCGTTTCTCACGTTTTTATGAAAATAAGACTCTCCAACATCATTCACGACTGAAATTTTGAGCAGCTTAATCTAAAAATGAACGTAATAGTTTCACTGACGATGAATGTTCGAAGCTGCTTCAAAGTGCATCATCTCAAGTTCAACCAATAGTACTGAATGACTAGCGGATGAAGTTCAAAAATACAGGATTTCAACTTATCAAAAGAACGTATTTGCCATGAACTAAGTTATTATGCATGCGAAGCTATGCGTGCCGTAATTGTTCATTTTGAACCAAAAACGTAATCGAATGAATACTTCCCAGGGTTCATTTAAGAGGTTTAAGCAAAATGAGTCGAATTTTTCTCTCATTAAAATCTGTACGTAATCCACGACTAAAATACTGGAATGACAAAACAGTCAAGCCAGTGGATTTCAAAGGAAGAATCTGCTCCAAAAAAGGCAAATACGGTTTCATCGCCTAAAAAAGTGACAACAACCATTTTTTTGGATAGTTATTGAATTGTATTTACGGATACTGTCACTATCAAATTAACTATTTGTGACAAATTGGGAAACAGAATGATGTAAACCAAGCACATAGCTTGAAACAAACTATTCAATTCATACAGAAAGTATATATATATTTGAAGTATAGAAATTTACGGTGCACACGGTCGATACGTCATGTTGACAAACTGAAGTGAATTCAATAGATTCAGCCCCCAGCGACTTTTCCCTATTTCCAAGCCTCAAAGTTTCACTTGCGAGAGATAGATTTTCATCAGAATAGGACGTTGTCACATACATTTGATGGAGAAAGTCGGCAACTATTATTTTGAAGATTTAAAAGGTTGCAGTATTACTGAACGAAGTGAATTAAAGACTAGGTTAAGAACTGATTATGGAAATAAATGCCTTACTTGTTGATTATTAGAAATAAAACTTATTAGACATAGAATAATCATAAAATAATATAAACAATTTATATACGTTATATCTGTGGTTTTCCATCACCGCTTGCTTTTATTTCAATTGTATAAACAAATAATTGAGAAATGTTACAAAGTATTAGCAAAAATTATATGGAGATTTTTCACCCCTTGTTTATAAAGATTGCACTTTAAGGGAAAACTATACGAGTTATGATGACCTACATTCGTGACAACGAGGACCTATTGATCGATGTTTCGCCACAGAGATTTTCTGTTCAACTATTTGAAAACCTAATATTGTAGAATTATTGACAACATCGTAATAATTTTTCCACGTGAGGAAATATTCAACAATGAGGTATGGAATGAATAAGAAGAATATAGCTACAAAAGAAGGGCATGCATGTCCTGAAAATATTATCTCCTTGGAAAATGCAGATATGTAGACCATAAAAAACGGATGAATGTGATATTATTTTTTAGTAACTGATAAATCTATATGCCATTCTAAAGTCTTGAGTTTTTCTATTTAAGATTTAAATCTAAACCATCTTTACGATCCTATAAAAATTCCCACAAAATAATCTTTACAGCCAATATAAAATTATGGGCGAACATTTTTGAAGGAAGCGTTTTGTAAAAGAAAACTACGTAGCTTAGCAATTATGATTTAAAAATCCCGCTGTGGAATAGGCCACAAACCACCTATGTAAAATCTAATTATCTAGCTGCTGTGGTGGGTTATGAAATATGTCCATCCACTCCAGGAAGTCGATGGTCAGCTTGAAATTATGTTAATAAAAATTTGCATAGCCTGAATATTTCTGTTAGTTTAGTGAAAACTGGAAGATTAACCAAGAATACGCATATACGAGTATACGATGTGATTTTACAAGTCTGCTATTCTCGAACTTAAAATTCTTCTTTCCCTTTTTTTTTTCTTTGCTTCCAATTGTAAAATGAGATTTGTCACTGTTTTATTCATTTTATTCCAATATCTTGAGTCAGCTTATCCATTAATTTTTTTATCATCACCTTCTTTATTAATTGTGCTTTATAATTAATCTTTCCAATTTCATTTGCACATTTTCACAAGACTAAGCTGTTTTTTGTTTATCCTGTTATTCTTTTGTTACTTTTCTAATGTCCTTGTTTTGCATCCTATCCTACTCAGCTTTCCTGTTGCTCACCATCTCCATCTATATTTGCTCCATCGTATCTACTTATCCAATTTCCTGTTGCGTATATTATTTCATGTTTTTCATATTTATTTAAACTGTTTCTAACGATGGGGTAAATCAATTTCTTGTTTACTTATTACTGAATTTATTCGTTAACTCACATTAAGTACACTAAACTATCCACTATTTACTAAATTATACACCTTAGTCTTATTACTTAACACTTATCTTATTCTTAACATACTAAACACATTTACTTGTCTATCCCGATGTGTTCATGAAGACATCAGATTATATACCAAATTACTCGTTGATAAATAAGCGCCTACCCATACAAAAAACGGATTTCTCGATAATTCGATTTATAACCTTGTCTGGTAATTTGTATCCGGCTTCTTATTCTTCTTCAGCTGGCGCTATGGTCCTTTGAGACACAGGGACTTACCAACAATCGGCTGCTTATCCTAAGCCTTCAACGTCGAACTGTAGCTGAATCAGGTTCACCTCAACGTCCTTTAACCAGCAAATGCGCAATGCTCCTCTCGGTTGAGGTCTTCTAGGAACTCCATATATGACACTGGACGCGTACAGATTAGAAGGCATCCTCTCCAAGTATTTTAGTTACCTCAAACACGCCTCTTAGATGAACGCCACCAAATATGGTTCCCCATACAATTGTTACATTTGTTCCAGCTCAGCTCCACGGACCATTCTCGCAAAGAGGGCCAAGTCTTTCGTTTGGTCAAAATCCGCTAACCCGTCGCGATAGTCTCGTATCGGTATGTGACTCTGGGGCAAATTAATGTCTTGTAAATCGTGAGCTTTCACCTTCTTAAAACCCTTCAAAACTAGAGCACTCTCTGAACTGCACTGCCCAGAAGCCTCTGTTCTCTGCAGCATTTCTTGCCTTGATCTGCGTTGTCACGTCATTATCTTCAGTTATCAATTTCCCAAAATATTTAAATTGGTGGCACATCGGAAAGTGATGTTCTCTGAGTTAGATGGTTTGGGAGGTCAGGTTCTCCTTAAGGTTTTCATGTACATGGTTTTCGGTTGGGTTCGAGCTCCAGTGAGAAATTGAACGCTGTTGTGGCCAGTGGGTCACTAAATTTCAGATTCTATAAACATCGAACAGGACCGGCTTAACAGTGTATGTCGTGGACTAGTTCGTAATATTATATTAGCATTGTGTAAATTTACACACCCATATCTAAACTTTTACCGTTTACTTTAGATCACATACTTCATAACGTAATTGAGATGATTTGATAGTTGAAAATATTAAATAAAAGCAAATATTATACTCTGGTTATCCTTTGTTGTGGATAACTGAATAAAATTATTCTTGTTCACTTCACCAATTTAGGGAGATAGTCTTTTCTTCCCCTGCGATGAAGTTAACAAATTTTGACAATATTTTGAAGCACGTGAAGTTAGTCCTTGAAGATTGGTTGTAAGTCAACTCAACCAACACCCAAAAAAATACACTATAATTATGACCGATTGGTTTTTCGAAACCTTAGGATGTTAGGATGCTGAGGATACTTGGAGCTACTTCTACTACTGCTACTACTTCCTCGGTTTATGAAACTGCTGTGGAAGTTTTTGTTTGCCAAATTTCTTGAAGTATTGATTCGTTGCTTCATATCTTTTCTTCGAATCTTCTGGCAAACTTTGCTAATTCATAAATATATATGAATAATTCCATCAAATTGAAAAGAGTATAAAAATAAATTCTAAAACTTCATTGCTAGTCATCGTTACTGCCCCGGCACAAAACGAAACTACTTGTTAACGTTACTTCCATTCTCAATAGTATAAATAAATATTTGATTATGATTTGACGAGTATTTCTCTTCAATTAATTGATTAGTAAAAGCTCTTCTAGAACTTACCCTGTCCGAACGAAGTTTGCTATATAAATGAGGAATGATTCTGATAATGCCAGCTCAGATCTTGTATAATTCTTGGGAAAGTGATTGAAGCCATCGACTAGAGGTGCTCCAAAAATATATGGAAGCTCTTCACCATGAACAGTTCCCATTCTCTGCAAAAATGAAAGGCGATTGATTCATTTGAAATATAAAAATAAATATTATGGGTGTAGGTACATATTATTTAATGAAGTTTGGTTGAAATGAAGGAAACATTTTGGTATAACACGAATTAACAATATTTGAAGATTTTTTATCAATACGATATAAAAAGTGAGAATAGATTCTTCCATAGGAAACACATAAATTTGTAAACTCGATGTATTATTGCTATCATCAATGTCAAGAAACTTCTACTAGTGATTCAATCTTCGTAATATCGGTATCATCATCAATAATTAGCTACAATTAACTTGAGTTTAAAAAAGTTGGATGATGGGCAGGTTGCGGTTTTTCATTGAGTTAGTCTGTTTGTTACTTGCAATCAGGCGAGTATGATACCAAAACATCATACATTATCATATATAATTAAGCTCATTATTGCACGATATTTATTGGGATGTTTTTTGTCTAAAATTGAGGGTTGCATCGGGCAAAATACTATGCTCGCAGCTTCAGTATCAATTATCTCCCGCTTTAGACAAAAACAATAGAAGTACCGTTATATGGTAGAAAATTCTAATATGGTTTTTTTTTAAAGATTTCCGAGCGAAATGACTAACGAGAGGAATGAAGGCGAAGAATTAAATATAAATAAATATATATAATAAATGTAATAAATTTTCTGTAGAAGTTACTTTTTTTTTCATTCTAATATGGGTTAATCTATTCCATGTACTTGTAATCTATTCATAATCAATAATGTAAAACCACGAAACACCAACAAAACTTTTCTTTGGTTTCTATGGAAACACATACAACCACTAATTTTTCAATTTACTGATAATGAAGAGGTTATAAAGAAAAGGCTGATGAAGGAATATGAATGAACAATAGACAGATAATCCATTGGGCCAAGCCATGGTGATTTACGACACATAATTGGGGAAATATTGTCCTTATATTAGTGCTCTTTCAACGTTGGAAAGAGAACATAGACACTTTTCGCCAAATATTGATTGTACGGATCTAGAATTCCAATCTAAAAGGATGACGTTTGGAAGTATTCGAAAGTAAAGAGGGTAAAAAAATATTAAAGGAGAGAGTAGTAGGTTCTGGTAGGCGCCTAATATAATTTATCTTCCGGCATGACATCGATGCCAAGCATTCTTCGAAACTGTGCAAGAATTGGTAGGAAGAACTATAATTAATGTTGTGGGAAAAATTGGACAGAGAAGTCAGAATGGAAACACATAGACTACGATTATTTGTCATAATTGTTACAGAGAATGCCCAAATTGAGCACAGAAATAATGAAAGTAAAAAAAATTCTTATCTATATATGTTCTTTAAAATATAAATAACAAAATAGAACTTTTGATCGGTAGTGCATTCGGGAACTGTCAGTACCTATCCTCTCATCAACTGTATGAGCATCGCTACTATTCACACTTTGGGAAACAAAATGTCTTCGTCGTGAAATAAGTAGTTTTTTTATGCCAACGTTTGTAATATTTTTATCTGATACCCTTTCGCAGAAATAATCATATGCTAGAAGAAATAACATTCCAAAATTCATTTAAAACTTTCTCTCAAACATAAATACACAAAGAAAGTGAATTGAGAATAGTTGGTGATACATTTGGGATTTTTGTGTTTTTTATCGAATAAATAGTTTCAATATATACTCTACACTACATTCCAGACACGATCCTTTCTCACTCTACTGCTTCTGATAGCATAAGTTCTGTATGTATCCTCATTTTAAAAACGGAAGGATGTGTATTCAAGTCATTTTATGTAGGAGCATCTATCTTTTTCAGGTGCTCTTAGTTACATCCGTGAAGTCCTAGTGTAGTGGAAAATTCCAAAAAGGATTATAGCGATGCAACTATTTCACGGGAATGATGTTGATTGGGGTGAACCTATTTCTTTTTCATTGAATTTGAATATTTATTAAAATAAAAAAACTAGTTCCAATGAATAGTTGAATTTTCATTAATCGTTCTATATAAATGAGATATATGTGAACCAAAATTCCTACAGGAATAAAGTTCCTAAATACGACAACTGGCCTGTTGAGTCATATCTATTATAATGGGGATGAATTTGATCATAATTTTCTATATCTATGTATAGAGAATTGACAACACTGTTGTTTTTATCCCACTCAAGGAAAATATATTCATAAGAACAATTCTCATGTCTTTTATCTATTAAAAACAAATAAATAGATGCATTGGTTGAATACATAATCTACTTCTACTATCGTTGGAATAGATTGGTGATGGAATATTCAGTTGCAAATATGAAATGACTCCAGATTCAATTAAGCTCAGAGTATCGATGATTAAAGAGAGAGGATAATAGTTTATTATCAAAATTTTTTCACAATTTATACACAAAAGTTGTGTAGAAAACAAAGAAATAAGTATACACATAACTAAATAAGTAGATTGAATTGCACTAGGCACACTTAAAATTTTAGAAGATGAAATCCTGTTAAAAAACTCTTTTATTCATTTATTTACCAGAGTGACAGTATATTACATTACAAAGTAATACAAATCACACAAGAATCCGACAGAGGAAAACGAGTTTTCTGTTCGTCAATCTGGAGTTACGAGACAAGCATGGCAAGTCATGCTTGTTTACCTTAAAAAATAACTTGAAAATAATATACACAGTTATGGTCAATGTAACAACAAATAAAATTTTTAATACTATAATACTCAACTTCCGTAAAATTCCTTTTTAGTTTTATAGACTTAAATCACCTGTTAACTCTAACAGGTTCAAGTACATATTTATAAAATTCATACATAGATCCAATCTTATTCAACTTTACCTATTAAAAATAATCTTTATCTTTGAGATAATTATTGATGTTTTAATAATTACATATGTGTATTTTCACTAATACAATCTTTTAATTTTTTATGAGAGCTTTCATTCTTATATCTAGTTATTTCAGCTCATTTGGCAGCATATTAAATATTTTTATTGCCTTAATTTTGTTATTTTTATTACTTATAGTTTTGTATGTTTTTTGAAACTGTATTAATTTACGTCTTGTAGTACTGTTCGAGTTTATCTATATATTTTTTTAAGCCTTACAGTTATACTTGAGATTTTCTTGTGCAAAAATTTGTGTAAGATTGATTGGTTTCTGTGGGGAAAAGAGCTTATTATTGTCAGTATTTTATTTTGAAGATTTTGTTCTAGTTGTAAAATACTTTTATATGCACCTCCCAATGCAATATTGCCATGACTTATTATACTACTTCTCCTATTATACTACTTCTCCAAGATATTTATTAATTGATGATTCTACATTTTCCCAATCGTAACCTATTGAAAAAATTTCGGTATCATCCGCATAAGATACTATAATTTCAGGCATACTTATCAATAAATCATTTATGTAAATTATGAACAGTAATTGACCCAAGATTGTACCTTGTAGTACTCCTGTGTCTTTGTTTTGGATATCGCTATGATCTTGACTTATACTGAATACACTATTCACACCACCTCTACACCAACACTTACAATTACACTGTCTGACGCGCGTTTCGATAACCAAGTTATCGTTTTCAGAGACAGAAGGTGAACTGAGTTTACCTTGGTTATCGAAACGCGTGTCAGACAGTATAATTTTGAGTGCTGGTGTAGTAAGAGTATGAATAGTGTGTTCACTATGAATATCGCCAACGGTTCCGGAAATTTCAACTTAATCTTGACCTAATCTGACTTTTTGCTCTCTACCATTAAGATAGCTTTTCATTGAATTATTAGCCCTTCCTCTTATACCGTATGTGTCAAAATCTTTTGCTACATCAATGAACATTATTGCTACCGGTGTACTTTTGTCTAAATTCTCATATATTTTACTTGTGATTTAATTTAGCGCATCTTTTATACCTTTCTTTTTGATAAATTAAAATTGTTTTTAACTGAGTATTTTATTTTTTGTCATAAAATCTGTTATTCTACTATAAACAATTTTTTCGATAATTTTGGCAATATTGGATATTAATGAAATCTGTCTATAATTTTCGATTTACTTGATTTAAAAAGTTGTAGTTGATCTGGCCAAATTGATTTATCTATTAAATTATTAAATATATACTAAACTTGCTAACGTACCACTTATTAGACTAGATATCTTGATAGATTTGGCACTTATCAATACCACAATTTTTATTTTCAAATTATCAATTGTCTTCAATACTTCCGCTTTGTCACCTTTTGTCACTTATAATTGATTACATTGTCTACAGAGTAGAATATTAATATTCAGGTGTTACAAATGAGCTAAAAATTAAATAGTTATCTCAAATATTACCAGTTTTTTTGTATTAAGAATATTCGAATATAATTTGCATATTATTATGATTAGTTTCAGTCTCTTACTTGAATTTCAACTAATGGATTTATCTTTATAGACAAACGTATTAAACATATCCATACAGTTTATAACGTTTAAGATTGTGATTCTTTTATTTTCCAGAAAATAATTCATTGTAACTACTTTTAAATATGTTTTACCGTGCGGGATGTAGTTCGTAACAGTTTTCCACTTTATCTTGGGAAATGGTGAAAGTAATTCTTGCACATTTTAGTGTATCAAAAGTGAAAATAGTGAAGATAATAGTTTCTACCTTTATCGATTGAAAATATTGGAATTTCTTGACAACACATGAAGAAAATATAAAAATAATGAACATCAACTTTTGCAGTTATAACACGAAACGTAATTTTATTGTCGATGCTTTTTATCTTCACCAAAAAAAATTGTGATTCTATTAATCAGAAGATTCTGCTAAATAACTCCCTATAAACTTCAAAAGTGGATGAGTTCTGGAGAAACAAAAAGCCTCCAACGTAAACGATTTCATCTACATTCGAAAAAGTAGGTAGAATTCAAAGAAAAGTTTCGAAGAAGAAAAAGCAAAATGCAAATTTTCATACAAATAAGTTATTAAATATTGTTAATTTGTATTTTTTTTTGCCGTACATTCTGAAGTGTAGAAGGGAATTTGATTATCTATCTCTAAACTCTTCTCTACGTTGTCTCCAAAATTATCCACACCTCTTATATTGTTCTGCAAGTTCTGATTTTCCTTCGTCAAACAAATAAACTGTCTCCGATCTATCATTCAGTGACGCGAACCTGCAGCTTCTCGTCATTCTCACAGTCTTCCATTCTTGAAA
The DNA here is from genome assembly GCA_026230145.1 of Diorhabda elongata. NCBI lineage: Eukaryota > Metazoa > Arthropoda > Insecta > Coleoptera > Chrysomelidae > Diorhabda > Diorhabda elongata. The sequence goes on from CM047929.1 coordinate 9,100,680, forward strand.
ATAGTTCAAAATAACAGGTCGTACTAACTGGACTGTAGGACAGATGAGAAGGAACTTTTTATTTTGATTTATGAAGACTTTCTGGAGCGTGGTTTGTCGAAATCTTCAAGTCACGCGAGAACCTCAATAATCGTCCTTAAATAATTTTTGAACGCACCTCATAGAACAAAATATTTTCATTTACACGTTTTTTTAGTGTAATAGTCAAAGAAGCGATTGAGAGAATATTTTTTTCTGAAAATGCATGGTGATATAATAGTTATTGCTGCAGTTTATCACTGTATAATTATTCCTCTCACAAATAAGATTAATTTCTCAAAGAAAACTCTTGATTATGAATAATCATGTCAAAAATCAATCAGACAGTCGTTAATTTCTAGCTATCTTTTGTATAAAAATAACGCAAAAGAATAATTATCATTTCATAAGATTTCCTTGAACGTTGTGTCTAGAATCCATTGAACAAAACGGAAAAGGAACAGAAACATGGATTGTATAACATTATTATCTCGTGTTCCAATTCTCATTACAGCCTATATACCATTAGATACGTTTAAAAATTGACGATGTTTTTAAAAATTACCAATTGTGAGTAGATGCCGTGAAAATAATGCTGTGACATGAGAAATTTTTCTTGTATGAGTTTTATGAATTTTCAATGGATGATTACGTATGCCCATGTGGTTTATTTTAGAGAATAAATAATTCTACAATACCATATTTGGTCCAGGGATGGCTAATACCCAATGGTTAACCATTATAGTTTTTTTTGTTTTTATTTTATAAGTTGAAGGCCAACTAAATTTTCCTGCATTTTTTTCTTCTATTTTTTTCTTGTAAAGATTTTTATTCTTCATTTGAAATTCATTTTTGAGATTGAATAGTTGCTGCTACATAAAATTGTAACAATGACACAGAAATAGACTCAATGAGGCTTGTATTATAACATTAACTAATGCTTTAATACCGTGAGATATTTCAATTGATCAATTCTCATTTAATTCATTATGGCAAATACACTAAATGAAAAATAGTCCTCAATTTTTCAAATGTGGTAACACAACTATAGAAAGTTCCTCGTCGTTAACATGAATTTTATCTATGGTTTGCTGATCCAAAAAGACATGATTATATGACAGACTAATAAAATTAGTATTGTTCTCTCTAATTGAGATTGATATTGAGAAAACTGGGTTGAAATAGAACTTTCAATAGTTGAAAACGAATACTTTTCACTGGCTAATACAACAGGGCAATTAATACATCAGAGTAATATTTTTTAAATTTTTCTTCAAAAAGTACACATTTTTAACTTGAAAATGCACGAAAAGTCAATTTTTTTATCCAATAGTTCCATTTCACAGTTGATTTTGTTTAAAAATATGCAGGGCGGCTTTTCGACTAACGAGAAATTCCACGTATTCCACGTCGTAAGTTAATCCAACTGGAATATTCATAGATTAAGAAATGGAATGGCGTTTTTAAAGGCGACGACGAAACCATGAGAAGAACTAGAGAAGACATAACGAATAACTGTTGAACTGAAAATCTGTCAAAAATAATTTAAAAAATCGTGCCTATTTCCTCCCACGCAATTTTAATTTGCACTGCTTTTTCCTTTTTCCTCATAATCAAAATGAGATGCAATTTCCAAACTCAAATTTCAAATTTTTCTCTTCAGATTTGTTTATTTTTAATCGTGAAGTCTCAATTTATTTCCGTCCATAATATAAAACGGTGAGGTATGTAAATAAAGACAAGATAGTTAACTATTTCCTCGAAATAATCTGCTCAGTTTTCTGAGACCTCCTACTCTCCTGCTTCCTTCAAATACCTTAGTTATTTTACACGTAATAAAACATGAAATTTATAGCCGCTAATAATTCCACGTTTTCATTTTTCCCGAACAGAACTGGCATTTGAAATATATTCCCATGAATATATTTTAGCTGTAAACTTTAGTTCGGTTCTTGGCGTATATGTCAATTTTTAGTCGAATATACCGTCCATTTGCTCCTTTTCTTTCTATATAAATCATTTAAGTCATAATGGATTTTGAAACTCGAATGGGAATGCATATATCATTTCATTGAAAATTATTGGAAAATTAATAATTAAATTGTTGATATCAGTATTATCATTATTCAGCATAGAAACTTAATTCATCAGATTTATGTTGAGCATTAAAAAACAGGAGGGCTGAAACAATCAGAACTTAGACAGGAAGCTATGGAATATTTTGATCTTTCGATCAGATTCTTAACAAATTTCTATCTTGGGCTGTGTTAGGAACAAGTTAGCAGAAAATTAAAGGCTTTCTTTTTCTTCTTCTTCTATAGAACTCTTTATATATTTTCGAGCATCAGAGTATTAGGAATTTAGTTTTGATTGTCCTTTCCGCCCTTTTTCCGCTCTCTCCGATCCTTTGCAACTGAATTCATCTGCTGTATTGTTTTCCCTCAACTTCCCCCTTCTTGTGATCTTTATTGATACAAAGTTATCCTGGGTCTTCCTTTTCTTCTTCTCTTATATCTTTCTGCTTCTGTCAATTTTCTTATTAGGCTTTGTGGTGCTTCTATGTGTGCGTCTCTGCTATTATTTTTTGCTGTTTCGTCTCCGCTGCTCATAATTTCATCTGTATCTTTGTGCTGATTACCCCAGTTTCACTTTCATGTATCAACTTGAGTAAATTATTGAGTCGTTTACACCTATTTCTATGTTCTCAATAATAGTCTTATTTGGAGCATAGTATATTTGATTTGCTTTTCTCCGTTTTCCACTATCTCTATATCTATATTTACGTGTTCTGTGAAAACAGAGTATAGTTAGTTTTGGAATTGTAAATTTTTTGGTAATAACCCAGATATGAGATAAAGTGATCGAGAGACTGCTCTAGAAATCTTCACTTCAGTCTTACATACATACATACTTATATACGACGTCGGTATGGAAACCTAATCACGTTCATTTTCACCTCATCATATCTTTTTGCAGACGCTGCATATATTTTTCACTTTTCTCTTCATGCCTTTTCACCTTTTGTTTGATCTTTTATTTCTCCCATGTCATCCTCCGTCATCTGTTTTCTTTCCTTGTTTTTTTTTATAATTGTACCTCCTATTTTGGATTCAAGCCTTCTTTTTGATATTCTGTTTCTGGGCATCTGATATATGTCTGCAAAACATCTCAACTGTGTTCCAAATCTTTTGTCTCACACCATTTTTATCATTAGTTTTTGAATCAAGGTCTATGCGTGCTTGCTGTCCAATATAATAGACCTTGACAACTATTTTCACCCTATTCTTATGTTTTTTCCACAACTAATAATTATATTCTATTAGATCAGCTTCTCATATCTTTCTAATTTACTTCTCAGTCTGCACTTATTTTTCATTATTCAGATATTTATAGCTTTATACCAGTTTAATTTGTTTAATCTTTATTTTAAAACTCCGAATTTCACGTTTCCATGCTTCTATTGTGCCCCAAGCTGAAAATTCATCTCAATAATTTCCATATGTGATATATCCAGGTTATGTTTCAATTCCGCTGATATTATCGATCATGTATTTGATTATTGATCAAGTTAAATATTTTTATAATATATATTATGAATACATATTTAACCCCATTCTCCATTTTGACACCCCATTGGCCATATCAACAGATTTTGTTTTGTTGGGATTACGTTCAAGGAAACAACCCCTTATTCCCCGATAAATGAATGTTCTGGGATTTCCTCATCTCGAATAATTTTTTTCCCCAGAGAATCATGCAATAATATAAATCTAATCAATCCAAAACAAACATGTTCATCGTTGGTTGTTCTAGAAATTTCATACTCCCCGATAAGAAAGAAACAATCCTTTCGAATTGTGGTCTGCGAGGCCCACCGACATTACACCACTTGATTTATATTTATGTAGTATAGTGGAGGATGAAATTATGAGAACAATGAACACATATCCATGAGGAGTTTGAGCCTAATTGGGTTTGTCAAGAAATTACCATCACTGAACTCAGAAAAGTAGCTGAATAGAATTGAAAACTGATAAAAGTTACATTTGGTATTAGTTGATTATTATTTGTGATTATTTTTTTTGTATGCTTATCGTGCATTAGCGGTGTCTCACCTTTCTTCACGTACTTCTCCTGTATTTATATGAACAAACCAAACTCTTCGCCTTTGTTGAAATCAAAGAATACCAATAAAAACTTCTCATAATGATAAGAAATGACTGTTGTGTGAATCAGTATATGATGTTAAAATAATATTCTGTACAACTTTTTACCATAAGTTTTTCATAACATGGAGCAAACTCAATTCGGGCATCGCTTTCATAATTGAATTAATTATTCTTCGAATTGAGGCCTGTCACCTTGTACTTTTACGTAATATCAAGAAAATGAAAATATGGAGTTTTCTTCATCTCAATTGCAAGATTATCTGTTTTTGCAAATTTAGACTAATTACCTGATAGAATTTCCATCTACTTCTATTTATTTCATATAATGGTAATTCTATGGTTTTTTCGTCTCAAAAGCAGCACACTGTATATATGCCTATATCTTCGGTATACTCAACTCAATATATTTATTCTCCTTTTATGAGCAACAGAAAGGATCTTTCAAAGGTTATCATTATCAATTCTGCGAAAAGAGAAGTTACAGACAAAGATTAAATATAATAGCTATTTCGTCTTATTCAAATTGTTGAACGAAGTTTCGTATCAGTTCACAACCATGGAAATATTCTATTTTATCAAATACCGCAGGAAGCGTAACTTTCGAAAAATTTTACTCAATTACATTAATTTATTTTGGAAATAACTTTATTGGAAAATAAAATGTTTTGTAGCAAAGTTATAATAGACATATAGAAATAGAAAAAGAAAACTTTATTTAGTGATATTTTTTATCAGAGGAATATATATATGTCAATAATATCCAACACAAATATTATCTCATAATGTATCACATATTTATTCTGTAATGTATCTGACAGTCTCATCACTCTCGTTCAAGTTTAACATGAACACAAATATACTTCTTTCAAATGGATTTATTTTTTCTTATTCCATAAACATCTCTTGAAACTTTTTAATAATCAATTGGTATTTTTCGACATAGTTTCCCTGAAATTCGAAAGCCTTATCATCTAATTTTCACATAATGGATTGCTCACACTAGACTAATTGATTCCCGGCTGATTCCTTTAATCTACTAGTGATATATTTGTAATGGATAATTTTGTATCGTCCAAGCACATTGTAATCTATTATGTATCCCAAGTTGTGATCATAGAAGAGTGAAAAATCAAGAAAAAAGCAGTATAATCGAATAGATTTCATACTTTTTCTGCTAATTGAATTTCCAAAAACCTTCCATTCAGCACAAAAGAGCAATGGAGAGTTATTGATATGTTCAATATAAAACATAAGAGAAACTACCGGCAGATCTTGTAGATTTTGCAAGTGAACGAAAGAAACAGCCAGACACATTTCTTGTAATTGCGAAGTTGACTATAAAGACAATGTTATTTATTTAAACTATACTCAAAACCCTAATACTAAAAATGTTTAGCCCACAGATAGCTAGCTCATCCCTTGAAGTCGCTGTCACCTGACGAGTAAACGGTGCAGCGTCCGAAATTGTGAAAAATTTTATTTAAAAGGTTAAGAGGTAAGCAGATTTACGAAGATATGCTTGGTGATCAATGTCCTTCGTAGGCGACCGTGAAAAATTGGACTGCAAGCTTCAAAAGAGGTAAATTTTCCATTGAAGGTGATGACCGATCGGGAAGGCCAGTTTCTGTGTCAGTCCCCGAAAATATCGATGCAGTTCATGACATTATTTTATCAGACCGTCGAATTGGGCTAAAACGGATATCTGAAGCACTGAATATTTCATACGAACGCGAATTGTTACTATGGATGAGACTTGGGTACATTTCTACAATCCCGAAACAAAGCATCACTTTGGTTCTCCAAGACCAAAGAAGTTTTATTTCCAAAAATCTGCTGGAAAAGTTCTTGCTTCAGTTTTTTGAGACTGCCATGGAGTAATCATTATTGATCTTTTGGATAAGGGTAGAACAATAACTGGAGATTACTATTCGACATTACTGACTACTCTACGGGAAAAAATTGAAGAGAAAAGTCGCGGAAAGCTATCCAAAGGTGTTTTGTTTTTGCGGGACAACGCTCCTGCACACAAATCTCATGTTGCTATGCAAAAAATTAGAGATTTAGGGTTTGAATTACTAGAACACCCCCCTTATCTACCGGATTTGGCTCCGTCCGACTATCATCTCTGTCCTCAACTGAAAAAAGTTCAAAAGGTCTCAAATTTTCTTCCAACGAGGAGGTAATAAAAGTTGTGGAGGTCTGGTTTGCAGAGCAAGACGAAATATTTTTTTTGAAAAGGTCTGGAGACGTTGCAGTTTCGCTGTGATAAATGTATCCAATTAAGAGGAGAACATGTTGAGTAATAAAATATTTTGACATCAAAATTACGTTTAGTTCTATTGTAGGGTAAGAATTTTTCAATATATCCTAATAAATTTATAGATCAAAGTTTTAAAGAAATCGTTTTATGATTTTCACGCCCTAACTTCTTGGAACCTATTACTTATAGACCCACTCTACTAAATGGAAGGTATCAACTGTTTAAGTCAGTATACTGCCCGAATTCCAGGGATTTACATCTCAGTATCAATATGAATCTTATTAAGCGGAGATTGAATATTTGTTGTCAGAAATTGATTTCAAGACAAATTTAAAAGGATTTGATGGATTCATTAGAAAATTCTGTAAGATTGAGTGACATGGTGAAAAAGTGATATTCTGAGTATTCCCATGGTAGAATGTTGAAGAAGTCAATAATCTCGTGTAGCAGAATCGAAGTTACGCTATTAGTTAAATAATAGAGTACCTCCGAGATACGTAATGTCATCGGATCAAGCATGAGTTCAACTATATATGCATTTACAGTAATCGTATTCACAAGATGAGGATAATTTATTTCCAGGATATAATCTGAAAAATAGTGCTTCAATGATCTCATTCCATCTCATATGTGATTTGTGAATTTGTGAATCTAGAAATATATCGAAGGAGAAAACTAACGTGAACATTGCCTATTAAGCGATATTGAGTGTGCAAATGTATTGAGGATAGTGTACAACAGAGTCAGTGGATCCACTCGTAAGTTGTATCATTACACCAATTCTCATCGTCAGCTTATTGTTTATACATCTGTCAACATAGCTTCTATTCTATTAGTTAAAACCTGATGGCCGACTGGAAAGGTCTATTTCCAGCCGATAGAAGAAATAAAACACATTTTTTGAAAGTTCCTGAAGATGAATATGAAATTCTTCTCTTGACGATCTCTCAAAAAACATTAGGAAAATAATTCACACTCATGGTTTGGTTGTAGGTGTACAGAAAATTAGAAAGCATTGTTATAAATATGACTAGATTACCACCAAAACATTTAACAATAATTCTATTCAATACGAGTAATTTTATTATATAATAGTATGAGGAAGACACGATTGACGTGAATCAAATGAAGATTATAGAGAAATCCAAAAGATTAATACATGAATACTCACAATTACGAGGATGGTCCTAGACGTATTAGAAAGTCCACAATCTATACAGCATATATTTCAAGTTTGCAGACGCCACGTTGTTTAGTATTTGTTTGGCAGCCATCAGTAGTGATCGTTTTCAATGAATTTGTCAACTTGGACAAACGTCTACTCTGGGTGAGACTACACCTTCGTTTTCAACAGTCACATTGGATAGCAGAGTTTAGACGAGACCGTACGACTTGCGAAGACCAGCATCGCAGTGGTCGACCAAATGAGGTGACGACTCCAGAAATGTTGAAGAAAATCAATAAAGCGGTACTGGATGATCGTCGACTGAAAGTGCGCGAGCTAGCAGGCATAATAGGCATTTCAAAAAGTACGGTACAGCGCATAACTTGAAATTTTAACATGGGAAAGCTGTGTTCAAAATTAGTGCCAAGTTTGCTTTCTATTGATCAAAAACAGCGTCGTGAATATGTTTCCATCGAGTGTTTGGCAATGTTTCATAGAAATAAAGCCGGTTGCAAATAAGGTAAAGACCGTCCCATCTGCAAACAAGGTTTTTGGGATGTGCGTGGGATAATTTTCATTGACTAACTTGAAAAAGGAAAAATGATCAACGTCTAGTTTCAACATGAAAATGTATCAGCTCACACATCCGTTATTGCAGCTAAAATTAATGAATTGACGTTTGAATTGCTACCTCATGCATCCTATTCACCAGATTTAGCTTTTTCGGATAATTTTCTGTTCCCATTTATGAAAAAATGGGTCTGTGGTCAAAGGTTTTCTAACAATAGCTATTTTATTAAGCTAAAAGGAGATAACGTTGATAAGTTAATTTTTTTTTGTCCCAAAACTTTTTTGTTTTCTTAGCTGGGCCAGGTACTGTTGGGACCATCATCGTCCACTGACTGACGTGATGACCAAATTATCGTATTCAGAGATTAAAGGTAAATTGTTCACCGTTAGATGGTGTAATTGTGTCTAGTATTAGTATGTAATATGAATATATATCACCAATGGTTCCCAAAAATTTCATTTTAATACAAGATTCATCTACTGTTCCACTATTTTATACAAAGATAAAAATTTTCCGGTTCAATTTAAATTATCTGGGAAAATACAACATTTCTACAAGTTAAAAAGATTATGAGCATTTTTCTGAATCCTTAAATAATAAATGATCAAACGAGAAACCCTTTCCAAAACAGATTTGTTGTCTTCACGAATAATGTCAAGTTCTATTCTTTATCAGAGTTTCTGATTGAGTAAACGTTGATACAAAGTTAATATAAAATACGCTCACATAAATAATCGGAAAAAGGAAATTTATTTTCTTTGATCAGTATGTAGCTTCCAATTTTCCCATTAATATATGTCGTTTAAAAAATACGAACATTAAAACGATGTATGGAACTATTATTTATGTGCTTAACATGACGAATTGATGAAAAAATAGTCAACAATAGTGTTCGACATCATGCTTCGCACCATGTTCACTGCGTGTGTCCGATGACGCTATTATATTTTTTATGTGGCTGTCAAAAGGTGGGCATGAATAGTGTAACCAGCATGAATCGAGAAAAATCGCCTTTCAAAATAATTCTCTATTTGGAGTTTGATGGAGGCTATTTGATAAAAATATTGATTATTGATGGTTAAAAAAGAAATTTGTTGTCTTTTCATGTAGAAGTGGAAGTTTGAAATCGACACTAAAATCGAATGAACCCAATTCGATGTTTATTCTGAGAAATCCTAGCAATAAGAGCTATATACGAGGGCGGTTTAAGGAAATTATGACTTTAGGGTGGTTTTATGATGATAATATTTTCAGTTTTCGTCATACACATTCACAGAGTTTCTTCTTTATGCTCAAAGTACCATGGATGTCATCAAAAATAAATCCGCATTTGGTACCAATTGACTTATATTAAGTGTTTTTGAGTCTGTCGGAATGCACATTGAATTATCTCTAATAACTTCAATAAACATTTCACTTTCCAAAATATCCTCCAGACAGCAATAATTACAATGAAAGAAGGAGATAGTGATAAAGCAACGAGCGATTGCCCAATTGCACTCCTTTCCACGTTTTCTAAGATCATTGAAAGATTGGTCAGAAAGAAGCTTCTATAATTTCTGCTTAAATATAGAATAGTTATTATCCATCAATTTATATTTTTCAGTAACAAATGCCCAAATGATGCTATATTCTCTTTTCTAAATAATGTTCACTTAAGCCAAAGCAACCATCACTTAACTGCAACAACAATCACTCTATGATTTCTCTAAAGCTTTTGATTCTGTAAATAATATTTTTATCAGTACTACCGTTTCAGGGGAACACCTACACTTCTAGAATGGTTTAAGTTATACCTTAAGTCAGCTTGTAAGGGTTGATAAATCGATGTCTTCATATGAGTCAATAGAATGGAGGGTACCCTATTTTGTTTCTTCTGTTTCTTAACGACATCGCCTATCTAGACATCAGCGGTAGAATATATATTTTTGCGGACGATTCTAGTTTCTCTTGGAGTAACACGGCTATTTTTAATACCATATCTAGTGACCTCCTCACCCTTAAATCATGGTGTGATTCTAATCGTCACACTCCCTAATAATACCACCATTAACGTCGTTTAATCTGTGAAATTCTTTCAGATTGTTGTGGACAATTTTTTGAAATGGGAGGAATTACATATTGCCGCCTCATCTGAAAAATTGAGTTCGACCTGTTTTGCACTGAGATCAGTTTCCAATCAACTGAACTTATTAATCTCTATAACAGTTTATCACGCTCCCTCCAATATGCTTTTCACTTCTGGGGAACGTGTTGTGCGACTCAATTTTAGCGAATCTTCAAACTATAAAATATAGCTATCATATATTTACTCAAACTAAACAGTAGGACTTATTACCGAAACTTTCACAGAGGATTCAAAATATTATCCCTTCCTTCCTTATTCATCTTTGAGTCCGTATGTCTAATCCGTAAGCACTCCTGTTTTAAAAATGTCATTACACAGTTATCATACAAATACACACGCAAGAAACGCGAAGCACAATATATTAGTTAAGGGATCACTACTATACATTGCGAAAAAATGCACAGTCGTGTTCCAATTCAAATTAAATCTCTAACATCTTTTCATGCACTTAGCACGAATTTGAACGCATATTTACTGGAAAGTGCTTTCTATGCTGCACACGATTTGTACACTTGGTTAATGTTGATATTAATTTTTTAATACAAATCATCACATATTTATTATCTGGTTCAATTATGACATCGTAGTTTTCGTTTGTACACTTCATATTTTGATTTTATTTCATCTGTGTATTTATTTAGTTATTTCTGTGTTTGTTTTTTAGTTGTTAGCAATTTTTTGACAACAAAGCATTTTTCCTTTCTCTCTCACTGCCTTATATAGACAAAACTTTCTCCATTGTCAATGTGGTGGCTTGTATTCAAGGAGCGATTTGTTGCCATAATGAGGAGTGTATAGATTGTTGTATATACCTCTTTATTTGCTTTTGGATTTTTCAGGAACAAATTCTGTGGGGTAACGTAAGCTACTTTTTATATTGTCAGGGATGTTATCAATATAAAAATTAATAGAAATAGATAAAGATCATTTTTTGTATATAAAAAAGAATTACAGAAACATAGGATACTTTTTAATAAATCGTAAGCAATTACAGTCTTATTTCCTTTTTCAGAATATTTTGAATGGTGTTATTATCAAATTCTTTCTCTTTTCACGTATGCCATTAATTATGAATATTGGTTGATCCACCTGGAATCCTCAAATATTTCTAGTTTTCTAAAATTTGGAACAGGTAGGATTAAATTCCTATGTGTGCTTCAAATTGAGGTGAAGGTGTTATTTTGAGCCTGCTACTGTTATGTAACCCTTTTTCGTACTTAGTTTGATTCAATTTTGGAAAGTGGAAAGCTACCTCGGATTGATTGAAATTTTCTGAATTGTCCATCCTGACATATACGTTCAAAATTCTCAGAAAGTTATGGATTGAGTGAATTATCTATACTAATGATGATCAGATTCTCTTCTCGGCATTTCGGTCCCCTACTTTCAGGCTTCTAGTCATTTTCACATATCCAAGTATGTTTCCATTCTTAGAGATGGTTATAGGCTACGTCCCCTCCTTGGAAACTCCTATTCTATTAGATTCTCAAAAACACAATTTTTCACTAGAATGTTCCTATAAATTCATCCACACAAATTATTTGCGTCGGAATTGCTCAATTCTGATCAACAGCTGGGCTTGAATAAAAATTCAGATATCTTCGGACGTGATCCAAATTTCTGTCAATATGTCAAAGTAGATGAAACCTGACTATACTGTTTCAAATCAGAAACGTAGAGTTGAAAAAAAGGAAGACTCAGATTCCCTGCAAAAATGGTTTTGAGATTTCATCGGTCCGATATTGTTGATGTAGAATCTTACGATTTATTTCGTCATTCACTTTATTCAATTGATTTGGTTTCTTTCGATCACTTTCGTTTCAAATGTTGACAAAAATGTCTTCGATGGAAATTAATTTAGACAAATAAACATGTGATGGAATAAACAAAATCGTATTTTCAGGAAAATCTGCAAGATTACATTTTGAATGTTATGAAACTGACTGAACTGATTTTGTATAATTGAAATAAGATTTTCTTCAAAATATTATGTTCTTCTATTTCATTTATTATCATTCAAAAACTGGAGAATAGCTTGTATACATATTTCTCAACATTATGAAGATAAAGAATGAACTGGGCAATAGCTGGTACTTAGATCACAGAATATCAGTTTACTAAGGCATCATGATTAAATTTTCATGAACTTCAGAAACTCATTTGCTCTGTAATTTCAGTTTGATGCTATTTAATGGAATATCAATGGAGTGTATTTTATAAATTTCGACAAATTCATATTTCATTTCTGCTGAATATTAGATTTCCCTATACTTATAAATAATTTTGGTCTCATTAATTGGAGTATACAAGATAATATGGAATTTCACGAGCCATTTTAATAGGAAAAGAGAATTTTTTTTCATCAATGCCGCATCATAGCAACTTGATAAACTCGTATTCGACTAAACCACGTTCCAATAGACATAGCCATGTATCGATGTTACAAACAAATTCAGTTAACTGGAAATACCAAACACCTAGTAACAATATCATATTATTCAAAAATATCTCATGCATGTATCTAAACATTTCCATCAAATTAATCACCATACAAAGAGTGCTAAGAAATTCAAATCGTAGTAAACTAGATCGAATTGTTAGTGTTTGGAGAGCAGTAAAATTGTTCCGATAAATTGGTGGTAGAATAAACCCTAGTGCGGATATTGTTGTCAGATGTTGTCAGTGATAGCACCAAGAAGGCTATGACTAAAAATACAAGATGCGCAGGGTAAGTGAAGGAGACAAATTATTTCCAATATCGTCTCCTAATTTGAATTAGTTACATAAATCTTTTCCCGTCGAAAAGGACAATTGATCAGAGGACAGTCTATCTCTATCTTCTTGGCTCGCTAGAAACCAGTGAATTATCACTGGAAAAGAATAAGAAGAAAGATTTTGGGAATTGTAACAGAAAAAGTACATGTACAAGATGATTATCTATTATACCAGTTGAAATTTTGTCAAATATATCATTAGATTTATGGTTATACAATAAGTAAAATTGAAAACGGTAAAGATTTGTTAGATACTTTAATCGGTCAGAAGACTCAGAAACGACTGACCAAACCTGTTCACTTTTGATTGACCAAGTTCATTGTTATTAGATCTAGAATTAGATGAATTGCAGTTACAACTCAATCGAATGTATACGGGTGAAAGTGTATTGATTAATATATTATAAAACGACTTTTCCATTTGACACTTCACAATGCAACGGTCAGGATGTCTGCTGTCGGGACCTTCTAGGACTATGGAAAAGTACCTAAAAAAAAAACAGTTATAATGCCCTTTTGCCCTTTTTTCCTTAATTTTCTCAAAATTGACGGAACACATATTCTCAGATTTCCAAATAAATAGTCTCTTCAATCGTGTTTTCTACAATCATGAGGAAGCGGACAATACCACCATGTTCGAGTTGATTTTGTGAGCATGTAATATGAGACGTTTATCGCTATCCCAAACCCTTAACTTTCTATGCCCATGTCCGTCTTGGAGATTTTTCTTCTGCTTAAACTTCCAGTTTCCTTGAATTAAAAAAAGGAACTACTGTAAAATGGTTTTGTCTATCGACAAATTTTGTCTGTGAACGAAAATTATTATAGCCGTGAGATGACTAACCAAGTTTATCTTCACTGCTTTAAAAATTGATTGATTGATTTATATATAGTGTGCTCATAAAGTGATGTATCTTAATATTTGGCTTTTTGTTATTAGTTAAATATATTCAAATTATTGAGACTATTTTGGTTGGGAATGTGGCAAAATTCAACACCAAAGTGTTATTTACTAGAACTTTTAAGTATATCCTACATCGTCTTGATTCTAGGTGTGTTTCGTCTTTAAATCAGTTTTTCATAATTTTTCAAAGGCAGATGGAAGTTTGACATTTCGATTACTTTCAGTCTCTAACAAAATATGTTTTGACACTGGCAATTTGCGTATTTATATTAATCATTAGATCACTTACATAATAGATATCAAAATAAAAATAGGATCAATATAGAATCCGTTTTTAATAGAGTTATTTTCCCTAAGTGTTCATATCTCCAAAATATGTATCAGCCATCAATCAAATAATTTGCAGTTTAACTCACTTATTTTATGACAGGTATCCAAATCGCAACGAATTTACCAAAACTGTAGTGTGAATGATTTTACATATTCTAAAGAAGTGTAGTCGAGAAAAATCCAAAACGATTTACGAAAAACTCTTCCATGTTTATAAATATTTTGTTGAAAATCCTTGATACTGACCCTCGTTTTACAAGCAAGAGTCTTTTTCGATGAAGCCATACTGATCCTATAATAGACATGGAACCGTGGAACTTACTATTTGGATAAGTATTATTGGTACTGAACACCCTGTTCACACTGCCTCTACACCAACACACACAATTACACTCTGACGCGCGTTTCGGTAACCAAATTATCGTCTTCAGAGACTGAATAGTTTACCGAAATGCGCATCAGATAGTTTGATTGTGAGATTTAGTAACGCAGTAGTGTAAACAGTGTTTTCAGTATGAATATCACTAAGGGTTACACAAATTCTATCTTGGAGAAAATATTTAGATTTGTTGATAAATTAAATAGCTCCAGCAGAAATAAATGCAGTGAGTACATTAATTTCTTGATATATCATCTATTTTTTTTTTGGATGTGTATCAGACAGAACCCGATGGTCGGAACCAAAAATAGAATAATTTTTTAAAGAAAACTTCCCTGTGAGTGAATTCTTCCAATAACAGGTAAAGAAATATGATGTTGCTACATATTTCTAATTGATTCTGGAAAAATCAAAATGTCACTAGAAAATGGTGAGTTTATGTTTGATGGAGAAATAAATATAAGTCATTTCAAAAATGATTTTGAAGTAGAACTGATACAAATGAAAAGTACCACAATTTTTCAAATTATAAATTCCGTTCAACTTGTGCTAGATTACTTTAACATAAAATATCTTTGAGTATAATTAACATTAGTTCCAATTTTCAACTTCAAAGATAGAGAGAGGAATCGTCAGTAACATTAATTAGAACTCGAATAACATTTTTCCTCTAACAACTTTATTTCTCAACTACCATGTAATTGACTCTATGGAGCTTATTTTAAGGGCTAATATTTGAAAACCATATCGAAGGATTAGCGAGACTAGTCATCGGAACATAAAATATGGATAGTATGTTCATTACAGCAATTTCAAATTTTAAATAATACTCTCACACTCACGTTCCATTTTATTTTCATTAATTTGGATAAATTCTTAGTTTTTGTTCAATCTTCCAAAAAAACTGTAAGACAGAACTGAACGTCTGTAATCTATTAATCTTCTTTCACCTCTACTGACCTTTAACATTCAATACGTTAGTTTGCGTTTATTTAAATTACATTTTTAATCAAAACTATCTTTTGATATTGATGACATTTTATAATTTACGTTATCATTAAATATTTTTCTTATAATGAATTGTTGAAAGACATTCACAACTCACAAAGTAGGGTGAGTTGTGTTTTAAATCTTCTCAACACTTATATAATATGAATAAAGCCCATATAACAAGTAACATTGATGCATATTTCTCATTGCACCACAGCTTAACAACAAAATAATAAATTATATTTTGATATGAAAACTTCAGGTGTGACTAGATATAAAATAGCTGAAGTGTTCAATGACTCAAAGTCGACAGTGAATAGTTCTTCACTCATTTCAAGCGAGAGAAGCTTCTATCACATGAACAATTTTGAACTAAATTTTCTCTAGTTCTTTTGTCTATTAGCTAACTCGGATATAAGACAACTAGAAACATATCAAGATTGGAGTAATAACTAGCAGCCATTCCTATATCTTCATTAACTGTTCAATCAAATCTTTTTTATCGTCTAATTTCTCTAGTATATACTTTCAATAAGCTCAACTCCATCGCTTTTCATTGGAATTCTCTTGTTATGCTCATTAAAACTCCAATTGTAGAAATAATTTTCATCAAACTTATTTATCACAATAAAACATAGCTAGACAAAATATGCCGCCCCTTGAAATCTACTCAGCCTGTTGGTGAATCCACCATTGTATAATAGATTTCAGAAAATATCGATTCCGGTTACTGGATAGAAAGATGTATCATATCACCCACTAATCTCATGTGTGTCGTTTTTATTCAAGATAAATATTGGAATTTTTTTATGAATTGAAAACATGATTGATATTGAATGACATTATTGTAGTTATAATAGTTTATTATGGAAAATAGAGTTTTAGAAAAGTTCTCACTGATACGAATCAACGATCAGTTGAGTCCAGTGTAGAAGTATCGGTTCTGGTGAATATACAACACTAGCACTGACTAATTTTGTTTTTCCAGCAGTTTTTTCATGTGATATTAAGATGATGAGAAAAAAAAATTAAAAACCTCATTATTTGGAGGATGACGAAAATATTATTTATTGACCACTTACTATTATGCAACATCCACGTTTGTATACAGAAAATTTTCGGGCATGATGAATCAAAAGTTTGGGAATGAGAAACCATTTGCAGAAATTGGGCAGATTTATAACATTATCACCCCTGAACAATTCGTCGTACGACAGTGGCTACATAAGATATGACAATACTGTTGTTATTATATCAAATCTGACATTATTATCATAAAGTTTGACATTTTTGATGATGAACGTATTCACAACGTGTTGTCATACGAGTGCTATTTGAGCTGTTCACAAATACTTGAAACTTTATCTTTGTCAACAAATGGTATCAAACGGTACATTTTTCTGTCATGATTTTTTATGTTTCGATGAGGATTAAGTCAACAAAAGTGTGCCGATCAACTAGCTTCGACTTTTGGTGATGAAACACGATTTGGATTCATCATGTTTAGCTGCTTTTCCATATTCATTCAAGGTCGCACTGATATTGCAGGGTCGCCATATGACATTAAGTACTGATATCGTGACTGATCTACGAATCATGCATCTATGCATATGAGGCCGTGATTGGACAACAAATGACTATATGTGTCTTTCAAGATGAGCCAAATCCAACAAAAGCGCACAAAGTACTTTGGAGCAAATGGTTTCCCGTTTTTTCGGAATTATTGGACATGTAACCACTGTTCCATTAGAGCAACGTAAAACGGTCAATTCTGAATGGTACAACAGCATTTGTTTGCCAGAAGTGTTTGAAAAAATCATTTTCTACGAATCCGTTCAAACAAAAACGTTTTATAACTCTCGAAACATCGTCGTGCAGTCCTTGTTTGGCATTCAGTGATTTCTTCGAATTTCTGCGGATTGAAAATTAATTGCGATATCAACGTTTTTCTACACCATCTATTTCAAAACCTAAATAGCAAGCCTCGTATATATTCTCAAAGTATGAATATAATTGAAAAATTGGAGGATTTCTCAACAAATCGGTAATTTAATATGATTTCAACTAGATTAAGAAGTGGGCATACATTTGCTATTCATTCACACATCATTATAAGTCTAATCCGAAATTTAGGTCAAAAGCATATGTCGGTAATATATTTATATATTACCGATAAGTTATGAAAACCAGTAAGATTACAGTGTTCAATAGAAACTAACCTAAATTCTGTCCAGGAATGGTGTGGCAATGTAAACTTCGCATATCATCAAACTATTAACTTATTTCACAAAATATGGATAATAATAATAATAAAGAAATATAAATTGCTCATAATAAATACATTATTGAATAAATTCGGAAGATGTTAATAATCCTTTGTGTACATATTGGAACGAATTGATTAATATGAAATTCAGTAGTTTTGGTAAAGATAACTTCCAGCTTAAGACATAATAAGCTAAATTCCAATAAACGGGTCAATTGAAATTCTCTAACAATATCTTCTGGAAAAAATGGCAACAGTTCTCCATTTCTCATAGAAAGGTCTTAACAATTGCTATAAACAATGTTTTGATAAAATATACATTGTTATTTAATTTAAAAAGTGATTAAAAATTCTTCGTTTTCAAAAACAGCCTTAAATTTTACAACACAGTGCCCTATTCTGAAATATCTTCATAAATATCCATTTACTTTACTGTGTACATCAAATTCTGGTTACTTAGTTACATTTTATTGCAGTTTGTTTTTAGGACGACCACCCCATATCACCATATAATTCACTTCCGTTGGTCTGAGTGTTTACCACAGTTCATATTTCAGACTGCAAATGATCATAAATTCAAGTAAACTGTAAACTGCCAGTTATCCATGCTTTTAATGGTGTTTTTAGTCGTATGCTCGAAAGTGTTCCTAATAGAAGATGCCACTATCCAGCAAACATAAATTTTCTAAAAATTCTGAAAAAATATTAGACATGGAGGATGTATATGTGAAGTGTATCATTATAATGAATAATTTGAGTATGAGTGACATCAATAACGAATTATAACAATTTTAATATCTGCAGTGAATAACTGAACTCGAATAGCATCAAAAGATATGATGCAAGATATCATACAGATTCGAAATATTGCAAATACTGGAACATATTATTGCTGTGAAGTGAAGTTCTTGTTAACGTATCATTGCTACCACTATTTGAAAATAATCCTTTTCTTGCTCTCCACAATTCGATTTGAAAAAGTGGATAGGGTTTGGTATATAGGTTGGGTTGAAGATGAGGAATATGCAGCCATTCGTTATGAAAATAAAAAGGGGTCGAGTTATGAAAAAGTAATTATACAGCTGTAACTGAAAAAAAAAAAACGTATTGAAACGAGAAAATTGTATAAATGGCATATAATTTGATTAAAAATTTCTTGAAATAACTCAAAGTTTGAAACAACATTTAGAGCGAGACTAACCTAACCTAACTCAACCATACTCAATCTAATCCAACCTAACCTAAAATATTGTTGTTTTTATGTTAGATTCCAGATTAGAACACAGAACCTCAGGTTACGCAATGTTACCTTTATCAATTTAGCTATGTATGTGTTAGGTGATATTGCATGATTATAAGTTCATTATAAATAGAATTTATAGACATTTGATGACTTCTGTGGGATCAAAGAGCTTTTGAAAAAAATTATTCTATTCATGTCTTCAATAAGCGTATATTATAAAAGTCAAAAAATCACATTTTTCGTTTTGTTCCATGATCGATTCAATCCAATACCCTTTTCCTTCGATACTGTAAGTGAAACACTCAAATTCTCAATACATCAGGAGTCAAAATGTAACACACCCTATATATTTTCAGGAGATTATTTGATCTATTCAGTAGCACGCTTTTCAACCCTCTGTAACGCGAAGCATCCAATAAAAAGTAATAATTGATAAATAGCATTCAAAGTGTTTTCTCAAAACTTTTAACTGAAGAACAAACAGTTGGTGGTTTAATTTGCTGATAACAAAATATTTGTCGTCGAATTGATAAATGAGCGCTCTCCGAATATTTTCTTTATCGAGCGAAAGGTTTTTTGCTTCTCTACAGATATTTCCTCAACCATTAATTTCCACTTTGAATTTTGCATAGGGTAATCTGATTTCGATTGAATGTTGAAACCTCCCTTAACGCGAAAGCTTAACGAGTTTTATGAGATAAGTTTTTCTCTAGAATGTTCCATTTGTATATTGTGCTCGTTCACATTCAAATATAATTAAAATACTCCATTATACCATTTTCCAGGTTTTTTTGGCTACTTTCGATGATAGTGAGATAAGATTCTTTATTCTACAATACTAAACCTCTCTTAATCGATTCCTTGTCAATGCAGATGTAATCTCCACAGTGTAGTTATAGTTTTTGGCAATGACGCCAACCCAAATTCATTCTGGAATAATTTCCCTTCAATACGTTACCATTTTTTTTACTCAAATCAAATTATGATCAAAATTTATTGGAAGGAAATGAATCGTAAACGTTTTCTGAGAAAAATACTTCAGTATTATTGGATATAACCAAATTATCTGCCCAATGAATCTATCTAGTTATATTTTTCACATTATATTCGAATTCCTGTACATAGTTTTTAAAATAAAGTTCTGATGAATTATTATTATACAAACACCACCGACATCAACATAGAAAGAGGACCATGGTAAGGTGACATCATCTCACTAAAACTGTTCATTAGTCTGCTGGAAAATATGAAGAAAATTAAAATTGACAACAAACGTGTCAATAAAGCCCCCAAAAAATAGGGTTGAGTTTGAATAAAAACTGTGCTGAAACTCTAACCTTAACAAAAACTACCATAAACAAAATCCAGCTAATGTAGCGAAGGATGGAACGAGCGATGCTAGTTTTATCTCTGAGAGACAGAGTGACAAATATTACATTACTTAGATTCAAGGAGATTCAAAGGATTCGGCAGTAAGAACTTAAAATGGAACTGGGCGTCTTATGTGGCCCGAAGAACAGACAACTGGTGGACCAAAAGGATTATTAAGTGAAGACTGAGGAAAGGTGCCCTCAGAAGGAGAAGACGCCCATCGATATGCTTGTCTAACGATATTAAGAGGGTGGTTTTCAGTTGGATGACAATTGCTAGGAACAGTGGCGAAGATGGCCTATGTCCAGCAGTAGCCGCGACTGGCTGTGTGATGAACAGGTCTATTTACAGGTTGTTGCTGGTTTGCGCAAGTAACAACAAACTAAATTAACCAGAGATGAAGGGTAATAATGAATAAATTTGAGAATAATAGTAAAAACAACTTAAGTTTCGATTTGAAAGTAAAGAGCTTTAAAGTCACAATTCTTTTGTTATTATATCACGAATTTCCAATATTCAACTTTTTGTATGTGACATGAATCTCCTCAATTTCAGTATACCTCATATATTTGCTACATCAATTTATCTGAAAAATATGGTTATAAATGTAAATGTCATCCATTAGAGTTCGCCATTTGTAACATTTATGTTTACTGGTATTCAGCAATTTCACTCATTTCATTCACTTGCACAATGGCTCTCCATCATTCTAATTGGAGCGTTTAACCAGCTTAATTTTATCCGATATTATATGAAATGTTATATCCACATTAGCAATATCATAAGTTTGAAAAAAATTCCACAAAATGTGTATGAATCTGTAATTAATTTTTTATCGCCTTTTTCCACTATTGTTCCTAATAAGAAGAAAGATAACAGCTACCAGTAATAAATGTGTAATTAGGGTAATAATTTTTCCATACATTAATTGTAAGCATTGAAAAATCATGGAACAGTAGATTATTCCTTCTATTCTATTCATAGTAAGTAATAAGATGAAGGGATTAAAATGAATTATCTAGCGAAAGGGCGGTAGAGCTGCTCCGAATCACAAGTGACTCAGGGACAATGAAAATGCTGACAACCCCGTCAAAGCGTGGACCTACTAAACCACTAATAGTGCTAAAACCTGCGGTGGCAATCTTTTTCCCGCTGATTGATTAATAATTTAAGTTGTAGCTGTAGTTGTTAAAAAACCTAGTGAAAGAGCATTGTATTGAAATCATCAACACTCTAATTTTGGAAAACTTTCATGTGCTTGGACGAGGGCGACAAATATAATTGTAAAACTAAATGGGAGTGGCAGGGCCTTCGTTCTAGTATAAGTACTACACAGCTAGTGGTAGCACCTCCTATTTGTAAGTATTCATCAGTCACTAAACGGTAAATCGTAACTTGTCACTCAAATTGAAACAATAGAAGTTTTCCATGAATGGTTTAGTTGAATTACCAGAACTTCGTGATATGCATTAGGGTGGAACCTCAAAACGAAGTCGCGAATATTGTTTCGTTATATCCAAATTATCACCAATTTTCTCCAAGCTACTATAAATTACTTCATAGATTAATTCATATCTTGCAGAACATTATTGAAAGAAGTTTTGTGTTCTATTTTTGTTATACGGAAGAAGTGCGGTTATACTTTAAACCAGGGATGGGGAAACTACGGCCCGCGGGCCATCTCCGGACCACAAAGCGTTGAAATCCGACCCGATGCCATCAAACATAAATCAAGTACAGCTTTCGTATTATCAGAAATTACATTCTCATCAATTGGCAGTAATGGCAGTGCACGTCGCACATAAAACAACAGGACGGGGATATGGGCATAAACCGAAAATGAAGCTCGACTAGATGCGTCTGTCGTCGAACGCGCTACCCATTCGAAGCAACTTTTTCTGAACACCATCAAATTGGAATTTCATAAGTCCTTATCTAGAACACAATACCCAAATATAGTTGCCCACGCCCTGAAAATAATGGCTATGTTTGGTACAAGCTATGCGGACAATCGTTTTCAATAATGAAACTAAGAAAAAATTGTCTTCGTAATAGGCTTTCGGATGACCTCCTTTTTCCATTGTTAACAATTCAGCATCATACTTGGAACCGACTTATGATGAAGTCATGCAGAAACAAAAACAGTTCCACATGTCACATGTTCCCACAAAGACCAGCGCTCCTCAACTTTTTACTTCGCAGCTAACTTGAGTTCAATTAATTTCAATTGAAAATGTTATTTTTCAATATTGCACAATAAATTAGCGTTTCAGAAAAATTGAAGTAATACTTTTATTTTAGTAAATAATGTAATGCTACAACTTGGCCCGCTATATATTTCGTTAACAAAAATTGGCACGCGAAGAAAAAAGTTTCCCCATCCCTGCTATAAACCGTGAATCGGAAGTCATCAAAATATTAAAAACTGAGCAGAGACGACTCTGCGATAAATAATTTGTCTACTACATGTAAATGAATTTCCTTTGAGACCCCTATTTTAAATATCTTGATGGACACTCTATGGGTTCTAGAGGACTTTCGGGTCCAACAGGAAAACCGCTTGAAAATTACGAATAACCTCCAATTGCACTTTACGAAAAAAATTGAATTGAATTAGTTAGAAATTGATCGGGAAGACTAGGGACTGATCAGAAGTTCTCGATGACTGCAAATAGAATGTCTCGTATGAAACTCTTTCTAGAATTTTGAATGTACTCCTCTGGTTTTATGGTATCAGATACGAAATGGTGATGGAATGCTCGAACCATGGGTAGTTGTGTTCACAATGACTATCAAAAATAATGACATTGTTAAACAACATCATGTGTATGGCCGCACTTCAACTCTCCTCTGGCGCTTTGATGAAAAAGGAAACGATTTTTATGCCAGGTTCATTTCTTATCCCGTATTGAATACAATAAACCGAGGAATTGTTAATTTCCAAAGAATGTGAAGCATGTTAACCTGAATAGAAGCATCATGTTCATACCTAACAAAGAACGATGAACCAATATAGTAGTGACTGTCACATGCTTTCTATGAACAAATACAAAGGTAGTTAACACCACGACAAAGATGTGAAAACAATTGTTGAAATAGACGACAGATTTTCGGAGACGGAATTCAGATCTATTCAATTTAATCACAAGCTTTTTTGTAAATAGAATTATTGACAATACTTTGTAATTTTTTTTGTTTGGTAGGGAAATTATTGAATGGAAATTAGAATTTCACATTCGACTCCCCATATAACAGTTTTCTAGACACCAGAAAACCATATTGTTTATTTTCCATAATGTATATTTTCCACTACAGCAAAGGTATTTTTATTCATACATCTGATTGAATAACAAATAAGCTACGTGCTCTTGAAACAATATTGAATATAGAATGGCTTTTTTTTCCCAAATTATACAGAGCATCACCACATAACATTCGACAAAACATTTAAATTTCACATTTCAGTTCTATCTCATATTGGTTGTGAATCTCTGAACGAATTTCTCTACCTCTGTATGTTTTAAAGGTTTTTATCCTTTAATCTCATCGTACAAATGTAATCTGAATGGACTATGGGAAAAAATTTATTGTCACTAAATATTTAGTCGTGTCGATTTACATAAATCCACAAATACGAGGTCTGGCTATTAAATAACGAGTCTGGGTTGAAAAACGAGTAGTGCGTTGGGTATCTAGATATCTTATCTATGCACGTCACAAAACACGCTTCCGTCACTTTTATAGTATTTGTGCAGTGTGACTAAAAACAGGAGCAATGTATCAATATAGCGCTTTAGTGAGGATCGAGAGAGCAAATCAAAATTCAAAGCAATGTTGATCATTTTTTTCGACATTAACGGTATCGTGATGATTGCGAGAACGAGTTCCTGTAGTGGAATAACAACTGGATTTTGTACCAGAACAATGCACTTGCCCATAACGCGCTATCTGGAAGCAGTATTTTGCCAGTAAGCGTACTCCAGTGCCGTACCCTCCAGATTTGGCAACGTGCGACTTTTTTTTTGTTCCCAAAGAGAAAAAAATCTGCTTTGAAAGGGACCCGATTTGAGTCAATGGAAGCGGTCAAGCAAAAAATGGTAGAGCTTCTAAAGGCCCACACCAA
This sequence comes from Diorhabda elongata, assembly GCA_026230145.1. Lineage (NCBI taxonomy): Eukaryota > Metazoa > Arthropoda > Insecta > Coleoptera > Chrysomelidae > Diorhabda > Diorhabda elongata. The sequence goes on from CM047929.1 coordinate 9,125,371, forward strand.
AGAAGACTTTCAGCACTGCTTCATTCAATAGAAAAAACGTATGGAAAGAGATGTGGAGATGGAAGGGGAGTATATGGAAGGGGAGCAATCGAATGTAGAATAATTTTCATAATAAAATCCTTTTTTGTAACCAGTCTCGTTAATCAATAGCCAAACCTCGTATACTCAATTACGTATAAAAAATATTAAATACTGTTTTTGATTTATCTAATATACGTTCTCAATATCATCCCAGTGAATTTAACAATCACACATCTATGTTTGTTTCTAACTTATTTATTCGAGGAATCATATAATTAGCATTTCATTCATCTTATCTTCAACTGTTTTATCAGGTTCTCAAGAGTCTCCAAATGGTTCATAACTATGTAAAAAATTGTTCTCATTGTACCCCTAACGAGTTTCATACGAAGTAAGATGATCTAATTAACCACATATTTCATATAATAGCTTCAACATCACTTGATGTAGTAAATTTAAAGCAACATCAATCAGTTCTAGATAATAATAAATCAAAATATCCCAGAGATAGAGAAATGAATCTATTCTTATCCAACTACGAATTAATATAAATCCTGCTTTGAGAAAGAAATTGTTAAGATTGAAAGCAACATATTGATGAAATTTTTCTCGAATTTTAGAAGAAGCTAATTGTATTTTTATATTTATAAAATATTCAGCATTTTAGAAAAAATGGACAGAAAGCGTGAATAACGCTATAGAATAGAAGAGAGAAGTAACAAACTATCAAGAAACAGAAAGGCAGATTTATATTACATATCGCACTTTCGCTCAAATAGTGTCATAACTCAAAAAATCAGACAATCTCTTTTTTCTACTATTGGTGCTGGAAAACTTGAAAATCTTATCTCAAATAATAATAAGAATGTCAGTTTTTGAATCATCATCCGAACAGTGAAAAATAGAGCTTGAATTGATTTTAAACGCATATTTGTTTTTGTGAATTATAATCTTTATTTTTGTTATTTTTCTCTACTTTATTGATCATTTGCTACTTTTATTTCAGCACACAATATCAGCTGATCACTTTCGGGCTAGAATAATTTCATTTGGAAGACAACTTGATATGGAATGAATCTATATTTGAATTGAGTAACAAGAAGTTGCTAAAAACGAGATGAACAGAAAGATTGAATACTCAAGAAAAAATACAAGAAGGGTTGCGTGTTGAAAACGAAATTTCTCAGTTTAATGCCCTTTCAACTCAACTACCACATTTTTTCTGTAGAATCTGTTTTCAAAATTTCCATTGTTAATGGATTATGGTCTTAGCCGACACAAACTCTTCGGGAAGTGTTCTAGGCATGGTGTGATTAATGGTCTTTTCAAATCTGCTTTTGTTTCTTTGGCAAATGCGGCAAACTAGGGAGCCAAGTTAATCCGTAAATTTAACATAAAGAGGGATGTGGAGAGAAAAATTCAAAGAACTTTCAACTCATGGATGATAACAATATAAATGTTTCATGAAGTGGAGATAGTAAAAAGTTTCCTTAAAGAATTCCTTGAAGCTTACTATCATTAAATTCTCTATTTGTTGCTACTGTTTGTTATTTGGAGGATAATACCGAATGTTTTGTATTTAGTTAAAACTGAAATTTAGTGGACAATGAGAATGTCATCAATATTGGAATGAGAATTAGATTCAATTTACTATCTCCTTTTGAACGCTATCTATGATATATTAGAACTAGTAAATGAGAAACATTAGTGGAAGTTAGTTTAGTCAAACAACAACATAATAATATAATGATGTTTTTAATGCCGTGTCAACTGAAATATATATGTTTACTCACTATACACAATTTACATTATAACCTTGGCTTCTGTTATGTATATAGTTATACAGTTGATATTGCATCAATGATCCTTACATCAAATTATAACATTACTATACCAGATTAATCTATTTGTTCCGCTTCCCCATTCTAGAGGAAAATATTTATGAAAGAAAAATTTCATGTTGAACCTGACCGGTTTTTTCTCTTTCCATATAGATTATATCTTCACCAGTGCATTTAACTTATTACTTCATAGATCATCATCACGGATTTTCTTTTAAAAACTTTTTGGTTTTTCATAATAGAGAAGATTATTTGGATTCATTAATATGGTTAGTTGCTTTAGTTATAACATTCCTTTCTGGTTCACTTTGTATGGAAGAGAATATTTAATCAATTTTGGCTAACACATTTTTAATTGAAATGTATTTATTAATTATAGATTTAATAATGAATTTTGGCCCCAATGATAGAAACTGTGAAATATCATTGGGTACTTCTGTATTTGGAATACTTTTGATACAATTATCTTACGGTTTAAGAGCACAATTGATTTTTTTGTTAATAAGAACATTAAGCTCATTCTTTTGTTTGTTTTTAATTTTATGAAATCAATATTAACTTGATGCCGGCTCAAAAAATTAGATAAATTCATTCATTGTATCAATAATTTGGTTTTTAAATTTTGAGAGATATTTTTTCACTATGAAAATTGGTTTTATATTAAAAACTTCATATTATTTTGTAGAAAGATTGAAAGAATGTTCTTATTTTCTTCATATCACTTATTTGTCTTATTTTTTTGGAAATTTGCGAATTTACAAATTGAATTGAAACTTGAGTTAGCTTGGATAAGTTTCAAAAGCGTGAAGTAACTATATTCCCAACTTGAGATTTTCTAGCAAATTAGCTTTTGTCTCGTACACTGAAGGAAAGAGCCTCAATTATTTATTAAATGTTTAACACATCCATTGAATTGGAATATAATTATCCATGGTATGTTTTAAATAAGCAGGTTGGATATTTAAAAATTCACCGATTAACTCAGAACTTCATTCTCATATTCGCTACTTATTATATTTTATAGCACTTAAAATATTACCTCACTTCAAAAACAACAAACTAGCTATAAATACCTAAAAAACAGAGTACTCCTTACGCATGCGTATAAGAGGAATGGCATCTTTTTATTAACAGACAAAATTTCCCAGTACCTAATACCCTAAAGTATCCAGGGTATATTATACACAGAAAAATATGTAAACGATCACATATTGGAACAAGTACGGAAAGTTAAAATTGCGATGATCAGACTTCACCCTACAATTTGCAAAAACACAAAAAAAAAATAATCATATACAAACAAATCTTAAGACCCATTTTAAAACATGCATTACGAAGGAATCAAACATAATTTCAACTCCCTGCAGATGGCAAAAAACAAGTGCATCCGTTTGACTATAAAATATTCATGCATTAGAAACGTTCTAAGACCCTGGTGATTATATGATATAATCGACATTCACACTGTCAACGCCTATATAATAAAAATCTCAACAATCTCCGTTATTAACTCAGTCGTCAATCGCGCAGGAAATATCCACGACAGTGGGTGTAGGCTTCTGAATGGTTCGCTAATTACATAGCCTAGTTGTTAAATTCTCAATCCAATACCCCACCATCTCAAATTAAAACTCCCACATACAAATTTGAAATAATTAACGTCAGCCATGCCTTGTCAAAACTAACAGCCCCGATCGATTCTCAAACCTTATTTTTAAGCTGATTTTCGGGGATAAGATTCTAGAAACCATATCTTTATACAGCGAAAAAATTTATTTCAATCATCTCACATTATTTTATGATACATCCACGAGTAAGAAGCCACAAGTACATCTTCAGATGTACACAAATCATTCAAAAATCGTCAGAGCACCGGCAAATAATACTTTTATGTATTTTTTTTGGATAATTTGTAATTGGGGAATAGAATAAATGACGTGGTGTGAGTATTCGAATAAATTCAGTAATGAATTGAATTCACACTTCCCTCAAATTCTTTACAAAATTATTTTTGAACTAATTAATATGGAAATTGGATAATCACATGCGTTGGAAACAATCATACTGTGAATGAAATATACAAATATCGACCACTTTTTTCAAATATGTTCTCATTCATATAATAATTTCCAACCATTCTTACCTGTGGATAATCCCCGTCTTTTGTTTGGTAATCAAAAACATAGAAAAAAGTCTTAGGCCCTTCACCCTCTTGTCCTGTTTGCGGAGGTTTGGCACTAAGTAAATCTCCTGTTTGCACTAAAGGCGCAACGAACTGCGCGTCACTAAGAGCCGCAATTACTGAATCTCTAGTATTTACCGGATGTTGTACTGTCCGTTCCCAATCTGTGTACTCGTTCACAATAGTGAAGAATATTTCACTTAAATGGTAAGTGTAAGCGTTACGAACATAAGTCCTTAATATTCTATCTCGTCGTTCTCCCTCGAAACCGGCAGTGATGTCGTTGTTCGAAAACATCCACAAGGCCTCACTTGTCACTACTCCGTATAAAAGATCATACGGATTATTTCCTCTCGGAGTGATTGTAGCTTCGCTTCTTTTCATATTTGCATTGACAGGTCTCATAAAGTTCTGAAGATCCTGAGGTTTAAAATAAGTTACCAATTCCTTAGCAAAGTCTGCTTTGATTACTACACCATCAACACTCGGCCCAAAAGCGGTAAGATATGATGGAGCTACGACGTCAGCTTGCAGTAATTCGTGTAGAGGTGTTTCCCTGAGACAGTCCACGATCACCTCATGATCCTTACCAACATCGTCCGGAATGGAACAATTCACTTCTTTTGCCAGTTTCACAGCGTAGTTGACCGGATCTTCGACCTAAAACAGAGAAATAAAATAATGTGAAGTTTGTGATATTTTATTGAGTAGATCAAAATAATAGACGCTACAGTTTTCTGTGAAAATCAAGATATAATTCATGAAATCCTTTGTTCAGTGTTGATAATTTAGAAAGCCACCATATACAGAAATATTTTAGTTGTAAATTATTCAGATTCAGATATACAAACATATTAAGTTATTTTAAATACATGCGAATGTTTGAAGAAAGGAAAATATTCAGCAATCTGATAATGTAATCATGATAAGAATTGTTGACTTAACTAGACTAAATAAATTTTCCATTTATCGAGTAGTCACGAAACGCGTTGCTTTGGATCATTCACAGGACCGAGAAACATGTGAAAAAACTGAAATCAGTAGATATAGGAACTCCAGATTTTATATATAGGACAATTCATAGTTTATATAAGGAGAACAGAGATGCGACATTAGAAGTAATACAGTGAAAGGTGGCAAATTATCCAGAATACAATTATACTGGTTAAGAAACATTGCTTTAAGTTTTGTCAGCATGTGGTTTCAAACACATAAAACAGAATAAACGGATGGCAATAACCGAATCGCCAAGAATCGTTCCATGGCGACAAGATTTTTTCAGATAGAAGACTACCGAAGAAGAACAATTTATTTAGATGAAACATGGTTTTAGAGTCACGATGTAGTGGTTATCGGTTGGGTTGACAATAGTAAAATTGCTGTTTGAATGAGCCATGTTCGAAAGAGAAACGGATTATAATAATACACGCTGGAATTAAAGCTTTTATATTCCGCCACAGTCAGTAATCCCAATATTCCTATTCATCGTCAGTGATCGTAAAATACCAACTAACAATGAATTGCTTACTGTTATTGAAGGTTTAAAGTTAGATAAAATTTATTATACTTATTGTACGTAGAACAGGGTTCTACTCTTCTTAGACTGCCAAACGTAAAATCAGAATTACGAATATTTAGAGGCTGTAGAATTTGTAAAGAAAGCTCTAGAAGCAGACCGCCAAAAACTGTATTTAACATATTATCAAAGAAGAAGATCAGTATGTGATATCACCCTATTCATAACCTGTCATAATTCAATCAAATGATGACTCTAGTTCAGACGATTCTGATTACCATGATTATTTATAAAGATACTTTGGAATTGGAATGTTTTTTTCCTTTTGTTTTATTTGCAAAGAATTTATATTCCTTCGTGGTTTTTGATTGGAAAGTTCGTTTTCCAAAAAAAAAAAAAAACGATTGGCGTACAAAACCTAAGTTCACATTTGGTACTCTGTTTAAATCAAACTCCTTACAGGCAGGTACTCGTCTATTTACGTTCCATAATTTAATATTTTCAGTTGTTGCAAGTTGAAGAGGTAAAACTTTTTAATTTCCAAGTAGGACTACAATTAAGTGCATCTTTTTAAATAACGACGTATAACAAATAAAATGAGCTACGCCTATGGTAGATCAAATAAAATTTTCGTCAAGGGTTTTTTATAATCTGCAATTGAACTATAATAATGCAACTGTACTATGCCAGCGGGATGCATTAATACTTTCTAGTATTTCTTCCAAAAAACTATATCTTTTACAAAAAAATTGTAGGGACCCTTTTTCATCCTACCCTATAACGTTTTATTTTTTATTTTCTTCAACCGTTATCACAGACAGAAATAATGGGAAGTTTTGAAAATCAAAGTGATCCTCGAAATTTTCTTTTACTTTGAGAAATCGATGGACATCTGAAGTTTTCCTTATATGAATTAGCTCAATTTAAAGTACTATTAAAATATTATAGCCTTTTTGCTTATAACTTGTACTTGTGGCCTCCAGCAACTGGGCTATAAATGACCACCGCGCTGTCGAGGCATGTTAAACTGAAATAAAATAAAATCAATGAGAGGACAAATTATAAAGCACCTTTTCACTGTTGAAGTGGATTAAATTGATGAGATTTTTATAGAGCTGTTTTCTTTGCGTAAATTATATTTGTGTTATTTCATTAAAAGAACGTTCTTCTTCACAGTGGCTTCTTTGGTTTTCTTATTTTGTGAGTTACAACACCTAAATAAGTGTGCACATAAAACAATAAATTAGATTAAGTTCCCCAGTTTTGTTTGATGTCTCAACTGTTTGTATCCAAGATTGTTGATTTTATCTTATATTCGAATCGAATGTTTCCAGAAATTTGATTTGTGACGATGATGCGATTATCTTCAAAAGAAGATTATGTTACCTCTTATTATTTATTGAAAAATCAATTTATAAATAATATTCAAGAAACATCTTAACAAAGTCAACCGCACATCTTAATTTATGTGATTAAGTGAAATTGAAGAACCACTATAAATATGGTGTTTGGGAGGGCCGGATTCAACTTTATATTCAGTTAAATAAAAAAGGAAAAAGGGCAATTTGATCATATATTATCATAAATCACGACAGACCTCTTTTGAAGGAGAGGAATTTATGTTGCACAAGAAAGCCCCTCAAAAATAATTGACCAGACCAATTATAATATAAGAAGAAAGCTACATGATGGTGGTGGTAGAAGGAAATTTTAGGCTCTCCAGTACTTTCACCTGTATTGATGTTCCTGATTAACCTTGAAATAACATCAGTACTAGCAGCTATCATAATGTGATGAGATTTTTGTGTAACGTGAACTAGATGCTGCTAAATGAGAAATAGAGGGTCTTTGGGTCGTTTATGAATAGAATGAAAAATATATTGGATGAGAATTATTTTGATTTAGCTCTGATATAGTCCGTCAGAATTTTCGTGAAAATGCCTTAATAAGATAATGCCTCAGTACACAGTGTAACATTGACATCAGCAGCCTAAAATAGAGTGTAAATGAATCTCAGTACTAAATAGAAATAGAAGATTTTAGAATCCGACATTTAGAGAGCGTATGTCTGGGGTAGAGATAAAAAACTGCACAGATGGAAATGTTTCCCCTCAAATAATCAACAGAAAACAAAAGAATGAAAAATAATTGTTAATAATTAGAATAATCAATTTAGCATTGTATAGCATTGGACCAATATGATATAATATATCCAAGACAATTTTATTATCTTCAAATATCTTTGTGAAAAATAAAATGAGTTATCGATCTCTCACTGTAAAAGAAATATCCGTAACCTAACTTTCTTATAGTAAAGACAATAAAACTCCAAATTATTATAGGGTATTATAAATTGTAACAGGTGTAGAAATTCTAAATATTAGACGTATTTCAAGATGTTCAAAATACAAAGCTCACAATTTTCGATAGTTTCCATTTCCCTTAAACTTCTGGATTTATATAACATCCTCCAATCTTAATGGTATCAATAGATTCTTCTTCTCTTCTTTTTTATTGAGGACCTCTATATTTGTTAGCAACTAATTCTCATATAGCGCAATATGGCTGCATTTCAAATATCTTGAGCTCCTTCAAAGAGAACAGAGAAGACATGATTCGATGTTCAGTTAAACTTAGACTACTAAGAGAATATGAATGGCTTCAAATTTCTTTCTATAAACATGACAAAAGAGAGTTGAATATACACGCATAAACAACAATTAAAAAGTAAATATCCGAAATCTCTTTCGATATTATTTTTAATCACAATTTTGAATGATTGATTCGTACTCATTTTATCACGACCTCTGTCCATTTCAGTGGATTTCACTTTACTTAAAATTAATAGAGCAATGTTTAATACGTGAGTAAAAACAAATTTTAGTATAGAATGAATCGATATAAACACTTTTTTTTCAGAATTGGAACTATTTGAAAGATTAATTATTTTTGTAGAAAAAATAGATAGAAGTTTATTACCCCAAAAATATCTTCATTTTAGATGAAACTTGTTTGAGGAACTGTGAGGATTACAGTTTCAAATACTGTCCAACAAAACCCATAATCAAAATTATGACTGAACTATTGATGTTTGTAGACGTGAAAATTCTATTCACTTATAAGATTTTTCCATAATTGCAAAGTTGATACATTTGGACAAATCTATCAAAAGTATTATACAGCAATTCGTTCATTCCTTTCAGCTACTACAATTTAGGTAATACATTCCAGTTATCAAAGAATAATGAGAATTGCGAAAAATAGAGGAACAATAATTTTAAGTGATATCAAGAGTTCGCAATATATTTTCCTTATTTATATGTGCTCTTTCTAGGAAATTTCTTTCCAGAGTTAAGAGCTCGGATCTGTTAAAATATTATCGATTTAAGCTACATTTGTATCAAAGTCATTACCCCAAGGTAATGTATATCTGAGTAGGAGTTTTTAGAAATCCCAGGAGGATACTAAGTTCTCGAGGATGCGTCGTTTGAAGTTGTTAGATTTATTATTGGATAGATGGATGTAGAATGCTCGTTGGTAATATACAGTATGATAATATAGGAATGGGTATTCAACATACTTCAAACTTTTGATGTATTTATCATAGTAAAATATTTTATTTAAGAAGAACGAATAGATGAATTAGCTGAATTTGGTTTGGAAGAAATCTATTCAACTCTAATAAACGATACATAAGAGGTTTTTCCATCTACTCTTACGGGGATGATATCCAAGTTTCCAGATAGACAAATAAAACAAAATATTCATAATTGGATATAGCTTCATCGTTTTCAAAATATTTATTATAAATTTGCTTTTTTTTTCATTCCGATTGAAGTACCATCAAAGCATTTAATTTTAACGCCTCAACCGCTTCTTCAGGTGTAGAAAAACGTTGACTTCGCAATTTATTTTTGTGTGCTAAATAAGGATTAAACGCTAGATGACCCATGACTTGGAAGTTTTGACTAATCAAAAACGGTTTTGTGAGAACGAATGTGTGAGAGCTCGTATTTTCGTGATTGAGATGTTTTGTCTTCTGCGATTGGTATGCCTGATTTTTCCGAAAATTTTTGGCAAACAAAAACTAACCATTCATAATTATTGACGGTTCTAATTATTGCGAAAAAAGGCGATCATTTGTTTCGAAGTGTTTCTTGCGCGGACAACTTTTGTTGGATTTGGCTCTTCTTGAAAAAACCAAGTCAATTGATGTTAAGTTTCGGGTTCATATGTAAAGATCCGTGATTAGTTGCTCATCACTATCTCATAGACGTCTTTTGAAGTACTGCCCTTAAATTTTTTCAACGATCGACACAAGCTTGTTTTTTGAATTATTGTCAAATTATGCCGGATCCAACTTGAACAAGTCTTTTTGAGAACCAAACGTTCATACAATATTGAATAAATGCCGATTTATGCCTCAATCTCACCTTATGTCACATGACGATCCTGCAATATCAGTTTACCCACAGCATCAACGTTTTCTGACACAACCGCCGATTTTGGACGAAATTAATCCTGTAGCGAAGTGCGACCACGATTGAATTCGGAAAACCAGCGAAACGCGGTGACTCGAGATTCTGCTTCATTACCGAAAGTCGAAGTGAGTTGATCGGCAAACTGCCTTTGGTCATAGAAATTCATCACCCGGAAATGTTCCATTCCATTTTTTATCCAGATGTATGTACAGTATAACAACGCGTTATGAGTCATATTTGACATATTCACATCAGTATTGCCATACATCAAAACTGGATTGGATACATAGCATAAATTCGCAGAAAAAAATCATATTGATATTTATCGTTATAACTTCTCGTTTATGGTAATAAGTAACGAAGCTCCATTAAAGCCTCTGCTGCAGGGATAACACATCTCATCTTGTTAAGTAGCCCAAAAAGAATAAATATACTTCAAGTTTGAACGAATGTTCTAGAAAATAGAGTTCGATTATTCGAATAAGGGAAATAGCAGAATAAAATCAGTTTTTAGTGAATTTACGGTGTAGTAATTATTAACACTTAACTAGATTCTACTCATTAGCCTTACTCTTACTTTTATCAATCAATTTACGACGTGTGTATCTTTCTTCAATGATGTTGTCATAATTTGTATTACATAGGAATGAATCACTGCAATAAATTTCAATAGGACCTGAGATCTACGTCACGATTTTCTTTTTATTCATCTTGTTTGTCACACTCACTTCAGAAATTTTGTGCTAGTATTAGCGTTCTTTCATATTTGCGAAAGCATACAGCATAAAATCTCTTTTAAAGCTACTTATATAATACTTTTCCAAGTGTCCTCAAACACACTCTCCAATATACAACATAATTGCGTACGTATACCGTTCTGGCAACCAGCTGGCTTATCTCAATACTCATCGTAGCTCCTTCATTACACAATATAATCATTGGAATAATGGAATAAATATTGAAGGATTAATTTGATAATTATATATCAATACCTCTACATTTAGACTAACTACTTCTTAAGCATTTGATAACCTCAAAAACGGCGAAAGATAGGTTAACTTTATCCATATTATTGAAGTATCTTATATATCCTCAAATAGTTGCTCGCACATGAGATTTATTGGAAACAAATTGAGTTATAAACTCATAATTTTATTTCTTGTTGGAATAATAATAGGAGGTATGTGATTTATGATGTTCACCTGGTATAAAGTGGGTACTAATAATTCATATTTCTGATTAAAAATCAAATTAACGTACTTTGTAGCAATGTCATAGGTTATATTGAGAGCTTCGAAAAATTCTAAGCTTAGAGATTGAATAAAATGGAATAGCTATAAAAAGCAATTATTTTTATCGATCACTTTGAAATGATTGATGAAGATATTCGATTCCTGCAAAATATCAAAAACAGTCGTCATTTCTTTGACCTTAGCGATGTTACACTTTAGACCTTAATAATAATGTAACGTTTTTCCTATTTATTTACTAACTTCCTATTCGTAGGGTGAATTAATAAACCGTGACTCTTATGTTCTTAATTTATTTACACATTATACAATAAACATAACCTTTAATATCAATTTACTTATAAATATCACTTAAATAATTTCTGCGATTACTTTTACTAATTTAATCTTCTAACTACGACTATTTATTTAAAACTAACTGCGTTTACAGGAATCATTAACATTCCTAAATAAATTCTAGAACAAAACACAACAAATAAATAAATGAATAGACTTTCCTAGAAATTATTTAGAAGACATACACCACCTGCTATTTAAAAAAATTATGTCAATTTTATTTTATAAATAAACATCAAACCAGTTCTCCCATCCATAAAAAAAGTGTAAGAGGCCGACCGAAAAGTGCTGCGCGAATTTGCCGAATTTTTGAAATTCCATAGCAGCGGAACAGGGACAGCGTACGGATCCATTTTACGAACTTGTTCGTAGCAATAATTTTCTTCAGGCCTAGGTTTTTTATTAAATGCTATATGCGGCGTCCGACATTAGCGTAAACTTTCCGATCGACGTCTGAACGCCAAGCACAGCGTCAGTTCAATAGGTCAATGCATCTAATACGCGACGACGTCTCGCTCACAACAGTAGTGGCAGTGCTAGCTTGTAGTAATGTGATATAAAATGGATATACACTTTTGACGGTGCTTGTGTTACTTAAAGAGGAGGCACAAGATGGCATAAACACATTCACGGAAACAGTGTCATTAGATTACTCTGAAACTAAATCCAAATTGTGGAAGTCTTCAACAAATTGGTCGACTTATTCAAAACTAAAAGGCACCCTAATGGTACATAACGGGGTAGACATCAGTAAATACTCGAAACTCATTGCATATTTGAAAAATAAATCAGTTAGCTAAAGACCCAAAAAAAAGAAACATTTGACGTGAAGAACTGAATAACTTTCTGTTGCAAGCTCCAGACGATATTTATTTCATGCATAAGGTATGACAGCAAAAAATTTGGATGTAACTTTAGATATTATTTGTAACATCTTTCAGGTTGCTTTAATATTCGGAATCGCAGAAGCTCTGCGGAGGGAGGAATTATATAAAATGAAGTGTAACGATATTAATAATACCGGAAAACTTCTAATTATCACATTACCTGATACAAAAGCTCATATTCGACGTCGATTTACTGTTATTGGAGGAATATCTGACAATAGATTAAGCTTGGTAATCATTTATGAAAAATATAAAATCCAACGATCCACAAATGTCGAAACAGATCATTTCTTTTTGCAGTATAGAAATGGAAAATGCAAAACCCAAGTTGTAGGTATCAATACCTTTTCAAAAATTCCCTCGCTTATCGCAACTTATTTGGATTTACCTAATTCAAAAAACTTCACTGGGAATACATTTCGACGCTCTTCAGCGTCTCTATTAGTGAATTCTGATGGTGATGTTACGACTCAATAAAGAACAGACATTATGCAGCAAAAATTTTAACGGGAACAACTAGTTCAACATTGTAAATGTTCACGATCCTACCAACAATCCAATAAGTACTAATACAACTATAGATGATGTTAATTCTTTGGACTCGTTGAATGTTGTCAATTCAAGTACCAATAGTAATGTAACTTCTTCATCACAGTTGTACTTTCATTATTACTATTACAAGATAAAAATTGATAAAAGTTTTGTCGAATTTGTTCAAATCTATGGACGCAGAGAAAATTTGCGCACGAACCGTCCTACTCGTGAAAAAAGTACTACTATACTCATTTGTTGCATAAATAACTATTTCATGTTCCTTGTCACTTCTATCGTATAATGCACAATAACATTGGACGTACTTAATACATACGATAGTACATTTCTATAGTAAGCATCGTGACGCGCCGAACGTCTTGACGCAGTAAGCGGCTAACAGCGTTTATAGGAGACCATAGCCTTAGGCACAACTACTCAAAGTATGTGAAGTTTCACGTACTCGAAAGTTTAATGTACGCACGATAGAAAAAGAAATTGCAGAAGGAAATTGTGTTTTTAGTATCAAATTTACTGCAGACTCTTTGTTCAATATTTGTTTCCGTTATGAAAATCGTGAAATAAAATTTCAGTAATGTAAACAAACGAGTTAACGATCAAATTTTGCGTGAGAATATTTGCAGTTGTGCTATTTTAGTGACAAAACTTTTTTAGCGGACTTACAAATGATCAACTATTAGTAACTAACTAAAAGCACGTGAAAATTTCCATTCATATATTCAATATTACATTTGGAAATATATTTTATAGATCTAATAGTATTCCGGATATTCATAGATATTCACTCGAACCAAACGAACAAAAATTTATTCAACGTCAAGAAGAGGAATAAACGAATCTATGCGATGATTGCTTGGTGAATAAATAATGAGAGATGTTACTGGTTTTATCCATGAGTTCACATTTCGTATCGCATAAGGTATATTCTAAATTACATCCCAATTCACGGTACTCATACTATTCTTAGTCAGTCCCAAGAAAGCTGCGAGGTTTTCAGTTGCGAGCCCCATGATTCTTCGACCTAATTTATTATTTAAAGGCCTTCCAGTGAGTTTTATACCGGATGATTTTGACTCTAGAGACTTGTTAATAACTTTCACTCAGTTATAATTTAACAATATGGTTCATAAATTTTCTATAATACAGTGTAATCATTGGGGTGATGAAAACTTCTTTGACAAAGTAGTTATTCCTATTTATATAAACAAACAAGTACAAGCGACATATTTCCGTATTTTCATGTCTCGATTATCAATTAATGATGTAATATTAAACAAAAATGGTCGTTGATAATTTATTATTTAATGTTTCCCAGAATGTCATATTTGGAAATCGAACTAAGAAATAACAATTCTTAGTATAAAAATGCATTGAATGGCGTGAAACTTGATGTTAATGTGCTAAAACTATTCGGCTTAGTGCAACTACATGAAGTTATCTAGTAGCAAATAACAGAAAACCTAGATGAACGACGTGACAATTACCCGTATACATCTTGTTTACAGTCAATGACCAGCTTAGAATGACAATTTTTACTTGACAATATTCTGCTAATAATCATACGTCTCCGTGAATATTGACAGACTCATTTATTTGTTTAATCGTGTTCAGTAGATTTCACCATCATCATCGACAAGGAAAATGTATGGTGTAGGTAAGGTGTATGCATTTTGAATTTTCCTGAAGCTGGAATAACTTTCTCAAAAAAGTTCCAAAACGTTATTCGAGTAAAGTTTATTGTATGGAAAAAAAATTCACTCGCATCAGCGAACTTTTGATTAGCAACAACAAACCTCGCACTCAGTATGTATGTAGACATTTCATATGGGATCTTCAATAAAAAAAGTTGCAAACGAATGTATATGACTTGAATTTGATTGATCTTTTCTGTAGTGATTACAATACATGGCAGTCTTGATGTTTAGCACCAACCGTGTGTATTTATGACCCCTCTTTGAAGCACAGAACCTATTAAAATTAAACAAATCTTTTCAGAAGCTGCATAGTAAATTTGTAACTTCTCATCGAAAATAATGTTCAATTAATGTTTGGATGCTTTCTTCTCACTATAAACTCAACAACAGTTTTCTTATGAATATGAAAAGTAAAATGTCCAACAGATTTAAGTGAATTTAGACAGATGACTCTTTAAATCGCCATCATTGTGTATGTCTCATTAACGTCGAGGCTCCGTATTTACCATTAATAATTAATGACTTAATCGAAACATCCATTATAGTATCTAATTCTCATGTTCTCTATCACTTATTCTTTCATAGTAAATTGTTCAATGCAATTCATACATGACTGAGGTTTGACATTTTGTATTGTTTTAGTTAACAGATCTTCCACCTAATCCATTTTAATTGCCAAGTTCTCTCTCTTTATGAGATATTTTAGTTGAACCTATATCATATTACAAGGATTCGGCTCACATTGAGATAAGGAAATATACGGTGTACAATTATATGCCACTCACAAGCCATTTCGTCGACAACTTATTACTTGAATTCTGGGATATATCTACTCTCTATATTTGATAATTCTACTCTCAATATGTTAACATCAAATGTTATATATCTTTCACGAAGGTAGTTTATGTTTTCGCTAAGCTATACCATGAATGTTGGTGACGGCTTCAATTATCGATTGAATTGCCTGAGGTTTGGTAAAACCAACAATTTTTGCTCGTCCATTCCTCGATGATGGTCACCGTAGATTCGAATAGTAACAAGCTGTTAAAAAATCTAACTATACCTTATATATGTATACAATTAAGATATACATTCGCTTTTTTAATATATTTTTCTTCACTTTATTTCGTTATTTGTTTGTTTGTGAGCAAATTAGCAATCTCGCAATTCTAATTTTTTGAAGCTGAGCAAACATCTCAAATCCTTCCTAAACTAAAAACATCTACTTGAATCGAATGTTTTTTTTTGTTTTTATCTTTCTATTTTCATCACTTCAAATGCAATCATTTATGAAAAATATAAAATCCAACGATCCACAAATGTCGAAACAGATAATTTCTTTTTGCAGTATAGAAATGGAAAATGCAAAACCCAAGTTGTAGGTATCAATACATTTTCAAAAATTCAATAATAACTGAGTGATTGCTCGTTAAAGGGTGGCTATTTTTGAAGAACACCGAAATTGAAAATCTTTAAACTCAAATAACTTGAAATTGGAAAAACTCAAACGATCTTCTCAAAACATGTGAAAAATCTTCTAAAATGAGCATTTAAAAATATTTTTTGTATAAGAGTTAACTCATTAATAACAAACATGAGGTTTCTTCATTTTTCTTTTTTGAAAAAATGTGATAATTATAAGATTATACAATTGAGGGATGATTTGGAGGGGATGCATGTGTCCGATTAATCATTAACTTGTTTGAGAATATCATCAGATCTACTAATAATACATTTGAATTGTATTTTACTCAAATACATGCTAAAATCTTAGGTCAGAAGGTAAGTAGATATCAAATCCAAATTTTCATAAAAATCGACGTTGATTAATGAAATTGTACAGTTTTAACCTTTTTTCACCGATGCCGCGATGGTTCCTGGCATAATAGTGGCTGGTTAGTATATATATATATTGAACGGATTTATTACTTAAGCTGTAACATATGTACATATATAATATGTAGGATCAGTAAATATATTGATAAAAGGAATAAGTTGGATGTTGATGAACAATTGATCCCAGAGTTTAGTGATATTTATCGATGACATTCTATTACTAAATCTATTCTGTATTAACACTGAATATTTTATAGTGTCACGATATCCAGTATTAATAAAGAAAAGAAAATATAGCGTCAAGACAATCTCCCATTTAAAAAAATGTTTCGCTGTTCATTGTTTCTAATTCTATTAAAAAAAACTTGGAACGAAAGTTTTTAATTGTCTTTCACAGCTTCCTTTATCCAATTCATAATGAAAAACTGGCTATACCTTTTATTTCTAGAATATTCTACAATTCTCACTCTAAGAAATTGTTCCTTAATTGAATCGCATACCCATAGATTGAAATATAAATTAAATGACAATATTAGTACAGACGTAATCCAGTATTGGATTTATTTTCAAAAATAAAAAATATGCTCGAAGAAAAACATTATAACATTGACCAAGGGATAATTGTCATACAATCAATTGAGAAACAAATCTCACAGTCTCCTACATCGACTAAAAACCAATTTACTTCTAGCTATACCTGAAATAACATTCATAAAAATTGATTTTTCTCGATACTACGAATGGAGAACAGATGTGATTTTTTCCTTTCTCTCAAACCTTTTCAGTTGTCAGATAAAAGTCTTGAACCAATTTGTTTCACAGTCGTTGGGTATTTGCCCAAATCCTCTATTTTATTGATCTATAGCTACCTTGTTTTACATTTTTTGAAATTTGTTTCTATAGAACTCATTTGATCTGGAAGTGCACATATATTGCTGTAGAGTGACTTAAACAGAACAACGTTGCTTTCCAAGGTTTGCAAAGATGGTATAATTATTAGTATTTTATTATTTATAAGACATCACTAAATATTATATTGTTCTGTTTCTGACCTTCCAAGGCTGGAAGTCAGTAATATACTGAACTGAATTTAGTGTGATCTAAGTGACGTCGAACAAGGTTGTGCTGTATGAAATGGAGGAAATTGAGGAAAAGCGAACGACCATTGGTGAAGGTGAAAAGTGAGCTCTGGAGTAAGCATAAACGGTTCTTCTTGTATTGGGGATATATTTGGTAGCTGTGAAACGTCACTCCGCTTTTGTATCTTCCTTCTCAAGTAACGGTATAGATAGACGGTACTAGAAGCATCAACATATGGGATTATTTCAGGTAAATAACGTTTAGCGTCGGTGTAATTTACTTGGAGTCCGTTCTGACGCATTTATATCAGAATAATTTCTTCCACACTTGCATGCGTGCATGTATAAGATTACGAATTATATGAACCAACTTGTTAAATGATATAATGATTTTAATGCTATTTTTCTTTGCAAAACGTTGAAATCGTAGTAAATTGTTGAAACACCTGTAAACATATAAATTTCCATTATTTTCACATAGATTTAGGTTCATAATCTTGGAAAAAGAGTGAATGATATGAATTGAGAATCTTTTTGGATAATAAAACTCACAATCTTCAGCGGACATCACAGCAAAACGTTAATATTTTTAGATGAAATCATTAGAAAAAAAATCATAACAACAGTTCAAAAGATAAATTGAATGATGTGGGAATTTGCTTAAATTTCAATAAACTGTTACTAACCATGAAAAAATCCCGGAGAAGCAGTTTCAAACAGCCTTCTAAAAAGTGGAGCCAGGTATATAACATCACTCAATAAGTCGTGTGACTGACACACAGAATGCGATGTCATTGTCAAATCCATTTGACGTTTATGAAGTACCAGCTTTCAAAAGACTATAGGTGTAATTTCATGACGTTTAGGTTAGTCATTATCCGTACTCTGCTTTATTGGAAAAAACAATTTTTATTGGTTTGCTGAATTTAAACGTGGTCGTACAGATACCGATGATAGTGAAGGTTCTCGTCGAATGAGGTGAGAAAACATCAAAATAGTCCACAAATTGGTTATACCTAATCATAAATTGTAATTGCTTGAGATAGCTGAGGAAGTAAAGATATCAGAAATGTTTTTACAATTGTGCATGAACAATTGACCATCAGAAAGCTTTTTTCAAAGTGAATGTCGCGTTCAGACGCAGTCGATCAAAAACAACAACATGATGATGATTCAGAAGATGGTTGTTGAATAAAATCGATTTTTTACAAAAAGAAACTACTTTTTCTTAGTTATTCTCACGACTTATTTCTAACCTACACAAAACATATCGCCATCCCAGAAGAATAGTACCTTAAATGAAAAAACTTGTTTTCTACAGGAGAATGGAAAAATCGAAGATGTATAATACGTATAATTGACAAGGGTCGACGTAAGAGGAAATAATGGTATATTGAGAGCATCAAGGAACTTCCATTTTCGAAGGATTATTATTTAATCAGCCTAAACTCAGCCCCAAAGTGCAGATACGTCATCGTGTCTCTTAATATTGTTCCTTGTTCTAGAGTACACAAACTTTCGACTATTACTTGTTCCGGCGATTTTATAAGATTTCTGTTATTTTATGAGAAGCGCATATTTAAAACCAGTTAATACAATCAAGTGGAATTCGATCTAGATTTTTGTCACTTGCCTACATATAGCAAGTAATTTTGATAACAAATACATGTAAGGAATTATGTCAGAAATTGTTACCCAGTTATTGGAGTTGGTCCTTTAAAAGAGACGAAATTGTGAGAAATAGGATTTGTAGCTCAAATTTTTTTCAATTCGAATTATGCTCAGTTCATTATCACATATCATATTTCTTACATCGATTGCTTAGAAAATTATAGTTATAATAATTATTAGTTCTATTTCTCGTTTCAAGGAAAATATATCAACACTATCGTGGAAGATTTATAGAAACAAGTATTCATAAAAACATGATTCTCTGTTTGAATTCGAATACAAGTGAGGAATTTTGTCAAAAATTGTTCTTCAGTTATTAGTTTGTTCGTCAAAAAATAGAAAATCAAAGGAATGAGATTTTTTATCTAAAAGTTTTGTCAATTTTTCTAGTACTCATTTCATTATCGAGTATTGTATTTCCTTCATTTCTTAAATCAATTGATTGGAAAATTATAGTGGGAATAATTATAAGTACTCTTCTTCATTTAGAGGAAAATAATATGTCGATAACATCAGATTTCTTGGAATGATTTCTGACAGAAAACTTAACTGTGAGCAGTACGTCAAAGAATCATGCCAAAGCTATTCAAGTTTATTGAAAACAATCGCAAGCAAATCTTGGTTTTCTACCTTAAAGCAACTAGAAATTATCCAAAACTCAGCACTAAGAATAGCAATAGGAGCATTCCATTCCATAACAATAGAAACCAAACCAGAGAACCCCCTATTTACATTTCCGAAGAAAATACCTTGCCGCTTCATATGCACTATTCATCAGCAAAAACCAGCAGAATTCAGTTTACTCCAACATGCAGCGTATTCGCAATTCCACATTCAACTAACACAACAACTTATCCTCCAAAGAAGCTGACTACAATGCTCGAAAAGCAATGGTTAGTGAAACCGCGTGTTTGAACGATAGTGTACAACGATATGGAATCACTACTTGAATCGAAAGTGCAGAAACTATGGAAAAGCGAGTGGCTAAGCTGCGCGATGTGAAACCTTGGTCGCAATCAAAATCAATAAGATCATTCCAAGTTAAATTAATTAAGTCGCACTAAGATTACTCAGGGTTATTTAATTATAAAAGTCAACACCCAAAATATAGCCGCAAAAGATACAACTAATTATAAAACACCTAATAACTGACTGCCCAGAATTTTAACAATCAAGACAAGAAAATAATCTCAACACTATAGAACAAACACTTGCCAAAAATTATAAAATATTTCATTTATATATCCTACCGCCAACTACTCTAGCGTTAGATGCGACCTGCCTGCAAAATAAAACAAAAAAAAAAAGAAAATAGCGTGAAGAAATCTCCACAATATCAACATCAGAATGAAATATTGATTGAGGTTAGAATTAACTACCGAATTTTGTACTCATCAATTGCTCATTAAGGAATGTATCCAACGCTGTTTTATATAGTATATCAAAAATTAAGCACTCTGGAAAGTTGGATCATTTATCATAGAAAAATCTTGTTGGATAGATCAGAGTATGTCATATTCTTTCCATGCTCTTATAATTAAATTAAATGTTCATCAAATTAATGAAATGAGGAGTATTTTATTGATAATTCGTGAATGGTTTCAGGTTTTTGTAACGAAATGGTATGAAATGTAAAGGAATTGAAAATTTTGAATTCGATACGATGCAACTACCACTACTCAAATATCAAAAGCTATGTTTGTTCTCTTCCAAGTAAATATCAATAATAATGTAGATTTAAATTATTTATCCAAATACATATTTATAAAAGGGATTCAATATAAAAACCACCAAAAAATACTCGATACTCTAAACTTTTTGCCAAAAATATTTACTTAACAACAAAAAATAAATTCTAAATACCTGAAATCACAATAATTCTAGCTGTTCAAGTCGCAGGGCATCTCAAATTGTATTCAAACACCAAATTTAGTAAATGATCACCAAGTCTTAGCGAGCCTCCCACCGCAAGCACCACGCTCGCGCTCGCGTTGGCATTTAGTGAGTTAGGTGCGAGCACTTGTGTTCAATGGGTGTTTTTTTCCTCTCTGTAATGGCAAATGAAAACTTAGAGGAACGAGTTTTTGTGTTCCGCTGTTGAATTCTTCAATGGAATCAGATGAAGACAGTTATAAAATCACGGAGCATACAAAAAACTGTCGAAAGCAAAACCTTGTTTTCGAAAGAATTTATCAAAAATGGTCAATACAAAAAGTTCATATGACTGCAGAGGGAATAAAACGTTCCTATCGTAGTAACAAAGTGAAGTTGCAGGATGAAATTTAAAGTTAAATATTTTCATGTTATTTTAAATTAATATATAGTTGATAATTTGGTGTTCAAATAACTATTTTTTGGGTTAACAATGATTTATTGGAAGTCATTTGCTTCAATGAGATGGTAATATGTAAAAACTTTAGTTATGATTTCACATTAAAGTGCGGTTTTAATTTTGGTGATCATTTACTTTTATAAAACGAAAAAGTTGTTATAATGTATACCGTAGTATATTCAACTTTTCATCGTGATTTGCTGGAGAGTAAATTAAGATAAATTTTGTGAAATGATTTTAGAACACTACAATTATATTAGGACATTCCAAACAAACCATTGGACCTTTCAATTTTCAATTGAAACTTGATATTTCTATCAAGTCACATGTTAAACTACAGAAAACAATATGAAATTTTTAAGTATGTCAAGGTTAAGAGGAGTATTGGTTGTTAAATCTAATCCTTATGAATTGTGCTGAAATCCAGCTCTCAATTTTCGATGTGTATGGAACTATCCTGTTGAAAAATATATTGATTTCAGTTTGGTTTAAATTTTGTATTCTCATTATAGACATGAAAAAGCTTCATTGTATGCTATTTTTGATAAGATGTCTAAGTAAAAATATATATTTTCACTTATGATACTTTTCCTAATCAATTATTGCGGATGACATAAGATTTTTCTTTCCAAATGGAATATGATGAAAAAAAGCATCCATTATAAGTGGATGATTCAAATTTAAAAAGGATTTGCGGTGAGGTGAAGTGAATACCTCAATATTTAAAGCAAAATTGTGTCGCGAGAGGATTCACACACGAACAAACAACGTAGCAAATTGACAAAATAATTATCGACTATGAATTGAAGAGAATGGAGACAACAAATATGATTATTAGATCAAACAGCTTCAATTCAATATTCCACTCAACCTTTATAAAATATAATGAAATATTTTGGGATGATTCGCTTTAGGTTGGTTAAAGTTGTGACTGGATGAGAATATTAAGCTTTAATTGAAAATTGAAGGGTCCAAGGGTTTATTTGGAATGTCCACATATCGAATAATGGGTTTGTTGTGACATCATTAGAACATTTGGAAATTCCACTTATTGAGCTCAACAGAAATCGACATTTAAATGTTAAACATAAAACATAATAAAATATATTGTTCATTTCATAAATATGCTTATTATTATATAAACATTGAATATATCTGCATATTTACTTCAATACTTACTTTAGATTAACATTATTATTAATTTTTATGCAAAGCTGGAAGAAAATATCGTTTTTATATATGACTGTCACCAGCATAGTTAATTCTAGTTTCAATCAATGATTTTGAATTATATTTCATGCGGCTATGTTCTTCCAAACAAAGGTTTGGAAAATGTAGATTCTAAAGAACTAAGCATCAGTCAAATGGATAATATTTTTAGAGAAATGAAATATCCACTTGTTTCTTAACAAACAAAATTTTTTTAAGTTCCCACTCATGTTTGAATTTGGATGCACTTTTAGGAATACAAAATCTAGAATATTTCTTGCTAATGCTTCCAGATATTGCGTTTTATGCTTATCTTCGCTAAGTAACTTGGCTATCCAGAAGGTAAGTTTACAACCGAACAACAACCTTGGATGACAAAAACAGAGAAAGAAATCGATTTCTGAAGATAGACCAGCAGTTAGCGAAACGACAAGTCAAGTAATAGTTATTTTGTACGACAAGGAACATTAGTGAATAACGATGACCGCGAAAGCCTTACAAAAATGAAACAGACTAAATAGAAAATAATAGTAATCGCTGAGGTGTCATGACAGAACGTGGTACTAATTCTATAATGATAGATACTCATAACTAATATCAGCTTTGGAGAACATAGGAAAACATTTCTGGAATGGTTTATGTGCATTTCTACATCAAGGGAAACCGGTTTCTATTAGAGTAGGGACCAATTTAAAAAAGGATAGAACAAGAATGGAATAGATCTATTTAGAGAAATTGTGGCAAAAACAGTAGAAACCAAAGGTGAACTGTTCAACTGTTTACTTTAGTCTCTGAAGATAAGGACTTAGTTTCCAAAACGAGCATCAGACAGTCCTGTTGACTGAATATCACCAAAGATTCTAGAAACTTCTACTTAGATTTTCAGTCAAGAATACAGTTAGTTTTTGGTGTCAACTCAAATATTATTGAATCGTAAGTCAATTAAAATTCACTCAGTACTTATTAAATGGTCGTATGGAAAAGAAAAAATATTGAAAAATTTATTTTCATAGGGTTTTTGGAACGACAAAATTATTTCGATTTAGATAGAAGCTTCTGGTTCAGTTTCTTGGCCCAAATATCTTACTATCGTTGCTCGTACTCATACTTCATACAGTTTGAGAGTGACAGTTACGAAAGTTCCTCTAGAGAATTCTGAGAGTGACTTCTCAGTTGCAGTTCAGTCAAAATCCTATTATCTATTCATTTTGACATCTCTATCGGTACAAAGAATTTTTCCCTCTATAATAACTAAAGGAAAGTATACTGGTTCCCTATTTACAATGAGGAAAAGGTAAATCTCTTCTAACCTTAGAACAAGTCACATCGTAGTTTCGTATAGTTTGTATCTCGTACTGCAAAGTCGAAGTGTGAGTATAAGATACATAGATGAGGATAATAGTTTTTCGTTCCATATTCCACTTACTGCCTAACTGGAATACAAAAATTGTTTGCTCTATGAGTATTACGAATGTTAACATATGCACACAAGTAAACTCGAAAAGTCAGTGTGGACGAGACAAAGAAAATGTTCTAAAATGTCATGGATCCATGAATATGATGTGGACAACAAGATATGGAGTGAAGAACGGGAACATGGGAGATACATCAAGATATTCAAGATACAATCGTCAGCAGGAAAAGTCATACTAATCATATTTTGGAGACGGGATGCGTTATTTAAAAAGAAAAATAGAAATACCAGAAGTTGCGTGGAGATGTTATTTTGTGATGAGATAACGCATCCAGCTTCAAATTTGCAACAGTTTAGTCAGGCTTAGTGTGTAATGAGCATCCACCATATTCTCCAAATCTGGCCCTTCGCGATTATCAGCTGTTTCTAGAAATCAATTAGTGGTTTTCATACGATAAACAATTACAGCTATTACTAATTTTACTTTTCCAGTCAGCTATCTCTTTTCTTATAACAATCACTAGGAAGTGCTGCTCGTCGTATGCCTAGAATTGGGAATCTCTCAACAATGTAGTTAATACATTTCTTCCTTATATTTTGTTGTTTCAAAAATCCACATCTGCTTTTACCCTGCAGGTTCTCAGTTTTTCAAAAGTATCTCTCAGCTCATTTATTCTCCTTCTTCACCGAATATAATGTTAAACTTAATACGTATAATATAAATCCTGGAATATTCATAATATAATATATAAGTTACCAAATTATAACCTAATATTTTCATCGATATAAAATAATGGACATTGATAAAGAAGGTGTTCACATTTATTTTCTAATCAAAGGTATATTTTTATGTTTCCTTTTTCTCAAATAAATTAATTTTTACAGACGAGTTTTTGCTTTGTCCACTTGTTCCGATTACGAGTGTGAGCGTATTATATTTCAGGTGAGAACCAGAAAACACTAATTAGCCCATTAAGCAGAGAATACAAGAGAAAGGTGTTACGTTCTACGATAATATTCACAATACATAGTCTGTTGAACGTCAACGACCACTAATACAGTTAATTATCCAACATCTGCATTAACGGAGGTTTGCAAAAAGAACTATTCGTACTTTCAACTCTTAATTGGGTAATGATTTTCCCTGAAATGCAAAACTTTGTATTTTCGACAAATGTAATCAGCTTTTTTGTTACTTTGTTTCTAAAAAAAGGACAATGGAAATGATGTTTTTTATTGTTTGATACGTGCAGTGGGCTCGATAAAATTGTTGTGGGATTTGATATTTTAATGACGTGACGGTGGTCGTTTATATGGAGATACATTTTGTTCGGTTCGTTGAGCGTTAAATTGCGTTTCATTAGAATACAAGTTGATCACGGAAATATATATTTAAATATCCTGAAATTCAAAGTCATTTTACTGGATAGGATAATAATCCGTCAATTTTTGAGTTTCCTATAATAATTTTTTGTTAGAATTTCCAGGTTTTTGATGCAACTAACTAAAAAATTGATTTCGCGAGATGGACAAACTTTGTTTTTAGAAGGGAAAATGCTATTAAAGCGGAAACTTGGTTTGGAAAGTATTTTGACGATTCTTCTTGACACATATTCACTGGTTCAAATGATTAGGTAAGACTGAATATGGTTAAAACGATGGACGGTTGAAACAAAACGAATATCTTGATACAAGTGCTAAAAAAAATTTTTTGTCTCACGTCGCTCTTGGTTCATTAGGATTGTGTATGGGATGCCCCCTAATATTTTCTCTAAGGCAAAAGTAACAATTTTTTATTAGAATATTATCATGGTTTTATTGTAGTTTGTAGAATATGGCTGTATAGTTACTTTTTATCCAGATTTATTGATGATTGAGATTAATAGCAGCATTTTTGGTGGTAGGATTCAAATAGCTTGTTTCTTAGATATTGAAGATAAGCGAACCTGAGTTTGTAACAAAAAAGACAAATACTGTGAATGAGGTACTCCAAATTAGAAGGCAATATTTGAGAAATTTATAATTTCTTACTGTAGCTGAGAAAAGTTACTTGTAAAAAGAACTATACATAGGTTCAAGTCAAAATTTTAATAATTCCCGTTCTCTAAAACCTCATTTTGTTCTGAAGTTTTAGGAATACAGCATTTTTAACAAAATTTGTTGAATAATAAAAAGATAATTGATAGAATAAAATCTCACTCTCAAAATATTAAACTAAATTGGAACTTTAGAACAACTTGGAAAATATGTGGATACAATACGACTAAATTTTTAGCCTACTACCTTCCTCCACACAGTCGCATTCTCTTTCTTCGCCTATCATCGTTTCTTCCACTTCTTCACCGCATTTCCTTCCCTCGCCATTTTCTTATTTTTCAAACAAATCTTTGTGCATATGCAGAATGCCCATCGTATCCATCTCTTATTTATAAAAGTTTCTTAAAAATGAGTCATAATCCTCTAATTTCTTTTTCTACACTATTCTTTGTAGTTGGATTGTTCCAAAAGTTATTTTTCCAAAACTTTTTTTACTCTTACTCTCAAGAAGTCATTTCTATGAAATGGTTTGGATCTGGATGTTATTGAAGTTTCTTTTCTCTAAGTGCATGTATATTCTCTTCGCTTTTCGGATATTATCCAGGCCTCACTTATGTTTTACTTGATGTTATATAAGTCCCATTCCACTTCCATAATATTCACCTTTCCAGTTTATCCAAAAATCTCTTAGTAGACTTCTTTGGTAACTATTTCGGTTTTTTTATTTGTTAGTTTCTCAATTTTTCCAAAAGCACGGCTCTTAGGAAAGATTGCTCAAAAGAGATTTTTTGAGGCTAGCTGGAGCTTTTTTGGAGATTAATGATAAAATGATTTTTGTGTTGCCAATAGCAACAACCATAAAATAATCTTAGCGTCTCAGTATCAATTGGAAAATCGATTCAATTTGGAAAATTGTAAAGTGCTGAACACATCTCATTGGGTACTTTACCAACCAGGCATTTCATCCATGAGTAGAGCACCAAAGATTGGGGTCAGAGTTCCGTAATACAGAATCGTACAAGGCTATCTGACTAGCATGAAAAGCTTCTAGAATAGGCAGCTTTCGTAATATCAATATTTGCTGCAGATCAAAGCAGGTGAATTTTTCAATTCAATATTGACTTAATTAGATGATAGCTCATGAATTCGCAAACCTGATAAAATTTTCCTGATTTTGGTAAAACGTACACACATCCATCGCCGCAAATCCAAACGCATATTACATCTATAATATAATGAATCGCTGAATTTGTTTCTAAGCGTAAATCTCGAGAACAGTTGAACTGATTACGCTTATTCTTTTTTCATATATTCTTTGATAGTCCTTACGGAGCAAAAAATTCAAGATATTGCCTGAAAAAGTCTAGAAGCAACACTTTTATATCTTCTATAATATGATCAAGTGTTAGTGGAGAGGTTTTGGAAAAGCAAAACAATGAAGTTAGTCTCAATCAATGTCAATGTCAACTATTGCAACATTAGTCAAACACGAATTGTCTGAGGAAAATGTCACTTTAAATGTAAACGTCTCTTTGATGTGCATATATAACATTCCTAATATACAAGCCACAAATTTCTATAAAATCAAAAAAGTGTCGTACATTTACGATTCTTTTATATTCTACATGCCTCCTATAAGGTGGCTGATAAATTTAGGCGGAAGAACCGGAAATGCAGCGCCTCAAATTAATTGTTGATCTGCAGAGGACCGAGAAGTTTGTAATAAACGTGAAAGAATTTGAATAAGACGAGTCCGTGAAGCGCGGCATTCTACTAATGATAATGCAAGTTCGATTCGAATTGCTCTTTGTCACGATATATCAAATGATTACAGTGCCCTCAATTGTGTTGCTATTGGACCTATGATTTCAGTTTGGCAATATTGTAAGGGCTTGAAATACAAAAATAAAGCCAATAGATTGTGTTGCGCAAATGAAAAGTGGAATTTATACCATTGCTACCACATCCAGAGTCATAGTACTAATTGGTTTCAGGAATAGGAACAGATTCCATCACAAACAATATTCAACAATACAACAATTGCTTTTAAATCACTTGGTTTGGAGCAAGAAAATTGATTTGGAGAAAATTTCATGCAAACTACAACAAGATTTGTCATAACATTTACAGTTGTAAGTTTATTAATTTGAGATTAATGTGATTCTGTTCCTCTTCGGCTTTCAATAACCTGCACTTCTGCTCTTTTACCGCCAAACAAATTAGATTTTCGATCGCCACCTTGGCTTTCTACGTTTCCTGTGCCTGTTTCCATTTGTTTAGGAATTTTTAAAAATTTTTAGCAGTTTTGCGTACAGTTTGTCTCATTTCACGACCTTTTTATGACTTAGATATGATAAATAGATGTGAAATTTCAGTGTTTTTGCCATTCACTGAACAATATCGTATCTAGAAACCTCCGTGCACTTATCAGGGAATTTTAAAATCTGCCAAATCAGGAAAGTGATTCGAGTATCTTCAAGAATCCAAGAAAGGAAAACGCTAGTTTTCATGTGAACATAACCCAACTCAACTGCTTCCACCCCTAAATCTTCTCTTGGTTTAGTTTCATTGTCCTAAAACCTTTGAAATAGTTATAAATATATCATTTACTAATGGTTTCCATCCTGTTCACATTCACTAACATTTTATAATTGTCTCAAGTTGTGAGAAAACTTGTTCACTAGCTACTCTATTGCACTATGACACTATGATGCTTGATAAATCTCTGAATCGTCATGAGCAAGCATGTGCGCCTAGCATATATTATCTTTTAGATATCGGATCATTCACCGCACTTTCCACTTACCTCATATATTTACCACAATTGTGCTTAAAATCCACAGAATATTTAAATTTAGCTTTGTCATAGCATCTGTTCATCAAAAGGTCCCAAGATTTTGTTGAACAATGTTTATTCATTATATTCTACATTATCTGCATGTAATGCAATGCTGCAGTGGAAGATCAGTTTTCATAACTCCCTGATAATTGAATAAATAGTAGTTCCTGTCCTTGAGGACGAGATACTCACTGATTTTACTGACGGAACCTAGTTTTGTCCCTACAAAGTGCGTTCTAGTGTCTGATGTCGATATAAATTCTCTATTTATTTGGTAGTGACACCGGAAAATCGAATTGGTGGTTGATGGCAATTTCTTACAGAAGAAATAACCGTCTCTGACAAATTGCTTTATTTCCCATAAACACGCTGCTTCCAAAAAAAGCTTTTCCTAGATCATTTTCACGTTTCAACTTTTATAAACTCAGATTTAGCTTCTTTCTATAAAGTAATTTAGAATCTGTCTCAATTTTCTGAGTGGATACCATAAAATTGCTGGAAACCCGCCTGTGTTGATTATAAAAAATCGTTACAATGCTCTCCAAGAGCCCTTTATATCGTCGATATTGAAAACTTATATGAAAACTTCTACTTCGCTGCTTCCTAAATCTCATAAAAAAGTAAGTAACCCCTCGAGTTTCTTTGAAAAACGGAGCACCCTCGGTCGATTACGATTGTTTAGTGGCCAAACCCAATATTCCAACAGAAGAGAAAATTTTACACTTGGAACTTTTAATTTCCTCTTTATTTAATAAAAAGGGCCGTTGTTTAAAAGTTGCCGGTTTTCCAACCGATGAAGTTGTTTGCATAATTTACGATGAAAAAGTTTTTCGTATAATTTGTCGATAAAAATTCATCTCATTACACTAAGGGTACCTCGAATATTTCCAAAATAAACATATAGGTGTATTATTATATCGTTTTTCGTATTCATTTACCCTCTTTCTATTCGTGGGGTGAATTAATAAACTCCCTTACGTTCTTAATACAAACTATACAATACCCTTAACTTATTCCCCTATAAATATCACTCAAACAATTTCTGTGACTATTTGTACTAATTCGTTCTTTTCACTACGTCTATTCACTTAAAACTGAACTAAACTGTGTTTACACAAATCATTTATATACCTAAATAAAACTCCATAAAGTTCTTAAACAAAAACAAATCAATAAATACTTTCCTAAAAATTATTTGGAAGAAATAATGTAATTAAACCGCCTTCTATAATAAAATGTTGATGCGCATCCACCATTTATGGAAAACAGATGGACGACAACGTGCGAATTCGCCGAATTTCAAAATTCAATTGTAGCTGGACAGGGCTGGCCTAAAGACCAATTTCACGAGCTTGTTCGTAACATTATCTATAAAAACTCCTGGATCTGAGAAAGTGGTAGATATCATAAACAATAAATTATTTTAGGAAAATATATATAATAGGAGAATTTGTTGTGTAGAGTGCTTCGAATAAAAGCGGTTCCGCGCAAGAACAGTTGAACACTTACTACATCATAAGTAAGTTTGATTTGCTTTAAAAAAATGGCAACCGTTATCTTATGACCGCGCATCATAAAAATAATTCATCTTCCGGAAACATGGAATGTTTGTAAAGAGCATACTTATTTGAGTCTCTGGACCTAGATGAAAATTGGATATTATCAATGAATTAATATGTATACGATGACGGTGGGACTTTTCAAAAGGTTTTATTGTTCTTTTTATCATTGTGGTCATTTTTTCTCAACTTCAGCATCAAAGCTTGTCGGCAAAACTAGATAATATTGGTCAATCTTCATTATCTCATTTAGCCTGTAGCAACAAACTTGCAGATTGCTTTTCCATTGATAAACTGTCGTCAGTCTTTAATTGAAACATTCACCTCGTCAGACGAGATGACGAATTTTAGTGACTATTCTTTCAGTAGTTATAGCTAGTCAATTACGGTCCTAGATGCTCAGTATAATAATCTTATCATCATTTTTCAATATATATTCATCCAACAGTTTTCTTCATTTTATTGTTACGAGCTCGTCTTTTGACGTACATCGCGAAGCCAGTCCTATTCTATGATTTTAATAGAATCTAAAGCTTGGTATATGCGACGGGTTGTTTTATACAGTGGCAATCTCTTGATATTATTTTTTATAAGTTATTTCTGGTATGTTATGGCCGTTTTTATAGAATCCATTTTAAGAAAAGCTTTTTTGTTCATTTACATTTCAGAACCGAATTATCGCGAAATCCATTTTCTGTGAATAGGCGGGAGATAATTCGATGTCATCATTAAAACGTGAACAGAGAATTTGAATAGATCTAGTTAACTATTAGTTGATGGTTTTAGTGAATATCGTGTAGTTTAGTGTTGAGTGTTTAGTTTAGTGTATAAATTAATCAATCAAGTGAATAATTATGGGAAGAGAAGTCCTACTAAGTGAATAATTTTGAGTAATTGAAAAAAATATTTAGGCAGTCCCTGGACTGAGAATCAGACTCGGATATATTGCTAACAGAACGCAGTTAGCTAAAAATTTCTTACAAAACACCCCACACTTTTATAATAGTGACATTAATTTCCCCATCAGTAATTTGATAATCATGAAAAGAAATATTTTTCGGTTTCTAATTTGTTTTTTTTTGGAGGATTATCCATTTTATCACCAACTTGAAAACGTAAACAACAATTTACTTTGGACATATGGGCGCTAGTTTGGCTGGCTCGAGGGTAGTTGAGAGGTAGCACAATGAACAAAGTTCGATAACTTCATCTTACTAGAATACACCAACAGAACTATATACACAAATATATAATCAACTGAAGACTAAACTAAGTCGCGCGAGCTGAATCACTGGAAACGGCGTAGATTCGCTGAGATCTCTGCGTTCGAGATATGATCATTATGATCGTGTTTCTCCTCGATTCCAAACGTCTCGCCGGGATTGGTTCGTGTAGGTATGGAACAATTAGCAGGGTGAAGGATACAGATATAAAGGTTTTTCCAAAGAAGTGTATGAGGTTTATAGGACAGGAATAATTTAATTGTATGCTGGTAGGACAATAAGAATGTTACTTGAAATTTCCTGGGACAGGTATTGGTCAGTAGTGCAAGAATTACTGTTTTGTTGAAGTTATTCGGAGAAATATGTACCAATATTGAGTATTTTTTTTAACGCATGGTCACATGGCGTGGTTGCAACAGACATTATAACTAATATCTACATATGATTCAAATTTTAAAATATATAAAATACTCCTTAATGAGTCTGTTATTGGAAAGCATCAAACTCTTTACAATATCTAGTTGATAACGTAATTTTTAAATTCAACGGCAATGTCTGACATAGAATAATCTTTCCAACAAACTCTCTAGGAGAATATGGAATTCGTTTCGGTACTGATATAATGTGTGAGGGCATAGTTGCTTGAAGTTTAGAATAAACTGTTCCCATTATTAAATTCCAAGACGAAAGCTTGATAAAATTTACGCTTATGTAAAAAGTGCGTTAACTTTGAAGTACACGTTCCATGAAATATAATGTACACGCGTGGTGTATTTTGTATACATAGTAGGTGGAATTTGAATCTACATTATTTAAAAAAATTTGACTTGAGAAATTTTCATCGAAAGAGAAAAGAAACGGAGATTTTACGTATTGATAATTCAGTAACTATAGAAATTATCCTTTGAGGAAAGTACGGTGGCTACTACTTAAGATTTAATTTGACGAAAAATAAATGTTTATAGTTAGATATAGCTTTATATCTTCGCATAATATTCTCCATTGTATCAAAACTCTTTAGCATTTGTTTGAACCAACTGTCGTGATTTGATCGCATCAACCGTTTCTTAAGGTGTAGAAAAACGTTGACCTTTTCATTTTGGATCTGCGAAAATAAGAAAAAATAATTTGGTGCCAAACAATGACTATACGGCGGATGACCCATCAATTCGATTTTTTGACTTTTCAAAAACGTTTTTGTTTAAACTGATGTGTGAGAGTTCGTATTGTCGTGGTTTTTCAAGATAGTGCTTCATCAGCAAAAGACGAAGCGGGGGAATCGGCACACTGCTGTTGATTCAATCCACCGCGAAAATCATAGAAAATCAATTTGTCTGAAGTGACTTGTAATGCCATCGAAAACAACCTAACCTTACCTAACCTAACCTAACCACACTGAGATTGTAACATCATCATCTCAATTTAACTCGATTGAAGTATGTAATTTTTCCTGCTATTAATTGGCACATAGCTTGATAAAATATTAAGCATGCTTATAATTGAGTTTGAAATTTGCTAATGATTTGAAAGCAAGCAATTGACTTATAAATAAAATATGTTAAAATCATACGCCTGTATACTTTGAAATAAAATGACTAGAAAACCAAAATAAATATAAAAATGGTATTTGTCTCTTAACAAAACACTTTCATGATAAATTACCGTGTTTATTACTGGTTCAGTAGCGAAGATTGCACTTCGTTCAAGAATGGCTGTACCGAGCCAGCTCGGTACAATCGCCGCTGTACGAAGCCCGTGAATTCCGACTTCCTTCAAAACGGATGTACTAAGCCGACTTTGTACAAAAACGCCTGTTTTTTCTAAAAACTAGACTTTCCAATATCCAAGAAAACAATGGAAGTCTGATATATGTTCCGAAGATACGATGCTCAAAGTTTTGTATCGAAGTCGGAGATTATTAAATTTAGAGTCAACTTGGGGAAAATGCCACATTTTCAATTTTTGTGTATTTGTTCTGTTTGCTGCCTGATTGCATTATCACGAGTGATATCACTTAATTATAGAAAACTGAATTTTTGACATGCCCGTGGTGATTCACAAAAAGTTTCCTACTGAACAGACCGTGAATCTAGTATTATATCACGAAGTACATCATATCTTTCGAAAAATAGTAATCAGAGTGTGCCCAATAAAAAAAATGAGTATTGCATCATGACGCAGTCTTAAGGTTCCGTAAAGATTATGATGATATCGGAGCCATCATATTTATCGGATCTATCACTCCGAGACTTCTTTACAATGAAAAACGTCGTAAAAGTGAAAAGTAAAAGTTTAGATTGAAGACATCCGAACAATAATAACAACGGTATGGTCAAAGGTTTCAATCAAATATCTCAAAAATCACTAAAAAGGCAGAAAGACTAGATATAGTTGGTTCATTAGTGCGCATGCAATTGATTTATATATAATTTTTAAATCATCTTAGCACTTAGATCAAACTCCCTTTGATATTGAAGTCTAGTCATCTTTCAGAATCTCTACCAAAAAACCCTTGAATATATGTCTACAATCTTGTTACAGATATAAGCTGGAATATGTCTCAACAAAACTGAAATTTATTGAAATCAAAATTACCAAATTCCGACACTTTTTATTTACTATTTAATTCCCTAATCCAACCATATCATTATTGACAGATATCCACTGAATCTGAATATCTACTTCATTTGCATCCGTCTTTTTGTCCAGCTAACTATTTCATTGTTGAAGAGGATCGTTTCAATTACTTGTGAATAGTTATTATGGGTCTGAAAATAATATAATTAGCAAAAGATACGGTTTATACTAAATCGTATGAATAGAAGAAATTCCACAACTCTCTACCCTTTTCTTTCAATTAAATGAACCCGTATTAACTCGGAATACAGATCTAAGGAATTGGGTCAACGATAGTGTGCAACAATTTGCTTTCATGGCGAGTGAACCCCTGAACAAACAGTAACATCCTAAATCGTAATAAAACCCTAACCAAACACATTCTTTCGAAACGTTGGACCATTGTGAAAGTGAATTGGGAAATATATATTCGATAGACAAATAAAAGTGAGGTTAAGCAATTACTTCGAATGGTATATATTAAGAAAAAAATTTGGTTAGAACTAATTTTTATTGGAAACTTGATTATTTGAATTTGAGTAATAATAATTTATTATAATCAGGTTTTCAAATAACGTAACATGATAATCACACATCATGTTTTACAAGCTGTATGAATGTGGGGAATCATGTCTTACTATAGATATTATCATAATATATATTATATTAATAGGCAGTCATAGATAACCAAGATATCGTCTTTAGAGACTGAATGTAAACTCTGAGTTAATAGAACTCACCTTCGGTCTCTTTAGATGGTAGCTTGGTATCTGAAACACGTGTCAGAAGTATAATCGTGAATGTTAGTGTAGTAGTGTGAATAGTGTGTTCATTATGAATATCACCAATGGTTCCAGAGATTCTAACTTAACGGAATAACTTTGAGAGAAAATTAGATCGAATAAAATGAAAAGTATGTATGCAACCGTCACACTAAAGATTCGTGTTCAACGGTCTTGATTAAGAATCAATCCGTCTTACAGAAAAATGAAGTTTACATGAAAAAATCAACTTATTTATTAAAATGTTAATCAGGAGATGATCCGAAATCTGAATCATAAGCTACTGATATATAAAGCTATATTAAAGCCAATATGGGCTTACGGTATACAATTATGGAGTGGAGCCAGTTGAAATACTGCAGCGTCTTCATTACCAGGGCTCCAAGGTACCTCGCAAACTTATATTGAACTGGGAAATACATCCAAGTGAAACGTGTGGTGTATTATCTTAAAAAATCATATCTATTAATTTTTTCTGCAAAGAAAAACTGCTTCAGATGAATAGTTCTTCATTTGAAATTATTTTGGAACACAATACACTATTTTTAAGTACAATTAAATTCCGACCAAATAATCCCAAAATCCTTATAGTATCGATTAATTGGTTTTTCCAGCAAATAATAGATACAAATTTCTTACTTCATAATTTCCTTTCAAATTTAAATTCGATTTGAATATTTGCTCACGAACAGAGACTTTTATAAATAAAGAAAATCCCAACGCAAGTTTGCTAAAAATCAAAATGTAGAACATCTTTATACTCTAAGAATGAATAATGGCTTCAAATCTGAGAGGAAATCTATTCAGTAACGGGAAGAGATGGATCGCATATATCTTTCGATTTAAGTGTGTTTGTCTGTTCCGACGATTGGTATCATGAAAATGTAACTAGAGTGTTAGTACACAAAACGCTCCAATAATTGGAGAAATTTCAATTTTTTACATGTAAAAGTTCCAACAAGAATATATTATAATATATCAAAACTTCGAACGACATTCTCTTATATTTCCTCTATTTTTGAAGATAATATACGATCTCATTCCATTATGAAATCTGTGGAATAACACAGGCTAACATAATAAAAAAAATATTTTTTTGGTATAAGTTTCCATATTTGAATTGATCATTTCACTCATTAATGGCTAACAACATTTTTTTCCACGGATGCTATGGAATATTCCACTTTTCTCATTGCTACTATAGGTTTAAAACACAGAATCATTGGTTTCCAAACTTTTGTGCTTCATAGAACAAAATTTTGCTGGATTACTACCAATTTGCAAATCTCGAGACTAAAAGAGTAAAAGAAAACAGCCAATTGATTCCTTGATAAGGTTAATAATTTCATAATAAAATCAACTGTGACTCACAGCACAAGAATCAATCCTCACAATTTTTATTTAGAAAACTTCCTATTCGGTGTGGTGAGAATGAATATAGTATATTTTCTTGCGTTGTAGGTATTTCTTCAAATATATAAATTATTACACCATTAATTATTGTTATAACCGTCAATATATTATAAAACTCCAACACTTATGTATAACTTAATGTAACTTCTGTATTCAGATGACAAAGAGGTAGTCTAAGATCTCACCGCTAGTATCTGTTTTTTTGATGGAATTAATGGAATCTTGAGGATGTATGGAATGGATTAAGGATAAGTTGCCTCGTAAAAATTAGCCGCAATTACCTGTAATTAATTTG
This sequence comes from Diorhabda elongata, assembly GCA_026230145.1. Lineage (NCBI taxonomy): Eukaryota > Metazoa > Arthropoda > Insecta > Coleoptera > Chrysomelidae > Diorhabda > Diorhabda elongata. Next base: position 9,162,436 of record CM047929.1, read on the forward strand.
AATGTCATTAATATACTAATATGAATTGCAGCTATATGGTTTTTCAGTCGATCTTTCAACATTTGAAAGAAAATGATGTCACAAATCAAAATAAAAATGTTGTCAGCTCTCAGTCGTCCGCAGCATTAGGGTTGCCAGGTGTAAGCAGATATATTATAATTAATTAACTGCATTCACCGTTTTTTTTTTTTGGAGTTTACTCCTTAAGAATCGATTTGCATATATAAGGGGCCCAGTATGAGAAAAATGTGAGGAGTAAAATCTATCGATGAATGACCTCGTTACGTTTTTGGTGCGCATCCTATGATGCGCAACTTTCTAATTTGTCAGTGTCAACATACTTATATTGCTGTCATTGTGAAGTTTTATTATCATTGTGTTCCGCTAAAGTGAACTGAAAGTATTTTCAAATAACTGTGGCAGAAAGAGGTGTAGTTGATATTGCCGGAACATCTAACAAACACGTGGTTGCAAGGTACGTTATAATTCATGTATTATATGTATGAGCATGTGAAATTTGTATTTATTAAATATTGTAATAATTATCGATGTAGTTCATATAAATATATATTTGAAAACAACACATAAAATTAGATAATCAACCCAATATGAATTATCGAGCGCATCCACATAAAATAAAAAATTTCTAACCTAACCAAAAATTAATTTTTTTGTCGATGTCTATAAATTCTTCCACGTTATTATGATTTATTTTATAAATAATTTTTAAATATTAACAACTGTAGTCAATAATTCGATAATATTATCAGAAAAATCGACAATATTTTTTCATTATAATAATGTTTTTATATAATTTTCTTTCGAAAAGTTATTTTTTAGTTTATTTAAATAACTTTCATGTACTATTTATTATTGTATGTGAAAGATTTAGTGACATAATTATCCTTTTATAACCATTTTTGTTAATTATTAAGATAATATTATATTTTAAATAAAAAATTAATTATAATAATTTAAAAAAAATGTTTATAGAAACCTTTTTTTATCAATTTTTTTAAAGTCGGCTTAAATATTTATAATTATGCATTTACAAATTTTCTAATTTTTTTTTAAATTTTTTGACTAGGAAAAAATCTAAACCTCCAAAAACTCCAGCCGAGAGACAGCGAGCTTACATATTAAAAAAAAATCAATGAAGGAAGCCCAAAATATTCTGGCAATCAACCAATCTTTTTTAAGTTAAATAAACTCTTTTTGCGTCTGGTTAGACTATCGCACTTAAGGAGTAAACTCCAGTCGTGCGTCGGAGCTGACACACACACACACACACACACACACACACACACACACACACACACACACACACACAATTTTTTATTTTTATGCACAATTAAAGTTTTATATACATTGAACATGAAAATCCATGGTTGCCAGTTGCACAATGGCCGCAAACAGAGGTTACCATGATTTTTGTGAACGACTCTCGCCACAGGTAAGTGGAAGCGCAAGGGAGAAGATGCACGGATTGTTACGTGCAATGAATAAGGACAAAGCTTGGCAACTGCGACACTTATACAGTTTATGTGCAGTCTAGTCATTTCTTAGTTTCATTTCATTATGCTCAAAAATTCATGTTTAATGAATAATAAATGAAAACATAATAAAACTCAATTTTCACATTAATACGATCAATTGAACCATCGTTGCCATCGACTTGTAAATCGGTGCACTGTCTTTGTGATTTTTTTTTTTGGATATATGAGGCCGTTTCTCCTTGATTCTTGCATTCAAAAGATCCAAGAACTCTATGTAGTATTTGCTATTGATTGTATCTCCCTTCTGGAGATTGTCGATGAACAATATTCAATGCGCATCTCAAAATACTGAAGCCATAACTTTCCCAGCTGACTGTTGTGCCTTTGGACGCTTCGGGCGTGGTTTACCGGCTGTAGTCCACTCAGATGATGATCGTTATGATTCTGGAGTGAAGTGATGGATCCATTGTCATATATCGACGCAAAAAATCTAATTAATCGTGTGTAAACATGGGCAAACACTGCTCTGAATCAACTCGTTTTTTTTTCGACTGTCAGTAAACCGGTTCATGCACCATTGTAACCAAGTAAAGCACATACAAGTAAGAATGTAGATTAGTTACGTGACAAAATATTCAAGAGTAATAGTCAATATTAAGTAGTAGAAACAATGATTGAATTTAATGATATATAATAAATATGGAAAATCAGACGTTTTCAAGGATAGGGACATCTAAATTTGAACGATGATCTACACAATAAAACCATGAGTGTAAATATGGTACAACAACATCAAAAATTGTTTCGTTTTTTGAATTAATTCCAATATGATAATCAATCTTCTTTTATGTACAGAGAAGACGGTAGTCAGATAACCAATATGAGGAAGTAATTCATCACAAGCTAATTCATTGTCCTTTTAAACACCGTTCAAATGATTTATGGTCATCTGATTTGTCATCGATAACGTTCGTGTATGGATAATTGATCGGATACTATCCCAATATTTGTAAAGCTAAGATTGATAGATATGAAACAAAATATTAACCACTCAATATCGCAAAATTATGAAGATATTAATTAAAATTATACGGTTGTATATTAGATATTAGTCTAATCATTAAAATTACCGGAAACTTGTTATATATCATTGGTTGGATAATAGAAACATTGAACACAGTTGAAATCTTAGGAACCTTGGTAATATTCAAACTGAACACGATGTTCACACTACCACTAAGGGCAAACTGAGACACTTTGTTCATGAAACAATGTCAATCTACATCCCTTCTTATCTTGAATGATCTATCCATTAAATCCAATAAGACATTCCTGAGTTTGTCGGCGTAATCTTTCGCTATAACCCTATACAACTTTTGAGCTCTAGATGGTTTAAGATTTTGCGTCCGTCTAAAAGTGATTTCCGGACGACGCGACGATTTAAGAACGCCTCTAATCAATACCGACTAGCTAATCGTTTTTCGTGCAAAAAGATATGAGGCATATGGTTTTCTTCACAGTAGTTAAAAACACATTTTCGTAGAAACTATTTGGCTAGAGGTTAACCTACCTCGGCTAGTCGTATGAATCGGGACACCAATTCCGCTTAATTTTCTGTATTCAACACCGTTTTTATTCCAAATGGCTGGTTTTTATCAATCTTTTCACTCATTTAACAACTTAAAGTTGTTCTAGATATGGTGAATCGGAGTTTTTTGACTTTCCATTTTGAATGGCCAATAAAGTTTGTTAAAGATTTTTTATTGTGATCGCGAACCCTTGCTGTTGTTGTGGTTAGGGCTCTCTCGACCATCACAAAAGCGCTTACATCACTCAAAAACACTCGAACGAGGTAGATAATAGTACCCGTACGCCTATTGCAACAATTTATAGAACTCAGTCAAAGGTTTTTCCAATTTAACGAGAAATTTGAGATTGATACGTTGCTCCATTTTTTCGTCACACGGTTTTCGGCATGAGAAAAAAACACGTTCGTTTCAAACCGCTACTGCGCAAATACTATAGCAGTGACGGAAGCGTCTTTTGGGAAGTGCTTAGACAAGGTATCTAGATACCCAAAGCATTACTCGTTTTTCATCCCAACCGTCTAAGGCGCCCTCTAGGTGCGCAGTTTCGTTATTTAATAGCCAGACCTCGTATAGTATATCGTATATCCAAGTAATTGACCAGAACCAACATCTCCATAAACATTTTATTGTCTTCAAAAACCTAGAAGTATCTACTTCTTCATGAAATGTTTTTAGTACGTCCAAGATAGATTATAGTTTTGTCAAATCAGTGTCTTGATTGATGATAAATTATTAAAAGTTTGATGAAAGAGTCAGATATATGTATATTCCAGTAAACATTTTAGAATGTTACAATCAAGATTGAGAAGTAGATTCTTATGCTGTCCTTCAGTTATTTTATAGTGAATTGAAATTATTTTGGACTTTTCAAAATGTTAATTAGTAGAAAAAGAATGGACAAATTTGAGAAAATAATTGCAACAATGTAAAAAGGCTCTTGTAGGAATAAGTATATTAGTTGAGCTCTGATTGGAGTTTTATCGATTCAAATTTTAGCTTTATAAGTTTGGAAACCTTGATATAATTATTAATTCCGCAGTATAACCAAATGTGATAAACTAGTTCACTAGTTCACAAATATTCCGGTGATAAGAGAAAGACTTCAATTTAAGTTGACCCGGTTCGATAATTACTAACATTAGGGTGTAGATGTTTCACCATTACGTGCGCAGTTTCCATTTACAAAACTTCATACAACTCCACTTATAAGGGATCTAGTTATGTCATAAATCTGAAAGAAGCCAACTCAATTTGCAATTTTAATAAGTTCAAAAACTATTGGCAATAACTTATACACCATATATACGGAGCAATAGAATTCCATATCTTGAAATGGTTTGAGGGTCATATTCTGCGTATACAAAATATTTTGTTAATAAACTAGCCTACATTAAAATTAAGAAGTTTGATATAAAATTTTTGATGAATTATTGGGTTCTCATATTTTATATTTGTAAATTAGTGTCGCCGAATATTGTATTCCACAAATACTTTATAATTAATTTCTCTCACAATGATTTCCTTGCTTTCCACCATTCCCACAATTCTTCAAACAATAATCATAATTATCCATCCATGTTACTACACACAACAGAATTATAATAAAAAAGAAATTCATGAGAACACACCTCAAATTTGGAACCATATATATATATATATATATATATATATATATATATATATATATATATATATATATATATATATATATATAGAGAGAGAGAGAGAGAAATTGTGACTGTATGGACATCATTACAAACTAGATATAAATTAATAGTAACTGAAAACTACCACTGATTTTGTTAGTCTGGGTTATCATGATGTAAAAAGTTGATGGTATTGTATGCAATCAGAATGTTGAAACCATATTTGGAATAATTCACTTGATACTGTTTAATGTAATAAAACGTTCATTATCTCCTATATAAAGTTATTGTTTTCCTACTTTTTTCATGGAATTGTATAACAAATCACCACTCGTGAATTCATCTGATAGGTAACTCTTCCATTCCATAGTTCAAGCTCATGGTATTAACTCCAAAACTATTTAAAATATTGGAATATTTCTCACTTTCAAATTCAAAAGTATGTTATGATCGGTAACCACCCTTTGAAGCTTTTTTCCTATAGTGCTGATTAGGGGTAACTAACCCTTAGGAAAAAATTATCTACTTGACCTAACACTATCAGCCAGCCTTCAATCTGCAATCGATACACTATCAAGATGCTGGTAACTCTCTTCGGTTCCGGAAGAAAATGGTGCAAATCTGAGAGAGATAAACGTTTTTTTCCACCTTTTTGCCGTGAAATCGGGCCCTTACTAGTATTCGATCCCAAAAAGAGCTGAGATAAACGCGAGGAGTGGCTATGAGTGGCTGGACAGTCAAAAGAAGACTTAACGAAGTTAACGTTGAGCCGAAAAGGTCAGCTACTGCCCCCAAATTAACCCCAGCCTAGCGAGCGGCCCCCGTACCATTTTCCAGAGAACACGTTAGGACTGCCGAACAATGGGGATCCTACGAAAGTAGAGTGTGTACAGTAAACCTGGAAAAAGATTTGTGCATTATTTAAAAAAATCGTGGTTTTTGAAGGAGGTTTTGGATGGTTTGACCAAGTATTTCAATGGAAGCAAAAACAAAGTTGGTTTTTATAGAAACTAGTGTTGAGAGGTTTAACGGCGAACCAATACACAGAAGAAATTTAAATGAATAATGTCGTTTTCTAAGAAAGTTTCATCGCTAGATGCTAGAATTTCAACCTAATGCAAGATAATGCCCGTCTACATTCTGTATGCTCTGAAAAACAACATTTACAGACTTACATGGAATGAACTTAAGAGAGAAATTTGGGTTGAAAAACCTGCACCAGCTACTAAATGGGACCTCAAAATTGTGTTCACTGAAGATCAATCCCTTTTTCGTTATTTAAGATTCATTTTCGGTTAATATATTTCCATCATCATCATTTCCACCAGAAAATTTATTCCAAAACAACATAGACCACTCATTATACAGCTTAAACTAATAACTTTACATGCTGAAATTAGGAAAAACTTGGCAGGTTGATATTTTTTGCTATAGACTTTCAACCGCGAGCGTGCCTCAAGTCGTACGCAGGGCTGTTCTTCATTCATTTCATTATGTACCGTCAGCCTAGTCTTTAAAATCGAGTATATCAATCACAAGAACAAAGAGAGTTCTTAGAAAAAGAAGTTACTTCAATGATTTTTCTCTATTTTATGAATTCCTTATATGTTTAAGTGGATTGTTCTCTTGATTCTTCGGGTTTCGGGAACCAATTGGAAAAAAGTCTATACAAACTTATAAATCGAGATATCAGTAATTAGTAGACGTGCTACTTTCTGTTTGCAACTAAGTCTGACGATCATGGATTTAGATTCTAAAAATAAGAAGCATGCCGTGGGTTCCGAAAAAGAATTATTCAATACAATATCTAGTAGGAAGTTTTAATTATCATAGAGTCGTGAGAAACCCTCTTAACTCTATTTTGAAGACTAGTCATTCATATTAAGCACACGTACAGTGAATCTTGATAAAGTAGGACTTAACAAACCTTGTTCTCAACAAAAATCGAAAACAATTACGTTATAATGATTCATGAAGTATTTCTATGAACTATTTTATCGGATAAATAAATACTGTCTTTCAAGATTCCTTGTACAAATAGATAGTATTTGTTCATATTGTAATATTAATCTTATAAACAGGTGATGCGAATGAAACATTAGAAATTGAAGGAACAAACAAACTGTTTAGAGTTTGTATTCACTACTAGGTCAAATACACAAACCAGCTGTAAAGACAAATACGGTTATCATAATATTGATAAATGTTTAATTTATAGTTCGACGGAACTAGCGCATCTCACTACTTAGTTTGATATTCAATGTAATTTATGTACTAGACAAATGACGCCTTTCTCATGTCAACTAATATGTCCTCACAACTGGAATATCGTTATAAACAGCTTTTCTCCATATGTAATTAGCGAATATAAGATAATATGTGAACAGTAACTTTCATATGTGCATGATGTGCCTGCACAACTCATGTGCATATATTTTTAGTTCTCTGGCAATAAGGATAAATCTACTGTTAGTATTCAACTGAAAGAATTGAGTGAATCAAATTTTTTATTACAACTTTAGTGTTATACCTGTCCTGCCCTTTGTATAGAATTTCTGATACGTCTATTAATTGATTGTTCTCTTTGACCACGAAAGAATCTCTGGAGACGTTCACTCCCAAATAACCTACTGTATCGAAAATATCTATGGAATGGATATAAAGTGACAAAACCAATTTTCAATAGTTACCGGGATTCCGTTCACTATTTCAATTCAAATCCTGCTGTAATTCTAGTGTATACGTCGTCAGAATAACCTGATAAGGAATACTCCTCGTTCCAAAGGTAATCCTGAAGAGTTTCTTGTCGATATAATCAGGAAAGCCTTAAGAAAAATGTATTGCAAATGAGCTTATCACGATATATTCCTACTATGGATTTTTTCAGGATAACTTGATAAGAAACATTTTTGTCTTCAGTAACAATATCCTTGGTGGCTCCTTGTATAAACCTTATAAAATGTTAGTTTATTTTGAACAGGTTTATCCTGAAGAACCTCTAGCTTGGATTGCCCTAAGTTAATCTTGTTGTAACTTGATAAGATCATTATCATGTTTAAAGGTAATCAGGAAAAAATTGTGATACGGTAACTACAGTACATTGATTTCTTCTCAAGCAGGAAGTTATTTGAAGGACTGGTAGGCGATATTAGCCAACAAAACTCAATTTTAGAGCTACTTTATGATCATTTCAGAGAGCAACAGCGCTATTACGAAGTTATCATCATCATGTCGTTTCTTCATTCTTTTCTGTTTATGCATTTGGCTTTCCAATCTACTATTCTAAGGATTCTGGTATCTTCAATTTGGTTTGTCCAGGTATTTCTTGATCTGCCTCTGCCTTTTGGCCATAGAGGTAACGATTATGTTATCCTCCTTACCATTTCTATAAGTTTACTTCTCATGATGTGTCCTGTCCAATTTAGTTTTCGTGTTTTTACATACTTTATTATATTCCTCCTCTCAGTTATTCTACCATTTCTCTATTTTCTCTCTCCATCTCCTGTAATATGTAGTCCGAGTATATTTCTCAGAATATTTCTCTCGATTATCTTCAGGTCGTCTTCTTTTTTTACTTATGACTGTTCATATATTTTTATTTTGTTCTTTTCACTAATATTCCTGCGTTTTAATAACTTTTTATTTTCTGCAAATGTCCAATATCCTTTTGTATTCTCTCTTTTTTTCTTAAAATCTGTGTCCTATATACAGTTACGAATACTTATATCTGTGCCTTTAGGTGATTCATTTCTCTCTCATTTTGTTTTGATATCTTCATTTATTCGGTTTTTCTTTGGTCCATTTCCAGACCGACTTTTACTGCTTTTGTTTTCAAATTTATGATTGCTTTAATCAGATTTCTACTGTATCAGCCAATATTGTTATGTCGTCTGCTTGTATTTTGTTTTTCATAATATTTTTATTATTTAATTTTGCTTTTCTCATTACGCTCTCTAAAATCATATTAAAAAGGATTGAAGAAATCGATTTTGAGTTAATACACGATTTTCAATCGCTTTATTCTCACGAATTTTAAAAATAACTAGAGGAACTTTGCTCTCCGGAATAAATTATAATAATAGGAATGAGAAAAATGAATGATGATAGTTCTAACATTCCTCTTTATCGCCTTTTTTGTGCATAGGTATCATCCAGTATATCTCTCCTCTGGGATCTAGTTTTGTTTCCGGATTGTCTCAATAAGATGATGAATTTCTAAGTGATAGTTTTCTAATAATCATAAATATACCAACATCATATTTGATTGTTCAGAAAATGAAAAGAATAAAATTCTGAGGATAAAAAAATCTCATTCACATATTATGGCCATGGAAGAATTATATTTGGTCAAGTTATTCGATAAGTAACATCGGGAAAGATAGTTTAAGAACTTGTTTATAAGGAACAACAATGGGTTTTGTATTAACTGAATTTTTTTTAAACGTAAAATACTTATGGATTAAAAGCGAACAGGATGATAATAATCTGTAGAGGATGTTTATAAATAATACTAAAGCATTATAACTAGCGTTATAAATTCTTCCATATTTGAACTGCTACTCAGAAACTGTAAATTTTCCCTGTATGTTTTCTTGTTTTCACTGTTCACGGTGGAACTAAAGAGCTTTAGTATAACAATAGGCTCCCAGAGAACATTCTCTACTATAACAATACTTAACAGTATCTAAAAGGATTTTCGGATTTTCTAGAAAGAAAACCAGAATAACCACAAATCCCTAGGTATTAATGTCTACAAAATGCTTTAAACATCCGTTTTCAAATAGAAATCGAATTTCAATTCGATCATACATGTTTTTAGCTAACAATTCATAGTCTTCCTACGTTTATGCCGTTCCGGAATGAACTATTCAACTGAGTTGTGATTGTAGATAGAGGTATTACAAAAATAACATTTAAGAATACTTTCAAATATGAAAATGTGAATAAAATGGATCCCATCTCAGATTTCATGGACAAAATTAAGTGAAATCTAGTTAAAGGAAAACTAAAATTCTCTCAATGTTTCGTTATTTCTCAACAGGTTCAGTTGCGTGTGGAAAGAATCAATGTCAAGCATGGACAATCCTGAATTTAGAATGATTCCCCAGAGATTGAGTTAACACTTGACTCTCTATCTCTTTATTTTTACGAATTATATATATAATGATTCAGAAAGGAATCAGAAAAATGAATGTGGTAATATCGTTATTTATGTTCATCCGGAACATTCTGTACTCTGAATAAAATTTGTAAACGCCTAAAAAAATCACTGTTGTAATTTGATAAAATTAGAGCAGAACTTTCAGAATTCCAAGTGATAATTCACAAGAGATAAAAAATTTCCTATTTCTTCTTATCAAATTTGTTTTTAATTCATTAATTCATTTACAAATAATTGATTGCTCCAGCACATATTCGACGACTAATACAACGTTTTCGACCTTACAAAGAAATAAAACATTTTTTCCTTAATTAACTTCATATTTCAACGTAATTATCTTTTAGGATGTTTTCTCCTCAAAATAGATTTTCAGGTATGGGTAAAGTCTCTCTTCTACAAGTGGAGTTTCAAAGTTTGGAAACAGACAAGTGGCTGGATGCTAGATCTGATGAATAAGTTGGTTGGTCAACCAATGTGATTTGAAAATCTAGAATTTTAGTCATTGCAATTATCAAATTATGATAGAAAACTAATCATATTTTCACTGTCGTATCCCTCATCTTAATTCCATTGTTATCCAGAACCTTTTGGTGAACTTTTTATCGCTGATTATAGCAACTTTTACCGTGGCAGTTTCTAATTTGTCTTCCATGTACGTAGATGTATCACCTTCCAAAACCAAGCTTGATATCCAATTTTTTAGATTAGAAAGTGAGTGACAAAAAGGCTGAAACTTCTATGAATATTTCTCAACATACGTGCAAATATATTCCCCAACTTAGTTTGATAATTGTTAACATCCCTTGTAGCTGATTTATCAGCGAACAGAAAGATTTGAATTTATTTCTGATCAAGTTTTTGGATATGGAATTTCAATATTGTTCATCGAAACCAGTTAATAATTCTTCCAGCTTCATGATGAATCTATGATTGAAGAATATGTGATATATAACTAAAGAAGTAATCGGACAATGTAAGACCTTTTCTAGGAAGCCTAAAGATGCAAGAAGGACTTCATAGCAACAGAAATATATGTAATAATCATTGGAATTATTCATATGAGAATTATTATGGATATAGAAAAATCGACTTTCTCAACATAACTGGATAAAGGGCAGAAACAATAACAAAATACGTGAATATATTCGGAAAGAGTGCTTGCTTTATTTTGGCCTGATATTAATATTGTATTTTTGAAAATACAACAGAACATAAAATTTTCCAGTATTTTTGGTGAAGTGTAGTGGCGAAGCGTAGGAATGAAGTCCTCAGAAAAAATGTCGTTTGTGAGATAGAGTTAGGTTGATAAGATAATTCTAGGATCAACGTGTCCCTAGTTGTAGGAACCTTCGTTTCGGTAACCAAGTTATCGTCTTCAGAAACTACTCACCTTCAGTCTCTGAGGACGATTACTTGGTTTTCGAAACGCGAGTCTAACAGTGTAATTGTGATTGTTGGTATGGTGGTAGTGTAAACAGGGTGTTCAGTATGAATATCACCAATATCTCCAAATTCCAACTTAGTAATAATTAGCTGAAATAAAATATCAACCACGTATAAAGGAAATTGAGTCTGTTCTTTTCAGAATCAACTCGAACATTACGCGGCTAATAAGAAATTCTAACAACTTGAGAAGTCAACGCACCCAATTGTAATCAAGGAAGTTAATTGAGGTATATAGTCAAAGAGAAGGTGAACGAACTAATCTAACTTTTAATCAACTTCTGTATTTGCAGTACCAATAATTATAATATTGAATTATAACATATATAAATCGTTTCAATCTTCTTGATACTAACATTAATGCATTTTTTGAAAAAATCCTAATATATCATTTCTTAAAAAAATACTTACACAAAAAATAAATCTAGTTCTCACATTGTCTTGAAATAAGAGAAGTACCAACATAAGGGGCAGACATTTGGTTCTCAATTGCCAATGTGGAAATTGTTTCCAAAAAGAATGAGAAAAATAAAAAAAAACGGGAAGATTACTGGTAAACAATACCTTGAAAATCTAAAATGAATAAGCAACAAAAAATAAGCTCACATCCTTAGTTCATGCTTACACTGGGAAACAAACATATTATTGAGTGTATCATTACCTCACTTCTCTGGAGTCAGTTTTCTATTCTAGATATAAAAATCTAACAGGGTTAAATCTAGTATATGGCTGGCCAGCTATTGTTACTTTTTATCTAATAATTTCGTCTGAGAATATATTTCTCAAATTATCTGTCACATTCGGAGCTAATGGGTTGAATCAACTTGTTGGAATACTTGAATATGTTTAAGCTGTCTCATTTTTATCATTGAGCATTGAAAATTATCATCTATGATGATTGCCCAATATTCATATATTCATAATATATTCAAAAAGGATTTATATGAACTGTGTTATTTTCTATGGAAATACTTGACGTTGTATGCTCTTTATTATGGCATGAAATTAATGTTTAATTTTCTTCCAAATCATTCAGATCCTATTATACATTTTATCAACAACCAAAGTGTAGTTTCCTTTACCATCAATGAATATATCGATGTTTGCATCTGCTTTTCAGGATGTTCCAAAGATATTGAAGTAGGATATTACTTTCTCATTTCCCTATCCAATTTGTCCCACAACAACTCAATCGGGTTAAGGTCGAGCGACTGTGATGATCAAATTATTACTTTCAAGTCATTATTTCCTTGTACTTCATTCAAGAACTCGTGGAATAATTGCCATACTGGAAGATGAATTTTGTGCTAATCAGGTGCTTTCCAGAACATAATACGTCATTCATTGATTCCTAACAAGCCCAAACCATCTTTCGGGATGACACGTGGATCTAACATCCGTTTTTCTTTTGACCTGTGCCCAAACACTGTTCTCTTAGCCTCAACAACCTCAAAATTCTACTTTTCACTCCATAAAACTCTCTACCTCTGTTCATACCTTTCAATTTCCATGTTTTCTGTCCACTGCAAACATTTAATTTTATTTTGACGTCTTAAAGCAGGTGTCTCCACTGCCACCCTGCCAAAAAACTAGCATATCTCAATATCAATTTCACTTCAGATGTACTGAAAGGCAGATCCCTAGATTCATTGATCTGAGCTGCTACCTCTGGATCCGTAAGTCGTCGATCACATTTACCGATCAATACAATATATATTTAGTGGTTGAGGTTTTTCGAGGCCAAGTTTTTATCGCCAAAGCTTTTGAGGGATACATATTTCTTGACGTTATAGTCGACGGTAGTTATTATTATTACTTATTATTACCCACTTGGATTGGACGATAACTATTAGTTTTGTGCTCCTTACACAACACATAGATTTTTTCATCAATGCATCTAGAATCTGTATTATCTGCAGAAATTTCTTTTCCCTCACCCTGAACTTAGTTTCTCGCATTCTATTAGGAATAAGGAAATTGTTCTCTAAGAAATATTGCTTGAAATCGTATATAGTATGTACTTAATTATGTGAAATATCTAATGTCTTTAGCAAGTCCAAGATTGATTTCGAATTCCCTTCAATATATTCTGAGCTACTTATAATTATGTATTTCTTCTATTTCCATTTTCTTATTGTGTAATTCCGTCTTTAGTAGTCTCTTCCATCTTCTTCTATATCTGATTTATTCTCTAGCAAATTAATCAATTTTTTGACCCATATTTCATAGACTACTTATATTAGTTTGTCTGCTATTCGCTGTCTTTTATAGGAGGCTCCTTGCTTCAGTACTCCAGACACTTCAGTGCCATCTTCATCTTCTACATTTTTGTCTGTTTGAATGAAGTTTTTCTCAGTTTTCATTCAGTGGTTAGTATACAAAAATAACTAATAAGTGTTGATATCCAGACTCATATATCTCATTTTTTAATTGTTGTTTCATAGTAAAAAACTGCTTCTCAGGGGCTTTTATAAATATAAAACTTGATATAATTTTAAGTCGAATTTTTCAAGGAAAAATTAGACTATTACGGTAGGCATGACTAGAGACACGATTATGATGGTTTTTCGAATGTCTGTAGTTTATATATATACCTATCTATATATCTATTTAAGCTACAATTCTTATTTTCGTCTCTCGAGCAATTGCTATGGGTCCGATTTGGTTCAAAATTAGCATACATGGCTTTTTTGGCGGCGGATTGATGTTATTAGAGTTTGGTTGAAAACAAATGAATATTTCGAGGGGTCGCAGTGCAAAAAAGTGATTTTCGACCTTTGTTCACCTCTGCGGGTCAAACGAAAAGCGACTGAATAATGAAATTTCACATGTAGGTTCAATTATTTGCGAGATGTCTAAGGTCGAAACTTTCCATCTCCACCCCTCTCCATTTTATAGTCATTTTTGTTATATTTTCTTATTTTTTTGCAAGAAAAAGTTTAACTAGAGGGTTCGAACTTCGCATGCAAATAGGGGTGATGTTGAAGAATTGTCTTTCTCAAGTTCAAAGTTTTCTTCTTCAGTTCTTCTAGCACAAAACGCCCGAAATCATTTTCATCGTTGTAATTGTTGAACTGGACCGCCTCCTATTCAATAAATAATACGAGTATGATCGTTGCTAGGATGATTTTTTTCACTTCCCATTTCCGAAATTTCTTGTCATTATGACAATTTTTTGTTTGTTGTCAATTGGAAATGATCAAGAGGGTTCGAGACCACCAAGTCTATTGAAATTATGAATTTTCATTCGAGAGAGAGAGAGTTAATTTGTGAAATGAAAAGTTATTGAGGAATAGCAAAATATTTCATATAGAGAAATAAGATTGAGAATTGATATCATTTTCAAGAAATTCATTTTATGGAAATATTTGTTTGTGTATTAGTTAAATTCTTCATTCAACGAAAAATTCGACTTTCGTGATGGAGCTCTGCTGCTCATGACTTTTTTTGTTATTGGAATAATGCATATTTGAAGTTTTGTATTTGGATGTTTATCATGATTTTCAATATAAACTACTTAAACCAATGTTTAGTTTTCAATTATATGAGAGAGAGATGCCCTATTATAGATAATTGCAAGTAAGGTATGTACCCGTATTTTTAAAAATGGAATATTTTATATTTTATGCTGACACATAGTTGAAGTAACAGGCTCCTTCCTATTTCAATCAAAGAGCAATGTGATTAGACTAGTTTTAAATCTGTAGTAGTTCACTTTATATGTTAATAGATGAATCCAGTCACAGAAAAGTTTATATCGCTCCCAATATAAATATAACCGACGTCTATAAATCCAAATACATTATGTTATCTTCAATGCTGTCAAGGAATACTGAAGATTTCCGTTCTTTTCTGTGTTTCAAAATCATTTACCTATCTTTTTTACTTCACGAAGATAGAGGCATTGAAATATGAGCATTTCTCTGTTTGCAGTCTCTACAGTTCTATGACCTTTCTTGTTTTATACGGAATATTCTCCCTCGGGTTATCGTTTGCATGTATATGAAGGATAATTGCGTTGAGTAAGTGGGAGGACGTGTGTTGCATCAGGTGACATTTTAAAAATCATAAAAATGTAAACGTAGATATGATATATAAAAACTTTCCCCAGCCAACATTTCCATTATAGTGATGACAACTCAATCGAATACAGCGCTATGCTCAAATTATCGCATAATCATCCTCTTAGTATCAATAAACATGACAATATTGAACTTCTTAGGAGTTGTAATGTTAATAAGTACAGAAATGCAAAATTCAGGAGGAGGAAAAAGTATATAACCTCATTCGGTTGCGCGTCAACTCAAAGTTATCTCTTGAAGGTAACTTCATATAACAAGATTCAGATATAGCATGCAAAGAATTGTTCCTATGAAGTAGTTGTGCAAAATCTTAAATATATCGGCTATACAAGAACAGATCAATAAGTAAGCAATCCTAACATAGTTTAATGATACTATAATCAGCACTAATCAGTTGTGTTTCCCGCTCTTCACTTTCTTACAACCCCCAATGTGAGCATTTTAGCAATCTCTTTGACTCTTTTGATTTAAACCTCTTTTCTTCACTAGGCAATGGGTTTTTTTGGTCTTGGCGATTCTTGATCACCAGCATTCATAGTTTTTTTCTTCGGTAACTTCTTTGCTACACTTAAAAAATCAATAGTTGCTATATTTTCTTTTTTGTTATTCTTTCATAAAGAATATGGGAATTCATCATTGCTGTCACAAATAACAGCTCAGAACGGGCCTAAGAACCGCACACAAAAAACTTTTTTCGCACTTTTCATTTCAAATAATTTCTTCCTCTACTTTTCTTTGGATTTACACCGCATATGGATTGTAAAAAAAATTGGGCCCAGAGAAAAGTTTATCAATTTTGGTTGTTGCTTAACATGTTAACATAGTTTGGTGATAATATAATCAAAAGCTATCAGAGGTGTTTTCTACTTTTTACTTTTCGGTAACTGCCCTTATGTAAGCCAATCAAAGATAAACCTTTTCATTCGTATGTTTCGATTTTTAGATAACATCAAACTTTTTCGAAAGTTTTTGGAAAAAAATATCCGAGTTTTTAGGGTTTATTTAGAATTCAAACACAAAATAAAAATTTCGATTTTAACAATGTTTCCAAACATAAAAACGAAATGAATGAATACAAATTCACGACATGATTGTAGTTGGACCAATAATGTCCTAATTAACGTATGCTGTAATAAATTTTACACAAAATTTGAAAGTTTGAGAATAGGGTGTTTTGGTTAGGTTAGGTGTATTTTGGTTTGATATTTCGATAAGCCTGACATAGTTCGCATTTTTCAAAATCAAAATATTTCACACCGAAGCGTGTACCATGCTTTAGCCGAATGTTAAGGAGGAATACTTTGTAGAAAGTGAAAAATTTTTTCACTCGACGAAGACCAGAAAGATTGGTATGGAAAGCAGAAGATGGACTTGGGGTTCTCGTGAAAAAATCAGCGTGTGAGTAACCATAGTTCAAACAGTATGGTATTGTGGGAATTAGCAAGATATGTTCAAAGCACCGAAAAGGAAAAAATATCCCAAACAATTTAGCATGAGTACCAAGATAGTATCGTCAACTTAGGAGGATAAATTTTGCGGATGAAAGAGTCATTATTACAGACTTGCCTATTCGAAAGTCAAAGCAAACGTTAGTTTTCTTACGAAAAATATAAAAGTTCAAAAAAAATGTAAAATATGAAGAAAAAGCATAAGCATCTCAAGATGTTCGCAGAAAATTACACCTGGTTGAGAAGCAGGGGCACCTCCATTTAGTTTGAGTTAATAACTTCAATCTTTACTAAGCCATTATGATTACCAAAATGTGGTGATTTATTTATTACCCGGAGAAAGTCAAACTAGGAATATACAAACGAATTCGAAGTAAAACTTGAGTAAAACTAGTCGCGATTTGGAAATATGCCTTACATGTCCTCTAAATGATACTTCTTGAAGGTACCGATGACCTCTAATACTTGTCTATCAGCTAAAAAGTCGAAAAAAACGTGAGATATTCTTCATGAGTATGGAGAGGTGCCTTTGAACACCAGAAATTTGTAGACCTACTTCTGGAATAATTCATACTATTATAAATACGTCGTAAGGAACAGAAAAAATTTAATATGAGATGACGACTCGGACTATCAAGATTCGTTACATAAAAACTTATTTTCATGGTACTTTTTAATTATTATCTGTTAATGTGGGAATCACTTAATAAGAGATCTGTTTCGAATTCACTACTTCTTGCTAGAATGAGAAAGCTTAATCTAGATATTCGGAACGTTCAAAATTATTTCAATACTGATATGACTAATCATTTTAGTACTATTTCACATTATGAAAAAACAAAATTTATTGATTTATTTAGAGGAACTGCTCTATCTTACTTTCATATATCCATATATATTAACACATGATTTAACTTATAAGCATTATTTGTATGAAAGGTTTTCTTCGCTAGTAACAAAGCTGAGAATATATACTGAGCATATCTAACCTCTTTGACCGTCATCAACCATTGTTTGAAATTAGTATTGCATGTGCACATCTGTAAATTATTTTATGAGAGAATGAGATAACCATAAACGTTACTTATGAGAAAGATAACTTTCTGGAAACAAATCCAACTCTCACAATTGTAGACGTACTTTCTGTTTGTGATTTGTCTCAGAATGTCAATTCTCATCGCAATAACTTTCCATATTTTTCATACAGAAAGGAAGTGGTGAGTTTCTAGATATTTCAAAATATACAAATCTTTGGAGATAATTCTCAATCTTATTTTTGAGGACATAAAATTATATTATGCGCTTCCTGAAACTTCAAAAAATGATTACATAACTTCATCTTCCACTATACTTGATATCAACCTTTGCGGAAAGAACTCTAAAGAAAATGTGAGTAAAGTGAGTTAACTCAACTTTCCTCTACCAGTATGCAAATTATATTCGGTAAGTTTGATACCAAGAAGTGTCGACAGGGAGAAATATATTGTTCTAGCATGAAATAGTTTTTATAAAATTTCAAGGGTTTAAGTAAATGAATAAACCTTTATGTTTTGAATAATTGGGGTACTCGTAAAATAGATTTTAGCATCCGTAATCCATTTTTAAACCACTCACCATAAATCATGTAAGTTACATCAAAAATATTGAATGAAGGCAGATGAAAAATTGATGTTCCTTGTAGTTTTTCATTTAAATGTTGTTTCTCTCAGTTGTATTATATTATATTAATAAATTTAAAACACTACCAAACTGCGATCATACTCACAATTATCTTCTCTGTTCGTTCCACATATTCATTTCTATTGTTGCAGTAGAGCATCCATGATATTATCCGGATTTGGTCCTAGGTTACAACCGGCTGTTTCGCAAGCGATCAAATGCCAATTAGTCGATGAGAAATGTGTTAACCTTAATAGAAACTATTAAAAAAAATATTTGCCTGTTTTTTATTTTGAGTGATAGAGGTTCGGAACACAGGTATAAGTCCCTATTTTGAATACCTTTTATGAATCCTACTGTCTCAAAAAAAATTACAACTAGTCTAAACTGTGGACATGGTTGAATATTCACATCACTGTAGGTCAGTATGACTCATGACTCATTATTTTTCTCAATTGTTTTCAACTTCACAATTTCTTCACATTCCCCGGAACTTTTGCTCTCAAATTCGGTTGTATCTCAACATCTACCATCACGTCTTCCATCATTTCTTTTTGCATCCCTGTTCTTTTTTTCATGCTTTTGCATTTTCAATGATTCTTCACCTCTTGAAAGTTGAACGTAATCTTGTCTTTTCTTTATATATCGGTATATAGTCGATCTAGAAATAAACAAAGAGAAAACCAAATATATGTGGGCAGCAAGTCACGTCTAAAGAGCAATGGACCATCTAAGGACACAAAATACGTATTTGAAACTGTATCCTCGCTCAATTATCTAGGAGCAAAAACAGGACACACGTCTAACACTACTTGGAGTCACAATTATAGGAGATGAAGAGAAAAGATTGAAGAAAAATAAAGAAGCAGAAGAAGAACTGGGAGGAGAAAATATAATAGGCTATATAAAAGCACAAAGACTAAATTGGGCAAGACACATCATAAGAAAAGAGTCTACAGAAATCATGAGGGGGATAATTCGATGGAGACCTCTATTACCAAGGAGCTAAAGCAGACCAAGTAATAACTGGAGAAACCAAATTGAAGGATATACCAGAAAAAGTAGACTAGGAAGCAACATGCAAAACAGGAAAGAATGGAGAAAGTTGATAAACGAAAGGAAGTAGTCCACACCAATGAATGGATATGTAAGCGCACAAAGCCTTAACCAAAGAAATTGAACTATATACTAACACTCATATATATCATTCAACCATGATTGTATTAATTTTCTTGCTTCTTGTTTTCATTTAAGATTCATATTTTATATATCAATTTAGAATTTTACAATTTGGTAAGTACAAGGTCTGGCTAATAAATAACGATAAAAGAAGCTGAAAATGTTCCTGCAAACCAAAATCAAATTTATGGCCGATATCTGCTACGGTCGTCCAAGAAAAACAGAAAAACCAGGTACAAATGCCTAAAATGTAGCCGGTTACTTTCCTTAGAACACGTCAATGGAATATGTTATACAGGGAAAGATACCGATTAGTAGATCCAGTTATGAATGTTAGTCTAAATGTACTTATATGAATAAAAAATATTTTCTGTTTAGTTTGTTCATTAAATTAATGCTCCTAGAAGTTTTTCAACTGAAAAATATTTTGTTTTAGCAGGCCCATTATCAAATATAATGCTGTTCTATGGTATTTTGTGCCACAAAAGTGTAATAAAATGTATCAAAAACTTAGCGAGGCTTAATAAAAGATGTATAACGGACTTGTTACGACGGAAGGTTAAGGACTTGTCTATTTTAGTGATTTTCAGTTTAATTGGAAAATTTCTGCAACAACTTATTGTGAATGAGTAGTAATAATTGAGAGCAATTTTATTTTTTGTGATTAATTTTTCCCTTTTATATAATTGGATTTATATAGATTGGAAATATATTATCCGAAATGATACAAAATATCATGAATTGCGTGGAAATCAAGCTGTTACAATCCATTCTATAATTAACTTACACATATTATGATCTTTCCACATATCTGGTACCGATATCACTATTTCATATTGTGGAAATGAGCAAAACGTTAATATTTCAGCCGGCCTCATCAATATGAAACGTAAAATGTGTTATGCATGTGTCCCTGGATACGTGAAACGAATCTTGTGAAATATAGAAAAATTCGTATTCAAACTTTCTTTTTTAACAAGCTTATTGAAAAACTAATTGTACATCATGAATTCAATTTTGAAAAATGTTATCACATTGAATATTTTATTAGTTACACAGGTTGTTTCTATATTCGACCGACAACGCTCTACCACGAAGAGTTCTCTAAAAATGATTCCGATTAAATAACCGTTTGGCTAATTCGTTTGGATATATTGACACTCTGTAGCGGTATTTGTCACTGAATTGTACAATCATTCCTTGAACTGATTTAATTTAGATATCTCACATTATAACACTATTTGGCACATATCTGGGAGCGTTGACGATGATCCGCAATACCTTGTTCCGAAATTCAGAAATTCCGAAAGTCCATTCTGACTTAAGGATGTTTTTATATAGTAACACTCTCTTTTTAATTAATAGTTGGGATTTCCTGCCCATAAGCCAATACATTTGGTTGAATTTTAGTCCTAATTGCTACCGATAAGTGAATATGTATTTCTGCCAAGTCAGTGTTCGATTTAAGTGAAGTATTTAATGCTGTTAGCTTGTGAGAGTTCCGCTTCATTAATTTTTTTAGGAGAACATGTTTCCTTTCGAAGTGTAAACGTAACATGGAAGGACTTGGATTCATACTAGTACGGCATTGTTCGAACCATATCTGGATCTTGCTTAGATTTAGCTGCAAGATCCTTGAGGCAGCTGTGGGATCTCTGTGGGACGATAATATGGCACTATAATCAGCGATTGTCGTCACTGTTGTTCTGCTTGTTACTGATAGGTCAGCTGTGTAGATTAAATAAATTAAATTGTATTTTACAAGAAAAGATATATTAGTAAGGTACGATTTTAGTATTTCGTAGTGAGGATAAGGTAGGCATTTTTACAATTTGTACTACAATTCTTCGTGCCATACTTTGTCAAGGTCTTGTGAGATGTCCAGAAAGGCTGCTGAGCAACATCTTTTAGCTTCAAAATCACTATCTATTTGTTGTTGTGGTATGACTTTTGCTTCTTTTATAATGCTATTTAGTCTTTTTATATAGATTTTTCCAAATACATTGGACAAAATGGGGAGCAAGCTAATAGGTTTGTAAGATGAGGCAAATGTTGATCTTCTCTTTATGTTGGAATTATAATTATTTGAGCTACTTTCCAGGTACTTGGGTAGCAGTTAATGCGAAGTATTGTATTAAACAAGAATGTTATGTATTTATAACTTTTAACAGATAATTCTTGCAACACCAGTAATTACACAAAACCGGGTGCATTTCTAATGTAAATTTCTGTCCTGATTGTTTCCATTACCTCAGATGTTTTGATTTTATAATATGGTGAATCTATTTGGTGTGGGGGGTCTAGAAATTGCCTTATTTCACCTTCCTAATATCTCGCTGATATACAAAAACATCTTCTTGCCCATGTATTTCGACTATATTTAATTTAGTTGGTCTTTTCAATTTCCCAGTCACTTTTCACAGAGAGTAGTTTGTTGCTATTGTTGGTGTTAATTTTATCAGGTAGCTTTGAATAGAGTGATTTTCAATTCTTTGTATTTGATAAGCAAAATAATATACCACCCACCGTCCAAAAGCTATTGAATAATTGTAAGTTATCTATCAATAAATGATTATAACATGATTATGAAGATGCATTGAGAACTTTTTGCATCGATTATAAAAAACGTTGGAAAAACTCACTTATAAATCATCTATTGTATGATTTGTTAAATTTTTATGATGATTTAAGGTTTTGTATTATTTGGAAATATAATATTTCAGGAGCTGGATATTCTGTGAAAATAATGACACAACTTTAATTTATTTCTCATTGACATTGAAATGATAATTTTCATGTTGAAGGTAGATTGTATAAACAGTTTATATAATATCTTCGCCACCTACCGACGAAGAAATTGTGAAAGGAACTTTTTTTGACTCAATCATTCAACTTAAATTAGAAATAACTTGAAAAACTCAAATAACGACAAAGTTAATTGAAAATTGGGATTAGTTGGAACGAAAGAATGGCGTGACAAATAAAATGATCTTTCATAGATGTTGGTTCAGTTACTGAGATGTATGTATTAAATCTTGTGTTTTCAATCCTAAAATCAATTGTATACAGATCGCGGGACTCAAACGATTAATACTGTTTAGAACTCGTCCACTGACATAGATCATGAAGCTGAAGTTTGGTAGACGCGCCAAGTACAAATTCCAAAAAAGTATTTATAACGTGGCATGTGTTTATATTGTATCCATAACCTGTTCACATATTTTGTCATGTCTTTTCATAGAGACGGGTCTAAGAGAACTTCTTTGTTTGTTCACAGCAAATTTTTAGGGAGGGATATTATAGAATGTGAGAATATCGTATATAAAACGAATGTAGTAGCAGCCGTAGAGTGAGTAAATAACTGTCGCAGTCAGCAAATCGGAATTGTGAAGAAGAAACGGTATATTCAATTAAACATTTTCAACACTACTTCACTTCACTATATACCTAACAAGGATCCCTCTCTTTCAGATTCACTCCATATCTAGAGCCGACAGCTGGTTTGTTTTGTGTTATGAGAGTATTTTTATAATAAAAATCTATCTAAAGATATATAATTAATCAAATATCAAACGATAAACCATTGATCAGACGAAGATGGTGCGAAAAGCGATCGGGAATGATTTGTTGTGTCGCATGCAGACCTACGGCAGAATCTGAACCACTTAGGAATCTTGAAGGAATTTTTTTTCATATATACGACAATGTGAATAGTAAATGAATGAGTTGAAACAAAGATATTCCATACGTATAATGAATCACTTCTTTTTTAACATTCATAGATTCTTTCTTGATATATTCCACTGATCAGTTAACGAATTTATGCAAAAATATCTTAATAATGATTTACAAAAGCAATTATTATACAATATTGAATTCCAGGAAGTTCTACCGAATAATGAAGATACTCTCAACACTATAAACCTAATTTAAATGAGATTACATCTACTGATGATATGATTAAATGTGATTCCCTTTAGTGCCATTCGAGGTTCGCCTCTGGCTAAAATTTTGCAAATAAGCGCCGAACTGTAAAGGGCCTTGAAGGGCTTTCTTCGCTTATATCCAAATTAACTCAATTCAAAAGCAGATTTTAATCTTTAACGTCCTTAAATATATTATCCTTTGGATATACCCTTTAATCTGACCAATTTGATCTTATCAATAATCTTGTTTCTGGCATGTTCAATTTATATGAAAACATTTTGGGGAATAAGTGGTTTGGATAATTTCATGTCGTGCAACAATTCATGTCAGTTGACATTGAATGGACGTTTGTTGATTGAAAAAAATCATTTTTATCATTGAATAGTAGTTTAATTTGCGTGTAATTTTTTTTTCTATAGTAGAATGCGTATTCTCTCTGTAGCATAAACAAGAATATATTTCTTTAGCGATCTATACAAGGTGTTCAAAATCCAGATGCCAGGATAGCGTTGAAATCAATTTTTCTTACGTTCGCATTTGTGCATAATTTCTGCATTACTTACTTACTTATCCGCAACCTCTTCTACCATAGGTGTAAAGGTGATATCTCTTCTCCATGTAATTATATCTTTTGCTATTTCAGTCCTCTTTTTCTCGGGTTTTTTCTATTTCTTCATTCCATTTTCTTCTGGGACTGCCAAATCTCTTGTTCTTGTTTGTTCCGGTTTACCATATCACTTTTACTGTTTTGTCCGCCTTGTTACTATGTATCCAAACCATCTCAATTGTTGTTGTTCGATTTTTTACATTCAACTCAGTACGTTTAATTTGCCTCCAATTATATCGTTTCTTACTTTATCTTGTCTCTTCTTCCCATATTTTGCTCAGGATCTTCATTCCACATGTTGTCATTTTTTTCTTTAATTTGTAGGTTAGCCCCTAAGATTCGTAACCATAGATCAGCTATGGGTAGTAATACTGACTTGTTGATTCTCGTTTTTGAACATTTCATTATCAATTTTTTTTGCAAAATATTCTGTACGGGGCTATATATGTCGATATTGTTTTATTGGTTACCTTTCCGTCGATTCTTACATCTGGTTTTACGATTGTCTCTAGACACTTCAGCCTGTCAACGCTCTATTTTTCTAGTTCTCGTATTTGCACCGTTACTTCTTGTTTGTTTGATATTTTCATTATTTCTGTCTTTTGTTTGTGCATCTGCAATCCGTACTGATCCATTTTATTACTCCCCTTCTCTATCTATTTTGTAGTTCATTTTGTGCTAGCAAATAGATCGTCAGCATACATTAGTCCGTTCATATATATCGGTTTCAATATGTTGTATCCTATGTGTGTTTTCTGCCATTCTTTGTTAACTTTTTTGACTATTTCGTCAATAACTGGAATAACGGGTTCAAAACAAGGAATCATTGATAGTAGCAACGTGTATGCTGAATTACAGAAATGTGTACTCACATGGAAACCTACTCTTTTTTAATGTTGAGAAAAGAGCAAAGCATTGAGTAATTCGAATTTTAAGATATTTTAAAAAAGCTTTAAAAATATTTATGTTGACAACTATCTAATTTACCGATAGAGTAAAGTCTTATCTTATTTCAAGTAATTTGTATGTATGTTATACCACATGAATTAGTTTAGGCTTTTTCTTGATTTCTCACTAGTTTTTTTATTGATATTTGATGATTCTAAGAACCAAATTGAACTGAAATTATGGGGCGATAGGTATATTGTCACTGTTTGATCCTGGTTCAATCAGCTGGTAAATTGAGCTCACAGATTGATAGCTGTCTCATCAAAATATCTGTGTATAAGTTGTCCACTGATATAGTCGTTAGAATTCGACCGATTTACCATTTTTTCAACAATTTAGTCTTCTGGAGCCCGTTATATATCTCCTATATCAAAGTGTTTTTCAATATATACACCAAAAAAAAGTTTTCAGTTGTTTTTACTAATACATTCCGACCTCCAAACTTTATTTCTCATCACATAAGTGCGTTTTGGATGGAGAACTGATAAAAGAATATATCAAGGAGAATGCGTTCTATCTCAAGAAAAACAAAATAACAAAATTAACGGAGATGGTAATAAATTACTTCATGCGATTGGTTTGAAAATAGGAAGCATCACAGTGAAATTCTACAGGAACGCAAATAATACTGATAGCTTCTTGGATGTCAACCTAAACGAGGATGTGATTCACATACCATACTAAATTTGCATCTTAATTATGATAATTTGACAAGGAAAAATAAAAATATCGAATTTCATATACTCATCTAATCGAGAATATGAAAGATATACTGATTAAATTCCTTTTCGAGTTACTGTTCACAATCATATTTGCAATTCACAGCTAAAGGAGATTTTTTTGGATTGCAAATAATCACTATATATGAGATATCTTGAAAGAACTATGTTTTCCCAAATTTTAATTTTTCTCCACTACTTCGCAGTTAATTATTGAAATTCTTTGCTTGTTTAGAAGTCAGAAATATTAACAATTGAAGTCATTGTATTCTATCACCTCAACGTAACAAGTGGTTGAAGAATCATATGAAATATCTTCCTATTCTTCAAACAA
Source organism: Diorhabda elongata (assembly GCA_026230145.1). Taxonomy (NCBI): domain Eukaryota; kingdom Metazoa; phylum Arthropoda; class Insecta; order Coleoptera; family Chrysomelidae; genus Diorhabda; species Diorhabda elongata. The sequence continues at coordinate 9,188,674 of CM047929.1, forward strand.
AACCCTGTCCAGTTCAGTTTAGAATATCCACCTTTTCCGGAGCTCTTCTTAAAATGCTGAGCTCCAGCTCTGGTAACATATTTTTGTTGATCTGCCTAGTGGTCTTCATATGTTTGGTTGATGTGATCCTGCCATCCGTTTCCTGGCCTTTTTTCATTATGTTCGCTCACAAAATCCTTAATTTTTTGTTATTCTTTGATATCCTGACATCCCATTCTATCTTTGAAGCTCACTCCAATAATTGTTTTAGTGTTATTCTTTCAGTCGCCTCCATTATTCTTTTGTTTATGATAATGTTGCATCCGTTACATATATACGTGAGAAAAGGAATTGTTAATCTTGTTAATGTTTTTCAGGAGAAATTGCTAGGCATATGATGTGGTAATATTCTTAGAATAAAGAAATCTTCACTATAAGAAGTCGAAATCATATTTTTCTAAGAGCAATATCATATATTACAGTAATATCATATTTATGATAAAATATGAGATGATAAAATTAAGTGGTTTGTGGACCAAAGACAAACAATTCTATAGGAAACGATTTGCGTCTTGTGAATTGTTGAAAAAGATTCTGTCTGCCAGGGAGAATAAAGATTTGATGCGAAATATCATTCAAAAAATGTTGGTGAATATACACCCGGATGTTTTTTTGTGAAAGTTCACAATATAAAAAGTATGATGTGGGAAGATATAACACAATATGATATATTGTGTTTTCGAAATATGTTGTTTGTGACACAAATGCTTTTGAATAAAATTTATCCGATATTTTACCTCATATTTTCACTGAAGTTTTAATATAAGTTCTAAAAAATAAGTCTAGGCAGAAATCTAAGAAGTTTTTATTCGATAATCCTTGTATTTGAAAATAGAGAAGTATATATTTCCAATACTGTGGAACCAACAAAGCTAAAGCAACATTAAAGTGTGGTGATGCATCATACTGATGCATTTCTTATTACAGGACATCGGTTCTTTGAAACAATCTGAATATACCCTTCAAATAAATTTGTACAAATAGTGTTCCATGCTATTTATGAATAATTGTGACGCTTAATGAAATAATCAACATAATGGAGGCTTTATTTGAAAAGAATTTCTTGGTAGTAAAACTAAAGTCTCTATCTATGTTTTTGCATCACGGTTTCACAAAATTGCATTCTGAGTAATGACCATATTCAAACAATTATTATGTATGTATGTATGGATTTGAGGCTTCGTATACATACACTGCGACCCAAAGAATAAATAATCATTATACTAGTGATACTCCATATAATTAGACAACGAAAGTATCAAGAGGCTTCAAAGGCTTCTTAACCAAATTCACAACATAGGAAACTTCCCAATAAAATTGCTTAGATCTCTCTTCATTCCACTTCTCAAAGAGAACAACGCAACAAGTTGCGGAGACCACAACTTAATTAGCTTGACGAGTCATACTCTGAAAAAAACTTCAGGAAACTATCCACTACACATTTTCCATAAAATGTGAAAGCGTTATTGGTTCGTCTCAATTCGGATCAAGAAGGGGTCTAGCTGCAATCCAAGCTCTGGTTCAGAAATGCTATGACCTAAATAAATATGTAGTTATATGTTTTACAGATAAATTCGATCAAATACTGATATAAATCTTTGGTTTATGTTTATGTCAAATACATACGCTGTATTGGAAACTTGTATTGGAAACAATCAGCTGCAGTTAGAGTTGACAACACACTTTTAAAGAATCAGAAAATCCTTAGAGGAGTTAGACAGAGATGTTCTCTTTTATGTTCAACCTTTATTCGGAAAACATCTTTCACGAAGCTCTCGAGAGTCAACAATTACGTATCAAAGTAAATGGCACATGAATCAATGATATATGTTATGCCGATTGCTCAGTCCTGATATCAGATATCATGAACGACCTCCAAAGGCTCTTGGACATAGTTGGGATACACAGTGAGCTCATGCGAATCAATTTCAACACGAAAAAGACAAAATTCCTAGTAATCACCCGCAAATTAAATGAGTTCCATAATATAAAATTATCATTCATTCAATAGCGAAGAAATTAAATGGTTAAAAATTTCTATATATGGGAGTATGGTTATGTCAAGACAGAACATCACACGTAGATCAAGCGCTAAATATAAAAAGCAATGAGACCCTCCAAATAATTCAAAAACGTATCTAAGAACTCTGACTTTGACTTCAACCTCAGAATTGAAAACTTGACACTGAAAATTGACACCATAACAGATTGGAGGGCCTAGCCCTCTCCTTGTCCTCAATAATTTATCCATTATCAATTCATACCACCAGAGACAGGATAAAGTGGTTAGAGGTGATCGCAAACATTCATTAATTGATAGCAAAAGTAGAAGATACTGTATAAGAATGAAACTTTGAACGGCGAAGATGTGCAGTCGCTTATTACGCACACCAATCACCTGCGGAATCATACTATGTGATTGGGAGTTGAAAAAAAAAACAACCCTCATAACCAAGTGAAATACATCAACGTTGCTTCTGATCGTAAGATCCATTTTATGTTTGATTGACATTTGCCTTTTTTATGGACGTAACTAACATGAAACCTTCTATTAATGCCAAATAGAAATAATTTATTTGAGCACAATTGATGACAGATATATTTTTTAATAATTACAATTTTGAAGACTATAAGTTTGGAAATAATGAATGTAAAATTATGCCATTCCAATAGTTTACGAAAATATGAGAATATATAGTGTGTATTGCTGGAAAACATTTGTATACGATGCCTTGTTATACTTCTAATCGATTTATGTACTATGTACTATACAAACATTAACGTCAAACAAAAATCTACCAACAGCACATAGGTTACTTTTTATCCCAGAATAATATTAGAATCCTATCATAATAAATAGAAAACCCATTTGAAAATGAATGGAGACGAAGCAGACACATCTGTGTAGAACTACTATGTAATAAGGATGATAATACATCCTGTAGATCGATCTCTAATAGACCCACCGAATTTTCACTATGAAAAATCCTATTAATCAATCAAGGTAATAAACTATCCGTATAGTATGACAAATTTCGGTTTTTACGTGATTGAGTATCAAAAATTCAAATTTTCACATAAATTATATCAGTAGGATACGTTTCCATTCCCATCATAGATTCTACGCTTGTGTCTCACATTTTTTTAGGATGATTAATTACTACGTCCTTCGCAGATCAGCTACGTTTTTGACATCACTCATATAAATCGACTGAACTAATAGACATATATGTTCTTATATTTCAACAAAGAATGTGGGTGCTCTGGTTATTTCATGATTAATTAGGGCTATATCTGATACTATTGCCAAAATGTAATTCTATATAAATATGGAGTCATCACAATTATTACAACCAATTATGTATATCATGCTTTTGTTTTTAGGCATTGAAATCATTTGTTAGAGATAGATATGTGTTGTGGCAGGATTGCCGTGTGTTGATTGAAGGAGAGAACTTAATAAAACCAAAATCACTGATATATAGCAAATAATAGTATTGACCTTCGTCAACATGACGTAAGCTCACAATATTAGTGCCTAGTTTCTATAGGTTCATATTTTTTCATCGTATCGAATTACACGTTTTTTATTTATGGTAACTTACAATCAACCTCACTATTTTTAACGGCTTTATGATAAATAAGCGGTCACAAATGTCTACTCTCTAACGTATATGAACATATGTTTTTATTTTCTTACCAGTGCCCATGAGGAAAGTGCTGATCCAGAAAGTAGAATCGTTCGGTGGAAAAGACCTTGCATCACTGTAGGAGATATCATAAGAAAGTTTATACAAGCGGCTCCGGAACCATGTCCTGCTAATGTAACATTATTTGGATCACCTCCAAAAAGTGCCACGTTCTGTTGAACCCAATGTAGTGCTGCTATTTGGTCCATTAGGCCATAGTTTGCCACCCTTGCTTTCAAATGAGGAGCAGGGTTTGCGTTTAGAAAACCTAGAAGGAACAATTATATTAGAAATGGCTGACTGGAATATCATTGTATAGTTTAATTATTTTGCTAACTAGAATTTGATTCATGCTTTCTATAAAGAAAGATTTACTACTGTTATCAGAATGAAATTCTATAAGACGAAAAAGAACAGAAAAATATAAAGGCATTATAACATTTTGTACCTAAAAGCTTTCTTATTTCAAGATTGTACAGATTTTTTCCTCGCTTTCGAAAAAATTATTCTTGTTGATCTTTTTTGCATGTGGGTATTATAACTTTTTCAGATTCACTAAGTAGAAATTCTTCAAGCATCTTCTTTCAATTTTTAATCGAATTTCCAAACATACATTAGACCCCTATTTTTTTTTCGATAGGTTCAATAGTTCAATAGACCAAACTAATTGTCGGTTGCTAATAGTTTTTGTGATAATTTTCTGTATTTTTCAAGATCAGTGAGAAGTTCCAATGCCTTTGTCTGTATCAGTTCATTTCGAGCCATGAAATTGTTTGTATAATAATGTCTTCCAAAATATATACCAAACAGCGCAAATGTTCACTTAGAGTTAAGAGATCGGAATCACGAAAAATACTTATTATTGAAAGAAAGTTATGAAAATTGTTAATAATTCCATAACTTATAAAAACACGAGAAGGCAATGGTGTACTAAGATGCGTTGATTTCTGTCAAAAAGACTAAATTTGCCACAATCTTTGTGAAATGTGAGCAGAACAAAAAAAACCAACGTTATTGTCACTTAATAGGACGTTCTCGATTAACACTATAGAATTTTCCTGTTGTTCCTTTCAGCATTAGTAAATATCTCTCTATGAGAAACAACGGGATTCAGAAACCTCCTCCAATATTTCATCACTTCTTTTCTACCGTTACTTTCACAAAAAAAAAAGGGACACTCAACATATAAATAGTTAGAACGGCCATCGTAAACACACATCGACTTAATATCGTACTTGACACGATTATTGGATATGAACCATTCATCGACACATATTGACGGCGATGATGAGAAGTGATGATTTAAGTCGATATCTCTACCTTGCTATCAATTCTGTAGTCTTCTTGGCTGGATTGATTTTGGTACTTTAGAATGAGACTTATAAACTGCTTAAGCTCAGTCATTACCAAATCCCGTATACGTGATTATACATTTTTGGGCTAGAAAATGATTCACAATGATTTCCTTTCATTTATCACATCTATAAATCCCATTTGCCCTCTTTTTTCATCTCACAACCATTCCAAGGACATAATATCGCGATTATGGAGATACATTTACAACACAATGATAAAGTTTGTCATATTTTCTGTATGTCTATTGTATTTATTATTCGAGAAATGTAAACAAATTATTCAGCTGTGGTGATAAAACAAAACTAGAATTGAAGCCGGCAAAACTTTGAACCTATCAAAACTAAATTGTCAATTGAACTAATTTCTGATACAACAAAAGTAGTTTTATAACAATTACAAACAAAGGTTTCGAAATAATTCAAAACAGGAAACGTATTCCTATAACAAATATACTATTCTGTTTTAAAGTTTCCAAGTATATAACACGAAATTTGAGCAGACTATTTGACTCTTGTTCGTTCACATAATTCACAATATGTAATGGAGTTCATATTTCAATTTAAAATATCACTGGTCGATTCTACTCTTCGTTTTATTCGAACGGAAAATGTCCTTGCGTTTTTATAAAACAGTTGGCATGTTCAGATAAAACTGTAACTCATATACACTTATAGCTTTATTGAATAAAACTAGGAAATCGGTATGAGAATAACATTTTAAAATTGATCCAGTACTCTCCTGCTATCAAATTTCTTTATATTGAGTATGGATAGAAAATAATTTTATTTATTTGATAGTCTCTAGATTGAAATATAGAACCGTGGTTTATATGTCTTCACCAACACTCACAATTGTAATTTCGATAAGCAACTTATCGTCTTCAGAGAACGTACGTCAGACTCTATAATTGTGAGTGTTGTCACAATTGGCAAATTTAGCGCCATCTCTAATGCGTTGCTATTTTCTTCTTATAAAATTGTTTTCTAAAATAAAAGCCATCCCTTGTTCTAGGGAATATTTTTCCAGCTGGGGATGTGAGTTTCTAAGTAATTTTCTGATTTTTGTAGGTCTTATAGTCTTCCGAGCTCGTATACTTTCTGCCTGAGCATGAATAATGGTTCTGTGTTGTTTTCTTCATATAAATCTGGAGTTTCTTTCCTTTATTATCGATCAGATTTTAATTGGAAATAAATTCTAGGATGACCAAAGGTACTGTTCCATTAGATTCAGAGTATTCGAAATTTTTATACGATTTCAACCATTTGCTGTAAGTGTCTCTGGACTTTTAATTTTAGGGTGACAATTTCCCCCTTCTTTTTAATAATTTGAAAAGTCTTCAAAAAAAGAGTTTTTGTTGAGATATAGTTAAAAATTCCATCTTCATTTTCATTTTAATTTTTTTGCCATGCTACATATGAAAGAAAGCAATATGGTACAAGTGGTAAAAACCTAAAGAATAACCGAAACAAACAAAACGCAAGATAAATTCTGTGTACACTCTTTCATGACAGATTTTTCTGAAATTTAATGATTTATTCAGAGGTGTTTCTTGGAAATCTGAATTGAAAAGTAGAAATAGAAAATATCTTTTTTTTACAACCCGTGAAAATATTTCTAATATAATAATGGACAAGAAATAATGGAGAAATATTTTTATTTCGTGTTTTTGGCAAAAATTCAACACTTTGGCCTTATAATGTGTTTTTTTGCACAACCGATAGAATTCACCATATCACCAAGTATATCTAGGTTATTCCAAGGGAGAGTTGACTCAGTAGTTCTTCATGAATATCTCGGGCATTGTGATTTCACAAAAACATTACCAATATAAATTTGATAATTTATGAATAATCTTATTATTTCAAAGAATTTTTTTCTCCAAAACAGATTATATGGTAATATTACCGTCCACAATATTCCAAATATTCTTCTTCCACCAACAACCAAATGATTTTCCCCATATTTCAACTGAATATGTCGAAGCTATGCATTTTCCCGAATCAAATTCTCATTATGAAGCTTACATCGTTTCTCTCTCAGATTTTTTCCGCTCACTCTATTATTTTATTTTCCAGCCTCTTGGAAGTAAAAAAAAATAAATTCATTCTCATTTACTTTTTATCGAGAGAAACGCCAATTGATTAACTTGGATTTTCGCAAGACCCTTGTCCTTTTCATCGAGTGAATCTCTCGCTTTACAACATCGACAGAATGCGATAGCTCTTCTAATTCAATTGCAAATATCTCTAACTATATTGATTCAGTTGATTTGGCTCTTTTGCATGACAATAAAGGTATTAAACAGTTTGTACGACGCAATGGAAACAAGGTGAAAATTACGCCTGAACAAATGGATTCACTACTATGTACTCGTATGTTGTCGGAAGTTTCATAAAGCCTTTATTGAGGGTGGTAGATTCAACTTTGAAATTTATTATCATAAATAATGAGTCCAGTAGATATAAAGTTCAGTTGTTGAGCACGGAAATCGATAAATTTCAACTAAATAATGAATAGATATAGAATATCATAATTAAAATTCTACTCTTCGAGCGGTATTCTTAAAAATTAATTTTGATCTATCGGGATAGATTTCATTGATTAATTCAAAAATATGTTCAAGATTGATATGAGAAATTGAAAATAATGATATGATATGATATGATTTGAGAATTATTACACGATTGATTATTATTTTCTATATACAGTGCTTTTCAGATAAAAGTATCCACCTTTAATAACTTTTGTAATACTGGTATTTAGAAAAAATCCAAAAACACGTCAATTTATGTTGGAAGGGGCAAGCATTATGGCTTATTTAAACTTACTGGAAAAGCCACCCCCTCACCCCTAGCAGCATCCCCTTTATTTTTTTAAATTACTTTTCATATTTTTTATGTAAAATTTGGATACTCCTCTTTGAGCTGATTTCAAAAATGTATAATACTTGTAGGTTAAAGTGGTTAGTTTATGAGATAAACAATTTTTCTTTTAAGAGCACAAATTTTACTTATTATTTACTTTCACCTTATTTGCCTGTATTAAAATGGGTTGTACAACAGTTCAAACTCTTTAATCTTTTTAACTGTGCTATTTATTCTACTTAAAAAATCCAAACAACAAAAAACTCTACTTTTTATTAAAGTTTGACATTGTCAACTAGAATTTGTAGTCACTATTGATAGTGTAATTTGATACATTATTTATTTTGTTTCTCTGAAATTGTTTACTCTTTGCAAGAAAGAATTGAAATTGTGCAAGAGCTGCTGCTAGAATATTTAACGAATTACATGACGGAAGACATGCAACTCATAAGTATGTAATTCAACTGATGGAGAAATTTACCACAACAGGGTCTGTTTGCAATAAAGTGCATAAGCGAGAGGGACTCGTAAATAACGAAGCAATCCAAGTGGCAATTTTAGGGCAAGTCAGCTTAGAGGCTCAACAACCCCAATCGTTGTCAACAATAAGTAGAGCGATCGGTGTTTCATCTTCTACAGTTTTCCGAGTTCTACATAAATTCAAGTACCACCCAGATTTTGATCGTCGTCTAGAGTTTTGCGAATCAATGACGCAAATTATCAATAACAATCCACAATTGTTAAACAATATTTGCTTTTCTGATGAATGCTCATGGTCATTAAATGGCTTAGTAAGTAGGCATAATTGTAGATATTGGGCTGAAAGTGATCCACATATTATGCGTGAATTCCATACACAACATCCCCAAAAGTTAAACGTTTGGTGTGGTATCCTAGGTGACCACATTGTCGGACCTTTCTTCATCAACGGAAATTTAAATGGTGAATCATATCTTGAGTTACTCAGGGAAGGGGTTGACCCACGTATTACAACAATAATAGAAAATGATGATAACCTTTCCGAAGATTTACTGGTATTTCAACAAGACGGAGCTCCCCCACACTATGCTATGCCTGTCCGACAATTTTTAAACGAAACATTCCCCGCTCGTTGGATAGGTAGAAGGGGGCAGATGATGGAGTGGCCACCTAGGTCACCTAGACTTCTTTTTATGGGGGTATTTAAAAACAAAAGTTTATGCTACCCAACCAGAATCTCTGGATGATTTACGAAAGAGGATAGAAAATGAATGTCGACAATTAAATCTAGCCGTATTAAGCAATGTCAGAGAGGCATTTCAAAATAGATTATACCATTGTATGGAAGTGAATGGTACTCATTTTGAACACTTATTGTAACTTCATAATAAATAGCACAGTTAAAAAGATTAAAGAGTTTGAACTGTTGTACAACCCATTTTAGTACAGGCAAATAAGGTGAAAGTAAATAATAAGTAAAATTTGTGCTCTTAAAAGAAAAATTGTTTATCTCTTAAACTAACCACTTTAACCTACAAGTATTATACATTTTTGAAATCAGCTCAAAGAGGAGTATCCAAATTTTACATAAAAAATATGAAAAGTAATTTAAAAAAATAAAGGGGATGCTGCTAGGGGTGAGGGGATGGCTTTTCCAGTAAGTTTAAATAAGCCATAATGCTTGCCCCTTCCAACATAAATTGACGTGTTTTTGGATTTTTTCTAAATACCAGTATTACAAAAGTTATTAAAGGTGGATACTTTTATCTGAAAAGCACTGTATATTTTTCCACAGAATTTTAATTAAATACATATTCGTTACCGTTTCGTTCATGGTAAAATCAACATTGCATTACAGAGAGTATTGATTCTTGTAGCACTTGTTTCGAATGAATTATCATATTATGAGTACTTACTGGATAAATTACTGAAAATATATATATATGTAGCTGTTAATTCACTATTTGGACTCTCTATTTTCGACTGATACAATCCTCAACGAATACAACTTCGATTAATAGTTAGGGAATATGTTCATGGAAATAAACCACGCCATTCTGTTTTTAATATATTGTTAAGCATCTGATAATAATTGTTGAAATAATTATTTGATATGTAGAAAGTGCCTAGCGTGTGACAACAAGGGAAGCACTTATTTATCGCTGCACTAGGTATATAACGTATATAACTAACGTAATATATAAAACAACCTTTTCATAATACATTTAATTAATGAAGATGACCAGCAGCATGCTCAGCAAAACCCGATTTATCATGAGCTATGTGCTCTTTAAACCGTGCATGAATGAATATACTAATTTGACCAATATAGTTTTTCTGTCACAATCATTACAGCGAATTTCATAAATATCATTCTTTTCGGAATCCTATGTTTTAACCTTGGGATTAACCCACAATATTTTTAATGTATAGGTGAATTTATGACGTCTGTGTAAAATTATTTACAATCTATTTGTACTAACAGGACCGGAAGGTTTCACCACGAGGTTTCTTAAGCGACTAATCCTATTTACAGGTCTTTTATTATAATTTTCAAGTACAGCCTCATCTTCAAAAAAAGTCCTTTTTTAAGTGTATCTTCTACAATTACCCTTTTCCTTTCGTACAATGAAAGGCAAATGTAGAAGTTCATTTGTGAGAAAAATTTGATATACATAAGTTCCCATTTACTTCAGTCTATGAAGAAGATAACTTGGTTATGGAAATGCGCATCAGATAATGTAACAATGTGTTCAGTACGAATATCACCCACGGTTCCAGAGATTCTAGGTTAGTAACAAGATTGCTGCTCACTAATATTTATCTGTACTTCTGAAAGGGCGGAAATTTCTATCTTTATAATAACTGTATTTCCTATTTACATATTTTTGAGTGAAAGAATGTTGAGATATCCTAGTGATTATAAACTCAACAAAATGCAAGGATGATAGCTCCAGTTTACAACATTCAAATTAACAATTGAAGTGAATTGAATTTAATCATCACAAGGACTTTACAGAAAACTAAAGAGAATATTTTCAGAGGAATAACGAAAAGTCAGAAAACAAATTAATCAACATTAGTACGGGTTTAGTTATGTTAAATCAAGTTGAATGAATAATGATATGGCAAACAGAGCAGGTAGCTGTAAGGAAGAAAAAGGGGCTCAGAGGTGTCTCAAATTATTAAGGATGAAGAAAAGAGCAAAACGAAAAATGAAATCCCAGCATAAACTTGCACTTGTTATTATGAACCTTAATAGAATTAGATTCGAATATAAATGGGGTGAGTTTGTCTTCACTACTCACAATTACTTGAGCTTGTTCTATTCCAACGATACCGTCTTGTGTTGAGAAAAACAGTGATAGGTTTCAACTTATTCCAGATTGTCAGTTTGTTACCACATCTGGTATAGCAAGAACATGCCTATCATGTTACATGAATGTTGAACAACGCTTCAACATGTGTTTCAAGCTAGGAAAAAATGCTAAAGAAACTCAATTTTCTGAACTTATTGTGTAGAGTATTGAATATTGAAAAAAGTCGAATGCCGCAGTCTTACGAATCTATCTAAATTGATACTGTAGTACTGAATACACTGTTTACACTACCACTACACCAACACTCACAATTACACTGTCTGACCAGCGTTTCGATAACCAAGTTATTATCTTCAGAAACTGAAGGTAAAACAGTTTAGAAATCAATAAGCAAGATCTAAATAAACTGTATAGATAACGTACCGGACAATGTATTAAATGTGAACAAAATAATATAGCTCGAAACTGAGATTGCTTGATAAAATCATCAAAATGGTGAAGGCGGAAGACGAAGGGTGCAGAAGAAACTTATGATTTGTTTTCTAATATATTTGAACTGAGGTGGTGAGAAGGATCTAAAATCAAAAAAAAGATGCAAGTCCATGACAAGATATCTAAGAGATTAACGCACATATAGCTGCTTTTGATAGAGAAAACTGAAGACAGAGAGCTAACACAAAGTTTCCGATGTTCTCTTTAGGTCTCATATATTTTCTGTCTAATATAATTTTTAATCTTTCGATCTCCAAAGAGTAGTGTTATAAACAGTGTGTTCAGTATAAATATCGCCATTGTTTCTGGAATTTCCAACTTAGTGATGATGTAGTAATTCAAAATATTTTTCATCGGTGATTGAGAAGTGGAGAAATATTTTTAAGGACGCAATGCATATCACACAGAATGAATGAAGTTGTTAAATATATAATCGATAGTTCAGTCAAATGCTCATAGTCTTCTTTTCTATCCACATCCGCGATAACCAAATTAAACCTAGTTTCTCCTAAATGAAAATGTACTTGGAGGATAATGTTTCTAGTCATACCAAGAGCGACTTTCCATAAAAAATCCAATCCGACTTTTGCAGAGGTGTAGTACTAGTCGAGGACTAGACGTATTCAATATTTTTTGTTCCTCTTTATTTTAATACAAAAGAATAAAAATTATATTAGACAAAAAATATGAGATCTAAAGAGAAAATGAGGAAGCTTTGTGTTAACTCTCTGTTAATCTCTTCGATATCTTGTTACGGACTTGCATCTCCTTTGATTCTAGATCTTTCTCACCACTTTAGTTCAAATATTTAAAAAAAAATTCACAAGTTTTCCGATAGGTATCTAAATATGTGTTCTTCTGCCTTCACCTTCACCATTTTGAAAATATTATCAAGCAATCTCAGTTTCGAACTGTATTATTTTCTTTTTTTTTGTACATTGTTAGGTACTCTATCCAAACAGTTTAGTTAGATCTTGTATATTGATCTTACCAACAGGAAAATGAAGTTCACTTTCGGTCTCGGAAGCCGATAGCTGTTCTTGTGAGCATTGGCTTTGTAGTAGAAATAGATATTCCCAATATGAATGTCATCATCGGTTTAGAAATTTTCGAATAAGTGATGAAGATGTCTTTCACATTTTGATATTATGTTTGAGATTACTTTATTTTTTCTTCAAAATATAATCGGAAGGATTTTTGACAAAATCTATGGTTCAACATCTCAACTGGTTTCACTTTATGGTGATCAGTGATCTCTTTGTCAAACATGTTCTTGAATCTTTGTGTCAAGCTCATTAAATTTGAATAATTCATTATAATTTGAATAAAACAATTTTCCAATAAAGAAGCAAGGTATTTGAAAAAATAATTTAACTGAATAATATTTATCCAAAGGAAGCATATACAAGTATGCTTTTTCTTTAATATTTTCATATAATATAGTTGCTTCTATCTTTATTACAGGGTATTCCAAGATTTTATACCGAAAATTCGAGATTGAGTAGATAACGTGCTGTGACTAAAAAAATTTTAGGACTTTAGAGTTGTCCAATCAAATCATATAATTGAGTATATTTTCTAAATTATACATTGAAACATTATGGATTCTCAATGGATGATCACGTATGTCCATGTAGTATATTTGACGGAATAAATAGTACTACACTACTATTTGGAGGCCAGGGGCAGCTCTTACCCAATAGTTAACAATCTAAATATAGCAAAAATGAATTTTTCGATCGATTTTCCAAGAAAAAGGTACTCTTTGTTTAACTGGATAAAATTCATTATTTAGGAGACTTTAAAATCGTTGTACATGCCAAGGAAACCGTTCTCCATAAAGACACATCCAAGATTGATCGGTTTGGCCATTTGTATGGCCACCACGTTTCCCTGAATTAAATACAATGGATTCAATTTTTAGGGATATTTTAAAATCATGAAAATAGATCAATCTCATCCATTAAATCATATTATTTGAATCAATAATTTAGAAAATACACTTAAGTATAATTTCTGATTTCGTAGCTTTGAAGGCCTATAACTCAAAAACGAGGGAGAGAGAGAGAGAGAGAGGGAGAGAAAGTTTTACTCATGTCGCAGCATTATTTGCACGTCATTTGATCAATTTTTTTGCATCAAATCCTGGTACACTCTGTATAGCTCGTGCTAATGTCCCTAGTCACCCTAATTATATGTGTTTTAAAAATTGAATTAGTAGTATCGATTATTCTCTTCATTTTCTCAGATATAAACGTAATTCAAACGAAAAGTTCACCTTAATGTTTTAATGGATAAATTTACTATCCAATAAATTCTTCTTTCAATAGTTATATTGACAAATTAGTGGAATTTATTCAAATTGCGAAGGTTTCTCTCTGATTCAATATGTTTAGTTTGTATTTAATAAGTTATGCGAAGGCACTATATTCGATTTATTACTATAGACCTGAATAACTCTAGAAACACATTCAGTCTTATGAACTTAAAAATTTGTATAAAAAGCTTGCCAAATGGATCTGTTTGGAATTCGTAAGATTTCTTATAAACCAGAAATGTACTCACCTAATATACCTAATCTGTAGTTAAGCGTGATAACAACTAAGTCGGAGTAGGAAGCTAAAACGCTTCCATCGTAAGGATTTCCTGAATTCCACTCGAAAGATTCACCATGAATGTAAACTATCACAGGACGCAGTGAATCCGGAGAAACTGAAAAAAAAAAGAGATATTGTTACCACGTATATGCTATAAATATCACGTTCACAACGTGAAAATTGTTCTGAATATTAAAACAGTTCATATAGAAAATAACTGAATTTGTTATAGATGTTCTACTAGTTCTAAATATGTAATGTGCTACAAAAATAAACGTGAAGTGCTTCTTTATATTTATGGTGTTGTTCATATAAGACAAATTTCATGATGATTAGAGGAAGATTGAGAATACATCATTTTATTTAGAAATTAATCATTAAATTCTAGAAATTTGGAAGTTATTGGAACACAATCGATAAAAAAGATATTTATTGGAGTTGTCTATGAATATAAAACATATAAACTAATTCAAATAACAGGTGTTGATGAAGTTAACGATGAAAAAAATCAGCATTACTAAAAGGTGAATATGAGTTAACTATAGTTAAGATATGGCGGAAGAATAACCGTCAAATAGTACCAATATCTAAAAAGTAAACCTTAAACCGATCGAAAACTACAGTGTAATAATAACACTGGGAACTATCTGAAAATCTAATACTCTAAAAAAAGAAGTCAACGATGTACGCGATACATTTACTGACACAAACAATAAAGAAATGCTATGAGCATTATATAGAAATACATTAACCTTCCATTGACATAGCATTGAAAGAAATTGCCCACTAAAAAGAATGGATATCTCAAAAAAATTAATCATCAAATAACTGGCTAATCAAAAAGCGAAAATTACAAATACTGAAGGAAATACAGAAGTAATTATCCCAGAAGAGTTAGACTAGGAAACGGATTTATTAACAGAATAATCCAACTTAATACTTGAAGCTGTGATATGGAACGAAGATATTCACAAACTAATTTCACAAAATTGAGAACAAATTATTGGATATGCGGAAGATCTAGTGATTATGGCTTGGGAAAAAGAGTCTGAAACATCCCAAGCTAAGAAAAATAAGGAAGCGAAAACCAGGTGACCGAGTATCAACCTACACGAAACAAAATATATGTTAAGAGAAAAAGAAGATATAGAAAATATAGAATTACTAGAATAAAAATAGCTTCTACCTCTAAATACCGAGAGAGCAAAGAAAAACTGGAGAGAAGAATACTGAAAAGGAACCAGGACTTAACAAACTACAATAAAATGAATATCGAACACTCATGAACTACAAAATGGGAAAGCAAGTGGAAGTAGATTGTTATAGTATGTTTAGAGTAGGATGTTATATACGTCGTAGTAATCAATATTTAAATTTTTATTTTGCTTTATATCGACTAATTTTACAGATCACATGTGATTTATGTGTGAATTTATAAGAATTCGATCATGAATAGCAATTAATTAAAATATTTTGAATAAAATACAATTATTACTATGGATGCGATTCAAATCAAATATAGGAGTGGGCAAGATACCTCACAAAACCATACCTGAATCCCAAGGATGAAGTATAGAAACACGTAAGGCATCCTTGATTCAAACTTTTACTGATGACGGGAGAACTTTCCGAAATTTAAATCAGTATAAGAAAGATGAAAAATTTTCCTATATATAAGATGATGAATACATCATTAGTCGGAAGATGAAAGTGGACTGGAATGACCAAAACAAACATATTTATTGATATGTAATGTTGGGCTATATACCATCGGTGATTTACCCATTTTTTTTTTGAAGTTACCGCTCGCAGTTTTGAGCCTGAGTCATTTTTTCTACCAAAAAACGTCAACCCGTTCTTCGTACATGCATACAAAAATGAAGAAAATTGAGAAAAGAATGTGATAATAATATTCTTCATATATGATGCTTTCCATTTCAAATATAAGTTATCAAAGGCAAAAAGTTATACCAGAACATTGTTCTATTATACATATACGTTATTTACTGTATAAATCCGAACACAGTTGGCTTAAACTATAGATAAGGTTGTATTTTTTTGGAAAAAAATTATATAAAGAAACAGTACAAAGAAGGTGGAAGTTTAAAATATCTATATATATTCAAAGAAACCTGCCGTATCAAAAACCAGTCTCCATTCCAGCTGACAATCCCAAACCAATAGCAGACATTTCTTTGGAGCATATCACTTTACCCTAAATATGACTGAGAGTCAACATGTACTTGTCTCACTAAATGATAAAAGCTTTTTTCGTATACAGAACAAGCACATATTAAAATATCTAAACAGGAATTAAGAAACCGCTCTTAGATGTATTAAACAACTATCTGGCTTTTTCGTTTCCTTCGATATTTAAAGTCTTCCGGCATTTCTTCTATCAGAAATATTTTCTTTCGTGCTGTCATCACACAGACACTGTCCGCTCTTGTTCCTGCAGCACTATTTATATGATTTACACATTTCCAATCATTAACCCTCCAAAAGATCTACAAGCTCGATACGTACTTCGTAATATGGAATTTGGTAGCCCTTCTCAACTTTCAGTTTAGTACATGGGCACACTTATCTAGTGGCATTGGACTACCTAGAATCTTGTCTTAACAACTTGACTTCCTTGATAATTCCCTAGTATAATGTGGAACCAACATCCTAGAAAATCACATTACCAATTTTCAGGACTGCAGTTTTCCTGCGGATTTCTTGATGATGGGAAATATTGTAGCTGCAACTGTGAACCATCGTCTATTAATTTTTTATTGTTATTTGTTTCGTAGTTAGAAGTGAAAACACCAAACGACGTAACGGACCGCAGGTTCCCGCACGCATGGACTGCCCTATTGAAAAAATTCCAACTGTACCCCAGAGGACAAAAATCGTGCATCAAATCCATCCACAACAATCCGTCAAATCATTCATTCCTAACTCAAGCTGCGATAAGTTCGGGAAATTAGGATAAAAAATATGTGTAATTCTGTGAAATCTTTTGATTTTCAATTTATAGCCGTCTAAAAAATTTTTGTGTACTATTTGTTGCATTATGTGATGTAACATTCCATTTTTATTATTATTTGAATTATGTAGAAGTACTTGAATATGGGCTGGCAACATATTCAAATGTCTGGAATATCAATTTTTAATCCTCGTAGTTCACTTAAGCCTAATCTGTATGTCATAATGAAGAATCCTACCAATTTTAAACATGAAGCTACGTTTTCAGCCACCTATATCACTCAGGTTTTAATCCGATCAAAAAATTTGTGCTCGTTTTCAGGAATAATAATCTGGAATTTTAATTCAAAAGCGTTGAGGGCTGAAAGAATACGCATCGATCACAGAAGAATTGATGAAACTCGGAGAGTGATTGAAAACAATGGGTTGTTTTATTGATTTACCTGTTCACTTTGTGGAAAATCCTCTCTTTAACGAAATCAAATCTTGTCACTATAAAACAAACAATGATGGATCGTACCATACTCTATTTTTATCTACTAGAAAAGAGCAAAACCGAATTTCTAATGCGGTTATTATTACGGTCATTAAAATTATTGTTACAGGATGATTCCAAGAATCTCTTATCAACAGATTCATCGAATATAAGATTGTAGGGTTATCCATTTAGTGAGGATGTTCAAGTTGTGTACTCTCAACAGTTTAGTTTACTTGCAACTTGCAAGGTGCAGTATGCAATCAATTGTGAGCTCTATTCGTATTATGGAAAAAGGATCACGTGGAAAAAATTTAAAGACATTTATGTGAAGGTGTTAAAGACACAGTAAAATCAGTACGCTTTTTGTTGGGAATTTTCAATTTACAGAGTTACTAAAGAACACGTAGAGCTCTAGGAGAACCAATAATTTAAATAGCAAATCATTAGAAGAAAAAAACTTCTAAGGAAAGTACATGTGACCTTTCGATAGTAGACAAAATTGTTGCCATCGAAGATTACCATGAAATGTGCCAAACTACACTATGAAAACTTCTAAAAACATTGTTTTTCTCTGGAAAAAGGAGTTCCAGAGTCTATATTTTGATAAAGAAAGAGGCTTGGAGACATATTAACCTAAGTACTATACGTAATAAAAATGAGGAACCAAAGAAAAAATATATTTTAGTCAAATGAAACATGGATAAACGAATAACAAACACCAAAATAATTTTGGCAAGATGAAACTATTACAAGTCGAAGAATAGTTTATTTAAATAATTTTTCTACTGCTCTAAATCTACCACTAAGGCATTTAAAACGGTTATGTTAAAGGGGATTTATTGAGTCATGAATCTACTTGTATCGGTGACTAACATGAGGACATGAATGGTTCTTGAGAACTGTATAATGTTAATGAATAATGCAAGTTATTATTCGAGATTCTTAGAAAATTGGCCACAACCAAGTGGTTGAAAAAGATTTACAGAATTGGCAGAATTCAAAGAATATTGAGTTCCATTAAGAAATGACGAAATCGTGAAATGCGAACTGAGACTTATCAAACTGGTATGAGCACAAGAAAAGGAAGAACTTTCAAAAAAATATAATATGACTAGAGAGAAAGAGAACATACGGAAGTTGAACAAGATTCTCATAAAATGATCGATAAACTCACTGTAAATATTGCTTCCGACATAACCTTATTCCGATTACGATTTGCACTTGTGAGAAGTAGGTCTACTTACGGACGGTTTCATAATTCCACTCTTACTGGTACTTTAACTGAATGTTTCTTGAGATTAAAGGGCCCTTTAACTTAGCTATGGAGTGAATTGGTCCCATCATCGATTTGCAACGGTCTTTCAAGTAAAGGCTCTTTTAAGACGTTAAAAGGAAGTTGGCAATACTCTGTCCTCTTCCAATATGTGTCGATAAAAAATAAAACAAAATAAAACGTAGAAGTGAGTGTCATTTGTTGCCAACATTTCTTTTTGCCTGATCTGGTGGCGTGCAGTTGTGTTTTATATTTGCCAATTCAATTCAATTTTCCATTTCAATAATTTTATTCAATAAGTTTTTTTTAATTTTTAATCGTAGTAAGTATGGAAGTTTTACATGATTGATGCACAATTTTAATTTCTACGACATTATTTGTTCGTATACTAGATTTATTGTACAAATTTGTATTCACGTTTTCCAATTTTGTCATGCGATATCCACTGTCACCTACCGAAGTATCTTCCTCAAACTGCCTTCTGAATTGAATATTGTCTGCGTATGAACGGAACTTTACCAACGAGCTACAATATTACGAATCTGAAGCAGAGCGTCAGATACAGTTTGTACGTTTAATGCATAAAAACCTTTTCGGTTCCTATCAATTTCTACGTCTTCGCCGCCTGGAGATTGTTTTAAAATTGAGATGCAATCGATTGCACTTGTTGATAACGGGTAATTGCCTATTCTACTCATGCCGAATTTGAATTATTAATGCCGTAAATGTGGGTTTAGTAATTCGAAATCGTTTGGAAAATCCAAGTTGTTATTTATTTTCTTATAGTTCTTTCTATGTCGGTTTATTTTTTCTTCTGACAATAACATTTTCCTCTTCAGATGAGCTTGAGCTCAAACTTAATGTAGCACAATATCCAGCCAGACTCTGGTAATGTGCTAAAGTCGAACATTTCTAACTTTACCAGAAGTTCAATTTGAAAGAATTCCAAGGCTAACTGACAATTATGAAACTCGCGACTCAATTGAATGAAAACTTTAAAGTTGAAACTTTCTTTGAATGTATCATGAAACCAGTATGACGCAATATTCTCAACATATCTTCTAGAGAGAAAGAAATGCTTTATTGGCAAAAAATTCTTACAATTTGTAGAGAAAAGCTTGTAAAAACAAAAATAATAAACATAAAAGTAACTAAATAAGTATAAAACAAATAAATAAAATTCCATTATACAGAAGAAAACCATAATGATTAACAAAATTATAGGTAATGGTAATAGGTAATAATTAGTAAATAAGTCCATGGCAAAAATTAAACTATTATGCAGCGTGCCCATAATTAAATATTATAATTCAAAAAGTATAAATAACAGCACTTTCTTGTGTCTCAAAGGACTAACTGGGACTAAACTACAATCATGAACACCGAGGAATCAATTTACAGTTAAACAGGACACTATTTCGACCTTCCCCTGATAATATGAAAGAAAAATTTGTTGAATTTTGAAAATTAATGGATGGATTATGGGGCGAAGTGAAACTTATGACTGTCTTATGTCGGGCGTACTAGTCATATACCATTCTCATCCGTCTCCGGTCCGATTTTGCTCCAAAGAATGGATCGAAAGGGGTGAGTACACATGTTCTACATGCTTCCAAGCTCTTTACGATTTCCAGTTCCGGCTCGGTACACTCGCCACTATCGCCAGTCTTGATTCAATGGAAAAGGCGAAAGTTCCTCTGCGAAAAATTATAGCAACTGCGATTTAGCCATGATGGCACTTTGTGAAAATACGTAAAAAGCGAAGAGCTATTTTTATATCTAGCTTTGTTTTCGAAAAAATAACCCATTATTTTTCGTGAGACAAAAACACGAAATGCTTCAAAATGCGCGGTTGTAGCATGTTTCGTTCCAAATTTGTGAGTTTCTGCTGCCGTTCACGGTTTTAATCCGACGTTATTGCCAAGGGAAAACTTAACAATAATCATACAAATTTCAACAGATACGCATCCTGCAGTCGTTAAACGAATAGACTGCACGATAGGTTGTATGTATGTAGTCGGATCGGAAGGATACATCGTAGGTGTGTCCCGGCTTTCATTCGTGATAAGTAAGCCCCGCAGAGATCTTCGAAGTTTTGACACAGAGATACGAGAATCAAGAATTTTGGGTTAAACTTTATATACTGGTAATTCTGGTAGTTATTTTTCCACTACTTATTGCGGAATGCGGGAAAAGATGATATCTATTTGATTTCAATTGGCAAGTGATTGTGGATTTTGCTGCATTGTAAAATATTGAGCCCTTAACTAATTATGAACGTGAAGTAGGTTCGTGAAGGTCCTGCTCCAAGTTCCTAAGCTGCGATTCAATAAGGACATAATAGACTGTTGAGGAGATAAGGATAAGTTCTGTTCTTTTGAAACTGATCTCAGCGTAAAACATATTGTATAATATTGTAGAAAAATTGGACTTTCACAACTTCGGCGGTTTAGAAGTTATTAGTCATGTCATGTAATTAACATACATGACAATATAAATGTACATCCGATATATTCATCACATTTATACAAATATTATTTCATACGAATATACTCGAGGTATAACTTCAAAAAGTATTCTTTCAACTAAAAAAAGTGTTACGCCTATCGATTACAAATGGTTTATTATTTCAATACTCTTTTAATCATGAAAATTGACTATTGGCATGAATCACGTGTCACTAGATGGCGTGAATTTGACTTCTATAGCAAGAAACAATACAATCTGTAAAGGTCTTTCATGCTGGTTAGTTTTTTCCACCTGTTTTTAGTGATTTTGGTAGGATTTTGTTTATTCTTCTGTTATTTCCTAAGCGTGTTTATGTGGTTAGAACAAAAATTTCTGTTCAAAAATTGGTCTAAAAATAACGACAATTGGAGTAACTCCTTTTAACATCATGGAAAATATTAGGATCAGAAGCAGACAACTAAAATACATTGGAGCAGTTTTTGAAGCGAGACAAAGAATTTTAACAACTAGTACATTCGTAACAGTACAACTTTTACCGCTTTTTCATTGTTTTCGAAGTGCACCATATGGATGTGTAGTTGTTTTTGTCTGAGAAAAGCACTCTAAACAGTTATATTACTTAGCTAAATAACACTTTCTATTGTATATACAATAACAAAATTAGTTTGTTCTCTCAATATTAAAGTTTACCGTTTAGGAAATATTTGTCAAAAATTTGTGTTGTTAGGTTTTTTCACAGTTGCAGACATTGACACGATACAAATTCAGAATGCCATATTTTGTTTTTATTGGAAGTCAAATTTTTTGGATATTCGAATAAATGTATTTGAATAATTATAGTAGAATAACATCGAATGCAGTCTTTTTTCGGTGGAAAGTTCCATCAGCTCCTAGAACATTCAATCTCATGTGAACTAATATCCGTAAACTAAATGATATTACTGTGTTTGGAAGAGATTTCGGAAAATTCAATTTATCAGGACCACTCAACCTTTCTTTCTCACAATTTTTGGTTCAGCGAATAGGATGCTCCATACGTTTTTAGAACAAAAAAATCTATATCAAACATAGAATCCACTAAATTAGTATGCTGTGGGATGGAATTATTTCGTATTGATCGTAGGCATCAATTTACTTATGCTAGTTTTTATTAGCACGATGTGAGAAATAACTTAGCCAATTTTTAAACGAAGATGAGAGTAGTTAGGGCGCTATCAAAGAAAATCTGCAAAAATATAGAGATTGATAAATTTATGATAATTATTATACCATCCATTGTTCATTCTATTAACATCCCAATTTCAAAAAAATTATTATTATGATATGTAAATCTACTCACCCCTGCAGAGGAGCAATTCCTATATCAGGGCCCACTCTATCAAACAATGCTCTTATTGAAATTTTCCTCATCCTATCAAATTATATCCAACGAATCTCTCTCATTCTCTCTCAATTCACCCCCATATATATTTTTATATAGCTCAATTCTTTATTGCATCTATTGATCACCATTACAAAATTTTTAATCAGTAATTAGTCCCTATATACAGGATGAATTTTGGAGGAAAATGCTGCAAGGTGCATAATGAAAAAACCTAGTTATGATATCCATAACTAAATTGATCTTCGGAAGAATCGTAGTTATCCGTATCGTCACTGTTGTTGTTGATGTTCATAATCAGTTCATCAACCACCTTGTTTTATTGCTTCATTTGCATTAAGCTCAATTCCTTTTTTCTTCTTGCTCTTGAAATAATGAACATTTTCTCCTCGGTACATAAATGTTGTATTCTGATCCCATTCATTAGAATTTTTTATAAATCTCTTGATAATCTGTATCTTTTACAAATTTTTGCTGGTTTTTCATCATCGTTGGTATTTCTTTATGAGCGATATGAAAATTGTGAATTATCCTTTTCATTATGTATGTGCCTGAAATAAGCAATTTTTTCGACTTCTCTTCTTTTGCCATTTAGTGTGGCAAATTTTCGTGGTTTTTCTTAATCAATCATTTCTTTCATTTCAATTGAGCTTCTTCTAATAATAACGATTGAAGCTGCAACACGTGCAAGACCTTAACATAATGTGATGTTTCTCTTATTTATTTGTACGTCTATTTATTATGGACTGAACTAAACTGCGCTACATAAACTTTATCAAAATATAAAGACTAGAAGCTGAAAGTTCAATTCAAACTATCTTTCAAAAATTATTGAAAAAACTAATTTTGAAACAGAAGAGAACTGAAATCAACAAGATTCGGAAACATAAACTAGAAATTATCCAAAAGAAGCGATGTAAATGAATCGTTTACTATAAAAAGCAAACAACCTTACCCAACCTAGCCTAACCAAATTTTAGAATTTCAATACATCTAGGCAGAAGACAATAACAATAATAAGAACAAATATTCACTCGTTATTAGGTAATACTTGTACTTTCTTCATAATTATTAATTGATAAGTTCAATTCAAAGTGAGTTTGGTCCTAGCGCTTCAAGTGTCATAAATTATAGCAACGCACTGACAATTTCACAACTTTGAACGCTTAAAACTTTTTTCTTCTTTTTAATTAGAAAACTCACGTTCAATAACTATGAATTGTTATCTCACTTTTCCCTAAGACTATTACACTTTGCGATAAGGGAGGAATTAAGATTGATTGATGTATTTTTGTAGAGCAAATTCCAATATGTGAAAATATATTTTACACAAAATTCAGATTCTCACATCTCTGCATGACACTGAACAAAACACAAAAATGTACGAGTATAGATACCTTTCCTTACTTTTGCTACAGTGCTCATGTGCTATCCAACTTCTGATTAAGAGTATATAACACCAAACAGAAATATATGGAGCAAAAATATTGAATTGAGGAATGAGGTAAATTTAGTTGAAATACAAAAAGAAAACAAAGTACCCACAACAAGAAGCGGACATCATCAAAACCGTTTAACGCTTTGGTATACAGAATCAACTACAGAAACCAGTTCAGCCGGTAAATTTTTGTACAAGAGCATGCGTCAAATAATCAATTATCAACTTTACAAAAATTCATATTGTAAACTGATGAAGATGGAGTTACTGAAGTCAATTATCGATTAAACGAATATCAACGTTTTCCAGTGGTTATAAAGTGAAACAATCTCTATGTTTACATTTACGCCCTAACGCTACTGTTGTCTTTTCGAATTTCGAATGATCAAATTTGAGTTAGCGCACAGAAATTGAACGTTTCTGAAAAAATTTCATCAATAAGTATACGGTCGCTAGAACGGCAAAACTGGCCCTATCCAGCTATAATGGAATTTTAGAATTCGGCGAATTCGCGTGGCGTCTTTTACAATTTTACATTTTTATAAATGGCGGACACTCCTTTGATGAACTTTTCATTATAAAAGGCTGTTTATTACAGTATTTCTTTTGAATAATTTCTAAGAAAGTCTATTTATCTATTGATTCTATTTATTTCTGTTCAAGAACTTCGCAGAATGCTATTTGTGGTATATAAATAAGTTTATGTAGCGCAGTAAGTTCAGTTTTATATGAGTAGTGAAAAGAACAAATTAGTGGAAGTGTTTATTGATTCACCCCACGAATGCGAAGATTGTAAATGAATCCAATATTGAAGTTTGTAGATTTGTAGTGCTTTAGAACTTAAAAATGACAGTATTGATGGTATTTATCGTGTAATTCAAATTCATCGCACAGACTAGTGTAAGACAATAAATTCAAAAAAAAAAAGAATTGAAAAAACCCTAAGAATATTCTGTGATTAATCTTAAGCTTAATGCTAGGATTGAAGAAGGAAAAATCCATAATTCTCATTATTTTCGATCGAGTAATTAACATTTTGATATCTGGAAATCGGTATTAAAGGCTTTTAAAGAGGTTCTCTCTTTATTTCAACTCTTTTTATTTCTTAGTTATATTCTCCATTTTATAAACGATAATTTCATAGGAAACTAGCACTAGATTCATAACGTACGTGCTGATTGTTTCGTATTGTCCCAGTGAATAAAAGTGTGTAAATACTCGTAAACATAAAAACTTACATAAAAAACACATGAAAATAGTTATATTTTATAAACATTTTCCGTTGCTAGTTGATAAGTTTCGATTTGAATTGTCGTATATGTGGAAAATGAACACATTGTTGCAATTTTTAAAAACTGATTTTTTTATTCTGAAGCTTGAAAAAGAGCATTTCATCCATTTTTTCCGATTATAATCATGAAATGATATTACTAAAAACGTTCCATTGTTAATTTTTTCATTTCATGTTTCATGAGTTGAAAAAATATGATTGTAGCATTCTGGTATTTTTTTGGCTAATCCATACATCAATCATCAATATACGCTACTTCAACAAAAAAGAAAATGTTGCTATTCCATAACTAAATTAAATTCATCTGGAATATTAGACATGTTTCAGCAATGGATCGTTTCTATATTACAAGTAACTTCCTTTTCAGATGATGGATTGTTCTGAGGTGCATTTGATTTTTTCTCATCATTGTATTTAAATCGACAGGAGTATCGATTTTCAATCTACAACATTATAAGTTGATTGTCTATCATTTCTATCTTATAGAGAAAATTATATGAAACTTAAAAATACAAAAAACAATAATTGAAAATAAAATCAAGGTGATAAGTTATTAACACAACTCGAAGTCGTATGGGAGTTCTAAATTTGAAACTATTGAGAGAGATAGATAAGCTTTATAAGAAAATTTGACAATTTCATGGACAATATGACACAATTTTATATTAGATGCTGGAAAATAACATTTTGGTTTACTAATAATTATATTATTATTGATATCTAACTTCATACTAAATTGAATTATGTCAGTCTATGGTAGATTGTAAGATTCTGCCACATAATAATAAGGTCTTTCAAGCAGAATAGCCTTTGTTAATATCCGGATCTTATTAAATGTCTTTGCCATTTTTAATTATGAAGGTAGCTGATTAAATAATTTTGGCACTGAAGATGATGGAATCTTTCACAAGAAGTGAGTATTGTTAAGTAATGCGTTCTACTACTTAAACCAAAAATATAACGATTAGCTCTTTTTGTAATTTATAGACAGATTCAATGAGGTTCAAACTACAAGGCCTGGAGAAAGGTAAACCAAAGCGAATATGCGATTCAAACAACGGAAGCACGGATTCGATGGCAAATCAAGCAGAGGATAATTTCTCTACATGTACAGACCATTGAGCACCGTTGATATGTAGACCAAGAAACTTGATCAAATTTGATGATCGTATCAATTCATTTTCGAGTTTTAAAGGTTGTACAACTCCTCTGTAAGATAAAATTGAAGTTTTAAACAGAGACCTCTCACGTCAGACCATGAGTTAATAGAAATCTTTGCCCATGGTAGAATGTGAAGCTTGTATATCTGGAGTATCATAGTTGTGATAAATTTGTGAGACTATGACATCATTAATGAATACCAAAAAAAGAATTGGACCTAATCTGAACTCTGAGGTACACCAAATTACTCGAAACTTTATCATTAGCTGGTACCTACATTCAAGGTAAGATACAAACCATTTTAAAGGAACACCTCGAATGCCGTAATACTCTAGTTTATTGATGAGAATTTCATTATCAACACAATGGAAGGCATTAGCGAAATAAAAAAAAACCGAAGCTATATAAAATTTATTATTGAGTGAGTATATTTCATTGAGAGCAGATCATGGCCTCTTCAGTACATTTATTAGGTAGGAAATCAAATTGTTGAGCAATCAAGATATTATATTTGAAACTAAAAGGCTGTAGACGGTTTTTCATTAGTCTTTCAATTATATTCGATGAGATTGGTGCTGTTACTAGACAGCTAGAGAAAAGGCGTTAAATAAACACATTATATTGAACTACATATATTAAACTATATTTGAAAGTGATCTTAATGAAAAATATTTTGATTAGTCTAAGCGTGCTGCGTTGTTAATTCAGTCAATTACAAAAAATACTTTAAAGAATTTTTGATTCTATTTTTAATAGCCTACAAGCAGTTCTCTACATAATTTTCAAGTTTTTCACGGTTTTCGGATGGAAGTGAGTACCACTGTCTATTTAAATGTGTTCATAGGAAGTTTGAGTTCGATGCTAGTTATTTGAATAATTAAATATTGAGTTTATGAATTTAAAAGAAAATGGTATCACTATTCTGATATAAACCAAGCAGAATTTGAGTCTATTGCTTCTGAAGCCAATTTTCTACCACTTTCGTTGCCTCGGGATAGTAATCTGGATTATCAAGTTCATAAACAAATTTTTCAACTTTTTTTGTGTTTATTTTCTGTTATTCAATCTATGAAGAGTTGGCTTTTTCTTTATAAGTAGTTCTTATTGAAATATTACTCAATTGATAGGATATGTCATTCCAACAACTTCAAAGAGATGTGCGCTAAAAATATTGTGGTATATCATTCCATGAATAATTCCTAGGATTTTGCTATGTGGTACAGTATCATAAGCTTTGAAGAGACCTCAAATTCTTATATTTCCACCATCATATTCTGCTTTCAAAATTCCATGGTTCTATCACATTTACATTTTGCACCTTCTTTTACGCCTCTATTGATTTTAGACTAATCGTCGCTGTTTCTGAAGCTAAAGAGACCTCACTAGATCGCAAACACGACCACTAGCGTTATTTAGTATAAAATATTAATGTACATTTGAAACTTCTACCAGGTCTTAAGAGAGGTATCAAATTTGCTATAATCATTTCATGAAGGAAAAGGAATCATTCTTCTTTTTCCTAAAATGGGCTATCATCGGGATTTAAACCTAATATTTTTTGTACACATTACTTGATACCAAGCAGCACTCTCAATATTTATGATGATATCACAAAGTCTTCGAAACTAAAGGCAATATACTGATATTAGGCCATCAAACCACGATGAATGCTGATTTTTTCCCAATGATTAACTAGGAACATGTAAGAGACAACCAGTAGGTATTTATTAATTTGATAATGCACCGAAAGTAATTGTTAGCTGCCTGTATTAACAAAATCCGGAGTTATATACCGTGCACTGTTCCCGAAGGTAATCCTCAACAATCCTGGTGGATGAAGGTGGTGATTTAACAACCCTCGAGAGACATGTGGGTTGGAAGTCGACTACAGTGGCAGAAGGTTATAAATGAATCATAAGCGAATAAAATGATGGTTGCAAATAAAAAGTGAATGAACCTTCGCCGACGCAATGTGAGACGAACCAGGAAATCTGTTTCCTGTTCAAGAAACATTGCAAGCAATTTACCACCAGCAGGTCCTGTCCTTTGATAAATTGCTTAAACATTTATATTACTATCAATTTTTGTAATAATCACAAATCGAAAGAATTACACAGTAAATATGTAAATTTTGGAAGAGATTTTATTGCTTTGTGGGGATCGTGAGAAAACTATTGTACATAACTCGCTCGAAAGTTTTAAACACACTCGAGTGAGCTCCACACTCGGTTTGAGACAGTCCCACTCGTGTGTTAAATGTTAATATTGGTTAGAAATATACTTTAAAAAAATTCATTTCTATCAAGCTATATAACTTGAATCTATTAGAACTATATAAATCATATTTTATTTTTTAATGAGGCTTGTTAACATTTCTCAATAAATTTGATGGAATTGAACCTTTTTGTTGTGATTCCACGTAAATTAATTTGCCACATTTTCTTTATGTAGAAGTCTCATTTCAATATATTCATTTTTCTGACAAATAAGAGGTTTTTATACTTCTTGGTAACATCAATTCAACGATTTATGTGAGAATCGTCTAGGTCTAGATGATAAACTATCAATTTGGTTTTAATTTTATATTTTAAGAAAAGGAACAATTATTGTTTATTTTAAATTAAATTTTTCTCAGGAAGTAGTCTGCCAAAATGCCCTCTCGTGCATGTCAAATTGTCTCATAATTTCCTCTCGTGCGCATTCGCGCACTCGAGAAAATTAAATTATCGACAATTTGACATGCACTCGGGACATTAATATTGAAAATAAATCCCATGAGCTGCTCTTACTCTACGACGTTGCTATGGATAAATATTAATTTATTCCGATTTTGACACTTCAAATATTTAATATTTCAAAATGTCACGATTTGGTTGTCAAAATATTGATGAAATTATAGAATATACTCAAACATACTGCTACGAGCTCATCTCTGCCCTGGATACAGTAAAATTCTAAAAGTCGGCGAAGGCGCCATCTTTTATGAAATACCCGGAATTCGTTTGAACTTTATTTGAAAGCAAGCGGTTTATTTACATTGTTTCTGTTGAATTATTTCTAGGAAGGTCTATTTATTCATTCATTTTGTTTCATCATGTTCAAGAACTCTTGGAATTCTTTTGGGATAAATATATAAGGGGTTTGTGTAGTTATGGAATAAATTATTTAAGTTAGTTAAGTGATAGTGATAAATGGATTATTCTGAGTTAGTTGAGTGTAGTATATAGCATTTAAATTAATTAAGAACTTAAGAGACAGTGTTTGTTAATTGACTTCAGAAATAAAAATCGTATAAATAAATACGAATAACAATACTGAAAAATTACATTAACAGTGAAAAATATGTATGGAATCCATTTATGAACTTTTACAATGACACGAAGCATCGATTATATGTAAATAGGACGGTGGAAGAATTGATTGGCGTTAATTTTTAAGGATTGAGCTGTGAACATGAGAAGAGACGATGGTACAGAGTATAAAGAAACTACGGTCAAAACCATATGGAACCTAACGAGTAAGCTGTTAAAAAAATATTATAAAGAAATTAAATTTATTATTGACACAATCAAAAGTGATGTATTTCAACAAGCGTAAGCTGCTCTCGATTCTATAGACGAAAACTGCAATCATATCCAGTAAGAGAAAAAAAGTTCGATAGCATTAAGTTCCGTTGAAATAACTCAAATAATGAATATATGGAATGAAAATACCTCTAAAGAGATGCAATGGAAATTCTATAACATATTCGGTGTACAATTAGCTTAACGAGGTAGGGAAGCTGCGGCTTGCTTGATTGACTTTTTCTGTATCGATTCAAACAACGATGGTTCTGTTACAAATCGAGTTGAATATAACCCTGTATTCAGCAAGATTTTCCAGGATGGCTCAAGAATGTGTACTGGAAGTATATGTTTGACATAAAAAAACGACAGCAAAATTTGTCTTGTCAGATTATTTAGAAAATTGATGTCAAAAAGGTGCCCAAATATTGAGATCAACAGATTATTCCTAAGAATAAATAGTCAGTGGCAATGTGAGAATCCGAAATGGTCCCTGCTATGATAAGATGCCCATCGAGAGGAATACGATCCAACGTGGACAAAATCGTCTGGGGAAGTGATTAGCTTGAATAGCAAGAAAAAAATTTACTAATCAATATATCGACCGCTGTTAGTCAATTGACCATACGTGATATACAAAAGCAAGAGCTTATACAACTTACAGATCTGTTCTTTTTTCTAAAATTAGCAAAGAATTATCTATTCCCATAATCCTCTACCTTGCTGCAAACAACATTGTTTCGAAATTTTTTCTAACAATAATTATCAATCTCCCTGGCTTATTACTGCTGGAAACAAACTTTTCTAATTTGACTGATAATTAATAAATGGGATTTATCTATTTGAATATGGATAAGAGAGTCCATGGATGTGTACCTCAAACCCCAACGACTAACATTCAAAATACTGTAAACTAAACTACTATACTTACGTGCGTGCTAATGCACAAGGGAATATCAGGTAATAAAACAGTCCCTGCCTTTCCAAAAGATGAATCGAGCTCACTATCCTTTGAACATTAACTATTTCGTAACATGTAAGTTAAGGAGTAACCAAGAACAGGAAAACTCTTTCATGAAACATGCGAACTTTGTAAAAGGATATACTTTACTATCAAACTATGCATTTGAAGTAATATTTTTTCTTAGAGACATTTTATCTCCTTTTGATAAAAGATGATGTCGGTATCTGATATATCTCAAAGAAGTACAAGGGCGGTTTGTTGAAACAGAGGGGTACAGAACTTTAACAGGGAAGAGTAAATTATAAGGATGAATGAATATGTATTAGTTAGAAATTTGGAAAAGACAAAATATATGGAAATTGGAAGAAAGAAGGAATTTCACAAACAAGAAATGGTCAATATAAATAACCTCATCTTCGAAGTAGTCGACACCTTTAAATACTTAGGAACAATGATAAGCAACAAAAATGACACAGAAAATGAAACAAAACAAAGAATTCATGGGGGATGTAGGGAATGTAATAAGTACAGAACTATAATGCAGAGCAATAGAATTAGCAACCAAATTAAGAGTCTACAAGACTGCGATAAAACCAGTATATACGTCTCTGAAACAATGAGACTTACAAACATAGACAAAGAACAACTAAGGATATATAAGAGGAGAATAATTAGGAAAATTCATGAACCAGTGAAAGTTGGAAGGTTGGAAATGATGAGTAGAGAGAACTAAGAAATTAAGAATATATTAGAAAATGGAGATATGGTAAATATAATTGAAGCAAAAAGAATACAATGATACGGACACATTAAAATAATGGAAAAACGACAGGGAACGAGGAAAATCACATAATGGAGACGGAGTGAGGAAAGATTGCCTGGTGGACCAAAAAATGGATGATACAGGAGAGAGAAAAATGGAAAACAATAGTCGAGGCTGCAAAAATATGTGATAAGCTGTGATAAATGGAAAAGAGCTAATTCCAGCGTCTACAATTCCAATAGAATGTATAGCCTTGTATATAGACGAGTACAATGAAGCAATGGAACAGAGGACAATATAACCTCAATTCGAACTTATAATAATATATGTTAACAAAAATTATATAGGAATTAATAAATCATCTACCACATTGATATCGGAATACAAACTGCCCTACCATCAGCAGCAGTACGAATTATTTGCAGTTACTCTAAAATCTATACGAAAAATTGTTGTTATCGATATGTTTCATACTCATAGACTTTGTTTCGTAGTTAAAATGTTGAAATTCGATGACTAATTGTTATTTATACCAATAGAGTGCGCTTTAAAAATACAAGGTTCAACTAAAAAAAAAAGAAACATGTCTCCATCACTTCTCCGGCTAATGGAACGTTTGTCTTCTTCGGATTAGGTTCATTATTGGCAATCCAGTGTCTTCATTATTTGTTCGTTTCAGGGTAGTGGTTCATCTTTGAATGGACGCAGAAATTAGCCTCCTTTTGCTTAAACTGTCAGCAAAATGTTCAACTGTTGTGAAAAGTCAGAATATGCAAATAGCATTCCTTGATATGTCAGTAGCTTCTTCTCTATCTCTAACCTCAATTCGGCGATCAATTGATGAACTTTTCCATTCAAGATGCGGGTGTTTGTTCTTGGCCATTATGAATACTCGTCATTGATACTAATTTTTTTCAATTTTTCATCTAAATTTTTAAGATAAAATATGTAGGCATACTATACTTAAATGAGTGAGATAGAATCGTTTGTTGATATCTTTCTATCTTTCTAGTCTAAAACATCGGGAAATCCTATGAGTCTGCAACGTGAAGAAACAATTTTATAATTTATGAATGACAAAAGTTCAAAGGATATGGTATGGTCTTGATAATAGATAATTATACAGGGTGTTTCTCTAGGATATATAGAGAACTGAAAAATATTTGGGGTTTGCTCACTAAAACAATTTTCTATCGCCATCCGTATTCAAGGACGTTGAAGAAATAAAAAATTATACAATTTTTTTATGATTTTGCCGCAACAACTGACAACATTGTATTGATATTGCATATGAAAATGTTTTGGAAGCTGATACATCCAATGAATTTGTTCTAATATCTCACTCCCACAGAGGGCGCTAGTTACACGGTTCGTACCCATGCAAAATTTCAAGTTTATTTAAACATCATTTACACCAAAAAGGTACTCTTCATAAAACTTGATACCGTGTACTCTCTCAATATAGTTGTGCTTTCTGTAGATTCATTGAGTTACTTCAAAAGTTCAAAGCGGTAATAGGCTCTTGCTAATATCTTTATAATATTTTCTCTTACTTTGAAATCAGGCTGAGTTTTCATGTAAAAATTTTAGTCCACTAATCCAACAGACGCACTGTATATTTCAATGAATCTTTGCTCATTTTTGAGAAGCTACGTTTTGGAAAAGTTGAAATTAATTATTGTTAAGCTTACAACAAGCTTCAGAATTATACTCATCTTGAGAAGAAACATACACTTACACCTATTAACAAAACAAACATTGAATTAAGCACTGCGAATAAGGTATGTTTTCCTTTGAATGAACTTTAATATAATTTGAGCAACTAATATCACAGTACATTAGTTACTCCCTTGCAATATGAAGTAAACAGTGAACACAAAATTAATTGCAACAACGAGGATTTCAGTGGTTATATTCAATCGTTAGGGTATTTCCAGTTAAATTTCTTCGTAAGTGAATAGAAGACATATTTCGTAAAGTTCAATACAATACAATAATACATTAGTATTCTAATTGGTTTTCCCTAATAATTTGTGAATAAAGGAACCAAAAGGTTAACTCATTCTTAGCTCTAGACCAGGAACCAGCGGTAAAAACGTTAAAACTCTGGAATTTTTTTCAATCAATGTCGATTTTCATGGAAATTTGGATTTTAGTTCCAATTGCCCCCTTAATTAAAACCTACCCTCTTAGTAAGTGGTTTCAACCCTATCTACATTTGTCAGTCTTTACTCTAGCATTCTATAGCTCATGCTACAAAAGGGTTCAGATCCTATGAAGGGTTTATCTACTCCTGGAAGTCTATCAGCTTTTCCGTTTTCCTCCATTCTATTGAGACCGGAAATACATTGGAAAGTAATTTAATTTGTCGTACTTAATACCTTTAGCTTCTTCAGGCATTCCCAAATCAGTATGGATTTTATAACATTGGAGCTTAGGGCTGTAATGAATGCTTCACTACTAGACAAGATGATGATCTCCGGCGCTTGCGATTACTTTCTTTATCGAGCTCTCAATATCTTTTTGCTTCAAAAAAGATTGTGTGTTCATTATATTTCTGAAAAATCCTGTGTCTAGAAAAGATTTCTACATTCGCGTGATTGAAAATACTAGTGATCTAAAAGGTCTCTCTGGCAACGAAAAATTGTGTTAGCACAAAGTATAAAAAACTTCGCATGATCAAAATTATTCGCAGTGAATAGAGTGTGAAAAACGCAATAACCCACAATGCCAAGAGTTTGTGTAAATACTTATTTGATGATCCCAGAAAGGGGAAACTCAAGATTTCATCGTATTTATACGCTCGAACTGGCTGCCCTTATGTTTTACACACTTCGGTCACGAACAATTTTTATTTACATTCGGTTACTCGACAGAATTTTAAACACCACGCTTCCCGATTCGGTATTCACCACATCGACCTTTTTAATTCCAAAGTTTAATACGATTTCAGTTTAAATTCATTATCAGAATTTTCAATGCAGTTTTTAAGTATGACATATTTAAAATACAGTCAGTCATTTGAGCACTTCAATTAGGACATTGGTGGTGAGAGAATGATAATTTATTTATCCCTATAAAAATTCAGAAAAGGACACTCTTAAGGGCTGGTATATCACTAAAATTAGAATATGTTGATGACCAAGCTTTGCTAATAAGATCTAAACAAAAAAAGCAAGAAAATCTCGTGAATTGCATATTGATAGCCATATTATTAAAAACGAAAGCGGATGAACGAAAGATGTGAGAAAAATCGAAACAAATGTGAAGAATAAGGACGAAACAGAAGCTAAAGAGTTCTTATAAAAGCCCGCTCTATAAGCGCACAAATATTGAGAAGTATTGGGCGCAATGTGGGTAGGAAGATAGGAAAAAAGAAAGAAGAAGAAGAAAGAAACAGAAGGGGAAAGACTAATTAAAATAGTTGGAAGTAGTATTCCAATTAAAATAGCTAAAAACTAATTGCTACATAGAGAAGTATGCAGTAAAATAAGGTTGTCCTCATCATTTGATATGTTTGACATAATACAATGTCACAACATGTGAAATTGAGAAAATTACAGAGAATTTTTCAAAATAACCCACTTTCATTCGGATGAAAAAATAGATATTCTAAATAAGGAAAATCAATTCAGTCCATGTTATGATTAATTGAGAATGTTATTAGAAGAAGATGAAATGAAGAAAAACAATAATTAAAACTATACAAAAAGTATTCGTCAAGCATTCATGGAAAGTTGGGTTTGATTTTTTTTGCAAAGGTGAGAAGAGAATCGCATAATAATTGATGATAGTAGGAATAAAGTTACCGGTACATTCGAAAGATAGCAGAAATGAATTTTCAAATAAAAACATAACAAAAGATAACATTCGATATTCCCCACTTTGAGCAAAAAATGAATTGGGAAATATTGGTGCAAATTTTATTAGATAATTTGGCAAGCTATTTCTTAATAGTTGTACGGTACACACGTAGTGCTAACACTTGATAAGCAGCCTTCTCCTGCACCTCGTTCTTTTCTTGTTAGGGGTGGAAGTAACCGTATAGTCTTCTCTATTGTATCTGAGATTGTCTGAACCTGTTTTCATATCACAATCACTTTGTCTAAATCATTTTTTGCGGATCATTGGGGCCTTGGTGAATCAAAATTGCTACGAAAATTAGAGCACTTCCCTTAGAACTTTGAGATGCTGACTAATTTCTGAAAACTAGATAGGTTGGTATCTGCTATGTAGTGTATTCAAAAATTTGATCATCAGAACAGTACAAATATTTCAATTGCTGATTAACTTTCGCAGTATTCATTTCACTGGAAATCCAAATCTCATGCTTAGCAGCTAGTAAATTTTCATTTTCTTAAGGACCAACAATTTTTCTGTCTATTAATTTCACCTTGATGGTAGCTCTGAGTGTTGCTTTTGATAAATTATCACTGCCGCCGTCGTCTTTACGAGAGTATCCATCAGTTAAAACTTCATTAGCCTCCAGGGGTTCAATAAAGATACCATCTATATTATTGGCATATTCTATTTCTAATGCCTTGGTATAATATAGTGATGTAAAGTTTTTAGGTGGCCATATAGTAACGCCTCAAAGACGACATAATTTTTATAAAAAGCATACAAGCTTGTTAAGTGATATATTCAAAACTAGAAAACCTTAACATATTGATTTATGCTATCATATTCAGTTAGGCGAAAAATTAAAACCTGAAAAAGATAATAGTTTCACAAATTTTTTCATCAACGAATTGTAAAAGATATTAAGTAGGTTGCAATCTGTCAAATACTACGATAAAACAGTACTCTATCCCGCCATCTCTGTTGCCATTTACCGAAATTTTTCTTTAGTTAACAAAATACAATATTACCGAAATTAATTTACAACAGTTAACGAATGGAAACGTTATGACTTTGAGGGTTAACACCAATAATGAAGCATCGTTTCTATGGATATAATATTTCATGCTGAGAAGCACACTCAACATTAATAATGAAATCAATATAGGGAATCATCAAAACCAGGTGCTTTTCTTGAACAATAATCAGATAAATATAAAACTGAAGAAACAAAAACTTTTCCAACAACTCAATACTTCACAAAAAGATGAGAAATACCTGGTGACGAAGGTAACAGTTGTAATATTACTTTTTTATCATCTAGTTAATTACAAAATTTATTTCGGACTGCTTTGATGATGGCGATGTTTGTCTTGCAGCAGAATTGCATCGCGTATTACAGACTCAAAAATTGTGAATGTATTTCTGTAATAGTGTATCAAATTGATTAGAAAAAAAAATTAGAAATTTTTTAAATATTCGATGACACTATTGTTCAAATTTTAAAATGGAAGATGTCCGGTACAAACAATTATTTTCAAGAATGTAAATTGTGCTCAGGCCTCTTTTAATTCCTTTTTGGGAAAATATTTGCAACCATTACTCAATAACTTCATTACCCTGGTTTTCCCCGGGTAAAGACATCTTTTGGAGGTCATCAAATATTATGTTCCAGTCAGTCTTCTAAACACAGTCAGTCTTTGTCAACTATAAAAGCAAGTAAAAAAATATCATACCGCGAATCTAACCGAGCATACCGTTCATTATCAAATACCGTTTAAGTTATATATCTCAAACCACCATTATAATTGAAATTCTAATTATTGAACTATCAACTCAATATTAGTTTATTGAGTTAATTTTGTCGACTTTACATCAAATACTTTGAAATTTGGAATAAGTTGATGATTAAAAAAATTACTATTGATAAATTTTGAGTAAAGGGGATTGACATGGTCACATTTTTGAAATCACTAGGACTTAATTCATATAGAAAGCATTTTTTGTATCTCATCATAATTGTTGTATTCGTATAACTACAAATTTTAATGAAATAGTCATAACTCACTTGACTTACTGATTAATCTGCGTGAGTTATAACCTACATTAATGCTCTTAAATTATAAACTATTCTTAGTAGTAATGAATCTGAAGGTACCAACAGTTTATGACAATCCTTCATCATCCGGATCCAATCGTATCTGCCCAAAGCATTCTTCAAATTCTCAAATTTGAAACTTTCTTTTAGCTACTACTCTACATGGTGAATTGACATTATCACATCGTAGTAATCGGAGACGAGTGTATTCTGAAGCAGAAAGTGATCACAGTGAAAATTTTTAAAATATTCTGCGTACTCTTCTCCCTGTACCCCTAGGTTAGTATTCATTATCATAATCTTAGAAAAAGTATAGTAATCAACTTGCGGTGATGGTTATAACTCAGCTGTCTTTTACGGTAGATGCAAATTATGATCTTAAACACTATTTTGAAATATTTCTATTCACTCGACTCCAGTTTTCAGTTTTTTCAGAGAATAATTGCCGGTTTGTGGATAGTAATACAAGGCAAGATAACTTGTAACAATCTACACTCCGTCTGGTTCAAATTAGTGACACTATTCTCTGTGGTTTTAAAGATCTCAAATAATTTGTCAATGTATTACAAATATTCCAGCTTTGACATATTTTCTCTCATATCCACCTGATCCCTCTTCTCATTAATTAAAAAAAGTATTCAACATCTCCAAATTGCGTTTACCTGACATTAACCACAGTTTACAAAAGATATTAATTTGATTCCATTAATTAATGTAGATTACAGAGAAACTGGTACTAAAAAACAAGTTTATGAAATAAATAATCTCACTTTTTTCTTGGAGGAGATTAAGCGAATGTATTTAATAACCCAAATTGATGAGAACAGTTTTATAAAAGAAATACACATAGTGCGAAAGCCCAGGGAAATCTTTCATTTCTGGTAACCTTATTTCCAGCCCACAGATAAAAC
This sequence comes from Diorhabda elongata, assembly GCA_026230145.1. NCBI lineage: Eukaryota > Metazoa > Arthropoda > Insecta > Coleoptera > Chrysomelidae > Diorhabda > Diorhabda elongata. The sequence goes on from CM047929.1 coordinate 9,227,610, forward strand.
CTCCAAAATAAGAAACGATTGCTATTTCACCCACAAAAAGATTAAATTGTCTGCGTCAGAACTTGAGATATAATAAATCAAGATATAAATCCTTGGATACAACCCTGCATTTCGCTCATTGTCACTATCTGCGGAACAAAGACGATTATTTATCATTATTTTCTGTTTGTAGGAAAAGGTTCACGTACGCACTAAATCACTCCATGTTTAATGCAACTAAAAGCTGGGAAACATTTAGGCAAAAAGTTATTGGAACTTCATGTCTCTCATTTTTCTTTGTATACTGTAGGAAAAAACTGTTATGAGTTTTTTCTTTAGTTTTCAGTTGACAGCTGAAAAGTAATTACATTGACAAATTATCTTTACTACATACTTTTAAGAATAATAAGGATAACAGTCTCTCATTGGTTTTTGGTGAACTCAAATCTAAATCGTTTTTAAGAAAGAATCTCATTTCAAATTGAACTCGTGCCGTTGAAACCTGCAGTAAATACAAATGAGTATTCAATGAATATTAAAGAATCGATTAGAACCACTAGACACAAGATTCAACAAAATCTAATCAAGTTACATGGATACTTTCTAGGGGATAATAAAGGGCGAAAGATTTCGCAAAAAGAATCGAGTTAAGTAATTTCTTGATAATATTGAAGAGACAGCTTAAGATTTGTGTGGAATAGAAATTACCCACACATTCCATCAAATAGACCTTTGCATTTACGTAACAACTACACATTAAATTGTGAAAGTTTGACATTTTTAATGGTGAATGTTCCCAGAACGTGCTGTTATACGAGTGCTAGTGGAAATGTTTACAGATACTTGAAACGTTATCTTGATCAAATAATGGGATAAATCGTAATGATTTTCTATAACTTCGACGTGGATTAAACCAACAGCAATGACCCGATTAATTCGCTTCGATTTTTGGTGATGAAGCATCATCTTGAGCCATCGTGCTTCGATGGTTTTTCAAATTCAATCATCAATGCACCGCGCTACAGGATTAATTTTGTGAAGATCGTCCAAAATCGATTGTTGTGCCAGAAAACATCGATGCTCTACGTAAACTGATATTGCAAGATCGTCATGTGACATACCGTGAAATTGGAACATGCTTGGGCATTAGTTCCGCTTGCATACATTCAATATTACATAAGCATTTGGCCGTCAAGAAGATTTATTGGCGCTGGATACTGCATCATTTGACAATTCATGTTGTTCGCGCACGAAGGACAAGCAAATGGTCTCCTGTTTTTTCGAAATAACTGGTCATGTCGCCACCGCTCTCTTATAGCAAAACAAAACAGTGAATTCTGAATGGTACACCAACATTTGTTTGCCAAAAGTAATCGAAAAACTTGGGGCAACCATTGCAACCAATCGAAGAAGAAGATTCATTCTTGACCAAGAAATTGCGAGCTCTCATACATCAATTCAAACTAAAACGTTTTTGACCAGTCAAAACATATTTGGGACTAACTAATTCTTCTTATTCCTGAATATAGAAAATAAATTGAGAGGTTAACGTTCTTCTACAACTGAAGAAGCGGTTGATGCGTTTAAATCACACGTTTTGGAGGTACACATACGCATACAAAAGTGTATTGATGGAGATTATTTTGGAAAACAATAAAGACATATCCAATCATAAATATTTGTTTTTATTTATCTATCTCAAAACTTGAGTAACAGCCCTCGTAGTTATAATATTTGAAGCTCATGCATAGTTACTGAAAAAACCAAGAAATAAAAAAAACAGCGACGACTTCGATAATTGCGTATTTATAAACTGGAATTTCACAATTCAATTTTAAATGTGTCTCTAATTCAAGCAGCTGTGAGCTTTAAAAACATCTGCACGTACCACGTGCAATGAAAAATTATATGAACCCCGACTACACGATTTTTAATATCGCTTTTATCGATAAATATGAAATCAAATAAAAAATCAAGACAAATGGTACATTGATAACAAAGTGAAACCGAACAAGAAATATGTAACATGAGGAATACAATTGTGGAAAAAAATATCTGACTAGTTAATTGGAGATAATAGCATCTGTAACAAACTAAAAAGTTTTAAGCTTGCTTCGGAATATTAAATAGCAATAGAGTATTGAGAAAATTTATTAGTAAACCAGGAGAAAAATATTTTTGAATAGGAATCAGAAGACTGAAATAATATAGAAGCTACTTATAACGAATATCTCACTGAATAAAAGTACCAGTTTCAATCTATCCCTTGAATAAAATATTCTCCATCCTGTTATCACCTTGTATGATCATTTTTTTTTGGTATTCGGTAATTTGCCTACTCAAATTGCCTTTATGTTGTGTAGAATATATCGCTGTGCTTTATTCAATCAGTCATACACAAAAAAATTTAAAAATTGTTAATCTTGAGACTATCAACTCCAATTGATGGGAAATTTCTAGAATTGTATAGAAATTCCTCGTTAACATGCATAATTTTCAATTTTTTCGATTTTCTTGGATACAAGAAATTCCTTCCAAAAATTTCTTCCAATGCTAAACTATTACGTATTAGCTTTTATCTTAATTACAGGAACTGTCTCTCCATCATTAAAAGGTATAGTTTAGTTAATCCAATTGTAATGTAAATCTTGAAACTGCAACATCGATAAACAACTGTAGCCAATCTTAGATCTTTGATCTAAGCTATAACAAAATTAAACGAGAATGCAGCATGCCCAGAATTGAATATTATTATAATCGTTCACAGAGTAGAAAGAAGTTTCTGGTAAATATGCCCTCAAATTATTGCCAAATGAGGGAAAAGATGATATCGGTTCGATTTCAATTGGCAAATGATTGTGCATTTTTTTGCATTGTAGAATATTGAGCCCTTAACTAATTCTGAACGTGGAGTAGGTGAGTACGAGTCGTGCTCCGAGTTCCTAAGTGGGTAGACGTGCAACGATATTTCTGAAATTGGAGAAGCGTGCTGACGAATTAGGCAAATGGATTCAAAGATGAATAAGGAGAGTATGAAGAGAGGAAGTGTAAGAATTTTCAATCCTTTGAAGAAGTTTCGGCAGTGAGCCCTGCTGCTCAATTTTACAGATTCAACCACGTCAATGCTTTAATGAAAAAGACTGCAACATATTTTTATATGATGAAACTTTAGACACAGAAGATTCGCACCATGATTTAAAGTTGATTAGGTCACTAGATATGGTTTTATGAAGCGTTGCTCCAAGAGAAACTAGTGTTGTTTTCAAAAAGACATATTTTACCACTGATGTCTAAATAGGCGATGTCGTTTATAAACAAAAGAAATAAAATAGGGCCTATTACTGGGCCTTGGGGCACTCTACATTCTATTGACTTATGTAAGGTATGACTTAAACTATATGAGAGGTGTTTGCCTGAAACCGTAGTACTGAAATTTGTTAATTAAAATATTATGATTAACACCATCGAAAGCCTTAGAAAAATCACAAAAAGTTGTTGGAGTGGAGTGACGGCTATTTAGGCTAGTAGGGTAAGTATTTTATATTGGAACAGAAACGATAGAATCTTCTATTTAACCAATCTCTCTATGATTTTAGATAACGAAAGAAGGAGTGCAATTAGGGTTGATTCGTAATTTTTATCTCCTCCTCTAAGCAGAGGTATAATCATAGCCGTCTTAAGGTAATTGGAAAAAGTGTTAATTTGAAATGAAACGTTAATTAAAGTAGTAAGTTGATTAAATGAAGATATATAGCATATAATCAATACACACGAAGTTACATAGTAATAACTGACAATATAAAAAGTTTTTTCCATATATACGTATAAATATATCTATCTAAAAGTATTAGCTCAGAAGTATCACCTTCTATATCTATCGCGATTTTGGTAACGGTTGTATTCATATTGTGTGATATCATATACTCGCCACGATTCTGTGTAATAGAAGTACATCGTAGAATATTCAATTTTTGACAAATGTGTTTCATAGAAACATTGAATTTTCTATGACATACTCCACGATATGCGAAAGTGCGCGAAATGAAAACTCAAATCGCAACAATAAATTAGTGTTTAGTAAGTAGTAGATCGGTTGTATATAGTGAAAGCGATGTACAGTGTATATAAATCTATCCCTACAATGAGAATCAATATTAACTAGGTGAATAAAACATCACAATATAATATGTTTTAAGTGGGAATTAATAGATAATTACTAGATTTCGGCAATTACTCATAATTCTTCTTTCATTTAACGTACTAATTCATTCATTATGTTAAGAATGTGGCCACATGGAATGAATAATGTAGTAAATAATAGAAGTCCAATAGAAATTGTAACAATTTCAACGGAAACCAAACATTATTAGATTTCCGTTGAATTTGTTGTGAAAATATCAACAAATCTTTTATTGCAGTATAAAATATCAAATTTAATATTTTCGACGGGAAAACGTGTAGGACGACGTCTCGAAGCGTAGTTTTATTGCCAAGTGCGTCAGAAAATCGTTTAGATAAGGAAAAACCTCCGCAATAACTTCACAGAATGGCGTGATGTGTGAAATACAAATCTAAAGACGCGAGAATAACTAAATATCAATTGAAATAAAAAACCGTGTGTTATCTCGATCGTGCCCGTTTTGTATAGGAAATACATAAAAATCTACAATAGAACTTCGCATCACACCGTTGTACTTGAAGTTTCAGGTAATTCATGGATCAAAAACCATCAACCCTATGAGATGATTTAGATGGTATTTTCCTTGTAAGATGATAATCAGCTAATTTTCTTATTATCGTTGGTCTATGACGTATTGTTTTGGCATTTGTTAGTGTCAGAATTCAATTAATCATCAAATTATCTCAATGGAGTACTGAATACTATATGAGAAATAGAACTAACAAAAATGCATACATTCAATTTTGCTATCGAAACTATGTTTTTAAAATTGCCTTCAGTTCCGTAAGTCATAGGCGCAGATGTCGAAATTGTTTAATTATTCTGATTAATCATAAATTTTCGTTTTCTTCAACTCCAATTTTCTATCATCCTCTGTTTATGAATAATTTACAATATTTTTCTCCGGTTCACATGAATCAAAACTTGATTCATGTTAACACTAGCGCAAAAAATGCATTATTAGTGGCGTTTTCTCAGTCCGTCTGCCTAAAGCAGCGAAATCTTCTCACAGGAAACATTTAGCGATTTCGGGTTTTTCTTCATATTATTCCTGAATAGCTTTGTATGTACCGAAACGAAAGAAATGCTGGACCTTATAAGAAAAATTTTTGAATTTTTTTGTTGAAGATTTGCCATTTTGAATTTAATTCAAGTACCATCAATTCAACGTTCCTTTTTATATGATATTGATAATGAAAATGATAATAATCTTTATCATCATCCTCAAAACCCTAATATCCATAATAACACCTCTCTGGATACTAAGTTTAGATAATAAATTCGCTTGTAGGTAATAGCCACTCATTTCAAACAAATGATAATCCATAGATTTGATTAGTTTATAGAAACCAATTCTTATTAATTCAATTGTCCAATTTAAGGTTCTACTTTTGATAGACCCTGTTAGGGTTTGCGAACTTAAGGTCTTTTATGAAATTGTTCACATTGATGCTAGTCTTCTTCTTCTTAATCCTGTGTTTGTCAATGGTTGCCTAGCTGCAGCTGGTATGATGAGGACAAGCTTTCATACCATCTTGTTGGTGGTTGTCCTGGTGGTCGGGATGTATTCGGTTTTTCTTCCTTTGCAATCTATGCCTACCGGTCATTTGACAATCCCTTCACCGATTTCTTGCCAATCTTACTACATCCTGGATGTCACAAACCTCCCTCATTTCATCATTTCACTTGTGGTCAAATTGTGTCCCATTATATATCTCAGCGTTCGCATACCAATAGTTCTTAAAATCAATTTAGTTATGGTTTCCTCTGATCTAGTCTCTACTAATCCTAGTTATCCTCTTAACCTCTCAAAAACTTTTTTCCAGGGGGAGAATCTTATTCGAAATATACATCCTTATTCAGTTGTACTCAACCTCAAAAGTAATTATTAACTCCACTTTGTCTTTTTGCCAAATTATCTGAAGAAAAATTTTATTATGAATCAGGTAAAAAAAAATTGTGGGGATTATCTTTATATAGGACAGACATCTCAGTATTTGGAAAATAGATTCAAATGTTATCAATACAATATAAAAAACAATGAAACTGCATTAACAAAAGGTGGGGTATCGATAAAATATACATTCTATCAAAAAATTTCGAAACTTCTTGACACGAAATGAAATACACGACGAAATATTTTTTAAAATTGTTTCATAGTCATAGGAACGAGACCCAATCAATTCAAGTTCTGTTTAATAAATTTTCATGCAACTACGAATAATTGGAAGGTTGGTTCCTACATAGTTTGTGGTTAAATCAGATTTTTATTTTGATATTCATGTTGTAGGCGATTTATTAATTGATATAATTATGTGGTCATCCTCAAGAGATATTTGAATGAAGACCAAAACGTAAACGTCAACGTCAATTTTTAACCCGTTTTAACATTCATTTTTTATTCAGAAGAGACCAAAAAACGAAACAATTTATCAATAATATATAAAAAAGAGTAATAAGAATCTGAGGAAATCTTCAAATATCACAAAATAATGATGAGCAAGAGCAATTCTATAGATGCTATCTCGAGAACCATCTCCCAATTTTAAAGAACAATAACAAATAATCACAAATCAAGTTTTGTATTGAAATTTCTTTTAGCATTGTTGTTGTCGGATATCAAAGTTATATTCTTTGTCAATCAATATTTCACGCTTAAGTTTAAGGAGATATATGAATTCTCCCTCGTAAATCATGACAAGATATTTGAGAAGCATGAATAATGTCCATTCGATAATTTATTCATAAACTGAATCAAAGCCTGGGTATTATATTTTAATTGAATGCTATTATACGATGATAGATATGTAACTGGTCATAAATGGAATATTTAGAATCACGTACTGACCCGAAGATTATGAACCATATCGCAATTATTAGAATAATATCACCTGTACATTGTTTGTATTCAAAATTCTATTGAAAATATCAAGCATCATCAGGCATTTACAGAATTGAAACAATATACTCCGTCATTTGTTAGTTGACAGTTGCATAAATGGAACTAATTCCAATTTTTATCCTCTGTAATTTGTAATATTCCTAATGTAGTCATGATCAATTTTAGGTGTACATTGTGATGATCTATTAATTGATAGATTATTCATCATATTCAATCAATTAATGGAGATTCATATTGAGTTTTGCAGCTTCGACGAAGAAAATAAAAATCGACGCGAAGATATAATTCGATCAGTTTTGATGATATACTCAACATATTCATAATGTGGCTCTGTCTCTGAGTTACTAAGAGTGTCCAAAAAGTTTCCGCGATTCTTTATATATACGAACAGGTGTGGTTATTGAATAACGAGACTGGTGAATATTTCATTTTGATATCATGTACATATTTATTTATTATGGGTGGATGTTCTAGCCCCACACTGGGGTGTTGTATTTGGTTCGAGATTTATTTTGGGATAATGTGGAATGGGACACCAATTATGCAAAAACTTTTCGCAAGTTAAAATCTTCGTGTAAAATCCGCCATACATATTCTTTGTCAATTGGTCAGATTGAAGGAGAGCTATCTCGATATTTTCATACATTTTCAACGTGAGAGATCAACTCAAATATGAATCATCTTCAATATCCTCGTGGCTATTTTGAAAACACTTACGCTACTCTAAAACACGTGGATGCCGCAGACATTTGATATATAAACTTGTTACCATAAATTATAAGTTCCAGTTTTACCAAGTTTTATGTGAAATTTCACAACAATCTGTTGCACTATTTTCACGATCATCCAGAAAAACAGCCCCTATAAAAGCAACGGCTACACTGGTTTGTTTACAAACACGATATGCATAGCTTCAGGCTAAAAAGCTGACAGTCGCTAATCTTAGGCACATGCGTACTTTTACCGTAGCAGTCCTAGTCTGATTACTTAATAGCTACACAAATACAAAATACAAATAAGTCGAATATTCATATTTATATTTTGTTTTTAATGACGAAACTGCGATTCATGAAAATACAGTTTACTGAGCTCTAAATCCTCGGATTAACAGTTTTAGAGTGAATAATCACGTAGTCAATAACTATAGTGGAAATTTAGATATTAATTCCAATGAAAAATGATCGCCATATTTCTTTAGTGAAGAAAATAATTTTTTTAATATTCTTGTACATATATACGATTATATTTTCTACATTTTCTATCACAATATAATTTGCGTTCGTTGAGATTTGTGAACGATGTCAAGAATAGGGTCTCTGGTGGTTTCGCTTAAAAAATACGTAAGATTTATGAACGCGAAAGGAAGTGGTGGGCGGAAACAGTGGTAGACGATGTAAAAGATAAAGTGCTTGAACGTGAGAATAAAATAAAATCCCAAAGAGGAATGAACATGTTAGGTACAACTTCGACAAATCTGCGAAGAATCTGTATGAAAATATACTTTGAAATTGATAGACCACACGTTGAACTTAGAAAGTTTTATGTCTGTTTTTACATAAGATGAGCGATACTTCAGTGTATGAGTTTTTCATAACCGACTGTAGTGAGAGACGTATCTAACAGAAAATTTCATATTACTCTGAAAATTTGAATAATAATGTTTCATTGACTTTCAAACAGTGTGACACTCAATAATAATCCGTATTTATTTTCCAAAATAACGGTATTTCAGGGCAACGGATAATCTATAATTACAATTTAATGAACTTCTTATGCAACTTTGTTTTGAAAGGAGATAGATGAAACCGTTTTCAACCAAAATTTGCACGAAATGTTAGTAATATACGATATACGGTAAAAAAAGCAAAAAGTGCAATGACTTTTCCAACTTTCGTAGCTCTTTCTCTCTTGAAATGTAATGTGTATGCATATGTTGGACTGTACATTTCATTCCAGAGTTAAATTATGAGAAACAAACTGGTACATTTCCAAGAAGAGACTTTTAGATTATATATATTCATCTCATGCTCGATATCGACTGAAAACAGATGCTTGAAAAGTGTATTATATAATATTGAAAAATGAGAATACACAATTAGAGCTACTTCAAGAATTGTTGTGATTTGCGAGTTCTTTCAGATTATCGTTGTAAAAAATTCCAGTTGTCCTCTAGAACTTTTCATTCTTTTCTAATTTGACCACCACGAATTGATAACTTACATTCATCTAACTGAAGAAATATCTTCGATCCAGTCTTATTGCAAAAATAATGTTAAGAATAGTTTCCAATTTATCTCTCGATTTATATATAATGTTGTTATATTGAAGTATATGGTCTTTTCTATTCGTATACTTCTCCATAATGATCCTCGTTCAAATTTGTCTGATGTTTTCTAGGTACTTTTTCAAAATTAATCGTCAATGATTTATTATTTTGATGTATGAACATTACTTAGAACTGGTACAATGGAAAAAGAATTCTAATAGCCCCCACTACAGTTTGTAATAGATTAGAATATTGAGCGCTCAATTTTAGGTTTCTCATTAGAATATTTAGAATCATTAAGAGTTTGAGCAAACAACCAACAATTTCTTAACTCTCAGCTCAGCTGAACGGAAAATAGGGGATAAGATTGATGCCTGATTAGTGAGGGCTGTAAGGTTTAGCTCGTTTGGGGGCCGGATAATTAGGCGAACAATAGAAACACGTGGCAAACACGATTGAGATTAATAAATTCAGCAATAGACATAAAACCCATTTTTTGAGAGTCAAAAGTGTTGTTAGTACATCTTTCAACAGTCTCCGAACAAGGCAGACCTTGTAGAGATAGATAAAACCAGCCAAGCTTGGCCACACAAAGAAGGACCTACTGAATGTCACTAGTCTACAGAGGAGACAATTAGACTGTCTGACGTGCGTTCAAATAAACAAGCTTTCGTCTCCAAATACTGAAGACTGTTCAGTATAAATATTACCAACGATTCCAGAAATTCCAACTCATTTCAAACAATTGGGAAAGTCTCACATTCAATCTAGTGACATCGAAAAATAGCAATAAGAGTGTCTGATTTTTTTAGAGGACATCGGCATTTGGTAATTTCAATTTGGGGCACGACCGTCGTATTAGAAAAACTATGGCACAATCCAACTATGAATGGATGGATGGATTATTGAGCAATATTTGCTTTGGATAACAAACACCCACGTTATGATGTGTGTAATTTTATACTGATGGTAGAATAAATTCATAATTCTCTAAAGCATTACACTTCTGGAGGTCTAAAGGATAATCTGAATTGTCTTCATAATATACAGGTTCCGGGTCTTGAATTATACATTCTAACATTAGAGATTTCAATGGATGATGATGTACAATCTTGAGACAATAAAAATGTATTTTTCAATCGATTTTTCAACTCAATAAATTTTATGGTTTAGGATATGAGTAGATTTTTAGATCGTTGTACATGACATGGAAACCATTCGAGATATATCCTCTTAATAACATTATTCCAGTTAGGTGGGTTGGTCGGGGAGGTCTCTTTGCATGGCCATCACGTTCTCATGAATTAAATACAATGAATTCATTTTTTAGGAAATATCTAGAGAAATCTTGGTATATTTAACACCAGTGAACACAAGAATAAACGTGCATTATGATGCTATGAAGCAGAATCTTGGAATGCTCTTCCAAGTTCAAAGAAATATCCTTCATAGACTCCGGAAGTGTGTATAAGTGCTTTTATGTAATAAGTTATAGACTAACCAACTTAATTTTTCCACATTTTTGTTTTAATACCTAAGTACATAGTTCCAATAAATAATAACAATTTACGATAATTTTCTTCAGAATGTCTCTTTATGAAGAACGGTGTCCTTGGCATCTATAACGATCTAAAAATCTTCGTACCTCCAAAACCATGAATTTTATCGAGTTAAGCGAATAGTACTGTTTTGTTGTGAAATATATTGTGGAATTCATTTCTGCTATCTTTAGATTGTACGGGTTGTCCTTGTAAAAGTTACGGATTGTTAACCATTGAGAAAGAGCCGCCCCTGGTCTCCAGATAATAGTATAGAATTATTTATTCCGTTACACTACATGGACATACGTAATCATCTATTAAAAATTCATAAATGTTCGATTGTATAATTTAGAAAATAAACTTACATATAAGTTCTGATTCCGCAACATTAAAACCCTATATCTCAGAAACGAGGAGTCGAGTTGGAAAATTGTTTCCATGTCACAAGAGAAGTTTCACGTCATCTATTACCCGAATACCCTGTTGATAAAGCTGGTCTAGTTACTTACATGAAACTGTATTCTTTTGTCAAAAATCTATTGATATAAGTCATATCGATTTTTGTAATATCCGCGCTTATTTGGTGATGAGGTTCGATAATTTGAGCAGTATATTTCATGATATTTTCATTTGTACATCCAATTTTCTATGAGCGTTCATATGAGAAAAGGTAAGATTTCTATATTTATTGAAATCCAATCAATCAGAGATCTATTAGATCTGACTTTTCATATTCACAATACACAGTTTTTTATGCAGCAGTTTTCTTTGCTTCTATTTCTATTTTAGCTTCAGTTCACAACTCATTCCTTTTGTGTTATATATTCTCACACATTTTATGTGAAGATTGATCATTTCCAAACTCAGTTTTCACAAATAATGTGATATCATGGAACTTACCTCTTCAATTTTTTACAGTGGAAGAATTTGATTCAATATCTCACTTAAGGTTATTGTTCATTCCTCGCACAACGCTACCAACTTTAATAGTTATAATTTATATTATTTATTAGTGTCTATTTATTATTTCGTTTTTCAGCAGTTCCGTATCTAACCAACAAAACAAATAGAGCTGTTACGTGACATAACCGTTATTTTATGCACGAACATTAAAGATTATAACCACGTTTATTTTTGTAATTATATAGAAACACGTTGTTTGTAAATTTAACCGACGAACAATGCTTGCAAAGAGCAGGGAACGGTTTTTCGGGAATTAATTAGTTTCGCTACCATTTCCGGATGAATTTGTGGCCACTCGCTTTAAGCACTATACAAAAGCTGTCGTTATTTCTTTTTGTTCATTTGTATTTTATAGTAAAAAGAAGCGTGCTTATATTTCGTACCTCCGTGAAGTGGAATGAAGAAAGTTTATTTCCAACAATATAACCAGAAGTATTTCGGACTTTTGTCCGAGACTATTGTATTTTATTGTTATTGTGTGTTAAGAATGAATAGATTTCTTCAACGTACAGTGACAACATAGTTGTTCGAGAAATATCTGAAGGAAAATTTCTAAATGATATAATTTCTGTAAAGCACTGAGAATAATTGAAAATACGTTTCTACGTACACTCTACGAGTGGCAAAATCTAAATAGATTGATATTGGGAAAACAAAATAAATTGACGAAGCAAATATGATAAAGATATGAATTGTAGATGGATAATACAGGACATGCAAATAATATTGAGTTGCTAAAATGAAGATTGAATGACGAAGGAAATACTGGATGAATTTGATCCTCAAACAAATATAAGAGAGAAAAAGGGAAAGAAGGAGGGAATTTTTAGAGCACACTATTCATATCACAAACAGGCGAGGTTTAATCATTTCTGCAACAGGAGATCAAAGAAACGATGAGAAAATTATATTCCTTGTTATACTAGTATCAAAATGAAGATATTTTGAATAGGTTTAGTTGGTTGGGTTAGGTTAGATTAATTAACATATGCTTGTTGGCAAGATTAGGGTATATGGATAAAAATCCGTAATTTTTAGACTATTAGAAAGTAAAGTCTCTCGTAATTTGGCAGTTGTCAAATGTTTCAAGTCTCTGTTAGATGTTCCATGTTCAAGTATGGAAAATCTATAAAAATAAAAGGCGTGAAATAATTGCCCAGTTCCATGAACAAAATCAAATTCTGTAGAAACCATTGAGGGTTAATCAGTTTGGATGAATAGGAATAGCCAGACAAAAAATTCACGATATCTGTTGGTTTGTTGAGATACGAATTTTGATTGAAAGCAAGTCAGGATCAGACATAAAAGCAGAAAAATACCAATTATGAAGATAAAAGCTTTATTTGAAGCGGTTCCCAAAAAACTTGCGAAAATTGAGCAAAGAATTTAGAATCGATAGGAAATATGTAAGCAACATTGTAAAGGAACAAAATGTAGTACAAAAGTCAAATGTATATAAGCAAAAATAAAAACTTATACATCTTAGTGACAACTCATTTTCTTCCGCTGAATTTTCACGGGAATAATAATATTATGTTTCGATTATGTCGGAAAGGCAGAAAGTTAATTAAGAAGTGTATTTTGAAAGTTATGAAAAGTTCAACTCAAAAGTGTTGGTATGGTCGTTCTTCAGCATAAATTTGTCCTTCTGGAAATTCTGTAACTGCCAAAATATATGAAAAAAAGCACCATCAAGAAAATTTTGCCAGGTATGGCAACTGCTTTTCATGCAAAGTAAGTTTTTGGCTAAATCTTAAACGAAACTTATACTCATGAGGTGAGGAATTAGAGAAGAGAGTTTTAAGCTAACTTCGGCAAACGTCAGATTTAATAACAAAAATTAGGAAACCTATCCGACTAGGTGCTGACTCGGTTATAAGAAATGTGTTTAATTATAGTGTGGTTTCATAGAGGAAGTGCAAATAATTGAATGGAAACAGACAGTTTTCACGTTTTTTTTTGTCCACACACTCATAATGTTCCCAATTTCAGTTGAATCAGATAATGCTCGTGGTTCGCTTATTTCACAAATATTCATATGATGGGCTCCAATATAAACTAAACAATTCTGCAGAACTGTTAATGTGGTGTATAAGAGAAGGAGCCTTTAGAATAAAGCTCGGTTTATAAACCCTAACGTTTCCGCTTGCGCTCCCGTTTGCGTTATCTTCGAGTTTACGTTGACTAAGCGTTGGATCGCGATCGTGGGCGTTTGCGTGCATAAAACAGACTACGTAATCTATTCAATTTATGTGTCGCAGGCGCCAGTCTCAATGTTTTCAAATTGACCTTAAAGTTAAATGTTTACTCAGACTAAAAGAAAATCCACTTAGGTGGATCACAAGATATTTGATCCGGTTTTCACCTCTTATATATACCATTGTCGTATTCACTGACGACACAGTTATCCTGGCTCAGGGCGACACCCAAGAAAAAATGGCAATCAATCTACTGACATCAATTGATAATAGTATATTATTCACGATTCTATAAAGGCGGTTATTATTAACGTTTTATTGGTGGGAATGAACAAGCTTCAACCCTATAAACATCAAAAGAAATATGCCTTGATCAACCTATGATATGTATCATGTGAGTAGTAGAAACAAAATTAATTGGTGGCAAAAGATAAAATCGATTCATAAAGAACGTTAGTTTTGAAAACGAACGTCGTGGAGACGGCATTTATATAACTTTCCACGCATTCCAATTATTTCGATTTTGACAAGAACAGTAAACGTAATCGGCAACAGCAGTGGCAAAAGAAACGTCGAATATATGAATCGGACGTAAGAAAGACATATACGATAAAACCTTCAATGTCACTGACATCTATGTGTTAATGCTAGGTGCGTTAAAACTGCAGCTACGGGATTCGAGTCTGGTATAGGAAAATTTACTTTGCCACATTTTATTTAATGTGTACCGAACCAAATTGAAAATATCTAGTAGTGTTTCACATGATAAAATCATAGAAACCGATTGTTTTTAACAAAACAATATAATATTCATAAATGAAAATCATATAATATTAGAGAAATATTTGATGTCTCTTTGAAAAAAAGGTAATGCACATCTGTTTGTTACAATGTACAAAGCTTGCTAGTTTACTTATTACGTGCAAACCTGATCGTGCAAATATTTTACAGAATTTTAGTATTTATACATTTCATTTTCCAGGTATAATTTGTTTTCCTCGCTTTTATTTGTTAATTTGTTACAAACTTCATAGAAATCCACGCATACATTCAATTCCGTTCTTTATTCGCTGGGGTTATCCTGTTCCGGTTCAGTTAAATGTGTGTATTCTCTTTTTTTCTGGATATGAATGCATAAAAAGTTTCTGTTATATTTCCCTGGTCCAATTTTTATGAAAACTCGTTTCCTTCTTATTTTGAATTCAACCGTACTCCTTATTGCACTACTTTTTCTGAGTATAAGTCTCCGGAGAAGTTCGAGGGTCTCAGATACGAAGTCGTGTATCATTCGCATAACTTCTATTATTTATAGGTGTTTCTGTGACTTTTATGTACAATGTTTCTGTTTGTGTAAAGCCTTTTTTTGTAATTTCTCCGGAGTGGACATAAAATGAAATAGGTGGTATGGCGAATGGTGTCTTTTATTGCTTTTAGTTTTATTGCCTCTAAAGTATCATTGAAATAATGTTTTCATTTAATACCTTTCACTTAGATGTATACAATAGGGAGTTGTTTATTCGGTACCAAGTGGATCAAAATATTCTGATTTTTATATTAGATATTGAAACTTTTCAGTCATCCACGATATATTTCGACAAATATGAACTATGCTATTGATATACCTACAATAGAATCTGGAAAATACAATAAGAAAGTAAACTTAATGGAAAGGGGAAGAGAATTTGTTTCTAAAGCAGGAGAACTTATTGAGAAATGAAATACTTGTTAAGTAGATACATGATAATGCAAATAACGCAAAGAAGATAGGGCAAGATAAAATTTTGCAAAAAAGAATTTCGATCAAATACTTCATTTCAGCTTCTAAAGACATTTGTGCTGCAAGTTTTTAAAAAATAACCGGTAGGTAAAAAAATCCCTTCTGCTCATTTTTATTCTAAACTTGTTTATTGTTCTAGGGGCAAGTCGGTTTCTTCCAAAAAATAGCCAGCCGCAGATCTATTAGTTTCAAAGAGGAAATTGATAAAGATAATATGAAAGCAATTGAGACACACATAAACAGTTATAAGTCCAGAGAAAGTCACCATTCGCGTGGAAAATGTAGAAAAAGCTACCTCCTTCCTAAGTTGAGATACATAATAAGTACAAAGTATTTTATGACACAAAACATTTTGAATTTTCTCTGGCTAAGTACAAGAAAATGTTTTCTCAAAACTTCTGCTTCGAATTTGGAGAAACAAATTCAGATACATTTTCATTTGTAACTTCGCATCAAGTTTGAAATCTATAAGTTGAAAGCAAATACCTTTTCCAAATACATAGATACTTATAAAAAAAATACGTTCGAAGTTTGTTTCGACTGCCAAGAAAATCAGCCGTTGTCAAAAATGTTTGTTGGTGAAGTTTTTTTTTCTCCAAGACAAAGTAGCTCAAAAATGATAACAGCGTCTACGTCATAGACGCAGGCAGGTTGTGGCTGCGATGAAATAGCAGAGCTCTTACATTATCTGAGCAAACTTGGAAAAACATATGTAGTTTTATTCCGCATCACTTACTCTGCCCATTACATGGAAGTCAGCATTTTCAAAAAAGTTGTCAAAAACGCAAATCAGATACGGCAGCTCAAAGTCTTTCAGCAATTAATCATGTTACTGACTTTAAGAAAGTTGATGTCGAAAACCTATTGCCCGGCATTGGACTTACTTGTGAAACATCTTATTTTACGAAAGAGAAAAATCTTATATTGGATACATTTTTAAAAACCTATGAAACATCTTTGGAACTTTTAGTTGGGCTTCTTTTTTATCAATTCCGAAATTCTCTTATCTATTCATATCTCAATCTTGTTAACAGCTCTTCTTTTTTGTCTTATTTTGTAATATTTGAAATTTTTCTGTCTCAGATATTTCATGTAATGACACAATATTTCGATGATTTCTCGAAAATGGTTCACGGTTAGGCATGAATATAGCGCCAAACAGCGTTAGGTAATGCGAGTCAGATCACAAGAACCAAATAGGAGAACTGACTGATATTCAGTTTGAATTAGAACTTCCGATTGTTGAACCATAGTAAGAAGATCCATATTTTCAAACTAATCAATATATTATACCTCTCACTTGCAATTGGAAGCCATTATAGTTGCTGACATCGACAGAACGGATAGTTATGGTAATGTTCTTCGGGCGGAATCTAATTTAATATTTGTCGAGGCTTCAGACAGAAGAGTAAATATTTTCTCCTAACGAAACGAAACTACTGAACTCCCCAATATATCCAGATACAGTTTGTAGAAGGATAATCTTTCCTATTTAACTTATTTATATTCATTCACATCATTAAATCAACCAACAGTTTGTTGTTATAGCACTAATTATTAATAACGTGCTTATGGATTTTGCGAAATTCGGTGCATATTTCGAACGCTCTCATTAATTCCCTTTCTTGCTGCTTTCTTTGGAGTGCCTTTTCATAATCATCCATATTTACAACAAAACTTCCGCTGCGGAAAAGATTAATTACCGTTTTCCAAATGGATGGAATTCGATAGTGCACGAGCTTTGAGAAAATGGTTTTCTCCTCAATCTACTCCAAAATTGTGAGAAATGTTGGTAAACATGAAGATCTCCAGTATAAGTTAATATTAAAATAGTTGTTTTTGAGAAAAACAGATGTATTGAAAGGAAAGATTTTATAATAGTTCAATCTCTAATTCAATTGCAAATTTGAAATATCTACCGAATGATAGAATTGATATAACATGGCAGAATTCAGCTGACTACTATTGAAGATAGATTGTATATATTTATATAGATCAGTTTAAGGATATCTATTATCAATTTAGGGTCTAGTGTTGAAATTACAATGATTATATTTCAAGTAAGTTGAAGCAAACTTAGAGAAACGTTCTCATTTCTATCCTAATCACAAATAACAGTGAGAAATTGTGTTTCACTCAAATATAAACATTGAACTATTTCTTCGCAGAAATATTTGGTGTTTTTCGTGTTCGAGTTCAAATCATGTTTTGATGGTAGTTCAAAATCCCATCCCAGATTGATCCGTACCAATTTTTAGGAAAGCAAGGAACATATTTTAATTTCTTATCAAAGTATATACGTTGCAATTAACATTCTATCTTCATGGTATAAAACAAAGACCTAAAAATAATTAGTAAAGCCTTGTATGGAACTATACTAATATATCTTAACTCAACAACTATAATAGCGTTAGTTGAGATCCGATTCGAAATTGGAGGATTCAAAACCTTTGCCAAGTTTTTTTTTAAGTTTTTCAAGTATCTCGCTCATGATTATAACAATTACGACTGCTTTAGCTCTCCTAAGAAAGAAGTCGTTTTGATTTATAAAAATGTATAACAGCGCATTCCTCTGTATAGGAATTTTCCCAAATTTATCAACAAATGGAAAATAGATTAATATATATGCAAGTTGGAATCTGCTCTATTTCAATTCGAATCATGTTGCAACTAAAACTGAATCATATGTATGCTACAAATAAAATGTTTTTATAAAATTCGAATATAGTATAAAACGACAGATGAATCAATATCCAGCAATAATAGGATTAACCAACGACGTTCGTCATTTTTTTTTTCTATTTTGGGTGGAAATTCTTGGAAAAAACTTATATTTCATAAAGAGTATTGCGTTGGTCATACAATCAATAGAAATAATACAATATTACAGGGGTTGATGTATACAAATGAGTAAAAATATACAATAAATTTGTTTCTTATAATTTATGGAACTAGTCACTCTTTAAAACTACGATTATTTCTTATCTTGATGATTTTAACTAGATGAATCCTTTCAAAAAGGAGAGTCCTCTCTAAACTCAATAGCATCTACAGTTAAGTTAAGCTAGAGTATTCTTCAAAAAGTCTCATTCAAATTTCAACTCAATGGATGGAAATTCAAATAAGTTCCTTTCAAATGTATCGTTTTGGTGCATTCAGTTCAGTATGAAATTTCGTGTTATTCAACCGTTGTTTTATATATATTGCAATTCTGACCTGGTATCTTATTCACTATACACTATTGAATTACTGAGAGTGAGGACCAGCCTCTCCAGAGATAAAATCCCATCTCTTGGTTTATAATTTTTTTCAATATCAATACAGCAATGAGTGAAATATTGTGTGAATTTGAATAAAAATATTGAAAAATTATAGATCACTTACTATATTCATAACATTACTCAAAAGTTTTAGATCGTTTTTCATTGTAACATTTTTCCATTATTAGGTCTGCAGCCTCTTCACTTCTATCAAAATCGTCATTTGACAACTTTTTAACCAAAGTTACTTTGTATGGATGGAATTTATTATCACGTAAAATTTTTCCCTGGATATTTGTCTAATACCCAAATGTGGATCGTCTTCTAGCAGCTCACAAACATATAAAGCACTCAATAAGCTTTTTCACTAATTTACTGACAGTAGATCTTGTTAAGGGATTTCGATTAAGACATAAATTATTAAAGATATTAAACGTTTTTTTTTTTGACCTCTACGCCTATCACCATATCCTAATATCATTAAAATATCAATTCGTTGTCTTTCAGATAAACGATCTATTGTGACTTCAAATAAACTTCAGCAATAATAATTTATTGAAATGTCAAATTTTTTATTGTAGCAGTCATAGTCACCTAAATGTTTTATTTCAAAATATACATGGAATTCCATTTAAAATAACAAAGTCCATTTTTTTCCAAGAAACAGAAACATCTGATAACCGTGTGAATACCACCATAATACCGGCCTTATCACAAGACACTTGCGCACAAAAATTTATAAAAATCGTGTCGTTTTCGAGATAATTCCATATATTGAGCTCACCGAGGTAAGAATATATGTAATATAAGCCTATCCAATACCAATTATATGAGCTTTGATTTGTGGCAATGTTAAATATGAAACATTCCCGAATCGTTCCTATAACAAAATTTTATCGATATCCTTACATTCTATTGAATAATGATCTATTGATAACAACTCGCTTGTGAAATACTTGGAAATGTTTGCTTAAAAAATCCAGTTGTTGTTCGGGCTTGTTTACTGAACGAAATGTAAACTCGCACGCTTTGGTTTCTATTTATATTGGCTCCTTTTTGTATCTACTTTGTTGATTCCAGTTCACGAAACCCTTCCAATCAATAAATCAGTCCGTAGTTCAATTCAAAAGTTCTTCGCATAATAATAGTCAATAACGTATAGCTGAACAAGGATCATTTTCATACACTTAACATATACATAGTAACAAAAAAACGTTCAATTGTTAGTTATTTGATTATTCGCTTTTCATTAAAAGAGTTTGTCTATCAATGAATACGTATTCAAGTATATTCATATTAATTCTCAATTTATATATGTGGAAATACAGTGAATTTTGATAATCCTTTAGACCGCGATTTTTTCTAGTGAACTGAAAAATATATTTTCTGGTGCTTTGGTGGGTGATTTATGAACTAAAAATAGTGAAAAAATTCTAAGCTTATTGAAAAAGTGTATTAAAAAAAATAAATTGTACCAGTGATGATACATAGCGGATACAAACAAAAAAGTAATAGCACACATATAAAACTGAGTATTGCAGAAATTATGCAAGCAATTATAGTTTTTATTGAGACAAAAATGTGATCTGTATATGGAACATTGAATATATGAAAAAATGGCATTATGGAAGCTTTCATCTCTGCTTCTTTCATTTCTGTATAATGGCCAATATGATTGGCTATCCAGCCTTGCGTCTTTTGAAGGAACGTATTTATTCTTCAAGATCTGATGGCCTTCTTCTATACACTATACGGTTGGAATTGACATTATACAAACAATATACAATCTGAGCCCTAAAATCTGCTAGTTTCATACACTTTTGAAGTCCTTTTTGTGCATCTTCGACATCTTCGGTAAAGCAGCCAGGAATTTACAACTGTCATGTCAAGAAGGTGGTAAAACAAGCTCATATACCACTTTTTAGATTTTATTTTGATTTTGTAACGATCAATGTCAATCAATGATCAAGGTCATCCATAAGATCAACACTCCCCATATGGAGGTTATAATCTTGAAGACTGATATAATTTTCGTTCACAGAAATTACATATGAAGAAAATTTTTCAAAATTGTGTCCTATAGCTGCCCAGATATTATATTTTTTCGCTTTTCAAAATAGGTAATACCTTCAAGATATGCCTATATTTGCAATTTGGAGGAAAGTATTATGGAGAGCAACTCTAACAGTTAACATAAACTCAAGTTTTACGTTTGTTGATAACTATTGTCAAAAGTTTTGATAGTTTCCAGCTTTCCATAATTTAGACACACTCTGTATATGTTATATAGTGAAACTGATACATACACAATTATTCATAGCAAACTCTCATAAATTTTCATCTAATGAGAGTTTCAGCTTGTCAACTGGAATTGTTTCATAATTTCTTCTTCTACTTTTTTTAGATTTCTTCTCTTGTTTCTTTTGCGATGAATCACTTGCTCAACTTCTCAATGAAGTTACCAACAAATGTCAGTCATCACATTTGTGTTCTAGCCGCCTAGGTACCGTGAATCCGTCACATTAACTTCCTGGTGATCTCGTTCATAAACAACGTTTCTTATTTGGAAACTTAATTGAGTTGCTATACAAAATTCCAGCAAATATCTTGAATTCTCAACATGCTACAGGTACAATAAATGACACCGAAACTTTTTACTCATCTCAAGTTATTGTGGATCAAACATTAACATAACACTTTTAGACAAGGCATTTCAAATTGGTTTCATGAGGCCCAAACTTCATATGTAGACGTTTTTTCGCAACAAATTTTTTTTGGCAAGGCTTTGAAGACTCATCCACTGTACATTTCTCAATGCAGAATGCAGAATAATATATTTAATCTAACAGTGTTTATTTAACACAAATTTAACATAATAGCCTCAAAAATTTATTTTAGATGAACTGAAGAAAGTACTCACTTTGATCGTTAATTGGAGAACGACTTATTTATATCTGCTTTTCAAAGTCTTTATCTATTTATGTCAATATAATTTGTTATCGATGTAGTTTAGCGAATGATATTTTAAACAAATTTTTCATGAATTATTAAATTACAAAAACAGAGGCAATTTGTAATGATTAATCAATAGTGTAGTATGACCATCGTTCATTTTCATGTAATTGTTGAAATCATTCTTACAACAGCTGGTTTGTTATTATGTTTGTTATTATCCAGTGGAGAGATATATATTACGAATGTTATTGAATCGAATAGAATTCAATGAAAATATTAGTTAAATGAAATTTATATTAGCTCAAATAGAATATACCATTAAATTAATAATTCACAGAAAATTTTATTGAATTCGTTGTTGAGATAGAATTTTTGTATAAAAAGTTCACATCCAGCAAAAACCGATAGTATAATTTGACAAATACAAGAAGTAACTGGGTATTTGAACTTATTTAAAAAATTCACTCTAAATAACTTAGACACTTCTGAGAAGTTTTTTAATCTATCATCAGAATTTAAAAGGCGAGCTCAATTGAAAGTTTTTAAGGTACAAAATGTATTTTTTCTGCTACTGTGTGTTAAGTACGTACGATAGACACACTTTCGAGTGTGTAAAACTTTACTTTGCACACTAGTGTGTGAAGAAACATTCTTTAAGCAGTAGTGCGTAAAAAATGTAGTGTAGTGGCTAGAGCACAAAGCTCACATATGGAAGGTCCCGGGTTCAAATTACCCTGACGTCATTTTTCATTCTTTTACCTATTTAGTAATAATCATCTTTATTTAGAATTTACACATGTAGAAGAAAAGAATTGACAAAATTAAGGACAAAAATTCATCTTTTGGTTTTCATTAAATTTGTTCTTATCTTGACTGAAATGTTCAAAATAATAATAAATTTCTCTAACTTCTCATTTCTTGGACTTTTTGATATGTTTATGTTTCTAAATGTTCTTGATTTTTGGACTCAATTTTTATCTATCCTTTAAATATTATTAAAAAAATAATTTTGAAACAAAGAAGTCCAAAAATCAAGAACATTTATAAAGATAATATTGATAAATATATAATATATTACCATTAAACTTCTGTACTTTGATAACATTTTCGATAGTAGAAAAAATATTGTATGCAATTCGTGTGACTTTTTTCGACTAATATGATTGTCAATTATCTCATTCGTCGGAAAAAAGGCTACTGCACAATATGTTGTATAAATAACTTTATGATTAATGTGAACTATACATAATACAGAGAGAAATTGAAGTAAGTGAAAGTATTGAAATATAGGATAGAAGACTTCAAAGCCCACGAAATATTGAGGGAATCTAGATCCGTTTTCCTTATAGATGAATACTCAAATGCTCTCTATATAATTTGAGATCTGATAAAAATTATATCGAAACAATTGTTTTCAAAAAAGAACTATTCGTCTAGCATTGACTGTACTGATTCTATCTCTCTATTTTTCTCCCAACCATCTTCGAGTGAACTGAAGGAAGCTTCAGCTCAGTATTCTCACTGATTCATATTATCTAGTAGCGTTTCCTGCTGCAGTTTTGCTCTTTATACATAAAAAAAAAACGTTCAAATAAATAACAGATATTTTTTAAGGTAAAATTGTACAGAAATGACGTGAAAAATGCGTTTGAATTTATTAGATACCAATCAGCAATACGGATCTCATTCTTCTTCGAAACATAAATCCGCCAATCAGAAACCTTCCTTGCCTCATGCACACAACTTTCCTAAAAATCATCACATGGTCACATCTTGTGATAATTGACTTTCTGGAAGTTCTTAATTCTTGATATGAAGCGATATAAAAGCAGTTAACCGATGTTGAGAATATTACAAATTGAACTCAAAGTGTAGAGACTAGATCATGATTGGCCAAATTTTGAATTGGTTCAAAATAACCGATATTAGCGAGAAAATGAGAGAAATTTATTAAAAATGGCACCAATGCTTCTCCAATGAATTTCACTGCCGTAAAAGTTCATGCTGATGTTAAAAGTAGGTCCCAACATTTGAATGTTCCAATTAAAATTGTTTCATCACTTTCTTGACTGAGAGTCTGGTTCTGTTGCAAATTCGTGGTGGATTTATGTTTCGAAGAAAAATAATGAGTACGCTAATTTTCGACATGACTCCATTGTCATTTCAGTTGATTTCATATATTGTCATCCAGTACTTGCTAATTTGAATTGAACCAAAAATAGGAACCGAATTTAAATGGTTATTTTGGGTAACCATCATTATTTTACCCTAGTTTTTTCATCATTCACTAGATGTTATTCGCTACTTAGTTCGCCTGCAGTTTAACAACAAAGTGTACATTCTGTGAGTTGGCTAGAATATAATCATTCCATATTCATGATAAAAAAATACCTATAATTACTTTACTATATTCTTCTTTGGGAATCAATGTTTCGTTTTCCAATTTTATATCATTAATTATTTCTACCACCAATTCGCACAACATGTCATAATGCCAAGTCCCCGTGGCTGAAGCAATCCTTTGTTAAATCTGTACCAGCTTTGCATGAAGTTTGTATGTGTATCCAAATTATCATAGATTCGTGGTATTAATACTATTTTACCTACTCAGCATCCTAGTATTATTTGGACTTCTATAATTCTCACAATCCAATAATATTACAGAGTTTCAGTGGATCTAAATTTGAAATAGTATGAATACTAGTTTGTGAAGTGGTAGACGAGGCGCAATGATAATAGCTAGATATTCTGTTCGATAATCAACCACTTCATCCTAATAGCAAAATGTATTGATACAAAGGAATATATGGGAGTCACTAAGAAGCTTATTAAGAGGATTATTTGTAGTAAGCTGGTTGTTAAAAATTACAGAAATACAAAGTAATGAAGTTTTATTGTCCGCTACAACTTAACAAGGACCGGAAGGTAGTTCTATGTCATGTCTACTATTCTCTGTGCTCACTTTAGTTTCTTATTATATTCATCAAATATTCAATATTCATAGAATGTGGACGTTATCAGGTATAACAAGTATTGTTCTATATTTAATCATCACTTCAACTATTTTGGAGATTAACCGATACAAATAGAGAGACAGACAGACAAAAAATTTAGAAATGTTTTTTTTTGGGTAAAAACTGTCTGTATTCTCGTAGAACTACAGTATTCAGCTGTTAATTTGAAATTATGAACAGACACTGCAGTTTCATAGACATGTATAGATCGAAAAAATCTTGAAGTTTGTTAAAGTACAAAATTCTGCGGTATCGAGATTGCCGCCTCTGGTTCTAGATATCTCTCTTTTATGAGGATGTCTCTGTACTGTTAAATTTTTATCTCATTCATATTTGTTAGCATAGAAATTACGATCGTTTCTGAACTTCTGATCAATGAAAATTATTTCTACAAATAAAAACAATTGTCAGTCGACTCAGATTCAAATGATATAAGTGAATGTTCAATCAGAGAATGAGTTAAAGGACTATTCAAATATGAATTCGTTTCCCAACGAACGTTTCTCTTCGTCCCATAGTTTTCGAGAAAAAAATGTAGTTTTCTAGTACCTCTAAATTGGTTATTTATTGAGCACTTCACATTTTTCAACATCATTCCTCACTCCCTATTGAACGTGATGCACTTTTCATGAAGATACCATCATATCTCGCTCATTTGTATTCAAACAGATCCACATTCGAAAACCAAATATTTGTCTAAAATACCTATATTTTGATAGCTTTGCTTTCGAGTAACTGTCATGCTTGTATGTATGAAGAAGGGAAACTCAATTATCTTTCCATATTTTCACTTAGTGTTACGTGAGAAACTCTAATGGATTCTGACGGTTTTTATTGTTAGTAACAGCTGCAACATGTGATATTCTTACCGTGTAATTTAATTAAAGGTTAGACGAATTAATGATAATGTTAGGAATGAGATGAGAACGCTCCAAATGCGGCTCGTAAACTCTTTTTTTTTGATAAGCAGTTGCTGGAGTGGCCAAAATCCACTTGGTTGTGACAAAATATGATTAAAATAGAAGTACTAACATAGATATGAAGTAGACTATTGTATAAGTGTATTGTCCGATGCTGCAAAATAATTAAATGAATATTTTGCTATAGCTTATTATCGTTTTAGGTCAATAATATGTTTGCGTCTTACTGATTCATTTATTCAGTTGAATTATGAAAATACTGTACAAAATTAGATATTACCACAGACTCAAATTTTAGAGATCTCTCACTTGTTATGCTGAAATCTGCGCAACATTTTCTCCTTCCATTGCTAGATTTAAATTATTTTTCTTTCAGCTAAACAACTCAAAACAAGCTTTTGCAGTCGGGGTTCCTTCTATGTTCGCGTTTATTATGAAGACATGGAGGGAAATGCGCATCCAAAAATCCAAAAACGCCGAGCAACGTCTATTTTGATCTTTGCGTTGTCAAGTGTCTATCATACATATATACAATACTTTTTGCAAAGTATTTCGCATCAACCATGATGGTTATTAGCAATGGATTTGTTAAAAAACACAACTTGACGTATTCAACACATACTTATGAATATTATCCACGTCGCAATTCTCTCCAAATAGAGGGTTTTCATATCATTTGGACAATTGCATTGTTGCTTTTGCGACGCGTATAATATACATTCTAAAAGTATATATCTTATAGTTAGTTCTCGGTTACAATTTTTACACAGAAGTTTGTTACTTTTAAATAGTAAATATTCAAGCGTAATTTCAGTTTAATCAATTAGACTAAAGATTGATTCCCATGTTGATATATGTCCTCGCGTCATTATACTCGTATACCGCACTATTAATTATATGTACAATACTGTCTTTTGTGTGGTTTGTCAGCATCTTCATTTCCTTGTATTCCTTGATGTGATGGGTCCCACAAAAATCTTACATCTAAATTGTTATTTTGTATTAGATTGTTTCTTGATTGGTAGTTCAAAAGGGTTATTGGTATAGAGAAAAGAAGGAAAGCGAGTGATTCGTTACGTGGAGTAGGATATTTTGGTTAAATCAGAAATTCAAAAAAAAATTCATTTAAATGAATTTTGTTGATTCAATTTTTGACATAAACTAAACTCACTCAACATTTTAAGATTGTAACTTTCTTTATGTGATAAACTAAGTTCATTCAACATTTTCAAGATTTTATCTTCCTTTTTGTGAATGGTGCTCTTTTAGAAATGAAGTTTTACGAATGGAATTCGTAATTTTTGTATATGTGTTTGAATAATAACTCCATTCATGTAACTACGTTCCAAATTGAGGTAGATGAAGTATGTTGTCACAGGTTAGAATCCACACACTGTCGAGATGTAAATGCAGCGATATTTGCAACACCACTTTGAGGGTTGTGAACGCTTTCTAGATTATACAATAACATTCTGCTCATGTAATTCGAATATAAATGGTTTTAGTAGAGCAGAACCGAGAATATACTTCTATTGTATGAAAACTTCCCTTACTCCGTTGGTAATTCTCTAATCCGTTTCAAGCTGAAACATTCTCTGGATTCATTTTCGTAGCGAAACCGCCAGAAATATAAGAATATAGGACCAGCATTGTTAAAACAAAATACATCTTAATACAGGAGCTTAAATAAAGCTTAACTTTTAGGGGTAGTGCGAAATATATTTTGATTATTTTTGAGGCATTCTAATATGTAAAAATTTGTGATATACGAATAAATATGTGTAAAATATTTATATTCTCACTGAGTGGAAATTAAGTGGGAAGTTGAGCATTTTTCGGTTGGATATATCTAATTGCCTCCACAGAAGTATTTGAATACATGAAAAAAATAATATTGATGAGCGTAAATAAGTAAGAATTTTGATACCGAGATTTTAACTCAATTATTAATGAAAATGCTAGCTCCAAAAAATCCTCATTTATTTCAATATCGATAATAACATAAAAATATACGCCTGCACAAATTAAATATATTTCTAAACCGCCCTATATTCGAAGCAGAAGATATATTTGGAATCACTTATTGACATTTGCTGCCCTTAAAGAAAAAACGAATGTGCTTCATATTGATGTTGCTACTGGGAACTTTTAAATTTGATTTTTTGATTCAGTGATTTTAGAACAGCTTAGTTTTATTTGTATAATACTGTCAGATTGGTTTTTGTAGAATTTCTCTGTGTTAGGGTTTATTAGTCCTGGTAACGCGTTTTGATACACGTTGAAATTCTCAAATTTCATTATTCATGTCTGTCTGTTTGTTTACTTGTCGCAAATCCGGGACACCAGGTACTGCGTATAATAGACAGATGTAATAGACTAAAATTGTACTTAATTAAAAAAGAAACAAACATAAATAAGGAGTTTTTTAATGCTTGCCGTTTCTAGAGGCTTCACATTCAATGAATCCATTCCACAGTTATCTTTGTTTTAAATATGAGGTATATACACAATATTGGTTGCGTTTCTACTTCTACCAGCGATCGCAGTTCTGAGCATGAGCAGCAGTGACTTTGGTTCAAGTAGAAGAAATGCTCGCTTCATAATTCTACTACCGATGTTCTCTTTATGCTGATAGCTTTGATACATCTTAAAATTTTCGAATTTCATTTTTTATGGAACAAATTAGGAATTCCTCTGTTAACTCCACCCAGCCCGAGACACCAACTGCTGCGCATAACAAATAGATGTAATTGACTATAATTATAATAAAAAAAAAACTAATTCAAACGAGAACAAACATGGAAAGAAGTTGTTTAAGGCTAACCGTTTTTATAGGGACACATTCAATGAACCGTTCCCACAATTGTTCTAAATATAAGGTTTATCCACAATATTAGTTCCCTTTCTACTTCTATCAGCAGTAAAACTACGATCGCAGTTCTGAGCATGAGCGGTAGTTACTTTGGTTCAAGCAGAGGTAATGTATACCATTTTCATGATTCTGCTACCGATGCGATGTTCTCTTTATGATGTCAGCCTACAAAATACGCCACTTGAAAAATCAAATTTGTGGCTCGTTTTCTAAACGCAAAGAAAATTGATCAAAATGAAATTCATCGGCTAGATTTACGAAAAAAATACTAGTAGTAAGTCAGTAATTGGAATATGTATGAATGCAAGACGTGATCAAAGTCAAGATGAAGGATTTGGTCACCCGTCTTTGGTTACTGATGAACTGTTTCACGCAATTTAAAAGAACCTTAAGGAAATTGTATTTTGATACCCACCCTAGAAATTGAACGGCAATCAATGGAATAGAGGAATACTATCGCCAACGAAAGTTGAGCTGAAGCTAATCTTGGCATCTCGAAAACTGATGTGCATTTTTCCGATTTCTTTTTAACTGTGAGGCCAAACAATCAACGCATACA
Organism: Diorhabda elongata; assembly: GCA_026230145.1. NCBI lineage: Eukaryota > Metazoa > Arthropoda > Insecta > Coleoptera > Chrysomelidae > Diorhabda > Diorhabda elongata. The sequence continues at coordinate 9,256,996 of CM047929.1, forward strand.
TATTCACTGCGAGATAATTAGGAAATTGCACAGCGCAATACAGAACAACCTAACCAAACATAACTATCAAAAGTTGTTGTTTTTTCCGCGATGATGCCCGAGCTCAAATGTGAACATGTTTGATAATCCTGCGTACAGCTTAAACCTCGCTCCTAGCTACTTTCATCTCTTCTTAAATCTGAAATATTCCCTTACCAACACCAAACTATAATGACTAGCTATAGAGGCATGTTTCCACATGGTTAAAAGACAGGCGGTAACTTATGAAAAAAGCATACAAAAAATTGTAACTATTAGTATGTAGCAAATTAGTTTAATTGTTGTGTGTTTCTGTACAATAAATATTTTTCATATAACTAAATGAAACTTAACTTGCAGATATACCAGTACAATTTGAAATATTAAATTTTTCCAGAATTGCACCCAGAAAGAGTATTTAACTTTTCTTTATTAGTTTTCACAAAATTCAATTGAAATAAACAAAATATCGGGATAAAATAGGTTGTCTTTAAAACTTATGAATAAGAGTAGAAGTATTTTTCTCACCATTACTCATTTTAAAATTACCGCACGCTTTTCTTTCGTTGCTTATTATTATGCTTATTATTGTTAACCTAAAATAAATATTATGAAAAATGGATAAATTCATTGAACCCAGTGTAAGTTTTTCAAACGAAAGTAATGAAGAAGAGAAAGAGCCAACGAAAAGCAAGCACAAATCTTGTTCTACGCCAAAATGTCTTGCGTACGGAGGTAATAATTTCAGTAGTGCCCAGTAAACTAATACGACATTTAACCACAAAACTCCCATTAGTATCCCAAAAAGACAAAACCTATTCTAGACGTTTGAATGAACAATTGAACAAGCAGGTAAATAAATCTCTTGAGCTCCTCTATCAAAACATCAGACAAAACACAAAAAGCAAGCTAGTTAAAGCAAAAAAGCCGCAATCTCTTGCTGTAACTTCAGTTTCACCTATTTGTAAGAAGTTAATAAGTTGTCAATTAATGACATATCTAACGATATTAAATCGACATTGACTGAAAAATTCAGAGTTTTTGCTCTAAGATGTCGAGTCTACTGATATCAGTGTGAGATGGACGTGAAATAATAGAGGAATTTTTTTTACCACTGTTCAACCATACAACTGGTGAAGAATTATTTGTAAGGGACGAACATAATTTGGAAAGGGGTATCAATATAATTGTTTGCTCAGACGGGGCAGCAGCTATGACAGGAAAAGTTGAAGGCTTCACTATTGAGGTTTCTGAGAAAAATCCTAATATTGAAAAACAGCATTGTTTTTTAAACAGGGAAGTTCTTATGATGAAGTATCTGCCAGAAGAACTATTGTGTGCTCAAGAAATCGTAATCGTAAATTACATCAAGTCGCGTCCTCTGAACTTTCGTCTTTTCAATGCAATATGTCAAGAAATGGAGGCAGATCATCAGTCACTTTCTTTACATGCAGAAATAGGATGCCTTTATTGCGGGATTGTACTTTCCCAAATTTATGAGTTAAAAATGACACCGAGTCGTTTTTGCAGTCCCAGGGTTCAGATTATGCGTATCTATTTAAAAAAGAAGAATGGCTTGCAGAACTTACATATATCGGGTATATATTTGCTCACTTAATGAAAAAATTCAAGGCAGAAACACCAATATTGTCGTTGGGTATTATTGAAACCTTTCGCACTAAATTGAAACTATGGATCAGTCTCGCTAACAATGGTAATAATGAAATGATCCTGATTGTCATGGCAGCTCATCCAAAAAAATATGTTCAGCCTTTGATTATCAAACACCTGAAACTTCTTACAGAGAAAATAAAATTCTATTTTCTAAAGAAAAGATAGAAATGATAGAAATAAAACGGATGGCACAGTTTTCAGAAACATATTTAAAACATTTTTGGCTATTTGCAACGACCTATGTACGTGAATTGGGATTTTTGACTCTTATCACAAAAAAAGAGAATGCCTCAGAACGATCGACAAAGCTTTGTCAACTATTACTCCACAGGCTCATGTTTCGCATGAAATACCTTTTTTACGATTTGAATTTTAAGTTTGTTGAATAATAATAAATATTGTTTCTATGATTAATAAATAAATGATTATTAATAACACTTAAAAAGGTTTTTTGTTTATGGTGTACCTTTAAAAATTTAACTTTTCCTAGGTATACCAAAACTTTTTGTATTATTTAATTTTATTTCCTAAATTATTTTTGAGCTGTTAATTCATTCATGTTTGTTGGCGTCCGAATTAAGCAGTTTCTTGGATTTTATTACTTCATGGAACAGCTGCCCTGTGAGAAACACAGAAAAATGAGTATTTTTCCTCCTAGTTTGTTCTATGTATAAATATTTCCAGTCTTATTGTTGTCACTTTTCCATTAATATTGGTTGAATTGAGGTATGAGATTAATTTTATTTCGAATTTGCCAGCAGATATTTAAAAAATCTTTTGGGCTGGTTTTCTATTTATATATGTGAATTTATATAAATTCAACTAATATTTTGTACTACGAATTGGATGAATAATATTAAATTAAAATCAATGTTTACTTGAATTTAAATGTTTGTATTAATACAACAAAAACATTGAAATAAAGTATTATTTTAATCGATGATACTGTGAAAACAATTTCCACTATACGCACATCAAAATAGCTCATGCTGAAAAATATTGTGGAGAAAATTACTTGTATTATTTTTCAATCAGTATTCGGTACACGGCAGAAATCGGGAAAAATTTGTAAACACGTTTCTGAAAAATTCGTTGCAAACTTTTGTAAGTTTTCAATTAAATGATACAAAATTTGTATGCAGTTGTGGTTTTGGGTTTATTACCGGGCGATTTCAACAGAAAACTTTCGATTCATTTGAATTGAACCGAGCCTAGCCACCCATTTCTAATTTGTGTAGATGCCTATATTCAAAAAACTTTCTATATAACCTTTTATATAGTGGGAATCACTACATACTATAAATAAATAAAGTTCAAGGAACAAATATGACGAGCTGCAAAATCATATTGAATGTATATAAATATACGAGGGTGGATTGAATATAAACCGATATTTTTGAATAAATAAAAAATTTGAGTCGTAAAAGTGGTGTTGATGGATGTTAGACTGGTCTGTTACGAAGCATAGAGAAGAGCTGCAGACTAAGTGTTACTGATGAGAACGTCAACGTCAAGAAAAATTCTTTCAGCCAAGACTTCACCACTACATTTCGGAGAGTGAACGCTTGTCTATGGAGTGGAGGACGATGGCACGACAGCTGAAGAGGTTACAATGTCAGCGAGGAATGTGTGTATTTGAGTAGATGAAAGGGAGTAATTACGGTTTTCTACACCTGTGAACGCGCAGCATTATAGTAAATTCTCAAAAATCACGGTGAAACATTAAACGAATTTTGTTGAGAAATACTGGAACAAGAGTGGCATATAGAATGTGACGGAAAGTATCTAAGAAAACTATCAAAATTGTCTCTGTAACTTAACAATAAAATAAATTATAAACAGCAAAATTCTGGTTTATATTTGAACCACCCTCGTATGAAGAATATATCTTCTATATTATCCAGACTCGTAGATACTGGAATATGTAGAATACAAGCTCAAAAAAATTGTATAATTTCGTATTTTATAATTCGATAACGGGAAAAGATATGTACTTTTTAGTACACTTAGTTTCCGCTAATATTATTTGCATAAATTCCGCATATTAGAACACAAATTGTGAGTTAAGTTGGAATTGGTGTCCTTCAATAAATTTGTATCATCCATAGAAGAGATCACTCCTTTTATTCACTTTTCTGAGAGTAAATAACAAAAGCTTCCAAAGATATTCGATTAGTATCATGTTACTTCGGTCAGTAATGTGACTATTTTATTAAAATAGATAATATTGTGGAAAACGAAGTAAGAAAGTGAATTTCCTGGAAATCTGTTTGTATTCTTGGTTTTTGGGATGTGATTTGGAATTAGATTTGACTCTCATCAATCCAAACGCGAACACTTCAATATGTAGAGACTGTCGACATTATAATTGCTTACTCAATAATGGCTTATTCCATTCAATGACATGGTCAATCACGTATTAAGAATATTCACTTTTGAAAATCCCAAGGAAATTTCAGTTCAGTAAACTGTATACCATCACAATGTTAATTTAGTTATGTAGATGTAGATAACATGAAACTATTGTCTGTTTTAGGAAACAATTGCAATCTTTTCTTATTTTTCATCACATCCGTATATCTGAGTAGTAGCCTCGGCAATATTAAATATATTTTTATCACGATAAGCTCATATTAAGAAAAGCTAGTGCATCAAAACTATAGTAATGACCTACGAAATACCAACCCATTGTATATCTCCGAGGAAATTAAAGGGATAATATGAATAATTAGCTGAGGGCAAGCGAGAATATCGAAAATGCTAGCAAATATGATAAAGGTGTTTCATTAAGGCTGAAAGTCGTCGAAAAATTCGTGTTAGTTTCTTTGTCCAAATAATTAGGAGATTGGCAAAATTTTTTCGTTCACACATCATTCCACTTATATATGTAATTCAGTTCCTTGTGGGTGTTTACTTTCGTTACTTGATTAAATTCGTTAAGTTGGTTTTTGCAACGTCAGATACAGTTACTAATGATGAAGATATATCCAGAGCAGAAAACTTTCCTATAAAAAATTAGAAGTTCATAAGCTAACAGACTATTTTTAGGCCTAGACAGTCAATTAGATTTCGACGAAATAATTTTCTTTCCTCGTACTCCCATAATAAATATAGAAACCTTCAAATCATCATAAATTTTGGAAAAAATGTGTTTAAGTAAATGAATACTATTAGTGAAGCCGTTGATATATCATCAAAGTAGACGCCCAAAATATTAAGAAATACTGCAAAGTTATGACGATGGTACACAGACAAGGTGCATTGAAAATCGCCACTTCCTACCGAACTATCCCTGCATAGGCTGTCCATGTAGTAGCGGGTAGAAACCTCGTTGACCTCCTGGATTTCGAGTGTAAAAGAATATACAGAAGAAGCTCATATGAGACAATAAGAATTTGGTTAGTTGATGCGACTATTGATAAAAGACCTTAACTTAGAAGAGTGTCAAAAGCATTAACTCCAATAACATCGTCTATGTGATTCTGCACAAGGTTGAATGGTGGCAATTGATTGCTACCTAAACAGAAAGAGCTCTTATGCAAAAGAATGTAGACGGCTATCTGGTATGAAGATATCATAGAAACGTAACAAACGGAACAACGTATAAAGACAAATCCGCCAGCTAGAAGTAATATCAGAATAGCTCTTGGCTGGACACAGATGACAGAAGATGGCGGTTCTTGGTAAAATCTTGACATTATCGGTTTTGTGCCATTTTTATTGCGTACAAGTTGCCATTCTAGATGGAAATCTAGTTACTTTTGGCTTAACAAGAGATCCATTGACTTTCGTGAAACTTTTGTCATTTTCTTTGTTAAACTAGGCATAGGATTGCTGCGGGAGTCTCACATATTCATCAGCTGGAATAGTGGAATCCGCATCCTCTTAGAAAAAAAGATGTTGATATATCATCGTTAATCGAAATTTTCAGAGTACGACATGACTATTCCTTCTTTCGTATGTGCATGTTAAGAATCTCTTCCTTCTCCTCGATCTCAGTTCCTAAGTCCATCACTCGTTACAATTCCTGAATTTCTCAAACATACCCAAGTTCTCCCATACATTTCTTTTTTTTTTGTGTATGATATTTAGATAAAAGATGATGATATATATTCCCCCTTACTCCTGCTGGTAACGAATAAAATTTCCATCATTTTCTAATGTACGTCATCAAGTTTGGGAATATAATATATTATAGTGAGAATGAGAATTTTAACAATCAATCTATGTCTTTTTATGAAATAATGGACAATTTTCTTTTTAAAAAAAATTGAGCTCAAAACTCTAATTGAGTTTATGTTGCCAGTAAACTTCTACTAAAACGTAAGTTAGAACTTTGTAAACGTGCTTCCTTATAAAACTTAATTACTAATATTGTATCATTATCTCTTGGATTCTCTTTCTGCATTATAAAGTTTAGGAAGTTTAGTTATGATTTTACAAATAATCTGAGGTGTAAAAACTTGATTCTAGTAAGCGGTAATAAAGTTTCTTTGTTGAAGTAATTATTAAATGTCGGCGGTATGATGATATCAGAGGAAATCCGAACCACACTGCCGCTCCTGTTACTTTTTCTCATGTTTGCTCCTATTTCTGTTTGAAATAACTCATCAGTTTAAACTGAGATTAAAATATGAATGTAATTGGATACATCTGTTGGCTACTGAGTTCGTAGGATGAACTTAATCAAATCAAAAGTCTCTAAGCTAACAGACTATTTCTTAAGCGCAAACAGTTAATTGGATTTTGATAATACAATTTTCTTTCCTTTTATTCCCATAACAAATATAGAAACCATAAATGAAATAAACTAAAATAGAAGGAAATCGAATCATATGCTACACAATTTTTTGTAGATTTATGGGGAATTGTGCAAAAATTGTATAAAAAACATTTTTGCTGGAAATATTCCGACTGAAAGATTTCCAATTGATAAAGTGAACGAGAAAATCATATGAATTTGGGAAAGCTCATAACTAAGAGGATCTTTACGTATTCTCGTAATATAAAGGAAACTATTTCATGTCACTGAATGAAAAATTGGACAAAAATAGATAACAATTATCAGGGTTCGATTTTATCTTATTATTATTATTTCCATAGATTGGCAAGATATATTTCTCATCTAACCTCTGTTTTAGGAAGTAGTTTTTCGAAAAAATCATAAGGCAATTAGAAAAACATACCATATCAACATATATTGGAGGAAATAAAGTAATTTTGTATATCCCAAAACTTAGAGGGCATTGTTTCATATACTTCCAGATTTTTCTATAAAATCATGTCCGTTGATGGTTTCTTATTTCTTAACCAAAAAATTCATAAGCTGCAGTTTGTCATCTATGTCTTGGAAAAACATTTTTTTTCACTTGTGTTTACAGCAATTACAGAGCTATTAACTTCAAGTCTTTGGTGAACTTTGAACTGTAAAATAAGTACAGATGGACAGAGAACACACTTTTTTCTTGAATAAAATTCGTTTTTCTTGAAGAACTTTATCCACATTTTCTCATTAAAATATGGAAGTAAGTCATATCACTTAGTGAACAAGAGAAATATTATAATTTGTTGCTCCAAAAATAACACTGTATTAGTAAGTACACAATTTAAGCAAAAAATATTCCAAGTTGGGAGATACCACGTTGTTTAATATTTGTTTGGTAGCCATCAATAATATTTTCAGTGTAAACAGAATAAATTGGTCATCGTTATGTTTTATAAGACTTTTAGTTGAAAAGGATTAGCAAACCCAATATAAAAGCTGAACTAAATTCTACTCTGAGTGAGACTGCTCCTTCGGTATCAACAGTTTAAACGAGGCCGGACGACCTGCGAAGACCAGAATCACAATTTTGTACTTTGTAATGTACACGATTAGCAATAAAGAATTACTGAATAACGTAATAGAATCAATCATATTGAATACAAAGTATAAAGGAGAAGACGTTTTGGTACTTGGCATCCGACTGACGTATCATTTGAGTTTAAACGAGTGCGGCTTACTTTCGCTTTGACTATAAACAAATCGGGGCAGTTATCAAGTGTTTGTGATACTAATCTAGAAAACTCATGTTTCTCGCGTAGTTAATTATATGTTGCATGTTCCCGTGTTAGAAAAACCATTTGTTCCGTTTGTTTGGGCGCCAGGTAATCAAACAAAAAATATCGTATATCATAAAGTACTGCAATAGAAATAATTAATTTAGAATGAGTGCCAATGAAATTAAATATAATAGGTAGGGATTATAATTGAATATGTGAAATTGTAATTTTCATTGTAATTTTCTATTGACTATTATAAGAATTTTAGGTCTTTTATAATATTTATTTTGTGACGTAATGCAATTTTTTTTCTTCCCATTAGAAGACTCGTCCCGAATAGCAGAAGATGTATTGAAAGAACTGGAAAACTAAAGATTCGATTGTTAGGCGTTACGAAGTTCTTCGGATCAGCTAGTGGTCTGATAGATATAATAAACGAATTCTGAAAAGCTGCTTCAAATAATTATAAGCATGATAGAATAGCACTATATGATATAATTAGGAAAAAATCCTTTTGTGAACACTGTAGCAGAGTTGGATAGATCTAGAAATCACTTACTAGCGTGTATAAATAATAATATCACCATACTTTAATTGAAACAAATTCCAATGTGTTAACTGTTGTAATGTAGACGTTGTAGGTGAAAAGATCGCTTAGAGCGTAGGACTCTTATTATATTGAACTGTTCAAATGTATCTCTCTTTGAATTTAGAAATAACTATGAAACAGGAATCATCACTGCGCCATAGCAATTGATAAACTAAAGAGGAAAAATGAGAAAATCGTCACAGGCCGACGGGCATCTAACACAGTAGTAGGCGATGTGAAATCACTACTCAAATCGAAAGTGCCGAAATTGAGGCAGAATGACAGGCAAATATCACTAAATTGCAAATGGGAAACACCAAGCATAACCATCATTACATAATTTGTGATACTGAACCGCTGAAATATGAATTGTACTAGTGACAACTCACTGTCGAGTACTTAATAACCTAGTGCTCAATCATTCAGCATGTCAACAACCTTAATAACAATCTAGAACGAGTACTTGGAAAAAACTATACCATATAGAGTATTTCTGAATGTCAGAATTAACACATTAACAAAAGTATACCTTTTTCATAATGATCTCAATGGTAGATGGAACCTGCTTGCGAATAATATATCATATCGTCAAATCCAGTTCTAATATAATCTAATTTGAATAGTTCTTTTAATCTCAATTCAAACTAGGAAAAAATATTGGAATCAAGCGGTTCCATATCGGATTATTCCAATCATATCTACATGTTCTTTAACAAATAATCGGGTATAAATTAGAGGAGATGTACTACTAGATTAGAATGACAGTTTACTTAATTTATGTTTCAATAATCGGATTAAAAGTGTTATCCCCAATGGGGAATTAAAACCACAACATCCATTTTCCTTATTGAGCTATAGACCAAAATTTATAGCAATTCAAAAGAATGACCAATACTAGATGTTGGCTACAAAAAAGGACAGCATATTACAGAATTGAATGAAATGTTTTGAAATTAAAAATAGTTTATAGTCCGCGGTAATGAAATTTGGTCTCTATCGATGAATTGAGGCGTTGAAATGGATATGAACGAAATATTGAGATAAATCAATTCTAAACCATTATTGTTGTTAATTAGCCCTAAAAAAATGCTCCAAAATGGAATGTCGTCTAAATTTATTTGTTTTAGATTTTATGCAATTCATTCTACAAGTAGAATGACGGAATCCTCTATCCACTTCAATGTATTCAAGACGTTATCCTATTTTATCTTGTTAAAATACAGAATCTCTCTTTTTCCATATTAATCCATAATTCTTTCGATAAAATGCACTTTCCCTTTCCGTTTGAATGACATCCTGCTCGAAAACATGATTTGTACGGGAAATTTCACTTTTCTATTGAGACAGTATCAATGGAACGTGCCTTATAATGTTAGAAAAAAACTGAAGCACAAACTATAAATCGAGCTGCGTCCCTCCATTATATGGCATCCCATTGATAAGTGTATGCTTTTTTGATAATCTTGATCGATTTATATCGAGTTGTATTTATCATTATAAATATACTTTGTCGGACCCAAATACAATTAAATTGCTCCACTATTATGTAAAGATTCCGAATAAAATGATAATATTATTATGTCGATTAATAAGTGCGAGGATTGTCTTGGCTCAACAAAGAAAACACAGAAATTTTGGAGAGAAAAGATATTCGTTTTCACACTTTTCTTGGCGATATTTCATAAGTTCGATGCTTTTTTTTTATTAAGAATAGCCATTTATGGCATTTCTTCATTTTTGGGAAATATTTGACCACAGATCCATTTTTTCATGTCAAGGTAGCAATTCAAGCCGGTTCTCCATTGTTTTGATTGTTTTTTTGTTTCTAGTGTAGAGTGAAAGGCCCATGTTCCATCCATGGTAATGAAACAGCGCCATAATTCAAGTATAGTTCTGTAAAACATTGCCAGACACTCGATGTAAGCATCTTCATGACGCTGTTTTTGTTCCATTGTTAGCAAAACATGCGCCCATCTACTGCCTACTATGTCTGCTAGCTCGCGCACTTTTACTCGATTTTTCATTACCACTTTTTGGATTTTCGTCACCTCATTTGGTCGACCACTGCAATGGTCTTCACAGGTCGTACGTGTCACATAACGATGGCAAATTTTTTCCAGGTACTTCTGGGACTATCCTCTTACATGGCTTTGACAATTTTGATAATTTTTGTTACGAAATTTCAATCAAATCTTGGGATTTTGAAACTCGTCGAAGTATTAATATCGTTGAAATTCTCATCATAATAAATAAAACGACATTGCCGTAAGTTAATACAAAGAATGTGGAAAGAAATGAACTATAAGTGAAAATGGGATGCTTTTCATAATAATCTAATAAAGAGAACTACGACAAAGACTTCCATAAACTTTTTTGACATGTTAATAAATTTCTTCCACTTTGCTAAAAAAGCGTAACGTCCTGAATTTATGCTTCATAACTTTTTAAATGCATTTGGTAAAGTTGTGAAGTTACGATTATGAAACTTTGTCTCAATGTTCACCCAAGGCGACTGGTTTAAACTGCAGAGCATTGTTACAGCAGTTTTGCTTCGTTTGTTCTTACTCGTGTTAATTTTTCATTTCAATAATCTGGTATGAGTTGAGACACGGTATTGTGAGGGTCATAAAATTTCTGAAGATTGTGTTTCTTATCAAATAATAACAAATACTCAGAATTAAAAATTCATACATTGTTTTTCCTAATAATTTGAATAAGCGGCTTCAAAACAACTGGAAATTTCTGGTAACAGCTTCTCAGAGAAGCGCTAGTGATTTAATATATGGTTTTCTCTTCTTATTCTACCTTCTCAAGTATTAACAGAAAGTTTTTGTTTGTGGAATACTACACACTCAGTTTCATTCTCATTTATTCTATGTCTTTCTATTATTTATTCTCAATCTCAAATTACTCAGTGTATCCATTCACTAGTCAATCTAATTCGCTCCATTTTTTATTAACTTGTACTGTAGCTACATCATTTTGAATATATGTCAATGTTTTGTGTTTTGAATCTCAACTAATATACTTTATTGTTCTCGGTTTCTTATCAATTGCGTTAATCTTAGATTAATCTTTTTTCTCTATGAATAACTTTCCCTCACCTTATGTCATGTCATATTCAGCTTTGTTCTATTGTTCCCGTTGTATCATCATTTTATTTGCTGTTAATAATTTAGGATCTCCTCTATAAACTCAGTTTTGATGTTCATACTTTCTATTTTATCCGTAAATATCTGCATCGTGATTGCATTCACTGTTTCACTGCTCAATTCTGCTTTTTATTTATATTGTTACCTTATATAAGATTGAAAAGAATAAAATCGGACTCAACGTTCATTCAATTGGTCCTGATAAATCCTTTTAATCATCTTTCAGTGCTCACGTTTTTAGTTGTGCTTCCCATAAGCTTCCAGTTTCCTGTTTTTTTTTATATCTCATGCAAGCAAGTCCTTATTCCTTGGATGAATGAATATTAAAAACATTCCTTCTCGTCCTCCTTGTTTTTTTCTTCTATAACTTCAATTTCTATTCCCACTCTGGATTTTTGTCACTTCCCACTATTTTCTATTCTTCACGCGATGAAATGATAAGAGAATGATTTATTTCTATAATGGAGTGATTTTGTCTTCTATATTGTACTTCTATGAGATAAATGCTCCAATTATTTCTAATTGACTTTTTGTACACCTTTGCTATGTCGTTCATATTTCTATAATGCTACATCAAACTTATCGATGGCTTCTATTATATCGGTTACGCTATTCTTCAGAGTTTCCCAACCTTTTGTGTATGCGAAAATCCCAATGGATCACACTAAAATCGGCCTGTGTTTGCAGTACCAGGTTGAGTAAGCTGGAAGATAATCAATCTGCCACGCTCTAATTACATTTCAATTATCTCACCTAAATCTAGATGCAACTTTAAAATAATTACAAGCAAACAGGCTTCGGTTTATTTGGTAATAATCTCCATCATGTTATCCATCGAAGTAGCATCCAATACTTAAGTAATAATTCAAGTGTTTCCATAGAAAATATTTCGGTAATTGTTTTTACCAAAATATATGAATACTCTCTTTGTTATTAGTAGTTTTATGAAAAACGGTATTATTGATAAAAAGTTATGCATAGTCCAAAAGTTAAAATGCGGCCGTCAGATATCAATATTTCAAAGCAGTATACGAGGTTTGTCAAAAAATCTGAATTTTGTGTATTTTTCACAATTCAGGAAAATGTTATAGAGTTGTTTTGAATTAAAAGTTGAATTCAAATATGCATTCATAGCCATTCATTATGAAAATTCAGGTTTTGTGATTATTTACTGATCATTCAATATTAATTATTCTGGCGAGATAGAATTCAACGCAATTTAGGATGTTCTGACATGAAATATGTGACAGTTAATGCCATAGTGAGTTGTTATTTATAACATTACAATAAAAATGGCAAATTTACTAAATCGTGAAGAAAAAATGAAACTTGTGTCAATTGTTGGAGACAATTAAAAAACAGAGAGGTCGCAAATATTTTTAATAATAAACATCCGCATAGAAACATTAGGCAATCAACAGTTACAAAAATTTTAAATAAATTTAGTGCTGGTGGAAGTATAGAAAATAAATATAAGAATAAACGCGAATGATGACACTGAATTTGAAGTTGAAGTGATGTTAAGTTTGAAAATTTCATTAAGAAAAAGGGCCTCTGCAATCCAAACTACTTCAGTAATAAAGATAGAGTGGCAAATATTTTGAAAGGTAATAAATATCATGCATACAAACCATAATTTGTACACACGTTTCTACCAAGGGATTACTGTATTCATTTTGAATTCTGTGCTCTAATCCAAGGAAAGTTGGATGAAGACTCGTTTTTTACAAGAACTATAAAATTTTCAATTAGGCAACATTTTCTTCAAACGGAACCGTCTCATCACAAAATTGTCTCTTTCGTTACAAGAACGAATGACAATTTGGTACCAACAAGACGGTGCTTCCATCCATAGTACGCTAGAGTACTCCTCGACAATATGTTTTATAGGAAGGTGATTCATAAGTATTCAGATAATTTTTGGCCTCCTAGGTCTGCTGATTTGACTCCCCTTGACTTTTTTATGGGGTTACTTAAAACAGCAGTTTTATCAACGAGGACCATTTGATGATGTAGACCATTTGGAGAGGATTATTTCTGAAGAATGCCACGAAATTACTCCAAAAATGATACGGACAGTAATACAAGAGTTTGATAAAAGAGCAATTAAATGTCGAAGCTGTAGGATATTGAATTGGAATTCAATTATTTTTGTTTCTGTTTAATAAATATTCTTTGTATGGATTTTTACATTAAATGATTCTTATGCATTCTTATACGTATGAAAATTGCAAGGTTGTTCTAAAACAGTAATAAATAGAAGGGTTTTCATATTTTTAAGAGGTGAGAGGGATAAATTATATCCTGCCAGAATAATAAATACGAAATACTAAATAATCAATAAATTTTCATGATGAATGGCTGTAATTGCAAATTTGAACATAACTTTTAATTCAAAACAACTTTATAACATTTTTCTGAATTGTGAAAAATAAAGATATTTTACTCTTGCATAAAATTTAAATGTTTTGACAAACCATATACTGCTGAAAAAAATTCATATCTGATGGTTGTAACAATAACGTTTTTTCATAAAACCACTAATAAAAAAGTTTCCCATATGGTTCCAACCCAAGTAGACACACTGTATTTAATATCATGTATCAATAATCATAATCTCATATTTACTACATCAATACTATAATTTTCCACACACTCTGTAGCCCCTACGGTCTCTAATAGTTCATGTGAATGATAAAATCTCACTATTATTAAATATGCATGGTTAAAATTTGTGTTTATAATACTAATGGTGAATCTGTCTTCTTTACTTTAGTCCCTTCGACAAATATGTAGCTTCATCTCACCCGAGATTGAATTATTTCGTGTTTTCCATATATGTAATACTCTTATATGGTATTGGAAAAATTGTCCCTACGTTATGGTGCCGACAGTATTCATTTTCTCTCCCGTTCGAGACACTTCATCCGCACCGCGCATGCTTGAGAATGCGCAGAACCGAGCTGAAACCTCGGAGAATAGAGAAATCGTTTTCATTCTGTCTTCCTTAGTCGGATCAGTTTCCACTTATAGAAACTGTCCATATGGAAGTATTACATATATGTTGTTTTCTATTTTTATTTCCTGAGGAGTTATTCAGTAATGTCCTTCGGGAATTAACAATTGGTATCTATGATTACTAGTGTATAAGCGTGTATATGCGCCACATTTTTGGCATCCAATTTGATTTGATATTTCATTATTATATTTTCTCTTCTCTTGCGCCACAAAATCAACTCAAATTTTTATATATAGTATTATTTGATTTTTCTTTAAACGGGTGTCTCTACATGGAATAACAGATTGAAATAACTGATTTAATCAATTTCAGAGCATTCTAGCGTGTAACATTTATTAGTTTACATCGAATATATTGTCGATGGTTCATTGGTTTCCGTGTTACGTTAAAACGGTGCCATTGTAGTTTGCATTCAGGACACGCAATTATTGGCCGGACTGAATTCCTTGATAGATTTCCACCAATATAGACCAGGAAATGTTGTGGGGTACATGTGATACAAATCAAACATTCATGTGATGAAACTTCTCTTAAGCTTTGAATCCCTATGTTCCAATTATCAACAGCGGAACAAATAAATGGAGAATAGCCTTCAGCTGGTTGGTTGAAACCGATTGAGTGTTTTCTAATGTCTCAAAATGACGTCGTTCTAGATGTTTTCTATCTAGGAAAGCGGAGAAGACATTGGGAGGTAAATAAGGATGGAAGTTGCAGAGAAGAGGATGTTTTTCACTGAAATAATAAATCTAAAGAACATTAATGTGGCTTGAATTCAAGTAGTTCCCAAAAAGGGATTTCAATGGACAATTACAGGTATTCTGTTGATGTTTTGCAGTTCAATATATTTTTCTACGTCGTTTATTATCTATCGACAAAGAAATATATTTGAGCTATGGACAAAATCTCTTTCTGTAGACCTCGTTTTGAGAACCCACCAGTACGTTGCCATGGATAAATATTGATTTATTTCGATGTTTACGTTCAGCATTCATGGATTTTTGCAATGAACGAATGTATCAATCAGATGAAAATTGAACGGCAGAAGAAATTGCGTCGATTCCAAAGGATTGGGTTGTGAAAATGAGAGTACAAAGTTAAAAAAAAATACGGTCAAAACAATTTGGAATCTAATTATTAACAGCATGCGTATTGGAAATACATCTTCATTTATAGAAACTAACACGTCTAGATCTTCGGTTAACTTTTTTAGTTAGAAGAAAATTTTATATCTGCATAACCCTCAAACATTCATAAATGAATATGATCAACAAGGTATCAAAATCTGTTATACATGCTTTCTAACAATTATCTATGTCGATGGGTTAGTATTACTGATAGCAGTAAAGCAATTAGGAAATTCACTCTATTTATCACTTTAATCAAGCTATTATTGTGAATCTCCTTTCTCCGTATTCATTTAAGGGAATCTTGAGGCGGAAAACCTGTATTTAGCTCTAAATATCTTTCTTTGTATTTCTCAATTCTTCTATTTTGTATATTCCATGACTAAACGTGAATATATTGAAGTTTCATCAAGTGATTCATTATTGAGCTCATATTTCAAAACACAGAGTATTGTTAGTGAATACAGATCCTTCCTGTTTATATTTCATTCACTCTAATCTCGTTTTCTAAAACAATATCATTTTATTTCACTATCATTCCATCGAGTAAGAAATATCTACATAATACAATAATTGATTTTGATTCCTTATTAATTTCATATATTTAGAATTCATTCATTCACGATAGAATCAAATTCTCATCGTGGAATATATTCCATTGTTGTTGTTTTCGCTCGGTTCCTTCTCAAAACATATTGTTTCATTGCGTTCTTGTTTAGAACTATCAGATAGCAATCGAATCTCTAATTATTTAGGGCACAACTTATGTTTATGGAGAACCGAGTTAGTTGAAAACTTAAATTGCCTTGGACTATATTCCCGGTTTCTGGGTTGACTATTGTTATTACAATGATCGGCATATAGAACCAAGAAATTGTTGTTCAAATTGCATCAACTCACATTATTCAAAGGAATGTAAACAATAGTTATTAGTATGCCTAGGATCCGGAATAATCCTTTAGCATACCGAGAGAAAAGTAGTCACCAATGCTGCGGCCGAACTAGAATTATCATAAGATAGCTAGAAAGTATTATGGCTATGGTATATACAGTTTCATAGGTGGTATTGGAAATAATTTATTATAATAGTATTGGATCTTGTTATATTATTATTATACGACTTCTATCTGAATATCATCGACTCTAAAAGGAAATACGTGAGATATTATACAGGTTGCTATGCTACAACTAAGGATTTTTATCGAATGGAGTACGGATACTTCGTATACTGCTATTTTACCCCACCAAATATTACAGATAAACTGAATATTAAGGATTGTATATTTATGATATGTTCATATAAGAAGACATTACAAAGTCATTGGGATCAATAATAGGTAATTGAGGCTTTGTTTCAAAGGTATTGAAAAAACTTATTCCATAATAAAAATAATAATGATAATGATGATGATAAGAAAAATATAATTGAAGATTCGAACACTCAATCCAACAAATGCAGAAAGTGCCAACAAACATCAGAGACCATCCAACATATAACATCTGCTTGTAGTGTGTTAGCTAATACTGACTATCTACACCGGCATAACTAAGTGTGCAACATCATCCACCAGAAACTAGCCAACAAGTTCGGTCTTAATACGTATACCCCGTATTACAAGTACCAGCCGCAGAAGGTGCTCAAAAATCACAATTTTAGACTACGATGGGTCCATTATCACCGGTAGACAGGTGACGATATCAAGCTATACGCAGCAAATAAGCGTCCAATCAATCACCTTCTCTATCACACTTCGATTCTCCAGCGATACACATATGGAGTTATGACGATATGTCAAAGACTCTACATATCGAGAAAGGCATTATCTTGAACGGAGATATGCAACTACCCAACGGAGATATCGTACATGCGATGGAAAACAGAGAAACCTACAAATACCTAGGATTTCAACAGGCTAAACTGCTGAATAAAAGCTAGAATCCAGTATCAATACAACAAATGAGGTAAGTCACTTACGAAATCCGAATTAAATGCAGGCAATTCGGTGCAGACAATCAAAACTTATGTCCAATGATGACGAAGAACAACAACCACCTCCCAAAATCATCTTACCTGCATTCTCCACAAGTGATGAAACTATGTGAACTCTTTCATACTAAATCGGAAATCTCAACAGTACATCGAATTATATCCAAGGCGGATAAGGATTACTCACCCCTCAACCTCGCATCACCAGAATCTGACTTAAATATGGTATTGGACACTGAGAAGCTGGAACATGTTGACAAAGAAGCTTCAAATAGATGGATTACTAGCAGCAATCTCTTTCCAGAGACCGAAGGCTTCATGATGGCTAAGTTATAATAATAACTACAAGAAAAATGTTATAAAGCAACAAAACACTCAATCTCACGAATGTAGAAAATGCTAACAAAGATCAAAGACAATTCAACAAAAAACATCTGCTTGTAGCGTGTTGGCTAATACCGACTATCTACACCGGCATAACCAAGTGTCCAACATCATCCACCAGAAACTGTTAATGAAGTTCGGTCTTCTCAATACGTATACACGTATGACAATTACCAGCCACAGAAGGTGCTGGAAAATGATAATTTTAGATTTTACTACGATAGGTCTTTTATGGTGGTGGTTGATAGAAAAGTCAATTCAGTCATTCTTGTCGATGTAGCTATACACTCATGACGTTCTCAACAAACACCAGGAGAAACTGGCCAAATACGTGGATCTCGCAATTGAGATTAAACAGATATGTAGCGAAAATGTGGGAATAATCCGAGTTATTATGTCAGCAACCGACGTCGTGCCTAAGATCCTGCAAGATAGCATCACCAAACTGAGATTACCAAAAAACACCTTCGCCGACATCCATAAAGCTGTAATATTGAATACTTGCCACACAGTGCACAAGTTTATTATGTGAACTGAGCCTAATCCCTTTGATACTTTGAATCCGGGATAGGTAAATAATACCGGCTCTAAGCACAACAATAATAATAATCTATTAATTCTGTTTGTGTTTATCTATACCTAATGGAATTGGAATTTCAGAGTTAACCTTTAACTAGAGTGAAGAATCCGCTATAATTGTTGAATCGTGATGTGATAAATGAGGATCAGAAGAAGTGAGCTTCGAGAAAATCGGAAAAATATTTAAATTACCAAAATAATGAAACATAACTATTGAAATAATTTAATAATTTTGACAGTCCTTGTTAATTTATTGTAATGTTTTTCTTATCGATTCATACTATTTCTATGGTGGGGTGAAATTTTAAGCGCTGTATCTCACTATTCACTTCTTTATAATTAGTTTCCCAATTTATAAATATATGAAAAGATATATAAAAAATATATAAAAAGATCTTTCTAGAAATTAGTTCCAAACGATTCCAACGATTCGGCGTATTTTAGACCTACATTATAACCGGACAGGACATAACAGATGAAGACAAAACTGTGGAAAGGTGGAAGGAGTACTTCCAAGATGTAATAAAAACTTTGAAAATGACCGAGAACTCTTGATAACATGATAGAAGATTCAAAAACTATGGACTGCACAATGTCTTCAAAAATACATGCTTATTTAGATAAATTTGGGAACAACATGGAGGCGTATTCAAGAAAAAGAAGAATGTTTTCATGAAGACATTATGGACTTCAACGCTGTTATCAGGGTCAATACAATGGATATATGATGGGAGACTACATTTGGAGTTTTATGAACATGAAAGAAAGACCTCTATCTACTACGATGTTGAACATAATACTGGAATAGATAGAATGAAGAACCGGAACCGGAAGCGATACGACGAGAACCCTAAAAACAGCACCGTTGCTGGTATATCCAGATAATGTGGTAATTTTATCAACAAGTGAAAAGGATTTTAACAGTATGCGTAGGGCTTTCATAGAAATGGCAGGAATAGCTGACCTAAGAATAAATGAAGAGAAATTCAAGTTCATGAAAATGACGCATCCCAAAACGCAGGAAAATAGGAGAATTAGTGGAGTGGAATTGGAAACGGAAAAAATAATTGGGTTACATGTATCTTGCAACACTTATCAAAGGTAATGGTGCTGAGGGAGAAGAAGAGGCTAACTCGAAGAAGCAAATAGGCAAACAAGATACTAATCTCCAGGAATATTTCTCACAAACCTTAGCTACATCTATATGGAAGCGAAACGTGAATACTGAAAAAAAAATGGGAAGAGAATAACTTGGAAATATGGGATAAATAATTACCTAGGAGGGTATTAGAAAGTAAAATAGAGGAATATATATGGAGAAGAAGGAGAAACAAGATAATAAAAAAACCTGTATGATGAACAAGAAATCAACAAAATCATAAGATCCAGAGAACTAAGCTGGCTGGATCACTTAGAAAGAATGTCGGAATCGAAGAAAATAACCGATATAAATATGACAGCAACACGAAAAAAAGAAAACCTCAAAAGAGACGTTATGAGAAGGCACCAAAAGATCTTATGGTGGGAGAAGTTTGGGACTGAAAGGCGAAGGCAAGAAGTTGATTGAAAATTATTACCACGATGTGGGCCTAGATGTCCTGTGTCTAGCATGATATGTGAATGTTGTTGATTAATAATACATTCATTGCCTGAACATTGTTTCCAAGAGTCTACAATGATTTTAAATAGGTAAAATATAATAATTTGCTATCATATAAAAAGTTTTTCATATAATGGTATATGGTATAATGGTATAATTATCGAGGAAGAAATTTCAGAATCCTCAGAAACAAATATACTTAGAAACATCGTATAACGTTTATTACTAATTCAAACCTTCAATAAACAGTGGATGAGTACAAAATTCAGGAAAGCGTGTGATACGTCTAACATTAATTAGCTAGATCAAAGATGTAACCGGTACACGTGTATGTATAAGTTACGTATCTTGTATATTGGTATATATGCAGTCTGTATCACATAATGACGTCGGATATATTCACTATTATGATGCTCGCTAATGCATATGTTATCTTTGTATAAAATTTGTTTTGCTGTATAAATATTTTACCACTTCTCTTGAGTAAATGATGATAATGTTTATATTTTGACTTCTATTCATTATCAAAATATTAATTGATTTGACTATGATAAATAAATCATCAATCACATGATGATAATGTCAAAAAAGTATCTTTTGTAGACATATTCATAGAGATACATAGAGTCCTCATATTTAATATTTCTGAAAAGTATCTTGATGAACTCTCAATCCATCTTCTATATATTAAGATATATACAGCATCATAATTATTACAAAGAACCTCAGATTGTACGGATCTTAGAACAAAGTGAAGTATATGTAAATATCTACAGAGAATCAACACCTTGTTACTTATTGCACAAACAGATTCTCGATTATGCACCTTCATATTTTGTATATCGTTCTCTAGAAATGATAATAAATACTCGTTTTAAATGGAAGAAGTCACTAAAAGTATAATCTCAATCAGAATGTTGAACTGAATGTCTCACAATGATTTCGATTCTTGCCACCTTATCATCTGGAATCGCGGTAAAAACGTCTTAATTGTAAATCGTAGAGCTCCCAATACCTAGAGTTCTACTTACTAATTCCACGGTGTCATCAAACATTTTACACACATGTATGTCTGTGAATGATTGTAAACAATTGAATTTAATAGTGTTTGATTAAATGTTATGTGATTTTTCGGCGTTTACGCAGCCTTTCTAAAGTTTCTATAACCCCACTATAATTCACAATGAATTGCACAATACAACTTCAGAGCTGCAAAAAAACTAACACAACCTGCCCCTCCTCACTACGAGGATAGTCCCTGAAGTACCTGGCCCAACAAAGAAAACACAGAAGTTTAAGGAAACAAATATATTCAATTTTAAACTTTATCTCCTTTCCGCTAATAAGAATTGTCAAACTCTCCTCAAAATAACCATTAACTGCTGACATCACCTCTTCATTGTTGGAGAATCTTTGATCACCGAACTATTACTTCAAGTTTGAGAACAGAGAATAATCCGAGGGGGTTAAATTTGGCGAATAGACTGCCTGAAGTAGAAATTCAAACTTTAATTTTTTTATTTTGATCATTTTAAAAACGTGCATTGTCTTGATGGAACTTTCATTTTAGCCAAATGCGGCCGTCTTTGCTTGATTTCATCCATCAAATGTTGCAATAAGTTTTCAATATTTCCCTCATCTAAGTAACACGATGTTCAGCAGTATATAGTACAAATGCTCATCTATTCATTAATTAGTATTTCAAGAATTGTTTGTTCGTGTTTCAATAACTCCTGTGAGTATTCTCAATGACTAATTACCATTAATGATAATTTTCTCCGAACGGTTTCCTTTACATTTACAATGATCTAAAAATCTACTTTTCTCGTAACTCTTAAATTTTGGCGAGCAAAACAAAGAGAAGCTTTTTGTTAAAACATTGATTGATGAATTAATTTTTGCCATCTTTAGATTGTACAGGTTGTCTCTGGGAGGATTGTTAACAATTGGGCTTGAACCGCCTCTAGACTTCAGAGGGTAGTGTAGACTTATTTATTGCTTCAAGCACACATGCACATCCGTAATTATTAATTGAAAATTAATTGAGGGGTTGTATGAGATTTTTTTTCTATATGACAGTTTTATTTTTTCGTCATCTTCTTACACCGAATTTTTTGCATTAAGTACTGGAACACCCTGTATGGGACAGACATTTCATTATTTAATGAGTACAATAAGAATAATCAAATAATCAGTACGTAGAAAATCTTATTCTAATTGCAAAGCAGGAACTGATTACATGAAAATTTTCACACACAGTGAATATGTTACAGTTAGAACTCAGTATATGTTGATGACCACATTAACTTGGTAATCTGCAGATTTTTTCATACCATCCGTTAAATGGTGGAGTTTAAATTAAAAAAGTTTGTACTTTACCTAACTAATTTACATAGTATAGAAATTGTGAAAGACAGTGAACGAGAAACTTTTGATTCGCTACGATCTTGAAAAATTAGACGACGCATCGCGGAAATACATCTTAGCAGTCGTCATTAGTCCAAAATATTAAGAAATATAGTATCAGTACAGAATTATCAGAATGAAATCACTGAAAACCTTCAAAAGCGCCACTCACTACAGATAACGGTAATGTTACTGTTGTTGAAGATCCAGTTATCTCAAATCAAATAAATTCCAAAACTCCTGAACAAGCTGGAGAACGTATTCATTCTAATATAGCTCAAATATATAATGAATAAGTTATAGAATCAGTTTTGTGTGGTGTTTGCTCTAAAGTGTCATCAGGTGCTCATATATGCATTGATTCTAATTTGTTTGTTCATGCAATTTATGATGAAGCCAACCAAGAAAATGATATTTGTTTTTGACGCTCATCCTCATCATCATCATCATCATGCAAAAGGTGATCCCTGTTGAATTTTAGCCAAATCACGACAAAGCAGTCAATAAATTAATGCCAGAGCTTCAGAACATCTGTCAGCAAATATGTAACTAATAGATGTAGTTCTTGTATAAATGTTTTTTCTGTTATTCGACATGTCACCAACCTTCAGATTGGACATTATTTTCTTCTCTAGTTGATTCGATCGTTTATATTTTATCAGTGAACTAACATCTCAGTTTATTGACTTCTAATTGCTTTGTTTATAGTTAACATTAAATCTAACAAATAGTGACCCTCAATTTATTGAGATATTTTATCCAAACCCGAATTTGTTTTATGGAATTTATCGTATACATGGTCGTTTGTCTGCAGGTTACAGATTACGTAGTTGATGTGAGAATTCAACCAATTCTTTCGACTACAACCGACTCGGCCGGATAATCTGCAGAATACTTTGTGAATCTGTATATTATGTATGTATGGATTTTGGGCTATCGTATATGCTGCGATCCAAAGGATCTATTGTGTCTCCATTTCTTTCTGTGATATTGAAGAACCCAGTATTTACAGGTGATCTGTTAATCCCACTCGTCTTAAAAAGTCTAGTATGTGGGATAGCTGTAAGTGCCAGAGCAATCAATTAGAAAATAACCTCAAAATTCAACCTTAATCTGTATTATTTCTTAACAAATATCAATTTAACTTAGAAGGGAATATAATTTTCGTAAAAAACAATGTTATTGATTGAATTATACCGAAAATCATTTATTCAACATAACAAACTTCTGGTTATTGTATTATAATTAGGATCAGAATAAATAAAATTTCGAATATAGAGACTTGAATCCACCTATTTTCAAAAGTAGATGCTATATTTTAGGCAGTCCTTGAGCAGGTTTAAATTGTCACAAGGAGAATTTCGAAGTGACTATCTCAGGTAATCGTACGCCTTGAGTACTGCAAAGGGACTGATGAGGAAATTAAATATTTCACTTGTTACTTAGTCTGGGTATTAACTTTTCATTCACTAAAAGAACTAATACGTTAAAAATTATTTTGAAAGTGTGAGTAGAATCATCTTTCATTTGAATCAATGGTTTTTAAATGAAATCGATGTCCACATTATCTTTATCTCATTATATTTTCCAATAAAAACAATGTATTCCTCCCAATAATCCATTGATGGAAAAAAATATCTCCACACACATCAATCAAAGTGGATTTTTTCACAATAAAATGAATGGGATATTTTTTGATAAGCGACACCTCGTTGAATAGAATTAAAAATCGAAAATATTGGATCTGACATCAACAAAAATGTTGTGTCCAATTATTATGGGACTGTTTGTTACTGTTCGGATAAATTGTCACTATTCATTCTGTGTTGAGTATTCCAGTGTTCTTGTTTTTTGGAAAAAATATACGACCACATTTCGTGCCCTATTTAAAAAAAGTGCTTCTGCAACAGACGTGACGAGACTTTTATAAAAAACAATTGACTATTGCAGAAGATTTGACAAACGACCCCATTTAGCATAGCCGAAGGCAAGAGCTTATCGGTTCTGAGAAAGCTGTCACATAGAAAGAGAATTATTGGAGATATATAATATATTTTCGGGATACGAGTTATTTTTGGGAAATATGCTGGTTTTGCATGAGAGAAAGTTTATACTGCGTGGTATGATATCAAAATGTATATATTTCCACTGGAAATATTGAAATGAAATACTAGGGTATAAATTTGGATGTAACATGACTTCTTAGTGAGGTACAGAGTCGGCGTAAATCATAATTATCAATAATGGTGATGTTAATTGGGACTTCACGATATACATAAGTATAAGGGCGATTTTTAGCCATATTACGCAGAGTTGCTAGTTAAAGAATTATATTTAGAAACATAGAAACTAATTTTTCTGGAGAGCAGTGGATCATATGAATGTCATAATAGTTCAAATTGTATCTAGATTCCTCTTTGTGGAAATACGAGGGCCGTTTTTGTCAACCTCCGATCGCTCCGTGCAAACGCTATGCGAGCAGAAGAAAGCGGGCATGGGCTGTAGTCGACTGCGAAGCTCTCCCACTACACACTTCGCCATTGTTAACATTCAGCCGTCAGTAGGCGTTTTGCTACAGCCACGTAAATATGTCATTTCAGATGACCTAGTTCTACCAGTTGAGAGAATGTTTAAAGAAAACTGCAGATTCACCTTTACTGCTTTGTCTAGGAAGTTTCAGAAGTTTCAAGCTCTGTTTTGAATTCTATCGTTACTGAACGGTTAGGCTACATTGGCAGCATTTTTCTTTGAGGAAGGTATTGAAAAGCTTATTCACAGATATGACCAATGTACCAATGTACCAATCTTTTGGTAATGAAATCGTTTCATATGAACTTGTCCTTCAACTTCGCTTAGCTAATCGGAGGTGGGAATTGTAATTTTGATAAATATTGAATATGATAAATACTTGTTGTTCTATGAATTATAATACGACTACTGCAACTTCATTGGCAATACTCATGTTAATACGTCAAAAATGATATTTTTAAAGATGAACGTCCTCACATCATGCTATGATACTTCAAATATTCATCTTTGTCAATAAATGGAATTAAATCGCCAAAAGCAATTCTACCAGAGCAACGTAGAACGGTCAATTCTGAATGTTACACTAGAATTTGTTTTCCAGAAATGTTTGAAAAAATCCAAGAAACCAATGGCAGACGACCAATCATTCTCCTCCATGACAATGCGAGCCTACACAAACAAAAATGTTTTTGAACATTCAAAACATACTATTTATAGGTCAGCTGCAGCTATTGTTTGGCACCCAATGATTTCTTCTCATTCCCACACAAAAAATTTAAATTACGAAGTCAACGTTTTCCCATACCATACATGTTTTGGAGGTACCTCCATCGGAATGGACAAGCACTAGCAGCCCTCGTACTTCACAATATTTCTCAGCCTTGATGCTCATATTTCTGTTGTAAGCTCATTAAAATTTGGTAAGAACAAGCAATATGCATCAATTGTAATAAAAATGGAACAAACGTGTATTTACACTCGTTTGAAATCAAAGTTCAATTTAACCAAAAACTTTATAGTTAGGTTATGTCCAGAAATCATTTGAAATAGCAACCTTCCATAGATTTTTGGAGTAATGAAATGATCTAAGTTTTACAGTTGGTCTAAAACTTCCTAATTTCATAAAAAAACTGGTTTAGATAGTTAGGGAAGGTAAATCTAGTAAAAGCATTATAGATTAGAGCCGCACGCTTTCCATAATTACGAAATTTCAAGAGTTTCCACTGTGTGATATAAAGAGACTATGTTTGAGCTCCGTTTTTAGACAAAAAGCGGGATTAAGCGTAGCCTTTATTTTCACAAAGTCTTTCATGAACGTACAGGAATAACGGAGCGAGCAAAGAAATTATTTAATTTCTTTTGTCATTTTATGTAAAAGGTTATTGCAATATAGCTGGAATCTTGTCGTGATTTCAGTTTTCATCATCAAAGCAGAGCGCTAACAATTTTTTTATCAATTAAGCTGTTACATAATTAAAACCGTTGGCTCAGAAGAGAGTCAGAAAATGTGAGCTTGATGAAAAAACTCTGCTTTTCATAGAATAGGATAACAGATTGAATATTGTAAAGCTAATAGTGAATACTGATTGGTCTTATTCAGTAGAATTGGAGGAGATAAGTTATCACCAAAAAGTTTTATAATGAAATAAGAATTTATTCATTTATAATTATTTTGGAGAAGTTTTATCCAAAAATATACAAATTCACGTTTTTATCATCTTTCTAATGAACTTCTTGACAGTTTGAAAACGTCCGCATTATATGTATGAGAATCTAGATGTAGACTTATAATACAGTGAAATTGTTCATCGAAGTTTATTTATTAGTTAGTCTTTGAGTACAGTAGTCATTTGAACTTTATCAATCGGAGATATTTTCAAAGCTATGAGTTATTTAGTTAAATTTCAAGTTGAAACAATTATCGAATTCAACTTCTTCAATACAGAAATAATAATCACACTTCAAAATTAGGAGAGTATACTGAAGGAAGAAATTTTGGAATTGAAAACTTTAGAGATGAACTACAAAAAATGGTTATTTTGGAAAAAATCTAAACGGTAGAACTTCAAGGAGAATACCACAAATACGTTTGTCAGATGGATCAGAAAAGCTTGCTGGATCAAGTGACGCAGCACTCCTAGGGTATAGAAGCATGGAGAAATAAAAAGGAAGCCTATGTTCAGAATTGGACTGATCAGATAGATAGATGAAACCAAAAGAGCAATGATCCATTTACAATTTCACTATTTCGTATATCACAAATATAGAATATTATGGGCTTTCGGAAATCCTTTCAATTCACTGGAGCTTTCATTTGAAAAATCATGTTTGTTTTGTGACAGAGCTATGAAATAGTCCAAGCCTATTTAAAAATAGATATATTTCTTTACAGAATGATCATATTTGGAAAGTGTATGAGAAATTGGATATAAAATCATGAAAACTGACGATATTTCAGATAAAGTGTTGACAGATGATGTAGAATAATGGAACGAAAAATGAATACATCGGAGACTGTTGAAGTACAAAAAGAAAAAAAGAAAACCACAAATGCTTTTTCAGACGATTTAAAAAAGCTTCCTGGACCAAGCGATGCAGCTCAACCAGGATATAGATGCAAGGAGCAATGAGGGGAAGGGATATTTTGATTTTTTTTACAATTTCAATTTGTTAATCACAGAAATAATGATCGTACATTGCAATTAAGAGACAAAACGAAATAAAAATTCATGAGGATTCAAGAAGATGTATATGAAGTACAGATAATGATGATAAAAGTTGTAAAATGTTGGAATAATTTATTAATAGGCCGGAGACTGTAATATAGTGAGAAGAAGAGGAGAAGACCACAATTACGTTAGTTAGATGCTTTAAAAAAGCTCTCTGGACTTATATTCGCAGGTCCACCAGGGTAGAGAGACATGAAGAAATGAAAGGGGGGCCTATGTTCAAAATTGGGCTTATGAGGCTGATTAGATAGATAACTAGAGCCGACAGGCGGTATATCTACCTTATATCACAAATCTTAAATAATATGAAAACTGGAAAATCAGTTAAATGTACAGGGGCTCTCGTTTCAAAAATCATATGTTGGGCTGGTGACAAAGTGGTCCGAGCCTATTCAGAAATATGTATAGACATCTACTTTTTGCCTCAATGATATTTTTTGAATCTTCTGAAATGATCAAACTTTGAATTAAGATCTGTACATCTTGAATTATCGAATTAAATTTCGCAGAAAAGTTATATCCATATAGGTTACAGGAGAGAAAATATTGGGAAAATGTTGTAAATGATAAATGAACGAGATAAGAGAAAAAAGTAGGTTCACAAAGAATAAAATGGAAATATTTTAATCTGATTCTTGCAGCTAACGTGATATTATCTGAAAATTGAACTAGTTCAGTAATTTTTCTCAAAAATAATATTACTGAAATATACAAATAAGATTCTACAGATATATTACTTGGGCTCATTATAATTTTACAAATACTCAGCTCTTTAAATATAAAATTTGTATGAAAATATACAAATATATAAAAGTTCCATTGAAACGTTAACAATGGATAAAGTTGCGCAAAGATGGTATAGGCATTAGC
Organism: Diorhabda elongata; assembly: GCA_026230145.1. Taxonomy (NCBI): domain Eukaryota; kingdom Metazoa; phylum Arthropoda; class Insecta; order Coleoptera; family Chrysomelidae; genus Diorhabda; species Diorhabda elongata. The sequence continues at coordinate 9,285,698 of CM047929.1, forward strand.
TTTATTGATTTCACGGCAGCTTACCGGCTATTCATAACAGAATAGGTTCAGCTAATAACTGATACAAAGAGTAATTTCCATTTCATAAAAATCGAATCGTGTTTTATTATGAAAAAGTCATGACAATGCATGCCTCGAAAGGATATACTGCATTTAAAAAAATATTCGCTCGATATTTACTAATGTGCTTGAAACTCATAAACTGTATGATAATCTTTATCCAGATCGAAGTATTTGTTGATAAATTTGTACTTGAAACGCTGTCAATGATTGAACACATTTTCCTTTGATGAATGTATCCACTTCAATATTCCGTCTCTAAAAGCAATGGGGATTTGCTCTAGGAGATGGAATTATACAGGGTAGAAACTACACGGTGCTTAATGCGACGTTACACTGTTAAAAAAATATAAAAATATATTGAAATAAATATAATTTCATTGATTCATCCACAGATAACAAACATAACGATTTTATTGAATCCATAAAATTCCCGAAGTGAAGTCATTTGGTGATTTTCTTGTCATATTCATATAACTCTATAATATTGATGTTTTCTGTTATTTTTTTAACCTTGATTGAATGAGAGAATATTTATAACGTATTTGAGTGAGTCGAAATAATTTGGTGAAGGAAATGACAAGAACATTCGATAGCCTTCCTTCTCCTAGTAGATATACAAGTATATTATATGAACAAAGCCTGAAGAAAGAAGTGACATAAGCAAAAACATATAAGAAAATTAGGAGAGGAAAACATACGAAAACTTAGCTACAATAAGTAGTACAGGAATGAGGAAGACAAGGGAAAACCATACAGCAAATGAATGAAGTAGCAAGATATCGGAAAAAGTGGATGATAACTAAAGTCCCAATACTCTGACGCTCGGAAGAGGATAAGGAGTTCTAGAGAAAAAGAATAAATATACTGATTTGCTAAAATCCCCTCATTGAACATAAATGGAGCAATAGGAATGTTTATTTGAATTATATGATACCTAGTAATTAGTATATTATTTCAACCTCTTTATCGAGACAAATACTAATGAATCAAAGATCTCAAAGTCGACACAGAAATGTCAAATATGGAACGATTTTTTTGCGAATTCGTAAAATCATTCCTCATAAACTAACAAAAATTTTAAGACAATAGAAAATGTACTTGAAACTCTCGATTTGTTTGAATTGTGATTTACGGGAGCTAATAGACGAAATTGAATTCTTGAATGCTAAAGAAACATTAATTTTATTCTGAAAATCTTGTCTTAATAATTTGTATTGTCAAGTTGGAAGAATTTAATATAGAGTTGAGAACTTTTGTTGTAGTGGAATATCAAAGAAACAACAACAAATGTCAGAAACACAGTATCTGACATAACGTGAAAAACATTCGGATTCGACTTATTTGAATTCCATTGTTCATATTGTATTTATTAATTACAAATTCAAATACGTTAATTCAATAATTTAATTTTTTTTTCTATTATTTCAGGATTCTATATTCGCAGCTCCTAAACTTCGACCGACATGTGGTTTAGACAGAGTAAGTTTTATGTATGGAACCGGCTTGTAAGATTTTTATAAATTATTGTGCGCAAGGGCCTTGTAATATGACCGGTATTATGGTACCATCTATATTATTTTCAGATCTTTCCTTTTTCTGGAAAAATAATGAATTTTGTTATTTCAAATGGATCACCCCATATACTTTGTGATTTTAGAAGTCCTTAATATTCTCTATGTCTAATTTCCATAATTTCGGAGCCTATCAAAATCGTCATCTGACATCTTGACATCTTGAACCAACTTTACTTCATACGAATGGAATTTATATATATTATAAGTGAAATTTTCATTACGGATGTTTGCGAAATATCAAGTTATCTGGATATTTGTCTAGTGTGGATCGTCTTCTAACAGGACACAGACATCTAAAGATTTGTTTTCATTTGATGTACTTTTTCTGCACCCTGATTTGATTAATCTTTTACTGAACCAGTTTTTTACTAATTTTCGGACAGTAAATCTTGTTACGGGATTTCGGTTAGGATATAAATTATATAAATACGTTTCTTGTTGACTTCTACGCCTATCACCATATCCTAATATCATTAGAATATCAATTGGTTCTTAAAATAAACGATCCATTGTGACTTTCAATGAACTGGAAAAAGAAAATGTGAATACCGGCCGTATCACTAGACCCTTGGACACAAAAGTTTATCAAAACCGTACAAGCCTCTTCCGAGATAATTGAGGCATCCATACATAAAACTCGCTCGGTATATTATTGAGATCTCAAATATGTCCATAATACATATCATGTATGCAACCTCAATTTTTTATTTTATGAAATAACTCTTCTCTTGGCTTCAGATAGTCATCAAAAAATCTTCTGAGCTCTCTGATAAATACACATTGACCTTCCTTGGGGCCAATTCACTCCGAGAAACTCATTGTTTAGTCAAATTATCACATAATTGCATTTGCCTTAGGAAGCCTTATCATATCCTTGTGATCATTTAGAAATGGAATCACTGAGACAAATTAGGTTAATATAATGATAGCAATGGAATTTGATGAAACACACGTTAAATAATTAATAATGTAGAGTTACCATGTTATACATTAAGTAGAACTTTGATTTAAGTGATGCTATATCTGCGAAAAATTCGATGGATGATTAACTATTAACAATAAATTTCAAATGCAATGATCGATAATGTATAATTACTTTATATTTGATTCAACCACATTTTTTACTTTTATCTTCAATCGAAAGCAATCGACTTGTACGCGAAAGAAAAGTAATTTGTTCATTTATCCGAAACAAGATGAAGCAAACTCGCACAAATCTGAAAGTGGGTCACTTTGACAATTTACTAAAAATGAGAAATAACATAATCTTGGATTGCTGGAATCGTTTAGAAACTCGTTAAAAGACAAAGAAACCCAAATAAGTGCTCCGTCGCTTTGAAATATCTTTCATCGTAAATGAATGTTTACTTCTCGAAATGGGGGTGGTCTTCTTTTGGAAACACTTTCCAAATCAGCACCAAATTATTAGGAATACTTGAAAATACTGTAGCAAAGTGTGATAAATCAGATTTTCAGTTTCAGAAATTAATTTATCGTCGTATTTTGAACAGTTCGCCAAGATCAATAAGTTGTTCATGCTGTTTTTGCAAATACATCATTTGATTCATATGATTAGAATTTTAACAAAAAAAATGGTGGAACTAGGGATACAAATACTTATAATATATGAATAGAAGATATACGATATTGCTTAAACACGATAATACTTACCTAATCACGTGATATTAATAATATTTCCCTCATTTCATATACTTATCGTATTCTTCCATCAGCTTATGACACCCTATACAATGCTAATTGCAATATATTAAAAATGAATGTTTTCTCGTACAACTTTCTTAGCTGTATACTCCATCTGGAGCTCCTATTTTGTAGCAAGCCACTTCATTTACGCAGCATGGAGAAAGTTTGAATAATAAGGATAAAAGAAGAGTTAAGGAAAATCAATATTTTAGAATGAACGACATTTTACTCATCATTCTTCCTAGATGTAGAAGTACAAAATGAAGAAACATCTGTTGAGGCAGTTCTCTCAGTTCATGGAGCTATACATATCAGAAAGCGTATTTCAAATAAAGCAAGAATCAGCTTACTAGGAACTTGCAGTAGTGGTCTTCATTATGAATGCCAGGGATGTTTTCAATTTAAATTTAAGTTTGAACAGTCGGAAACAGAAAGACACGTGAATAATGAATATTTTTCTCCAGCTGGCTAACAGTTTAGAGGCTACAAGAGTATTGAGTTTATGAGACTCAAAAGGACTCATTCTTATGAGTTTGAGAAATATGTTGAAACTGATGGAAATGAATTCTAGTGCGGAAGTGTCGTGTTAGTCAAACACGTGTATTTTCATTACATTAGTGGAATTATCGACTACGATTTCTGTAGCGCCAGAATTTGGCTATGCCATGCTAGCCAAGCCACGCTAACCATGTAGAGGCTTTGGAAGTATTCGGAGCGTACTTCTTCCTTGACATCTTCATAATAGCATATTTCTACATTAAATTATCGTTGAAATTATTTGAATAGTTTTCTTATGTTTTAACCGCTAAAAAACATCAGATTCTTTCTAAAACTATTGAACTCTTTTTGTGTTCATCGTATATTATTATGTAATATGTAGCATGGAGTGATAACAGACCCCATTTTGCTCAATTAATATGTTTGCTCTCGCTCTACACACTCCGCCATTGTTGACATCTGGCGTCAGTCGGCGTTGTGTTAAAGCGACGAGTTGACAGAATAGTTAAAGAAAACTGCATATTCACCATTACTGCTTTGTCTATGGAATTTTCAGAAGTTTCAAGGTCTGTTTTCACTCTACTTGAATTCATTGGCGGCAACTTTCTTTGAAGAGGGTATTGAAAAGATTGTCTACAAATATGACAAATGTCAATCTCTTTGGTGATTATGTCGGAAAGTAACCGAAAATGTACCAATCGTTTGGTAATGAAATTATTGTTTCATATGAACTTGTCTTTTATTTATGACCTATCGAACTTTGAAAAAAAAAGGCCCTCGTATCATTGGAATGAAAGAGTAAATTATGAGAGAATTTGATGGAAAATATTTTGTTTGTCAAATTACAAGACTCGTAATGAATTTAAAGCAATGAAATATTTATTTAAGATAAAGTATTCAACACCATCTCTTTTATAAATATCTAACTAACGTTTGTTTGTAGCGGCAAGTATCGATATCTCGAAAACGAAGTGAGATATCTTGTTTTATTTTGACCTAATTAGCTTAATTACTTGCCAGATTGCATCTTCACGTGCATCTTCGAATGATCAATATTAGCAAAAACTATAGAAGGCTCATAAATTCTTTGACTTCCAAATATAACAATGATAACAGTATAACAGTAAATTCTGAAAGTGACTCAAAGTTTGTTATTCTATTCTTCAAAATAATAGATGTGATGATATTTTACCATTATTTCCGGTTACCCAGTGTATGAAAATAACTCACAAAAGAACACTCGTATTAATAGTTTATAATCTGACTTATATCCTATTTATCTTGATAAATGCGCCGAAAATGCACGCTAGCTTTCTAGTTAAGCCTCAAATAAATATCTTTTCAACACACATCGAAACAATCACGACGTAGAAAATTTTGCTCGTGTCACGTACTTGCAATAATTCAATGAAAACCTTCTACTAGACCAAATTGGCAAAGACGAAACGTCCTAGTAGTAAGTAAAGCGTAGGAAACTTCGAACAATGGAATCATGGTAAGTACAATACCCGAAATAAACCGCTTTACGTTAAACAAAAGAGATTGTTGACAATTGTTGGGAATTTTAGAGAGAAAAACAAGCTAACGAAGGAATAAGAAAAACTAATGGAAACTTTCCGCTACCCAATTCACTTCAGAGAACAATGAATGAGAATATATAATTTTGATTTCGCTTTTTGGTGCTGTTTCATAGACTTTATTTATTTAAGGGCAATTTTTCTAGTTACATGGCATCAATTTCGTTTCCGTTCTTAGACCTTTCACATCCAATTATGCCAATAAATATTCTGTTGCGGATACTATAGAGCATAACAAAAAAAATGAAGCGGTGAAAGCTGTGGAGAGCAGCAAGATTCTACATAAGAAAGATTACATGTGAGCGCTATGATATCCATAATACCATGCGTTATTTCTTAATATCCTTCAGTATGAAGAAATATTTACGTGGTTGATGCCTCAAGACGGAGTATGAGATAGTTGGAGCAATTTACTAATTATTTGAGAGCTTTCCAAAAGATGACTGACTGGTTGTACAATATTGGGTTGTGGAAGATTCGGTGAGTGAACTGTGCCATTGATGCGTAGGCCTCAAAAAGACCTATGTCTAATCAAAAATATATTATGTTCAAATTTAGAAGAAACAGAAAACACTAAGCCGTAAATACAAATAAGTTGTGTATTGATAATAAATTGAAAATATGAAATTAAGTATTCGAGAATAATATTTATTGAAGTATTAATGATAATACGTAATAAAATATACCATGTCTTCTTATTCCACCCAGCAGGTTAATCGCTAAGTAGATGAAAAAAATATCCTGATGCCAATGAAGGAAAAAATTGTAATGAATCAGAGAAATTTAGAACAAAAGGGACAATCGACCATAATATCGAGTTAAACCAAAAAATATTTCACTAAAAATTAATCCCTATTAAAAGACGAATTGTACATACCAGATTTAACCAAATATAAGTCATTAGATTCATTTATGAATCAAAATCAGGGCGATCTGATTATGATTATGTAATTGTATAAGCACAGCGTATAATAGATAAAAATCGTTGCGGAGGATGCAGTACTTGAAGAAGACATATATAAAATTGATAAGCATATAAGCAGGGAAAGACAAATAGTTCAATCATAGCAGGAGAAGGAGCGGACCAAATATTAGATAAAAGAACAATTGTATACTCTCCATTGTTGATAATCCCTTAACAGTGTATAATAATATATACTCACATCTCTATTTTTATGGCGAGTTCAAGTTCATTCAATATACATAATCCCTAAAATCAGATAAAGTGTGTTCCATATCCATATCGGATCCAATTGAAATTCTCACCCACTTCGTTGAAATGCAAACTTGTTTGAATAATTTTCACTGTTATTCATGACAATGATAGTTTTGACATCGATAGAAATCCATATTATTTATTCGATTACGGAATATGTCCATACCAAAACTTGTAGAATTGAAATACATTGAAAACACCAGAGAGTCAAGTGTTTCAGAATAAATAGTCTCACTCCAGAGCGAAAATGTTTGTATTCTATCGTTGAAATTTATGTTGGATTTTTCAAATTTATTTATAGTAATCACAACATATATTTCATTCAAAACTATAAGAATTAGCAACAACATTACTTACTTGTTATCTCCAAGAAATAAGAATGAAAAAATGATTATAAATATGTTATTGAAATAGATAATTTTATTAACATCTACTTCAATTTTCAATAACATTGAGTATATTTCTCCGAAAGCGATGCTTAAGCTATGTTTTCTAAAATTCTTAATTTTCCTACCTCACAGATGTGGTTCTACTTCTAACATGACACACACATTTGAAGATTTGCCTTCAGTTGTAGGATTTGGATAGATATTTCACTGCACCAGTTTAGTTATACTTTCTACTAACTAACTGATCTTAAACTTTGTTACGAGATTTGTATTACCACATTCAGGTATAGAGAATATTGCATGAAAAATAATCAGTATTTCTTAATGATTTCTAAAGACACAAAATGTATAGGGTGATCCATTTAAAACAACAAAGTTAGTTATTTTTCCGGAAAAAGGAAAGAATTAACGATAATATAAATACCACTATAATAAGACCCTTGCGCATAAAAATTTATAAAAATCGTATAAGCCATTTCCGAGATAATTGAGGCGTTCCATACATAAAACTCACTCTGTATATCGTTAATTATCCAATAATACTCTGTCATATTGTGACGTTACGTTTTGACAAATACCATACTTTATCCAATTTATAGTACATTTTCATTTCAATTATAAGTGTTTCTATTTCTGCTTTACTCAATTTTGTACCTCTTTTCTCTCAAGTATAGGGGCCTTAGGTTTTTCTCTTCTTTTATTATTGCCTAATTTAATGTCCATACTTTCTCCACTGTTCTTGAATCTTCCATTCTTTGTGAATGTGACCCCACAAAACTGTTTTCACCCAATGAATTTCTTGACAGAAATAATTCCCAGATCTTGTGGTATTTGATAATTTGTCAATTTATCCTTTTTTGTTACACCTCTCCTACATCTCATATATTTCAGCGCTGCAGCATGCAATGCACTTTTTCGTCTATTAGTGAGAGTCCAGATCTCACAGCAATAAGTCAATATTGGTCTGTAAATTGCTTAGTAAATATTTAATTTCGTATTTCTTCATGGTCAGAAATACGTATATTTTTTATGCTTCTTCTTGTGTGTTAGGCGTAGTCGCCTGTTTTATCTTCGACATCCTTGCCTTCTATCTTGCTTCAAGGTTGTCGCTCCACCTCTTCCTGGGTCGGCCGGTACTCCTTCGGCACAATGGGGATGAATCGCGCGCTATCTTGACCAATATGTTGTTATCCATACGACTTATGTGCTCATTCCATTCTTTCTTTCCTCATAGTGTAGGTCATTATGGGTGTTAACGTGGCCTTGTATATTCTCGATTTGGCTTCTTTTCCGATATGTTTATTTCGCCATATGATTTCGTTCTACTATTCTCAAGGTTTTAGTTGATGGCTATCTTACTTCGTCTCCAAATCCTGAAATCTCAATTCCTAGGAATTTGAATTTCATTACTGGTCGTCTACGACTAGCTTACATCTTATTGGACTTTTGAATGTGGCCATTAACTTTGCTTTGGACGCAGATATTATCATATTGAAAGATTTAGCTGTGCATTTAAACACATGTAAAAACCTTTGAAGATCATCCCCATTTTTTGTGACTAGAACAGCATTATCAGCTAACATAATATTATAATATTTCATTCCTCCTTCTGGTAGCCCTTTAGCTTTTTCACTTTCTTGATTATTTCGTCCATAATGATATTGAAAAGAAAGGGGCTCCCTGGCGAATCCCTTTGTGTACTGCTATTTGCTCCGTTAGCACTCCGTTCATTTTGGCTTGGATTTTGTTGTTCATGTATATATTTTTTATCTAGTCATAAGGGATTTGTTTATCGTATAGTAGATGTATTATGTCTTTTAGTTGTACTCGATAAGAGCTTTATTATGCATTTCAAGATACTAAACCTTTTATTAAGATTCATTGGAAAAACCCTGACTCAGGTTATAATATTCAATTGGAATTCAACGGTAACATTCTAATAATGAATATTCGCATATACTCTTTCCAACCATATTTAATCTATACAAAAGTCCCAATAATTACGTTATTCTAATTCAAACTATTTCCTTCCTCCCTTTGTTTTCAAACACACAATTTGAGGTCGAAAGTATTTTAGTTATATCCAATTCACTCAAAAATAAGTAAAAATAACACGGTTACCAAGCTTTTAAATGTCAAGTAAATCTTTTACAATGACAAAGCTGAAAATTGGATTTGACCGACTATCGATTCTGTCCTTCAACACTTTCAAGTTAAATTCGAGTCTCATACTATGTTTCAGTTCGTTGCCTTGTCAATTAACTAGGGAAAAGTTATACCCATTATATCACAAAAACAATCCAAAGTTTTTAAGAGAATAACAATCTTTGACTGTTCCATCGGGGAGAATGAAACTTTTCGAACAAGCTTTTCCCGCATCTTAATAGACAGATGACACATATGAGGTGTTGTGAAGAAACGACACGTGTCCCACGTGTCTATTGACTGAAGTTATAAATAAAATATAGTTATTGGAATAGGAATCCTCATAAAATAATCAAATGACAATGTACATAGAATAAAGTTACATTATTTCGATTATATCTTATAGCTTACTGGCTATTCAGTTCCTAAAGCGATTATCAAAATAGTGAGCCAACCCAAATTCTGGGTATTTACTTAGATATTGTTGTTGTATCATAGTGAAACATTTCGTGAAAGATATTGATGTGGTATCAAAAATGTAAATCAGTAGGTATGACTTGATAAGGATCAGAAGAGAAACTAAGGAACGGATTGATATTTTCTGAGATACATAAGGAGCCAGCTTATCTTTCAGACACCTTCCCATACGTTTTTTCCATTAATCGCAGTAGTGCTGAAAGTTTTCTTTGGTGAGTGCCTTTAGGAGCTCAGCCGTTTTTTGCTTTATCGCTTCCCGCGACTCAAATTGGATCCCTTGTAAAGCAAATCTTTTTCTTACATTTCTAACCAAGAGCTTTTAGTCAGGAGTCAGATTTTTTGACATCAACTTCGCACAGACTTTTGTCATGTGTAATTCCTCGTGTAAAATTTTTCTAACCGTTTCCTTATCGGCGTTTACAGCCTCAGTAATCATCCGAATCCTCATTTGACTATCTGCATGCACAATTTGGTTGATTTGGTCACTGTTTTCCGGAGTTGAAACAGTCACAGGGCTACCTGGGCGCTAGTCATCTTCAGTACTCTCTCAGTCGTCACTAAAGCGCTCACACCACTCAAAAACACGCACACTAGATAGAGAATTGTTGGCATAGGCCTCTGGCAACAATTTATAGCAGTCAGTCGGAGTTTCCTTCAATTTAACGAGAAATTTGAGATTGATACGTTGCTCCTGTTTTTCGTCACACATTGATTTCGGTACGAAAAAAAAAACATGTTCGTTTCAAACCGCTACTGCACAAATATTATAATAGTGGCGGAAACGTGTTTTAGGACATGCTTAGAGATATCTAACGCGCTACTTGTTTTTTACCCCACCTGTCTAGGGCGCCCTTTAGGGGCGTAGTCTCGTTATTTAATAGCCAGACCTCGTAGTATTATCGTTGGGAATCTCTCAATAAATGACCAATACAATGAATATCAATTCATATATTTCCATATAAAAAAATCTGACAGTTTTGAAACCATTCACATTTTTTCAAAATTCAGCATCTCTCAGTAAAAATGCCGAAGACCACTTCCATATTTTCAATAGAACTATATTATTAGAGTATCATATCCCTTTTTGATTGTGTTCAATTTGAGTGGAGCTACTTGTAACAGGAAGTATATTTTCATTGAAGATTGCATTTTCATAAAATCGAAGATATCACGTCTACGAGCAAATAAAGAGAGAAGTGGTTCAGCTGAAGTTTAGTATATAGTCTTTTTCTTGGAAATAATGGATCGAAAATATACGAGGTGTGGTTAGAAATTTTGATAAAATAATTTTTGTGGAAGCAAATACTTACTCTGCATCTATTTCAAGTAGTATCTTTTATGTTTAAGACAAGCAGTGGCAAATTGAATCAATTCCGCTTGTCCTTCTGATACAATTTTTCATTCAGTGAGATCGTAAAAAATTTTGCTAGAGCAGCTAGAAGAAATGGGATTGGTGAAGAGCTCATAACTCCATAAGGGTAAGTGCTAATAATTTTAACAAATGATTTGTAATTTTGAATGCCAAATTTGTTGCAAAACTTATCATTAATGAATATAGAGAAAATATCATCTTATCAGATATAAAATTTTAATCTAGAGTTCCGATAATTGTTAGGTCGAACGTCAAGTTCATGGTCATGGTTTCCTTTGCTTGCGAAGACACTCTACGATAAGAGTTGGTTCCAAGGAGAACAACTGCAGCCTCCGAATTATCAGAAGCAGGTACTAGAATGTATGAGAAATGATGTGTGAAGAGAAAAACCCAGAAAATGAGTGATTCATTTTGTTCTTTATCATACTATGCAACCTAGTACAAGTCACACCTGATTTACGAGTGTTATGCCGCAAATTTGACTTTCATTCTACACGAACTCGCTCCACTTGCCAAATTAGTTGAGATCTATTTAGAAGCAAACCATTCGGAATGTTGCCATGTGCTCAACGTCACTAACCAATGACAATACTTGGAAGAAATAATCCACTGTACGTGTTTCGTCTTACATCGGAGGAATCGAGTGAATTTATCGAACAAAAATTATATTATAACATAAATGGTTGGCTTGTGTGTCACTTTGCCGTCACTTTTAAATAGTGTTCCAATAGTCGGAATTGTACAATGAAATACTCACATTTGACTGAATTGATGGATATGGATTGAAAAATTATATGAAAACATAGAGAGTACAGATATAACTCATAGAAATATATTTTTTCTCCTTTTTCCCATTTATTTGAAGAGCTGTCTCCAACTTACAATCATTAATCTATTAAGGAGTCTAATATTGGTTAATTTGAGCGAAGAATTTAAGCTCTCTCGACGTTTTTTTAGAAAAATAACTGAGGATTAGTTATGGTTGGTAATTCAAATTTTTGTGTTATATTATGAAAACACATCTGGATCGATATTTACTAGGAAATTTACTAGAAATACTAGAAAAAATTGGTATATGTGGTAAATTTATGTAATACATTCACAGCTAGACACCGAACTAGTTTTGTTGTCGACTTGCGAATGAAATCCTTAAACACCATTATGTCTCAACGATTTTCATAAATTCGAGTGCAGTCGCTGCAAACACGTCTCCATTTTGCTATTTATAGAAGTGACTATTTGCATGTGAATTCTCGAAATAAACCACGTTCAAAGACAATGTCGGATTCTGAAATTTTCGTATATAATCTTGTAAAATTCATACCAGGGACTAGTCAACATTTTTAGGTTTATTCGATAAATTATAAAACACAGAGTAAAATTTTACTCATATCTAGTCTCCAAAAAATGAATGAACTATATTGTAAGAATGAATAGCCTACTAAAGATTGTTGTAATGACAAAAATGAAAATTTCTCAGTCTAAACTAATGAATATAACCATTTGCTTATAATGATATTCCATTATTAGAGTGAGATTTATGAAAAAAATAAATCAAAGGAAGTATAACATCTGAACATCATATGATCCTAGATGGACGTATTATCAAAAATATTCTGCAATTTTATGATACTGAGTGAAATTATCAATTTTGAATAGACTAGTTCGTAGAGTACCAAATATACGTTTTCATTATATCCACATTCAAACTTTAAGAATTATCTCTGAGAAAAATAACATGTTCTATTTCTCCCAAATCACTTTATATGACATTTATCGATCTATTTTTGATATACTAATATAAAATTGGGCTTTAGAAAATATTGTTTCAACTTTTTTCACAAATAACTATTTTGACGCAAACTCTCCAAAATACTCTATTTCCACTGAATTTGAGAAGTTTTTAATCCACGCAAAAGTTTTCGGTATTTTGAAAGTTTAGAATATCATGAAACTATGAGAACTGCATCGGCAGAATATCTCGCTATTTCTACGCAAATATCTTCATTTAGGATGTTCGCTGCCAACGATAAATTCTCGTTTCAACCCCTCCACTTTAAAGTACATTATCTACCTTCCAAATTAATATTTCATGGTGCAGGATGATTTTGTTGTCACTGCTTTTATACAAGACGCTGCTTCAAATTGAAAATTCATATTTAATGGACCACGTTCTTCACATAAAAATAAATATCGAGAATATTTTTGAAAGAGAAAAAGAATCGTGAGTTAAAAGTTACCTGTAAATGAAAACATTCCGATGAATAAGATTCCTTATACACAACCATTTCAAAATTGTTGTCAATGAAAATGCGATTTTTGAGTTTTATTTAATTTGAAATTTACTTTCTGAGTTTAATTTGATCAAAAATCAACTTTCTAGATTCAATTACAGTTTCTCTCCTCTTTTTTCTTGTTTAAAAGCGTAGTTCATTCAATCGACGGAAAGAGAGAGAATTAATTCATCAAACTCATCGAAAAATCCTCGAACTGAACATTTACACTACACTATTCTAATTCTTTTGTTGGTATATTGACGATTATAGAAATATCGTAACTATCTGATCGTTCAAAATTAACACAGATGGAATAAGATGAAGGGAAAACTTACCAGCTCTATAATTTTAGCAAATTAAAAGAGTCACCGGCATTTCATCGACATTTAATAGAGATCAAAGTAAATGAATTAAACAACTTGTTGTGATAACGATTCTTTGTCTTGAAATTACGACCAAAGATGAAAATGAAATGTTAATGTCAATGAATGAAGAAAACCTGAGACTTCATCAAATTGATTATAAGAAAAATTAGTATGAGTTTATACTGTAACGTGGTACTTACTTGAGGTATATATGAAGTTTGTTCTTTTTTCAACTTTTTTTACCTCGGTTTAGACACTATTCGAACAACTGATACTGCTTCGTGAACTTAGCTACCTTTATTATTTTTTCCAACAATTGTGAATTGTAGCTGTATATTATGAAACTCTATAACATTTGCGTAAAGGTTAAGTTGTGGAATGACACTAAGCAAAGAACTGTTCATCCACGCACTGCTGCTACAACCAATTGATTCCTTAATTCAAAACAACGACAATTGCTGTTTGAATTCATTGGCCGTAACCGAAACTTCGAAATAAACTTATTGTTTCAATTTAATTTCTCTAATATTACCGACTGTTTCGTAACTAATCAAATATTTAACTAAACTAACACGTTTATTTTGAGTAGTTCAGCGTGGCAAGTTAATATTTGATAGTCTATTTATCAATTCAACGTCAAACTTCAGCCTTACTTCCAATGAATAATCAGGTGTATTTCAATTAGTTATAAGCGGCTGACCATTCGTAAACTCAACATAAAGTTCAAAGTTTGTAGCATCAAATCCGAACTTTATACGGATGCGCCTACATAGACATTAACGAAGAACTTGATTTGCCGCTAAAGTTGTTTCAATTTACCTGATAAGATTGATCCAGGTTGAGTTTGTGAGAACAAAATTGATTCTGATGACTTATAAATTTATTAGTGGATATATACTATAACATTTAGTAACAATATTTCAGTATATGTTGTAGGGGAAGACCGGGCCCCTAAAGAATTTGTTTTTTAGTCCACGCCATCTTAGTCACGTTCGACCATTTTGGCTTAGTCGGCTGAATATGTTCAGGCTGACTCGCCTGTCGTTCACGAAATAAAAATTTGTTTATCAAGGTGAATGAATTCTCAAAAAAGTGACATAGTGACACCATAGACTCAAACAGTTGCTACATCTAGATCAAGCTATCAAAAATCTTCAGAGCCATTAACTTCTCACTGCAGATCTTTCGTGATGAGACCTATACCACAGCCAACTAACCCAATAATTTTAACTAGTATACCAATAACGGGAGGACCAAAAAATTTGACAAAAATCTAGTTGAAACTGTTAGTGGAAGACTAGATGAAAAACCAAAAAATACTCCTAAGAAGACTGGAAATATTATCAAGATTGAGAAAAAAAATCAAAAAGCCGAACAAGACAAGCTACTAGAGACTATTAGAAAATTCAAGGACAGTTCATGTTTTTTCTGAGGCGAAATCTATATTGGAGAAGACGACAATCCAATTTGCCACTGTTGATGTCACGAAGAATATTCTGCTTTTGAAGGTACTGTAGAGTATATTTGTGATAACTGTTAATAATTTCTCTTTAACTTGAAGTTAGGTTTTCTCAGTTATCAATTATTTTCAGGAATTTGAAGGTGGATATTCACTTTGCCAAAGTACTGTGTCCACTTTAACCAGTGGTCTGGGAAAGTGAATAATTTCCCACTTCATTTATGCTAGTTACTGTTGCGCACATTTTAATTAGTGGGTAATTAGTGGTTATAATATTTGCTACAGCCAACGATGAAGACTGATTTTTATTTTATTTTTTTTACTTTAAACTTTCTGCTGAAGTCGTATATACCTCAAGATATTCACTTTGTCCGGTCTTCCCTTACATATATACATTTTTGTGATAAATATGAAATGCGGGAATCCTCACCCTATAGTTTATCTCTTTTTTAGATCCATTCGAATAGGGAAATAATATTAGAATGCCAATGGAGAATTGAAGCTTCCAAACTGAATAGCAAAGAGAGTTTTTAGTGAACTATAGGGATTTCGACATATGCCATAATTTCATGTGAATAGTTATTTACGTAACTAGTTATAAAAAAACTATATTGTTCAATATGCGTTAAATTTACCGAAAAAGAGTCAGAAAATTACACGAGTTGAACAATTCTATTCTTTTCTTAACGTGTTTACGTCCAAAGTTTTATCTAAATCCGTGCTTTCATAATATTTAATAGTAATTTGAATTACAATAGAAATATTAATGTGGATTCAAATGGTACTAGGAGTATTGTTACTATGGAAGCAAACAACGCATTTTCAGAATAAGTCTAACTAGGTCAAGAGTAATTTCTTGAAATGTCTTCAATAGCGATCAAATATTCCATTTGAAGTAAGAAAGTCTGCAAATGTGGCAGTGGGTAGTTTGATATCTGAAAAATCAAGAAGTAGATACGCATTGGCCTTCAAAAAATTTGAAAAATGATGCGCTTTGAAAAATATGAGAAACATCAACGAAAAGGTACTACTTAATTATTTTGAAAATTTAAAAACATTAAGAGCGTCGACTTTGTGGACTACATATTCAGTGTGAGCAAAAATATTTCGATATCAATACAGTATGCCTTTAGCTTGACTCAACAGGATACCACGCAAAAAAGATTTATAAAAGACGAAATACTTATTTTGCAGAATTTAATTTACGATAAGTTTATAATTTATTATTAAATAGATGTGTTTCTTATGACGCAATGATAATAGGGATAGCGGAAGCCTGCAGGAAGGATGAACTAACGATTCTACGAGAAGGAGAGGTTTTTGATTAAGGTATTTTCTTAAAAATCACAATTCCTGAAAGCAAAACATACGTTATTAGCGAATTTGTTGTCACTGTTGGAAATTTTGCCGATGTCAATCTTGTTGACTTCAAAAAGTATAGAAATATTAGATCGTGAGCTGTGAATAACGACGTATTTTTTGTGTGATATTTTAATGGAAAATTTGGCATACAACCCGTGGAGATAATGAGGAGCAAAGATTGATCATTCCCTGAGACTACCTAATGTTGAAGGATACACAGGACATTGTTTAAAACACTCGTCTGCGTCTCTCCTGGCAGACTCAGGGGCGGACATTCTGAAAATGAAGCTAAACGGAGGATGGAAATCCAGCAGTGTAGCCGGAGGCTATGTTGAGAGATGTATAAGAGAATATTCACACAGAACATGGACTTTGAATAACTATGTCTTCAATAATGTTATTTCATTGTTCATGAATCTCATAATACTATGTAATCAAAATAATGAGTTAATTGTCAGTTTAAATAATGAAATAATTGTCAGTTTGTACAGTAATTCATAAATTATTCTTTGCAGCCTAAATAGTTACGTAAAGTCAACATTTTATAACTGATATATGATAAATGTGACGTTTCTTAATGTCAAGAAGTAACTCAAAGTGTCACATTACATAAACTATGTTTACATATTAAAATATGGAAATATATGGATGCTTTTCACAAACTGAAATAATGATTTCTTAAGCTGACTATTTCTCCTAAATATAGTTTTATGTTACTGATGCCCTTAACGTGTGGAAACATTTTAAAAAATATAAATCAATTACTATCAACATACAAGTGCAATAAAAAAAATTTCGAAAGTCTCTTAATGTGATCCGAGAAGGCTACAATGAATGATATCTATAATGAAACTAGTAGTGTTATTGCAGTTTATCATAATTTTTATCGTCATCGAATACATGCCTATCTCAATGGTGACTATATATCAAGCATCAAGCATATCCAAACTCTAAATGAATTACCGTCTAGTTAAAATCAGTCCCTGTACGATTGGAAGAATTCAAATATTAAATGGAGCACACTGTATTCAGTACTATGTATATTTAAATCTCATTTTTTTTAACTTTTTTTTTCGATTTTCTGCAATCCCATTTAGTCGGAATAAAAAGGTTGACATAAATTGACGAGTATCTCATAAGACAGTGGCTTTAAGTGGATCTCAGAAGCAATTATACCCCGTCAAAAACCGTGTTTATAATGAAACATTTCGACCCTATCGATTGGGTGTTAACTACGGAAAAATCGTCATGATTAATTTTGTATTGCTAACTATTTATTGAATAAATACGCATTAATATCTCTAAAACACACCTTAGAAGAAACGTGATGAAATATTGAGAAAATTTTGAATAGGAACGTCTCAAAGATAAAATTGAAATAATTGCGGATTTACTCACAAACAAATGAAAATAGAGAAACTACGAAGCACATCCATAATATAGCTTGTAATAGAATTATAGGAACCAGACGTAAACTCAGCTAAATCTCAACATGAAAGGGAGAAGGGAAAGAGCAAGTAACGAAGGAGGCTATTAAGTAACTAGACTAACGTTTAACAGCTTATAAGCTGTGAATTAATCAGCCTAATGCCTACTCTGTCTGATGCAATGTCTACCGTATCTGAAGATAAACCAGTGTTTTAATAGAGGGTGTTATTTCGTTTCGTCGGAAAAATTATCGACGTAGAATAAGAACAACGAATAGTTGTAAACATTTGACATGAAACTTATAATTCATTGACACAAGTGTATGGCCATGAAATTTTGTCGCGGCCACGTACTTTTGAGTGGTTTCGACGTTAAAAGCGGATGAAAATATCAAAAAAGTAGGAAATCTTGTTTGATTTGACCGCTAGCTAACTGGCAGGAAAACACCTGCACAGTGTCGAACAACCGAAGATACGCATGTAGGTACAAAAGATATTTATTGAAGATGATAATTAATAGATGTTGTTATTTGTTATGTGAGAGCCATTTCCATAGATTTGGAAATGACTCTAGACAAATGAGAAGAAAACGAAAAATGATATTAGGAGTAGCTTAAGAATTTTGAGCTTATAACTATTTTCTGTAGTGATAGATTACGTTTCAAAAAAGTGAATGTATAACACTAGGATTATTATTATTACTACAAGAAATTATATTTGACGATGATTTGGTACTGATGATCGAAGACTATAAATTAATATAGATTAATAACATACAAAAAAGAACAGAATTCACATGAGAAAAAACATAGAAGGGAATAAAAAAATCACAATTTGGAAATTGAAAAGGGAGAACTAGGAAACGTAGATTAGGTTAAGTTAATAATAGCAACCTCGATCTAGATCCTAATTTCCTTGTATAACTTATGGATTTCCATTCCAGGAAATCTGTTCTAGTTATGCTTTTTCTTCAAAGGAATGTACTGTGTCTACCCCCAGTATTTCATCAAGGGAGGGCACCGGCAGCGCAAGTGCTCATTGTCACTCCCATTACTATTTGTAACATGATACAATTTGATGCAGTATCGCTAGAAATGAAAAAATTAAATATTGAAAAAGGTGACTCGCTGCCATCTCTATTTTTTGAAAAAGGAGGAAAATAAGTTTATTAGATATTAATAATATACAGCGCAAACATTGCTGCCTCCAATAAGCTTATTTGTACATTGAATGGCTCTTGTCTCCATTAATCCATATTTCATCACTATCCTGTTCCCGGCATTGGAAAATAATGATATGATCGTTAATAATCCTCCAAATAAGATAGGAAAAATCATTTTAAACATGAATTTGATGACTAAAAATTGGAATGAAACTATACAATCCTAATTTAATGATAAGCAAAATTAACCTAACACAAAATATGAGTGAAACGATATTTGTTGAACCCAAAACTTTTTGGTATTAGTTAGTATACAGCAAATATATTTTTGATGGAATCAACTTTTACCCTTTAGAGGAATGTTGGGGTTTCACCTTTTCGTAAATGAATTCCCCATATCATTAAAAGGTTAAAAGATCAAGTTGGGTTTGCCACTCTTTCGAAGTACAGAAAAGGGCAGGGGTAGATTTAGCGGTATCATCCAAATTCCGAAGAGATTTATATACATGTGCTACCTAATTTGATGATTTTCAGTGCAAATTATATTAATTAAAACATTAATGAATGTTAGGTTATTATCATGCAGTGTATTAAGGAAATTATCATTCAACCTACATTCTATTCAATAAAAATGGATTAATAATTGCAAATCAACACCTTGTTGCGATATTTTCTTCACACATTTATTATAATTTATTATACCATAGGCTTACTTCACCCTCTCAAATGATATTATCAGGAAATGCATGTGTACGCTATGTTGATTCGAATGAGTCTATATTTTATTTCCAAGTACGGACATCATCCTTCATCGTAGCTAAAAAATTTTGTAATAAAATTCTGAATAAATATGGAGAATTTCATTTCAAAATATTAGATGTCTTGTATCTTTTATGCAGAAATTTTTTATTCATAATATGAGCTTTCCACATTATGAATTTATCGATTCTTGAAGTTTCATCCAAAAATATTACTTGTGAAATACTGAAAAAAATGACAGTCAACTCATTTATTATTATTACCAACATTCATTTAATATTGTTTATTTATATTTCACTTTGTATCCATGAATAAAAAGCTTGTAGTTGTCATTGGTTTTAGAACGCAAAGTGCTAGAAGTTCTTATGAAACCTGTTAAATTAACGGAGATCTTGGGAGATCTTGGGAGATCAGCATATGAGTATCTAAGCTGAGACGATTCAATAGATGGTAATAGCAGAAAATCTGATTAGATCGAAAGTTCCGGTAGACAATATGCTACAGTAAACAATGAATTTTATTTATATTAGGAGTAGAAATCTCATGTGAGAGGAATTTGATGGAGAAACACAAATTGGAACGATAACAGCATGATATTTGAAAGAAATATCGTAGCAAAAGGACATACAAAAGATATCACTATACAAAACATGCGTATTTCCACGTTTGTAACTGAAACAGAAACCAAAACCTTTTTCAATCAAGAGAAGAAACAGTAGCAGCCTCCAATTGATCCATTAAGTGGAAGGGTCATGGAAGGAAATGACCATTCAAAAGTCATTCTGATTGATTTCCATATTTCAAGAATTATATTTGATCCTATGAAATGAACCGTATATTTGGAGAAATTTGATCACTAATATGACAAACGTCTTTTACAATAATATTCCACTCTATTATTAGATTCTAACGATTCTAACTCACGGCAAGAAATTTATCACTATTTAGGAGAGAAATTCTTTATTGTCACAAAATTGGTACAATTTCTAAACAAAAGTTTGTAAAAACTAAGAAACAAACCGAAAAATGAAAAAAAAAAGATAAAATAAAATTTCAATGTATAGAAGAAAACCACAATAAGTAACAAAATTATAGGTAATAGTGATAGGTAATAATAAGTATATGAACCCATAGCAAATCTAGACCAATATGCAGCATAAACAAAATTAAATATTATTATTAGAATAAGAATAGGAGCCGTTCACAGAGTAGAAGGCACTTTTCAGTAAATATGCCCTAAAATTTTGCGGAATGCGGGAAAAGATGATATCGATTTGATTTCAATTGGCAAGTGATTGTGCATTTTTTTGCATTGTAAAATATTGAGCCCTTATCTAAATCTGAACGTGGAGTAGTTAAGTAAAGGTCGTGCTCCGCGTTCCTAAGTGAATAGCCGTGCAACCATATTTCGATAAATAAGGAAAGAAGAGTCATAATCTTTTGAAGAAGTCCCTGCAGTGAGTCCTGCTGTTAAGTCAGAGTAAATATCTGACAGCTCTCTTTTGTAGTTTGAAGAATCGCACAATTTGAGTCGCACCACAGGTACCTCAGAAGGGAAGGGCATATCGGAGATGCGACTCAATAAGGGCATAATAGACTGTTTAGGAGACGGATAAGTTCAGTTCTTTGGAAACTGATCTCAGCACAAAACAGGAGGAACTTAATTTTTTAGGTGAGATTTCTTAGACAATTTCAGAAGATATCATTTTAAGAGGTTTGTTTAAACTTTCATACTGTAAAACTGAAAGAATAGATGGGTTTTGAAGTAACTTTATGGTTACTACATGGCTATGACTAATTATCACAAAGCTACATGCAGTAAATTTCATTGTGAATGAGAATGTTATGAAACATTTGAAGAAAATTGCCACTCATTTCGATGTTGGAGTCAGGAATATCCACAGTGAGAGAACCCCTTTCAAATTTGTTGCAGAACTATTTCCTTCCATTTTTTCATCTCAAAAATTTTTCATTCCAAAACCAAGACAAAAATGATTTCAATAATAATTATTATCGTGAATTAAGGGGTCTGAAGAGATTCATATTATAACTGAAAGTTTATAAATTCCGCATATATGTGTGATTATTTATTAATTTTCGTAATATTGATTCAATAATATGAAATGATTCTGGTGATAAATCACAATAAGGGGAAAATCGAATCGTGTGATAAGAAAGAAATGGAAAACGTCAATTCTACTAATTACTCGATTCAGATAACGATACCAAATTTATATTTGGAAACAGCGATAGAACACCCTAAATCATTACAGTTGCAAAGGTGTATCTGGTCCAGATAGCGACATAGCTACAGCATCGCAATTAAAAAGGTCGTTAGTCATTGTGAAATAGGTTTTTTTTCGGTATAATTTTTTCTACGAGCACAGGATACAAAAACAGAATACAGGAAAATTGAATGGATCAAAAAACTTTCATTTATATTTCAATTAATGAGAAATGTTATTTCAATATTATTAGCGATGGATTATTGATAGGTAAAACTACATTCGATAATAATATAGTTTTGAATTCAAATTTTTCTGATCAAAATATTTCATACTTTTTAAATTTAACTAACTAAACTAAAATTAACCAAATAATTTTCGAATTTTCCCAATAGATTGCACGAACATTGAAGATGACATTAATAATTTCAAATTGATTCATTGAGAAAATTAAAACGATGAGAAACGTTAATAGCATTGGCTTGGTTTGCATTTTCATTGACTCTGAGATATTATCAATCATAGTCATCAAATTAATTATGATTTCATTCATTAAATTTGTAGCTCAGCAATGAACAAGAATTGCGTGGTCAGGATGTCGCGTGGTTAGTACATAGCCTAATAATCAAATGACTGCAGGATCACATTTTACATTTTTGTCATTTTATAATAGTATTTTCAATTGAATTGCACAAAATTTTTTATGTAATCAATCATGATTATGAGCCTTTAGTGGAATGAGGTTCCAAATGTTATTTTACATTCCTATAGCTCAATGGATCGTGAATGCGACATAGCACATCACTCAATAAGTCGTGTCACTAACTAAGAAAAACAAATTTTTTTGTCAAAAATCGATTTTTATCATCAATATAATCTCCTTCAAGAGCAAGGCTTCAGTCTCAGCAATTGTTTCCTCATTTGAGCTGAATTTTTCTTACCTTCGAGCATTTTTTTGAGATCAGCGAATAGCCAGTAGTTTCTAAAGTTCATGATCTGGACCATATATAAGGCCATTATTCTTTGATTTTGCAGGTAGTCGATTGACAATATTCCATGCGCATCCCAAAATACTGAAGCCATAACCTTCCCAGCTGAGTGTTATGCATGTGGACGCCTCGGATGTGATTCACTGGCTGCGGTCCACTCAAATGATGATCGTTGCGTTTCCGGAGCTAAGTGATGGATCCATGTTCCATTCATGGTCACAAATCTGATTCATTTCGTGTAAACATGGCCAAACATTGCTCTTAATCATCATCACGTAGCAATAAAACGTAACAATCACTTCGAAAAATACTTTCTCATGGTCAAATGTTCATGCATAATTATGAACACACTGATCTTTACGTCCTCAGCTATCCCACACAGTTTTAATTGACAATTAGATATAACCAGTTTGATGTTTACTGGAGTAACCGCAATTGGTTGACCAGAACGTTCACCATCATCAGTCTCTATACGACCATCTTTAAATTCATCAAACCAATAACAAATGGTTCTTTTCGATGGAGCTGAGTTCCAATAACCCTTTTTGTTGCCTTTGCTGAGCTTGTACAGTATTTTTTTGATGAAAAAGCAATGATAACTTGATACAATTGTTTTGAATGGAAAGTAGATTCACTTAAATGGATGTCACTTTTTCTTGACTAAGCGAAGTGACATGTAATTTTACATAGTCTTCATACTTCATAAACGTCATGTGGATTGGACAATAGCAGCGCGATCTCTGTGTCAGTCATACGACTTATTGAGTGAACTTTGAACACCACTCAAGGTGAGTTATCTGTTCATATTTTGTATCGCTCTAAAATTCATATTCCTCTTATTTATACCAAAATTAACTATTCTTTTTTCACTACCAGTGTCAGAAGCCATATTCTTAGTGTGTCATAGCTAACCGTGGAATTAATATTCAGCATTTAACACAGTAGCCCCGATGACATCAAATTATTGACAAAATTATATTTAAAATATTCATCTACCATTTAGTTTGTTGAAATATGATAAAATAACACTTAGAATATGTACAACAAGAGAACCAAG
This sequence comes from Diorhabda elongata, assembly GCA_026230145.1. NCBI lineage: Eukaryota > Metazoa > Arthropoda > Insecta > Coleoptera > Chrysomelidae > Diorhabda > Diorhabda elongata. Next base: position 9,309,794 of record CM047929.1, read on the forward strand.
CCGCTATATAGGAATTGGGCTTGGTTTCCGTTGGACCTGTATGTTAGACCATGGTCAAGAATGGCAAATCATACTCGATTTGAGATTAGGTTAGGCTAGAGAAATTTTTCTATAAACAATGAAAACATTTCGTTATTATTCACAACAATACATGTACATCAATTATTATTAATAAAAATTATAATCGCCGATTCTGATGCTTTCGGAAGCATTAGTTAGATTAGCAGTATGTTAACAGTATTATTTAAAGCAGCAGGACTAGGAGTAGGACCAGAAATTCTGCATAAAATAGAGAAATTTTCAATATGCCTTTAATTTTTTTTCGTTACTTTCAATTCAGTCAATATTATTTTGAAGCCTTAGTATATAATGTGAATCAAAGGCACGTACTTCATATCAGCAATATATTAGAACTTTTGTTAGTATCTATAAATAGAATGCAAAAAAATGTGTTCTTAGTTTTGTAAACCCTACTTTGTTCTTAAGATAGCCTCTATTCTGTTACTTTCTGAATAGCATAGGTATATTTGAATATCAAGGTAAGCTAGTATTGAGGATAATTAATCTGAACATTACTCAATAGGGGGGAGTGATAATTACTGAATGACCGCAATATACTTTTCCTACTCCGTCATCAAAAGCAACAGCGTTATTTGATTCAAGGTTCAAGACTAATTGTATCAAAGCATACGTCCAAGCAACAGAAGCTGCTTCTGATAATTTAAAGAGTGATTTCTATCAGAAAATTCAGGATTTTAATTATTCCTATTAATCAAAAAATTTATCACAGTCTGAATTGAATTTTCTTGCAAATATATTTCATCAATTTTTTCTCCAAATGTCAAAAATTTATATTTTAAGGTTAATACTACTTAAAAAACATTCTGGATGGAGTGAACGATTGCATTTCTTAGATAAATAAACTGTAAAGTCTTTACATCATATAACCACTTCATATTTGGATTCCCTCACAATAAATAATCTAATCGCAACAAAACAAGCTCATCTCTTCATGTATAAGATAGATGTGGCCATAATCATAATGCTGAAGAATTAGTATAGAAGTCATTCCCTCTCGAATGATAAAATCTAGCCAACTTTGGACCGTTTTCCAGTTCTATATGTGGGTATGAATTGGTCGATCGAATCGATTCCTCAAGTATGAACTAGAGACTATTTGAATCAATATTATTTTTAGAATAACGCGGATTCTGGAGCCCTAGAAAACAATTTATCAAAACTGTGATAACATTATTGTCATTTCATTGGACCATAATCAATTTCCCATTGGAAATCATTTGACATTTATCTTATACTTTTCAAGAAAATTGTGTTTATATCCTATAGATGTAGATTTTCATGATTCACTTCATTTCCACATAATGTCCCTATTCCTAAAAGATTACAAGACTTTTTTGAGTTATATACTCAATATATTAGAAATATAAATTTTTTTCACATATTTTCTTGTAAAATTGAATTCCGACTATAGGTAATGAAGATATGGCAAAGAACAAAGAAGTTTTCCATATTTTCTTGAAAAAAAGCATCAAAATTTGAATATAATTATTTCACAATTCCAAGTTTTTAACCTTAATATAAGAAAGGATTCACGAGTATGAAAATAATAGCTCTGTTATAAAGAAAATAACTTTCCTCTTTCCACAATGGAATCAAGCAGGCAGAAGAGTAACCCTTTCATATGATATTGGCAACTAAACCAAATGTTCATTTTCTACCTTCACCTTTTTAACATCAAAAATTTGTGTGAAAGCTGAAATTTTTTTATTCTCAGAAACTTCTGAATTGTTATGCAACTTGAGTTGGTCACCAATGAGTTCAATGGGCACGCATAGCGTACGTAAAATAGCTGGTAACTATAAAAATCTATCCATTTTGCAAACAAATATTTGCTCTCAATGTTATATCCACAATAGTGGGTGATAAATACCCAAAACTCAATATTATTATCAAACTTGATACTTCCTATAAGGAATATAGTATAGGGAAAAGAAAAATGTGTCAAAACAGAAGTTTGCCCATAAAAAAGTAAACGCGCAACAATAACGATTCGTTTGTGTCTACCTTTTGTATCATTTCACGAAAAACGGGTGAAAGATAAACTATTATTCTATAAGTAGGCAATAAAACCGATATATTGCCAGGGTATTACAACATAAAACAAAAAAGAAGGTCAATCGAAGGACATTTTTTCATTATCTTAAATTGGAAGGAACACTTTTACCTTAGACAGAGACTAATGAAGTGTCTTCAATTATCGCCAAGAGGCCAATTAATTGAAGAGTTGAATTGAGTTGGGGTATTTTAACAGGGATCTCAATAAAAAATGCTGATTATGCCCCATTTGTTCTTAAATATATTGTGTTTGTAACTGTGTATTATGAATAGACCCTGAGAACATTGCGAATTTTTTCCAATATTTACATGAATGCTTTATATTTGATCTTTTTCTAAGGAGACAATCAGTTGAATTCATTCATTCATTCACAACTTATTTCTACTTATATCGTATACAGAGTGTTTCTATATTCGACCTACAACGTTCTACCACATAGGGATCTCAATAAATGATTCATGATTCATAGGAATACGAGCCCTTACGGGGCCTAGTTGCTGAGATATGAGGTCTTAAAAATTTTAATTCAAAATAAAAAATTTGCCTCAAATCAAGAATACCAATATGCTCCTTAATAAAGTAATATTTTGACATAAACAATCTATGGGAAAATTTAACCAGTGGCGCGCAGTCGCTGGGTTATTGTTACTTTTATCCCCCTATTTTTTACGCCACTGGAGCAATTTATCTCAAATTTTGTTTTAAATTGCCTGACTATAATTAGTTAAAAAACTAATAACCTGGAGCTAAATTAACGGTGCCTCTAAAGAAAAGTGTAGAAGCACATGAGTAATTTACAAATTAATTAATTATTCGTTTAATTTCGATAGTTTATAAACAGTTTTAAAGGGCAAACGTGGATTTTTTTTTCGAATATAGAGTGATGTGTTCCTGAAAAGCTAGTTTTAATCCACGATTTCAAATTCTCTGGATGATCAGACGCTGCTTTCAGTACCCGTCAAAATAAAGACTCTGCATATTACTAATTCTTTCGTTTATTCGAATCAAATACATGTTATATAAAACATCTGTAGGTAACTTCGAAAATCCAGAACGCACCTTTACGTTTTAAGTAAATTCTTATTCGTTTACATTATCACTAAACATATATATCACAGATCTAAGCGACTTTTGTTTCAATTGTCCACTTCAAAAGCTAGGTTTAAACAGCAAGGTTTGTCAATACTTATGTTTTATAGCATCATATTTGTTAGCTGTTATGTCCAAATCAAAATTCGACCACATTTTCACCTGTAAATTCTTCATTGAAACCTGTAATCATAAAGAATTGAACTAGGACAAAGTACAGCTTGTAAAAAACTGCTGACTAACAGAACAAGCCACGTCCTTTTAAAAAATTAGATTTTCATTGAAAGAGAGTGAATACCGAGCTGCCGTCAAATAATAGATTTTGAGAGGTGAAATCTGAGGTAAAAGTAAACAAACGAGTCAGTATAATCGTTGCTTTCATCAATAAATTTTCATGAACCTCAGAAAAATCGCAACGGAAACTTATAATTTATCGATAGATGTATATTACAGTGGGTGTAAAAATGTAACCACTAGCTGAGCGACGAAATATTTACAACACAATTCTTGATATGCCAGTTACATTTCTTGCCCTAAATCGATTGAAAGTATTTGCTAAATATTGTGAATATTTGATTTTCAGACAAGTTCTTCATAACTATATCCAAAGATTGTTTTTAAATTGAATTCCTCAATCAGTTTATTGACATTAAATTATATTCACGCGGAATGTTGCTTTTTAACAATGTTGAAATGAGTAGTTTTCACGTTAACTGTTTCATCTACTCGATTTAATTCGCAAAACAGCAAATTTCAAACATAAACTACAAGTATTATAACTCTTAATCATTATTTTTTTCAGTTTTTCCTCAATTAATACAATTAGAAATCATAATTAACTAATATAGCATATAATTAGAGACCTCCAAGGGTTAATTAGAACCTCCACGCATTTCGAGCAAAACAACCTTTTTACCCAGAGCAACACGAAATTCATCCTGTAGCGAAGTGCGACCACGATTGAATTAAAAAAAATCAGCGAAACACGATAGCTCGAGATAGTGGTCCATCACCAAAAATCGAAGCGAGTTGACCGCACACTGCTGTTGGTTTGATCCACATATAAAATCATTGAAAATTATCGCATGAAAAAGTTTGTCTGAAATGTCTGATTTGTCATAATCACATTAGTGCTGCTATATCCTCAAAATTAAGTAGCAAACCTCGTATATATCAATTCATAGACTCCCAATCAATAAAGAAAAGAAAATATCGAATACCGTACTTTCCTCCAACTATTTTTTAAAAGAATAACCATTAATAATACATTTTACTCCAAATAATCACGATCTTTCTCCTTTATTCGATGTAAATTGGGTCTAATTTCTGTCTTAGTTATTATTATTTCACATTGAATCAGTAAAGAGTTTAGCAAATCAAGGATTTTGAAGGAATTAAGCGGCCTGTTACAGTAAAATCCTACATAATTCCTTTTGATAGTAGATGTTTCCCGAGGGTGAATAATAAAATCATTATATGTGGTGGTTGTTGATTCATAGTATAAATGAAGAATATTCCATCTTCACAGATGAGGTGAATCCACTGGGAACAGTCCGTCGATATTCAAGTGCAGAAAAATTAATTATAATTATCTGGACCTATAATTCTAATATGGAAAGTACAGATGTAATGGATGAAAATATTTCATTGAGATTCCAGACAAAAAGTGATAATGAAATATATTAATTCATTATATGAGAGCTTCCGTTTCAACTGTTTTAGGAAAATTAGTAATGGAAGATCTCGAGAAATTTTGATATAGATATTCCATTCTTTTTTCGATATGTAGATGATTGCATTACTGTCGTACGAAAGAATCAAATTGAAAACATGAATAAAAAATTTAATTCTCATCATAAAAAACCTCAATACACAATCGAAATGGAAGAAAACAATGGAATCAATTTTCTTGATGTCACATTATATGAAATTAACAACAACATAAAAACAGATTGGTATACGAAACCAACTTGGTCATCAAGATATTTGAACTTGAATTCATGTCATCCTATGTCACAAAAAAAATCAGATAATAAGTTTGTCTGATAGATTTATCAGATCTTGAATTTAGATGCTAAGCTATTCAAAGAACAAAAACTACAATCAAACATTTTTCCTTACCATGTGTCTAAGAACTATTTTAATAAATATGATATAAGTCATAAAGGACATAATACGTTATCCAAATATTTCACTAAATTGAAATCTAAAACACCAAAAAAACAAAAGAAGTAATATTATATATCAAGTGCCTTGTACTAATTGTGACGCTGTCTACATAGGGCAGACCTCTCAATATTTAGAAAATAGAATAAAAGGTCATGAATATGATAAAAAAATAAAGCTGCGTTAATGAGGTGAAAAAATTAAGATTCAAAAATTCTTGGAACGCAATCTAATACACGAAAAAGAGAATTTTTAGAAATGGTTCACATTTACATTTAAGATGTAAGGACTTAGGAAAAATTAATTCTTCTTATTAGAACAAAGTTCTAGTTTGATGTTCATGATGAAGGTGTCCTATTGATCAGTATAAATACGCAAATTGTCAGTGTCAATATCATATTTTGATAAAGACTTGGAGAAAAGTCTCCAAATATTATTAAAAGAACTAATTTTGAAGCAGAAGAGACCTAAAATCAAGAACATTAAGATGCATTAATCCATTATTTCATATTAAATGGGAGTCTAATAATGCTTGGCAAATAATCTAAAAATCAAAAGAAAGCCTGACGCAACTGTAGTTTGGACGAAACGTTAGTTTTCATCTAAAATCGTTTGTCGTTTCGCCAAAGGGTCCTTGTCGAGTATCAGTATCTACATCTTTAGTCATTAAACAGAGTTTCCGAATGTTTCGGGTATGATAGAAAATAACACTTTACTAGAATTTCCAATAATAAGTGGCATTTGTGTCCCAGGGAAGCTTGTTCATCGTCAGGCAAAACAATGTGTCAAAAGTGTCTGCCTTTGTATAGATTTTTTTCTATTTTTGAGACAAATAAGATTCCTTTATTTACTGTTATGAATGAATTTTTGAAACAAGAATAAAAATAATCTGATGGTAATAATCTTAAAAAGTACAAAAATAGGTTTCTATAAAAAAAATTAGAAATCAGCTTAATGGATTAAGAAAATTATTATTACACTTTCCTCAACAGTCTTTATTAGTTCGTCTTTTTATTTGTGTTTCAGATAGAGTTTTTAAATATTTTCCCTAACTTCAACCCATTGACTTGAAATTTCACATACTTTTTAAACATTCTCTCATACATTGAAGAATTTTCCAATAATTATAATTTTATAACATTGTAGTTAAAATCTATGACCAACTTAGTCCACATTACTGTAATATATATCATTTTTTTCCGCATTTTTAATGAAGTTTGGGTTTTAAAATCAATCATCGGATTAAATTTTTCCGAGTATAAAAGAAGGGTCCAGAACTTTTAACGTTGCATATATTTACGTCAGATCAAGAAGAAAACTTCTGCTTTGATATATGAACATTAATATAGGAAATATGCTACTTGTCAACATGATTTATTTCTATTTGACACAAAACATCCTGTATCAAGAATTTCTAATCTGTTAATTTCCTTCGTCCTTTAATATGTTTGTTGTAGGTCATTCTCTATTACCTAAGCTTTTCATAGCATTTCGAGTTGGTCTCCCTCATGAATATGAGATAACATCTCATGCATCTTGTCACTTTAATAGTGTCTGTGATGAATGAGGATCATGAGGAGCATAATTTCCAGTTTTTAGAATCTAATTTCAATAACAATCAAGGTTTCAAGGAATTACGTCGTGCTACGCCTCGTATAAAAAGCCGTGAGCCAACATATAAGGCAGAGAGAAAAAGTACGTCAATCCTCCTCAATCAAGCAACTTTCGACGAAAAGGATGTAAGCGGATTTATAAACTCCAGCCAATGAGTGTCAAAGCAAGAAAAAGCCTAAAGATTTTCAAGTTTTCCGTATATAGGTCGCAATTACCACGAATTATAATTTGAATATGTCACACGTTCATATGTTGACATAAATTGAAGCAGTTCTATAGATTGATAAATCGATAGATATGATTTATACCACACAATTAATTGCAATCGAACAAACTCTTTCATTTTATCAACTCAAACCTAATGGTTTTATACGATACCTTGGTAGTTCATATTGTAATTTGATAGATTTCTCTCTCAGAATACACCTCATTTTTCTTACTACTAGAAGGAGTCTCAATGATTCCAATTGTACTTTTGGCATTTTCAAACTTAAATCATTCGTCACTCCCTACTATTCAAGCCTGTCGAAATGCTTCGGTAAAAGTTATCCTCAGAGTATTGAAAGCGATCTTTCTAAGTTCAATTTTTCTGTTCAAGAAATGATTTAGAATGTATTCTTCACAATAGTTTGTACGTGGAATATGGGATATGTTGGGGAATTGATAGTAAATTTTTACTATCGAGTGAAACATCTCTTTGGAGTGTAAACGGAAACAGAACGGATTGATGAGGATATATGAAATCATTTTTCATAATATTGGTAAATAAAAAAAATGAAACGAGGAGAACGTGGGAAATATTACAGAATTGAGAATTTCATGATACACTTTTCCCACAACACAATTTAATGCGTTCCTGTGGAAGGGAATGTCTGTTCTTAAGCAAAATGTGTGTATATACCACGAGGAATAATATCTCGAAGGTACAACGACTGGCTTGCATATAAGCAACCGAGGTCATGAAATCTGATTCTGAATCTCTCACCTCTCCACAAAGTACTGGGAATCGTTGAAGAGAAAATATCACTTAGAATATTTAGAAAGGAAGTCACCATAGAAAAACCGTTCCTAAATAATAACCAAACTGGGACATGCCTCTGAACGATGCATCGAAAAAGTTTAGATGTGAAAAAAAATCCTACTAAACACTAATCTGTAGAAGTAAGTGGTGCTATCTAGAGAGGAACTATCGGAAACAGGAGATCATCATTCTGTCTAATTGATAAGCAGTCATTAGAGCTTTGAGCTTCAGTGTCATAAAATCCAAACTCCTTATTTATTATAATTATACAAACTGGGCAAGAAAATGAAGTTATTGTACAATGGATTCCGGGACACACCAGAGTAAAGGAAAATGAAATAGTTGATAACCTCGCTACAACGGAGTCAGACAAGCCCTTCATAGAACCTGAACCCTTCTGTGGTAACAGTAATAATAGAAATAGCAATGGAAAAAGAGGTTAAGGAGCAAAACCAATAGGGGAAAACAGGCGGAAAACCTCCTGGTAATCTATGACCAGAAAAGATCTACTGAATGTATCAAACTAAATAGGAACAATCTGCGAATACTAACAGGACGCGTATCAGCGCATTAGACTTAGCAGATAATGTGAAATTCAGATTTTTATGCGCTGAGAACGAAACCTCTATTCACAGCATAACACCTAGGAACAGATCAGTTGTAAGCACTGGGTTCCTAGTATCTCAGCAAGATAAGGGTCACAGGATATGTGAAACACAAATATCTACATACCTACATACATACCAGTATTAGTTTGTTTCTCACTGTGGAGCGTTCGAGTCAATATGGCACATTTCTTTGTTTGAGTGATATTTTCTGAAGAAAAATCCGATATTATCTCTAGCTTATCTGGAAATGTCGGAAACTTCTAGAATATCACAATATATAAATAACGCAACGTTATCAAAATCAACAGTTCAGCTTATTAGTACAGCTGTTGTCAAGGTAAATGTTAAAATAAATTGATTTGAATTATTCCAATGAATAGAGTTGTTTTACGAAATAATTTAAAATCAATTCGAAAAAGTTGAATACACATAATAGTAGTAAACTAGGTTCATTCGAGACCAAAGAGTCTATTTGAGGTTGAATTTGTGGAATTAATTTGCTTTCTACTAATTAGAATATCACTTTTCTATGTTATCAGTTGCTTTAATATCTTACCTTGTATTGAATCTATAACTTTGAGAAAAACATTTGCATCAACTTCTTAAAATAAAGTCTGTTAGCTACCATTGATGTTAGCGTGGTGTGAACTACCAATTAGATCAACTATAAAAGGATACAGCTCCAAGTTCATTCACAAGTAGATGCAAGAAGATGGGTTAATAATTTTGTTGTCTATGAATCACTAGCCATATAGCAAATTACTCCCAACCAAAATTTAGATTGAATTGAATGGATATGGATAGACAATTCGGAATAAACCAGTTTATCAGGGGTGAGAACACAAAATATTTAAAACGTTGAACATCCACTTTTAATTTCAAGTACCGACAAAGAAAATCACACGAATCAAAGTTGTTTCCACTTTGTGTAATTAAAAATTTAATTAAAAGGATTTCTGAGAACTCCGGCTCAAAATCGCTCAACTCGTTATAATTAACAAATTCTTTTGTACAGAAATGATGTTGAAACATTGTTTACAAAATACAAGATGAATGATCTGCATCTGCTCGGAACTCAGTACTTTTAATAGACAAGTAGGAGCACATATACAATTATAGACTGTCGCGTGTTTCACATTCGGGAAAACTGAAAATCGATATTCAGTGAGAGTAGTTATCTTATTTTCACTCAGTCTAAATTATCGTGGAGTCATATGTGGGTGAATATGAAACTGATTATTGAGAAATTATGATTTTTTGTCAAGATTATTCCTCCCTTCCACTCGATCTGTTGCTAATTCTCATTCCTACTTACATGATTACTCAATTTAACAAAATTTCCATAGTTTTCTCCTTTGTTATCATACTGAACGTAATAATTGTCTTCATTTCTATAATTTTTACCCTCTTGTCTCTTCGAAAAAACGCACTTTTATTTTCTGTTTGTCCATTATTGCCTGTATCTCCTTTTCCAGTTTTTCCATTTCTCTTTCTCAAACTCCTTTCCACTCACATAAAATAACTCAATAATTTTCGTTTTCATATTAAAGAGTGTAATGATTTCGTTGCGTTGAAATGTCTCACTTCTTTTCTTTATTTTTTCCTGTTTCAAAATATTGAGCTGCGTTATAAAGCTGCATTGCATAATTGTTTAACTTCTTAATTCTATTATCTTTTTTTCAAAATAGAAAAATTACTCTGATTATTAATTTCGTTTAACTTTTTATTATTCCATGAAAACTTTTCCGTTTATCTTAATCACACTGCCATGAAATTTGAACTCAATTTCCACATTTACTGCATATATTATACCTCCTCTATTTTATCTCCTGCCATCTCGCCTCTCTTTAAGAATATTCCGCTAATTTTTCCATTTTCTCTAGTTCTGAACTGGTTGATAATAGCTCCGCTCCTTTTAGCACGTATCTCTGATCTACTTCTCTTATACCTAAGTCTTCAAAATATCAACAACACTTTTCTGAAAATTTCACATAATTCCTTTCATGACAGGACTTTGAAATTTAATAGATTCCACTTTCTGATGAATATTTCTTAAGATATTTTCTCAATTCTTGAACTTCTTCCACTATAGGAGTATGTTTGATCCCTTTCCTGATCTTAACACCATTTTCCATTGAATTTCGATTCTCACATCTTTATTTCCATCCTCCACCTTTTCCTTCACATTTGCAGCTTACGTAGTGTAGGATAATAATGTCCACAAAAGGAAAACAATTACAAGAATTTGATCTCATATTTTGATAAGATATAAACTATGAACCAGCATTTTCAAAACAAACCTTATTTGTGGAAAAAACTGATAGTTTCTAATTATTTTCAATATTTTGTATATACAAATGCGTTATCGTCATCAGAAGTTACGACACAAGTATGTCTAATTGTTGGACAGTTCAACAAAAGTAGCGAAATCATTAGACTTATTCTTCGTTTTGTGTTTACAACAATTTTTCTTAATTGAACTGATATGATTGAACAAATCTTTGGTTATGTTTTGTATTTCGTAATTTACTTTCCTCGTTACATTCAGTACAAACCTGGATTTGTCATGAATACTTTGAACACAGTTTCTTTCTAGTATGAATAATTTCCTTCCGATTTTGATGAATCTTATTGTCAGTTTTTAGTTAATAGTTTAGTTTTTGATTGTTGCTCTTCATATTCAAAGAGGCACATCACTTTCATTAGAACCAGAAAAATTAGTACAAGTCGTTGACACAAACAAACAGTTTCGGGCTAAGTTATCCATTATACTGTATTGAACATATTCGAATTTCAAATTGGATATTTTGGATCTTTCAAAAAAACTGTTGATACATCTTGATTGAGATCTTGATGGTGAACTTGCTGTTGTTAATATATTTACAAGGAACTCCCAATAGATATTGAGTGAGAAGAAAGGCCAAATATTACATATCTATCAAATTCACGTTTCCAAGGTACTACCCAAAATGTGATCTACCTTGTGCTGCTGTAACTCCTCTGTGGAATACAATTGTAACCAGAGGTCGATAATGGATTAAATAACTTGATTTCAGATTATCTGCAAATGAAGTGCTACATTAAATGATTACTGTGATGTTAGAGAAATTTGTTGCTCTATTAGAACAGTTTGTACCTACAAAGAATTTTTAGTATGGTGAATTTTTATTTCAGTTGGTGATATTAACTGCTGTATTTTGTTTAACTACTACAATTTCCATCAACATAGTTTAAGTTCATAGATAAAATTCTTATAACTGATTGTGTTATATTCATTTAAGAATATTCATAACTGAGAAGATTCACTTGTCTCCTTCTACAGATAACTAAAAATACTATTTTGTCTTCTCAACTTAGAAGTCTTCCAATGTAATTTGAACAAACAATGAACTATTTTTTTTTCATTCCTTGATCGAAAGTACACACTTTCGTTCCTATTAGCTTAAATTTCATCCCCTATAGTTTGACGTTCTAAATAGACATTGAGAATAGAATAAATTTCGTCTTTTTCTGAGAAACATCTATTATTTTATTTATAATATATCCCTAGCATGGGATGAATGTTAGTACATGAAAAAACAAATTTTATTAAGTTACCTATGTATCGGGACACCCCCATCATAAAAACTGATGTAATTAATCGAGTTTTCACTTTTGCCAAGAGTATACTAAGTCTTTCAATTCAATAACAAGAAATTCAACGAGTACGGTGAAATCGCAGCTATCTTTGCCTCTTTTGACTATTTTTTGTTTCATTAATAAACACCTTGGCTGCTTTTTATATTACGTCTACTGCCTATTATTTTTAACGACCAAGTCCAAGTTTAACAAAGTTTTATGCTAGTCGTTTGTATAACGTAGTATGCAATAAAAGTATACGAAAAATATGGCTTCTTATTATAGAAAAAGTTTTGGTTTGGTGGAAAGCATTTTCAAATTTTTCTTTAATCGTTAAATATAGGTTGAAAAGCTAGCAAGCGGGTAAAACTTTATTTAAGCTCATGTAAGAGAGAAACGTGGTATTTATGGAAAGAATGTGTCATAAACATTAGATTTCTCAATTCCATAATTGATATATTCATAGCTATAGTCATTAAATACCAATAAATATATTTATGAAGGTTTCCTACAAGTGCCTTTCTTTTTTCAATTTTTATACAACCAGATTAGTTTAAGTAAGTGTACTTCTATTTTAAATATCTGTAAAGCCAAAGTAATCAATATAATTAAAATGAGAATAAAAATTATTTTTCTTGGTATTGATAACATTTAAAGTGCTTTTAAATTCTATATAATTCCTACTAGGTGTACGGTCACTGGGATAATAGAGACAACGACTTGTTAGAATAGGATCAACAAAAGAGTGGACGTTGAGCCTATTTTTGTAGCCCATCATATCACCGACGAGTTTGCTCGCAAGAGAGTCTCTACAGATGTGGGGATTAAAAATCAATACAAACTGTCTATTTTCAGCTATTATCTAACTATATATAATGCTGAAGATACGTGTCGTTTCAAATTTCGTCAAAAACGTTGAAATGACCTCAGTTAAGCCACATTAGGAACATTCCTTGAGTTCTAAATAAACGGAATATGCAACTCTACATAAGCTTGCCCGTTCTAGATCTAACACATTCTTCTCCATATACTTTGGCGGTTACAGAATTTCCAGAAGGACAAATGTATGCTGAACAACCACTACGAGGATATATCGCTAACCATACCTACGCTAACACTTCCGAGTTAAGCTTCTGAACTTATTTCTACGCCTTTCTGATAATAACAATTCTGTTTCACTAACTACCGTCAAAAGTAAAATATGACTCGTCGACGTAATGATTTTCAAGCCTTCAGCGGACGAAAACTCGTTGTCATTGTGATTTTTGTTCCATTTTTTGCTTCTTAGAATATTTGTTTACCGATTTTATTGATTTTTGAACTACCTTCTGCAACTTTAGGATGTTGTTTACATATTTATTTTAAATTTTTATTTTTTTTCCATTTTCGAAAACTGACTTTAAGTTTTACATGAGTTGTTTTAACCAAAAGTTCTCTCTTCTCAATTGTGGGTCTGGCTATTCTCATTTTTACAAATTGATTAACCGCAAAGGATTCCTCAAGATCTTGATTTTATTCATAAAACTTGGAAATTATTTCATGTCGTTCGTTTTCTTTTAGATTTTCCATACTTGAAACTAAACTCCTAACAGAGGTGTAATGTTTATACTTAGGACATTTGGCTCCTTCAGATGTACCTTCTGATTATATTACCAATTAACTGCTGGGGATAATCAGGCGCGAAATACGACTAGTGACAAGTTTTTCAACCTGATATGGTCACCTAAGACTTAATCCCCATGAAATACGCATCACTGAGGATTCAGAATGTTGATAAAGCTTGTAGGAAGAAGAAACTGTAGACCAGGCTATCCGGTGATTGGGCCTTTATTAGTTTTTATTAGGGTACAAATGTAACGGTTTATGAATGCCCACTATGAACCCATTAATAGGATAAAGAATCGTAATAATGAAGCACAGTACTATACACGTTAAGTATCAAAATTTTCCACTGCATTGATATTTATTTACGTCCAACTATCAATTATATGTGCCGCTACGCAATTAAACTATGTTGATTACCGTTAATTATCACAAGTGCCTCTAAACCCTGCACTCTGAGTTATAAGGTAATTAATCAACCGACTGTGAATACTTTTTCAATATACAGGGTCATTAAATAAGAATTATTGTGCTTGAATTATTTCAGGTTACTGGAATAATAGTATTAGACTCCATCTATTTACATAATTTACTTCTAAATACTCCGATACTCTAAAAGAGTATCGGAACGTAAGTGACGGGTTACGTTGTAGTATCCTTACCGTCGCGTCTAACCATATCATCGGCAATATGGAATTATCATAATTTGTTCCGTTTATCTATTTTTGAAGATGATTAGTATATCATGCATAAGATGCGGGTATATACAATGTGGTTCGATATGTCACGTTACGAAAAAAATCGATGTCACAAATGCATTAAAAAGGTATCGATCAAAATATACCTATTTTGGAACACATTCGGTCACTACGTATTTTGGTTGAATATGTCTACATTATCTTGAATAGAAATCCTGACTGGCGTTCCATTATTAATATAACATGAGAGACAGGAAGGTTATAATGAAATTTCCATGTTCACTTTCTGAATATTTTATTGAAGCTTGATTTGGTCATGAAAAGATGAGATGATTTAAAGTTTTCCTAAGGTATAATAATATAAATTATTCCTAAACTAATAGAAATTCCTTGCAAGTCACACAAATGTTGAAAGCTCCTGACTCGGTCTATAAGTGTTCTAGCGTCTGAAGGATGTCTCCGACTTTCTTAACTATTTTTATTTTTATTATCAAGCCACTTGATAGCAAGGCTCAGAGCCCATTCTTGTTCTAGCTTATCATATCATCGAGGAGTTTGCGCACAACTCTGTACAGAGATAGATGGAAGCACATTTCTAGAATATTAATTAACTCTTCCATTCTTCTTTTTTATTGATCAAGAAAATCGAGACAAGTTCTCCAACAAAAAAAGATAAAAAATTGACAACAGTCTCATTGGTAAGACGAAACCCATTTGGAATGGAAGACAATATAACATAAGTAAAAGTGAAAATAATTTACGGTCGATCTGAGGTTGGGAGTTAACGGGGTGAGATTTTAAGGGTGAAAAACAGTTTATCTTGATTTGCGGTAAAGCTACAAATCCTATGGAATATGTTGCATGGCAAAATTGTAGGTAATAAAAAATTCTACAACTTTTGTACTGACACATTTTTTCACATAATCTCAAAATTTATGTGAAAAATCGAAATAACCAGGTTTTTTTATTTTTATCTTTTTGAAATAAATTTTTTCACAAAATTCGATGCAATCTTACTTTATTTTGACTTAATATTTAAAAAATCACAGCAAATTTTAAGTGAAAATTTTCACGTTTCAGAAAAGTAGTTGTGCTCTTTCTCTACAGAAATCTCTACTTTCTGGTGGTGTGAACTCACATTACGACAGTTTTCTCAGTAACTTCAAAAGAAAAACAAAAAGAATGCGAATCCGGGAATTTTTGTAAACATTATTTTACAATTATTAGCCATTCATCAAAATTTTACACTTTACAATTTTTTATATTTATCAATGTGACATGAAATCTCATATTTTTTTAGAAATTGAATTTTTTTCACTCCTTAAAAGAGATTTGAAGAAACAAAAAGCCCATAGACTTTTACAAAGCTAGTCAAAATAAGGTGAAATAAAAATTATATAACAAAAGTACAAGTGTGTTTGGGATATGAGAAGGTGAGTTTTCTGCGAATTTTGTAAAGAGGATATGAAGATGAAAATAAAAGTCCAAGAACTTGGTCAATTGAATACATACATACATTTTGAGGTTGTCTAAAAAAAGTGTGAATATGAATACAGAAGTTGGAAAAATTATTATTACATACAACTTTCCTAATTTTTCCATTGGGCTGCGAGTATTACAATAAATAATCATAAACCGTTTTTGACCCTTCAAAATATTCCACTTTCCGACCCTATACGAGGTCTGACTATTAAATAACGAGACTACGCGCCTAGAGGGCGTCCTAGACGGGTGGGGTAGAAAACGAGTAGTGCGTTGGGTATCTAGATATCTAATCTATGAAACGACGTGTTTTTTACTCGTGCCGAAAACCATGTGTGTCGAAAAACAGGAGCAGCGTATCAATCTCAAATTTCTCATTAAATTGAAAAAAACTACTATGTGCTACAAAATGCTGTAAGAGCTTTAGTGAGGGCCGAGATAGCAAATCAAAATTCAAGGCAAGACTGTCAACCAAACTTACTATTCGTCAGTTTTGGCAGCACTGCGAGAACGATTTCGTGAAAAACGGCCCGATTTTGCACTAGGACAACGCACCTGCTCATAACGCGCTATCTGTGAAGCAGTATTTGGCCAGTAAGCGCACTCCAGTGCTCACACCCGCCGTAGCAATCAGTTTTGGTACCGTGCGACTTTTTTGGTCCCGAAGATATACTCTGCTTTGAAAGGGACCCGGTTTGAGTCGATGGAAGCGGCAAAGCAAAAAAACGGCAGAGCTTCTAAAGGCATTCACCAAAGAAGAAGGGGAGCATTCGAATGTAGAATAATTTTTTCAATAAAACTCTTTTTCGAAACTAGTCTGGTTATTTAATAGCCAGACCTCGTATTGCCCGTCAATATTTTTGCTTCAATTTTTGTAATGTTTCCTTCCTTTTATCAAGTTTTCTTCCTTTTCTAATTGGGTTCCAGCCTATAACTATTTTTTTCCATTTTTTGAAATTTTGGCTTTAGGTTAAGCTCCTTAGTGGAAAGTAATATTAACTCTGTCCTAGCGTAATTGTTGATTTGAAATTCAATGCAATTTCAAGAATATTT
This sequence comes from Diorhabda elongata, assembly GCA_026230145.1. Lineage (NCBI taxonomy): Eukaryota > Metazoa > Arthropoda > Insecta > Coleoptera > Chrysomelidae > Diorhabda > Diorhabda elongata. The sequence continues at coordinate 9,326,882 of CM047929.1, forward strand.
GAATTCACAGCAGAAATTCATTATTTTTGACTGGCAAACATGATAAAACGTCATTATACGCTCCCATTTTTTCACTGTGAATTTTTTTCCATAGTCAATAGAAAATTTATTCAATTGCTCGATGTAGTAGGCTCAATATCAAGCATTAAAAATAGTATTTGTGAAAAATTTTCATTTTCAGGAAATTAGAGCGCTTATCCCAACTATTCATTGAATGAGCTTTTTTATACGAAATTCAATTTTAGAAACCACAAAATACAACAATTTTATGTAAGTGTTTTGAGTTTGAAACAAACAAACAACGAATCACAGTAGAAAAAAGTTTAGTGTACTCACTTATTCCAAGATAATTCGTTTCACCTTGTATATACTGAGTAAATAACACTAAACGGTGTTGTATAGATTTTCCCTTCTGGATAAGAGCAGGTATGCTACAAGCTCACATTAATTTCTCCCGTAGAATAGGTTCGCGGCAATTTGATTAATTGTTGATGAAAGCGAATTAACCCTGCACATTCTACTGTTATTGTTTCGTACTTAGAAACTGAAAAACGATTATCAGAATGTGACCGTCAATTGCCCTAGAATTAGTTCACATTGTCTGAAGTGTACTTTAAACCGTTTTCAGAGAATATAATCTCTGAAGAACCCTTTTAATGGACATTGCTACGCTTTTTATGAACAAGGATATACAAAAAGCCAGCACAAGTAGAGTTTACTTAATTTTCGTTGACGTACATGGAAACGGAAGAAATAAAAAATAAGAGCAAAAGAAAATAATACAGCAAAAAATAAAGAATTGTATCATTTTCATTCTTACTTATTCTATTCTAGAAGTCTAGCTTTACATTTATTTTTTGATGTGTTCAATATTTTTTCAACTATGAAATGTGACAACATAGCAATGTATCTGTTTACCATCGATTGTTTTTCGTCGAGGAGTCAGTTTGTCGACGTTTTTTTCGAAGTAGCAACTGTTTTCATTCCCAATTTCTATTTACTCAAATACAATATATTCACTAATTGGTGACATTGTCCCTTAACACGGACGGTATAAAATGAAAAGAATTCGACAATTACCCAGATTCTTCTGTTGTTGATACAATTGTTGATTTAATCATTATATAGGGCGTTTTTATTAAGTATAGGGACACAAAAACAACTATTAATATAGGGAGATATGACGAATTTGAAGATATCAGAGAGTAGTTTTTATTTCCGAAAACTATCAAATAGTCATTGTTTGGGAAAATGTAAATATAAACAAAATTCACGATTGCTATCTTTGTATTTGTTACTAAATTTGGTTAATTCAAAAAAAGATGTTAACAAAAGTTTCCTATAATGTTTTAACTCATGAGCCTACCTTGGGACTGGAAATTTCCAATTTGAAGGATACTATTACACTTTTAGGAAATTTTGAGGCAAGAATTGAGGCACAATTGACAGAAATATATGAGGGTTAATATGTACTATATATATATTTTATTCAGCAAACCAAACTATTCAAATTTGCTTGAAATTTGGTGACAAAAGTTGTCTAATGATGTTGACAAAAATTTAAAAAAACATATAATAATATAAAATACATTTATTTTCCAATGTAATCTGCTTTTAGCTTTATACCCTTTTCCAAGCGATGTTCAATAAGTTCGATATGCTTCTTATAATAAGAATCGTCCTGCAAATAGCCATCAACTGGCGACATCACCTCTTTATTGCTGAAGAAGCTTTAACAACCGTGCCATTTTTTCAAGTCTAGGAACAAAAAATAATCCAAGGATGAATTGGCGATTAGGGCGCATGATGTGGCAATTCAAACTCTAACTCAATAAATTTGGCAATTAGAATAACGGTTGTGTAAGCTGATGCATTGTCTTGATATAGCAACAATTTCTTTTAGGTCAAATGTGGCTATTTTCGCTCAAACGTAGCAATAAGTTCGTATAATACTCACCGTTAATAGATTTTCTTTTTTCAAGGTAGGCTATCAAAATTATCCCACGCGCATCCCAAAGAACAGATGTCATGACCTTGCCTGCAGATAGAACGATATTTGCCTTCTTTGGAGCCGGTAGTCCCTTTTCAATATTGTTTTAATTTTTCTTCTGTTTCGGGTGTGAAGTGATGGGACTCTGTTTCATCCGTGAATATGAAACGGCGCAAAAATTGGAGTTTATCTCTGTAGAACATTGCCAAACACTGTTTTTGTTCCATTGTGAGTAAAAGCCGGCACCAATCTTGCGCACCGCTTTCTTATGATAAAATTTACAGTTAATATACGATGTACTGCACTTTTTGAAATTCTAGTCCGCGCACTTTCAGTTGATGATCATCCAGTACCGCTTGGTGGATTTTCATCAACATTTCTGGAGTCGTCACCTTATTTGGTCCTCGTTTATCTCTGCCACCTAATATTTTATTGTTGATAACAAACGAGCAATCTCACCCAGAATAGAATCTAGCTTTTATATTGGTTGGGCTAATGCCTTTCAAATAAATTATTATATCACATAACGACGACAAATTTTTTCAATTTTTCACGAATTCAATGAAAACTTTCACTACCTATTGATAGCTGCCAAACAAACAACGTGGCGTTCACAAACTTGAAACATATGCTATGTGAATTGTGTACATTCTAATACAGTGGTATTTTTGAGCAACTACCGCCATCTCTAGGTCAGACCAGGTAAATCTGGGACCATCTACGTATTCTAATATAAGTGAATTGATTTCTGACGTTGAATTGTTGGTTTTTTATAAATTTCTCTAGAGTTGACCTTTTTCTAGAAGTATACACTATTAAAAGACTAGTGATGTCTCCTTATTAATCAAAAAATTAGCAGCAGAAAGAAAAATCAACCTATTCCAGGATTTCCGTGAAAATTGTTTGCATATAAATAAATTCATTCAATAACTTAGCATTGCTGCATACTCATTATTCTAGTTAGAATAAGAAGAATCAATTATCAATAAATGTGGAAACTACTAATCTCCGTGGAGGATCAATGTTTCTAAAATTTTTGACTCACATGAGGATTGTTTTTATTTCAAAATTTCAGCACATTATTTCAATTTATTTCTTTGTTCTTATTATTTGAGTATATCCCGCCACACAATTTTGATTTGAATTTCGAGGTACTTAAACCTTTCAAATCATTTTCAAATATAACACGTTCCCTCAAAATGATTAAGTTTCTCATTTCTCATATTATATTTTGCTTAGTTAGTTAATCCACTAAATCCAATTAATTTTTTCCTGAATACGAAAGGAAATATCCCAAAATGAATAATGATAGCATACAATGAAGTTTTTTCATGTTGGGGTATCAAAACTGCTGTGAATTCAAATAATCTCGGGTGGATATTACATTTAACTTAAGTTTATTGAAAACACAATCAAACAATTCTGGATTTTTTGTGTAAGCACAGCCAAAAATGGGGGTGCAGTTTTTGGGTACTTTGTGTAAATGCTTTAGCAGGCACATTAAGTAATTGAATACCTATTACCTTATTCTATAAGAGAGAAAATCTCATGTAATAGTGGTTATATTTGAAGTATGATCAGAATGATTCTGTTTATATTCATTCAGAAGCATCATCATATTTTCTGATATTGTAAGAGACATATCAAAATTATCTATCTGACGTATTGAGATAAGATAATGTGCAAAAAATGAAGTATGAATTTAAAAATTTCAACAAACACTCACTTGTAATAATGATATGTTTACATCATTGTGTTGTATATAATATAGTGGTACTCGTATAACTAAAATCAATATTTTGTTTCTAAAATGGAGAAAACTGTTGCTATTCCAATTTTCTGGGAAGATCTAGCTGTAATAACTGAAATCACAAAATCCATCTAATAATCATCAAGGAGTAAATATTTTAACAGTAATACTGAATACTATGTTCGAAAATATCAATATGATCCTATTTTATACATAACGCTCCACTATAGTTGTTAAGAAATTCAAAATAAGTTGATATAGAATGCTGCCTTCTTACTGAAGGTGCAGAATGATCAATATTACAAATACAAATACAATTATTATTTTGCAATAATCAATAAATAACAAGATATTTATTTAAATATCAATGGGTTCATTTGAAAATCACTCGTTTGAATTCAAGATAAATGCAGTACAAACAAACTTTATTTCCGATGTTTCTTTATAAAATAGTAAGAGTTATACCGTAGTGTCTTTCCATTTAAACCAATAAAAGTAGGCGCATACTTAGCACTTTGTTTTGTCCAATGTTACTGAAATCCTATTTGAACTTTAGAATATCCTCTAACCTGCTTTACCGCTAACATAAGTGGTAAGTTTCTTGTTTAGAATCTCAATTTCTATCGGTATTGGTCGATAGGGTTGAGCGCTATTTCAGTACTTTGGAACTTATCGGAAAACTTAGACGATCACAGAGTCATAAAGTTGTTTGTAAAACTACAAAAAAGTTGATAGGAAACAATAATAAACTTTTTCCAAATTGAGGTATTCAAGACATAAATAGTTTTTTATTATCAGAGTTTAAATAAGACTAATTATGACTAATCTGTATCTCAAGAAAAATAGAATTCTATATATTTGTTAGTGAATCCGCAATTTCGCGACACAATTTGAATTTTAAAGTACATAAACACTTCAAATCCGTTATGAACTCGAAACACACTTAAAAATTCAACAATAATTGATCTAAATAGGCGTTGTCATTTATGCGTAAAATGAATATTTTTGCAGAAATAAATAAACATTGAGGCTCAGTATTGAGCTTTTTATTTTTGACACTTAATATAAATGACATGTTTAGGATTCAAGTTGTGTGTAATTACACACTTATTACCTGATATTTCATTTCGGATAGAAGATTAAATATTTGAACGATAAGACTGTTCCACAACCAGAAATTATTTTGTTCCTAGAATTCTCGTACCCATAAATATTTAAATTCCAACAACCTATTTCACAAATTCATCGGTTGGTTTTCAAGTACCATATTTACTTTCTAAGCCCGCCGACCATCGTTATAACGCAAAAATTGCTATAAAAGCCATATCATCAAATTACCATAATTTTTTTTTTAGTTAATTGGCATCAGCGCTTATTGCGCCTCTCTCGAATGCAGACTAAATAAACGCCATAAACCTCATCGAAAACAACTCTAATTAATTCAAGGGAAAGAGGGTTACGGTCCAACGTGGTTTTTAGTTACAGTTGATGGAAAATTTTTGTAAGTACCCGTAATGCGGCGACCATTATCTTTTTATCTAACTAAAAACGATGAATTTAGAAATGATTAGAGGACATTCATCAACGTGATTATTAATCAACTTCCACTATATGATAAAAAAAATATACTCAAATGTTAAATTTGAACGACATTTATAAAATTAATGCTGATGCTATCTTACAAGTAACAAATCACTACACGACAGGACATCATGATCTGGGATCAGGTAATCATAACCTATTAGCTGATCGAGATTCTTATCAGAATTTATGGATCGTCACTTCGACACTCTGTCCTAGACAGATATGCTGTTCTCTCCAATTTGTCTTGGGCTTCTCATCCAGTAGTGATTTGATCCTTGGCGAATTTGGTTAGTTTTATAACTGTTTGACTTCAGTTTCAGTGATTTTTCGAAATTTCTCCTAAGGACAGAAGCATCTACACTTACATTACTTAACTGCTACTTTTAACAGTTAATCCAATTTTTGAATCTTCCTCAGTCCGAGTTTATTTTCAACGTATGAATTCAATCTTGATAATCCATTAAATTCAATTATTTGATAATTGAAAAAATAATAATTGATGTGAAAAGCGGATTTCATTCCATCTATAATTCAGATTCATTAAGTGTATGACTTGGAATCGCAGTAAGCAAAAGCGTTCCAAATATAAATGTAGGAATTTATGTAGGGAAATAAACCTTGTTTAAATGGAGAATTGAAACAAAGATTATATCCATTGGCATGAACATGGAGTTGTGGAAACACTAATCGAAATATCCGCTTTCTTTACGATAACTTTTCAGTTTGCAGTTTTATAACGACTATCAACATCTATAAAAATATTTAATAGTACAAAAGACAGCAAATCTAATAAATAAACACAAATAGAGATTCAAAATAACAATATTTATCATAATATGATGTTTCAAGTGAAAAAATGAAGACTGATTTTTCAGGCTTATCAATATTCAATACGTATCTGATTGATAGGATTCATTTAACCTCTTGCCTTAGCCAGAAGTTCATATTCTACGAAAATTTATTGAATTATTACTTAAAATTGCTGTCTTTTTTCAGTAACTTATTTTCTGTCAATGTTATAACTAGTTTCTGGAAAAACTTTTGTTACAGGTAAAACAGTGGAATAAAACTTTGATAAAATCAACTAGATTTGAAAATAAACTCTAGAAGCACAAATTCATATTGAACATTCAGCAACTTATCGAAACTAACCATTTTTTGTTATTTTGATATTTGAACTTAATAAAAATAATGTTCTCAGTATGATTTCATTCTATTAAAAACTGAAACCACAGGTTTTTGAAAATATCGTTCAAATGGTCTCCATTTCATAGAATTATTTATTTTTCATCATCTTATCAAGACCTAAAATATAGAAATATGGTTCAAAGTCAGAAGTGTTGTTACGAATTTTCAATTATGAAAATACTGTAAAGAACTTTACTACTAATAAACCTTGAAAGCGGTTCTGTTCTGATAAGTTATAGTATGGAAGCCAAAGTTTGATAAATGCGCTGACTGTTTGTATTTCTGGTGACCTATTCACATTATGTTTCTGTGACCGTGTTTATAGAGAATAATTAATAAATTTGAAAACTTGTTTAATTGTATCCTTTGATATCTATTTAATCCTCAAAAAAATGTATTTTTAAGGAAAAGCAATTACATTACGTATTTTATATTAAAAAATAACAATTTAGATTTCCCTTGAAAACAAAACTGCTTACATCTGTGTCAAGTGTCAACTGTTTTCTAAAAATAAATTTTTCTTTTTACAAGGACTTTATATTGACTCAGTGTGGAATCTTAACCATAAAAACGCCAGACAAATTATTTATATATTTTCAAACAATCACCTCACATAGAAGAAAGTGGTTAACACTTACTAGTAGGAGTAATGCTCTTTGTATGCTCTTTTGTATGAAAACGTCATCAGCAATAATAGTGTTTCGCGTGACGTGACACTTCCTGATTGGTGTTCGCAGTCACGTGACTTAATGCCTATTTTTATCGAATTTATTTTCTAAATAGGAATGTTTGTTTTTTTCTTATCGTTGTCCCTTTATTGAATAATTAAAAACCATAAACCAAGAAATTCGTTATTAGTGGACGCAAGCATATTTCTAAAAAGGCTTTTCTGCTTATACACGGCAGTCTCGGTATTTCGATAATTTGAAGGTTCTAGAAATTTTAATAAATGAAGCGGAGCTATAGCAGCCGCAGTGAGTAAAAAATTTGATGACATAGTGCATGGATACATCAAGAAAGTGAATAGTAACCTGAATATAATTAACAATTATCAGAACTTCTCAACAAATCCATCACGTTACTACTTGATTTGTTTGAATTAGTGAGTTCCATCAATATATATATATATATATATATATATATATATATATATATATATATATATATACGTACTTCATGCTAGCCTTCTAGACCCATAGCAAGGAAATGGTTCCCTTGAAATCTTTCCTATTTCTTGCTTTCGTTTTCCAGTCCTGTATTCCTCTGGATGTGACTCGACCACTTTATTCTTTTGAACTTTTTCACTCTGCCTATTTCTGCTTTCCCAAATGAAGTCAGTATTCCATTACTAGTTCTTCTTATTAATAATTCTCCCTTCTTTCCCCCTCCTAGTATCATCCTGAGTATTTTCCTTTTCGCATATTTCTAGCTTATTTTCCTATGCTTTGTTAAGAATCCAGGATTCGCTTCCGTAGCTCACTGTTGGTCTTATTATCGTTCTGTATAGGAATAGCTTCACCTTTCTAGTGATTTTTTCAGAACTTATTATCTCATTCAGTGCTCTCCATTGTTCAATTCATCATCCTTGCTTCTAGATTTCCTCCCTCGTCACCGTCGTCCTTGATAACCACCGCAAGGGTATATAACTTTAAACTTGTTCTAAAGTCATTACTTTTCCTTCATTCAGTTGTATTTAAAATATTCTCATTGCTCTTTTCCTTTGTGGTGTTGTCATTATCTTCGTTTTCCGATGTTGACGTCTGCGTATATTAGTAGTTGCCTTATCTTTGTTTTCAGTGTCCTTAATCTGTTCAAACCTATTTCACGTATTATCCATTCTAATACAATATTGAGCAGTATAGTCGATAGCAGATCTCTCTGTTCTAATCCTGTGTTGGTCTGGAAATATTTTGATATTGTTTGGTTTGCTCCTATCTTCGTTTTTGTATGTTCGAGTGTCATTTGGTAAGACTTATTAGCTTTTGTAGAATACTAAGATCCTTCATAATGCTGTACAAATCATTCGAATTGTTTTTGCAAATCTATGGCAAATCATTGTCACTCTGTGATTCTATGGTCTGTGACTGATCGACAAAATGCATCAAGCAATTATTTTGTTTAGTGTAAAAATAGTTTATATACACCTATAGGTTCTTGGTATCGTCTCTCGCTCTCTTATATACTTTTATATCACTTCGTTTTCAGTGCAGTTCCACAGTATTTGATTAATTCCGTTTCTATTTCGTCTTCTACCGGAGATTCATCATTTTTTAGCCCCTGTATTATTTCTAGTATTGCCTCCCTTAATGGTGGCAATTTATTCTCGTTATTATCCCAAGATTGGGTCCTCCCATTGTCTACCATCGTTTTCTGTTTTTAATATTGCGTTGAAGTGATTTTCTCATCTTTGGATGATTCACATTACACAATTTTTTGTTAATGTTATCAATGAAGCAGAATGAAACTATTTTTTTCTACGACCGTGCGTTTTAACCCACTTTCCCGCACGCATTTTAGTTTTGGAAGTGTCACTTTCCTGCACTAGTGCGGGAAAGTGACATTCTTCAAATTAGAAACAACTATCCCTGGTTTGATATCAGTTGCTATGACAACCCAAGCGTGTAATTGTTACTAAAACGTCAAAGTTGTTCAAAACGTCTTGGAAGTGACCGAATAAGAACAATCTTCTTCTAAATTAAACCACATTAAACCGAATCCGATACAATAATATTAATGGATTCATCCGACGAAGAACTTCCCGAAGCCATTTTGAAGTTTGCCAAATCCAAACTAAAGTATGAGAAGCAATACGACCATTTTGTTACATGGTGTAAGGAGAAAGGGGCCAAAACTTATAAGGAAGAGGTATACTTAAGTAAGGTTTTGAAATCTAATACATTATGGTCCCACTATTCGATGGTAAAAAGTTTCTCTGTTCTACAATTGACTTAAAACTGTTGCCGTCACCGTCATCTTTATGCGACCTGCAACCGATGCCATCCTCACCGACGTCATCTACCTTCCAGTTGAAACCAAATAACTCCACTGGGCCGGCAATTCTTACTAGTCTACAGAATACAACAAATTGTGTTTTCAATATTAATATTTATAATACTTAGTAGTTTTTAGTTAAAATTTTGTATATTATTATGTTTGTTGGAATAAACTAATTTTTGAAAAATGGGTTGGTATACTTTTTTGTATATACGGTCGTAGAAAAAATAATGTTCCTAACTCATGCGTAAAGTGTCTTTCCCGCACTTGACCGCTTGCCCGAACTCCGCTCCGCGTCGTTCGGTACAACTGCAGTCGCGTGCGGGAAAGTATCACTTTCCGCACTTGTTAGGAAAATAACTATTTTCTACGACCGTGCGTTTTAACCCACTTGCTCGCACGCATTTTAGTTTTGAAAGTGTCACTTTCCCGCACACAAAAATGATCAAAAACGTCGTCATATATGACAACGAAAATAGAATTTACAACATTCATTACGAAATTTATGAAGGTTTCACATTGTTAATTGTAATTAAATTATCATGGTTAAATGGTATGTACTTCAGAACTATAGAATCGACCACACTTTTGGGAATAGTTACGTAACTGAAAATTCATTTGTAGATATTCTATAATATAATAGATATTTCCATTAAGAGGCTTCGAATGTGCTTTTTGGCTTCAATGTATTATTTCGGAGTCACATTGAAATCGTGAGTTTTAGAATAGTGGTTTGAAGAATGGTCATACACTGGTCAAAGCAATATCTAATTATATCATTCGAGGGACAATTACTTCAATCAAATTCAATTATACGTACAGACTATTCAATAACAAAAAGATAAAGCTTCAATAAATATTTAGTGGCGAAACTGAAATCCTTTTTATGATGCTGATAATATCTCAATGGATGATAAAAAAAATGGAAGTCTTATAAGAATATCTACCTTTTTCCCAATGTTCAATTTAGAATATTTTTTATACAAAATTGCTAGGAAAAGAAATCTATGGGGTACATAATTAAGTTGAAGAAAATATTCCTACGTAAAAAATATACTCAATTAATACCCATATTAGGCAAGTGATAATTGAGTAGAAATAGTTATTTTCCTAACAAGTGCGGAAAGTGATACTTTCCCGCACGCGACTGCAGTTGTCCCGAACGACGCGGAGCGGAGTTCGGGCAAGCGGTCAAGTGCGGGAAAGACACTTTACGCATGTGTTAGGAACATTGTGCGGGAAAGTAAAATTATGCACATTTTGACCATATTAGATAGTTTTTCACTTCTGAGATTATAACTATTGTTACTACAGGTAAATAAATATTTACGAAATAGTCCATCAAACAAAATTTAAACCTTTTCTAGCTTTTTGTAGCATTTTTAAATTTTTGAAAATATAAAATAATACAGATATTTTTTATATAACCATGTAATTGTTACTAAAACATCAAAGTTGTTCAAAACGTCTTGGAAGTGACCGAATAAGTGCAATCTTCTTCTAAATTAAACCACATTAAACCGAATCCGATACAATAATATTAATTCATCATCAACCGAGGAAGAACTTCCCGAAGCCATTTTGAAGGCTGCAAATGAAATTAATTCCGAGCTGTTACCTGCCAACTGACTTAAAACCGTTGCCGTCACCGACACCGTCATCTTTATGCGACCTGCAACCGATGCCATCCATCCTCATCGACGTCATCTACCCTCCAGTTGAAACCAAATAACTCCACTGGATCGGCAATTCTTACTAGTCTACAGAATGCAACAAATTGTGTTTTCAATATTAATATTTATAATAATTAGTAGTTTTTAGTTACAGTTTTTTATATTGTTGTGTTTGTTGGATTGAAATAATTTTTGAAAAATGGGTTGGTATACTTGGGTGTATATACGGTCGTAGAAAAAATAATGTTCCTAACACATGCGTAAAGTGTCTTTCCCGCACTTGACCGCTTGCCCGAACTCCGCTCCGCGTCGTTCGGGACAACTGCAGTCGCGTGCGGGAAAGTATCACTTTCCGCACTTGTTAGGAAAATAACTATTTCTACTCAATTATCACTTGCCTAATATGGGTATTAATTGAGTATATTTTTTACGTAGGAACATTTTCTTCAACTTAATTATGTACCCCATAGATTTCTTTTCCTAGCAATTTTGTATAAAAAATATTCTAAATTGAACATTGGGAAAAAGGTAGATATTCTTATAAGACTTCCATTTTTTTTATCATCCATTGAGATATTATCAGCATCATAAAAAGAATTTCAGTTTCGCCACTAAATATTTATTGAAGCTTTATCTTTTTGTTATTGAATAGTCTGTACGTATAATTGAATTTGATTGAAGTAATTGTCCCTCGAATGATATAATTAGATATTGCTTTGACCAGTGTATGACCATTCTTCAAACCACTATTCTAAAACTCACGATTTCAATGTGACTCCGAAATAATACATTGAAGCCAAAAAGCACATTCGAAGCCTCTTAATGGAAATATCTATTATATTATAGAATATCTACAAATGAATTTTCAGTTACGTAACTATTCCCAAAAGCGTGGTCGATTCTGTAGTTCTGAAGTACATACCATTTAACCATGATAATTTAATTACAATTAACAATGTGAAACCTTCATAAATTTCGTAATGAATGTTGTAAATTCTATTTTCGTTGTCATATATGACGACGTTTTTGATCATTTTTCATATACAAAATAGGTATGCAGGTGTTTTCAACGTGATCTGAAGTAATATGTCCTCCAATTTCTAATAAAAAAGTTCACATAACGTACCTATGTGACGAGTTTTTTCGTGAAATGAGTACAGGATGTTGATTATTGGTAACGAAGAGGTTCTGTCAGTGATATATACGGAAGAGACTATATACACAGCGATCGTAAATCTTGAAAAAGTAGGTTTGTTAATCTACGAAAGGTTTGTTTATGTTCCAATTTCAAAAGGAGAACGATTGAAAGTAGTTTTTGATAAATCTCAAATGACATTTATACCTAATACTAGTTAACTGTATAATAGTTCATTACAATACATTTTTTATTTCCGTGCATGTCATTCCAGCACCTAATCGGACGATGAAATTATTGAATCGCTGTTATCGAAAAATATTGTTCTCAATTTCTACGGCTAAGACCTGGGTTGTATGGAATAGATATACAGAGGTCGGTATAGGTCAGGGAACGCTCTCGAAAAAGCGGTATAAGTCCAACAACGCTTATAAGTCTGGCAACGCTGCCAAAAAGAATTGATTCGAAGCGTGTCTGTATCATGATAACAAGTGCTCGTCGAGTAGACGTGTTTTCAGAATGAATAACCGATACAAGTTTACGATTCCAGATTGAGAGTTTTTTTCGTTACGTAGTATCTGCGAACGAACACGGATTACGAAATTATGTTCACCGAATTTAAATAACAATTTCCGAATTCTCTTATACCAAATCGATCAACAGTGTGAAAGATGTTCCTGAAATTCTTGAAAACGAGCTCTGTTGCCGACCCGCTGCGTTCTAGACGACAGGTATCGGTAACAATTAACGAAAATATGGAAACAGTGGCGCTGGCGTTAGTTAAGGAGCCGAACCAATCCGTTCGATATCGAGTCTACCGTCCGCGTCTCCTCCAAGCACTTCACGAGGATAATTCCAATCGCAGATTGGAGTATTGCGAGTGGTACCTCGGATGCGTCAGAATGATCCACAGTTCCAGCATTGGATTTTGTTGTCGGATGAACCAAACATCAAGCCAGTACGGTCAATCAGCATAACTGCGTGTACTGGAACGACCAAAATCATCACGTCTTCTTTGATGAAGAATTGAACTTTCATGGTGTGTGTGTGTGGGCAAGCGTCCATGCGGAAGGTCTCGTAAACCCGTACTTTTGACGGGCCAAAGTTGTCTGGATATGCTTAAAAATTCACGTGTGCAAATGAACAACAATCCAACACTCGCGAACACAATCATTTCATGCAGGATCGAGCTTCGCCGCACTAGGCGTTATCTGTGCGGGAGTACCTTAATGTTCATTTTGGAGAATGGATGAAGATGAGGAATCGTTGAGTGGCCCGCACGGTCATGTGACCTGAAACCCTATGATTTCTGCCTGTAGAACCTTTTTAAATATCGCGGTTTTGCAAGAGGATCAAGCACGCTTCCTAAACCCCAAAATGCAGTTGAAGAAGGATTTGAAACTCTTCGAGGATTGTTGGACATAGTTCGTTGAACCTGCCTCTCCGTTGAGAAACGTTATCGTAAATGCATTGATCAATATGAGCATCAGTTTGAACACAAACATAACAACTCTTTTTCGAATCCCTTTTGTTATTTATTGTAAAAAATTCATTTTTAAGGTGTTTTTTTTTTCTAAATGCAAATTTGTTGCCTCACTAATGCGAAACTCTGTATAAAGTATCAGTTTAAAGATGCTTACATTGGATTGCTTTCATCTCTATAACATCCGGATTTAAATCCAATAGAATTTATATAGGGCACCAAAAACAACAAGAACAAGGACTGAATAGGATTGAATATAAGTTAAAAATTGTTGCATTTCGAATAACTTGTAGGATATGAAACGATAAAATGAATGATTCGCTGATATTGTTAGGAACTTCACCACTGGCCTAGACTATGAAGCCGGTTCTATTCTATTATATTAATAGAACCGATAGTTTGGCGGATGCGGTAGGTACAATTCCTAAAAAGACCATTTACATCATTTTTTTCATAAACGACAGCAATCTCTTATTTTTATAACTAACTTCTAATATATTGTAGCTGTTTTTAGAGAAATAACAGCTGTAGTAGTCACAAAATAATCTGACATGTCGTCCCGAAAAAATCGGAATAGGCAAAATGAACGATGCAATAAAATAATTTATGTTAGTATGTCAAGAATTAGAGATAAGTGATTAGAAATAAGTTTAGTAAGACTTAGTACATAGTTTAGTATATAAGTGAAGAACGCCATTAAAAACCGTTTATATGATTACAACCAACATAACATTATAAATGAATATTGCTTTCAAATTCAACGGCTAAGACTTGAGTTATAAAGAAATTTCAAATTACGTATATAAAATCTTGATACTCATACGAGAGTATGTTCACACTGGATTGCGTTCACCTCCGTTCAATCCGGATTCAAGCCCCATAGAATTTATATGAAGTACCGTAAATACAATTCATTATTACTTATGAATTGTAGAATATAAAAAAAGATGGATATTTCCAAATAATATAATGCGTTGAAGAACATTCACTTCTAACGTAAGATCTACCAAGAAGATTCAACTGGGCCCGTTAATGTCTATAACACCACACCACATATGTCTATCTGTTTGTAAGTCTATATCTATACCAATGCTACGACCACTACGACCTATTCTGCTGACTAGTTTTGTTACAATGTTGTTTTTGAAAAATGAGCTTCCAATTCTTTACAAGGATAAATCTCTAGCAATGAGGGTATATAGTGCATACTTAACATCAATAATTACGTTTTGCAATAGGATACAGACATTTTCAATACCCACTCTATGTTTAACTGTGGAGTTTGCTAAATAGGTAAGAATCACAAGAATGTTTTATTGACCAAAAGCTGGTTTTTAAAAATTGCTGTGTGATGAGTCGCAGTGTATTAAAGTCTATAGCATATGCACCCTACTTATCGCGTGTTAACAGTGCTGCCATATCGCACTTCATTAGCAAGTATCACCACTTAATATCCACACCTCATATGAAGAAAAGAGGAATTTCCTATGGCATTGTGAAAACGAGTAAAACCAATTTAAATAGTTTGATTTGAAATAGCCTGTATCTCAGACACATAGTTGATAATAAAAATAGGGAGAGCGGCATATCAATTTAATTGTACTATTGAAAGTGAGAGAAAGAAAATCGGTTTCTGACTGTCTGTCTCTCCCCTCACGTCATTCAAATCAAAACTTGTTAATTTTCTTCTTTGTCGATCTCACCTCTCAAAACTTAACAAAATATAATTATAAATAATTGCATTTCTCGGATGAAAATAAAAGTATCAAACTACGTCCATGGAATGTAATGACAAATAATGAGAGAAAAGTCTTACCTTGTGACGGAGCATATATGTTCAAATACAGACAGTCTTCACTTTGATTTTTCAGGTAGGGTAGTAATCTCTTCAAGTACTCTAATCTTCCCTTTGGCATTTTCTCGAGCGCGGCTGTCTCATTAGAAATATCCGGGAGCTTTTGGGGACATACCGGTCCCAATTTATCCGACAGCAAGATTCCATCCCAGGGAATGGGCGTTCGCGTGGGGCTAAACCGATTCGACTGTACGGGAGGAGTTGCATAAGGAACTCCTAAGAATACTTCGATGGATTTTAGAGAACGTTGAGCGTCCATAGGAACAATGAGACCTTGTAATCTACCATAACGAGTCTGTATAATTCTCGTACTAATTTTTGCGTTTTTCATAAAATCACTGATGTCACACCGCACAAAAATTATGAGAAATATTGAAATCAAAGTTCCAAAAACCCTACGGAAATCTTGACCCATGCTTATGTCGGAAACATTATTCTACTGAAAGAATTTCTCGATTCGTTATTCCGTACAAGAAATATTGTGGACTGTTGAAAGAATCTTACATTCTAAATTCACTTAACCTGAAAAAATTATGGACACGCCAGCATAAAGTTGAGAAGATTAGTTATTATTCTGGGAATACTCCGCTCAGTTGTGTCTTTGTTCAAGAATTTCCGGAGTTGGGAATTTGTTGAGTTGTTGGCGGCTCTGACTCGACTGGCGTTGAATTTGCGATCGATGTGGCACACCTGCAACAAAATATGAATTAATCGGGAATACACAGAAGTACAAAATTGGTTAGATAGAAGAAAATGGGGAATTTTAAATTCGTGCATGATACCACAAAAATGTATTATCAGTTAATCAAATCGTACCAATTTCTGTCTTTATGACAGAATAAATTGACCCAGTGAACTTTGTACTGATTAACAGTCGATGAATGTTGTTCAGGAGTTTCTCACATCAACTTAAATAAATATTTGTCCAATTGGAAAGTGGAGTAAATATTGCCGCTTGGAAAAGAATGTTGCCACGCGACGTGGGACATGGCGATCTTTTGAAAGCGGCAATTTTATTCAACAGACGGAAAAAATTTTGCTTTCTACAGTTACACTCTCAATAGTCGCTCAATTTTTGAATAAGAGAGCGAGAAATTTAGTGTCGAATAAGTGGCTACAGTGGATAATAAACTGGTCTGTAACGAAGCGTAAAGAACAGCTGGGACCGAGAAACCTCGCTATTCAGTACTCGTTTTTCTGTCAAAGATAGAGTAAAATCTGCAAACATTTAATAAAGATCATTCGATTTGTGCCTCTCCAAGAATATGAATCTGTTTTCTAAAAAGACTGAGAAATGGTGGCAAACTTGCCACATATGTTGTAGAAAAACTCCTCTCGGAAGACCGTCGAAGTATTCTTTGCAATATGGCTAAATAATTGGGCAACAGCTTAGATAGTACTAGGCATATAATTCCTGAATGGCTCGGTTTCAAATTTATAGCCAGATGGGTGCCAAGTCTTCTGAATTTTGAGCGGAAATTTACACGTTGAGAAGTGTTTGAAGATAAAGGAGAAAATTTATTGCACCAATTACGCCACTATATTGCAGATAGTAAACGCGCTTGTATCAAGTGAAGGAAGGAAGAAAGATGAAGATGTGCCAGTTAAAGCGAAGGTTGCACTGTCAACAGGGAAAGTGTTTTGGGACATAAGTGGGTTAAAAACGGTTGATTTTCCCACTGACCAACAAACTGTAAACACGCAGTATCATAGAGACACTTCCGTAAAAACACAGTGAAACCTGTCTACTTCAGCAAATCATGGACACAATGAAAACCAAATGTATACTCTGGGTGTTCTCTCTTGATTCCCTAGTCGGGTTATTTGGTGACTTATCAGTGGATGTATGAGTTCTGATATGATGAAAAGAAATTCAAACTTGAATAGAAAGCAAACATTTTTAAATTAGAAAATAACAATAGGCTCGAACGATGTTTAACTGTAGCATTTGTTATACAAGAGAAACTAATTCATAGACCGAAAAGAATCTGAGAGGATTAATTCATGAATAAAAATTGAATAACTTTGCATCTCAATACTTTTTAGAATAATAAATGTAGTCTAACTGACACATGTTTATTTTTTTGGCTTAGGCAGAAGCCTCAAACCTCAACTAACGGTTCAGGCAGATTAGCAATCTAGTAAAAAAGATAACAGTTAACGTTGTGAGAGCACTGACACCATCTGCTTAAGCAATTTGCAGCATGTTGGCCGCTGCTGCTGTTATAGATATAAAATGCTAATATCTAACACAGGATGACAGAAAACTGAAAAATAAGAATAAGACTGTTGTTCTCAATAATTTCTTTCAGCAAAATTATGATGAAATGAAATGAAACTACCACGGTATCCTACGACGTAATCAAAACCCAGTATTTCACTTTTTGCACGCGTAAAAAATTATTACTGTGCGTTATGACCCTTTAGATAATAGTATTTAGTTCCAAATTTATTAATCTCACCTAGGTAGAGTAGATATAACGAAGTTGTAATAAATTCTGAGAACATTATGAGCTATAAAATATTACGCACAATAAACAAAATTACTTTTTTTTTAATTTAATTTCATTCTTGGAAAGAGAAAGACTGGTTTGATTGCTACATCGTAACAACGACGATTTTATTGATTACTCCGAGAAATATATAAGAGTCGAAGTAAATCTTCTCCGAGACAGGAATTTAAATTAAACACAGAGAGCTGGCAGACTAGCGAGAATATGCTCATATTTTCTTTATCAGAAAGGTTTTAGAGATCTTATTTCTTAAGATAAACGTTTAAATATTATATGCCTATAAGGCGTTCACTGGATCGAAAAACATAGAAAAATTTGGTAGTATAAATTCACATCATCGGTTAGCACATTTCGTATTTCATGAACATAAATTTGAATTTCTTATTATGTTCATGTCGGAATCGTGATCAGGAGTTCTTTGAGATGAAGGATACGTAGATTACTGTATTTCGAGGATGAGTTCGTAGCAATAATATAATTATTGGATTTGAAATCCATGGGGTAGGCTGGTCCCCAACGAACGTGAATTGCACTTTCAATAACCATATGCTCAACATTTTTAAATATAACGCAATGAGAATGTAGTATGTAGTAAGCATTCATTCGCTTTGTGAATAATCTTCAATCAGTTAACTTCGTCCATAGAAGAGGAGCTGAAGAATTATTTCAATTTCATCTCTTGGTTTATCGTGATTCAGAAAGAAAATCCTGTAAGCCTAATTGATAAAATGACATATAGACAAAGAGATTGAAGTTTTCGTAAAAAATAGCCAACAAGCAGCATAGAACAATAGTCCTGGAATTACCCGCAAAACAAAAGGAGATAATTATCCATAATAAACCTCATTTTTGAAAAACGATAAAAAAGGACTCAAATAACGCAACATAAAAACTAAAAGGAGAAATCCAGCGTATTAAAAGTGAATCTATTGCTAGCTACTTGAATGAACTAATTATCACAGGACGGATTATATACTTTGGAAAACGACTACTATTTCAAAGTAAAGCAAGACTTTTGATTTAAAAGAAATCAAGGCACAGGATAGCGTACTTGGTGCAGAGCTCTATCCGTCATGACACGGAATTTATGGCCGTTGAAGATAACCATGGAGAAGCTGCAGGAAAAGTTACAAACCTCTATTGACCAAATCGGATACTGAACTAAGAAATGGCGTATCAAGATGAATGAAAGATGATACTTTCCTAACATATTGAACAATATTATCTATATCTATATCAAAAAGAAACGTAAGGACTTGATATCAAATATAAAAAGATTTATTGGCTATTAGGACGATGTTCCAAGTTATCCTCGTACAACAAACTGCTTCTATACAAGCAAATATTGAGATCTATTTGGAGGTATGGCATAACTCTAGGGTTGTACCATTGTACAGTATCATTGAAATTATTGCACAATTTCAAAATAAGAACATCATCGACGCATCCTAGTATTGCCGAAACAGTGATATCCATCAGGATATCCAGATGGAGACTGTTGAACAAATCATAACCAAATTTTCGAGTAATTCGAGGAACCATGAACATCGGCTACTTCATCATATGAACGTCGAGACAATCCATATCCTCAACAACACAAACATGATCAGAATACTTCTGATAACTACTATCTATATTTGCGATATCAAATCTTTGAAAAACAAAACTGATGTTAATGCTTTTGTGTTGATGTGATACATACTTGACAATGATTCCAATAAAAGAAAGTAATATGAAAAAAATTAGTAAATGAAGAAAGAGGAGAAAAAACATGGAAATACTGTTGGAAAAACTAATAAAACATGAAACAGGACATAGATAGAAAAATGTCCACTTAACAAAACGAACACAGTACAAAAGCGGTAACTGAAAATTCTGTACTGGTTTGGGTATGATTAACATTCATAGCTGTTCATCCAAATTCAAGGTATATAATATGAGGCATGATAAAAATAATCCAACTAATTCACAACATATCTAAGTAATTTCATTTTAATATGACAGCCTGTTCTTTAATATATCCATCATAATTTCCACCATGTACTTCTAATATCGTCGTAATTGACTTCTGAATTATAACTTCCATCTCTCTTGACAAATACTTCAACATAATTCATGCGGCTCTTAGTCCTGATGTTATTTCAAAGTGAGGAACATGTGGTAGTCACTGGGTGCTGGATTGGAATAGTAAAAACTGAAATATGATGAAGTTGATGTCAACCAAATGCTCTATTCACATCTCGGGTTCGATATATCGCAAGTAAACGGGCATAATCGTGAAACGAAATGACTTCTTCATTCAATATATCAAGCAGGAGTTTCTCATAAATATACATGAGTTTTGCTTAAACTCTAGAAAACGATGCCGTATGGCACATCCGATAGAATATTGTTTTGATTCTAGTCTAGCAGAAGCAAGAGAAGTTCCATCCCCTATCATAATTTCCCAGTTTAATTGTACCGCCACAGTTTGGTATACAACATGTAGAAACTGTTTGGATAATGTCAAGAAAATGTACATATTTCCTCTTATATCTCTCAGTAAATTTTTTCTATCGCCAATAATGACCGTTGGGCCACTGCACTCTTCATTGCGCACACTGCACATATTTTTACCTTTTAGCACAAATTTATTTATAACAGAGGGTACTTCGAAGTCCGCAGGAATCTTGACTGGCGCGCATTACTTAAGTCTGTACGTAGCCGAAACCTGTAGGTACATATAGGGAATCCGATAACGCAGAATTCCGAAACGTTACATAAAAGTTGCGCATTTGAGACAAGAATACTCTTGACAACCTCTAACCAAAGATCAATTGAATTTATTAATATAAGTAAAAACAGTCTACAACTATTAATAAAAGTGTGGTCGGGGCATTGCAGCTTCAATGGTTATCTGGAGAGAGTAAAAAATAATTGAAGCTATTCAAACTTGTGTGAACTGTGAATGGATTAGTTACTGGAAATTCATATTCCCGTGAAATATTTTAAGTAATACTTTAGTTCCATTTATGTGGTATCTCAAGTTTCCAAATATCTTGAGAATTTTAAATTAGCTCCGGATTCTTGTGGACCTTCTGCTCAAATAAAAATGAATAAGATAAAAAGTCACTTCCTACTTTAATGACATTTTTTGGTATTATGCTATTAAGTATTAGCATAAAGAGTTGGTAGACTATATTCAACTCAACTAAATTTAAACGAGATGTCGCCGGCTCGACTTTGTGTGCCCCAATTTCGTAGTTAGTTACTACCTTATTCACAAACCTAAACTTTTGACTATATACATTGCTTAATTGGGAAACATTAGAGGAAATATCAAAAGTTTTTAACAAACCCTCACGCTATTTCTTTGAACTAGATAGAAGGGAAATAATTGAAATGCGGTCTTTTTAAGACCTCTACATCTCATTTCTCGAAATTATGATATTTGGAAGTCTGTATTAACAATGCGGCAGTGATTACGGATGAATTGTTTTCTGGCAGTTAAAACTTGAGAATTTCGTGGGTATATTATGCGATTGGTTGGTTATTTATCGCGAGAAACAATTTTCATTGAATTAAAACCAATATCTACACAAAAATTGTTATCTACTTACAATCACCAGTATCTGTACAATTGTATTTTCGGTTTCCTTTTTTCTGCCGATTTAGGCATTGACATGGGAATTAGTGTGGGCTTATACTTAGTTTTAGATTCTTTGCTCACTCTAACAAACTTATTTTTCCAAAATAATCCAGTTATTTTACATATTTACATACAATTCACCTGTTTTTATTGTTTTATTGACGAATCTTTGTCAAACCATCCTCTTTATATGTAGCTGTCTCTTCTCCATTTTATTGGTTGTTGCTTTCTATATTTCACTTATACGTTTTCTTCGATTGATTCCAATTTCTTTCTTTTAACATTAGTCTCCAAATGTTCCATTCCAATTACTTCTGTTTCATTATACTTTCTCACAATAACCCCATTCTCTGTTGGATATGTTATCAAATTATCTATTATTTTGTTTATACATAGATTTTGTTGTAGCCATAGATCATTTTTATCATAGAAAAGCATAATTTTGTTAATTAATTCACCATGTTTTTCCACATTTACCCCGTCAGATTTTCGATAACAAATGAAACTTCTGAATCCTAAGAGTGCTCCTTGGTATGATTTGGAGCCAGTGAAACTACTACAGAGTCTGGAATAGTATATACAGTCTCCGATAATATCCAATACAATGAAATTACACAGTTCATTATGATTCAGAAACCTGGCGAACCCGCAACAGAAGCTCCTCTGTATCACCTTATAAGCGTACTCTCAATTATGACAAGAGTACTAGAAAGTCAAAATTGAGGATGCAAATTCAAATCACAACACTGGGAGAACCTCAAGGCAACGTTCTAAGCCCATTTCTGTATCTGATATTCACAACAGATAATGCAACCACAGTTGATACCTTCATAGCATTCTCTACAGATAATTATCTACGGCAATTATGACAACAGATAAATACCCAACTGTAGTTGCGGTAAAAGTACAAAATCATTTAAATTCGTGCAAAACTGGCTCCACTAGCGGAAAATTGATGTCAATAAATCAGTAGAAGCAATATTCACAGCAAGAATATTCCTACTCCGATGAAACCAGTGGTCAATTATTTAGAGCTGCTAGAGAACTTACATGGAATACATATATCTAAAACCAGAAAAAAAATCTAGGTATAGAACTAAAAAATATCCAACGGTTACTTAATAAAACGTCGCAACTAGGACTCAAAAGCAAATTGCTCATCCACAAAATTATATCCATACCAATTTGGTCGTATGAAATAGAATAACGTAGCTGTAGTAAACCTTCAAATACGAAGACGTTCCAAATATTCCAATTCAAAATACTCCATATGTTGAAAGTCTCTTCGTACGTTTCGAACCAAAGGACGCACAACGATCAGAATATCCTACTAATCAAATATGTGATAAAGAACTATTCCATAAGATACAAAAATCGATCCACTAGCAAAGAGAAGACTGAAGAGAAAATATGACCAAAAGATCTCCCACAATCGAAACTGACTCATTTTAGTGACTCATAGGCTATTCACTCATTACTCTTATAGATTGTAAAAGTGCTGTGTATTAAATAAAAAATAGCTAATTTTATAACAATTGAGGAAAGTGCCAATGTTTCTCCAGAGTATGAAGATTACAGTTTACAGTAATAACTTAAGGGACGAAAAAGCGATTTACTCCATTGCATACATATGATTTTTCCGCCTTTCTCAAATAACAAGTAATTCCAAGGAGTTTATTTATGGAACCAACAAACAAAATTTAATAAAGATCTCAAACTAAGTAGTAGATATAGTATAACTCACAGGCACGTTATTTCATTCTTACATCCCTCATATTTTCAATTTGTGGTATAGTAATCATTGCAACTAATGCTAAACGTGCAATGAAGGCGATGCAGTTTTCTTGATATTTTTATCAACAACATTATTCAGCTGGTGTCTCCCAGGAGTACTCGTACTTGCCTGTTTACAATCAATTTAATTAACTTCAATGATTCCCATTATTTAGTTTGGTTTCTTGTTTCACATATCCTTCAGCGATATTTCAAAGCTCCTTTTAGCTTTCAATCAAGAATGTCTGCTTCGGAATTTGCGAGTAACCTTGCCGAGGCTCTTATGAAAGTATGCCCAGTATAATTCTTGGTATTAGGCAGTTTTGAAAATTTTCAGCAATAGTATTTTTCATTTGATCATTTCTTTGATATATTTTCTGAATCTTAATCTCTTAATTGGAATTTCTGGAACCGTTGGTGATATTCATACTGAATACACTGCTTACACCATCACTACACCAACACTCACAATTACACTGTCTGACGCGCGTTTCGATAACCAAGTTATCGTCTTCAGAGATAAACGTAAACCAAAGCCTAATGAATTGACTTACCCGTTTTATACTAGATAAAATTATTCCAGCTCCTTGGCCTTGGCAGGAATAGTGTCCCTATTTAAGCTACTCCTACATCTAGCAATTTCAATGCTTTCAAATGCATCCAACAATTTATTATTGGATACATTTTTTAACAATTTCACATTATTAATATTTATGTCATGATTATGACCGGCAGTGTGATCGGCAATACCAATTTTCCCGTCCGTCCATATTTTAAATGAGCTTTGTGCTTTTTAAACCGAACAATAACGGATATTGTTATCTAATCGCGCGTCAGTCAGTGTAATTGTGAGTGAGTGAATGTCAATATAAATTTCATAACATTACTTCTCCTCCCTAGGGTAGAAAATTAGTTTTCCTCTGTATGGAGAAAAATACGACAGTGAGGCCAGGAAATTTATACTTTGGAAAGATTTAGGCACTTTTGTGATAATTGTGCCCAGATATTCAAATGCTGATACACGTTTGAAATTGTTAAGTTTACTTTACTTTAAAGATTAGTATTTCTTTCGTCTACTCTTCTATGTATATTTCTATTTCTTTCTTCAAACTTCTCCATTACAGTTGAGAATCAAAATAAGACAAACTTTGAAACATATCGGAAAAATTAGGCTTTAAATAAATTTCACAATGCATGCGTGATCCATATATATGGCAGCATCAATTCTGTGTCTAAAATTTTGCAGTTCATTTCCAATAAATGTATCAATCAGTTGAAATATCAATAGCTATAACTAATAGATTGAATATAAACATGATTACTGCGGTTTAAAAGCAACAAATAATGCACATATTCTTAATGCGAACTTTTCTGTCTCCCCATTTCCAAAGTTGTGCTTTAAAACGGAGATTAACCATTGAATACATTAGAAGCGAGGCGAAAAGCATCTTTCGTTAAGAGGTCAGTTTAGTAAGTGCTTTTCTGTCTTCGACTAGTGGAGTTTATCTTTTAATTTTATGCTTAAAACCTTTTTCAGTTTGTGTTATTCCAGCAACTTTATTGTTGTGACTTTTTATTTTCTTGAAGTAGAACGTTATCCTGAGAACAACGCCAACTTTAAATATAATCTATTTCTTCTATTTTTTGTTCCATTGAAATTTTACAATGAGATAATATTAACATCATGTTCACAATATGAAAGGAATGTTTTTACAGATTTCATGATATTTTATTCAGCTGTCAGATCACTAGTTAGAATAATTATGATTGGGTAATCAGCTCCAATTAATAAAATTTTGATATTTTTTGATGATCAAATAAGAAACAATTTTTCAGAAAATATCAGCGCAATAGTAAAATTATGATCAATGCATTTACATCAGTCATGTCAAAGATACGGCAACTGGGCCGTATCAATAAGGCCCACGATGGCAATATGTCACAGAAATAAGAATTATGCTAGAGCTTTCAGACTTCATTCGATTCTTCTAGTCGAACTCTCAAGTCTACGGATGTTTATAAATAATTTTAAGGGCAACGCGTGCCTGGACAAACGAGAGAGAAAGACAGTTCCCCATATCTTAGCAGCGATATCCATGTGTCGAGTTCCATAATTGTTACGATTTTGGGATAATGTCACAAAAACGTAAAGTTGATAGTCAGTGCAAAGTTTTCCAGACTAAATGGGAAATTGCATATTTTTTTTCATAGAATAGAAAGTTAAACGACTGTGTTTGATTTGTAATCGAAAACTTGTTATCAAATACTAATACAGAGAATGAATATCCCCTGAAATCAACTTTTATAATTGCAATCGCGAAAAGATCAAAACCTTTCACTGATGGTGACATCCAAAAAGCATTTGACAGTATCCGAAGATACCAAATATGGAATAGTCTACAGCATTGAGCAGTTGCAGTCAAATTGAGAAAAATATCAGGAGTTTATTTGAAACAACATAGAAACAGACTAGAAAAGGATTGAGAGAGGGCGGAGTACTGAGTCGAGCGCAGGAATCGAACTGGGTACTTCAAGCTGACTCGAAAGCAAAATTCATGCAGCTGAAATAAAGTACTTACGCAGAATCAGAGGTGTCAAAAGAAGAGATAGAATAAGAAACGAAACAATAAGAGAACTCTTTAACGTAGAACTTATTGAAACCATTGAAAAACAATAGCTTAGATGGTTTGGACACCTTTGTAGAGTGGACAGTATTTTGATCTGTAACTGGTTTAATATCTCAATTCAATGCTCGAATACAAAAAAATATATGGTGATATGATTTCCATTACTATTGAAATAATCTGAAAAAAGTTTGAATCAATCTAGTCAGGTTACCATGTGAAAATCAATAACTAGGTTGATGAAATAAAATGTGAACACCACTGAATTATATCAAAAGTTAAAAGCTTTCTTATTTTCTAATTATATCGCGTATACCTATGTTTCTCAAATTGTTACTTGCATAAAATTTGGAAAACATTTACAAATATAATTATAAATCTAAAGAAGTTTTCTAATATTTCATATTCGCATTTTCAGTATCAAATTCCATTTACTGGCAATTCTGGCATCGAGATCATCAAATGAAAAGACAAGAAAAAATTGAATCCAATTTTCTCCTAGAATTTATCAAAACCCATGCTTCAAATTTTTCCTGCGTTCCGCAAACCCATTCTTTTGTATGCACATTAGATGAGAAAGGGATGGTTAAAAATAGCATCGTTCATTTCAAGCGTGATTGACATGCGAAATTACTCTTATTTCATTCTCGTTACATGAAAATTCCATCACTTAATTCAATATACAGGGCGAACTTTTTCTGTCAAACAATCGTATCCATATTACTTTAGAAGTTACTGGAATTTTTGATTCTCAAAGATCAAAGCTGAGGAGCCCTAACTCCCCTCAGTGTGGCGAGTGGATGGATTTTTGAAGGCACTTGGGAACATATTTGAACATTCCGCCAATGTGGAAAATGAATATATTCCTAATTGAATCAGTAACAGAAAAAACTCGCTATTTTCAATTATTATAAGTACGAATTAAACCTAAACGCTTATCACAGTCGTTTGAGAACGGATTCCATTATAATAAAAATAATCGATATAAACAAAATATACAATTGTTAATTATTTCATAATAAATTGATTATAATTCAAAGAATTACTTATAACAGTAAGACTGAAGAGTTGATATTTTCCTAAAAAATATTTTTGTCCAAATACTTCAGAATATTTTCCACATTTTAAGAAATCAGTGGTTTTCAGTTATGAAGTTATTTCAGATAATGACGTGTTAATGAAAAGTTGTAATTGATATCCAATCGTGCTTAGATGTTCATTTTAAAACAGGAAAAGGGCCATAGAATATTCATGATGATTTCAAGACAATTTACAAGTGTCTCAAGAGTAAATGAGCCCGTTATGGAACAAGAAATGTGGGAAGGTTTTTCGTCCTCAATAACGGATGAAAATGGAAAATTAGGGAGGTTCTTCGTTCGCAAAAACATATGAAAATTTACAGGAAGTTTAAATGTCAAGCACAAGCTAACCATGCAGCAAGGATCGCTAGAATCAAAAGGTGTTAATAGCGAATGATTTTGGTTGATATGTTTTGGTTAATCTTACGAGAATATTTGAAATTGTATATTAAGTGTGAATTGAGTTGAGGTTGAAGTTTTTCAAAATTTCCTATTGTCATGTCAAGTAAATAGGCCATTACAATATAGAGAAGCAACGAACCGAAGAAAAACACAATAAAACTGGTAAGAGGGAGAACTATGAACAATGCTAACGGACATTTATGTAGAAATTTAAACGAGTAATTTTATGAAGAAGACGTGAAGCCCACTTGAAGGTGATAAAAATGAGAAAGGCTTAGAAATACCCAATGAAACAATTTGAAATTATAGTGGAGCAGTGGGCCTTGAAAATGATTTATTAGAGAGAATTATGTTTGCCTAATTCCTAAGCACACTTAGGAAGGCGGAGCAAGACCTTCACCTACCTACTTCACACTCAGAATTAGTTAAGGGCTCAATATTTTACAATGCAAAAAAATGTTCAATCACAGCAATGAACAGCTCGCATTCTAATTGGCCTTTGCTGGCAAAATTTAAGTAAAATTGTTCTTCTGACTCGTCTCTTTTTTCTAGCTCTCCATGTATGGCCTTTTTGATTTCATATCTCAGGCTAAATATCCATAACAAATCACGTGTTGGATGAATTGTCCATGGAAATATGAGCTATAGGTGAATGTTATTGTGATAGGTGGAGATAAGAGGGACTAAGTGATACAAGACATGGTCAGATATCACTGCAAGGTTTAACTCGTTTGTGTACTTAGTCTCTTAAACAACGATAAGGCTGATTCGCTTCACCAGCCTAGGATCAGCACAACCACGGGGTACAAAACTCATTATAGGTGTAGTTAAAAGTGAACTAATACTTCGTTGAGAAAACTGTTCTCAAGACAGTATCTACGGAGATAAATGGAATTACTTGGCATATGACAAGAGGCACACGTCGATGGGCCTGATGCTTGTCTTACAAATATTCTGCTCCGTTCACTCAGATACGAGTGGTAACTGATCTTTCAACCGGACATTTCGCTGGTACTTTGAGGAGGAAAAAATATAGGCTCCATCATCAGTAATATCTGAGAACTCACATGTGCAAGGTTCAAACACTTGGGCAAAACTTACAAGTTTTCCAGTAACCTTAAAAGGCTTCAGCAAAGATGCTTGGTCAACTTTTTCATATACATCGAATTTGGTAGTTCGTACTGTAACACAACAGGTTTATGAAGTGACCCATTTGCGCAACTGTATAAAACACAGTTAGAACTAGAGAACTGATCGTTTGTTGTCTTGATCTCAACGATTATATTCTCAGAAAAAATTTCCTATAAATATAGCAATGTTGAACTTTCTGTATCATTTTGCATACTTTCACTATGACAAGGAGTGAAATGAGCAGAGTGCATGGTACTAGTGCAAAGTACTAGATCAAAACATTTGAATGAAATTTACAGTTACCCTTCATTAATAGTTTGAAATGAGAAAATACTGAACTTTTATGGATTTCTGTCTTGATTTGGGCAGTTTTTTGATTTAGTTAAATATATAATGAATTCTTGAATAGCAATCCTTGTTATTTATATTATCGTCTATCGCTAACCACAGAAAAATTTCATATTTTCATTTATTTCACATTTTTACTGTAGACTATTTGAATACTAAATATTAAATTCAAATGCATCTCGACCGAGATTCTTATTTATTCTAGTTTCATAATCTCAAAAACTATCTCCGAGAGACTAATAGAGGAAGCCTAATCCGAGAAAGTAGATTATAAATTTAATATTCTAATCTTGACTCTTTCAAAAAATATTCTTTTACTTAAAGAAGAATATGGGTTAACGAGAAACTGAACTTTTATTTTCCAATTTCAGATGTGGAAACTAATTTGTTACAGATTTTCGATCATTTTATTCTCCCTTATAAAACTGAAAAATGTATCTTAACGGTTTCAATTCTCCATGAATTCTTGCTCCCAGCTAGTAATATCTACCACACCCGAGAAATATTTTGTTTGTTCCTAAAGCTTTTCTCGCGAACCCTTTAGAAATTTAATACCAACTCGGAATTCCATCCACGGGAATTTAAACGATTTGTGGACTTTACTTTTACATTTTTTATATATTTCTGTTTTCGGGAACTTTTTTGTATTATATTTCTATAGAATTTTCTTCGTATTTCAAAAGTATGAAGTTATAAGTTATAATGTGGAAAGTTTGTTGTTATTTCCAAGTATATTCCTTTTTGTTGTTGACGCTCCACTCTTCAGAAAATTCTACAATAGTTTCTCTCTATTTCTCTATCTAAGTCTTATATTTCTATCTACCATGAAGTGACCTAGTGTCAAAAATCAAGCAGTTCTACTTGGAATTGAAGAAATCAAGTTTTTTTAACAGGCTGGCAGTGGCAGTTTAGCAATATTTAATGATTATTCTATATCCATTTAACTATTATACAATTCAGTAATTTCAAATCCTCTCAATTTTTGATAATAAACTGTCAGATTGACTTTTTACTTTTTTGATAAAATAACAATGATAATGATGCTATAAAAGATGGTCAAAGATGTCCACAATTTCATCGATAAAAATCAAGCTATAAATACTGCTGCTGTAAAAAGAAAAAATTCTGTTTCTATGAGATGGGAATACAGGGTGTTTATAAATTCAATAATTAGTTTTCATTCATTTTCTAAGCTTAAAATAAAACTAGAAAATTCTGTAATTTTCGTGCACTACTAGAAAAATAATTACGGATGTATTTTCAACATGGCTGGGGTGAAATTTGCAACTTTATTCCATAGCAAACCATTTTTCAAGATGAAGTTTTATGAATTAAAACTACATTGGATGTGTATATTATTTATATCCTTGTTTTTTTAAGAAACATTTTTTTCTTCTCAAAACCAAAAGATGCTGAGAAAAAATAAACACCATAATCCATGATTTTTTCTATTAATTGGGTGGAATATATTAAATATGTAAAATCTATCACGATTCATAATGCGTACTAGAAATAACCACCTCTAGCTAATATAAATGAACGTATGCTATGTGTCATAGACTGCCGTACACGTTCAAAGATTTTAGGTGTATTTTACTGTCACTATTTGAATACGATTCTGCAAATCGTTGATATTAACTATCGTTGTAGTGTAGACTGATGATTTAAGATGATCCCATACACAGAAATGACAAGGATTTTACTATGGAGACCGAGGAGGCCTACTTTGGAGCCCTTCTCGACTAGTCCGACTGCAGTGTACTGGAGCACAATCGTGCATGAACTACATGTTTTGTCTGATGTTCTAGATTTTCTAGAAAATTGACATAAGAAATTCTATTTAATGGCTGTCGCAGAAAATGTGGCCCAATTAAGTAATCTCCTACAATACAAATTCAACCAAACATTTTGAAAATGGTGATCTGTAATTTCATGGGGGCTCTTATCTCCCTATATATGAAAACTGTGAGTGAATGAGACATAGATACTCTTGGAAAATGTGTCTCGTCTGTGAGCAATACATTATTCAAAATTTGAGGAATATGTCGCATTTTGCGTTTGAACCATTCATAGAATCTAAGTCGCTAAGGAAAATCTCTAAGTATGAGATCTTGAACCCGTTAGATGTGATGAGGATATAACTGTTGCTCTTTTGAATACTTGCCACACAGATGTATAGCTAATATTTAGGGTGTTGGAATTTTTCTAGTGCTTATTACAGGGTGTATATCGATTTCATCTGAAAGTGTTTGTTCTATCATTACAATTCCAACTAAAAAGAAACAATCAGTGTTGTTGATTTCCTTTTCAACATTCCAGTTTCGGATAACTGGTTGTGCATACGTGCAAACACTGAATGATGATGCGTAATTTGTTGTGGATATTTTTCATCATAAAGACGTCTAGCTAGCTAATCGAGAATTACCATTTGCCATACCATACACAAAGTCACAAGTAAACTTCGATTGGTAGCTATCAACAAAATTTTTTTGACATCAGCCTACAAAACCAAACATTAAGTAAACACATTAAAAGAATTGTCAAAGGGACAATTGTCCTACTTCTATTCTAAAGTATTTAGAAAGTGATTTTTCATTTTTTCTCTGCAGCTATTGGTTTTGGGAAGAACATTTATAATTTGAAATATTTTCAACAAAACAAGGATTTCAACTCATAATTTAATTTCAGAAAACTTCGTCAGATTATATTTTAATATGAAATAAAGTGAGTATTGCTAATTTCAGTCCTGAATAATGTTACAGGTATATCGAAAAAATACCTGTAATCAGTCTTTTATTAGTGCACGAAAATTACAGAATTTCAAGCTTCTAACGCTACTGACTTCTTAGAAAATAAATAAAAATTGTATTTCTATCTCATGGAAACAATTTTTTTTCTCGATTCAGCTGCAGTATTTATTTCTTGATTCTTATCCATTGAATTCGATACTTCTCGTATGAAACTGTGAACATTCGACCTGCTTTTATATCATCATTAGTATTGTTATTTCATAAAAAAACGTCAAGCTAAGAGTTTATTATTGTTAAATTGAGAAAATTTGAAATTATTGAATTCTAAAATAGTCAAATTGGTATAAAATGATCAGTAAATCTTACTGACAGTCGCTGCCATCCTATTAAAAAAACTTCTTTCATTTCATTTTCAATTTCTTCAAGTAGAATTCCGCAATTTTTGATTTCTAGAAATACAGTGGACACTATATTATGAGCATGCCATTCAAGCGAATAGATTAAAAATCAATTATTTCAAAATCTCTCGATTTTTCTATACAGGGTGTTTCAAAAAAGATGAATCCGTCTAGGGATAGACAGAAAAGTGCATTATATATGGGATTTCTTCAGAAAAAAGTTTTTGTAACGCGATCCATTAAACAAAAAAAAAGTAGACACATTTTTTATGATTTTACCGCTAAACAACTGAATGAATTTGTAACTGACTCTATTTCTATTTTCTATTTCAATATTAGATTTATTTCTAAGCAAAATTTCAAGTGAGCTTGAAAACATTTGGGATAACATCAATGTTTTTCTACCCTCAATCAATATATTGCAATCCATATTTTACTGAACCCTTTATTTTTGAAAGAGAAACGTTCAAAGGACTCCAAAACGGTAATAGTCACACGCTACTGTGAATTTTGAAAACTTATATCTCGGTTAATTCTAAAGTTTAAGAAGAAAGTGGAATCAAAAACGAAATTTTCGAAAATTTAAAAAATGTTTTCCAATGTAACCATAATTATTTCAGAATCAAGCTCTCTAAACCATTCAAACTTCTTGATTCTATTATTTGAATTCAATAAGAATAATTTGCAAAATACCAGCATTTTATTTGAATTAGGGTGGCAAGCTTAAGGGTAGTAATGATGTTTTTCCAATGAGATGAAGGAATTCTATCTTATTTTCATCACAAGTCCCCTATTTTATGTATTACAAAGTCTTGTGAAGTGTCATTTCCACTACAAAATTCAATTTTCCAAAATCTTCAGTTGTTGTATCTGTATGTTGTTGATATACTTGATATATTACGTTCACAATCTCTCATTCATTTGAGAAATTTATGGGAACAATTAACATTCTCCCTCCTTCTTTTAGCTCAAAATAATTGTATAAGCACCACCAGTTTCCTTGTAATAAAAGTCTTTTTGGTAAACAGTTTAGTCTCGTAACTCTCAAACTCTCTTTGAAAATGCTAATTAATTTATATATTTCTCCGTACAGACATTTTTATGAATAAAAAATCTGCTTCTCACATAATTTCAAGAGACTGTGAAATTCGGTCAATTAATTAGATTATATTAGAAGAATTTTCATATTTTCAACAATTTTGAACTCTTTTTAAATTATAGTAATTATTTTATTTGGAACTCCACTTCTTTTTGAGATATAAAAAAATTCTTAATCATCCATTTTAAACTCATAGAACAATTACGTTGGAAGACGTTGGAAAACGTAATTCTCGAAAATGAATCTCAAATCCGTGTATAATTCATACAAATTAATAATCTTTGTAAAAATAAGAATTTTCTCCAGATCAACGTTTATTATTATTTTGACAATCTTATGTTCACAACACAGTTGTTAGAAAATAAGAAATATCTAAATAGGGCCGGTTATATCTGATAACTAATGTTTTTCTAGTTTTGTAACATCATATATGAATAGATGCAAGCTTCTCAATTAGAAACAATTTTATTCAGTCAAATAACTGCTTAATAATAATATTACTTTGTTTTCTTAGCTTCCGAGGAATAGGAAAACTAGTTTTCAAAAGTTATGTTGATAATGTTCGTTATTCATATCTTTGAATATGTTATTACAACGGAATGCTGGAATTTGTCTTGCTCTCCGAGTTGAGTTTTAATGCTTGGTAATCAGATCAAATTTACATGAGATTACAGGCATTATTTCTGAATTAAGACTGTTCAAAGACGATGAGTGAGAACTTTTTGGGAATTTCAAGTTTAAAAGCCGATAAAGAAAGTTCAATATTGATAATTATATTATGTCATCCAAATTGATACTTAGGTCTCTATATTTAGCTTTTATTTATCTTTGATTCTGCAAATTTACATAAATACGAGTATACTAGTGGATCAGTCATATAACTAGATTATACTAAGGGATACTATAATCATCAAGGCAAAATTATACGTGCTTTAATGTCAAGTTTGTCCTGATGTCTGAAAATAAACAAAAAATAAAAGATTCTGTTTTTAATTGAGATATATCACTGTCAGAAAGTTACTATTTTTCCAAATGGTGAAAGAAATGAATTTACTGATTTCAAATGTGAATTTATATCTCCGTTATTTTTTAACGTGAAAATGTGGTTCTTCTTCAAAAAACTAGCCCGATTTAAATGTAAAATGTACTTATTTCTCAAAACTACTATTCACAAGGATTGTATACTCCTCCGCGGTCGTAAACAGTACCGCAGACATGTCGACCTTATCTTTAGCACCGCTAGTAATACTGATATAAATGAGACGGTACCCAGTCGAGAGAGAACCGTCAGTATTGCAGGTTTCCTGCGGTTTTCCTGGTAACCTGGTGAACCGATTTACCAGTGAAATGGCCGAGGATAGGGAATAATACAACCGCAGATGCATGCGCCCCCAATTACCCGCTTTCCTATTGAATAATAAACATAGACCAACAAAATATATCCCCAAACCTTGGAAGAACCGTTTTTTATGCTGGAGCTTTCTGAACTTACCTAACTCCGTTTGGTCGTATGTTTATTTTCTTTTTTTAGCCTGTAGCAGTGCAATCACAAACCAATAACCACAATCTCAGCCGTGCACAGAGGAGCAACTCCTATAGCAGTGCCAATTCTAATGAACCTTCTGTATAAAAACTTTCCTCATTCCACCCAAAATGTAGTACGCAAAAAGCCAAACAAAGAATATCGTTGTGAGTTAAAATATTTTTACAAGAGGTAGTCCTCGAAGAGCCAGCAGCTGCCACCTCGCAGTGAAGACAAAATCCAGAGCAGTGTAAGTGTCCGAAGTTAAGTACGTTAAAGGGTTTCAGTGGGAGAAACCCAGGTTAGCCGAAATTGTGAGAGGCAGGTAAGTAATAGTACCTGCAACAACTGCCAAAAAGCCTCAGGTTATAATAATAAGGAAACTGTCACATGGGGACCTGCTATTTTCAAATTTTTTTTGTTTCGCTTTCTCATACGTTTTCGTGCCTGAAAGACTTCATAAGGAATATCAACAGCAAATAACCGGTTTATCAATACAGGAAAGGTAAGTAAAATCTGTTCATCTGGCTTCGGCGTATTTTCATCATCACACAGACCCCTGGAGTATTATATTTTCTTCACTAACGCTCACCGGAGAAAGTGGATAAAAAACTGGTACCCGAGGCAACCTGATACCTGAACATTGGTGTCAAAAAGACTCGTAGTGATGAAAGAGTATTATATCACTGAAAATCTAGATTCAGATAACGGTAAATATCATAGAACTGTGTTGAAAAGTTGGTTAACAATAAAGTAGATAGTTATATCAAAAGAAATATGAATCAGCCTTGGCTTCTTCCAGATATTTCCATGGATAGTATGAAAATATAAAATATATGATTAATAATTCATTCATGTACGTATTATTCATTCATGTACTTATTGAATCTAGATATTCATTGTACATTTCATTAATAAGAAAGCTTGAGACGATAACGTATGCCCAAGTCTACAACAAATGATGAGGAGTCTAAGCTGCCACAATCGAGTGACTAGAAACTTCCGAAATGTACTTAGACTACCCTATGCTGAAGATATATCAAATATCCAAGCAGTTACAGTAATAAAGAAAATTAAGAGGAAAGAATTTTCATAATTGAACATAGGCATCTTCACATATAAACGGTGTATAATGTAGAATGATTACACAAAGGATTAGCAGTAAGCGAAGTAATAATGATAACCAAAAAACACTATTTATGATAACCCCCAAATCACAATGAGAAATCACAAACTGTAAAAGTTTTCTCTCCAATATGTACTATTTTTTTCAGGACTCAACTGAATCAACCTCTTCTATTACCAATCGATAAATGCAAGTTTTTGTCGAAGCAAAACAAATAATTTTGATTGGATTGATTAATCAACGCATATGAATTGCTCCAGCTAGACAAACACGTGGCCAATGTAACAATGCTAAGGGAGTATGTACTACGATTGTACAAGAATTCTGAGGATTTCATACTTTTGAGTTTTAGTTTTAGTACCTTTTATATTCCATACTATGTAGGACATTAGCTTTGGTATTATTTTCCCTAACGACTCTAAAAACTTCTCTCTGATTCTCAAATTATAATATTAAAAAACGTGAAAATTGTATAATACATTCCAAAGAAATACTTAAAAAGACATTTTCACAAAAAACGCATGTTTTGCAGGTAGGTATGGTTTTAAAAGTAACGTAATCTGTAGAATTATCATTCATTTAGAAATGAATTCAAAAAACGTTTACCTCAGTCACTGGAAAAGCGAAATGTTTTTTCCTGTCCAATAGATAGTGTCGGCTTTGTTGAAGTGAGAGATGTATGTTTGGATGAGATGAGGGATTCGAGATTCTGCTAGAAAAGATCAAAGATAATTCTTGATGGATTTTTAGAAAGGGACGCAAATCTTTATCCATCGACCAAATGAGTAGAATTATTTCTCAATCATATTAATCTCTAAAAAGAAGAAAAGAAAAATTCAGTTTGTTGAAAATTATGCGGTTATCTTGGAAGGTAGATTTTTTGATTATTTTCGTACAACCTTCCAAATCAGGTGTGTGGTCCTTTTTAATTAGGGGACATTCTTCATCATATATTCTGTATAAAAAATTCATAATGAAGGGCTGCAGGAATTTGAAAAAAATTGCTTGGACTGCAGGACTCATATTAACAGAAAAATACTCAATATATTGTGTACAGTGGAAGCAGTATGGCCATAGATGTAATAAATACTGAACTTGGTCTTGGAATGATAGCGGAATTTGACTATCCACTGCTAAAAATCAAGAATTAATAATTAATAATTGAAGTTTACGAAAAAACATAGCAAAAATTAGACATATGAAGAGAGAATAACAAAGGAGATCACCTAGGTAAAAGAAGAGGCATTAAACACCCTACAAAAGGTGGCTAGATAAGGTAAAACAAGACCTAAAGATAATGAAAGTTGACAAATGGAAAGCTAATGCTGGGGATTCACAAATTTCAAATTTTCTTCAATTTATTTGAAATACTATGAATACTCGTTCTAACGATAACGATCAAATCATTCCATAACGCAGAACTATGATACAAAGGCCGAATCAACTATTTCATTGGATTAATTTTCTTGAAACTAATCAAACAAAATGTTCACCAAACCCACACAAGAGAGAGTAAGGAATTTTGTTTTAGAATTATGTGGAGCAAATACCAGTCAAGTGCTCAAAAATGTAATTAAAAACTATTGTGGTTATAATAGTTTTTAATTACAGTGTGTTTAAAATCTAAATGCGCCATACTATGAGAAAGGTTCTAATAACAAAGTCCAAGATTTTGTCACTAATCGCGTGATTATATTATTGAAAATTATTTCCTATTTTAAAAATCGTATGATCTATACATGACTAAAAATTGATTGAGGAAGATATTTTCAAGACTTTTTGAATTACTATTTCTCTTATTCAAAAAATTAATGACAGACAATCAGCACTGATTTGAGAATATTTGTAATGCTAATACGTTCTGCAAATAGCTCCGAATTTCGTCATTCCCACAATTTCAACTGCTGGAGAATTATCTAAACTACTTTAAGTTGACAGCTCAAGATGGTGTGCCGTCGCTAAATTGCGGATATAATTGCTGCATATATAATCCCTTTAGACAATCCAAACTAAAGTTATAGATAATCTCAATAGAAATATTACCATTTGAGTTCCTTCGGATTGTATTTCTGTTTATTATAGCAAAAATAACAATATATGAGTTCTCCTCCTCATATTATTTCCTAGAATTAAGTAATTTGAAATTCGAAATGGTCGTTTGAGGAAACAGAATATGATCTTATGGCACTAAACAACGAGAAAATTATCAATTTTTTTCTCGTATATAAGATTATCTGATTTATGATATATAATTTAGAAACAATAGGTAAGAGACGTAAAAAAAAATTGAGTCACGTCACATTTTTGTGACAAATCAATTTATTGTTATGAATAACCTAAACTATTTATGAAACTCCAGCTTTATTTTAAGTACATGCTTTCTTAGACCGTTTCACTCCTGTATTCGGAATCTGGAGTGTCTCTAATTAAAGACTGATAGTAGTTTACAAGCATTGCTGGTTCCCATGTTCCTTGGTTGCGCTTTTCAACTGTGGCCTATTTCTTGATGAAAGTGCTCTCCTTGCTCGTTGCTTGAAGCGCCCGGATAAAACTTCAGGTCTGAGTGTAAAAAGTACATATCACATCCAAATTTATAATATGCATCAAGCATTTTTTGATGACGTCAGAATATTGAAGAAATATATTAGCACCCAAATAGTTTTCAGTATCCGCCATCCAAGCTTCTTATTCTTTTTCATTCAAGGTAGTAATGACTGACAGATCATCAATCAACTTCCTTGACCTCGGGTCCAACAATTACAGCTTCCTTTATTTTAGCGTCACTCAAAGAAGGAAATTGTTATTTTAAAAATTTTAAACTAGTTCCATGTTTTTCCATGGCTTTCACAAAATTTTTGATTAGCACTAATTTGATGAACAAAGGTGGTTATATTATCTTTTTTGGGGTTAACCAAAGGTTATTTCTTCACATTTTTTGCCCAGGAAGTGAGCAGTCATTGACGGACATAGTTCTCTCACATAATGTTCATTCATCTCTCGGCTGTTTCACTCACATAAAAAGCAACAGTCTCTCGTGTATCTTTTGAAACACTAGTTTTATCATGTCTAATAATGTACATCATAAAGAACAAATCAACTTATAAACTGTGACTTTCATGGTACACGGTAACTTTAACTCCCGCCATAAGCAGATTCCACTGCTCCAGCCTCGAATTTAACACTTTTTCTTTCCGCAAATCTGAATCCTTTATGAGATCATTAAGCTCCAATGGGTGAATGAAACTTCATCTTATTGAGGGATTGTTTTTATTACAGAGGACATCACTGGCGTATTTCACAGCATGCTTAGATTTCCTCGAAAAGCCTTTGATATTGGTCAAGCAAATATACCAGGCAAAATAAAAACACAATAATGTGAGAAATCAACTATTTATTACAACAAACATACAACATAATATTTATTAAGACTCCCAACCATTTTCTTTCTCATTCAATTGTATAACTACCTAACATAACTAACCTGTGAAACCTTCTCTTCTATTCTTTAATGCTTCTCCGAACTCATTTTTGGTTACCTT
Organism: Diorhabda elongata; assembly: GCA_026230145.1. Taxonomy (NCBI): domain Eukaryota; kingdom Metazoa; phylum Arthropoda; class Insecta; order Coleoptera; family Chrysomelidae; genus Diorhabda; species Diorhabda elongata. Next base: position 9,366,466 of record CM047929.1, read on the forward strand.
CTTTGGATTCTATCTTGAGCATCCAACAGTAGTCTGCTAACACATTTACATCCCTTACTATAACGTATCATTTTTTTCTTCACTGTAAGCACCCAAGCTTTCAGGAAAGTATTGAATCTGGGAGTGTAAGTAGTGAATTTTCAATCTCATTTACACCTTTGAGCTGTATACGCTATCAGCATACGCTGTATAATAGTTTTATATTCAAGATACTTCGTAGTGCCCAAAAACTGCGTTTTGAAAGAATCCCATGCTTCTTTTTGGCTATTTTCATTCATTAAGGAAAGAGGTGACAGACAAATTTTTTATGTCGGTACCAGTGGAAACTCTTTCTTTAACTTTGCTTCAGACAGTTTCAGAAACTTAGAACATATGTATCTATAAGAATCCCCGTCTTTTTCAATAATTTCACAAACTGCTTAATCAGCTCCAGTTTAATATGAAGATGTGGTAATAAAACCCTTTCTAGCGGAACCAAAGTATTGATCATGTTTTTCTCGCCAAGAGTTGAACTGTGTGGTGGTGGCCAATCAGTTATTTTCCAATGTAGCTCTTTGGCTTTATTATCCGACAAACGTGGAAAACAATCAAATTTTGTATAACCACACAAACCATCCATTGTTATTTGATTTTATAAAGAATCGTAGGTTGTAAATTTGTAGTTTTCTTCCATATGAACTGAGAGATGAAAACGCATTCCTATTATTCAGCAAGGCTACTTTGAGGCTATTTTTCGATTAATCAGATCCCTTTTTATAGTGAAATACTGAGTAAACTCTCTCTCTCTCTCTCTCTCTCTCTCTCTCTCTCTCTCTCTCTCTCTCTCTCTCTCTCTCTCTCTCTCTCTCTCTTGATGACTGTACCAAAAAAATGCGGTATCAGATGATGGAAGGTTCTTCTTCGAAAATATCGATGCAGTTCATGACATGATTATATCAGACCGTCGAATTACGTTAAAATGGATATCTAAAGCACTGAATAGTTCATACGAATGCGTTCATCATATAGTTCACGTCAATTTGAACATGCGAAAAATTGCTGTAAAATGGATCCCTAAATGTTTGAATGTTGACCAAAAGGGTAGAAACATCGCGTTCGATTTGTGCTCGATTGGAAAAGGATGTAGACTTCTTAAACCGAATTGTTACTATGGATGAGACTTGGGTACAGTTCTACGATCCAGAGACATAGCAATAATCGATGGAATGGCGACACTCTGGTTCTCCAGGACCTAAGAAGTTTCGCTGGAAAAGTTCTTGCTTCAGTTTTTTGGTACTGCCATGGAGTAATCATGATTGACTTTTTGAATAGGGAAAGAAAAATAACTGGAGACTACTATTCGATATGACTGACCATTCTACAGGAAAACATTGAAGAGAAAAGACGTGAAAAGCTATCAAAAGGTGTTATGTTTTTGCAGGACAACTCATGTTGCCATGGAAAAAATTCGTGATTTAGGGTTGGAATTACTAGAACACCCCCCTTATTCACCAGATTTGGATCCGTCGCACTATCATTTTTTCCCTCAACTGAAAAAAAGTTTAAAAGGTTTTGAATTTTCTTCCAACGAGAAGGTAAAATAAGCTGTCTAGTTTGCAAAGCAAGAAGAAACAAGTTTTTTTGAAAAGTCATTACAGGTTCGCTGTAATAAATGTATCCCATTAAGAGGAGAATATGTTGAGTAATAAAATATTTTGACATTTCGACATTTGGTTCTATAGTAGGCTAAGAATTTTTCAATAAATCCTTGTAAGAGGGAAATATCAAGTGATTTGGTGAGATATGAACCTTATTACTGTCCAAAAAAATCCAATTTCCGAAGAAGATATTTGAAAACTGGAGGTAAATGCCAAAATATCGAAAATAAAAGAAATTAGTTGATTAATTTTCCAAGTAAAATGATATATGATGAACATTTATTCAAGGAAATATATAAAATCTAGAGATTGAAAAGTAAAAAATTAAAAAAAATATAAATACGCTCGTAGTATTGTATTTTTACTAGTCTACTCGGAATCAGTCCCTTAACCGTAGCTTTAACGACCACTTTTGTATTATATAGTGAATTCGTTCTACGCTCCGTAGAGGCATACGAGATTTAAAATGTTCATTCTATTCAACATGAATGCTTATCTTCAGATTTCTCAATCGATAACAGGCATTTCAATCTTATTGCTTGGATTGTTGCAGGAAATACTCCAAGGAAAAGGAATTTCATAATAATTTTTTACTGAAAATAAACAGAATCATTAGTGAATAGTCACTTATACGATAAATCCATTCAAATGAGACATTAGCTACAGGTGGTTATGTTGCATGATATAAATATATGCAGTTCAATATATTAAGTAAATTATTGAACATGTACTTCTAAGAGAATTCAGGATAGTAACATTCAAAATGCTGAGTCTGTAAACAGAATTATTCTCACTATTAATATTTCAAGAACAGAAGTCAATATCAACGAGATAATGAGCGTACGTTTATTATAGAAAAAATTCCAATTTCACTACAGTCTGTTGATTTAATGTCACTGACAAACTTATCCAGTCCACTTATTCTTAAATACATTTTGATTATGAGAAAAATACCTACGAAATTAATACTTTTCATTCAATTTGATTTTGCGTTAATTTTCTACATCGTTTTTTAATAATATTATCTAGTCACAAGTTGCCATGAGGTTAAAATTAGAAAATATTTGACAACGTTGTCGTACAGAGTGTTTCTTTTCATTTGAAATATGAGTCTTCCGAAAGAAATGAATTTTCTATAAAGTAAACACAGTTCAATTCAATTTTGCTATCACCGTGGACAATTAAACAAAAAATCACGGACAAATGGAAATTAATGAGAATATTTCAAAGAATACAAGCTCCCGATCACAAGACAAAGCTGAATCAAGCAACCTTAGAACCTACAAAAAAATAATGAAAATAATTAAATATAGAACCACTTAGGAACTTAACTTCAACAGAAGCAACTATAACTTATGGAAAACAATGAAAACACTAACTAGACCGTAACTAAAATATCCTCCTAACCAAACTCCTGAAGGTCAATGGCCACAACTCCTTAGAGAGCAATGTCAGCATTGAAGCTTAGGTTAAAGATTTCCTGGAATTTCTTTATCTCTCAGATATGACCGGATGAGTGCCAAAATTTAGAAGAAACTATCAAATAATGGTTTATCCACCAAGGTTGGAAGGTAGCTCAAATCATACGAGTCCCTAAGTCACACATCTTACAGAGCAATTAGCTTACCTGCTATGTCAAAACTTCTTTAAAAATTACTGATAAAAGGAAATAGAACCGATTTTAAGAATTGGCAGACTAATAACTAACTATAAATTTGGATTTGGAGTGTAACATGCCCCCCAAAAACAAGTCTCAAAAAAAGCTTACCACTCTTTTGGAAATCTTCAATATCGCTTAGGCATTAGACAAGGTCTGGTACGACGAACTAACACCAAAAATTGGAAAAAACGTCCTACACAACTTTTCCTTAATTTTAAAATAGTACAAGCTAGATCATATCACAACTCTACATCCAATTGCGTCAACCGGGGAACGCACTTGACCCGATTATATTGAGAGGAACCAGCAATTGCCTCTCAGATATTGCAGATCAGCTTATACATTATTCCCTTGTAGCCAAAAACTGACTAGATTTCAAGTGAACGGAAATAAATCTGTTCATGTTAACTACACCTAACGGAGAGGGACCAGGTATCTTCCAAAGCAGAAAATAAGTGGAAATCACCTTGAAATTCATCTGAATTTATGATTAACTTTAAAAACACACTTTGTAATTGAGAAAATTGTCACTGGGTAATATTCCTACATGTTAATTTATGGATTGACTATAAACTTTTCCTCAATGTAAATAAAAAGGTGTTGTTAGAAAAATCAATTTTTTGTATTGAGAATTGTATTGCTATAGCTATTGTAGTCTAATATGTTAGATAAATACCTGGTATGTAATAAATTTTATTATTAAAAATAGAGACGAAATGAGAACTCAACAACAGATATGTGGTTTCTCAGAAGTAAGGCTCTCAGACAAATCTATTACAGACTCTGCAGGATGATGGATGGCCTAAGGTATCAGGTAACGATAAACTTGAAGTATCAAGAGATTACTGTTGTAATACTTCACGCCAAATTGCAGCAGTTATAAGTTTATCTCAACGAACTTAACGATGATAACTCTGGTCGCTGTATGCAGTTTTATCTATTTTGCTGGCTGTATATAAGCGCAATCTTTTCAATGAACGAACTATGTTTTCCGATGATACTACTCGATAGGCTCTTTTTTCTTGGAAAAAAAGAAGAACGTAACGTAAAATAAGATATTGGAATAAAGGTGCCAATAAAGTAGACGCTAAGAACTGTAGCTCCTTTACCTTCAAATTTTGTTATTAGGATGTTTAGAATCAAGGGTCAATATGGAGAAACCGCAGAGTTGCAAGACAGATGTCGAATTGATAAAATGAGTCCGGAGTCTCAAAAAACTGGTAGATGGCGTTTTCAGCATTTATCAAAGCTCAAAAGTATAATGCCTCAACTAACATAATATTGAACTATTATCGTGAAATTAATTATCAATCAAATCCTGTTCATTTTCCATGTATAAGCTTAAACCATTTGAGTATGATTCTACTAAAGAAATTATGATTTGACTGCGTTGTCCATAATTGAAAATAATCAGTTCTTATAAATAAATTACTCACCTTATTATTATTGTCACTTTATCACCATTTATTTATAGAATATTTCATATGAGTATCTACTGAGTCACGATAGTCTCTTTCCGTTAACTAAAAACAAGTATAGTATATCATTCAGTGAAAAAAACCATGAAACGACTCTGAACCAAACGAAAAGGGAAAAAGAAAGAAATTGAGTAGAAAAACTGAATATATAATGAGATCGATCACAACTAATATAATTCAGTTGTCACTTTCACTTAACTAAATTATTTATTCTAGTTCTTCCTTTACATTGCTAATCTGTTCTGTTCACTACGATTATTTATAATGAACTGAACTACACTGCGCTACAAAACTCCTTATATATGAATGAAGAATATCCCTAAAGAATTCTCCAAACTTCTAGAATATAAACAAACATAACAAACAAAATAAGTAGACCTTCCCAGAAATTATTCAAAAGAAACAATGTTAATAAACCACTTGCTATAAAAAATACTTGAGATCAAAGGAATTTCGCAATATATAAAAAAATATACGCCTCCGCCGAAATTTTAAATTCCAAATAATCAAGGGCCGGCTTAAGTACCCATTTCGCGAATTTGTTCGTATCATTAATATAGTGTAGTAACGATTCTGTATAACGTTAATTTCAAAAATTCATCAGCTTGAATTAAAAATGTTTTCGTCTTTGCTTCCTACAAACTAAACTAAAAATCTTATATCGCAAGCATATTTCTCCATAGAATTATAGACAAAATCCAGAAAAAAGTTTTGAATAGTCAACAAATCCTTGATAGAAGATTCATATCAAAAAGAACATGGAGGAAATTGGAATCAAGTTCTGAAAATCAGATATTTGAGAGTGAATCCATTGGGTCTTTCATGGTAAATCTCTGTTATGAAGAGGGAGATTGGAACAAAAAAAAATCCCTTTAAGTATGAGGAACGTGGATGTATAGTAGAGCAAAGTGCATTATCTACACGTTTATATTTATTAATCAGAATTTTTAAGAGACACTCAATTTTTTTTTTTTTTTGAGAAAATATGTAATTAAATCTAACGATTATGTGAAACAACGTATTTGAAACAATTCATTAGACACGTAATACTACAAATTTATCTTGTACTCAACCATTCCAAAAATAATTAATTAATACCCAACTCTATACTTTATCATCCATTTTTTTATGAGAATCTGTAACCTTTTCCTTGTAATAAACATATTTATGTAGCTTGGCATCGACGTTGTAATCAGGATGATAATCACGAAATTATTACTTGTAAACTTGAAAATAACAAATGAATCATAATTTCTACATAAATTTTTGTCGCAAAGGGGAAAAATAAGACTAAAATATAAGGATAATAGCCGCTCAATATTTCGTAATCTTTATAAAACAATTCTCGCTTTTCCAGTGAATGCTAATTAGAATGAAGTCTGTTGAATTCACAGAATATTTCAATCGAAAATCATATCTCGTCGATTGATATGGAATTAAATTTGAAATGTAAATCACCTTTCCACTTTATCAGACGTATTTAGCTAGAATCTTTGTGCTAATAAAAGTTACTGCCCAAAGATTGGGAGCTATGCTTCTGAATTCACGTTTTGAACGTACATAATGAGATTTGCTGTGGACATAAAAGATTAACAATGTAGTGATAACAGAACTGAATGAACATAATAAAAATCAAAATAATTGCTGAAATAAGTGAATTAATTACAGAAGATTACTTGAATTATTGGTGTTTTTATTTTCGGAGAAATTTAAATCAGCTTAAGAAGTGTCTCCTTTATCCAGTGTCCGTTATTTCACTTCATTAATTAGGATATTTTTTTCCTGAAAATAAGTCATAGCTAATCGAATGGAAACTTTTGAGGCTAGAATTCTATTAATGCTGAGTATGAGGTTGGACTGTTGGACTATAAGCATTTCTCAAATGCAGTGTGCGCCAGAGAAACTTACTTATTTGAAAGGTCAATAAACAAAAGTACTTCAGATATTGTTTTAATCATTTTTTTATTTGAGAACACAATGTCCCAAGTTTTTATTCAATCAGTGCTGAAAATGGTATTTGTTAAATGACGACCTCCATTGTGTGGACACTGATTTAGGCGATTTCGGAAGTTTGTCTTCACTCTTCGCAGCATATCAATGGGTATGTTGGCAATTGTAACACGAATGTTGCTCTTCAAGTGGGCAATGGTGCTTGGTCGATCGTCATAAACCAGGGATTTCGAATAAATAAAAATCGCATGGAGCCGAATCTGGAGGGTGTGCCGGCCATAGGAGACCAACTCTGAGAGAGATGAGTGCTGGAACCACGCGGAATTTCAAAACGAGTGTAGAAGGCACGTTGTGTGGCAATAATTGAGCGATTGCTAGAAAAGTAACTTCTTTCGGCAAATGCCCGTTGCTTTCTCAACCAGAGCATGATGGCAACTGACTAGAGGGGGGAGAACTTAGGGACTCCAGATGCGCTCCCTCCCACTCATCTACTCCCCCAACTCACCGATTGGCAGTTTTTTCAAATAAGTAAGTTTCTCTGGCGCATCCTGTACTAGACTCGAACTTCAGCCCAGAAAGCTCAAACTAGCAACTTCTATGACAACACAATAATAATAATAGATATCCATAACATCAATGAAAAGTGTCAACTTAGTTTCGTTTATATCTGTTTTCAGACTAGTTTTGTATCAGTAGGATCCATAATTCCAATTTGTCCTAATTAGATTTAAAATTCAAAACGGATGTTCAATTTGAATTAATTTAGAAGATTTTTTTCGATTTCTCTTCCCAATGAATCTCTGTCGACATTCAATTAACGGACACCAATTGACTTGATTCATTCACATCCAAATCTGAAGCATAATTTTGGCTAAAGCAAACATCAACGGACCTCATTATGCCAGGAAATTACATGATAATAAAAAGTACAATATGACCGCATATACTAAACTTTGAATCATAATTAAAATAGTAACTTCCAAGTTATAATAGCACCTTCAACATCCAATTAATTTTAAAATATCTCAAACAAAATGTCCCACAAACCAGGCTCTGGATAATAATACAGAGGTTAATTGTACCACGAGGCATATCTCTGCTTTTATGTGTCCCACTTTTACTGCAACAATATTAGATTACGTGGAAAACTGTCTACGTCTCATCCCAGTGGAGATTATTAGATTAAAGTGAACGGTCTTCTGAGAAGGTTTTAGTTTCTCATTGATTACGTAACAAGACTCGTCGTGGATTTATAAATTCTGTTATTTTTTTTTTAATGAGAAGTTGAGAAACACGATTGCAAATATTTCGCAATCTTACCTTCCATAATAGTATATCTATAACATTCTGTGATCATTCTCATGCAAAATCGACTTTTTAATATCGAATTTAAAAGTAGCTTTTCACAGAAACTGAGACTTCTGTTCAAACATCCTGATTGATAGTGCTGGAAGTGTTAAGACACATTCTTTTGTGACATGACAAACGACATACTTCATCAATCAATCCATACAGAGAATGATCATTTACAAGTGATAAACCCAAGTTTTTCATTCTTGATTTGTCACATCAGCATTAAATGAGACAGCCAGGGCTTTTATTCACTATCGTTAAATATTTTTAACTGTGATCAAAATGATTCGATTGTAGGAAATTAATCACGAAAATTACATAAAAATATTGCGTCAGAAAAGCTTTTTTGAAATGTTCGTTTCCAATTTTAGTGTTGTTAACTCAATTTTTGTAAGGCAATAGAGACCGACAGCTTATGTGAAAAGCTCATTATATTAGGGAACCGAAAAGTTAAGTAGTCTCTGTCTATGTCGTTATTTGATTGGCGTGTGTCAGTCTTTTCTTACTTACTACTTACTAAATCACGGTCCTATATCCAAGTCTTGTAACCGGAATCTATTTACACAGAGCGGCGAGGTTCTCTTGCTATCCGAGTTTAAAATGTTCGAAATAGCCATGGAGGGGCCCTGCTATCTGGTGATGGACATGCGTAGGATAGGGATAGGAATTTTAACATGAACCATACAATCCAAATTCGGTGATTGCGTTGTACACTCTCAAATGAAGTTATCTCGTGTTTTTTATATATGCAAAGCTGCTTCGCCATATAAATTATATCTAGGAAATATTTTTCTAGTCCAATAAATCAATACGGAAGACTAATAATATTAGACTTGACCGACCATCCTAAAACATTTACGCCAGATTGGACAAATGAGCAGGTGTTTGGGTCCCCAATAATCTATCACAGGCAACGTATTGCATTAACGGCACCATTCAGATCCTTTAATGGATCGATTTATCACTGGAGCCGAAAAATAGATCCTATTTGATAATTCAAAACGCAAAAGGCTATAGCTCTATCCAAATGAATCACCATGAATCACATTTATTTTCCTGCATCTTTTTGATTTTAGATCTTTTCTGTTAAAAAATTAGTTTACCTTATAACTTTTGAAAAACATAAAAATTTGACGTTTCGACTACCTCATCAAGATATTTCTTTATCAAAATGTTTGACATCACGCTCTTCACACGAGTTGTAATTCAATATTCGTCGAGGCGTTAACCAGGGAAGTAGTTGTTTTCTCCTTTGAATAACAGCAGAATATATTTTCGAAATATTAAATTTCGAAATTATTCTAGGGGTAAATAGTAGGAATCGTTTATTTTGATATATTTTACACGCATCATTTACCATCGGAATCTATATTATCGGCGACTACGCTAGATTTCTACCTGAATAGTAGTTCGCAGTTGGAAGTGAGGATGGCGTCAGCTAGCGTTCGCTGGGGAATGTTTACATGAACCAAATAGCGATGATCTTTAACGTTTTCTTCATTTCGGGTCTCAAGCCCGAACTAGGGTTGTTGATTTACTCTGATGAGACGTAATAACGTCGAAACTAGTCAGTAGCTGCAACTGCGAGCCATTGGGGATGTTGATATCCACAAAAAGGTCTATTGATGCTCTTCAGAGAAGTTTTAATTCAATATTCGTCGAGACATTAGCTAGGAAAGTAGTTGTTTCCTCCTTCTTCTCTGCATTTGACACATCAATGATTTCTTTGGCCACCTGTTCTGCTCTATTCTCATCACACATATCCATTGTTTAGTCTGTATTCTATCTGAAATCGTGTATACTCGACCTATTCTTCATTCCGTATATACTCTGTTCTTGATATTCTCTACTACTTTCTCAAGTAGTTCATTTCCACGGTCTCTATTGTTTCATCCTGTTTATCCAACAGGGGCCTACACTCGCATTCATTCGTTGAAATGAGAATCATTATGACTTGTATGTTATATGTATAATATTATTTTTTGTTTAGGTCAATTTTTTTCTAACAATAGCAATAACTTGAGGATATATGTAGCTTTTTTACTTGTTCCACCCTTGTATCTTCTTTTGTTGTTCCATCTTCCGAATTTATGCTTCCTAGGTATTTGGATTGTCTATAACGTCTAACCTTATTTATTTGGAATTCGGGGCCCCTTGTTTACTCCCTACTGGCATATATTCGCATTTTGACATATTCATATTCAAACCCCATTCTGCATATTTGGCAGCATATAATCTGAATCGTCTTCGTCGTAAACTATAACAACTTAGACGTCTGCGAAAAATAGAGAAGTTAAGCACTCACCTTCTATCTCAATTTCCAGTCTCAAAGTTTATTTCTTCAACTATCAGAGCTTCCTGAATGTATATTTTAAATAATGTTGGTGATAAACTCCACCTTTATCACAATCCTCTCAAATACAATAATGGTTCCAACATGGTACTTCCTAGCTTGACTACACCTTTTGACTTTTTGTATATGTTCTGAATAGCTCAAACATAAACATTTCTGAGATCAGATTAGCGTTTTCAACGGAACGGCACCGTGATGTAGGCATTTTCCAGATCGACAAATTAGAGGTGAATGGTTAATTTATGGATCTATCCCCGTTCATATTTGTTTTAAGTTGAGCTTATTTGTTGTTATGAGCTTCTATTAGTTAATTGTGTTGGTATTAGTATTAACAATACCGCCACCAAGACGATCGAATCTTTCTCGACAAAGCCGTGATGCAACTAGGATTCAAAGCATTGCGAATTAAAGAACTGAAGTAGAACAATAAATTACACGTGAAGTGCCCCACGTCAGTATGGTTTGATTTCGTGCTACTTAATCAAAAGAGCTGAAAGAAGCAGTTCGCTAAACGGCTCGGTTGGAAATGGTATATCATCGAGCAAACCCCAGAGATCAACAAGTAGATGTTTTTCGACAAAGAAGCAGAAATTTATGAAGTACTGATTTGAATCGAGCAGTGGTTTGATACGATTTTATTACTGAGAACTGCTTCCGCATTTGGCCACGTTGTTTGCCAATTGTATGGCGCATTGAAGTCAGGATTGTGCTGACTTAGTAGCAAAGCAAAATTGCTATTATCAACTCCACAGCATGAGCTTTGGCTAAACAATCGAATAAAGAAGTTTCCTAGCAACACTCAAAAATACCATGGTAGTATCTACCGCCTTAAATTCTCGAACCGTTTTGTATTCGTCATGACCGTCAACAAATAACAAATGCCAATCTTTGAAATTTTGTGGTCTGAATGTATAAAATCCATATTTTTGCCGTAATTCATTATATGTGGCACGTTTCCGGGTCGGAAGACCAGTTTTTGTGCCTGATAATAAAACAGAAAATGTCTATCACAAGATGCTTTACTGAAAAGTGCAATAAAATACATGGCCAAAGAAGAATCATTGAAATACTTATTTTCCTTATTAGAAATTAAACTCGATAAAATCCAAAATCTGTCCATTGTTTCTAAAGGCGGAACAAAGTCCGCCGGATGGGCTTGTATTAAATAAAACTACCATATGTATAACATTTGGAAGAATACGCAAAATATGAAGGCAGATTATTCCAATTCCTTGTATTGATTATTAAATTGGATGGGGGTTTGATGACAGCATATTGTTACCTCACGTTGAAAAGAAGTCGTTCAAACAGTTACAGCTGATAAAATAAATATAATGAAATTTCTGTTTCCATTTTATTTCGTTCAATAAAAAAAGTTTTCTAAATCGACTAACGACAAACTTTTTGTTTCCTTTCCCTATGTTGAAAAGCCACAACTTCGATAACTTCAGATATATTAAAGTGTTTTATACCATTAACCGATTTTCACTCTCTCAAGAAGTTCTCACAAAAAGAAACTCTTCAGAAGGAAACCTTAGACATATTAACCATTAATCAGTTTATTGTTGTTCCTGTCCTGAAGTGATACCTGAAAAGGTTACCACGAAATATGACCTCACAGTGATAACAAAAGAAGGGTAATAGTGCGAAAGGGAACGCACCAACACCCCAAATGATGCTCCGGTGAATCTAGTGATCGGATTTGTAAAATACGGAGGAAACTCAATAATATACGTCGCTAAGTAAACTTGGATCACTGAACTCGAATTCAGAGAATTTCATATCTTTCAGTCATTGGGATTATATACAATAACAGAATTGTCTAGATAGTGTGATAAATTAATCACATTATCAGGATATTATTCATATTAGTGGGTTAAAGTTAGCTAAAGTAATAAATACGGTGACTGTACATGGCAGATAAAATGAAAAACGTTTTCATTCAAAAATCAGTTCTTTACAAATGATCAATATTTGTCAGTAGTTGAAAGAGTAAAAGAATCAAAGAACAAGATTACTGAGAAATCACTTGAATATAATCGGTGGTTGGCAAAGTAGGAAGTCATTAAAATGGAAATATCAAAAAAATTAACAAGTATCATATTATTATTGAACACGGTGTTGAAGTCAGCCATAAGTTAGCGAAAGTTATGAATACGGTTTGTACCGGTGTCTTATGATCGCAGATAAAATGAAAAAACGTTACCATGAAATTATCACTGTACTTATTGCAAGTAAAGGAGAAAACAATCAGTTGTTTAAAGATGGTCAATATTAAAAATTAGAATATCTGAAAAATAATCCACTTCTGTCATATTGGTGGTGGCCTGTCAGAATTATGGAAGAGTTAAAGCTAAGATATAAAAATACTGACCTCGTCATGGTGTGAATTGTGATTCTTGTCAGAAAAAAAAGTTTTCTTAAAAAGGCCTTGTTGTGAAACCTTTTTTCAGTAACGAGCTTAATTTAAAATTCAAAGCTGATCTGATAGACAGTCTGACAAGTTGATGGTGACTATAAATTCATCATGGTGTATCAAGAATATATCACAAAATTTATGCAGTAGAAGTAGCTTATTATTTTCCAAAGAGAATTTACTAACAAAGTGGTCAAAGAAGTATGTGCGATGTGACCAAAACTAAAAATCGTAAATGGTAAGCCACAACATACCCAATCTCAAGGATCTGTTGAGGGTCAATTAAGAGGTGGATTTTATTTGACTGTAATCTAACAAGACGACGAAATGATCAGAAAATTTACGTTTTATTCGATTCATAGCTGTTTATATTCTGTAGACAGCTATGATCTATATCAAATGAAGACTAAAATCAGCTGTATGAGGAAACCCAGCCAAATATTACCGACCCTATGATTAATGAAGTGGAAGAAATAGAAAGCACTACTACTTTTAAGCAGTGATTCGCGAGATGGAGTATCGAATAAGCTGGCATGAAAATTTGATAAGGTGACTAACAACGAAGAAAATACTGAAGGTCAGTTAAATATAATGCAAAGTGACACAAAATAGTGATTGCTCTGAAAGAAACATTATGACAGGAGACATAAGGAATGTATTAGTAAGGCACTAAGCATGGAATTCCCAATCAACTTTAAGTTATGAACAAGTACACTATCTGCAAAAAAACGTTTTTTTGAGATGATTTCCTGCCCCAACACTAAGTTACCATCAGAGAATGTGCAAAAGAGGTACATCTTGGCGTCCAAGGATTTCAGCATTGAAACTGTACTGGAGAATGCAATTCTAATAGATGCAAACATACAAAGTGAAGCATCATTTGTAATTAAAAATTTCAGAAGGGCCTTTCTTGTGAGAATAAATAATAATTATGACAGTGATTTTTAAATATAATTATTGTCATTAATTCACGTGAGCTGATTTCAAATCTTATTTAATTAATCTGGAATAGAAATACTTGTATTAATATCTGTTTTATTCGTTTTGTGGCTAGTGAGCTTTCAATTTACTTTACAAAATTACTTCATATGACACCGTTAATTCAAGTAAAAATCTTACGTGTGACAAAATTATTATAAATCTTATAATAATCATTATAATTATCAGTATATGAAGGTAGATTGAAATACAATTTTAAAATCTTTACTTTTATTTGTTTTATTACTTTATCTGAAACTACGAAGATATTATATAATATTGCTAGTTAATGTGATTAATTCTGTGTCATTCAGCACGTTGCTTAAACTGTTTGGAAAAGAAAATTACCATGGAAACTCTCTATGTACATCAATTATCATTGACTGGTTTCCTGAGTTCAAACTCAAAAGCAACGAAGATACCCAACGAAAAGAAAGTAAAAAATAGAAGCATTTGAGCATGAGGTATTGAAAGCGCTGTTTACAATTTCGCTTATTAAGTTGAATTAGTTCAAGTAATATGAAAATCGGTGCAATATATAATTAACTGTATAATTCAATAAATAATTTCAGCACGAAAAAATTATAAATTTGATGAGCTATATTTTAATTTCATCGGCTTATTGAAGATGGATAAAAATATAGAAAACTAGAAAATTCACAGTTCACTAAATCAATTCATATATCAACAAATTATTTCACGTATCTTCTGTTAAATAGGTTCCTATCAAAACAGAGCTGAAATCAAGACCATTTATCAAGAAAAAAAAATTAAAAACAAATAAATTGAAAGTTGAACATATTTATACTTTTGGATAATTGTTTAGTGAAGATCTGTATACTTTTTTGTTTGTTGAAAAATTTTAACTACTAGGTATCAATTCATATTTTACACAAAACGAATTTTAAAAATACTCAATAAACGGAACAAAATGTGAAGCCGGTTATCAAAAGACTACCTCGTTTCTACACAATGAAACAAACAAATCTGTTTGAATTTGCTTAAGCATAAATAGTAGGGCTTTTACTTGGATTCATCGCTACACGTAAAGTGCACTGGATTCGTTATTGACTATTTTCAATAAGGAAAAAACACAGGAAGACAAAAAAGTTTCTTGTTGTAAGAAGCTTAATAGGATACAATAGTAAAATGAACCTATTTAAATACAAAGATGGCCAGATAAAAGCTGTATTTATGTATGTGAATATCAGGTTTCCATGTATGTACCTCGTATTCCAGAGAATCTACTGTATCCCCCTTTCTTGCTGTGATACTAGGGATCTCATTGATATCCGTGTTTATAATATAATATGGCTCCATCCAATATATTCGTCTTCGTAGTATCCTACACTTCTAGAGAATGTGGATAAAGGTTTCGTGTTTCGTCTTTGCGCGACAAAATCTGCACGCTGCATTATCTGCCAAGTCTAGCGTCTTCAGATGTCCTGCTACAGTGCCACGTCAGTATTCCTGTTAGTAGTCTTAGGTTGCTTCTGCTTAAATTGAAACAATCAGCAGATCTGCTCCAGATATAGTTTCACAAGAGTGTTTTCACCTACCTCAACCCTTGTGTAGTATTCCAGTAATTGGTTTAACTTCTTTCTGCCTTCTTTTCCAATCCTCTCTCTGTCTTTCTGTAGCTGATACCATCCTGTACTCTAGCGAGTCCAGCACCTGTCTCGTTTCCCTCCGTCCAAGTCCATAACTTCATTTTTCCTGTCTAGATCATTTAACTCGTCTAGGCATTCCCTTGTTTGGATTTTGTGACATTAAAGCTCAGAGCTCTAAGCCTGCTTGGTTATTGGCCAGGATGATCATCTTCTGTTTTGCAGTAATTCCTTTCTAGATTGAACACATTCTTGAATTACCCAGGCATCCAGAGTGTCTGGTTCTATGCCCGTATACTTCTACTCCAGCTCTGTCTGTCCGTGATTTGGAGCCATCCGTGTACCATTTTATGCCATTTCTTGCTTTGATCGCATTTGCTTCTACAGCTTAATAATGAGATGAATTTTCCTCAAAGCTAATTTTTTTTGGTTTTTAGGCCATAGGCGTGTCCTAGGTTTGGTCATATTTTGAGATATAATATATTTTTTTATTATGGTGAAAAAAACTACAAACAGTTTCGTTCAATATTTATTTGAAGAATGATCTTACAGGTTTATTTAACGTTTTGTGAGGACTATATTTGTATAATTGATGGTGAACTAACATATGGGTGTCATATCTAGTCATATCTACCCTTTCCAAAAACCAGTAGTTACCACCCATCCTAAATCCCATCACCCTTCGGTCCAAATTTTCATTTTTCTGATATCTTTACATCGTAGACAGCTTCTGAACTCATAAAAGTCTATAAGGTCAATAACTTAATGTTCTTAGTCTGCATCCATATTGTTGCCAAAAGATCCTATAATTTTGGTACACTATGTACTTATATGCATCAGAACTGCCATTCGAAATAGATTTTTCCTGTACAATTGGTATTAATTGTTTGTAAATAAGATATTATATTTTGTTCCAAACATCAAACTCAGCTATATTCAAAGTACTAGCAAGTTCATTTAACAATAATATTAACTTTAATATATGTTATCCACCTAATAATCGTTAAATTGCCAGTTACAACTTTACCACAACTTTTAATGGCTGCTTCTGTTTTCTCGATACTTTCCAAGGGACTTTTATGTTTCTTGTTACTTTGAAAGATATGTTAGGCTTTCAAAACAATAGTTTTCATTCTTTGATATAGTATAAAACGAGCTGGCGTTAGATAATAGTTTGTTTAGTTTCCCAAATGAAACATTTGTTGAAATTTATGATGACATGCAGAAAGATATGCTCAACTTTTTAAAGTACGATCATGCTGCAAAGTTTTTGCTTCCATGAATTATTTGAATATATCAAAGCTATCGGTAGTTGTTTTATATTGGGTACCCTTACAAAGGAATGCAGCATCTGAAAATTATTGAAGCATCTTAAAAGGCAATAAATACTGACATTGCAAAATTTTCCTATGTTTATCTAGAATGTATGCTCACAATAGATAACAAAGAGTAGAGGCATTAGAAGATAGCATGAATTAACATGACGATTGAACTCAAAACAATGAATTCACTTAAATAAGCATGTGACTTTGAGTAAATTCTAAAATATATAGTCAGATTGTCAAAACTATTGTCTCTAGTTAAATGATTTGGAAAAATGCATTCACAAAATACAACAACAATGATAAGTTATTTAGAATATCTCAATACTTCTCAATTGGATCTACAATTCCGTACGAGTATGTATAATAATTAGTGCAAAAGCCAAAATTTTTGAATACGATATGACGATTTGAACAAAAAAAGAATATTGAAAAACTAGAATTGTAGTAATATGGAAAACGAATGAACTGTAAACAGGCATACACTAGAACAAGTTTAAAATATCAAAACTTTAAAAGTAAAAACGAATTAGCGAAGAATTGAAAAACAGAAATAAATGTTGGAATATAGAGCATTTATAGCGCAATATCAAAAATTTATTGTTGGTGAAGAGAGAACGAACTTTTTGTCTGCAACAATCAGCATAAAAAGAAAAGCAAATTACAAATAGTGGAAATGACAAATTAAATAGTAACAAGAATAAACAAAATACGAAATGGAGATATAATAAGGAACAGGAAAAATTGAAACTAAAAAAATGAAATGGTAGGACTGCCTAGGATGGTTAAAGAGTGAGAGACATGTCAATGAAATTTGGGAGTGAAAAGAGTACAAAGAAAGCTCAGAAGAAGACCACCAATTACATGCAACTACTCTATAAAGAAAATTCTCACATACATAGAGTGAAGTGTTTTGTTAAAATATCATAATCACCATTTGCCGTTTGGATTTCTAAAGATTATAGTATCTATTTTTGATACATACAAAATATCCTCCGCATATACAGCGCACGCAGATACCAAAATATACGTGATCAGCGTGTTCCTAACAGCGTCAGATTGAAGCGTATCTTACTTCTTGAAGCTAATCTATTTATAACCATTTACTACCTTGCTACAATCTCACAATCGACTGTAATTATTTGTTTACAAAAAAAAGTTGTCAACTTTGTTGCAATAAACTCGTATAACTAATTCCGGAGTTTCTAATTTCATTTGAACTCTGCATAATTGGTATTGAGTAGCTCAACATGTTGATTGGGCGTATTAGCTTCCTCTTATTCTGAAGTTGCTGAAATTAGTAAACCAAACATTGAATTTAGTTCCTTTATTTACTCAACTTCAGAACGTTTACGAGAAGAGTTTCTAGTATACTTTAGTGAACAAATAACAAGTCAACAAATGATTATGTATCACTTTCAACAATCATTTTTTTCACTCAAGTATTCTTTAGGTACTTAGATCAATCAGCAATGTTCCATCTAAAGAAATGAGACAAATCATGGTTAATACGAGGGTTATCTGAGAAGTACCTAACCTAATGAAGAAGCATTTTTTCCATAGTCATTCCTATTTCCTAACATAGTCTTCTTCTCTAGCCATGTTTACAGCTTTTATTAACTGTTCCAAATAATAGTTACCGTCTTTATTCTCAGAATAGGTGCTTATGTCCTTATTTGATGGAAATTTCTCTCCTGCAAGTGTCAAGAAATAAATATTTGTTCTACTCGTAATTTGTAAACAGTTCACAGACAGATCAAGCGAATAAACTTCTAAATTTCAAGCGTTAAAGATAATTGCTAAATGATGACATGAATTGTTTCATCACACAATATTTCTAAGGGATTGAACAAGACATTTCAAATATAAAAAAGTCCTTGTCAATTCTATGATACTGAAAAATACTCAGCTACAATTGATTCTTGAATTCGAAAAAAAAATGCAAATCTGTTGGATCAATCGACTAAAAAATTGAACTTTCCTACCACAACGAAGATATTGTTGGAAAATTACAGAGGCAATACAACAAATCAAATATTTGCTCCTATTGTGAGAGAATTTTAGTCGCTAAGCTTAACAACGTAATTATGGCTTGAGATCAATTACTTATATTAGATTCTAGTCTTATATGTAGTAAAACTTATGTTTTAAAAATACGGGACGTTTCCTTCAAGATTCTAAGCAATGTAGGAAATTTCTGACTGATACCGTATATATATCATTATTTAATATTATCTTAATTATTTCTTCAAAGTTCTTATACACCTAAATTGTTGGAATCCAACAATCTCACAACAAGTAGAACTGAAATGTTCCCGTTGATTGCCTCTTTTGTACTGTGAGGATCTGATTCGCCATATTTTATGCGACTCACAAAAATAACTTCAGTCTTTACAAGTGAGCGGGCTCGAGATATTGACATTGAGAAATGAATTGATTGTCTCTTTTCGTCTGTGAACGTCTTTAATGCACCCCTAGTTGCCAGAGCAAGCGTCAATGTATAAATCCCGAAAATCTTTCCTGAAAAATACGGTGTGGATATTAAAGTGCCAGATTTTCCTTTAAAAATGAAATTGGGTTCAAAGCTCTAGCTTTACTTAAGAAGTTGAGTCCAAAAGCAATTTAAACTAAAATTAAACAAGTGTTCGAGACAAAAAACCTGCTTTGGGGGATTGGACATCCAATAGAAAGAAAATTGAATATTTCAAACGATATTATTCACGTATCTATCAGTAACATATCATTTAGCTCCTATAGCAAGCTGGAAAATACGAAGATGGCTTGATAGAAAACGGGTTTGCGATTTTTGTATGGACTTTTGCATATAAAAAAGCTACTTGCAAGGTGAGTGTCGCAATTGCTGAGACCTTTTTAATATCAAATGGTTATAACATCATACAACGTTTTAGGATTCCACAAATGTAATTCACCTTGACTACTAATAAAAGGAGAAAACGGAAATTTACCAATATTTTGACACGTTTTGATGCAAAACTCGGGCCTTCATTTGTAAAAGAAAAGATGTTTATCCCATCACAATCGTACGCATTTAGAATATGTTCCCAAACACAAAATAAAACCTGATGATAAATGCAAAGACAAAGATTACATTTTAAGGTTATTTGAGAAAATTTTAAAAGTGGAATAATTTTCCATGAAATCACCCTTGTATTTATTCATTAACTGTCTACAGTGTACCAGTACGGACTAGACAATTCTTCACTATACCACTTTTGGTCGAAGGTTGTGGGGACTGAAAGTTCGAAAATTTTTAGACAGCTAAGCAAGTAAAGTAAAGTAGACCTAAGAATTTTATTAATTGTTTCTGTAATTTGTCAGATCTCAACTATCCCAAGTATCAACATTACGTCTCTATTAGAAGTTGAGATTCAAGTACAGAAAATCTAGGAGAAAACAAACGACGTGGAATAATTGCCATGTACTAACTATTGTTTCATGAAGTAAAATGCAAATAAATATATCGAAACAAACAGTTTGTATGGATTTTTTGTTACCACACTTTCAATACATTACGTTACTGAATAACTAGAATACTGAAATCGCGAAATTTCTGGTTTAAAGTTACGCCAAGAATGTAGATATTCAAGATTTTTGTTCTACAAATAGAAGCGTCGATTAATCTCAGGGAACTTTCTCTTAGTCTAATCGAATTGATTCTCTTATAACCTTTGCATTTCCAGAAAACATAATGTTTGAGTAATTAATCCTCGAACAAATAGTTTCAATTTTGGATTCTGGATTTAATCAAACAGATGTGGATTGCAGATATTGATTGATGCATTCAAAGATTCAAATTTCAACTTACTAACTTAATCTGAACTTTTCACAGTCTGTTCCATGTGTCTTTTGACGAAGATTTATGAACAAATCACAAATCGTGAATTGCACAAGTTGTAACACACCTGAGCGATGATCGTGCAAACGTTTACTGTTGAAATTATTTGATGGAAATGATTTAATATTGTTTTGGATGTTACAAATAAATGTGAAATCTTTCGAAGTAGTGTTTAGTTGAGATAAGTAACATATTTTAAGCGCTGTTTCTATTTTCTAAGACTCAGGACTTCAGTACTTTCACAACATTATATTCAATCGTATCTTTGTCATTAAACTGTTCTCCCAACAGCATTACGAATCTGTGGTATAACTAAAATTCAAATCAAAATAACGCTTGACGCTGATTGGATATTACACAAGGTTTGAGGGTTTCATTGACGCATCGTCGTGGTGATGACACTAATTACCGCTCAATCTTCTGAGTTTGGCAATCTTCCTAATAAAATATTTCTTCAATGATCAGTAATCGTATGACATCTCAAAGCATTTTTTCATGGCATACAATATCTTCAAAATCATAGAGAACAGTCAGCATTGTCTTTATTTTGCTTTGACTGACTGTTTTCTAAGGATCTTAAGACTTAAATGTCAAATGTTAAAAAATAATGCTTCGAGGAAAACCACCAACTACATGGGACCGCTCTTTAGAGAAATTCACGCAGACAGAGGGTTATCTAAGATAGAAACAGTGACTCTGGCGATGAAAGAGAGAAAAAATAAAACACGAGACAAATCACCAAATTTAATTCCTCGAAAAATCGAAGAGGTCGAAGATATAAAGATTATTATTCTAATTCAGATAGATGTTTTTTGGAATATTTTAGAAATATATGAAGAAAAAGATTCATTCATGAAATTATTTTTAATGCAAATCTGATTTTTCTCGACATTCAAATATTCACAGAAATCTGCTCATACATTTTTCATATTCAAATTATCTAGAGATTAATATCAATTATTCCCCCAGAACACGATTTGATCCATAGATAACCTCACTTTATCTATCCAATGCTCGTTTGCAGTGAAAAACATGCTTTCATTGGCTAATAGAGAACTCCTAATGCCGTCGTTAAATTTTAACCCGATTTCATTTACGGAATTGCCACTAATATGTGTAGTATTTGGGTTGCTCTCGACTGCACATTAAATATGTTTCCAGAGTGTTATCCGGAGCTCTATTTATGGTCTGTTTATAGAGAAGTTTTAGGTGTTTCTACGTATATGATATTTTAGGTACTACTGAAATCATTGTTAATGGCATATAGTTATATGAAATTTCGCAATGTATATGTCGAAATATAAAATTGAGCAAATATGGAAGTTTATTCATTACATCAGGATTAATTAAGAGACAAGATAAAAGGGAAAATGGAAGCTAACTATGGACCCAATTCACTTATCCACCCACATAAATGAAAAAAAGCTACTAATAAAATACTGATCAGAATATACCAATAAACAAATCATAGTCTATGCAGATTATATAGACATATGTCAAGGAAGACACCTGCATGGAGTTGTTGAGTGGAGATGAGAAGATGGGACTAAAGGTGAATGAACATCCAATCTTTCGAATTAAAGAAATTGATCAGAAGACACAATTAGAAGCTTCTGAGAAATACCAATGATACTTGCAGCATCAACAAAATTAGAACGAACACAGAATGTACATATATAAAGTAGCGATAAAACGATAAAATGATGAATCTATAAGGAAAAAGTGATGAAAAATAAATTGAGGTTATCAGAGAGGTCAATTTTGAGAATAATTTGTAATCCAGATGGAACGGAGAAAGGAAAAGCACACAATGTAGGTTTAGGATGATACGGACATATCAGCAGAAGACTTGGATAGGTTGCACTAGAGAGAAAAACAGAATGCAAACCAGTCATAGATAGATTAATTAATATTAAGCTAGCAAAGAAGAACGTGATAGAAATACATCTGTAATGAAAAACGGTTGAGATAGCCACTGGAATAACTATTATATCCATAGGGAAAGTAGAACTAATTAGAGGTGTAGATTGCCCCGAATAACGAATACAATTATAACTAATTTTTCTTTCTAACACGGTAGCTACTTGAAGATATACGAATTGTGAAGAAGCAATTTCATAAAAATAACATAACGTCAGGTATAATCGAAATAAATCAAGAGTGAAAGCAATGGTTCTATTACATTGCTCTTCAGTTTGATATAATATTTTTATAGAAAATTTGTTTTCCATCCCATCTGAGTTTATTTGGAAGTAATGTTCAAAGTATTCAAAATATTCAACTTTTGTTGAGTGCTTGTTGAGAAAATCCAAGTCTTTATTAACCATACTTATGTACATTCGCTATCTACCAGTATAATTATATTCATATCATTATTTATAACTGAATTCTTTGAAAATGATGTTTGACTGTCAATTTGAGGTCATTTGATTGAAGACAACCAACAGCATTATAACTAAAATAGATCCCATGCACTGTTTTCACTCTAACACGTTGTACATAATACATATTGATTTATTTGGATTTTGACATTTCAAATATTCAATACTTCAAAATGTCTTGATTCGGCACTGTAGTGGTGTAGGATAAAAAACGATGAAGGAAGTTGAAGTAAACCTATGGAAGAAAAATTATGGAACATTGTAATTTTGGATAACGAATTTGCTATTATAAAATCGTTAAAAATATCATGGCAACTGCTAAAAGAACTATCGCGAGTATAAGTCACTCGTTTCCATTTGTATTTCAGTTCTTATAAAAATTGAATGAATACAACTCGTTCACCATTGTGTTAAGACAATGCTTCAAGTATTTTTGATATTTATCTTGAAGTCGTCTTCCACATTAATGCTGGAAACAATAAAAAAATGATAAACATTTGGTCGCAGAAGAATACTTCGAAAAACCTCGTATGTGGATTTATAAATTGAATGAGATTTTTCATAATTCGAAGAAGATTGAGCATATGTTAAATTCCTCCATTTGTCTTTTTGGAAGATAAATTATGGTTTAATGATAATAGTATAATACGATGGGCACATTTCACAAAGCGATAATAAATTATAATTAGTCCATTTATACATAATCATTAGTGACCAAATTGAAAAGTAGTCACTTCTACTTACATATTTCGTTATAAAAGAAGTGCATTTATGACTTCACGTATAGTATCTGCAACGAACTTGTCGAGAGGAAACAATTTCCAGTCCCATTTTCGAATCAGTGAACAACGTCGACGTCGCTGGAATGCTTTTCTTATCTAATCTCCATTTACTAGTACACAATCTCCTATCTGGCTTTCGAAGCCAAGGCTGAGCCACCTGACGACAAATCGGCCAACTGATCCCATTCAAGTTTCGTTTCAGTAATTTCTCTGAATTGTGATTATTGGTATTTTACTGGAAAACTCAAGGTAATTCAGTTTGGAGGAACAACGAAAAAATCGGTGACATGTATTCTTGCTATATTATTTGCAAGGATAAATGTTTTCCAATGACGTTTGTTATAAAATTATTGTACATTGAAAATTAATTAGACAACATCACCAAACAAATTATGAATCCACTAAATCTATACAATTCACAAGTTATCATTTTCGTTGTCCCTTGATTGATACGTATGTAAAAGAGTAGAAACTCTCCACATATAAAATATTCCAAAAATATCACAGTTGTTAGCCGCGATTTTGGATCTACCGGTACCTAGAAGTAGCTATAATTATAAGTATTTCCTCCTAGATTTGAAATTTGATGTTTTGTATTTTCAATTTTTCACGAAGACGTTTCTTAATGTCTTATAATTTGGTACTAGATGATTGAGGAGCCTTTATGCGGTATGGTCTAATATTTCTCACTGCATTCAATTCAACTTTCTCTATTTTCCTTCAGTGGACCTTCCTTCATTCACTATTCCTTCACCATAAACTCTAATAAGCCTGTCAATTTTAGCAGGACAACTTCTATATATTCCAAAAGACTGAAAAAACTTCACAGTCAGTAAAATTACTGATTGCCGTGAAACCAATTACTGTTCAATTAGTAACAATCATAAAATACCTAAGCTTCTAGTTCAAACTATAAGTACTTCATTTTAGGTCATATTTTTCTGATCTCACTAGAATGCTCGCTTCAATCGGGCATCTTAAATTAACATTTGTTGTTTTGTTTCTTCAATTTTCACGAAGACGTCTCTTAATGTCTTTAAATTTGGTACCAGATGATTGAGGAATCTGTACGCTGTATGGTCTAATCTTCCTCAATAGGTTCAAATGTACTTTCTGTATTTTCATTCCGTGGACGTTTCTTCATTCACTATTACTTCATCATAAACTCTAAAAAGCCTATCAATTTTGACAGGACAACTTCTTTACATTTCAAAAAACTAAGGAAACTTCACAGTCAGTGAGATTATTGATTGCCATGATGACAAATTGGCTGAGCTTGAACCGATATCAGTTGTTAGTCGCGATTCTGGATCTACCGAGACCTAGCAATGTTCACTTTGAAGTTGGTATGAATATAAAAGTTACTGCTCAATAAACCACGAGCATAAATATACCTAAACTCCTAGGTCAAACTATAAGTACTTCATTTTAGGTTATATTCTTCAGATCTCACTGGAAACTGTACGCTGTATGGTCTAATCTGTCTCACTGGATACAAATGAACTTTCTCTGTTTTCATTCCGTAGACGTTTCTTCATTCACTATTCCATCACCATAAACACTAGAAAGCCTGTCAATTTTGGCAGGACAACTTCCTTATATTTTAAAAAACTGAGAAAACTTCATATTCAGTAAAATTACCTTTTGGTTGCCGTGAAGTCAAACTGGCTGAACTCGAACCGATATCACTTGACAGGATAAGTAGAGACTATGCGCGATCGATTCTTATTTTCATATTGACCATTGTATCTACTGGAAAATAATTTGAAAATATTCAGCTTATGCTGTGGAAAGCTGTGAGGCAATAAGATTGTTTTAAACATCAATATCACTATCGATAACCTAAAGTATCTCAAAACGTGACTTAATATAGCACACGAAAAATTTTGAAAATCCATTTACTCTTTATGTAAAATATGATTTGTTTTTCTAGAGTATAGAGACTATTGTCTTCAGTTACATTCTCTTTTCCTGACAAACCTCTAACTTCGTGCTTTGGTGGTTCAAATCATTTAAACTTGAAAAACATCGAATCAGTCCTTAAATAGAATCAATCCGAAATGTACCATAAAAGATCGATACATGAGAGTGACAAATGATATCAACTAATCTCATGTAAATATTGGTCTATAACTTAATTCGTGCGGTTTGATAAGAGATGGCGTAATTTGTATAATATGTCGAACTTTGTTCCTGAAAGAGTGTTTTTGCGGGGAGTTCATCTTCATTGCTTTAATATTAAGAAACATGCTGCCGAAAGTCATCGTATTTTGATGCACGTTTATGGTGAACATGCTCTAGCTGAGCGAACGTGACAAAAGTGGTTTCCACGATTTAAAAGTGGTGATTTTGGCTTGGAAGACGATGAACGTCCTGGGCAGCCAAAAAAGTTTGAAGATGAAGAACTGGAAGCATTACTCGATGAAGATTGTTTCCAAACACAGGAAGAGCTCGCAGAATCTTTGGGTGTCACTCAAGTAAGCCATTTTGAAACGTTTAAAAGCAGCTGGATATATTCCAAAGCAAGGAAATTGGTTTCCACATGAACTCAAGACGAGAGACGTCGAAAGGCGGTTGTGCATGTCCAGAATACTGCTAGAACGCCACAGAAGGAAGTCATTTTTGCATTGGATTGTTACTGGTGATGAAAAATGGATCCATTACGACAACCTCAAGCGCAAAAAATCATATGTGAAATCCGGCCGACCAGCCAATTCAACGAAAAGGCCGAATATCCATGGCGCGAAAGGTATGCTCTCTCTCGGCAGTAACCGAAAAACGCCCGGAATATGCGACCAGACACGAGGCAATAATTTTCCATCATGACAACGTTGCTATTCCGGTTAAGAACTATTTGAAAAACAGTGAATGGAAAGTTTTACCTCATCCGCCAGACCTTGTCCCTTATGACTACCATTTGTTCCGGTCGATGCAGAACGCCCTCACTGGAATTCGGTTCACATCAGAGCAAGATGTCAAAAATTGGCTTGATTCATTCTTGGCTGAAAAGCTGATTTCAGTTCTTTTGGGATGAGATCCATAAATTGCCAGAAAGATGGGTAAAGGTCATAGCTTCAGATGGGCAATAATATAAGTTCAAATTTTGAAAAAAAAACGCACGAATTGAGTTATAGACTACAATTAGATGAAATGTTACAAAAAGTAGAATTATAGGAGGAAAACTATTTATTCTCAAACCTATCTATAATTTTCTGAGAAAGAAGATGAATTATAAAAATTTCTCTTCTATGTATTTACCGAATTCTCAGTTTTATCTCACCTTCATTTGTCTCTTTTCACAACGTTTTTCCTCTACTTCTCCACACTTGTACTGAGAAAGCTTAGAAGCACATTTCATTCTTATTATAAAATGGATTAGATAATATCTAACAATGATTCTCACTGGATGGATAAAGAGATTTTCAGCTATGATCTTCAGCTTGAGCACTTGAATATCTTTTACCCAAAACACGAATCACATTAAATCCTTTCACAAGGATTCTTAGATTTGCTAAGATATTGAGCTTTAATTATTTTCATAGCGCAAATTAGAAGTGAATCATAAATAAAAATACAATCAATCTACAGAAATCAACTAACCTCGAAGTACAATAAATTTTAGAATAGAATGTTTTCACATCTAAAAAATGTGTGATCTGTGGGACTCAAAAGATATACATACCTTCTTGAATTGGCTCAATGCATATAAAAACAACTTTTGAAAACCAGCCCCTATGTTTTCTCAAGTATGTATCTCTTGAAATTGTTTTCCCCTCTATAATAACAGATGTTAACGATTCATAGAATATGCGATTGATGGTTATCGCTTTCCGAAACAGATGAAGATAACTATATGCTTGGGGCGACAAAGAAGTGAATTATTCTATCAACGTTAGTTGTTTGATATCTATTACATTTACCTTGCTTATTATATTTTAAGCTGAACAGTGTTGCGTATATTCAGTTAGCTACCAAACTACTAACAAACTAAAAATTAAATGAATCAGCTTTAATACCTACTATGTTTCACTAGTGTTTTAATAGGACAACAAATCTTTATACTTCATTAGTAGCTTCGATTGACGCAATTCAAAATTGAGATTTGATCTTGACTCAATCGTTTGTAGGGAAGATAAGCTATTTTTTGGTATTTTCTCCACTTTTTTGCATTATAAGAATATTGTATATAGTTTGACCTTCCGCAAGGCTTTCCTAAGTGCCCAACAATTCTGCTGCGATGCTAGCAACAAAAATCATGAACATTAAGAAATTAGGATTCACTACAAAAGAAGAAAATGTTAGTTTTGAAAAATAGCTATAATCTTTTAACTGATTTGAATGATACCGTACAGTCACATATACTACTAATTGGCCAAAAAAGTGGCAAAACATCTAGAAGACTTAACGTTAAAACGATCAAAGCGTTGTCATTGCTTGTAGGAGACAAAAATAGCTTCTTCAACAATAACAATAAAAACCGTCTCAAAGATTTTAGAATAATTGGGAACAATAATTCAAATTTAATGTAAGACATTAGTCTTTTCAGATATCTATGTTGGGAATAATACAAGAAGCTGCAATTTATATAACTGTATGATTCAAATCTAACAGAAATCAAATTTCTTTTCAAAATTGCAACTTGGATTCATAATCATGCTGAGTTTACCAAAAAAATTACTTATCAGAACGAGTTCGGAAAAATTGATTCAGATCTTTTTTTTCGAATCCGTTATTATAAGGTTTATTTAGAGAAAAAGATATAAATTGAAATTAAAAAAAAATGTGATTCTATCTTCAAGAAAGCGAATCGAAAATCATCCTCAGTGACATTACTCTTTCCAGATATAATGCCACTTCTTTGAGGGGAATAATACGAGAAGCTGCAATTCATCTAATTGTATGATTCAGATCTAGAAGAAATTAAATTTCTTCTCAAAATTACAGCTTGGATTCAAAATCATCAACAAAAATTACTTATCAGATCTGAATCGAAAAATTAATTCCATTTTTCAAATCCATTATTACAAGGTTTATTCTATAAATCAAATTTAACTTTATTCACTACTACTAATTATCGAACTGATATATCGTTTAAGTTTAACCTGGTTTAACAATATATATTCCATCGAATTAACTATTTACATTTGGTACATCAGTGGAATTTGTAATCTCGCTAATGTCCAGCTGAAATTATATTTGGAATTTATCTATGACCAACAAATGAATTTTAGAGGTAAAGATAGACATAGGCAAAAGGGCTGTTTGATTTGTTGGGTTCCACATACTTTAATATATCAATCTGAAGAGATCCAACTAGATTCAAACTGGTAAGTTGATTGCACTTCTCTTTTTACATTGTGATAACATTGAGGATTGACTACATATTCTTCGGAAATATTGGTCTCGAACAATGAAAGTCGAAAAACACTAATTATTGAAATTAAAATAAACGTGAGAGAGATAATTTATATTTCATTATATACAAGTATAATTTTCACCAACAGAATATTATTTCAAAAACTATCTAGTGACAATTTTTTTCTTTTGTGATTCTCCCTGTTTTCACCTCGACCACCATGTCATTGAAATGATTCAATGTCTATATTTTACAATGAAAACCACAAAATGAGCGAGGTTTGCGTTTTATTTACAAGGTCTTTCATTAACTGGAAAACGTCGAGCTGCACGGCTTCAACTCCAGCCCTTTCAATTATTTTAACTTTATTTTATCTGAAAAGGCCGTATGAGAAGGGACATTATCTGAATGCAACATCCATTCTCTAATTCCTGGCTATAAAAAAACATTAAGCAAACAAACTTTTACGTACTGAGATAGCGTGACAATTTTATAATGTTCTTCCACCTAAATGGCCTTTACAAGTTCTAAAGAAAGGGTGTACATCATTTTTTTTTTCATCTGTCTTTTCAAGGTAGTCTGGTAATTTTCAACGCTTATATTAGAATTTCTTGATGTAGGTAACGGAGATTGGAAAAAAGTTTTTTCTTGAGACAGAAAAAAGAATTATGGATTTGTGAAGAAACGTGAAGGCACAAAATTGAAAAAAGCTCAACTATGTTATTCTATGAGATACTTGTAAATTTCATATTATAATCAAGTTTCCATTAGAGTTTGGCCTTTAAGAATTTTCAAAAATAGATTTAGTACTATTACTAGATTATTGAATAATTTAATTTAATCTCATAATGCAAACTATTCACTCACTAAATTGTAAAATAGTTGATGGAATATTTTCTTATTTAAAGTACTTGTGTGTTTGAAGCTTTCAAATTGGCAGGTATTTTTAAGTTTTCATAACTAGATTAAAGACGGGAACTTGAAAATTATTCTGAATCTTAAACGAAATGAATAAGGAAAAATACTTTTTAAATAATTACAGTCTAAATGATTGATACTGTACTTCCAAGAAAGGCACATCAACAGATGTTCCAACCATCCTTCTTCTTGCTAATACATACTTTGACTTAACTAGTCGATACTGTTACCATTTCCATTCTGCTTTCATTTGATGTATAAACCAAGTAATACTGATCTGGGACTTTACTTTCTATATAGAAAAATTGTGTTAACTTTGGATAGACGCAACCATAATAGAAAAAATTTCATAAATATTTGATGATAACTTTCTTTGTATCTCGTTCTAATGTTGTAACATGAATTTCATGGAAGGCGCCATCTAGTCTATGATTTGATTTATTATCATGTCTTTATTATCATCAAGCGCCTATTTGCAGCAAAGAGCTATGTATTCTCAAGTCCGATGTGAGGCATGCCATAAAAATCTTGGAAACCAGAAAAGCAACCGGACCTAACAACATTCCAATAGAATGCTTGAAGGCTTTGGACGATAGGAACTTGACCCATCTCATAAAATCTATAAAAGACTGGCTTAAATCATTTATTCCATTGCCTATAAAGAACAACCCCAAATTCTGTGACGAATATCGGATGATCAGCTTGATGAGCCACACACTAAAAGTACTCTTGAAAATAATCCAGCAGAGAATATATCGAAAATGTGAAGAACAACTAGATGAAACGCAGTTTGGCTTTAAAGAAGTATTCTTCGCTATTACAGTACTAATACAGAAGTGCAGAGAATACAACAAAAATGTATATGTCAGGTTTCATTGATTTCCAGTAGGACTTTGATAAAGTCCAACACGATAAAGTTATAATGGAGAATTTAACAACTAGTAACTTAGATCCAAGCGATATGAGATTAATCAAAAATATCTATTACAATCAAACGGCAGTAGTGCGTGTTGAGGACATGGAGATAGACGAGATCGAAATTCAAAAGGGAGTTCGCCAAGACTGCGTTCTTTCTTCACAACTATTAGATCTATATTCTCAGTTTGTATTTCACGAACTACTGGAGGAAAGACGATGGGACAAACATCGGGGGAACAACTTAAGATTCGCCGATGATACTGCTATAATGACTGAAAGCGAAGATCTTCAAATCTTATTAGGGAGAATAAACCGAGAATGTGAAAATGTAGGAACCACTATAAATGTTGGAAAAAATACATTCACAGTAATAAGTAAAAACAAAAATATTAATATTAACCCTATACTCACACTGAATGGGAAACAAATAGAATGGGTGCAAAAATATGAGTTTCTTGGTACAGTCATAAACGCTCAAATACGAAGAAATCAAGATTAGAATTGAAATGACTCGAAAGGCATTTGTCAAGTAATCCTCAATGTTTGCAAACAGAAACCTCAACCTCCACGTCAGAATAGGATTCATGGAATGTTATATGTGGTCAGTACTGCTGTTCGGAGTGGAAACTCAAATGATCAAAAAACTTAAGGCATTTGAGATGTGGCTTTATAGACGCATCCTAAAGATACCCCGGACTAACAGAATCACCATAAACAAAGTACTAAGTCTCAATGGTTGCATAAAAAAGCTGTCGACAGTTATTAAGATGATAAAAAAATCTTACATAGGACACATCTTACGCAACGACAAATACCTACTGCTACAGAACATAATGCAGGGCACCAGAAAGAAGAAATCCTGGCTCCGTAACATAAGAGAATTGACAAATCTTAGCGTCGGAGAATTGTTTCATGTTGTAAGGGACAGAGACGCATTTAAAAACGTGGTCGTCAACCTTCAAAGAGAAGACGACATGAGAAGTAGAAGATCTATGTTTTAAAGCTACAATATCCTTATCATTTTTAGTCAAATAATTATGAATATCTACATGTTTCATAAAAAAAATCGGTTTTTGAGTGCTCACATCAATATTTCTAAAATCTACAGGCACAGGAGTGATAATAATTCGTTTTTTTTTCGAAGATTTGTGGTGACTTCAATGACTTCATATTAAAAATTGCTTCACCAAAGCATAAACAACAATGAACTGCGATATTAATGTCATTTGGCATAAATACCACAATGCAAATCTGTTACGAGAGCCAATGATGCCACAAAGGCTACTTTATTCTAAAATAGATACATATTATCCTGTGCATCACTGAAAAAACTTTTGCATATCGTTTTGGATACATATGCAGGCTTGGCTATGAAATCTTTTTCGTTTAAAACCACTATATGATAGGTTTCGAGTGGTGATAAATTTATCAAGTGCGTGGGAAGACCATCAACGCAGGTCATTATTAAAACACTTTGACAAAGTTCAGCAAGCTAATCCAGCAAAAACAACTGCACTGCTAGAGTAACTCAGAAACTGTCACTAGCAAACTCCCACCCAACCGAGATTTGACATCTAGAAACTGTTTTCGAGAATGAAGAAACAAGGTTCTTCTCATACAGTGATGTAGAATCATGCACCAGGCCCTGTATCGATGGACAGGGCTTTCCATCAAGACGTCTCAAATAAATTCGTTTTGAGCTCTAACAGTTTCCCCAATAGACATCAGATTCTCAGTTCCCTTTCGCAATTTCTATCTATTGTTAACAAACATTTTTCCAATCGATCAGTGATTTTTAACCTCTCGTATAAATTATGTCATATTACACTTAGAAATTGAGAAGTGGCGGGCGTCCGGTGGTCAACCACTGGGTAAATATTACACATATTTTATTAGGAATATTCTATTGGACAACTAACCAGCAGATTAATAGTAACACAACTGATAAGCAGCCGTTAATTAGTGAGCCACAGAATCAACTGGAGATAGACAGTTATCAATCGGATATTCGCATGTTTATGTGAAGTACCGATTTAATTATGTATATAAATTGGTTGACACAATTTGGCACAACTGAGTTATTTGTTGGTTGGTTCAACTCCGCATCTGACAGTCAAAAATGCGGCTATCATAAGAAATACAGGGTCTGTTCTGAAAGTAGTAGGATTCATATTCAATTTCAAATATTATTCATAAAAATGGTAAAAGGATTAAATTTTTTTAAAATAGCTCTTCTCCTCATCTACACTTCTTCCGCCTGAACGGAAAGCTGTTCAACTCCTGAGTCACAGCCTGTTCGACCACCTCTACCACACCGTGATGCTAGTAAGGGCCAAGAAGATCTTAGCCAATAGCTTTTCGGTTGGCCTTTTAGTCCTCAAAGATTCTCGCAGCACACTCTACACACTTATCTAAGTTTTCCATTACAATCTCAAGAACTTTTGAGGAATGCTTAACTCATCTGCAATCATTCCGATACTCATTCTACGATCACTGTTTATACAATTTCTTCCTAGCAACACATTTTCGTTATTCTTGCTGTTCAAAGGGCATCCAGAGAGATAGTCGTCTTAGACCAACTTGTTCAACTAAAAAGTATCCATTTTAGGCATGGTAATATCACCGTTGACATCCTTAACCAAGGCTTTTTTTCTGATTTACCGTGTTATATGCTACATGGTTCTTCTTGACGAACCGGTGCCACATGGGTTCAGAATACGAGCAATCTACTCTCTTCAATGGCCAGGAGCTGACTGCCAATCATCCCGTGTTCCCACTTTCCCTCTCCTCCAATCATGCGCGCGCAGACCGCTTCTTTTCCGTACGTTCGTTCAATAAAAAACCAGTCCTGCTACTTTCTGCACAGACCCTGTATGTATTTTTTGATGGCGAATTATATGATTAATTTTCCAGCTGCACCGTGTATTATCAAGAAGTTCATACTATTCTTAAGGTTTTTTTTATGATAACAAACCAAATAAAAAGTATAATAAGTCGAAGTGTAGTGTGAGATATGAAATAAATTTCAAAACTTTTCATGCAATGTTTGAAATACAATATTTACGCTACAAATTTTGGTCATGTTTAAAATGAACTAAATGATTGATAGATAGTTCAACGACCGAGTTAACGAGCGATACGAGCCCAACTTACAACCACGTTTACATTACAATGTTGTTTTCAACTATCTATATTAAATATGAGATTCTAATTAATAAAACTCAGTTTCAGTAAAGTTGAAGATCAATTTCATAGACCGTAATTCATATTTTTGATCGCTCGGATACCATATATATGAACTTATCACTGGATCTCGCATAATTGGTCTTTCATCTATTCTCTTCGACAATATTCAAGCAAATATACTGCATCAATAGCTTATAGTTTGTGATGAAATACAAATTTGGCGTGATGTTGACTCTGCCATATTTGTAATTGAATCAGAACATTATTTCCTTCCATGAATGAATTTGTAAGTACCAACTTGATATAGCCTGGAAGTTGTGCTCTGGCTGGAAGCCGGCTATTAACCTTTCATACATTTACAAATTCACAAACTAAATAGTTATCCGTCTATATAAGTATCCATGCAAATGAAGGGTGGCTTATTAACACAAAATTTTGTGATTCGAATACTGATGGTTTGCGGATAAATACATTCAGATGAAATAAATTCATTTTGATAGGTTTCTGTTTATATAATGTAGTTACTCAATATGGAGTTGAATGGATCTGAATTACGTCAATAAACCTCAACTAGTAATTTGTATGGTAAAAGTTTGAGAAATCAAGTTCAGTGTGTTCATAATAAATTGTAAATATTTGTATATGTAGTATAATAGTTCAAGGCAATTAAAACAAATTGTTTTACAACTACTCCAAAGTTTATCAATTTAAAAGTCATTATAGAAGGTTCACTTAGGAGACTCGACATACCTGGTGTATTACCATATGAAAACTTTTTTATTTTGGTATCTGAAAACCGTTCTCGAAATTCACATATAATTTGAAGGTCGCAAGTTTTAAAGTCAGGAGTGAGAGGTCACAAAAATCCATTTTTTTTTTCATTTTTTGCAAATTTTCTGGATGCCGCTCAATTTGTACTGATTATCAATATTGTAGAAGATTGAATTTTCTATAATATTTGTATTTAACATTTTCTCACAATTTGAACTGTTTTCGAGATAGAGGGCGGTCTGAGAGTCATGTCAACTGGTAGTCCCAATGAAAGATTCGTAATATTAAGGTTAAATACTAAATATATAATTAGCATTTATTATAAACTCTTACATGAAACTCAATCTCTGTTCTTGATAATCCTAAATTTTTTTGGTAATTATCTATTTAATGTATCAATGGATTTAATAACACGTACCCGGCCATGTAATTACAATATTTCTGTTTTCATAAAAGTGGCATTCCATATTTTGAAAACAAATTCCAATTTCAACTCTCTTCTTCATCTTCATAATCGTTGTCATCGTTATTTGTTAATGTTTTTTTGTAGTTTTTATCAAACTATTCCGTTTCTCCTTAAACTTATCCTTAAAAACCAAACTAGTATTCCAAATATACTGTAGGTCCTCCTCTGGATCTCAGAAGGACACCCGTTTAAGTATTGTACTTACTATACTATAGGTGAAAAATAAAAAAAATATAAATATAACCATACAGACCTTGAAATATCAAATGCAATAATTGCAAATATACAGATGTTTGTGATTGGAATAGATCATAACAATATAATAATGGTTTTTTCGTTATTAAATGGGTTGAAATGTTATGAATGATTTTTGCATTTTTATTAATGGAATACGTTTACAACTCTTCATTACATGTACTTTGTTAGTTTGTTTGTGTATTTTTTTAAACGGAATTTTCTGATGAAATTTCACCTGTTAACTGTCAACCATCTACGAGTATTGACTGAATGCTTTTGATACTTTCTCGCGTTTTATGGCAATGAATGATTTAACTAAAAAATTATATTCGTGAATTGATTAGTTTGATTTCTATATAAGATACAATGTTTTATTTGACCGCATTATATTGATGGTATTTTAAGTATATTTTCCTGCACGTTAGTGACTATGATATTATACTTCACTAAATAGTGTATATTTTAACTAATCATCTACATTTCTTTACCTATAATATATCATTCTTAATTATCAATGTCACCACGATTTGATAGAAAATTTGTATTTCTAACCTCTAAGTAAGAATACATGCATAATTTGTTTAATGGGACATATTATCTGATCTATTTTAAATAACAAACTCGCGTGTTTCTTATCAGTTATCATTGATTTTCCATTAGTTTTTTTCCAGGTCTATCCTATCATAATAACATCATTATACCAGTTTTTCATGTTCTTGTCATAGTGTAATCTGCTCCGGTTAGTTTCCAAATAAATTCAATTCAACATATTAACCGATTATTTCTAACGTATATATATATATAAGTTTTCAAATCGTCGCCACAAGTTCCAATCGTATTATTAACAATCGCATTTGAACTTGCACCTTTTATAGGTCGATAAAGCGCTGCAAATTATATTCAATTTTGTTTTTTCTATACATTCAGTCATTAACATTGTGCCCATTATTTTTTTTTTATTTTGTCAAACAACGAT
Source organism: Diorhabda elongata (assembly GCA_026230145.1). Taxonomy (NCBI): domain Eukaryota; kingdom Metazoa; phylum Arthropoda; class Insecta; order Coleoptera; family Chrysomelidae; genus Diorhabda; species Diorhabda elongata. The sequence continues at coordinate 9,403,067 of CM047929.1, forward strand.
CGGCAGCTCTTCGTCTGGCGACACTAGGTCGTAGTTCAAATAATTACAATCGAAAACTTTGATAGTTGTACTCAATGTCTTCAGCCTGACTTTTTGATGGTATGAAATTCAGAGATAACTGAATTATATGAGACAGGGTATTATGAATTGATAGTCAAAAATCCTCAATGATACTTTATTGTTCATAAATGAGCAATAGTAGAGATTATGTATAATTATATAGAGTAGTGATTGAATGACAAAACATACATCTGATTTTCTGGGACAGTATTTAAAATAAGTGGAATCTGATCAGTTTCAAAACATTTGTCAAATAAAATGTCACTTATAAGTACAAAGAACTATTGTTGGATATCTGATAATATACAAAAAAATTCGGAAATAGTGATAGATACATAATACCTATTTCTCTCTGGTGATCTATCCTTATCTCATTCCTCGATGATGATAAGTTAAACTCTGTATCGAATCGAGAATCAGGACGGGAATCGAAGCATCACAATTTGTGAATCACAGCAAATACACTGATAAACCATAGTAACATAAGGTAAAATGAACACTTAGCTAATAATAAAATAAGTATTTTTGTACTAATTAAAAGAAATTCCAATAGGAGAAAAACAGGCCAGGCCGTTCAGCATGAAACGGACTAGGGGAAACAAATCTTTTGGTAAGAGTGAATCAAACCTTTGTGAGATAGGTAAAATGAAAACCCATTTCAACACGTGTTCAGTAAAAAAGGAATATGGTGAAGAAGACAAAAAACATTATATTAGGATTACTAGAAAATAGACCAAAGTGTAAACAATAAGTAACGAAATCGTTTATTTCGAAGCACTAAATGGTAAGTTCTCCACAAACCTGAAGGTATGTAAAGACCATGAGGGACAATGATCCCCTGGGCGTCTTGTTGATCTCTTCCCCTTCATAATTTATAACTTTTTATCGGAATTGTTTCCGCCGAACGTTTAATTCATATGCACGAAGATTGTAAGACAGATACGGTACAACAATAAATATTCGAAGAAACCAGATTTCCCTCTGAGTAATCTGACGATGAAAGAAACGAACATAGCTTTAGAAACGGCGCTATATTTGCTTAAACCATCTGGTAGTATCACCAACAAATCGCCAGGTTAACCTATAGAACATACGCAATAAGAAGGTCGACTTGCATCTAAATTTCAGCAACACAAATTTAGTTTAGCCATTTACCATTCGAGGCGGTCGTGTGATAAAAATATGTTAGTCTCAACAGTCAAGATAAATAATCATTTGTTTAAATTTCCCAAACGCTTTCCTGATGTGTGTTCTAAAAGGGAAGAGTTTTGTAAAATTCAATACTCAATATCAAATTATCGCTTGTGTCAAAATAATTTTTTGGAAAGTAATTTTACAAATTTCAATAGAAAACATTTGAAGTGTGAAGCTATCCCATCTATTCCTACCTCTCATCTGCCTGCGTTGTCTACTTCCATTTATGAAGATCACAGTTACGCCAAAGTTAATGAGTTTATAGTAAACCAATAACATTAATATGCTATAAATACAAGTATACTAGATACTGATATGATCATCGAAGAGCATCAAGTTAATAGACCGTGTATTCATACCTCAACATCTGGCAATTTGCCAATAGAAGAGCCTTCAGAGGTTCAAGTAAATTTTCAAACTCCAATGTTTCAAAGATAATTTTTGACGACTGTAACTGGAAGAACTATAGGAATAAGTATCAAGTTCGACGGAATATAATAGCCAAAATATCAAACTTGAAAAACAGTTTGAAGAATAACAAAGAGCAGTTGAAGAAATTGAAGAATATGTGTGAAATTAGAACATTTGAGGATATAGAAGAAAGCTTTGATAATATAATGGAATAATTCACTAATAACAGTTGAGAAACATTCATAGACAAAGTACAGCAAAACGATGGGTATACCGTATATAACTTTTGCTCTTTGTATGTACAAAAGAAGTCTCTGCAACTTTTTATTTCAACTGCGATAAATTGATATCACAACTAAAGTGCTGTGATATTTTATGTAGCTCTGGTATCAATATTGCTCATTTTTAACTTATGTTGCTGGACAGATCGACTTAAAAGCTTTCAACCTACTTTGATATCTAGATTCATTCACAAGCTTTTATACTCTTTGGCACCCTTATGTTAATAGCAATATTTTTCTGTTAAATTTCAGAATGATTATTGTAATTATGAGCAATCTGTTCAACTAAATTACTGTTTTAGTTCTGGTTAGTGGTTTGTGGACGTTTTAATAGTGATATTGTAATTATGTCTACTAATTTTCCTGGTTTAGTTGAAAATGTGTTTATATAAACATTCAAGAAACTGCGAAATCAGAGCTGAATAGAAATGTATAACATAGAATGCGTAGATATTCTGTGTTGTAAATTTAAATGAACCGCGCAAAAGGATCAGTTCTGCTACGTACCATCGAAGGCACTGGCATCAAAATCCGCCATGTTGTTTACACTGAATAACAATTAAGTTTGCATTTCTTCTTAGAGTATGATCTGTGGATTAACCTATACTCTTGAAAATACAAACAAGACATTACCATTTTGAAACATGACCTAAAGCCTTTGAAATTAATTAGAAATATTATTGTAACAACCAATAACATGATAATATAAAGATGAAAACAGAAAATTAACACTTAGGTAATTACAAAATTATTCATTTTGGTGACAATCATATAATTGTACGAATTAATAGAAACTAAACAAATTTCATTGGTTTACAACCCCAATGTAATTGTTTTTCAGTTCAAGATTATGATATACACGTTTTTTAACACATATGTGTATTGCTGAATGAGCAGGTGTCGGTGAAAATAAATATACAGTGGGTGAAAATTAATAGCTAATTTTATTTCAGTTATGATGGACTTTTTCAAATTTGTAATGAAAACTTAAATACTAAATAAAGAGCTTGAAAATATCCATCAAACGATTAATGATAAATAAATACTGTAGTCTATTATTTAGTTCTGATATGTAATTGGATATTGCCAAAAATAAAATAAAGAAAAAAATTATAATCGGAGTAAATAGCCATACAGATCTCCGAAAATGCAAATTAATTGATATTGTAGCCAGTTAGGCACAGTTTAGGCTAAATAGGTATAATAAAACAGCATTTTGAATACGGTATAATATGTTGTCGCTTATCAATTGAACTTGAATAGTGAAGTTAGAGAAGCTTTATTTGTCCTCTATGACAACAACTGTGAAAGATTTTCCTGTATTTTCCATATTTGTTTTTTTCATTTGATGACTCCATTGAAGTTAGTTCTTCATGTGATGGAATCACGCTATCTCTTTTGCTACGGTTAAAACTATTTCACATTACATGAAATATTTCTAAGAAAACTTATATTTATTGGAAGCCACTCAATCCCATAACAAATAACTTTGTTTGACTTGATTCACATCATATAAAGATGATTTCAGTGGAAATAATACCACTCAAAAAAACATGACCACTATTTCCGCTTTTTTGAAAATTCTCAGAAAGAGATGAATGCACTTTTTGTAGAGGATACCATCCTTTCCAATTGACGACCATTCTCCCCCAATCTTCCAGATTTTTGCTTCGATACATCATACAAATGAATTGAACTCAATTTCACTATAACCGTGATCGTTTTGAAAACCTCTTTGGTATAAAGTTGAATCAAACCTCAGTCGTGGTTAACATTTGATAACTCAATTTTTGAATATATGACTCAAGCTACTTTGAAAATAAACTGCTAACATATCGCTTCGGTTGAGTGAATTTTCCAAGAGTTTTTGAATTTTAGTTTATAATACGTGAAGCATAATTCCATATTAATTAAGTTTATGATGTCCCCTCAGCGTGAAGATAAAAACTTAATGTAATGTGATTAATTAAAGTAATTTTTACACACTTTTGGGTGCCTAATTTTCTCTGGTTTTTTGGGATATGCAAAAGTTATATTACAGAAAATAATAATTTGAAGATAGTCTGCTCCATCGATCATCTGAAGAAGAACCAAAGAACAAAGTGAAATATGAAGTGTCATTACAATATTTATTTCGATCCTTTGAATATGCAAACGGGATTATTGATTATATGAACGAAGTTGGATTGAATCGAGCATTTTACGCTGGAATGTACCAACGGAGTTATTGCGTAGTTCACGCTTGTATGAAATGCCATAGACTTGAATACCGATCTGTTATTGTAATAGATCTTGTAAGTTATCTCCTAAGAAGACTAAAAAATAAGGACGTCTTCTTGAAAACAAAAATGTTACAATTCATTAATTTTCTTTGAGAAAAGAAGCTATTTATCTAATGTTTGCTGGAGATTATTATCTGAACATTGTATCTTATATAGTTATGATGTTTGTAGCAACGACTTTGAAACCTCTCACAAAAGAAAGTGACTCGATTGCGAAACAGTACTAGTACTGAAGTACATGCAATTAAAATAAATCAGCACAGGATAATTAATCTTATTTGTTTTCTCGAGTTATACAAACCATAATGAAAATTTGTAGTTAAAAATAATTCATTTTTATGAAATTATAAGAAACTTTTATATTGGTTTTCTCAATTAAACATATGGTTGAATATTGAATCTCTAAATATATGTGATTAATCTTTATTGCTACACATAAACAGAAGATCTAAATAAACCCAACTTAATTTATTCCATTACATCCTATCGCTGATATTCTAAGGATTGTTTGGAGATAAAAAAAAGGAAAATACGTGAGAGACGCATAATATCCCTTCGTGCCAGTGTTTATTGTCTCTGTTCTATTTTGTACATACTCGTGCGATAAGGGTTGTAGAAACAAATTGGATTCTAACTTTAGGGACGAAGAAATCATGTAAACCATTCAAGTTGTTGGAATTCTAAAGCCTAAGAATGTTAATATATGAGAAAATAAAATAAACTCGGATTTCCAACCATTATCCATATTACCAGAAAAAATTGTTTTCCTCCATTATATTATGTAACGAACCTTTGAAATACGATAATTTTTTGTTGAGCTATACTATGATAAAATGGTTATGGAAAGATGAATTATGAGCAGATAGCACTGCGGTCTAAATACAAAATCAAAATTCTCCACGGGAAAGGTAATATATACAAAGACTGACATAGAGGCAATTTGATTAGAACCCTGTAGCTCAGTCTATAGTGTCTCATTCAAATAGCTCTATGTATATTTTGATAACGTTTGCTTGAGATTAATAACAAATTGTTCTGATCAGATTTGGCTCAATCATTCAGACCTATCTCCATCACCAAGATATAAGGAAACTTAAAATGAAGATACAAAAAAATCTCACTGAATATATGAAAAATCTTATAAATTCCATTCAAGTAAATTTTTCTCTTTTATAAAGATTCTACCACTATCTTTAGATTGGAAACAGCGAGAAGATAATTTTGATCCAATCTATGGAGCTATTTGACTAAATTGTAGCCAAACTGCTAGTCATCTGTATGTGTAGCTGTCACTAGAAATAGCTCAATGCGTTGAGTATAATACAAACAGACGTCCGTTTTTCTAAATTCTCAAAGTAACTCACCCCCAGTGTTTATTTGTACGTGAAGAAAGTTCACTAGTCACAAAATTATTGGAATTATTTTTCTTAAATATCAATTTTTGCATTAGAATTCACGGGTTTTCATTTTGAATATACTTGATGTATAATTGTTTATTTGTAAAAAGTGTTTGGGGATAAGTATAAAATGGGTAAATTCGAAAATAGTACAATGTTTTTTTTTATATATAAATCAAGACAATCAAGAATGATTGTTTCATGGTTTGACTAAATCATTAAATTGGCAAAGATTTGAATAAAGTGCCTCCAAATACTTTGATATCCTATACTGTAAAGCTAGAAAATAGTTAGCTGAAAAGTGCTTTACAAAATCTATCACAAAGATGGATATATCCCTATAACGTTCATAAATACTTCTCGACACAATGTACGAAAATAAGTAATTTGAGTTTAAACTAGAAGGTAAAACAGTGAATCCACAGAAAAATCTTCTTTTTCATCTCTCAAATGTTAACGATCCATACAATTCAGTGTTTTGCGTCTTTTTTATTGAAGTCTTGGTTGTTGCGTGTCAAAGAGACTCTTAAATAAAGGCGTTTTTACTTCCCTCCACCAGCTATAAATTCCAGTAGAAACATCAAATGAATCATTGTGTTTTTTGTGACTCTTTTTTTGACTGAATTTATAAAACTTCATACGAGGAGTGGTATAGATCAGTCAATATGAAACTGTATTTGTTTGTTGGAAGATACTGAAAATAAAAAAAAAATCATTTCATAAATAATGGATTGGTGAATGTAATTTGAGATAACAACATAAACAAGATGGTTATCAAAATTACAATGGAAAATGGCTCATTCTTTTACAGTTATTGCGAACTGGAATTTTTCAATAATATCGGTTATTTGGTTTTTGAAGCTGATAGATAAATAAATGTGTTCAATGTGAGAAAAATAGATGAAAATATGGAATAGGAAAAAAGTTATCGCAAACAAAAGTATCTATTTTATAATAATTCAATAGAAAACAAATTATTTCTAATGGTTAAAAGATTTGATATTGTACTATTAATTTAAACAAAAACTCCCCTATTATATAATTCTATAATAAACAAAAATCGGGTTTATTGCATTTCACAGTAGTTCACATACAAAGTATATTTTATATTATTATGCAGAAATGCAATTTGAAGTGGTTATCAAACCCATTTCATTATCGCAAGTTTGAAACATCATAATATTATATTCAAGTAAAATAAATACTCATGAAATTGCTATCCATGTTATAAGTGTTTAGTGTTTCATTTTGTGAGTGAATATGTTTGCAAAAACAACAATTAGACAAATTTCACAAATTGCTTTATATAACATTCCTATTTTGATAATAAAATAGATATGTGCCTATTTCGATAAAATCAAATCGAAAGTATTGAGGATGAAGAGATTGGAAACTAGTCCAAGTTTGAATCATTACCTATTTAAGTACACTTGAGTCCCGCTAGTCCGAACACGGGTAATTCCAACGACCGCTTAATCGGAACACGTTCCAGAAATTGTTTGTAAATACAGTACATAATTTGGACCAATGTGAAAATATATTCCAGAAAATCAAAAGTAGACAAAGGAAGATCAATTAAGGTGAGAATAAACGAAAATAGAGTACAAATTGTTTGTTTAATGATTACAGACTAAATTGACACAACGCAAATAATAAACAAAAGAAGCAATACGAAGTAAAGAAGATCGTAGGTTTACTTTTTGAACATAAAACCCATCATCGTCATTTGTACACCGTCTGTTTTTAGCCGCTTAGTTACGCCATTTACTCATGAACATGACATCCGTGGGTGTGGACTACTGCTCCAAGTAGCGAAGAGGTGAAGCGCAGCTGCTGCCTCTTGGTACGAGACATTCCCCTCTACTTTCACGCCATACATTCATTCACGTCTGCTCCGACTGCACTCTCACAACCTGGAATGTTTTATAGCAGTAGAATCAGGTTAACGGTGTAATTGTTTGTAGGCTATTAATCAAATTCCAAAGATTCTTTAGCTTATTTCAAGATTTTCTTGAGGCTCAAACAATAGACAACATCCTTTATGTTTGTTTCTTTAATACCAAAGGGATGGTATCGTCTTCAATTAAATATTTCAAAAATCGTTTTCGGTACTTCAGCCTCAGCTCCTGTAAATCTCCCTAGTTCTTTGGCTATCGTAAAAGTGTCACATTTGGTGGTAAAAGTTCAATATTGCTGAAGCTTCACACGTTTTTTTTTTCAGTCACATTTTGTGACTTGGCCAACGTTTAATACTTTTGCTAGTTTTATGACACTTTCCACGATATCCAAACGTTTTAATGTTTTCAGTTTCTCTTTAAGAGTTAAGTTTACGTTTGAAAGCCATTTCACTATCCTTCCACACTTCAAGACACTAATCTTTCAGACAATAACACAACAAACAAAAACTTCACAACACGAACGATTTCACAGGTGACTGACCGCTGTACAAACAGAATCGGACTAGATTTAAATTACGTTGGATCTTCAGTTATGACGGGAAGAGAGTGCACGGTGGGGTGGGTGGTAGGTTGACTACAGTCACAGTTAGAGGTGCCCTTTCATCAAAGGTAGTCAGGCCACCCACTCACGTTACAAAACTAGAAATAGTGGCGCAGGTGGCTACTTTGCTGACTGCAATGCCTAGTCCGTGTAATATTACTTAGGTATTAGTAAATAGACTACTGACACTGGTTTTCATGTATTAGTAGTTCATATTTTACCTTTAATTGCATTATTTTTGATTATTTCACTTATATCGGCTAATCCGAACAATCAACAGATCCGAAAAGTGTTCGGTCCCAATTAGTTCTGATCAACTCCACTGTATATATAAAAAAAATTGGAAGTTTTGAAGGTGTAGTAAATTTTTTGTGTAGGATACAAGATACGATCAGCATGACTTTCGTTCTAGAGGTTTCATTCTGAAATTTTTGGCGGTGATAATCTTCTATATTTTCACTTTTCACTTTGTATATAAATTTGTAAATCATAGTAGTGAATCCATCATTACCACTAATTTTCTTGGACTGTAAATGAAATTTGTTGGCTCATTTTTTTGCTATACATATGTACCACATGGCAAGAGAAACAAATATCTCCAACATTTTGTGTGGTAGTTTTCACCCACCCCATAATCGATTGAGTTTTCAAATAATAAACATCAACAAATTTCTCTTTCATATTGTCAAGCGAAGATCGAAAAATTATTAGTTTACAACCTGAAAAAATATGTACTCATCAGGAGATTTGGCGATAGAAAATGTTTCGGACGGCATTGAAAAACTACAACCACTGAAGATAGACGTATTTTATTGATCAGTAAACGTGATTGACGATTTACGGGACCAGAGATAGCAGCAAAGTTTAATGAATCTAGGAGTACTTCTAGACTTAAAAGTTTATTGATAGAAGCTGACGTCTTTGGTGGCATTGAAGAAACATCCTTTATAACAATTAGATACATGAAGAGTATGAGAGAGTTTTATGGAGTTATCAGTCAAAGTTTGAGGTTTTGGTTTTAAGAAAAATTGTGCGCGAGTCAATTTGCAAAAATATCTTCTCCTTTGTTGTTATATTTCAATATGTAGCAGTCATTAATTAAATCATTCTTAATTGCATTAAAGTTCACTAATAATGTTATGTTTTTCTTATTTATTCATATGATTACTACTCGTGGGGTTAATTAATAAACAATGTCTCCTACGTTCTTGATTTATTTAAATACTGTACACCACACTTAACTAACTTATAACAAATCACTCATCACTATCACTTAACTAACTTGTATAACTTATTTCAATTCTTCGGTAAGAAGAAGCTCAGTTTAGTTCTAGAAAAAAAAAGAAGCAAAACAAATGGATTAATACCTTCGTAGAAATTATTCATAAGAAACAATGTAAATAAACCGCTTACTAAAAAAGCTGAAATAAAAACAAAGATCAAACGAATTCCGCGTATTTCATAAGGTGAGACACCTTCGCCAAATTTTATAATCCTACTGTATCCAAGCAGGACCGGCTCTAGGGCTGATATGCTTTCTCGTTCTCATTCATGTGACCAAGTTACAAAAATTCTCCATGTTTTGTATTTGATTCCATTTCAAGAATTTCTGAATTTTTATAACTGCCCACAATACCTCTTGAATATACTTATTTTCCTAAATCAAAACTGGTTCAATTGCTTATTTTCCTTTTAATATAAATTGACACGAATTCGTATGTAATTCCAATGTCACAAACCTGCAAACATCATCCAAATGTCAAATTGAATAGGGCCTCAATAACTCCCATTCCAATTTTCCGGCTATCACTTTAAATCACTCTATAGGAATTGCCTTTTGTAAATATTCCAATTAAAAAAAGATAATCTGTGTTATTCAAGATCTCTCAGTTGGGCGTAATTGGAGTAATATAAAACATAAATTGGCATACGAACGGGATACAGGTTGTTTAATTTCCTTTTTCCAACTTTATCTCGATGCTATAGAAAATAAAATGTGGGAGAAACAAGCAAGCGGAAATTAATGGAATTGCACGTGTGATCTCATTAATTAAGTCTAATTTATTGGAAGTGTGGATAACAGCTGTGGTCAAAGATTTAAAGCATATTTGTAGCACTTGTAATGGGACTAGCTAAAGTTTTTAACAGCTAACTAATGGAGTCGTGAGGAGAAAACTTTCGAATAAATTGTTGTTCGGAAAATAGAAGGTATTGTTAACTCTCAAACTTATCACAATTATTACAATTGTGAAAAAATATTACTAAGATTGATAATGTGAAAATACTGGAGCCAGAACTTGGTGACACGTTTAATACAAAGTGGAAAAATCATAGTTAACAAATTGACATTTTAATCACATTCAAAGAAATTGTGGAACAACCCGTCGAATGACATTTTTAATTCGACTTTTGAACCGTTGGCAAGTAACAGGACGAATTTAAAAGAATTATAGAAGCTGAAATGCATTCAATTCAGTAATTCATATATTGTATAATAAAAAATATTAGTTCATTGGTGAGCTCTGTACCAAGTACAAATTCAGTACCATGTGATTCATATATTCTATACTACGTGAAACGCTATTAGTGATCTTACCTGTGCAAATTGAGACTTCTATTGAAGAAAGAATCACTTAGTTACGTCCCAAAAAATCCAACATTCTCACCATAACATTAATACTTTTCTCGAAACAGCTTCTGATGAATTATATATGTTAAAAATAGGTTTTCAAACATTTCTTCGACACTTCTAACTAAAATTTATATTTTTAGACCGTTCTGATTCTTGAAATCTGTGGATTTACTTTACAATTTTAAACTTGGTGATATTAAAGTAAAGATGTTTCTTCTATTTAAACTAAAAATATTTGACGCGCATGTTTTGTAAAAAATGTATCAATCTGTGACCTATAGGTATGCCTGATGAAGATGAAACTTTCTTTGTCAACTATCAAAAACGAAAATGCACAAAGCAAATTGTAAGCATAAATAAATATGATAGATTGGTTAAAGACATCGCTAAATTTTTGGAACTAGTAACTAACCACCTATCCCAGGAATTCACACAGAACATTAGCAACAATTATCGCTAACATAACTGGTGATCTTCTGGCTCTGAAACGCCATGATAGATGATAATACAGCTCAACTGCTGAAAGTTATGTGAACGACTCGATCAATTGAGAATATAGAAATCTCCAAACATATTGCTTTAGTATCTTCCATGTATCTTTTCCAAACCAACCGCCACCTTTTGTGAAACTACACTTGCAGCACCAATTGTCAATTTGACAAAATTTTGTATCGACTGAAGAACATAAAATAGTCAACAAACAAGCAACAAGTAATTTCCAAACTGTGGTTACTTCACTATAAACTCAATTGAAAAAATAAATACGAACTTCGTTTTTCTGTGGTTGTCGGAAAATATCGTGTTAAACATATAATGATTATGAAAGATTTCACACGAGTTTGCAGAATTGAGCCACGAGCCGTAAGCGAGAAATAAATAATTAGCCTCAACTAATTAAGATATTTTATTCAAACAAGAACTTACTTTGTGGAATATAACGTATATATGATCGTTAATCTGCAGATTACAAAGGTATTCTGCAGATTATATAATATATTTGAGAATTGAGTCAATTTTCTGTACTTTATCTAACTGATACTCTGCATACTTTGTTAATCTGCACGCAAAAACTGGTTTACGCAAATTAACGGTAACATATACTTTAATATATCATCACTATTGAAGTATCAAAAAAAATATTCACATTCCTATTACAACAGCCATCACCACAGCTGATTCACTGTAATTTCAACTATGAGTTATGTAGCGTCGTCGTAACTTCACTAAGATCAGACTATCTAATTACAGATACAGCTGCAGCTGTGGTTAATTAATTCCAAAATGCATATCTCAGGAGCCATTGTTATACACCAGTTTCCAAGAGCTATTCTTGACATACTTAACATGGGACAGAAATAATTTCCAGCTGGTTCATTTGCAACTCAAACAATCCGTATAAAAGGAGTTATGATATTCGTATGTTTGTATTAATTGTCTTAATACATTTGTTTATATATTTTAGAAATTAGAAGAACTTTTTATGCCAAGAGCTGCATTTTTCAAAACTCTTAATCAAATTTTAAGTTAAAGCATTTTAATTGTAAAAAATTGTCTTTCAAGTCAAGATCTGTATTATGTCTAATACAATGTACGAATCAACTAATATCTGTGGCCAAAATGCGAATATCAAAATTGAAACCTAACCTAATCTAAACTTATTTGAGAGAAGGATTGAGACTGCAAGTTGGTCTATAAATCTCTACACAAACAAAAAAGCAAAATAATTCGTTTAGTAGATTAGGGGATAGAGATGGAGATGGGAAAATTTTATAGTCCTGTAAGATATCTCCTAGAACAGCTCAACATTTCATTTTTATAAAAAATGATATCTGCTATTTGAAAAACATCCTGGATACATAGAAAAGCAGAACTAAAGAAAGACGCTTCTAATCTCAACTGAATTGAATAACTACGAACTGAAAATAACTTATCTCAATTGAGTTATTGCCTTTCACAATAGTATTGTTACGCAATCCTCCACTAACCTAGACCGTGAAACCTGTTCTATTATTTCAATAGAATATAAACTTTGTCAGATACGGCAAGTGCAATTACCAGAAGAACCAGTTACATCATGTTTCCAATACACGGTGGCAATTTCTTTATTTCGTTTCTATAAATTATACACAGTATAGAATCAATTTCTAGGAAGGCACTATATTTTTTAAGACAAATTAAATATTTCTAACATTCTGTATATGATTGAAATGTATATAAATGAGTCTTTAACAGCCATAGTGCGCAGTAAATAATAGGATGTCATAGTGAACAGATAGCAATAGTGAAAAAGTAAACGGTGCATTCTAATATATACTAAGAATATAAGCGGTTAGCAATAAGTTAGAGAATAGTTAAGTCGATTAATGAATAATTCAGTGAATAGTTTAGTGTTTAGTGTATAGAGAAATAAGATACAATATAATAAAATTAACAAGAAACCATTACATGATATTAGAGTTCTTGTGTCTTCTCTAGTCAAACATAATCCAATTCGCCCATAATATCTATGTTGTTGGTAATATTTATATCATTCTGGCAGCTAATAGAACCAGCATCAATGTCTAGAGTAATAGATTTACAAAATACACACTTCTAATAATAGTTTAAAAAAAAAAGGAATATTTTCAAGATGGTTTCTAAATCTTGTCTTGTTTGGATGAAACAACAACAAATATTGCTCCTACCAAAAAATGTTTATAGGTAGATGAGACTATAATCTAATTCTATATTTCCGTAACGGATCACTCCAATCTAAATGACACGTTCCACTACATTCAAGCACAACACCAAATAGATGTTCGATACTATAGGAAACAGAGAATTATCTACGGTTTCGACGCTACCACTTTGGGTATCTGGATGCTTCCGACCGTTCATACAGAGATCATGCATTATTGTAACACAATACCTTGATAAAACGGTATACATGGTGGCCGAAATACGATAGGAACATCATTTAGGATGGAAAGAGATGAACTAAATTAATTCTGTTTATCCTGGTGTGTTCCAGAACTGACTATGTTGTTATTATACCATGATTTTAGGAAAGTACATTGATATTTGATAACTTTTCAATTTTCTAGTGCCTAAAAACGACGTAATCTACGATAACACACAATTACCCTTACTTTTGTCCAGAATTATAAAAAACTGTAAAGAGGTTGGTCAGAGGATGAAAAATTAGTTATAAACCACGACGCAGAGGATGAAGAACAAGTCACAAAACTCGTTATTAAAACATTTTTTCCTATCATACTAATTTGTAAAGGAAACTTAAGTGTATGGACTCCTATTCCAGAATCAGCTGACCACTAGACGATACCAGCTAGGGAAAACTGGTTGTACTAGTGGGTTATAAATACTTTTGATGTAAAATAATTGTGATCAAACAATTTATTAGTAGGAACAAACATGTGATAGGTACAAAATTGTATTTCAGCAGTTTACTTAAAACAATTATATGTAAATGAATGCATTTACATGAACATTTAAAGACCTAAAACTTATGTAAGTTTTCATTTTGTCATCTCCGTGATTTGTTAAGTAAATCAGAGGAAAACGATTATTTAACGAAAGTCCATGACAAGTTAAATAATTTCTCAATTTTCTAAGAACAAAAAACGACGTGATCACGCGATAGTACAAAATTACCCCAAGTTTTGTCCAGAATTGTTGAACATTGTGAAGACAGTTGGTCAGAGGGTGAAAAATCAATCACAAACCTCGCCATTAAAGCATTTTTTCATTTCATATTGATTTGTAGAGGAAATGTGACATAATATTGTATACGGACTCCTATACCAGAAACAGCTGACCACCACACGGTACCAGCTTGGGGTTATAAACAGGTTTGATATAAAATAATTGCAATCAAACAATTTATCGATAGAAATAGATACAAAATACTGTATTTCAGTTTACTTATATTAATTTTTTTATTCCTGTGATTATTTTCGTACATCTGCCGTCAAAATGGTCAAGATAGAAACTCTAACTGACAGAGAGAATTATAATAAAACGATGTAGAGGATAATGGAAGGACAGTGCAAGTTGAATTGAATTAGTCACATCTTGAAGATTCTGTCCTATCTTAGTTCATGTATCCATAGTTGGAAAAAAACAGGTGTGTGATAATTTTTGGTAGGGAACGAATCTAGGTATATAAAAGATTGTTTCACGTACGTCTCCTTTAAGGGATAATTCCAAAAAATGATTTAACACATTTTTATCACTATCGATGAAAATTATTAACAGTGAGCTTAACATATATTTCCAATCCCCTAGTGATTGAATATTATCAAAATCCTTTCTTAGTCCACAGATGGGTCTTTCAATGAACGTTTATTGATATTTCATGTTTTTTTCTCAAATTTCTGGTATCCACGATTTTAATCAGCTGTTGATTATCTTCATAAAGCTCACGAGATACAGGCATAACTATAAAGTAGAATCAAATATTCAATCATAAACCCAAATAAAATGTGTGATTTTCAAATTGAAATTGAAAAATTTCAAATACACAATTTCACCCACCTTTCATTTCTCATTTATTATTCAAATTCTAGCCTGACATTGGAAGATTCAAATTTAAAATTTCAGGCGCCCATATACAAACTTTCATCGTTCTGTTCACCCCAATCGGAATTAAATTTTCAAAAAGGCTGAAATACGTAGGTGGTTATTATTTTTATCGAAACCTGTAAGATTCTAATTTTCAAATAAACGGATTTTCATACAAATTTTCATCTACTTTTTAGCCCCGTTAGAGGTGAAAATCAAAAAATTTTGTAAAAAAAGGTGTAAAAGGTGACCAGAGACCAAATTTAATCATTGACCTTCAATAACTTTTGCTAGGCTATGATAAATCAGTCGGAACCACATCATATTTCAATTTCTTCAACGATAAAATCAGTTTATTTCTTCCATAAAAACATTAAACGTCATCGGGAGGTCTATTATTGAGTATATATCACTAATAATTTAGTTATTTCATTCCGATTTCTGAGTGTATAGATTTTTAAAAACGTATATCAAGTTTTTGAGCCCTACGAGTTTTCTAGACAACTTTGCCTCAAACATTAATATACGTGAGTTTTTATAGCTTTGCTAGCTCACTTCAGACATCAACTATCAATCGCAATGACAATTTCAATTAATATCATTCTCAAATAGTAAGCTCCATCTGCAGTTGATTTGTTGCTCTTACAGAGTTAATAGTAATACATACATATATTACCATCGTGGGTGTTATAATCTACTATGATTTATCCCACTTCTTTTGAAGAGTCTAAGCCGTGGGATTGCTGTAGTTGCCAAAGATCTTCGTCTTCTATCCCAAGTAATCCCAGGTGAAGTGCTCACACTTCGAGAGAATGTGGATAGAGGTTTCGTCCGCTTTGCAATAAAATCTGCACGCCGCATTATCTGCTAAGTCCAGCGTCTTCAGGTGTTTGTTGAGGGACAGTGCCTCGATAGAACTCCTGTTAATATTCGTAGATTGTTTTTACTTACGTTCCTACATTCAGAAGATCTCTCATTATAGTTTCCCTGTCTTACCTTTGCTCCTATCTACCTTTTTTCCAGTTCTTTTTCCATAGTTCTGCAGCTGATGCCACTGATGGGTTCGAATCCTATGAAGGGCTTGTCTGACCCCACTTTAACGAGCTTATCAGCTATTCCATTTTCATTCAATCCAGTGTGTCCCGGAATCCCAAACCAGTTTGGATTTTATGGTATTGGAGCTTACAGCTCTAATGGCTGCTTGACTCTCAGACAGGATGATCAACTTATAATTGCGATAGTTCGTCTCTAGATTGAATTGGACACATTTTTCAATTGTATAGATTTCTGCTTGATAAAGGCCTGGATCGCTGCCCAGGCCTTCAGAGTATTTGGTTCTGGACCCATACACTTGTTCTAGGGTTAGAGGTAGAAGATTTAGAATCACTTCTAGTGCAACTGTTGGGCATGATTTCATGGCTCCGGTTGCACACAAGCAAAATATTGGAAAAGTGAAATGTATGATCTGAGAAGATTGAAAATGAACCTATCAAACAATTGGTGATAGATCTGCCAGAAAAAAGTCGATCATGTAAAAAAATATTACTCTTTGAGTGCTATGTAAATGGTTTGCCTAGAAAAACGATTAGGTGATCAGAGATACACCGATGATGATCAGATGGATGAAGTGGTCCATCAGCTTCTTGAGGGCATTTCTCAAATATTAATGGCTTCGAGATTGATTGCAAAAGTGGTAATTACTTTGAACATCAATAAAATCATGTTTCTAAAATGACCTGTTCACTTGTATCTTAAAATATACAGAGTCAACTATGTATATTACATGTACTGTTATACTAAAATTGTAGGATTGGATAAAGTTTACATCAAATATATATCAAAGATAGAAGAAGAGAAAAAGATAAGCAAATAAAGGTAGTTTCTGATTATTCCAATTTTCCAAACTAAAAATGGACTGATACTTTGTAATATGCGGCAGCTACATTTTGTTGCATAATCCATTCCTCAATTAAAATCATATATCTGTTAGTGATACCGATATTTCAGAAAAAGTTCTAATAGAAAATATTTATTGACATAGATGGTAATCAGCATAGGTTTTATGAACTTTTCTTATAGGTCCGAACCTCACTACAATGCCGTCCAAAATTTGTTTTCGGTTCGATTTCGGTTTGATAAGATATTATCGAGTGAAAAATATATGTGTGAATTCATACGATTCGGGCAAAGTAGTAGTAGACTGCGCAAATATATTTTATCAAATGAAGATCGAACCGTGAATAGAAAGATGGTGAGGATTCTCTCTACATTATCATCATAATAGATAATCTAATAAAATGAAAATTTCTTTCATAAATCGATCAGCTCTAGTATTCGAAGAATAAATACCAAATTTTAGATTATTCAATAACGAGTTCCACAGAAAAAATCTCGAAGTTATCGAAGTAAAGAAAATCTTTCTACAGAAAACTTGTTATGAAAGACTAGGAGGAACGTTAATGTTTTAGCTTAACCCCCTGGGGAAAACTAACTACTTTGTATAATTAATTAAAAGGTTAATGGGTTATTTCCCGGAAGACAACTTTAATCCATTTAAAACATCAACTTATTGTTCCTACTTGAAATAGTTTGCAAATTGAGAAAAAACTTTAATATCTGCATTGACAGTACGATTAAGATTCTAACTGAAAAGAATGAATAGTAACTCATTACAAATCACTTATTTTAAGGAAACATATGTCGTAATTTCACGCAATTCACTCTTTTCTCTATTATATGAAAGAGATCTCTTCCCTGAAGATTGGAGGTTTGCTCGGATTCAACCCATACCAAAGAAAGAAAAAAATACAGTTCCCAGCAACTACCGTCCTACTGCTCTAGTACCAATCATTACCATGAATAGGTCATTAACCAGCAAATGTTGAGAATTTTGAGTCTACTTACATCATTAGCACCATCAATACGGTTTTCGTGAATATAGATCAACCAGAGATCTCCTGTTCCATGTTATGAACTAAGTACAGAGAAATATAGGGCAACCAGAGCAATTGCACTAGACATTTCGATGGCTTCTGACAAGGTTTGGCATATCAACCTTCTAAATAAAATGAGATTCTACGGTTTGTCGATCTATTTGAGTCACTATCGATACACACCTTAAAAAGCTATGAGGTCAACTCTTGTGTTCCCCCGGAATGCATCTTGTCACCTACTCTCTCCTGTATATCAACGATCTACTGGACAAAACTACAAACCTAATATCGATCTTGAGAAAATTCCAAAGTGGGATGAAAGCAGCAAAAACCCATGCTGCTATTTTTATAAAGAAAGTTGACACTTCATCTCAGGATTTGATCCTTCCTGGACATAAAATATCACTATCAACGCAAATTCTCTTTTTCGGTGTTGAGACTAGGAATAATACGTCCGTTACCGAATAAGCTGAGGCAGTTTCACAAAAATTTGAAGTTCTCATTAAGATCAAAAAGCTATACATTCCGCAACAGCTCTATAATGCTCCACTCAATACAGAAGAAAGCAATTCGACTTAAAGGTGACGCAGAGTTGACCAGAAACTTGGAGAGCTTTGAGCATAGAAGAAAAGTCGCTGACCTGACTCTGTTTCACTGTTACGACCACGGCAGATTCTCTTCCGAGCTGACCAATATAATACCAGCTAGAGCAGGATTTGTAAGACCCAAAGGCATACATGGTTCATGAACACCAAGTTTGCGTGCAGAGGCCCAGAACGTCAATTTATCGAGACTTTATTCCTTGAGGAAGTGTAAGCATGTGCAATAGGCTACCAAGGCAACTTGATATGCCCCACTGATCGACACCACTTTTTTGTATAGTTGAGTAATTTTTAAACTATATCACAAAGCATCCTCTTGTTGACTATGTCATCATATCCTTGACAGCATATAACAATTCAGTCAACCTGCATAAGGGTTCTTTTACTACTAAGCTCCACTTAAGTGAGGATGCGACTCCCCCTTGTGGGCATTCTTTGTTAGCAGTAATTGAAATGGTGTCTTACCCTACTTTTATTACTTCTGCTCTACGATCTGGAGGTTATCCAACCTACTCCTCTCAGATTCAATGCTCTTTTGACAGCCTCGTGTGAAATATTATCAAAGACACCTTTTATATCCAAGAAGACTTATACTACGTTGCCTTTATTTGTCATAGCGCTCTGAATTCCAGTTGTCAATTATACCAGTGCAGTCTCTATAGATTTACCTGTTTAATAGGCGAATTGACATGGATGGAGAGGTTTCCACTTCAGAATATCTGTTCTAATGTAGTTGTTGATAGCTTTTTCCATCGTTTTGAGTAGAAACAACGTGAAGCAATTAGTCTAAAGGATTTGGGATGTGTGGTATCCTTCTCTCTTTTGCTATGAAGTTACTTCTCCCAGGCTCTGGTATGTACCCCATTTCTAAACTGCTCTACTAAGGCAGATAAAGTGTGGCACGATATCCTCTTGTCTTTTCGAAAGACGCCCGGGAAGATTTGATCCACTCTTGGCGCCTCGAATGGTTGAAAGATACCCATTTTATTCGTCACTGCCGCATACTTGTTCTGCAATTGGTGCAGTTTCTCTCGTAGCTTTGCTATGTTTTACAATTTTGTTTTGTGAGACATTTCAATAAACCTATTCTCTATCGTTTTCTGTGTCATCAGAAATTACAGGACTATCAGAACCACACTGCAAATGTTGAGTAAAAACATAAGTCAATCCCATATTAACGACATTTAAATGACAAAGGAAAAATTCTTCACCTTCTTCAACTAAGAAAGATGGTAAAACTAGTCACAGGATTCATCATAAAATTTTTGATTAAATAAATAGCGATAACATTAATTAAAAAAACTCACAGCACAAGAGAAGAGACAAATGTTTAATTAAATAGGTAGTAGTGATAAATTAGAATACCGAAGCACCTTAAGCGTATGATTCTGCATATAATGGAAATCATCCTTTGTTATGCAAACTTGTGATGTTGGTCAAAAACCCTATATATTTTGAATTTGCCTCTAATTAGAATTGAATTTCATTGTCAAAACTATACTCATTAGAACTTTAATTAATAAGCTGAGTCACTGGCTCAGCAAAACCAACATTTCGCAGTTTTGATATTCATATAGATAACAATTCTAATTTAATATGATGGTTCAACATCCATCTCAGTCTGTTGGAATCCTGCAAATTTTGCACTTCCCAGGCTATTTCAATGTAATTCTGCGACCAGATTAAATTGATGTTTCGGACGCGTAAAGTTGAATTGTTTTGTCGATAAAATTCCAACTGTGACATATTTTTATGAATTTCATCTGACTGCGAACTTTAATTGCAGATGTGATGAGATTTATTCCTTTCGGAAAATTCTCAATATTCCATCATAAACAGAATAATTCATCAACTCTCGTTGGTACAATTCACAAAACATTGCCTTCTAAAAATAGCAGATCTAGAAACAGAAAAAGAACTTTATTCTGGTTGAGAAAAGCTCGCAAAAAGAAAAAGGGGGATTAGCAAGTTTACTAACCTCACACATAGGGTATGTCATCCCTGCAAAAATGTTGATGAATCAATAACCATCATTAATAGTCCGTCTTTAGCTTCAAAGCAATACTGTGAATCTGTTCACATTAGCAAAATACACATACATTAACAATATTTATTAATATAAAATGAACAATAAGGGAATTGAAAATGAAGAGCGAAATTGACGTTTTTGAAGGCCTATCATTCGAAGACGAGGGCTCGTCTTGAGAAAGTTTATATGAAGTACTACCATTATTTTGGCGCATACTATATGATCTTGATTTTATTGGGGCACATTTCATATTCAAGTCATCGATTTTTGAGTCTTCCAACCCTTGTCCTGTTTTATGACATTTACAATTTCCAATTCTCTTAGTCCTCTTCTATGTATACTTGTCATGAATAGGATGATAAAAATAATAAATAGGATGATAAAAATAATAAAACTGGAGACAACTATTGATAGCAGGAACCTAGAACCCGTAAAAATAAACCTATTACTCTATGCTGACGATATAGTAATAGTCGCAAATATATTCGAGGAAATTGAAGTAGACATAGACATAGTGGACATAAAAAGACGATAAAAAACCTAAGAATGAGAGTAAATATGAAGAAATGCAAGAGGATTGTAATAAATCGAAAAATAGGAGATGGGGATGATTCACTTATGAGAAGGCAACGAATAAAGAGAGTAAGCACTTTTGAATACCTGAGATTCATTGTCACAGAAGACGAGAAAATAGATATTCACACAGCAAACTTTATAAGACAATTTTCGGGAAAAAAGAATAAGGAGGAGACATAAAAACGAAAGTATACAACTCGATAACTGTACCCACATTAATATAGATGCAGAGTTCAATAGTATCAGCGAAGATGAAGCAACCAAGGAAAACGAAGATGGATAGGAGGAATGAGGTAACTTTAGAGAGACTCAAGCAGGAACCAATAGGAAAATAAATATTTAAAAGATGTTCAAACTGTTATGGATACATAGAGAGATAAACACCACAAAGCCTAATAAAAAAAGTGACAGTAGTAAAAAGGTATGTATAAAAAGGATAAAAGAAAGACCCAGGAGAACCTGGCTACAATAAGTAGCACAGAAAGGAGAAAGATGAAGGAAAACAATACTGCAGATGAATAAAATAGTATAGAATTGGAAAGAGTGAGGAAAGTGGATAAAAGGAGAATGTAAACTAAAATCTCAACACTCTGGCGCTCGAAAGGAATAAAAATCCTCCTTTTGAAACATTCTCATTATAGTAATCTCAAGGCAAATTTTTTGCGGTATTGTTTTGGAGAAAGTTTACAAACTCTAAAACAAATATTACAAGCGAGTAACGTAACGATTAGAAGATCCTCTATTCTAAAAGACGTTTGTCCACAAATAGTTTCCGTTGAAGGAACTTCTATCCCAATAGAATAGTTAGTTGATAAAATTGTTACCAAGGGCATTGCACTAATCTAAATATCATATGGGGAAATCACAATTCATATTTATCAACAAAAAACTGAAATTTGAAACATATGATAAATCAATAATTTCTATTACAAAACAAGACTAATAAATTTGTTTTGAGTCTTACTCAAGGTACTCTCTCAAAATATTAGATTTTTATACGAGACAAAAAATATAAATTCATCATAGTTAGTTTTGTTAACACTATGAAAAAATAATGAATGAATTTATTTCCGATATAGCTTGGCTAACCAGTATATATCTCATTTGTTTAAATAAGGTGTCAGTTTGGTACTATATCCATTTAAGTAATATACCTTTCATTTTAGCAATATTAAATTCCGTTTCTATTTAGATAACCGAATAAGCTTACCAAATATAAAAATGTGATGCTGTAATGACTTTGAAGATTGTTATGGATGAGGAACATTTGGGCGATCGTTAAACTCAGAAAAGTAGTAAAGTAAGAACAAATTAAATAGTAACGAGTGACTTTTCAAACTACCTTCAAATAGTTTTCGATTCCTAAATCTTGAGCCACCTAAAATGTTATTTATTCACATTCACTAGATTTGGTACTACGCAAATGTGTTGTAAGGAATGAGTTTTAACACGATCCGTGATACTAAACACACTATTTGTACTACCACTACACCATTACTCACAATTATATTGTCCGATACGCGTTTCGATAACTAAGTTCTCGTTTTCAGAGACTGCAGGTAAACTCACGATTCATTATATCGATAAGCCTACACACACCAAAGATGCTTTCCAGAAGTAATTCCAGTAATGGAATCAACGTTGGAATAAGTGTATGACCAAAAAAAGTGCTTTGAAGAATTCAATATTTTTTTTCGTTTCAATAAGAGAATTGACAGTAGTCTTCCATCATATCCAATATTTGATATTTATTTGGCTCATTTTCTATCGTAAATTGATCCAAATTATTATTGGAAATATTAAGAACTGTTTCCACTCGTTCATAGAAAATTATTGGATAGCTTTGAGGTTTCTAGCAAACTAATACATAATTCTGTATAGTAATAACAAAACTTTTTCGCAGAAGGTATATTCTCGTTATTTTCTACATCATAAAACAAATAGTATTCCATTTATTTTTCCTATTCTTATTTTGCACTTTCACTTTAGTTGTATATCTTGGAAAAAACAATTCACAAAAAAGCTTTTACCGCATCCAACATTAAGCAGCAATCTCAAAAAACTAGATTAGACGATCATCGATCGAATGACGAACTGCTATAGGAGATATATACTGTTTGTTTTCTCTTTTATTTACAGAGAGGATGTGAAACTTTGATGGCTAACGTACGGTTGAGCGTGTTATTTCTGGGTTCATTTAACTCTATTAGATTGACCTAACGTGAAAAGAGAAATGTGATAGAAAAGTGACCACTTTATTGTATTGACAAACTCTAAAATCGTGAATTTGCTCTCAATATTTGATCGTTTTTTCACGATATTTGCTCAGGTACAATTACAAGTGTTTTATAACGTGCATTTATCAAAAGAAATTGAATTGGAAAAAACTACAAAAGGGATTCGAAAAAGGAATACTGCAAGTGTTTAAATTGATGCCCATCTTGATCAATGCATTAAGGGCAATGTTTAAAATTTCTCTCCAATTGCAGCTCGGAGATTAGGAAGGGTGCGTGGTCTTCTTGCAAAAATGAGGCTCTGGAGAAGGCCCCACAGGAGGAAATCACAGGGTGTCAGGTCACATGACTGTCCGGGCCATTCAACGAATCCTCGTCTGCTTATCCATTCTCCAAAATTAGCATTGAGGTACTCCCGGAAGTGCGTGGATGAGACACGCACGGTAAACTCGATAGTTAATGCACTTCAGCATTCGTCGTAAAGAAACAGAGCCCATTTTTAAGAATTTTGGGTACGTCTTCCAGACTGTTAAACGATTTGGTGGCGGCAAGTTTCGCAATCCGTCTGTCATTCTGAAAAGGCGTCTACTCGACGTTCATGTATTACCATGACACAGACACAACTGTCTGAAGCACGAACATGATTTGTTCCAATCGTTTTTGACAGCTTTGTCAGACTTATGCTGATTTTTCGAGAGCGTTACCTGACTTATGACGACCTCTCTATGCTTGTTGTAGTGTCAATTTTGAGAACTGGAGTTGCTATGAGATATGGATAAAAAATATTCACAAAAGATGGAATGATAACAGCAGAATTAGATCGAATGATTGGACGAATCGTGCTGCTAGTCAGAAGTTACAGAAACTGTTTCTTGTGTGAAAAATAGGACAAACAGTATGACTATGCAATTGACCACATACACCAATTTATGGAGGTTAATAAAATTTTTCCTCAAATAAATCACAACGAACCAGTTTTCCATAAAAAAAAGAAAAAAAATGGAAAGACAATTTTTAACCAAATTTGATTTGGAAGAGAAGAATTTTGACCAAATAATACTTGACAGAAAAAATGGAATGAAATTGAAGGACATGTTGTAATGTTTTTCGTATTTGTTTTGTACGATTTATATTCATGAGGTTAATTAATAAACACTATCTTTTACGTTCCTAATTTATTAGAATACTATACACTACACTTAACTAACTTATAATAATTCACTTATCACTACCATTTAACTAATTTATTGAAATTATTCGATTACTTTGCTAATGTTGTTCATTACGACTACTAATTATAAACTGAGCTAAGCTGTGCTACCGAAACTTATTTATATACCACAAATAGAATTATTTAAACTTCTAGAACATAAAGAAGCAAAACAAAAAAATTAATAGACCTTTCTAGAAATTATCCAAAACAAACAATGTGAATAAACCGTTTGCTATAAAAACGTATATAAAAAACAAACAACAAACGGATTCCGCGGTTTATAAAAAGTAAGTTAAGGGCGCAACATCGCCGAATTTTAGACTTTCAATATATCTAGGTTCGTTACAATATAAGAGTATTAACAAATGAAATTCAGAGAATTAGAAGATTTATAAGAGCTTATTTTTTATGACTAAAAACCAGTTTTTACCAAAGTAAACTAAAAAAAATTAATTTCCGAACAGAAAATCAATTACTGTCGAAATTAACTGAGAAAAATGAAATTTTTGAACAAGCTTAGTTCTCAATATCATTTCTTAAATGATAAATTCAACCATTGAGCCAGCGGTGCTCTTAGCACCCATATGTGTGGGTGTGAAGTGTAAAAAGTAGCAAATTGGTTTTTCTATAATAACAAGAATAACATTCTAAAAACAAAAAAAGTGTAGTTGTTTCATGTATTAAGGCACTAGAGTCATACTTGTTGTAATAAGGCTGGACAATAGTTACCGAGGCGTTTAGCCGATGCAACTAACAAGAAACTGTGCTGCGTTACATATATTTTTTTCGAAATTTTCCAGATTCAAAAATACTTTAGAAAATCTTTGGAATTGAGGCAAGCAAAATAGGTTATGAGTGTACGTTATACATCTGAATAATGTGATTGTTTTGATGATAATCGGCCTACAAATCTTATTTCCTTCCATTAATTTATTTCAATAGTAATAGATAAGTTTGAATCATTGGTAATGTTAAAAACGTAGTTGACGTGTAATCGACTGTTATCGAATATGATGCGGATGACAGTTCAGTTACTTCAGTGCCTAGATACTGAAAAGCGGTTTCACTTCCCATTTCTATCGACCAATCGCCCAAAATATTAACAACGTACTGTTAAACAAGTAGAGATACTATTTCTTGTAATGTATTTGATTCTTCTGCAAGAAAATTGAACAACCTATGTTACGATTTATTGCTTACAACAAAAATAGAAGAAGAAGCGACCAGGAAACTGAAGCTAGAAATGATGGCAAGACATGAGGGAAAAAAAAATTTAGAAAGAACTCAACAAATAAGGAAATCCGTGCAGGAAAGTACTAGTTTTGAAAGTGACAAGGAAAATGATGTATTTGAGTCAGAAGTATTGAAAATAAAAAATGCAGAAAGACTTGGTCTGAGCGTATTAGTAAATCTTTTATTTAGAGAGGAAGAACTTAGCACATCAGAATAATAATTTGAGGAGTGTTACTTGTTGGAAAGCGATTTCAGACTAATAGAAATATTGTTTGAAAAAAATGAGAACTCACTAGACTAAGTGTATAAATTTCTTAGGTAACTAAGTAAATTTTCCATCAAAAGCCCTCAAACTCCACAAAATAAAAAGATATCAAAGAGAAATTACTGTGCTATATAACAGAATAAGAAATAAGGAAATTCCCATCATCCAATATTAACAAGAGCAGACCAAGGCCATTTACCGAATAGAAATGATTAAAAGAGAAGGAGATTTCATTCTAGAAGAATGGGAAGTAGCACAAGAAAGTTGAAGTTTCACCACTTGTATTAACATATAAATCTCTCTCTCATAGTGATGCTGTCTCATACATTATTTTTAGAGACAATTCAAAAGATTCATACCACTTTGCTTCATTACCATGAAGAATTCAGATTAATCGCATATGATAGCTACATTCCTAGATTTAGTGGTAGGGGATGTTTTCTTATTTAAGAGATTGGAAAAACTTTTATTATGAAAAATGTAATAGAAGCTCACAAAAAAGTAGTTAACAAGGTTCCCATTTAGTTATCAGAACTATCATAAATTCAAGAGATCTTATAAGCTCTATTATCTATCTGACAAATTTGGAAATTTGATATCACGTACGGAACTATTGCAAGATATGATTTTGAAACCAACTTAATGTCAATAGCAAAAAGATAATATAACTAGAACGTTTTTAGGTATATTATCTTTATTCTGAACATTAATCAGACTCAAAGACAAGAACAAGCAACTGGAGAGCTTACCTTCCTCTCAAATTTTGTTAACCATGCAATTGCTCTAAATTGATTCATTGCAATGCTTGGCGAAGAAATATTCGTTAATTTTGAATAATGTTCATTTCAAAATTTGCCGGCTAATTAGGTGAATCCGCCATAATTTCAATTAAGTTACACCAAAAATTAAAATAATAATTTATCAAGTTTCCCAGAAAATTTCATTATTATTAGGTGGATGTTAATGATTAATAAGATACACAGAAGCATCAATTTGCGAAAAATAATCACTTAATAGAGAAACAATTATCAATAATGGAAATTATCAATAGTCAATTTTCGCAGAACATGTGTGGGATTAAACCCACTATATTCTATTAATTTATTTTAAATTTACAAGTTGAATTTGGAAATGATACTTTTTAGTATATCGAAATGATGAAACCAAAATTTTGTTAATAATAAACTTAAAAAAGGATTCTCTCGTCAAATCAATTAATAAAAAATTCATTACTCACTAATTGTATTCTGGAAAAGACGATTTCTGGACCGAATCAATCTAAGATATGCCTATTAATAATTCAAATGAATCCGAGCAAATCCATATCTGAATTAGACTAGGAAAGGATTTTATGACCAAAAACAAAAGAATTTTTATCAGATTGAATAAAAAAATGATTTTCAATCAAATTTAAATCCTATAATCCAGATTCTCACAAAATGTAACTTCAATAAAACAAATTTTCAACCAAAAAGCAAGAGTTATCCACCAATTAAAAATTATTTTCCATGAAATGTGGCAGCAAATTCTCGACCAAAATAAATTCAGAAAATACATTTTCTCTAAATTATGGAAACCAAAAAAGCTCGACCAAGCAGATTTGAAAAAGATTACTTCCGATGAATTCAATGAAAAAAAAAAACAATTTCTGCTCAACACATACTTAAATACAACATTTTTCGATTCAATTAAATTCTCAAAAACTAATTCCAACCAAATTATACTCAGAAAAGCCAATTTCTATACCTATACACATTACCCAAAATCATATCTCCACCATCAGGGGTTAAACAGAACTATCCAGCATCTTCTTGAACAAAGGAGGCGATAATATCTACTGCAGTATTCCACTTTAAAATAAAGATTACTGTGAACGATGTTGTCGATTTGAGCGATCGTTCTAAATTGTCTTTATTTTCATAATATAAACATACCACAAATAGATATTTATAAAATAAGAGAAGTAATTTAGTATACTTTTATTTTAGAAACGTACAATAAAAGGGTTCGAAATGTTCGAAATTTCAAATTTCAATTGATAAACGTGAAACTTCCTGAACTGCTTCGCGTAATGACAAGTTGACTAATTAAGTCTACAAAATTAATTGTATTTCGAGATAAATAATTATCATATTATAAAGAAAAGTAATACTGAAAATCTTTTATAACATCTGTGTCAGAGAAAATGAATAGTCATACAAATTTATTTCCTTAAGATAATATTTAGATCTCCGTATATTATACAAAGAATCTAATTACAAAAAAAATCGTTATGAATTTTCGTATAATTATTCATTTCACTGGATAGTTTGTGATAATTTCAATATGGTTGATGTCCTGCATCTAGATTGATCAAAATATAACAGAAACAAATACTTGAAATGTATTCAAGCTACTACGTAGAAATAGGGTCTATTTTATCGAGATTAATCAACACCATTCCTTTTTTGACCTAATAGAAACTGTCGACAATCGGAAAGTGAGTATTTGAGAAAAAAATCGTGTTATCTTCTTCCGGATAAAGAAACACGATAAGAAATTTTGTTGTATGGGCGCGGAAGTCCTATTAAGGCAGTACATCTCTTAGTCGCATAGTGATTGGAATATATAGCTAGTATAAGGGAGATAAGTTTCTGTAAGATTTTTTCATGGAAGACATTTTCGCATTATCAGTTACAATCATAGGGCCATCTACAAAGTATTTTTTTCATTCTTATCAAATTTTGCACTACCCAAATCTACTCAAATTCCAGTACATTTGTGCCATTATTATTTTTGATATTTTATCATTTTCGGGTGCTATCGTAATGCCACTAGTTTAATGACAATAAAAGTTGTTTACATTTTTTTTCTCTCAGAGACTTCTTTAAATATCGAAACGAATATTTTTCTGGCACTGAGTGTATCAAAACTGCTTAAACAAGTTCAGTAAATTTCTGATGAGTCACCAAAGTTTTGTCGTATTTTTGAACATAACCCTCGTACTGAGGCTTTGCTTGTTAAGTTCTTTATGTAATCAGATGTTATTAGTGTATTATTGAATGAAACTTTTGAAAAGATTCTAAAATTTTATAGTATCTATATAATTTATATCTCACTATACACACACCATTACCTTAGGAGTTTTGTCTATCCAGCTTTTTTCGAATGATTCTGAATGCCCACTGAATTACTAACATACATCTTGCACAAACAAATTTTTATTACAGAAATGTTCAACTTCACGGAATAAGATCAAATACTCTGAATATTGTAGCCTTTTCCATAATAAAAAGCATCACGTATTTCTCCAAAAAATTCACTCATTTGGAAACTTTTATAACATCAACAGAAGCACTGTCAAACAAAACTCGTTTCGGAAAAATTTAGTTTCAAATTACACCTTTGAAACTTGCATCAAGTTGGCTCAATGGGACTAGTAATTTTCAATATGCCGCCACCAACTCCATTCACGTTTAAGAAACCACGTTACTTTATAACCATAGTTCCCATCAAGAACTTAAGTAAAATATTACATTCCTGTTATTATTCTCATTATTTTGGAAGTTGAATTTTATCAAACTATTAGAAAAGAGATATTTAACTAGTAATATATGTCTCGCATTCAATTCTGTATATAAATTCACGAAACTATGCTCATTTGTAGTCCGATAAAGAAATTAATAACCCAACTAGTCCTAAGATTCCTGATTCTCAGTCATTGTCACGTTTGACATAGTTACGGTTATATGTAAATTCCCATTTTATTCAATTTCATGGAGAAGTTGTGTCACTCAGAATGTTAGCTATTTGAAATAGATATTTTGATTCAAAGCATCACGTCACTTCTGATTGACACTTCAACGAAATTTGAATGTTCACCCAAGTGGCACTTCCAGCACAAGTATATATTTTATTTCGTTTAGTGAAAAATTTTGGATTATATCCCTTAACAATCAATTTTCTTGTCTACATCATTCGAATTCACAATTAATATTAGAT
Source organism: Diorhabda elongata (assembly GCA_026230145.1). NCBI lineage: Eukaryota > Metazoa > Arthropoda > Insecta > Coleoptera > Chrysomelidae > Diorhabda > Diorhabda elongata. The sequence continues at coordinate 9,433,449 of CM047929.1, forward strand.
TAATGATATATGGAAGTAAAAATTTGTGATAACTTCAGATATTTATGAATTTATTGATAAATTTTATTCATTAAACTGTGTACATTGCTATTAAAAAATCCCATTGCAACTCTTCAGATCAGTCACAAATTATTGTGAATAATAATTCCACAAATGTTATATTTCAAAGTTGGACACTGGAATTCAAATATTCGAACATCTATTTTTTCCTAACCTATCATTCTGTACTGATGCATGATCTTCAAATGGTTAAATCTTTGCGATACTAGAATCAAATCATAAATCAAAATGCAGCCTGTTTCTGTTTTGTACTTTGGTTCATATCAGTATTTCCGAAGTGAAAACTTCTACAAGCATACATTACTAAATCTAGTTCTCATACTTTTAATAATTTTTGGGTAATTTTCTTCAGTAGAGGAGTACATTGTACTAACTCCCTAGCTGTAGTGTTGAGTATAGTTAGTTATCAAGTATTTAGATTCATCATCATCTAGAATCATCATGAATTTCACTAAACTGACTTTAAAATCCTACCCAGTTTTCCTCTTAATGTTGTCCGTTTAATATGCCTCTCTGAAGTATTTAACAAACTGTTATATCAGATCTCTTCGGCCCAGTTTCTACTACAGTAGTGACAAAAGCTAATTCTTCATTTGTATGCAATGTATACTCCATTATTATTAAATTCAGTTTATCTGTAGCTTCATTCTCCTACTTCATGTTGCTATGACCTTCATTACTTTCTCTGTATAGTTAATGATTTACAAATCTCATTGTGAATATTCATTGAACTTATGTTTTCTACTTCCAACGCATTTTTAGCTCTTTCTATGTTTTTATTGTCCTGTCACCATCGCTATGACACTAATCTTATTTTAATTCATGTGTTCTGTATAGAATTTCGATCTTCAAATTGAAGAATCTATCGTAATAGTTTTTCGAAGTGAGCTACATTTACTTTCTGGTAGTGGTATGCTTGAACTCTTATCGTACTTTTGTCATCTCCACATTCTGCAATAACTCATCTATTCGATTTAAGTATTATTTTCATGTTATCGTCATATTATCGTCCTCATCCAGATTTTATTTAAATATTAGCAAAACCTGCGCTAGAGATTATTGCCTCATATTCCAGTTAAATGAGAAACTGAAAAGGGAATTAGAAAATGGAAAGTCCTTGGATAAATGTGGAGAGTTGAAGGAAAATCACATTGAAGAATGAAATATATTTTTGTAGAGTAAAATAACTTGTCCATTGGAACGTCACTTTTCTATCAAATCTCCCTCGTAGGTCATATGAATCTTGTGCAAATACCTCTTGGTTACCAGCACGGCTCAAGATGAACAATATAAACTTATCTATAGGAATACCTATTTTATCACACGTGCACGTGTGCAGAGCTTTTGTTGACCAACATTATTCCCTCCACTTGTTCGATTAAAGCAATAAAACAAAATGTAATAACAAATTAATACTAAACCTTTCATTTTATTTAATCAACTGATTATCACTCAAACTGGAAACGAAAAGCCGCCTAATTTTCTGCAATTTATAATAATAGGTATCTCTCCAATTATATTTATATAAGTTCGTCTGCTATCTTCACGTAATTACTTTGTAAATAATGATCCGAAACTTTTATAGAATACAAATAATAATAATAATGATTTTTATCAATTAAATTGATTTTTCAATATTCATTGAACAAACAATTATTTGTTGACGTTATTTCCTATCAACCAACTCAAAATAGACAATGGAATAATTGGGTCGCAAAGTAGAAGTTAATCCGAATTTACATAAGACTATGATATTTGACAACCTCACAAAACAATCAATGAATCTTTCAGTTACTGGAAGGTTTCTCAACTCACTTCTGAAATATTGATAGTTTGAAGTTGCTTAAAGATTGGAAATTAAATCATTCAATAAGTCATTGGAAAGAATAAGTAGTGAAACTAACTTTCAAAGTGAAAGAATCTTCTCCAGGATCCTCCATAATATTTTCTCTATCATGTTTTCTTCGTTGTGGTCACAAAACTTTTGTTTACAAATTCAACTGAATCAGTAATCACATTTTTTTATTATAAATACACAACAAATCGTTTCCACGTTTTTCAATCACTTCAATCCACACAAAAAAATAGTTCAAAATTGAAATCACTCACTAAGTTATTTATTTTTTTAATCCTTGAATCCTTGATTGATAAACAATTGAAGACTTATGCTAAGGACGTACAGATTCACGTCGAAAATGTCCCGTTGCGCGTATCGTATACCGGCTACTGTCCTGGATAAAGGACCAAACTCCGAAGTAGAAAGAGTACTGGCTGGTTTCAGAAATCGCCGTCGAGGGCGGGATTGAGCCAGCAAAAATCGTTACTATTCGCGCAGGAATCTTGGGAATGGGTGTTACGATTTTACTGCTGTCGGTATTACGATTCAATTATAATTCAAATTTATTTTATTAATCGTCTAATTGCATCATTATTTGTCTCTAATGAAATATAAAAAAAAATTATCAAAATTCATTATGAATGAATTCTCCATATTTCATCACATATATAAAATACATTTACTGAAATGGATAATGGCGGAGTTGATTTTATGTAGTACGGTGACTTTATAATTCGACTTTATAATTCGGCACCTATAAAATATTCGAAAATATTCATGTCACAATTATTTTTAAGAGAAGCAGATCGTAGTTTGAAAAAAATAACTGCTGACTTATGATGTATGAGGTAGCAATTCATTCTTAAAGAGAAATCACATTTTTCATAACCAAACAATACCGTTTTTGCTGGATTTTTTAGTTGAAACGTTACAATAAGTTTGCATAATACTCGCCGTTCATAGTTTTTTCCTTTTCAAGATAGTCAATGAAAATTATTTTACGAGCATCCTAAAAACCGTCGTCATGACTTTACCTGTAGATGGAACGGTTTTTACTTCCTTTGAATCCGGTTCGTCCTATTTAGTTCATTATTTTGATAGTACTTTTGTTTCAGATTTGATGTGATGGACCCACATGTTTTCCTTTGTTATGAAACGACATGAAAATTCGGCTTTATTTTTGTAAAACATTGACAAACACTCGATGGAAACATCTTCATGACGCTATATTCGTTCCGTTGTCAGCAAACGCGGTATCTTGCGCCAAGCTTTCTTGTGTCCAAATTTTCAATTAATAAGCTATGTACTAATTAATAAGCTGGTCTCACCCAGAATGTAATCTAGTCCAACTTTTATATTGATTGGGCTAAGGCCTTCCAAATAAAAGTATTGTATTACATAACGATGACCAATCTTTTGCATGTTTACAAATTCACTGAAAACGTTCACTATTGATGGCTGCTCAACAAAAACTAAAGAACGTGGCGTCTTCAAACTTGTAGCATATGCTGTCTAGATTGTGCACTTTCGAGGTACTTCAGTGAACATCCTCATATGTTAAGTTGTTGATAAAATACGGGACTAATACAGATAACAAACTTCCTCAATCAATCAAATTTATATGACACCAGAGCAGATAATGAGCCTTTATTTCTCTCAAAAAAATTAGAACTGCGAAAATATAATGACATAATTATAATAATAATAATAATAATGATAATAATAATAATAATAATAATAATAATAATCATGATGATAATAATAATATTGCGTTTCCACGAGGCTCATTGGTATACTCCAATAGTGGAAAGGAAAGGAAAATGGACTAGTAGAGGCAGGATTATATGGCCCAGGAACCGAGCTCACTATCCCAATGAGTTCAGACCCTCCTTTTTTCCAGGTGAAAATCTACACTATTGTCACATCGCATACAACGTAATAACCGCAATGCTAAGATATTTATCCTATCGTATAGTAGGGTCTTCAAGACCTTGATTCTTAAAAAATTCAGTCAAAGCAAATATAGAAATGCATTGAAGCTTTGTCACTGCTCAATGGGAGCAAACCAGAAAGTTACTCTAACGTAAGTACCTGGCCATACTGGAGTATACGACAATGATGAAACTGATCATCTGGCGATGAAAGGCAGGACAACTCCGTTTATAGGTTTCTCAAAAAGCTATCAAATCGTGGTAATTAGAAAATGGGAAACGATGAGAAATAATACAATTGGTCTGAAAAGAGCCAGAAAGGGTGAGCCGCATTCACAAGACTTTACATAATAGATCAATAAGTCATGATTGCTCGTGAGGTAGATTCACGGCCTCTACGCCCTAGTTCATCTTATCTAATATAATCTAATTTGGTGGTCTTAAACAGTAGCGTGATTCAACTGGATAAGTTTGCTGATTTAGTACAGCGCAACGTGTATTACGTTGGTTAGATTTGAACTGAATGAGGTTATCACTAAATTGGGAAAAAGCTACACAAGGAAAATTATCGTGAATGAGTATAAGCCGATAAAATAAATGAAGATTTGACAAAGACCAAGTAAGTTTGTTTAGAAACATAGAACACCTAAATATTTTTACCAGAGTGACCACTGTATCACTCATTCAATAGTTCCAATATTAATCACAACCTTTAGCATAAAAATCGTTCAACTATTCTACTGATATCATAATATATTACGAGTGATACAATTTCCAGTGAAATCTGTAAAAAAATATTGGAGATTATTGAGAGACTACAGAAAATGAGAAGACAAGCATATTTGAAAAAATGCCAGCGTTTTATGAACGAAGCGGTTAACAGAGGGGTGTAAGTTACTAGAAGAAGTGTCAGAGGCGACTGAAGCAAATATTGATCGGTTTGCCATGTCCAAATCATCGTTTATCCTAAATATGATTAAATAGTTCTATTCCATCACTCTAGAGGAGTTAATGATTTTCGTTTTCCCGGGAATCACTGCTCTATAAGATTCAGGAATAACTAAACTGCAATATATTCGACCTGATATTGGAACTATACCATAATTAAAGAAAGTGGGGAAAAACTTAGAAGGTTTATCGAATCTTCATATCAGTACATCGATGTATTTAGTTTTGTTTTACCTCCCAATCAACCATTTAGTATTGGTTCTTGGTAAGCTGCTATACTGGATGAATTTATTTGAATATCAAAAAGGCTTACAACGAAATACTTTTATATTAAAGTACGCATCTGATCTCAGGCGATTTGAAAAATCAATTTAAAAAACACCAATACACAATTTCTCCAGTCAACTCGAAAAAGAGAGAAACAATTAAAATCGGGAGAAAGAATCAAGGAATTGAATTGCGAGAAAGTGAGAAAGTTTATTGGGGTGTTTATTAAGAATTTCTTTGTCACGATGTTGGTTGTACGATAATGGTCTGTCATTACTTTTTTTATAATAGTAACTATTTTTTGTTAAATTTGCAAATGGTAGACTCGCTCGGCCGATCAAGTAATAATTTGATAATATATTTCAGCTTCTTCAGTATTGCTTTAAACTTCTTCCTCATTTAGGTTGGAAGAGTTGCTTAATGTCACAGTACTGATTCTTGGTTTCAGTAATAGATTGATTTTAGCTTTTTTCTGGACGTGGTTCATCGAAAGAGATCCCAGAATGTTTTGAAAATTCTTGCTGCGGAAACCTCTGTTTCCTGTAATTTTTTTCCAAACACTTATATTTGCTTGTTAATTACATGAGCAATTAAATTCTATGAGTGTACGAGAGCAGCAAACCACAGCAAAGAACACTACAAAATGGGTACCAATTTACTGCTAGAAAATTCTTATTAGAGTTCTTTGCAAAATGGATTTTCACGTTTCAATCTCTAATTTTTGTAATAGGGTATTAACCAATACACGTATTCAACTACTATAAAATAATTATTTCTATATAACTGCAAAACAACTGACCTGCAGAAAACATTACAATAAAGCTCTAATAATTTATTATAATCCTTAAAATATTCTATAAGAAATGTTATGCAAACGTTGACAAAATGATTGTTATTTTGTTCTATAAGATATTTTTTTTGTATCTAGAACGTTCTCAAAACTTTATAGTCGCCAATAACAAATTAACTATTATCACAATAGTAATAAAATGGAAGAGTAGCTTGAGGGTCATAAAGTAAATTGGTTAGTTGAGCTACTGCATGCTTAGTAGGTTTAGAGGACTAACTTTCCATACAGCGATGGCCTCGACCAGCCAATAAACACCCAATCCCTGCTATCAATTGAGTTTCAAAAGTAAATTTCTACTTGGGAGGGGGTAATGTTACGAATGCGTCTCTGCATTGGAGCCGGCTCTGCCTGGAATTCGACATACGCGCTTCCTCTGATGTTTTTTTATATAACTTTTCATTATAGCAGGCGGTTTATTTACATAGTTTCTCTTGAAAAATTTCTAGGAAAGTCTATTTATTTTTTTGTTTCTTCATTTACTAGAAACAATGTAAATAAACCACCTGCTATAATCAAAAGTTATATAAAAACAAACATGGAAGAAGTCGCTTCCACCGAATTTCAGAATTCCTCTAATCACATGCAGCAACATAACCAGCTCATATAAATCACCTTTTTGCAAAGGTATATGTTTTTCAAAAAATGTTAGCACTTACTTCATTGTGAAAAAATAAATTATGTTTATACATTGGTTGGGAATGATGCTGAATACTACAATCTCAAATCGTCTGTTTTGTGGTAACATACGAGTAAACGTAAAGTATTCATTTGAGAATATTTCTTTCCTTGTCGAGTCTTAGAAATGTACAAAAGAGCGTTGTTTAACTGAAAACAATTCATCAGCTACTGAACAAATTAACTTAAAATTAATTTCCATTCGGCGATGATAAATTATTGTGTACACAAGAAAACTTCATCAGTAGTATAAGTTTGCGAAAAATGTACTCTGAAGGAAGTAAAGTTACAAGATCAAAGGGAAACGGAAGAAAAGTCAACCTTTTTGAAATAAGTGATAAAATGAAGGGAAATTTAATTTTCACCACCTGAATTTTCAGGCCAAGGGTACATATTTACTCCTTACAAGGAAACTGAAAATATTAGAGTATTAGAAGCATTATAACATTTCACGTATTAAAATATTTTGTAAAAAATTTGAAATATTTGGATTATGAGAAATTTCAACAAAGAAAATATCACTATTTATTTAATATTTGTGTATTTAAAACGGTAAATCACGTCCAATGGAATCTCTGTTACGTTATAAAGAAGGTTGTACAAAATATATAGTGACAATAGAGTTTGTCTATGATATCTCAAAGAAATATTTGCTATAAAACAAATTATTATCTTTACTACGTTTACTGGGAATGCAGAAATCCAAATCTATTTATAACTATTATAAGGGAAAGCTGGATGGAATCCCTAATACAGAGTTATCCATAATTTTCACATTTTTTAACCGGTGTATCCTAGAAACCATGCGAGTGTAGCAATCAGGGCGCTATCGCTTCTTCTTAGACATCTAATTACAGTGGACATTGACCGGAGTAGAACGCTCGTTATATTCTAAACAATTTTAAAAATCAATTATTCTTATCTAATTACCAATCATGGTTTGAAAACCTAGAAGCAACAATCATCACTATTATTTAAAAAAATACAGTGCGGACACGGAGCAAAAGAAGCGAAGATACAGTGGTCAAAAGGTGTCTAAGCGCAAGCGTTCAGATGCTTTTGCGATACCCCTCAAAACTTTACGTTGGATATTGAAGTAAACTTAAACTGCATCAGTTTAGTGCAAGAATTGGAAGAGAAATATTCTATTTTAAAGTGAAAATATCCGTCAATACGAAGCCTACAAACAAAATTGCAAATTTTGGAGGAGTGAAAACCCTCAACTGCAAGATGGCTCAATCTATGATGGTTGAAGAAATGATTCCGGATGAATCGATTTCCCGCAGAGTGGATATTACTTCCCTCAGCCCACACATATCTCTAATGGATTCATTATATTGGGTTTTCTCAGAAGTTGCATCTACGTGAATAAACCTAGAAAAATTCTCCAATTTAAAGTCATTCGCCCAAAAAATGCGTGGCGTGGCGTTTCGAAAGTCTCAGGACAATTTTCAAGGCGAGCACGATATGAATTAATAAATATTTGTTTGGATACAATGTGCTTTATTTTTTGAGATAATTTGAAAAATATTTTATAGTCTTTCAAGAGTAGAGAACATTGAAGATGACAATTCTGGATAATGACAGATAAGGTAATGGTCCCACAACATTTACTACATAAATTGAACTAGTGTCTCTTTCAAAAAATAAAAAGAATATGCAGCATTGCAAGGTACAAGATAATGTGCTTTATCGTACTACATATTATTTCATCAGTATAAGGATTTTAGAGCATTGTAAAAAATTAAGTATGCATGGACAACCTTTAGTAGAGAAAAAGATGTGAGTTATATACAAATATATCGTCCAGTGTAATATTTTTGAATAAATGATTAGTTATTGATATTAGATTCATAGATGAGTACTGTTGGTTCAATAAGATCTACCCATAGATTCCTAAAATTGTATAAAATACTTTGGTTCTATATTATTGACGCCATTTGAGGCCTAACTTATCATTTTAGTAACGTATGTTGTTCTATCCCACAATAATTTTCCAGAGTTTCCACTTTCTTTGTCCGACATCTCGTATATTTTTTAAAGGTGTTTGACCTACATAACGATTCAATTTTCAAAGGTTTTACATCAGTTTTCCAACAGCCAAAGGGCTTGTTAAGAACGTAGACTTGTTTTTCCTTTAATTGGATAAGTGTTCAGCATTTCCCTAATTGAAATGCGGATATTTCTGTCATTTTAATATTTATTTGCACTGAAATTATGTTGTTGATAAAATACCAGCTAAAAAGTACCTAATTATCTAACTATACGACTAGGGTAGATATTAAGTGAGATATAAAAATATTCCATCAAGACGGAACGTAATGAGTTGCGTTCTCTCATTCTGCTTTCATAGCACTGACAAATAAATGCTAATACAATGTGGATGATTATCAAATTATTGAATCCATGCAAAAAAATTGGCTAATTGGCGTTGGATTAAAATATGTTTCGAATCGGGAATAGAAATAAATCATTTAGCTGTAAGAAACATTCGCTATCTCAATCTAGAAACACTATCGAGTGTAAAATGAAAAAACTATCACGTTACGAACTCGTCCACGACATGGACTGTGTTCTATTTTGATGGAAGAGTCTAAAGTTTTCTATCTTCTATCTCCGTAGACTTCAAAAAATTCGACAAAATTTTCATGAATTTTTATTTTGTAATAGTAATATTAAAAGTACAACTGTGCGCATTATTAATTTGAAGTGACATTACTATTGGTATTTGAATTGGCATGAGAAAGAAAGCGTTAAAAAATTACACGGTACGGAACTTTTTTTCACGCTTTTTGGCCTCTTTACAAATGCATGAATGAAAAAAGACGTAAATATTATAACGGGCCTAGAAAAAATAAATTATTATATTCCGTTTTAAATAATTGCAGTTATAAATCTTAGTGTATAGTTCACTAAAAAGTAAATAGTTTATTTGTACTTAGTGTTAGCATACAAATAAAACGAGTAAGTGAGAAAAAAATGTGTATATAAATCCACCCCACTTCGAAAAACAGTTTAAATAAATTAGAAATAAGAAGAACATTACATTGGTGTCAAAAGCGGGATTTCTTAAATAAACAGAACAGAACAAATAAACGAATAACAGAACTGGAGAATCGCGAGTTTTACCGTCCGGTAAGAAGAATGAATTAGTAAAATGCCTCAAAATGGCACTGGTAAGACACGAATTTAATCCAGAAACTTATCCACCTCGATCTCGGCAATTTCTACCAAAATGGACAAGAAGATTTCGACAAATGAAAGACTAAAGAACAATATTTCTGCAAATATGGACGAGATTATTTCAAATTTAAAGAATGATATATCTATTAAGAACTATATTTCAACTATGAAGAGACATATTTTCACCGATATTAAAAAAATTTGCATTGATATTCACGTGGAAATGATAAAGATGAACGAAAAAAGCAAAGGAATTAGAGAAAAAAATTGTTAATTCTGGAGCACAAGATATTCCAGCAGAAGAAAAGAGAATCTAACAAGCATAACTCAATACACGTTGGCAGCTTTGCTCGAGTCAAGGCCCCGACTTTTGATGGTGAGACGTCTTGGATCAATTACATTAAGCAGTTTGAGGCAGCCGATAGTTGGTCAAATAAAGAACAAGTGGTGAACTTAACTATCGCACTGCGAGTAGACACCTTAGATGTACTCCATCTGTACCTCTCGAAGAAACTGATAACTTCGAACAGCTGAAGGATAGGTTGGACGTACAATACTGTCACGAATATCTAGAACACTTGTGCCAATCACAGCTGAAAAGCCAAAGACAGAAGCGTGACTAAACTCTCCAAGAGTACGAAGTAAATATTGCCTGATTTCTCCGATTCGCTTTCACATAAGCTCCAGAGAATTAACCCATACAAAAACCTTAGTAAATGCTCTGACTGCAGCTCTTTAATATGAAGCAGTCGCGATGGCGATATAACAAAAACAAAATGAAGATAACAAACTGGACCAAATCAAGAGCAAATGTCGGAATTTGGCAGTTTGAATAAATTAGAAATAAGAACAGCATTAAAAAAGTTATTTTCCGTTTTAATTTGCTTAAGCTAGAATTTTGACATATTCGAGGGTATGTACACAAAATTTTCAAAATTTCTGCAAAATAAACAAAATTTTTTGTGGTCTCAATTTCAGTCACGTAATTTAGTTCTCCTCTCAATTATTCAATCTAAGAATCGCACATTTTTTTCCTCTCTTCATAGTAATTATATTTTATACTCAAGGCATAACGTTTTGTTGTCATACATATCCCTTGATAATTTATATCTAAATATATTTGTGTATTAAATACCAATTTCAAGCTGGAAGAGTTAAATTTTTATTCTGAATACAGTGGATTCAAACTCTAACTCATAAATTTTACTCAAGATCCATCCATCTAAGGCAACATTTATCAAATTGTTGTGCTAAAATTTGGGGGTGCTCTTTAATAATTTGTTACTTAATAGATAACATGCGAGATGCGAGAGCAGTCAACCTATTTTTACCTATTGGGAGTTTTGGGTTTGGGTTTTGGATTCCCCAACACTCCTATTTTTTGTAAAGGAAGGAGAGTAAAAGTGATTCTCGTTAAAGTCCGTTATGTTATGAAAATTCGCTTTTAAACCTTGTCTAATATACGCGAGCTACCAGTGCACTGATGTCTTGTGCACACGGACTAGTATAAACGTCTAAAAAGTCGCTTTAGACTGCCGCGATTATGGGAAAGGGCAGATAATTGATCAATCTGATATTTCTAAGATATCGCGATTGGCACCGTCCAAAGACATCAGATATCAAAGACACTATTAGAGTTTTGCTCACGAAATTATTGATTTAAGTAAACAATAATTATTGAAATAATAACGGAATAAAACTTAGTTTCTTAGTTCTTTGGGTGTTTTTTTTCTTCAAGACATTTAATTTGGTATTTAATTTGGAGCTGCACTTGACACAAAAAATCACACGATCGGCAAATCCAACAAATGAGTATTACTGCCCATTTTAACTGCAACTTATCAAATATCTCAATTGATTACATATTGTTATTGTTTTGTTTATCCATCTAGCAGCCCTTTTCCACGTTTCAATTAATCAAAACAAGAAGTGTGTCCCATCAATTGCAACAAAATGGAAATGGGAAAGGTTGATGTCCTTTGTTACATTTACGGTATTGTATTTGGAACATACACATAATGTAGCAGTTTTCATGGGGTTTGAGTAAAGGGTTTCATGTGGTCTGACAAATTAAGGGAAATTCTTCATTCTACAATACCTTTCATCAGTTCATGGTGAAAAATATTGTTAGTTTAGGAATGACAGTTGAACAACACGATTTTATTGAAAGAGAAAATTATAAATATATCGCGCAATTATTACATAGTGGGTTCATCAGGTGAAGCATCAATTCATTGTTAGCTGAACAGTAGTTTCAAAAAATTCTCTTTTTGTTTCTAAATCACATTTTTTCAGAAAAATAATTTCATTATATAGAGGTAGTAATTTTCCAGTGATTACAAAATTGAATTGAATACAGTATGAGTTTCTAGCGGTGACTTGGGCATAAGAACGTGAGTAAATTTTTTGAAAATTTGTTTAATGATCAACATTAGTTTGATGTACTAATCCAGTTATTGTTATGTACTCGAGGAAAACGTGTTACCATTGGCGACAGAAATATAAAATACCAAATACCAAACCAAAAGCTGGCATATTAAACTTCGTAACTAGTTAGGCAAATAATTCTTAAGTTACTACATTGCTTATTCAACATCATGAAACTGATATGAGCGTTTGCTTGATAAGTTAATATCTAATCACACTCCAGCTTCTAATAGTCATATCAACAAATAAAATATATTGAGCAAATGATGGCCTATTGGCATCCTCTAATCTTGAAGGCTGTTTGTACATCATAAAAGAATTCTCAAAACTTCTAGATAATAAAGAATCAAAACAAATAAATAAATAAACCTTCGTAGAAATTATTCAAAAGAAACAAAGTAAATATACTGCCTGCTATAATAAAAACTAAACAACTTACACCGCGCTTTCGCCGAATTCTAGAATTACACCATATCTAGGCAGGACAGGCTCCAAGATCCATATAGCTGACTTGTTCGTAACAATATATTTTATTGTAAAGAGAAACTTAATGTCTCCTATATACATCGTTAAAAGTTTCAGTTCAATAATTGAAAATATTGTTGATGTCAATGTCCAATTTTTTCCACAACAACAGAAAAATAAATTAGTTGTGATGTTTTCAAATACCAGTACCTTGTATGTGGAATAAAATCTATATGTAATTATTATTAAATTACTCAGCATGTAAAATTTTATTCAGATTAACCAATTTTGTATTTTGTTAATGTTGAATATCAATTAAAATGACTATGAGTCATTTGTTTAATATTTAATCAATAATAATTCACAATATGTCGTGTGTATAGAGATGAAATAATAGGTTGACCATTGAAATAGCGTTGCTGATAACTATTTTGGTTGTAAAATGGAAATAAATAATAAATGGATAGTTTAAGGTAATCGCATACCTTATCAATAAATTTATAGTGAATGACTTGAGGGATACTAAATATTCTTCTCCCAATATGATTCCTATCCACTTTCTACCTCTTTCTCCTTGTTGTATCACAGGTTGTGAGACGTGAGACGGGAGACGCCTACATATCTTACATGTTCAATTTAAGATCTCTTCCTGTTAAATGACGACGACAAAGTTGGACACTAGAGTCAGAAAATATTAGTTTTCATTAGTACAGAGATACAATAACTTATTACCAGGGAATTCTAATCCCAATAGTCTCTAAAGTTACCTAGCAGAAGCCTTGTCAATTTACATACCCTCTGTAGTATACAATGCCTATCAGAAGTACAGATTCATGATCTTTTTACTTAGTTTTTGACTCATCTGATACCTTCAACTTATTAATTTTTGAAATTCAACATTGTCTCTAAATAGGAATTTGTATCTATATATTATAAGCAATCAACAATTCTAGGAAATTGGCAAATAAGTATTATCGAACCAATAACCTCTTTCACGTTGTATTGATATGCCTCTGAAAACCAACTCAATATTGTTCTAAAGTTTCATTGATGTGATGTATGAATAGTACAATACGAGGGGTTGATACTTAAGATTTATTATTATATTATTAATATTCTCCATCAAGATCAATACACTTTTACATTGGTTTGAACCAATTTTTTCACATTTCGATTGAGGTACCTCCAACGCATCAACCGCTTTTTCAGGTGTAGAAAAACGTTCAATTCGCAATTTATTTTTGTCAAATTAAGTATCAAACAAGGACATCATGGCCCATCAATTCGATGTTTTAATTGTTCAAAAACGTTCTTGATTGAGCTGATGTGTGAGAGTTCACATTGTCGTTGTGGAGAATGATTGCTCTTCTGCGATTGGTTTCCCCGATTTTTTCGAACACTTCTGTCAAACAAATGCTGATGTGCCATCCAGAATGTACTGTTATACGTTGTTCTAATGAAACGGTGGCGACATCTCCAGTTATTCCGGAAATATAGGCGACTATTTGCTTCGAAGTACTTCTCGCGCGAACAAGTTTTGTTAGATTTGGCTCGTTTTGAAAGACCGATACAGTCGATTGTTGTTTATTTTCGGGTTCATATGCATGAATCCATGATTCGTCGCCTATCACGATCTCATAGACGCCTTTTGAAATATGGTAATTAAATTTTTTCAGTATTTCTTTGCACCAAACGACACGAATTGTAAGCGGTTTCCAACGCGAACAAATCTTTTTGGCAACCAAATGTTCATGTAATTTTGAATGTATCCGAATTGAACTACTGACGAAATTTGCCTCATTCCCACGGTATGGACCAAGGCGAATTGGCGATATCAGTTTACGAACAACATCGAAGTTTTCTGGCACAACACCGATTTTGAACGACCTTCATGAAATTGGTGTTTCATCACCAAAAGTCGAAGCACACTGATGTTGGTTTAATCCATGTCTACGTTTATTTTGTGTCAGTTTAATTCATCTTAGTTTGAAAATTGTACTCAGTGTAGATTTGTTACCAGCAAAATCGAGATGTAAACATGAGTATCAACTTTTTATAGAGTGGCCAGATATCAAGAAAGTTGAAACTGTGATGATATCTTCTAGTTTATTTTGTCGAAAAGCTAAGAATATGAAATATTCAAAAACTATTGCTTTTTTGAAGATTCAGGCTGTATAACAAAAAAGTCCAGGGTACTAACGACAGAACAAGTAACTACATTTTAAGGCGAAGCTTCAGATGAACAATATCTACTGGCAAAAGTCATTTTAGTGTTCGGGATCTTTGACGCATGTCGTAAAGACAATTTAATACGTTTGAATTTAGGCGATGTGGAAGATAATGGGCACTTCATTGTTTTTGCGGAATGGACAAAAGCATATGTCAAGAAGTTATACTACTACCAATAAATGTAAACCGTAAATATGCAGATCTACGGCGTAAAAATATGAACAGCAAAATATTATTCGTTGCATACTGAAATCGTAGGTATATACCGGACATGGGCTAAAGCGTTCTTCGGCAACCATGTTGATGGGATTTATTCATTCTGAAATGACACGAAAGATGGCATTGTTTCAACGTAGCAGAACACAGAAGAATTCATTCATACATATAAGTACAGTGGAGTCCCGATAATCAGAAATGATTGGTACCGGACCCATTTCGGATTAACGAATATTTCAGATTCAGCGGAATCATTACAAAAATTCATATAAAACAGTTTATTTTATTTTATTAAAACTTAAACTAACCAATTGTGTATGGACTGCGTAACAAGTGAGCGAAAATGTTCAAACACAGCAGAAGTAATACTGTAGAATAAAAGTAAAAGTAGTTTTCCACTTTTAGGGTATCACGTTCAAAATACAGTACAGTACATACCAGTATCGTACTGTAGCAACGATTAAATTTATCGGATATCACTGAATAGTAATAATATGCCTTTCTTTAAATTATATTCCATAAACACTATTCTAGTTGACGAACTTAATATACGGTTTCTACTATGTACAGTACAGTGTACTAAGAAGCTGCATTACCTATTTTAACCTATAGTTATGCAGGAAATCATAAACTTCCTCTTATGGTTATCGAAAAATCATTAAAACCAAGGGCGTTCAAGAATCTAAATGTAAATGCCTTACATGTCATCCACAAAAACTCAAAAAATGTATAGATGACAAGAGAACTATTTAAAGAATAGTTTGATTCCTAATTTTTCCACGAAGTCAATCGATTTTGTTAACAAAATGGCTTGCCTATTCGAGAAAAAGTGAAGAAAATGGCTTGCCTATTCGTACTTCACTTTTTCTCAACAATACCACTCCACATCCCTCAGATGACGAGTTAGTTTGTAGAGATATAAAGGCCTTAAGCTCCCGTACAAAAAAAATTGAAGATGAAACACTCATTATTTCAAAAGCTCAAGATTGTAATAAATATCATAGACGTAATTTATTGGGTTACATAATCATCACGAATGAAAATCTGTTGAAGAATCGCCAAATCAACAAGCAGACAGAAACAATGTTGTACAGGTGCAGGAACTATTACAAATATTCCTAGCTGTGAGGATGCTAATGAAAATGATGTAGAAGAATGGCTGCAAGCTACAAGCTGACGATAACGGTCATGAAATTTTAAATGATCAGTAGATTGTTGATATGGTTCTTAAAGAACCAGGCAACGTGTCAGATGAGAGTGAAGGTGAAGCTGACGACGATAGTGAGCGGAGGGTATCACACTCGGACGCCACAGCTGCCTTTGATATAGCGCTACGCTACGTTGAACAACAGTCCACTTCGACCCCAGCGGATACGTTGGTTCTGAGACATTGGCGTAACTTTGCCGAAAAAGAGAGCTCTTCGTCAAAAAAATGTAACGGCCTTTTTTTAACCAGTATAGTTTAGAATATTGTTCTGCTTTATTTATAACACTTTACTGTATTCAAAAGTTATTGTAACTTTTATTGATATTCTAATCTTTCTTTTTTTGTCATACTTAAAAATATCTTTCGGATTGAGAGGACTTTCGAAATATCGGAACCCGCTGTCACAAAAATTGTTTAACCCTTCCCACTTACAAAAAAATGCTCTGCGATATACCATCAGAAAAATCAAAACATATGCTTAAACATCTCTAGTTTTAAAAAATGAAATACTGAATGGAGTAAAATTCTGCAATAAAACAAATTTTACAATGAATGTTATTATTAATACCAATGATGCATAAATATACTAATTATGTTGTTATAAATAAATCATTGTTTAACTTAGGACTGATTTGAATTGTTTTTTTTGCACACTGAAACAAAATCCGATATCTGGTGTTTGGAAAATGGCACCTTTTATGTCCTTGTAATAACAAATTAAAACAGGATGTTTTCAGATGAGTACAATAAAAACACATGTTTCATTTACAATTATTTATTATAAAATTTTAATGAGACAATTTGGTTTAATCTTCATATTATTACTTTTACTAGACATTGAAAGAATCAAACACACTTCTTCATATAAAATTATTCCAACTGTTACCAGTTTCAGCATTAGGAGTGGATAATTATAAAATTTAATATGAAATAACTTCCAATCCTTGTGTCATTAATAATATCTTAGAAAAATCAATAAGTAAGCTATTTATTTACAAAAATAAAAAATATATCCGTTCATTACTATAAGTAACAGTTTTCAAATGTTATTTTTGAGAATATACATGTGCTTTTCAATTAACTTATAAAAAACACATTGTACAATTGAAATGAAAATTTTATAGTTTCAAAAAAATAATGTTGACTTTACTAGTGTCACAAAAACAAATTCTCATTGTTAAATACTTATGACCACCAATATATTTTCAAAATGACACAAAACACTTAAATAATTACATTGTAAATCCTCCCTCACATATAAATGAACTGAAATCTGCACAATGCCTGAGGTAACGAGGAAATTATTGGTCCATACCCTTGAGAGTTATCAAATAATTCAAAAAGCGGTGCAGCAACTAGTTTATAGTTCTTGGGGACTGCAAAAAGTGCTTTCTCTTGTAATTGAACCAAAAATAATCGCTTATGTTCTTTTGGTTTGGTTATATGAGATGCTATATATGGATATTGTGGAGGTTCAAAATTTGGTCTCCACCAGTTTCCTATTATATCTTCTACAACCCATTCTTGTTTCACTCCATCTAAACGACCTAAGGTTTCTGTAAGGAGTCTTTTTAATCCTTCTACTTCATCTTCACCTGGATTCAATTCACCGCCTGGAAGTTTGAAAAATGTAGTTCCCAATTGTAAAAGTAGTACATGCGGTAGTCCGTGTTCATGTACTAATAATACACCTTCTACACTTCTTCGCATTCCAATTCTTTCAAATTCATCTCTCATGCGTTGAAACCGGGCGGGTACACTTGGATCTTTTTCAAACAGCGGTTCTTTAGTACCAAATATATAATTTGTTAAAGGATACAAATTTATTATTCGATTTATTGCTGTAGGTGTGAAAGTATTTGTTTGAGCCGCTGTATTGGTAGCGGTTTGACTATTTCTTCTTGGCCATCCTGTACCTCCGCTTAAATTATTCTGTTGTTCTCTCTTCACTTGAGACGATGTCATAGCCATGGTGACAGACTTGGTTTATAATATATATTACGTATTTAAAATTCACTTAAATTGCGTACTTTTTTCAAATAACGTGTTGAAAATAAAAATCAAAACCAAACAACCACCAACCTCAAAATATAATATGACAAATGACTAGTGACATGTTGTTTATATTAGTTCAAAGTGCGTTCTACCACTGAAAATTACACTTTAGTATAAATATGAGTTGGAAATGTGCAATATAAAAGTTGCGTAAATTCAATCATATAGGACAAAGTCATCCTTATTTTAATCCATGCTACATATGAACTGGTTATTTTTTTGCATATATGTAAAATTATGCTGATCTGGAACACGGATTTAAGCAAAAAGGATTGCTAGCCTCTACGGTTATAGGCAAACATCCATGTCAAGAAATGTCAAAGTAGAAAGATGCAGACTGACTATTGACTTACGTATTGGTATGACATGACTGAAAATAGTCATATATTTATTAACAATTTGATAGAATATATACATTTCATTAATACTCATTACTGTTACCTTATATGAGGTACATGTAAGTAGTGGACAATTATAAATGGTAAACAAAGAAGTTTGAACAAATCGGATCAAGAGTGAACTGTACTAATTATGTGAATTAAAGTTTCCCTAATGATGGCTATGTCGAATTTATATTCAAAAATTGGATCAAAACCATTAAAGCGTATTCAAGAAAATACAAATGTTGCTCAAACAAGTTCATGGATGAACAGTGAGTATTTAATATAAAATTTTAAATTCTGTTCACATTTTAATGAAATTTCCAAAATGAGTTTTTGCTTTATTGACCTGACCTATTGACATAAAAATAATAGGTGTGAAAGAGCAATAAATACGAAATTAACTGAAATATGTGTAGAACTTATACGGAAATTTAAAAAAAAATTTATTTGTTTTTATTTCAACATTCTTTTTCTCGGATCATAAGAAAATTTAGGTCATAGTTTACAAAGTGGCACTTTTGTATACTGTTTTTCCTACTTTCTATGCACCTCTAGTTTTAATAAATTCCATGATCTTAGAATAAATATAAGATTTGAGTTTGAAGTAAATATATTTATTTACATTGATATATACATAAAATACTCCCTAGATATATATTATAGTCCATATTCTGTTTGGTTCATAACTCTATATATAAAATTATTTATTTTTCCATAATTCAGGTTTATGAACTAATGACGTCAAAACTTTTTTAAACAATAATGAATACACAAGAGATCATTATATAAATGACAATTTACATTGCAAATAAGCACCTTGCTAAGTGAACATTATTTCAATGGACTTCAAAAATTCATTTATTGTATCTTGCTTGAATTATTTGAATAATATTTACATCAGAGTATGTTCCACACAAACATTTATGTGATAAAATATTCACTTGTCAACTACCAATTGAATAAAAAATGTTGTTATTAAATCTGAACATTCACTCATTGTTCAGATATTTTTTTCATAGATTTTTTGCATAATTTATAACAAGTTTTATGAGATGAACTCACTTTTTGTTACTAATTACAAGGGTATTATTGAACATATATTTCTATTTAGAACTAAGTCTCTTATCTAAAAAGAAAAAGAATGTATTGATTTATATTTTTTTCAAATGTGAATATAATATTGTTTTACTGTAGCTGAAAGTCCATCCAATGGCTCTCTCAACTTGTCTCCACCACACACTATATACCAAAAAGAAAGTTTACCAATTCTTCAACCTATTAGTGCTCCAGAATCTCCTTCTTCCAGTTCATGTGGATCACCTACAGTTTCTATAAGTGCCCTAGACCAAAATTGGCAGGCTTCAAAAAGTAACATTAGAGAAAGAAATGCAACAATGTTCAATAATGACTTGATGGCTGATGTCAGGTAAGAATAAAGCATTTATGTACGTAAACTTTTAAAAAGTATATATCATATATTACATACATAAATAATTCCAGAATCAACTCATTCATATGTGTTTCATGATGCTTTGTCTGATATTGAAAAAATCATATGGATACATTTCTCAAAAAAATCAAAACATGTTTTTTCAAGGAATCCAATATAAATCAATCTTTATGTATCTTAGCATTTATTAAATTTATTTCTAACATTTTCATGCCATATTACAAAAACAATTTTAAAAATAAAAAATAAATCAAATTAGTTAGTGTGAGGCATCTATTTGGTTATTAGGATATTATTTGTAACAGATTTTATCAAATTTGTATATAATTAGTGGAGACCCATAGATGTATTGTTTGTAGAGCCTTTATTTTGAAATATATGTATTGTTTGTAGAACCTTTATTTTGAAATAAATGTGTTCTGTCTGTAAAAAGCAATTTATTTTCTATAGAAAGTTCACAATAATTGATATTCACCTGATCAAGATTACCAAAATATTTCAAAACATTGTTTTTCTTTCTTGCACTTTTACTTTTTGTTTAAAAATGTCAATTTTTTTTTTAAAGCTCAATTTAATTTTTGTGCTCATTTTCTTACTAGTTTTAAAAGAATTTTAAGTTTATGTTGTCAGTTAGGATAAGAACATAAGGCACTACCTTAGAAAATCACTATGATTTATTATACCCTCATATCAAGAGTATCATACTAAAATAAATATATAAGATGCTATTGTACCTATTTTTGTTATTTGTAATACTTGAGCAGTAAGGACATACGGATCTATACTTTTCCTTTGCAATCCTATTTTTGAAAACATTTTCTCTTTTTGGACATCTGTATTTTATCAATATAATACTTTATTGTACGCACAGAGAATACTTTATCTGCCAAACACATGGCTTGTATGTTTCTCTTCTTCTAACCTTTTTCTTAGTTACCAATCGCAATTGCATTTTTGGTTAACACCCCACCCCGCCCATGGGTGTGCTTCTTTTCTTGCAAGACTTCACAAGGAAAAAATAAATTCCAAAAAAAAAAATCAGTCTCACTCAACTAGTACATACTGAGGTACCGAGTTCCAAATTCGCATTCAACCTCAATACCGTTCAAATTACCTATTTCTCAAATTATTATAATTGAAACGCTAATTAATAAACTATTAACTTAATATTAATTTATTTAGTTAATTAATCTGACTTTGATTTTTGAATCCCCATTTAAAAATTCGAAACAAGTTAGAGATTAAAAAACATTTTTAAAAGCAGTTCAATGTAGAGTAGATAGAAGGCAGACTTCAGGAAATTTTAATTGCAAAAATTTGTCTCTTCAGTTACCCATATTCAGATCACTTATGAAAACATGAATTATAACAACAATTTTTTTGGAATATGGTTATTATAATAATAAAGGTATTATCAACCAAAGAATTTCAGAAATTAAAATGTACAGTCAATACATTATTCAATTCAATTTAATTATTCAAAAGCACTTTCTTGTTATCCAGATTAAGTAAGCAGTGAGGTAAGAGCACCAGAGCCAGGCAGTGTACCTATAGCTAGCACTTTTTAGTTTGATTCTCAAAATTGAGAAAACTATCATTGTCTCTATCTATCTCTTAATAGATAATTTAGAAATAGGATCCCCTTCTTGTATTTATCGTGTTAAACAACCTACTTTCCACTATTTAATGGAGTAAACAAAACATGTTTGGGGTAAATGCAGATAAATTGTGAAATTTTTGTGAATTCTTATATTTTGCTAGCACTGTTAAGTACAGACTCTTAAATTTCAAATTGAGAGTATTCAATTGATATTTTTAGTTCTCTGTTTCTTTGGGTACACATAATTTTGATTAGTTTCAGTGGTTGACATGTTATGTCGACTACAGATATCATATTTTCTTGTCCAAGAAAATATTGGTGTGGAGCAGAGAGCAGATATATACTCTATCTGCCTTCTGAAATGGTATACATCTAGCAACTACTAACTACTAACAAACAGTTTAATGTACCAAGAACCACCCTTTTATGGAAAATATCCTTAGTGGATAAAAATGGGACCTTTCCCAATGTTTCCTCCAGAACAAGTATAAAAAATTGTTGAGTTGGTTAAATTTATGGCAAAGATAAAGTTTCTAATAACTAGGAAACTAACAGCTGAGTTCAAGAGATTTGTCATGATGTAAAAAATTACAACATGTGGTGTAAATGGTTTTATGTGTAGCTATTCAAATTTATTCCAGTGTATTAGCCAAAATTTAACTGGAAGTTTATGGAAAATAATTTTCACTCAAGTACCTACATAAAATCTGCATTTGTCACATACAGATAATGACCATTTTTTGTATCTTCTTTGTAAATAATCAGAATTATACTATATTATATTTCAATATTTCAGTTATTTCAATTTTGTTATCAGTTCAGCAATATTAACAGACTGTCTATCAGGGATACTTGGTGATGTCTGACTTTGGTCATGCCATGTCTAGTATAGGACCATTTGCACTTTTAATTTTAAAAAAATTCATATTCAAAGAAATAACAATCTTCAGTACTTTTAATTATATCAGTTTACTTTGTACTAACTTTCTAATAGCCCTGCATTGAAAATGGAAGATATTCTTTATTTTTTTTGAAATTGTTTTTCAAAGAAATCTTTTCACTAAAGTGTCTGTCATTGGTGCTTTTATTTTACCAAATAAATAGGGAAATGAAATTCAATAAATACTAAACATATATTTTTAATTTGAGATTTCTGGTTGGTACTCCTGGCAGCTCAACACAAGTTATACCAGCTCACAAATATGTTCTCTCTACTGGCAGCTCTGTTTTCTATGCAATGTTTTATGGGGGCCTTGCAGAAAGTAAAGAAGAGATAGAAGTGCCTGATGTTGATCCCACTGCATTCCTTACGTTACTTAAGTGAGTTACATTAGCTGTAAAATATATGAGTATCAGTTGAACACTTTAAAATTACACAAGATTTTTCATTATTTGAAAATATTAGTTATCAATAACAAGAATGATATCTTAATTAATAATGACTATATTATGAGCATTCTCTTTTTGTTCTAGATACTTGTATTGTGATGAAATTCATTTGGAACCAGATACAGTTCTAGCTACTCTGTATGTAGCTAAAAAGTACATAGTGCCTCATCTTGCCAGAGCTTGCGTTAACTACCTCGAAACAAGTCTTACAGCAAAAAATGCTTGTCTTTTGTTGAGCCAGTCGAGACTTTTTGAAGAACCTGATTTGATGCAACGATGTTGGGAAGTTATTGATGCTCAGGTATATTTCATATTTTTCTTACCTTGATATCCAAAAGTATTTTGTTTTTGTATTTATTTACTTAACACTGCTAGCTGTTATTTTTTTTCTTTTTAATCTTTATATTTCAGGCCGAAATGGCAGTAAAGTCGGAAGGTTTTATAGATATTGATATGGCGACATTACAATCTGTACTAGCTAGGGAGACACTTAATTGTAACGAGATGAACCTTTTGGAAGCCGCGCTCGCTTGGGCGGCTGCGGAATGCAGCCGGAAAGATTTAGAAGTAACACCGCAGAATAAAAGGGAAGTTTTGGGAAATGCACTCTATCTTATTCGAATACCGACGATGACATTGGAAGAATTTGCTAATGGTGCAGCACAGATGGGCATTCTAACACAACAAGAAATCATAGATATATTTTTCCATTTTACTGCAACCAATAAACCTTGCTTACAGTATTCTATCAAACCAAGATCTGGATTAAAGTCACAAGTAAGTATTGTAATTCAGAAAATGTGAGTTTTTCATAAAATCAGAGATTGTACTATTTTTTTTTATATTTATCTTATTCAATGATTCCTCAAGTTGTTAAGCATCCATATTGGAACTGTAAGGTTTATAACAATATGATTACTTGTTATTTCTTATTTTGGGGATTGTAATAATTGTTTAGGTCCCCTAATTTTTAACTATCAAAATTTTACTTCCTACTATAATAGGCTACTATACTCTCCTCCATTTCCACAGCTAATTTCGAAATATATTTGAATGGATCACATCGAATTCTATTAACTGGAGAAGATTTGCCATTATTATTGTGATGGTATTTAATTTTACTGTTGAATAATTTGTGGAAAAATAGTAAGTCACATCTCATGTGGTAGTCATCATGAGAACTGAGCTTTAATTTGCATATTACAATTGCATAATTAGCTATTGTGACGAACAAGATTTCAGGTTTTTGTTATAAACTCCTCGAAGGGTATAGATTTGAAACAAATAAAAATAATGAATTTCAAAGAATATGATATTTTATTTGATTAATCATTTATATGGAAAATAATAGTAAAATATTAAGTATTATACCAAGGTCCTTGATGATGATGAAAACAGAAAGTCAAAGATTTTCTTGATTTTCTAGTGACAAAACCCAAATTGCGAAAAACTTGATGTGACAAATCATTTATGTGAAAAATAATTGATAGCAAACTGTCAAATATTACACCTAATTCTTGATGTCTGTGACTTTTGATGGAAAAATGGAAGTGCCTATAAGATTTTGAAAGCAGAAGGTGAAATATGTCTTTACTTCCTAATGACAAAACCCAAATGGTTAAAAACCTATTCTGGAGTGTCCTTAAATGATCTGAAGAACGAGAATATTCTAGGTAATCAGATTGGCTATAAACCAGGGAAAAGAGAAAAACAAAATTGACACCAGTTGAGATGAAAATTTGGAAAAGTGTCAAAGTTCTAACTGTACATGTATAAACCTTCATTTCTGTTAATTAATTTTGTATCTTTTGCAATAGTATATTTCAAGCTTTAACTTTCTCTGATTGCTTGGCTAATTTTTTAAATCGATTTCAGGTATGTCATAGGTTTCAGTCTTGTGCATACAGATCAAACCAATGGCGTTACAGAGGGCGCTGTGACAGCATTCAATTTTCGGTGGATCGAAGAATTTTTGTTGTGGGATTCGGTCTTTATGGGTCTTCTAGTGGAGGCGCTGACTATGCGGTGAAAATCGAATTAAAACGATTAGGTAGAGTCCTTGCCGAAAACAACACGAAATTTTTCTCTGATGGTTCCAGCAATACTTTCCATGTTTATTTCGACAATCCCATACAAATAGAACCCGAAACGATTTATACAGCATCAGTCATCCTAGATGGAGCAGAATTGAGTTATTTTGGACAAGAAGGGATGAGCGAGGCGACAGTTGGTCAAGTAACTTTTCAATTTCAATGCAGCTCGGAAAGTACAAATGGTACAGGAGTACAAGGTGGACAAATACCAGAGCTTATTTTTTATGGTCCTACCAATGAAAGTCATTAGATTTAGTAATTTTTGTTGACCAATTATAATCGGCCATAGAGTACCTAGATAATAGAGAGCTTATGATTTAAATGAGTACAAACACAAATAATTCGAAAATTTTATCTTATTAAAGCTAAATTTGAACTACCATCGCTGTTTCAACGTCTCAAATATGTTTTCGTAGATAAGACAATAGATGAAACTGAACATCCCAATTTTTTCGAAAATCGGTTTCCAAATGTTTTTGGTCGTCAAATTTTGCTTGTAAGTCAAATCAAAGATAGTTTTTCATAGTTACTTGTCCCTTATCAAAAATTATTCATAATCTTGTTTAATATTAACTCAGAAATGCTAAATAGGCTCGTGGGTCACTTTTTGTTAACTTATTTTCATTTGTCTTATTACTCCTCACATTTTCGAATTATTTTCTTCACTAAATAAGTAACATTTAGAATTTGAAGAGAAATTGTTTTTTTTTTGTAACCTTGCTCCAACACATTTCATTGAATTTTCTGTGAACACAACACTTTTTAATAGTGATCAAATTTGTAGGGACTCCAAAGGTTCCTGCCTTGTTACTTTGATAAATTCATTTGCCCTGCTTATATCAAAATTCCTTTCTAATTCAATTGCAAAAATGTTATAACATAAACTAATAATAGTCTAATAAACTAAAAATGAAATTAGTCAGCTATATCCAAATTCAAACATCAGTGGCGGAGATATTTAATCTATAATATTCTAATATAATTTTGATTTAAATATTGGTTGGGTTTTTTCGCACTTCACTGTTATGTTTGATATTTGACAAATACATCTTTTCAAAAGTAATTATTTAAAGTATGATTTAGTCCGCTTCATTTGATAAAGAATTGTCAGCATTGTAGCTACTATTATTGATAACACCTTGAAATAAGACTGATTCAATAATTGTTTCCACTAAAAAATCGAATTTTCACATGCTGTTTTTATCTTTTTGAATGTAATTTATAGCATTGTTAATGATCACACTGTTTAATGCTACCACTACACCAATACTGTCCATTATACTGTCTGACGCGCATTTCTATAATCAAGTTTAGTGTTTAATATTGATATAATCAAAGGTTCCATGAATTACTATTTAGTTATATTGTTCTTTCGTGCTGAAAAAGTATCTTCATCTATTGCAGTACATAGCCAAAGCTCTGCAATTTTGGAAGTTACATTGTGCTACATAACATGTTTGTGCCCAAATACATTCTATAGGGCTTAATTTGTAATGGTACTGAGGCAGTCATAAAACCTTAATACCACCATTCCATCGACAACTTATTCAATCTAACTGGTTCGGATTAGTTTCATTAAATCTGCTTTATTTGCAATATCCTCGTATCCAATCCCCTTTTACCATAGCAGTTGGTATATCTTAACTTTTTGACTGTTTGTAGTGGGAATATGTTTGATTCGGCGACTATTATAGGAAGCCTTATCCATTACCATAATAGATTGATCTTGCACACTAATTGGATTCATAACAACAGTCTGCATTTAATATCTCCTTAAGTTACTATAGGCTGATGTTTGAAAGAAAATTATTCCTCATTCATTTTATCCACTTGATTATCTCGTCAAATTTGTTAATTTATCCACATTATAAATTTGTCTGTGGTACTTGATCCTCGCCCCAACGTCCTATTTGTCTTAAAATTTTCTAAGGTAGCCGACTAATTCAATTTTCAGTTTGTCAAATTAAACCAATAATTAAGAAAACAAATGTATTGGATCATGGAACTACATTATTGGCATTAAATTCATGGAATTTAAAAATTAAAACAAATCAAATCTTGCCTCATGTAAGAAAGGGAAAATGCTGTTTTAGATCAAATTATAGACTAATTCCTCAAATTTTCTGCATACTTACTAATAATTAGTTTTTCCTACGTTGTGAAAATATACTATTAAATTTCTCTAATTTGTTACCTAGGAGATCTTTTTTTATATGTTTTTGTTGAATTTTGTTCTTTTTATTAAAATGGTTGAAAATCTTAAATCTATGAAATAGAATTATAAATTTCACTCAAATTGTTTAGATTCTTGACAACTTTCTCGTTTTTCAGTTCTTTTTTTTTTGTATTTGACTTTTTTAAGATGCTCCAATTTTTCTAATAAAACGAAAATTAAAGGCATTATTAATGACACAATTAGAATCTCTTATGGCATTTAAATGTATTTAAATATATTTTTCCTCATTACATGAGTATAAATAATTATTAATGACTTAGTAATAACAAAAGTATGCATAGCATATGAGTAAAAATAAAAAAAAATCAAATTGAGTACAAGAATAAGCTTCAGGCTTCAAATATATCTATCTATCTCCATTTAAAAAGTATATTTCATTCTATCATCTGAAACGTTGAGTTAGTTGGTGAAGATTCACCTTTAAGTGTCAATTGTTGAAACACTGTTTATAACTCCTTCCTGTACATTATGTTTTTTACATTTCATGGTTTTTTTATTGTTTAATCTCTCTCTTGGTGACTTTTTAATCTCTTTTATACATATCGGGATGTCTATACATCTATAAAAAAACTTATGTAGATTCAAAAATCACTGAAATTTAGTCAAATATACGAAAAAGCATACATAGAAACGAAAAAGATGTCAATGATAGAGAAAACAAACAATTTGCTTGAAATTTATAACTCTATTTTATAAATTTTTTGATGCAGGGCTGATATTTATTTTTGTGGTATGACAAATGAAGAAAAAATAAATTTACTGTGGTTAAAATAAATTATTGTTTTGATTGCTATATTATACAATTTGTCAATGTTAAATTATATTTTAATAAAGACAGAAAAGAAATTTCAGATCCCTGGCATATAAAGGACACACAAAAGTTGTTTGTTTGGATGTAATTTGTGTTTGTTTTCTCTTATGTCCGACTCACTTTACATTTACTCATCAAGCATTTATAAGGTAGAAATGTAGTTGTACATATATATACTTTATTGCAATCAAAATCGAATTCAATTTTAGTAATATTTATTTTTGAATTGAATAGATGGAACACCCAATTTTCACTTTCAAAGTAAATTGAACATGTTTACCTGATTACTGTAAAATGAAATTTAGATTGGAAATAAATTTATTTATTCTCGTACTTTCAATAAAATTTGTAGTTAGTTCAAAGATTGTAAGTACTTATATTTCTAATTGAAAATGGTTAAAGTAAAGAATAATGCTTTCAATGTTTGTTTGATTTCCCTAATTACTCCACTTATATATGGTTGGCGACAAAGTAATTTCGTTTTTGTAGTATAAAATAAAACACTTTTTTTTAACAAAGAATAGCTTTAATTAATTTAATTATTTATATATTTTCCATTCTACTCTACTTAATGATTCCTCTCATAAAATTTATGGTCCTTATCAGCGCAAAACTGAACGAGGTGCGATTGAAGCTAATCATTATTTGTGACAAGTTTGATAATTCAAAGAATGGTGCCAGATCAGGGCTGTATGGGAGTTGATAAAGATGTGTGAGGCTTTGCATTATCGTGGTGGAACACTAAACCTTTCCAATTTGACAAATCTGTTTATTTTTCTTTGATTGCATCATCCAGTTTCATTAATTGTTGACAATAAACATCAAAATTGATCGTTTGGTTCTTTGCAATCAGCTCAAAAAACACAACACCTTTGTAATCCAGCGAAACTGACAGCGTGAGCTTTTTTTTCTTGTTTTTCCGCTTTCGATGTTGTTTGTGTGGTTCATCGAGTTTGCTCCGTGATCGATCTCGAACTATGTTACTGTACAGGACCCATTTTTCATGACCAGTGATGATTCTTTAGAAAAGGTCGGCTTCGTTCCATTTAAGGTACATATCGCAAATTATGATTATTTGTGTTATATTAATTTCTTTCAATTCGTGAGGTACCCAAATATCAAGCTTCTTAACTAGTCCAAGACATTTTAAGTGTTTTTCAATTGTGTGCGATACATGTAGCCTCTTCGCAACCTTTCGAACAGTTATATGATAATCCTCTTCAATTATGACTTTTATTTGGTCAATATCAACATAAGTAGACCGATCAGAACGTTGCTCATCTTTGGGGAAAAAATCTCCAGAACGGAATTTTTTATACCAATTCCGACATATGCGCTCTTTTAAGCAATCAGCACTATAAACTTCACATATTTCTTTGTGAGCCGCAACAGCTTTCGTTCTTCTTCTTCATCGTACGTTAGGACTTAGTCCTGTGTTTGCATTAATGGTTGCCCAGATGAAGCTGGGATGATGAAGACCAGCTTCTATACCATCTTGTAGGTGGCCGGGATGTATTCGGTTTTTCTTCCTTTGCAATGCTTTATTTCCTTTATGGAATGCTGAAAATGTCCGTTTCTGTACTTCATTTAAAATCCACCCACAACTAATAGCTTTTAAAAAATCATGCACCACTTTCTTCTAAGTTATGTCACTGTGACAAACGGCAAAGTACAGCACTAAGTTATTCAAAAAATAGAGCAACGCTCTCTATTTTATTGTTTCTCAATATTTCGCAAAACAGACGAAATTTCAATATACAATCTGCGAGATAAATAAAAAAGCCGTACCACTAGGATTAGGGAAAGATATAATTAGGAATAAAACACATTTTATACCCTGTATAAATTATATCCATACATTTTCAAACTTGAGGTATGTTTTGACATAATTATTTCGTATTTAAAATTATTTTAATTTAAAAACATTGCACGAATGTAACCCAGACAGATACAACCTCTTGGATGTAAATTGACACCTCCTGATGGGAACCATTAGGATTTGTTAATCATCTGGTTGGGTGATACAAAGCGTTAGCTATCTAACTTATAGAATTCAAGATTTATGGTACGCGATCCTAATGGCGACCCACATCATAGTTTAAGTAATTCCAAGTGTTCCTTAGACACTTGAAGTTCCATTAACGTATCAAATTATTTATTTTACATCGATGTGGCTCTAACGACCATAAATATAATTATTAAAAGCCTTCTGTATAATAGTATTTTAGTATTTAAAAGCGGTGTATAAACGGATACGAGGTCTTCACTAGTCTGGTATTGTCGAGTATGATCGTCGGATTATTGAAATCAAGTTTGATTAATTATTTTATTGTTTATTAAATAGTTTATTCCAAAGTAGTTTTGATGTTTTAATACAAAGAATATGATCAATCATCATTGATTAGCCCGAAGATACATTACAAGGTATAAAAAACCAGGATGAAATAGTTAAAATACGTTAAATATTATGGTGTAACTATAGAACAAACAGTAGTCGAAATAATGAGTTTCTCGGGGTGAATCGGCACCCTATAACGCCAAGGTGGCATTATCAGCCAACAATTCATACTGGCTACCTTTAAAAGGACACTACAATAAATGTTAAATACACATTCGCTGATACCCATGTGCTCTTTGTGTGGGAACAGATTCTTAGATCTCTTTCGGTGGCAAAATCAACCAGGCGCAGCCCATTATGGCTCGTAACCTGATGCTTGCTATGTGCCCTAATGGTTGATTCTCGCATTGAAATCGCCCAATGCCAATGTTGTATCCCATCGAAGTAGCTGGTCAAAATATCTTTCTAATATCCCATAGAAGTTATCTTTGTCCTCTGTAGGAGTGTGTACTGACACAAGAGAGAAATTATGGAATTTACTTCGAAGCTGTGCGCATTCTTTCATTTATTGTCTCATACCTCATAAGTGAGTTATTTAGTGATTTCTTCACCTTTAACCTGTCCTGAACTGATTTTTAGCGTTACCGCTGTGTATAGAACGTAATACTGAAGCTCAACGTGCTCAGTTTACCGCCATCTTATTTCCTGGAGTGCAGCGATATCCAGCATCGGATTAAGGACCATTTAAGGAAGTCAAAATCAGCTCGAACTCTTTTAAATGTAATATTTTAGTTTCAAATTAAATATAAATTAAAAGTAAAAATAAATTCAAATCCTATTTTATAAACTATATAATAGTTTTATTTAACAAACTTCTTTATCGATTTAGTTATGGCAAAATTCTTATTCTGTAACAACTCTTTTCCAATGCACAGCCTTGTTAATGACGACTATCGCTCATCTAACATTGTAGAGCGATGTACATTTTTTATTCTCTTTAAAAATAAGAACGCCAATTCTGCTTCACAATTCGCTATAGGTATCGTCACGAGTAATGGATAAGCTATATATACATTCTGCGAAGTTTCGATAATATCTGATTCAACGATCCAATCAAGCACATTCAATGCTGTTAATTAATTATTATTAACAATTTTTTGAAATAAATACAAATTTTGCTGTAGATCAAATATTGCTTCTAAAATAAATGATCAAATTAGTAATTTTATGAGGCTCCCACGTGCACGGGACCTGTGGCTTCAGCCCTCACTAAATCCGACGCTGGCGATATCCACATTATACCGAAGTAGCTCTCTTTCCAGATTTCTTCTAGCACCAAACCTAGACAGACTCCGCACATTCCATGTCGCTATCCGTAGGTTATATCCTTTTCCGCGCCTATGTCTTCGTCCTTTATCAGTCCGGCTTCTTTGGTTGAGAATTTTTAACGGTTGGGCTTTTACGAGGTGGGTTGTTAGCCCTACGCTCAACCCCCTAACTTGGAGGACCAGTGGATTTTTTTATAGCCAAAACTGCTAGGTGCTTGCCTTAACCAGACTCAAGGAGTTCCCCTTGCTAACTAAGTCTTGAGGTGCCACCGTTGGTACTTCATGTGTACTCTTCCGCCACCGTCTTCGAGAATGAGTCCTACAACCAACTAATCTCATCCCCCGACCTGGTCTTGGATTATTGCCAGGTAGTTCAAAGGGACTTATGACAAGAAAAGAAAAAAAATTGTTTACAAAGCCATTTTGGGTAATTTTATCCTTTCGCGGTCCCCTCGTTTTTAGGCTGAAAAAAATCGAAACATTATCCGATTTCAATGATTTTTAAAATGAAAAAAAATATGGGAAATATCTAACCTGGAAATGTCATATAATTTTTTGACTTTAAATGTGATCATAAACCCACCTTTTCGCATTTAATCGTTCATAACTTTTTTACAAACCATCAAACGCAGTTCATATATTTTTTTTGTGATAACTATTTAGAATTGGGGCTCCACCACAAACTTACGCCCAAAATTTTTTGCTGCACTTCAGATCCTTTTAGGGTTAGGTTATGTTATGTTAAGGTGGGGGTAACATTTTCAACATCATTTCAGTTTACTGTTTCATGATTTGTTTATACATGAATAAAAAGTTATTTCATTTATTATATGAATTATCAACGATTACAAAATAATTAACAATTACATTTAATATGATCCACGAAATTATAAGTATGATTAACTGTCACGTCCTTGATACCCATAATATTAAATGGAATAAATACATAAATATTTCACGATGAGCTTCCAACGATTGACCTAACCTAATTCAACCTAAGCTTATCTAGCCTATCCTAACCTATCCTAGCTTAACCTAACTTAACCTAACCTAACCTCATTACTATAATATGCATAAGATAATGATTGTTATGTGTCTCCCCCACCCTTAAATTTTTTCCGAAGCACTAAAAAACAACCCTATATAAGCGACAAAATTTTTGGAGTGTGTTTGGGGGGGAGCCCCAATTCTAAATAATTATCTTTTTTGTTAATCCACACAGAAAAATGAACATTTCGAAAAAAAAAATTGAAAAATGTTTGTTTATTCATTTTTTATCTCACTTAAAGATTTCATATGGTTTTATGACTTTAAATGTGATCATAAACGCTCTAGAAAATCGTGCACTTTCGATGAATTTTTTTTAAAAATCTACTTTTTTACGGGGAATTTATGTGAAAAAATATGGGAAATATCCCAATTGAAGATTATATATGGTTTTATGACTTTAAATGTGGTCATTGTTCACAACTTTTGTGCCAAGTATCAACCGATGTTCATATGTTTTTTTTGTTAATCTACAATAAAAAACGAATATTTTGAAAAATAATAAATAGAAGGTACTACCGATTATATGTGAGAAAAGGTCAATTTTAAGAGAAATTGTTATTATTTTTAATTGTAAACACATGATAAATTAACATTCTTGTATAATTTTTTTATTTGTCCCTTTTTTTGTGCAGATTATGGGAAAAAATATCATTTGATTATTTGGAAAGAAGTTATCAACAATTATACGTGAATAAGTGCATTTTCATAAACATTTAAAGCCCTCAAACCAATATACGTTTTCATTTTTTTTATTCCCATAATTTTTTCCGCAAATCTGCCGTAAAATCGAAGATTTTAAAAAAAATTCATCGAAATCGGAGATGGGCTAACCTCATGTTACATTCGACATTCTCTATACAAAAAGTCCTTCTATAAAATACTTTTATTTAGGCTGATCTAATTATAAACCATAAAAACTCACAAACTCAAATACTTTGGCCACATAATGCCAAACGCATTCAGTTATGCAATACGAGAATTAAGTACTTAAACGTATTTTTGTAAAAACAGATATGATTGGTAGCACTCTTTTTTGTCGAGAACATCGGTTTTTTCTGCGAAGAATTAGTAAATCATCTAAGGCCAAATAATAATTATTTTCCGTTCACTTAATCATAAGTTATACTTTTCAAATATTCATTTACCGAATCGTTCTTAATAAATATCTAATTCGGAACATTGCGATTGATTTATTTTTCTCAAATACGGTCGTCAGCTATACGAAAATCGAAGAAATAACCAGATCTCGAGGAATCCTGTTAGGTCATGCCTAGCTGAATATTAAAGTGACTAGACATTTGGCAATTGGTGCATAACTTGAACTAGAAGGCGTGATTCTTAAAACATCGCTGTCTGTTTTAAAAATTTATTTGTTACATGAAATATTATATTCAGTAGCGCGACTAACAATAGAAGGTTTTGGATTACACTATGAAATTAAACTTAAGTACAGCGTCGGATTTAGGACGGGTCTATGAGGGGCTGAAGCCTCAGGCCCCGATCATTTATTTTAAAATCAATATGAATTGAAAACGAGATATTACAATATATGAATTTTTATAAGATAATTGAAAATTTCGCCACAACTAAATCGAGAAAAAAGATTTTCAAGTAGGAACTTTATATAGCTTATGAAATAAGATTTTAACATATTTTGACCTATAATTTATTTTTATTTAAAACTAATATATCACATTTAAGTTCGAGCAATAGTCTATTAAACTTCAACAAAATATCTGTACTACGGTAGATCAAAAATTATATTATACAGTCTTATAGATAGAAGGCAACCACATGTGTATGCACTGATTTAGCGTCTCTGTGCTCACGAATAGGTAATTGAATCAGATTTACGTCGTCTAGCTACAACAGCAAAGCAAATCAGCTTCATTAATACATTCCACTCAAGAGGAGTTGCTAGCTAGCTACTTGTCATATATTCAGCAAGCCCAAAAGATAGTACAGCTAATAAATGAAAAATACCTTAGATAAGGTCGCATTTGCTTTGAGCAGTAGTCACGGTTAAATTACCACAGCAAACAAAACCAAACGGTTGGACTTCTGTGACCGTGGGTTTATCATTACAAGCCTTAATTGAAATACCGGAGTATGGAGTAGAAACAATGAGGATTTCTTAGAGCTTAAACATTCAAGACCTCACTATTGGCTAGGAAAGTAATGTTTGGAGTCAAAATAGGTCTTATACTGGACTAATACCTGGACATGAAGACTACCGTGAAAAGTGCGGGGGACAGTGACTTGTTCGCCAATAAGCTAAAATAACCGATTCGAGGCAAACACCACTCTCAAAGAAGGTTTGTTGTTACATGACGATACCCGATTGTACAAGGATCATCATCCCATATAAACAATCCATATATTAGAATTTAAGACCTTGGAACACCCTAGGGTCTCTCTCCCTCAAATTCTTATATCTTTAAACTGCTAAAGGAAGTTTCGGGAAGTCGTGGATTTGCCTCAGATGTTCAGGATGTGGAAGTCGTGGATTCAGGTTGTGGTGTAAAAGTGAACAATAAAAAATCTTCTATCAGAAACGCATACGGTAGCTTGTGACTCGCTGGGCCAAATGCATTGCTAAACGTTTGAACTATATCTTAGATTAATGAAGTTTTATAACCAAAAATGTGATTAATATTTGACTTTCTCGTGCTATATTTATGTGAGTTCGAGATTATTCGAAAGAAACGACCCAAAAACATGAAATTCATTAACATTCATATATCCTTAATAACAATTAATTGTCATAATGATTGGATTGGATTATTGAAATTTATCAGCGAAAAAGAATGAAAAATAGATAATGGTTTACAAAATTTGGAAAAATACACGCTCCAGAAGCAAAGTCAACTGAAACTTCATGATCATGCATTTATGAAATTACTAGCTAACCCGGCGAACTTTGTTTCTCCTTGGAAGCAATAAATAAGCAGATTTTGGACTCTATTGAGCTCAATTTTTTATTAGGATAATAAATATAAATAAAAAATCAATTATTTTAATGATTCTTTTTTGGGCAGTTACCGTTTTTGGTTAGTGCGAGTCTGTCATAGACAAAGGCTATGGTACTTATATTCAAGCTTTTGTAAGCCTGAAGAGGTAAGTCGCATAGCCACCAGACAGGCAACTCACGTTGCAAAGTCGTTGCTACCTGACTGGTAAAAAGTTCGGGGTACATAATAGATCAGTAGGTCAAAGTGTTAGCGAGGAATAGTCACGGCTTTTACGCCCTAGCTCATTTAATCTAATCGTAAATTTAGTATATAAAAACGTTGAGAAGGCTATTTTATGAGGCTCCGGTAAAATAATTATATGAAAAAACCTATGCATACACTGCAATAATAAGCGGTTGACGTGTTGTGGAAGATTTATTTTGCTCTGGCAAGTCAACAACGTCTTAGATTTAACTTAAAATTTGTTAAGCTAGAAGAAATGATGATTGAAAAAATGTAGATTGTGTCTTAACTTTAACCCAAATATCCCGAGAATAAGCAAATACTATTTAAATGGTTGCTTGCATCCACAACGGCACATCAACATCGTGAAAGAGTTTATGGTAAAAAACCAGGCCACAGGATTTTCCTGATATAGTTCTGCTCAAGGTTTTTATCTATTATCTATGTAGGTCAATTCATGACAACACTGTATAAGAAATTTCTTAGTTAGTATAAACGGTATAAGCCGCGCAGATATAAAAATCATGTATTATATACTGTGTGTTCATAAAGAAATGTAGTTAAGTGCATTTTGGGTAATTTAGTAGCGATTTGCATACGTATCATTAAATAAACGAGCTATCTCATCATAAGTTCTTTTACGATCACCGTAACCTCTCATCATACACATCGTTATTCTGTTTTCCTGTTCGGTTAACATAGTTAAATTCTAAAAGTACGTAATTACAATATATAATCTCTCACAATGATATTACATACGATTAATGACAGAGGAAAAATCTACTAGTTTTTTTTGACATAAACCAATTTTTGTACATTTGAATTTTAAACGGCTGTAAATTTAAAACTATTGAAAGTTGAATAGCACGGTCTTATCGGATGTATTTATGACCTACTAGGTAATGGTACACCAAAAATATATATAGGGTGTAGAATGAAATAAGTTCATTAGTTATGTTGAAATAACGATACCCACTGTATACTTTTAATCGACATGAGCAGATGGTCTTAATTATTTGAAAAACTTTGATTTGTACTTGTTTTTATCAACCTACCAGATATCAATATTATCAAACTCTGTTGCTACGAGGTTTGTCTAAAAAGTGTCCGATTTCAAACTGAATATGTTAGCACTGACCCTCATTGAGAGGTTGTTAATTGGATTTCAACCAATTGTATGCTTACTTTCTATTTTTCTGTTTAAAAATCATATAACTGAGTCGTTGTGAAGATTTTTCTGAAAAAGGAACAACTTAAATATCGAGCTACAACTGAGAAGAGTTAAGACACTATGTACTGAAATTCTGCGACCTAATTTACGACTAAAGAATTTTGGGCAGCTGAATTGAAATGTGGCCGTATCAACTTGACTAACGACGAGCGTTTGGCGTTAGCGATCCTGTTCCAAAAGACGCAAAGACAGTTTCATCATAGGGGGAATTGATGTTGACCATTTTTGGGAATAGTCAAGGGGTTGCATTCATCGACTCTTCAGAATGGAGGGTGCTTTACTAACATGACAACGTACCTTCTCATACTTCGGTGATCGCTATCACTAAAATTCACCTCAATTTTATTCATTATCCAACGTATTCACCAGATCTGTCCCCCAACGACTGTTTCCTATTTTATAACTCTGAAGCTCCACTTGCAGGATATAGTTTTCATTAGATGAGAAGGAAGATGAGTCTCTTATTGGCGCAAATAATTGATTCAACTGATACTCCACTGGCAACGAGACTCTTCGTAGTGAAGCGTGTGTCTCAATACTTTGGGAATGCATGTTGTAGGGTAAAAAACGTGGGGCGCTCAAAAAAATCATTTTTGCTCTATCAAACTGTCAATCTGGGTTAGAAAATTCAAGGATCTTATGTAAAAAATGGATGTTTTGCGATTATTTCTGAGCAGCTTAGTATCTTTTTTTGTTTTTAATAGACCTGAAAGGCATCATGACATGTTGACCGTTTGTAAGTAAAACTCATAATCCGAACACCATACCGCATGCTTTTTCACTTGTGGTCACTCCAGTCAAGTAGGTATCATATGCATACACAGACACTATTTTACGTTTTGAGAACTGAAAAGCATCCAGGTGCTCTAAAGACATTAAAACCGACCGAATATCTAAAAAGTTCCTCTACCCGACTATAATTTGATGAAGAAGGTGACGTAAAATCATTCCAGGATAAATTCATAAATATTATCAATGAGAAAGATTTATCTGCATAGCAAATCTATAATGAGGATGAGTCTAGTTTGTATTGGAAAACGATACCAAACAAACAAACAAAACGCTGACATCTGACTTAGAAGTTGGAGCTGCTGGTTCTAAAGTCTTCAAAGGAAGAATAAATTTCATGGCCTGTGCGAATGCTGCTGGGACGCCTTTTGTAGTCATTGACAAAGCAAAAAGGCCACGTGCCTTTGCATCTGTACCAAAGCTACATTATATAAGCAAAGAAATATATGAGTAACGAGATCTATATTTCTAGAGTGGTTTAAAGAATATTTTACTTTTTAAGTAAAAAAATGTTATCTACGAAGAACCTACCACTTAAACCGATCTTGCGGCTCGATAATGCGCTGGTACACCCGCTTGATAAAGACTTACAATCAATTGATAAAAATTTCACAGTTCACAGCTCAACTCTTACTCAACCAATGTAATAAAACTTTATTCAAAACATAAAGGTGAATTATAGAGAAAAAACTTTGGCTTCAAGTTTGTACTGTATCTGATGTCCATAAGAAGACCTCTATGAAAAAAGCTGATTTTTCATTGGCTGAAAGCTGGGATGAGTTGAATGCGAACTTGATAAAAAAATCTTCGACTCATTTGTGGCCCCAATGAAACAACGAAGAATATACACACGATGACTTTGAACCCCCAGATAAGATACCTTCAGTTTTTTCCGTTGATAGAGTCTCTTCTTAGGCTGAAATTAATTGTTTCTCACTAAACAATGATGATTTAAATAAAGCTGATCCCCTTACTAATGATGAAATAATAAGACCTGTACCACAAGAATGTGAGGAAAACAGTGAAGAAATGTCTGGATTTATTTGCCAGAAAAAATGGTTTTACGTAAATTAAGAGTCTAAATTAAGCTTTTTATTTGTCACTAAATACCTCCTGAGAAAATAAAATAATGGATTTCTTCACAAAGGTTCAATAAATGTGAAGTTTACAAATGATTGATACTTTTAGAATTTCACTATAGTTTGATTTCATAAAAAATTTTCTATGTTATAATCAATCCAAATGCTTCACGAATCCGAAGGTCTTACTGTAGATTGATATACGTTATATATGCACGTATAGAAATTGAAACCAAGTGAAAAAAGTCGATTGTTGTTCTGTGTATCTCAAGTACATATTAATGTGAAGAAATATAAATTTGAGGCCGAATACAATTTTCTCCTCCAAATCCTCTTTGTTTTTTGTTCAATTTTCAGATAATATCCATCGAAATTTGTTTGTATGTAAGATGATAAATTGTTGTGAAAGTTTATTATTTTTTATAAACAAAAAAAATATAATAAACCATACCTTGCGTGGAAAATAACGTGGTACGAACTAAAAGCTATCTAATTACTATCTGTAACAGATAAATAATGTTAATGAATACCAATTGGCGGACCTCTCAGATATCATAAACAGTTATTTTTGCCATAAAATTGATATATACATATTTCAAATCATTGCCATAAAAGCCATTCAACTTTTTGTTATAGACAATGTATGAACATTTAAAATAGTTTACCGATATGGTAACTGCACTGGAACGTTAATTTTATTATACACTATTTTATTTATTTACGACGACGACTAATCCCACTACAATAACATAAATGAAAAATATGTTTGCTTGGTGTAAGCGTACTGAGAATTCACTATAGTTCATAATTTATAGTCATACAAGTAGAATTATAGATCCCAAAAACTAGCAATGTTCGATGTAATTGGAAAAGCCGATCAGACAATTAGAACTAGAAATTTCTTTCGTTAATAGACAAGTTATAAAGCTTGTCCAAGTGTTTGATTTCCAGACGGGTGAGAGCTGGTACTCAAAAATGATTTGGTCTACAGTTTTTTCTCCCTCTATGCACCAGCGTCTTCCTCTATACAGCAGCGTCTTCCTCTATACAGCAGCGTCTTCCTCTATGCACCAGGCTATCCCGAATCGTGAAGCGTATATCATGGTCATGGAGATGTTATTTTGGATGACCGTGTCTGGTTGTAAGACCTGTCACCACTCGTGTTTAGAGCCATTTAAAAGAAACAGTTGAATGGTTTGTCAGGCAGAAGACCTATTTATGTGTGCCTTAGCACGTCCCATTCTAGGTGTTTCTATCCCCAAAGATATGTGTCTTGCTCAATTACAATAACTCACACTTGATTAGGTTTCAACATTCTTTAGTTATTAGTTATAGTGCCCATTTAACTAGAATTATGAATAAATCAAAAATAAAAGCAATGAATGCATATTATTAAATTGCATTTTGCAAGATTTATAGAACAACTGGGTTAGCAGCTTGCGTGAAGTTTGAATGTAAGAAAGATCAAGAAATTTCTTAATCAAATCATCGGAAGTACATATTAATGATGGAAGTTTCCCATTTAATGGGAAGTTAGAGAGGCAACGATGAGCGGTACAGTACTACATATTTTCATAAAAAAGAAATAAGAAATATATAATAATAAAATAATAAGAATATTGGGATATCGAAAATGCAGATTAACTTTCTATCGATTTTAGTAACAGAAATCGAAAATATATGATATCATGATCCAATCAAAAATAGGAAAATATCTACGAAAAAATGCAAGAAAGTTGATAAAAGAATAATGTATAGTGAGAAAACTACATTGGATAGTATCAGGAATGATCAGAGAGCAGTGTCATGCCTTTTCACTACCTAAAACGCTGTTAGTAATTTCTGCTGTTTACGATATATATTATTTCTAAAATCTTTCAATGCACAACGATTAAACAATTTGAAATAATTCTAAAAAGAATGGAAATATGGAATCCATGTTTGGGTTCCAAATGTGTGAACGACATGAAAGTTAATCAACCTCATTAAAATCTACAATATCTCATTAAGTGAAAAAAATTGAGTCATTCCTGAAAAAATTATCAGAAGGCAATGAAAATAGATGAAATATTAGAACGTTCAGTGCGAAAGATCGTGGTTGAAGCTAGGTGAAGGAACACAAAGCCCATCTTAACGGGTGTTGTGCTCTATCGCGGCAATGTCCATCTCATTAGTTGATTAAAAAAAATTGACGGAACTTCGAAAGCACCCACCTTGTAACCAGGATATAGTACTGTTTGACTATCATTTGTTTCAGTGCTCACAAAACTTTCTTGATGGAAAAAGTTTGACATTAACGGAGATACCAGGATTTTGTCACCTTCCACAAAGCTTAAGGATAATAAGGGCGAATATGTACTTGATTAAAATTAAGTTTTAGTTGAAAAATATTTTATTGGGATTAAGTGAACTCTAAGAATACTGATAAAACAGGCAGTTGGCTGCAGATTATTTATTAACAAAACAAACAAATATATTGCAGAAATCTAAATTCCAACATAGAAAGTGTGTTCTTCTTTAGAATATGAGGAACTATTATACAAAAAGTTACTCATTTATAGTTGTTTTATGATAGTTAAATGTCAATTTGAATGAATTATACGGAATATTGATTCAATTAATTAACCAAATAAATTGTTAAACTGGTTCCTATAAAGACCAATATCAATATTCATGAATCCCATTTGAGGAAACTGGTCTTAAAAAAGAAGATGGATCAACTACACAATTCTTTAAGGTGATCATTAAACCAATTTTTCCATTTCCGCTGATAATATCAGTCAAATATTTCTTGATAGATTATGATTCAATACAATCCTCATAAAATTATATTCCAGCCATCAAGAAAGAAAATGTACGACCAATTTGTGTATTGCTATCATTGGTTGATTGACGTTTCGACTAATTTTAAGTCCTTATCAAAATATATTGTATATATATATATATATATATATATATATATATATATATATATATATATATATTGACTTTATCGAATTCAACTACTTTCCTGACTATAATGCCTCGACGAATATTGAATTACAACACAATTACAGCACCTATGAAGAGCGTGATGTCAATCGACCCTTTTGTCAATATTAACATCTCCAATGGCTCGCAATTGCAAGAAGAGGTTGTAACTACTGACTAGTTTCGACGTCATTACATCTTATCAGAGCAGTTTAACAGCCCTCGTTCGAGCCCGAAACCCGAACTGAAGACAACGTCAAAGAGCGTCGCTATTTGGTTGATTTAGTTAAATCTTTTCCAGCGTCATCCTCCCTTCCAACTACAAACCGATGGTAAATGAGGTTTATAAAATGTATCAAATTACAGGATTTTCACTATTCACCTCTGAAATAATTTTGAAAATGTATTTTGCTCTACTTCAAACACCTAATGCTATGCTAATTCCTCGATATTGAATTGAATATTGCTTGAGTTGTGACCAGCAGTGAGTGTGTTAGTGTCAACAGTGTTTTTGATGCTTTTGATTTCCTCGATAAAATTCCAAGGAGTAGGCAGATTGACGCCTTGGAATCATCCAGAAAAAAGGGATGATTAGTTGCGTGAAGTAGGCAGATTGAGACCACGGAATAGGATCACTTCTTACTAATGAACGAATAACCATCCTATCACCACCTTTCTCTTGATAATGGCTCCAAAGTGGGAGCCGAAACGTCGAGAGTTCTCAAAATTCCAACGCGGTTCAACCCGTGAACCAAGTTCTTTTGTTCATAATCAAGAAATCTTTCCGAATATAAAAATACAAGTATTGCTATTTCCCTCGTAAAAATATATTTTCGAGTGCTTCCTGCTACGAAAATACGCTATAATTAAGAGTTATTTCACACCTAAAATAACATCTAATAAGCAGCACTAAGAATAAACACTTAAAAAGCATTACTCTTGATTTCAATTGCAACTGTAAATTTTCACCTGTTCTAACCCATCATCTGAATCTCTCGACTCGCTACAGCGACCAAAAGAGTCGAATCAAAAGACGAAAGATGCAAATATCAGGAACTCTTTAGCATTTCAAAGCACCTGAAGAGCGGTGGGGAAACGACAGTGGGGCTACAGTAGAATTCTGAATGTAGGTCTCTGGGTTTCCAACGTGGTGGGTGGTTAGTCCGACAGCTATCTTCAAGGAGTGCATGAGGACTTCCGTTTCAGGACGGTGTTCTTGCAATATGGACAATATGTTTTTATGACTGATTCGGTATTA
Source organism: Diorhabda elongata (assembly GCA_026230145.1). NCBI lineage: Eukaryota > Metazoa > Arthropoda > Insecta > Coleoptera > Chrysomelidae > Diorhabda > Diorhabda elongata. Next base: position 9,476,998 of record CM047929.1, read on the forward strand.
AAGAAATTTCAGTGACTGGTGAACGAGTTTAGGTTAATTTGTTGTGTTAACTCTTCTTTGGTGTGTAGAGTTCGAACACTTGTATACGGTTTGTTGAACATTTTCGAGACGCGTCAGCAGAATTTGTGACATTATCTGGCCAGTTACTAGTTATTTTAAATTAAGATTTATAAATTTCAACAAAAACTTATTAGTTATAACAGCAAAGAATAATAATCCGTTTTCGCAATAATTTAAACAAAAAATTGACTTTGGATACATATATCTTTACAAACGCTGTAATGATGTTGGTTTGAGGTAAGTAAGTCTATATTTTTAAAAGAATTTTATGAAATTGCGTCGGAAACGGTTATAATTATATTCAATCGACAAGAACCAAATAATTTACATGCAACGAAATTCAAAATTCATATATTCCCGCCACGTTCACCATATGTTTGTAGCTGTCACTCCATGTTATATTTATATGCCGAATACATTCCTAATAATAATAAAAATAAAAATTTAAATGTACTCAACACTTAACTGGATTTGAATATGAAAAATTTTTTCGTAGAAATTCAGAAGTTTTCTTTTTAATATCGTACGTTAGCAAGTATACTCGTATAGTAGACAAAGATAGATATATTCGGTTACAAGAAATCGGACCAGTTTGTTAGCGAGTTGTATAAAATAACTGAAAACAAACTATTAGAATATACGGTGGGTTGATGAAGTAACTTGTTACAATAGCTGAAAATAAATGTTTTGGAAGAAGATACCAGTATATTTAAAGTTTGATTGGAGATAATACCAGCTGTAGAAAATGAAATATATTTTTTCCCATTCCATTTTTATAATTCAATCACACAAGTCCCTAAAAGCCTCCCTGAAATATGAATCGCTGAATCGGAAGATGAAATATATACATTCTGAATATCTACGTTATAGGAACATTGTATCTCAAAATCTAGATATAATGGTTGAACCCAAATTGCTACATTACACATATGAAGCTGTATAATTTCATCATTTTAGTTATAATTAGAGTTCATCCGTAAATCCAAAATCAGCGAATTAGCTGATTTCCTTGAGTTCAAAAATGAATCTTTTCTTTTTAAAAAGTGTTCTTTTTTTAAAATATTCATCCAATTCCTATCCCATATCACTGACTACCGTAGTAGCCTCACTTTTAACCTTTAGATATCACCTGATACATGAAGGAATCTAGGAAGATTGGCTTGACCGGAGCAGATTTCTGCGGAAGCCACCAAAAAATAAGCAGATTTTTCTCGTTTAGGAAACTGGATCCAACTCGTTTGGGTTTATTATCATTCGGGTGACTAGGAGATTGATTTGCTCAGTTGCCCAGTTGGCTAAGAGTCCACTCTTGGTGTAACTCAACGTGTAACTATCACATGTGCTAGGAAACTGCTGTCGATATAGTCTCTAAGAAGATGATTCACTTATTTAATCCCAAGCCTTTCTACTATTGCGGGTACAACGCGTCTTTAGAGTCTAGATACGATTTTGCACCGCCTCTATTCTATTCTCTGCATTACTTTCCGTCTCATGTCATTCCATTCAATATTTCTTTTTTCTTCCGCTGTCCTCATTCCATGATTTTATTGTTCTTCCTTTTTGTTTCAGTTTTGCTGTTCTTGCTTCCTATCATTTTTTAACAATTTTGTCTCTTTCTATTCTTGCAACATGTCCGATGTTAGCTGCGTTTCTTCTATCTTAGTAACTATAAGTTTAGTTCCTAGATTTTTCTTGTATGTATTATTTCTTAACCTTCCATTCTTAGATATCTAGTTTTCATGTTGTGTATCTTATTTCTTTGCATTGTGGTCCAAATATCACTACTTCTTTTAGTATCTTGAGGGTATTTTCAATACTTCCAAAGAGTCTACCTCCTGTCCTTGTTCTCTCTATCTTTTGCTAGTTTTGAGCATAGATAAGTAAATCGATGGAAGTCCAATATTAGTAGTAATCGATTTGGCATTTGTTCAACGATGCAGGTGGATTTATGGACCGAATTCAAGTTGATCACTTATTAACAAACCAAGATATAAATACAAAAATTGAGTATTGCGCTCAATTTTTGACTATGTTGTATGAGGATCCGTATTTCGTGAAAAATGTGTGGTGTTCTCTTGGAAATTTATATTGATAAGCAAATACATTTGTTTTTTTTATGTCCATAGGCTGAAGATTTTTATTCAAAAACCATTCCATGATCACTGTGTAACGATATTTGTGCAACCCCAAAGTTGACAAAGGGGCTAAACCTGGGCCAGTCCTGGGAAGCCTAGCTTCGGCGTACCTGTATTGGCCCATGCGTGGGCCAGGCTACTTAACTCAGCTTCGGTCATACCAATGATTACCCAAGCTTGGAACAAGTCTGGATATCCAAGCCTTGGCCATTCGATAGGGACCCAAGCTTCGGCACTTCGGTCACATACGGCGTGGTTCGAGTATTTTCGCCCAGCAATCTTTCGGCAGCTATACTTGTTTTAATTATGGGTCTGATTAAGGTCTAGTTTATTCCGTGTGTGTGTTTCTTATCACATTTTTTATTATTTAATACTACTAAAAGTAGCCATGTCTGATGCGTATCTTCGAGTTCAAAGATAGAGAAAAAAAAAACTAAATCAATTGTGAACGGGCAAAGCTTAAATAAAGTGTGGACATCAGCTCTGTGAGGTTAACGATATTGGTACAGATTTGGACAGTCTACAAGCGTTTAATAATCATAATTTGGATAATGATTCTATAAATTCTAGTGATAGCGATTTTGAGGAAGTATTAATAATAATCTAGAAAGTAATAGCAGTAATCATATTGAATAAAAAATAAATAAAGATATGAAATAAAGATAAAGAAGAAAAATTTATGTGATGAATAAGTCTTGGTATTTAACCTTGGCCCGGTCCTGGCAGTTAAGTTTGGCCCAGTCCTGGCAGTTAAGGTTGCCCCAGTCCTGGTATTTAAGCGCCTAGTCTTGGTGACCAAACTTGGCCCAGTCTTGGCGACCAAGCTTGGCCCATCGTTATCACTCCAGAGTTTTATCAAAACTGGGCCAAGCCTGGCTTACAAGCTTAACCCAGAGTTCTACATAGTTGAGCAAAGCCTGGTCCAAGCTTGGGGCCTTGGAACTTTTCTCTATGGGATTGGGTATATGTTATTGATGCGTATTTCATTGAGGATGGTATTGGCAAACCAGTTACTATTACCTAAGAAGTCAGAGAAACATGGTGGTAACACGATTTTTCAATGTATATAATTTCTTTGTCGTGCCATAAACATTCTGATGGTTTCAACAGTCTCACTATTCGAAAATCCATATTTTTCTATGTTTTTCATCTCATATTTTGTATTTTTGAGGTTGTATCAGTTATAGATATATATGCATAAATACGTGTCTAGAATGAGTGAAATTTGGTGTTTTATGTAATATTTAAGATTTTTTTGAGTATGGCTAATACATAAGAAACATACGGATTATAAATCATGGATAAAAAGCTAACCGTTGAAATGTGTTCAGTTATTTAGTATTTTTTATTGATAAATACCATAAATGTTATTCTAAATATAGAAGTCGTTAGAAGAATTCAAATATTACATTCTCGATGTGATTTTCCGTGAACTGATGTGAATACACTAACAACTCAAGCAACTCTTATTTAATATTCATTCTTCGTTTTTTCATAATTGAAGGTTACGATAAATTCAAGGTTACTGCATTTTCAAATTGAATATTCTATATTCTATACGCATCATTCTTTTCATTTTTTTTCAAACTACGAATAGTATATTGTTCAGCTCTACAGATCTTCTTCTCTACTTCTTTCTCATGCTTTTTTTTCCAACCATCTCTTCTCTCCAGCAATATTCTCTCATATCTTTGCTGTCACAGGCGAGCCGCAAACCCACAAAAAGACTCTAAGAATTATGAAAAAGTGACCAGATTCGTACTAATGGCTAAAAGTGGTATATCTTTATGTTTCCGAGGAAGTTAAATTTTAATTAGAAGTTTGTTTTTGATTGAATTTGGACAAGTCAGGGAAAAATTAATATTTCTCTATGGAAATTCACTAGTATATTCTTTAACTACTTTTTAAAGTATCAGAAGCCGTCCAAAATCTCCAAAGCATTTTTTTCATGGTATTATAACTTGACACATTGAAATGAACAACTTGAGTGAAAGTTTCTAATTATCCATCACTACATGTATAATCTAAAAGTACATAGTTCAAGGAAGTTTTTCAGAAAACTCCAGCCCATAATCTCTATTAGAAGATTTTTCAAGTTCCGTTTTTCGAGACATCTAGTTAGAGAAACAAGACAATAAGCTTCCTCAGCTTCGCGGAATAATTTAACTTTTTTTTTGTGTATTGGTACTTGCTACACATGGATATGAACATTTTTATAAAAAAAATTCTTTCAATTATTATAAATAGTAATAAAATACAACATAGCAGGCGTTGAAAAAAGTGCACAACATCGTATATTAACTGAAAATTTATGCATGAGAAAGATGTGCGCAGTTAAAAGATTAAAAGCAGGCCATACTACGTGCGAAGACCAGCATCACACTGGTCAACCAAATGAGGTGCCGACTCCAGAAATGCTGAAGAAAATCCATAAAGAAGTATTGCATGATCGTCGGCTGAAAATGTGCGAGATAGCAGACATAGTAGGTATTTAAAAAATTGCGGTACTGACTAAAAATTTGGACACGAGAAAGATGTGTCCCAAAATGGTGGCGCGTTTGCTGACAATGGAAAAAAAATAGCGTCGTGAAGATGGTCCCATCGAATGTTTAGCATTGTTTCACAGGAATAATACCGAATTTATGCGCTGTTTCATAACTATGAATGAAAGGTGGGTGCATCAGTTTACACATGAAACAAAAAATCAATTAAAACAATGAATTAAAAGAGAACTGGCTCCATAGACGGCGAATACTGTTCCATCTTCAGGCAAGCGTTTATTTTTTTAGCGAAGAAATCAAACAAAAGCGGCTCCATTTGGCTAAGAAGGTTTTTTCATCAATATAATGCATCAGCTCAAACACCCGTTATTGCAATTGTCAAAATTAATGAATTAAAGTTTGAATTGCTACATCCTATTCGTCAGATATATCCCCCTCAGATTATTTTCTGTTCTCAAACTTTAAAAAATAGCTCGGAGGTCGAAGATATTCCAACAATGAAGTAGTGATGTCGGCAGCAAATGGCTAGTTTTAGGAGCTTGCCACTGCTACTAGGATAAAAGAATGAATAAGTTTGGAATGTCTCTTTCATGGAAATCATAATTTTCAGTAGAGTTCCACCAAATGGAATTAGAACATGGGGAGTTTTACTCTCATATTCTTATTGTTTTGGAGATCAGGTATGAAAATTTCCATCATTCGATTTCTCTTGGTAGACCAAATTTTTTGTTGACGCTGTTTCCAATTAAATACTCTCTGTCTAAATTAATATAACCGTGCTCTTCGAATAAGTCACAATTAAAATTTATAATGCACAATTAATGAGGCGTTCATAATTAATTAATTCCAGACTGCTTCGTTTAAAAAGTTTTAAATCAATGATCCCATCAGTATTCAATGTATACAGAATGTTTCTTCAATAATTTTAGCAGAATTGCAATATTAATATTAACCAACATTATTCTACAGTAAACAATCAAGAAACAACGTATATTTTAGCTGGAGGCAATAACTGTTAACTGAATAAAACACAATATTATCAATTTTATGGAATTTTATGCAATTTTTATTTAACCACATTCGCTTTCCAAGTAAGCTTAATAATGATTCATAATTGTTATTTTTTTATTTGGTTTGTGATAATTTTATTCAACCATAATGACTATCTTGTGATTTCTATTCATATATAGCAATATTCTCTATTAAATATTAATGCTTCTAAACGTTTGTTAGAAGGAGAAATTAGATTGAAAGTTTCTCGTGATGCAGTAGATTGATGAACGGTGTATTAACCACATCATTTTTGATATAGAAAGGGATAAATAGTAACTTCAATTGAGCAATTAATTTGGTTTCTTTAGTATTTATTAGTCAATGGAAATGGGCCCACAAATGCGATTTGTAGGTAAGTTACTTGAAGTCTACGAGGTAGATCAGTCAAGAATTTTTTTCGATTATCCCTGTAATTGAAGTGATCAAAATTGATGAAATGTGTTTTCTCTGAATATTGGAAAATCGGTAGAAGTAGAAAAAACTCAAAATCAAAGCTGTGAATTTTAAAATTTAAACAAATAGTCTTTTAGCTGTTACTCTAATCTACAAAGACAGGGCAGCTAGAGCTTAAGGACTAGAGCTCAAAAAACATATTTTTTTTAAAATGTATTGTTCAAGAAATCATAAATTTTAATTTTAGAATAATTTCAATTACCGCTACTTAGGATACATCAAAATTTCGTTTTTATCCACTTTGCCCAATGATTATTTTTCACTATTCTATCAAGTATCCAAAAAATGTTTACGATTAAACAGAATGGTTATACACTCTTACAGTTTAAAAATGACATTTTACCGGTTTTTCTGACATACGAGGATGGTTCCAGAAGTACCTGTCGCAACAAAGAAAACGAACACTTTTCCCTGCGATGTTCAATAACTTCAATACCCTTTTCATAATAAGAATCGTCAAGTTTCTCAAAATAGCCATTATGTGGCGATAACACCTCTTCATTAATGGAACATCTTTGACCACCAAGCTATTTTTTTAAGTTTGTGAACAGAAAATAACCCTAGTAGGCTAAATCTGGTGAATAGGATGCATAAGATAGCAATTCAAACTTTAATTCATTAATTTTGTCCATTGCAGTAACGGATTTGTGAGATGGTGCATTATCTTAATGAAGCAACACTTTCTTCATAGCCAAAAGCGGCCGTTTTTGATTGGTTTCTTCGCTCAAACGTTGCAATGAGCATAATACTTGCAACTGACAGTTTTTTTCTTTTTCAAGATAGTCAATAGAAATTATTCCACGCGCATCTCAAAAATCCGACGTCATGACCTTCCCTGCAGATGAAACGTTCTTTGCCTTCTTTGCGGCCAGTTTTCCCTTTTCAGTCCATTGTTTTGATTGTTCTTTTGTTTTGGGTGTGAAGTGATTGACCCATGTTTCATCCATAGTAATGGAACGGTACAAAAAATCAGCTTTATTTCTATGAAACATTGCCAAACACTCGACTTTAGAACACTTTTCTTTTTCCATTGTGAGCAAAGGTGGCACGGCACCCATCTTGCGCACATTTTTTCAAGTGCAAATTTTCAATTAATATGCGATATACCGCACTTTATGAAATGCCTTAGTCGACGATGATTCAGTACCGCTTTGGGAATTTTCTTCAACTTTTTTGGAGTCTTCAATTGGTTGACCACTGCGATGATGGTCTTCGCAGGTCGTACTGCCTTGTTCAAACTCCGCTAACCATCATTTTACTGTTGATAACGAAGCAGCAGTCTCACCCAGAGTAGAATCAAGTTCATCTTTTATATTGGTTGTGCTAATGCCTTTCAAATAAAAGTATTGTGTCCCATAACGATGACTAATTCTTTCCTTGTTTACAATTCACTAAAAACATTCACTATTGATGTCTACCAAACAAATGAAACAGTGGTATTTTACTATCACCTCCCGCCATCTCTAGGTCAGGCCAGGTGCTTCTGGGACCATAGTCGTATTACGAAATATTTCAAAGGACCATTTTTCACGAAATAAAAAGTTCGTCAACTTCTGTTTAGAGTATTTTTACTCAACTTTTACTGTTTTTCAAAAATGTATAATAGAAACAGTATTTCAAATATAAATATTGATTGTAAACAATGTAGGGGATAACAGCCAATGAAAGTCGTGCTATTGTTACAATCGCGCTTTAATTATTCAGCAGATTTAAATTGCACTTAAACTGGAAGCTAGTCCCAAATTTTTGTTGAATCTTTGCTAATGCGCTTGTAAACTAGTTCTGAACTGATCGTGAGCAGAAAATTTGCCTTTGAAATCATGTGGTTTTTTTTGCTTCCGAATTGCCACTATTTCGAATTTAACAATACTCTGAATAAAATAAAGAATGCAATGTTTGTAACTGTTAACGTTTGCCTTAAAATATTTAGATTCCATTTTCCTTAACTAACAGCATCACCTCAAGTCAATAGTGGAAGAAAAATATTACTAGAGCAGCTAGTATAAAAATAAATGTTTTTATTCTTTTGACCGTTATTGTATTTTTAAAAAATTCTAAAGCAATTCTACTTGATGGTTGAGGAAATCAGACGCTTCGACTTTAATTCACAGCAAATTGCTGCCTTCCTTGCACAAAAATATAAGCTATTATTTCGTTTGAAATTGACCAATAACCCTTTGAATTCAGTAACGCTATCTAAATTATTAATCCTATTGGTTTCATAATATTAATATTATTATTATAAGGAAGTATAATTATTTCATGAGATGTCACTGAATGTCAAGTTGAATTTGTATCAAACATGTATTGCCATAACGAGATAGAAAATATGCGTTACGCGTCAATAATTTAATTAAAAGTTAATGAAAATTTGTTTACAAAATTCAAACTGAACAAACTAAAGAAGTAAGTTGAATATAGTGTGGTAAAAACTGCTGCAAATTTGCAACTTTTATGATGTTAAAAGTAAGAAACAGTAGCTTCAAATGATCTCTTGATATTGATGGGGCTAGAAATGCTATGACAAATATTTTGGACCATTGGAGGTTGCCAGAAGTAAGTGTATTTATTGAGCAGATGCTAGAAATTACAAATAGAAATACTAGCAATTATTTTACATTGTTTTAGCTTCTTATACTACACATTGAGAGGTTGACTCAAGATTAATGTTGTTCTAATAATGAGCGCAGTACTGAAATGACTTGATACATTTGTGGCTGTTATTTTGTATTGTAATATTGTATTGACTTCAAAGCTGTACTACATATACTTGTTCTTGAGCTATGAAACATGACCAGCCCGTAATATATTCCCATTACAACTGAAATGAATGTCTATTTACTTACATGTTAAAAATCTTCCAAAAGAAAATTCATTTTTGATAATAGTGATGGTTCTAACTGTATTCTTGACGTAAACCTACAATCACATATGTTTCTTAATACTTTTTGTTAGTATATAACCAGTAACAAATTTTTCACATGTAGATTGTCCATTAAATTAACATTCTAGTAGACGACGACGGTCCAACAATAAAAATGCGGAACTAATCTCACAACAAAGAAGTATCCTGTATGTGCAATTATGTGGAAAGATCTAGAATAACCTCATGGGATAAAATAAAAAATAATATTGACTTGATGGTAAGAATAACACCGTTCCAGTTTCAAAATTATCTTATTTATAAATCTCTGTAGATTTTAATCTTATTACGATCTCCATATTTCAACATGGATTTTTCGATATATCTTTAAATAGCCAATAATTGGGTAATTTTACTCAATTTATATCATGCTGGAATAATCTACATTACCATCTCTACGTTGTTTGTTGTTAACGTCTAATCTTGATTACTTTAACATCTTATGTTGGTAGAAGAAAATAGTTGTACAATCACGGGCGCCCGTATAGGGAAAAAAGGACAAAATACCAAGGAAATGAGTAATTTGAAATATATTCAGAGTAATCCAATATTTAATTGATAATTAAAAATGCTCTGACTTTTCGCTATTTTTTACATGTACTCAAATATTAAATATTTCATGAAATGGTAACACTGTCATTATTATGGTACCACACAACCCCCTTTCTCATTTAAAATTTTCGAAGGGGCGTTCATAACTCAGACGGGATACTGGAGAAGGATTATATTTCCAAACTGTGAATTGCCAATTTAATAATAAAAATCGACCTGTTTCAGGTTTTTTTACATTGTACATAATATCGCTAAAATTGAATTTATTCCATTTATATGGACCGCATTCTATAACTGCAAAATTTTAAGTACCTTCTACATTGTAAGAAAATTGAAGGATGATCCTCTATGATTCGAATGACTCAAGTATTCATTAATTTTCATTAATATTTACTGATATTTACCTTTACTTGTTTAATAAATTACCAACTAAATGAAAGATAGCTACTTTAGCTACGTCTAAATATTATTAATTAAATTTTTTTAACAATCCGGAATTTTGATTTGTTGTTTAAAAGAAATGAAAATATTTGACGAAACATGAAAAACTAACACCTTTTGACAGTAGAACATGTAAAAGCTTCATTGTTACTTTTTTGTGAAATATACAGGGTATTATAATATTATAGTATTTTATGAAAAATTCAGGATTAAAAAAAGTTTTAGAATCAAATATTATGCATGGTATGGAAATAATATTTATCAAAAAACTTCTATATAATTTGAGGTTATGTAACTCCTAATTAACCCCTGATAATGATTGGATTGCCTCCTTTTAACCTTCACTCAATGCCTTTAATAGTCTCATACAGTGTACTTGATCAATATTTTTAAGTTCACTCCTCTGTACGTCTCTGCTCTGAGCCGTATCTTATGCGGAACCCCCTGTATTATTTGTAGTCATGAAATATTGATCAAATTTGGTGAAAAAAGTTTTCATAGAATGAGAAAATTTTAGAGTGTTGAGATATCTTAAAATCCCAATCAAAATTTTCTAGCGAAATTGCGGATTAGTTTACAAAAAGCCGAAGCGAATTGAAAAAAAGAAAAGAATGTAAATATAAGAAGCCATCATAAAAAGTCAGTAATAAAATTCATTGAACTCAATAATTTCTTAAAAGTAAATGCCGTTCAGTGACTATATCCTACACACAATCAAAATTCGACTTGATTGCCTTTTATCTTCTGAACTTGTGTTGTTTTAATTATAAAAACTATTCAAGACTTAGATATTTGAGATTTGGAGATATCAGTTGCAATTCATTATTTGTCTACAGCAACGAGACACTTACTGAAGTTGTAGATGAAATTGAATGAAATTGAATTAGGAATTAAGGCACATCAGATATGCTTTAGAATAGGTTTGGAATCGATTGCAACAGACGACCAAACAAAAATAGAACTGATTCTGTTTGATGACATACAAAAAGTTTAGAATAGCTAAAAATGTCATTCACGAGTATCCTACAAACTCTCAGTTGTGAACGAACGATAAATGTTGCATATAAACTTTTATAAACATAAACTAATGTTATTAGAATATAAAAATATTGTATTAGGTTTTAGAAACGTTACATATTTCTATAATAATTAAGATGTATGATTAACCGCACATATTTGTCTATTCAGTTTGAAATTAGCAGCTCTAATTTATTTCTCCGGAGTAACTGCTGGTAATAACCAGGTTAATGCTGGGCTTAACTCTCAGAATATCGACTTCTAGGTTTTCCATCTCGTTTTTTTATGAAGAAAAAAATATAATTCTAACGAAAAACTGATCCGCTTCAGATGTTAGATACTATACAATTAACAAAATAAATGCAACATAGGAAAGAGATGCCTCATTCTTTTAAGTATCATGTGTGAATCTGAATATATAACAATAAAATTTCACTCTCCGTTTGAAGTCAATTCAATTCATTTGAAATATCTAGTAGAGGAATACACCCATACATAATGAACTATTCATTTCTTGATTCCCACGTATCAATTTTAAAATGATTCACTATTCGTAGGATACTATTAATTTTCATAGTGCTCTAACCATGTGTCCACATTTTCTGATTTTCGAAATTATATTCGAATTCCTGCAATTTCCCAGATATATCGGTTAGGTAACTTTTGTTTATAAATTATGGAGTAACATAACTTGCTAATGTATCAATTTATCTCAGGTTTACATAGAAAATGTTGGAAAAAGAGTCTTCGAATAATACAGGTTCTCCACAGAAATTGATTGAAAGTATAAAAAGTACACCAATATTTCAAAATATCTTATTAATATTTCAGTTTTCCATGAAATGTGAAATTATAAGTAAGGTTGGAATATTATCAAGAAGTTGTACTTACCAAAAAAATGGTAGGCTTTTCTGTTATTTCTTTTGAGTTATAGATATAATTATGAATATACAATCCAACAGAAGTAATTTGGAAATGTTAACTTACTGTTCCCTTTTATTTCAAAAATTAGAAATTTCGCTAGGTTACTCCACATATTCTCAGCAGACGTTATGATTATGAAATGTATCCATTCGCAAGTAAATTACCACATCTGCTGTTTATAAGATTGTGAAACTTTGTTAAGAAGTGGCTTCAACTAAAAATTGCCCTGTAGCTAACCAATACCGTAAATACTGATGAAAGTTCTTGAACATTAGACAAAATTTTGATAAAATTTTTTTTATTACAACATGATGTTAGTATGGGTACTGTTTGTAATATGAAGAAGTAACGCTTGTATAAAAATTAGCTAAACATAATCATTACCGCAGAATGTGGAAACATAATGCAAAAAGAAAATGCAGGTCTTCATTTTATAAGTAAAATTAAGCCACGTTCATATTAATCCACATAATTGTGGATATTAAAGTGATTGTAATCCTAGAAATGGGAACGTGCAACAAAAATAGTTCCTGCAGTAACAACCCCAATCATTTGTTTTCAGCAAAACGGATCATCATCACACTCCTTTTCGAACTTAGGTGGATGCAGTTTTGCAAATCAGATGAATTAGAAGTAGGGGATAACAGCCCTTTAAATAACAAGTCAGCTAGAAAAAAAAAACAAATTGAACATTAAGATTAATAATTATTTATATAAAGTATAATAATTGTATCATGAAGTTATAATTCTGCGGTTTCAACAGTTGCATTTATAAGTCAATAAATTATAAAAACTGTAGATACATACGGGATGTACTCATTGGAAAATATATAATTAGGGTATTTTTTAGTAACGATTAGTGTTAAGAATACCAGAAATTTATAATAAAGCAAAAATATTTATGATTTTATTTTAACACCATTGAGTCCCTTCATAGGTAATTATTTCCTATACAAAAATTTCATTCGCATTTCAAAATATGAGAAAGATTCTCTATTCGATATGTAAATATCTCACTAAATTACAGACATATAATATATAAACTCCACTTAAGTGATTAGCAGAATTACATCAATTCAATAATGTAATAATTTCGATAATCTTATTGAGGATCTTGTCATCTATTCAAATGATCATTTTTTAATATTCTGTGACTGTATGTATAATATTGCTGGAATGCCATTTCCATCGTAATGTCTCAATCTAAGCTAGGCTCATCATTTAACAGAGGCTCTTTGCTTGTATATGAACCTATCAATAAACAGTTTTTCTTAATAGAATGCTTGAGATACCTTGCATCGTTATTTATAGAAAAAGCATCAATGTGACATTGAAGCAGTGAATATCAATACAAAGAAGAGATAATTGAAAATTGTGCTGTCAGTTTACAACATGCTTACACATTCTACATGAGAAAAATGATTCCATTCTCTTTCAATGGAAACTAAACGACCAAGAATATTTGAATTGGCAGCAGCCTTCATTTTTGATATTTTTGTTTATTGTGAGGTATTTCTTTCGCAAAAAATTTAATAAAATTGATAGATGAGGAGGTTTTTATGTGAAATTGATCCTAATTATGTGATATATATTGAGTGGAAATTATAGTGCTTACTTCAACTATCTATTATGATTGAAGTAAACGTTTTCGATCATAAAAGAATATTAGAAATAAATATTACATCAATTTCAAGTATTTTAAGTTTGAAAAGGATTTGAAATTGTAGATTCTTTCATAAAAAAAGGAACCACAAAGTGAAGTGAAGAAAAGAATGTGAAAGAGAAACTTACTACAATATTGGAGATTGGGGACAAAATTGGAATTAAACTACTAATAACAGAGAATGAATTATGAAATTATGAAGGTAGATACTTTTTCAAAGAAAAGAAGGGGTAGCAAACAAGAAGAAAATATATGAGAAATGCAAATTATGTAGAAATTTATAGATATGATGAGGAAGATAAAGTGGGTCGGTTTTAAATTCATAAACACGCCTGAGTTGAGATAATTGGCGATAATTATTATTGTGCAGGTAACGATTCAACTTTATTATTTCCGAATGTTCACGACCGGTTGAATATTCAACCACATATTGATTATTATAGTAAATAAATCCTTGAGTAACATTCAAAACCGCATCTTTATTTGGTTTATTTCCTCATAAAACAACAAGTATCATAATTTAAACTGTATTTGAACAGAATACAGTCGGGTAACAGCTTGTAATCAACAAATTATATAAATAGATGGAAAAACCTTGGCTAAATGAAGAACAAATATTATCGTAACCGCTTTGCCGTAACGGCTAGGCATTGCAGAAGATAATTGCGTAGATCGGGGTATGAAATATCGATAATGGAGGGATATTTGATCTAATGGTAATAATTTGTTGTATTTTAATTTATTAACGGGGAGCTGTAATGTAAACGCTTTGATACCAATTCTTCAAGCTCTTAGTGATTCCGATGTTATAATGGCAATGAGAGTCTCAAAAACAGAATAATGTTGAAAGAGAAGCTGTTTTGAGGTCATATTCAAACAATGACCCAAATTTTGGTCGACGTTCGCCTATAATGTGTATTATGAATATCTCTTTCTAATTTCTAATTTCATTCCACTATCTGATGATAGATATCCAATTGTTTCCACAGTTTTAGATTTGAAAAAAAAACTTGGAAGAAGTATTCTCTCCATACCCTTTATTGTCTGCAAATTCGGAATGAAAATTCAATGTGAAAACCCAAAGAGATAATTATCAATAGTATGTTATACTAATTTTGTTCATATGCTTCTATTAAACGATCTTCACCCAATTTCTCGAAAAGTCATAACTCATAATTCCTAGAAGTGCCAACTTTCAAACAACAATTGTAAGCATCTCAGGTAATTCCTTCCAAAAAGTTTATAGTATAACTAACTTCAGAAGCGTGTTTCTCAGTATTTTAAAATGTATTTAATTCCCTTACTTGGAAAATAAGGTAATCTCTGAGTTGTACTTTTCAAAAGAAAGTTTTTTCCATTCGTTTGAAACGTTGTATGTATCTATACATATCAACAGCTAGACAAATCAGAATTGAATACGCGCTAACAAACTAAATTCATTATTTTTTTTAATGCAGTATCAAATTGAATGTTCATCAAAGTTGTCGGAAATCATACAATTTACATATGAAAAAACTAAGAAAATAACAATCATTATTGTTATCACTGGGTTACCATATCTTTGTTAAGCCGCTACTTCACGATGCGTCCAACGTTTCCGCCATCATTCACCTCCCAAGGTTGGCTGAACGTTGGACGAAAGCTGGAACCTTACCTAAGCTTAATGAAATGAAAACGCGGGAAAAGAGTGATGAACAGCGTACAATAGATATAAATTTTATCATATAAAACACTAGCATTCACACTCAAGAGGACAAGAAGTGTGTGTAGTTGTATAACAACAAAAACAACAACGCGGGACAGAAAAACCGACTTTCCATGGCCAATGTTCCAATTTTGGAAGCAAAGTATTAGTAGAATCACATGCGCACTACGACTACACGATTCGTCCAATTATACCAGCGTCAAAAGTTTGAAGCGTTAGACGCATCGTGTGGTACCGGCTTGATAGAAATGGCCAAGGCAAAAAACCCGTTATATGTTCGGTTTAGTAGCTATTGAAAAGTCAGTTTAGTCGGTACTACACGATGTGTTCAACATTGGACGAAAGCTGGAACATTATCTAAACTTACCTAACTTTCCATTACTAACGTTCCAATGCAAACTAATTAAAAATCTCTTTAGATATAATAACTTAATTTTTTATTATGGAAATACTGCCTTGATTATAATTTTGGGTCGAATTTTTGCAACTATTTCTGAGTGAATATAATATCTCTACAAACTTCAATACAATTATTTGTAAGAAAATTTCCTTACCATTCTTTTGAGACTTTAAACATTAATGTAATTTATTTTTAATGGATACTCGCAAAATTTTCTAAGAACTAAGATAAATTTATCAAGTTTATTAAGATAAGGTTCGTTCCAACCCATCAAAAAACGTTCCAACGGTATCGTTTGTGAACCGTTTCCGGGACGGTCTTTTCGATACTTGGTTGATAGCAAGTACTGTTACAAGAGCCGTGCACAGTCGGAGAAATATCTATAAAAGCTTCCAATAATCATTCCAAGAACGGTCCAGACTAGCAGATTAGAACAAACCTAGAGTATCGCTACAAATGTTTCAACGTTCTAAGTACTACTATCAAATTTCGAGGCTCATTTCATCTTTATTTCTTTACAATTTCAAGAATTTTTTTGCTACACCTTAAGATATCATAGTATTTCAACAATTCTTACTAAATTATTTGCGACGTATATGAAACTTTTGGATCAATACTACAAAACTAAAATTTGAAAAAAAATGAAGATTTGCGTATTGTATGTACCTATGAATAGTGAAAGATCCTACAAACTACTTAAAGCTGTTTTGTTTTTTCGTTATTTATTAAGGCTAATGCACTGAGTTGTGAAATCAGAGCACATTTATAAAAAATAGACGTAGTACAGTTAATATATCAACTATTGAATAGAATTATTATTCCATTTTTCTTTACATCATCTCTGTATAATAAAAGGAATCGCCACTCCTTAAATTTTTCAATTTATGAATATATATTCATCATTTTCGAAATATCAAATTTGTTGATAATACGAAGCTTGTCAGAGCATTTCATGAAATAATAACCGTTATTATTAATTTGTTCCAAATTGGGCTTCTTTGACATTTGTAGAGCATCTCATTTCGTAGTTGTTCACTCATTTCAAACATGATCTAAATGTTCATTATTTGAGAAATATAGATTGGCTACCATTTAATTCTCTCATTACACGTTCATAGATAATTTTCATAATCACTTTTTGCATCCATCAAAATTTTTGACTTCAATTATTAACTCAGAATCATTATTAATTTCAATAACAAAATTGTTTTTCTCCTTCTGTTTAATACTGACGGGGAAAATTGCCATATTTGGATTGTAATTACTATGTTTTCCAATATTGATGAACTTGAACTTAACGAGCTACGTCCTCTACTGGAAAATTGTGAGAAGATCCTGATTCACTTTTAAGACAGCATGCAAGAGGGTTCTCGGTGTACATATATGAGGAAAAATTTGTTATTTTCTAAGCTAAGAATAAAGTTCGGAATGTTACATAAATCGAAGGTATTTCATTAGAAAATGGTGAAAAAACTCGTATACCTTCGCTCATTGGGAAATGGGAGAAATAATGCAAACCATGAAGCTTTACATAATAGAAAACGAAGGGAAATAAAAAAAAATCCAAAAAAGTTTGAGAGAAGTTCCAAAAACGCAGGATTCCTGAAATAACAAATAATACAGTTAATAAACTGACAACAAACAAGAGACAATTATATTCAGAATAACTGATAAATCCAAATTCATGTGAAGAAGTCTGGAATTACTTGTGGATATATCAACTTTTTCTGGCTATTTTTTTATTTTAGGTATGATAGTACATTAAGTTACTAGGAGTACAAGGCTATCATTATTGTTGAGCCCAGATTATTGCACCGCTGAGCCGTTAGCGAAACATATAATGGGTCTTCTGCTCCAAGTGACATATACTATTTTTTCTTCAAGCGTAAAAATAATACATTGAAATTCTTTTTCTTGAGACATTTTTACAATATACTTTCCAAAACACACAAATTAAATGAAAATAAATGACAGTTCCTGCCTACTTAGTTACAACGGCCATAATAACACGTTGCTATCGTTTCTCATTATCTTGTTACTAGTACAATAATAGGCGTTCATTATTTTACTAGTAAAAGAATAGGTTATTTCTATGATCTGCGTTGCCGACAATGATATAGATATTATTATACGCCTGAAGATAATTAGTACATTATGCAACAAGTATATAATGATAGTACGAATATGAAGTTTACCACACGAATCCAAAATTTTAGTAATAGATCAAGTAAATACAAGCATTAACACTCGTTGGAACGTAGGTTTTATGAAAACAAATGTGTCCAATACCAAGCTACTTCTGAACAGAATATGAAAAAAAGGGAGAAATATTTTTATATTTATTTTTTTCTGTGCTAAATAAGTTTCTAAGTGAAGCTTTCAACTTCAATTTGAGTATAGAAAATTTTCTGCTTCGCTAAGGTATCGATGATTTATTTTCAGAGAAACAGCATATCGAAGTCTTGTTATTGTTGGGATGTAAGTATTGAATAAGGTGTCAAAGAGGCGAAATATCCGAAAACTTACGGAAAACTGTTGGCAGAACTTATCAAAAATATAGATAAAATGTTATAAAGAAAACTACCACGTTGCGTCAAGTAGAAAAATTAGGACACTGACTTGAACGTGGTACAATCCCCAATAATCAAGATCTCCAAACTTAATGCAATAAGGCTATTTTCTTTGGAGATACCTGAGAGTGAAGTTTTATCAGAACATGGTGGTTAATATTGAAAAACTAAAATCAGAATTAAGGGTGAATCAAATAACGTACTTTGCTGATTCCTTAATTCACCTAGATAGCACTGACAAGTAATCTGAAGGAAATAAAAAATTCATGGGTCAACAGTTATTCAGTTAAATCGTTTAATAATTTCAATAAATTGTTTATTTGTTGCTTTTGTGTGCATATTTGAACTATTAGAAGCCATAAAAGTTAATTTATCAGTCGATAACAATGATGAGTTGGCAGGTATATTATCGATATATAATCGACTGAGCATTTTTATTTGTTGAGCTGGTACTATCATTGCATATGCAACAAAACCATTTTAAAACACTGATCCTGAAGAAGGTAGTTCTTTGAAATATATACCCACCTTCCAAGACTTATCGCAATGTATTACATGTCTTTTTGATTCAAAAAATTCATTAATCAGGCGTATATAGTAGTGATCTCTAATATGAACTCAGTGGCAATTCTATTATGGTCACACGCATTTCTTTTTTTATTGATTTAAACACATAACCAATTAACCCAAAACTCAGATCATTAATTATACTCAGGTAAATCCAATGATTTCTTCTGAATAATTTCCAGAGTCGGAACTACAGAGTTTTCCGGGACTCAATGCAAAAAATTCGGTCGTGAAAACAATGCTGTGACAAAAAAATTCTCAGTCGACTCCTCGTTTCTGACTTATAAGCGTTTAAATTTGTGTTTGACAAAATAAATAATTCTTCACTACTAACTAAAGGCTGAAATGAATTTTTCGATTGACTTCCTAACAAAAAAATACTCTTTGTTTGACCCGATAAAATGTATGATTCAGGAGATATGCAGATTTTTAGATCGTTGTATAAGCCAAGGAAACATTCGCTGTAAAGAGACATTCTGACGAAAATTATCCTGAATTGTTATTATTTATTGAAAATAATTACAGGAAGTGATAAAGCACAATCAAACGTTTCTATTTGAACTGTATTCTGTCAAACATCGTGTTACTTACAGAAAAAATTGAAATGTAGATAAACAACGAATTGATGATACATCTATTGATGTAGCTGGTTTTTGACAAGAAGGTTTCATTAATTCCCATAATTTAAATTTATGGGCAGATGAAAATCCTCACGGTACAATTCAAACAAAGAATCAACATGAATTATGTGTTGATGTGTGGGCAGGAATAGTGGGTAATAATATTGTAGATCCATATATTTTTGATAATTGCCTTTATACTCTGTTTATATTAAACACAAATTTGTCAGCGATTAAATATTCAGCCATTTTAATCAATTTCATTCAATTCACTATTTTTTTTATAAAATTGATCTTCCAAAATGTCCTGTAGACATTTGTAGATACTAGATATAATCATCTTTGTTAGTTGGCACCTCTTCTTATTATCAAATTTCCATTTTCCTCTACATTTCAATGAAAATTTATCAGTATTTGACAAAATATCTTTAATATGTCATAATTTAAACTAAACAAAGAATTATTTTTTCCAGTTTCGCTATAATATTAACGTTTTTTTTCATTCATTTGCATTTATAAAGAATGTAATTTTTAAATCGGTCAAAAAGCGTAAAAAAAGTACCGTAGCGGTTCATTTATTCGTTTCTAAGATAAACTGTCACACTTTTATTTCTTGATATTCGTTCAAGAAAATCCTTTTTGTGTCCAATTAAAAGGACTGTAGTATTATTATTAGTGATGGAGAGTAATAGTGAAGAAATTTTAAACTAGACACCAGCAGATGTGGAATCGGCAACTGCAGCGACTATGAATCTTCTCCCTGAGAAATCCAGGAAACAATATTTAAAAGAATATGATTCTTTTATGGAGTGGCCTACTAAAAAAGGCATAAATAACTTCACAGAAAGAGTGTTACTAGCTTACTCAACTAAATCCAAAATGTAGAGGTCTTCAACCCTTTGGTCGACTTATTCAAAACTTATATGCACCCTAATGGTAAATAACGACGTAGACATCAGTAAATACTCGAAACTCAAATTAATAAGCTTCTCTAGCTCCAGACAATCATTATCTCATGCATAAGGTATGACAGCAAAAAATTTTAATGTTTGTTAGCTTAGATATTATTTGTAACATCAACGACCCACAAAAGTCAAAACAGATCATTTCTTTTTGTAGTATAGAAATGGAAAATTCAAAACTCAAGTTTTAGATATCAATACCTTTTTAAAAATTATTCCGCTTATTGAATTTACCTAATCCAAAAAATGTACAGGGCATACATTCCGACGCTCTTCGGCGTCTCCCTTTGTGGATTCTGGTGGTTCAACTAAAGAAGGACGGTGGGTGGAAATCCAACACAGTTGCGGAGGATTACGTAGACGACTCAATAAAAAATAAAATGGATTCCGCAGTGAAAATTTTAACGAGAACAACTAGTTAGACTTCAAACAACATTGTAAATGTTCATGATCTTACCAACAATCCAATAAGTACTACTACAACTGTTGTCGATGTTGTTTCTTTGAACTCGTTGAATGTTGCCAATTCAAGTACCAATACTTATGTAACTTCTTCTTCACTTCAAATTAATAATGCTCACAGTTGTGAGTTAGTATTACAAAATAAAAATTGATAAAAGTTTAGTAGAATTTTTTTAAGCCTACGGGCATAGAAATTTTGTATGGAACTCGTGAGTAGAGTAATTTTTTTCAAAAAAGTGGTACTCACTTATTGCAAAAATAACTATTATAGAATCGTATACGTGACACTCGCAATCATATCAACACCCTTGTTGCTTACTCAGAAACACCATTAAAATGTATTTATGTGCTGACCTCTGTTGTTGAAATATAAGAATTTGATAATAAAAAAATGAATATTGGATTGATTTTAGAGTTCAAAATCATTGAAAAATATAAGATCGCTTTTGGTTGATAATTATATTGGTAATTATATTGCTTGAAATCAAGGAAACTTGAACGTAAAGCTTTCTTCCTTCCTGTCATAAGTAAACTGAACTCGTTTTATACAATACCAAACTAAGAATCATATTTCGCATCAACTGTTATAAATAGTTTCTGTTTATTTTCTATGTAAATTGATCTTAATAGTCAAATCTCAACAATAAGTCGTTATGCACGAAAACTCATCAAGTAAATTATATCCGCCGTAGTAATGATTTTATTGGCGGAACGCAGATAATTGATAGTAACCGATTGTTTTCATTTGATTTAAAGAAGTTGGAAAATAATGACTATAAATTGCGACGGTGATTATTAATTTATCTTTTTAACAAAATTAAGATCGTATTGAACGGACTTGTTAAAATTATTTGCTTGTAGTTTACAATTCTACTGAAATAATGTATCACGGTAATGAACGACAAACCACAAAAATTACTCAACGTCATGTTGAATATACTCAGCGAATTATTTCAACTGGAATTTATAACCTCATTCATTTACTTCATTATGATCAAGTCCAGTTTGATAACCGTTAATTTGTTTAACAGAATCTACAATCGATCTTGTTTCCAGCTATATAAGTAACATCTTTTTATACATTGTAACAAATTTCAAACCAAACTAGTCAAACACATTGTCGGTATATAAAAACATACAATGTAAAGCATCACTGATGAGGAGATCATGTATATTAACAACCACGAGATAATTATACTGCCTTGTTTATAATTTATTAATAGTTTCATACTTTATTTCGCTTATTAGTGAAATAACTTAAGTTCTGTTTGAATATTGAGTAAATATTTCTTAGTTAGTAGGTAGTTCGCAGATAGAGGATACAGATAAACAGGATCGTCCACAGATAATTTATAATATTAATAAATAATAATTAACTGAATCAGAAGGGAGTAACAGTAAATAGTAAACTTATGAAGAAAAGTATTGCAATCTTTGTATCTAAATATTAATAATTCAACAAAAGTCAATAAAATACGTTTTCGTAGTTGATCATTACACTTTAATCATTCCTTCTAATGCTTATATTCTCTTCGTTTAACCTGTAGTTTACTAAACGCAGTTAAATGCTATTACATAAGCTTTTCCATCAGCAAATAACCAAAAAACATAATCAACCGTAAAGCCTTCCCAACTCACAACGTCAATTTTCAGTCATTAAATGATTCTATTAAATGAACGTTAAGCTGGAGAAATCATGAACGCAATCATGAAGTGAATGACATGACACGAAAAGAAGAGCACTGAAATGGAATAACAGTCTTAGCGTAGTGTAGTCTTCTACGCCCCTTAATGCGAGGAAAATGAAGAGGAAGTTTTTTATTTGAAGGAAATCCCACAATATCGGTAGTGTTATTGAAAGACTTCGCCTCCTCCAGTTTAAGATTGACTCTCAAGGTATCGATGAGTGTTTTTTTGTAATATATAATGTTTTCTATTAACGAACCAAATGTATTCCAGTTTAAACATATGAAAAGCTGAAAGCAACATTAAATGTATGCTGGACACGAAGATGCAGCAATTAGATCAAAGTTAATGGCAACTATTGGAAGGAAATTACACAATACCAGCAGTATTTTAGAGAGACCTTCTCCAGTTTAAGATTATCTCATTCAGATTGTGAAGACGATAACTTGGTTATCGAAACGAGCGTCAGACAGTGTAATTGGGAGTGTTGGTGTAAACAGTGTATTCAGTATATCATCAACGGTTCCAGAAATTCCAACTTATTTTGGGCATTCCGTAACATAAATTTGGCAATTTATCGCAAGTCTCTAGCACTCATAAAATCTCTGATATAAACTTTTAGAAGTGGAATATTTTCACTTTACTCTAATTTCTTCTAGCAACGCTTGCTTACGTCACCAGCGCCGATTGAGATTTGTCCGCCAAGCTACAGCTGCATCCATACCACGTTTATGTGTTTCACCATTCTATCCTGTTGTACGAGTATTAGTCATACTTTTTGTGAGGATATCGAAGCCTAGATCGACAAAGGTTCGTTATAAATACTGTATTGTACCAAAATTTACCAACACCACGATTACTGCACCAAGTATTTTGGTGTATGCCTAAGAAAGAGAAGTTACGGAAAAAATGGTGTGATGCCAAGAAAAGGGACAGTAAATGGAATAATGTTCTATCACGTACAAGTTATCGTTTTTTTTGTGAAGATCATATCGATATAAGTATATATTTTCATTTTTTAAATAGCATATTCAAAACTTAAAAGTTACGATACAGGTTATCTTGACGCATTATTGTAACAATAATGTATTAGTTTTAAGGTGTTACTTGTGATCTGATGTTTTTGTTTTTTTGCATTGGCCAGGCTTCCGTACGGTATATAACCTGAATATTGTTGCAGAAAATAAGAAAAATCAGAAGAATCAGACACTTTTTTACTCGAACACTGTAAGTCAAATAAAATCGAATTTGCTCCAAATTGAATGTCATATACTCGCTTAAACTTTAACACTTGGTATCTCAAAATTAAGAGGTCCCGTGCACATAAAATCCTGTTTTCACTTCATGAATATGTCATTCTATAGATACGACTATTCATCCGGTCCATGGCACGGGTTTTACCACTCATCAAACCATTATTTCTTAAATGATATATTATTTGGTTCTAGAGGAAATGAAAATTATTATCAGCTATAGAGGATCTAACATGAATATTATTGAAGAATAAAGGAGCACCAGTTTTTCAAAACTATTAATTTTCAAAATTCACGTTTAAAAAAGAGCAAATTTAAACTCTAGAGTATTTGTCCGATTTTCATGACGAAATCGTCTTAATGTGGTACGGACATTCTCTATTTTCTTAGAAAAATCTTTTATAAAATTATAATTGTTTTGCACTTTTTATTAGTTATCAGGCATTAACTAAATTAAATTAATAAAATCTAGGTGTATTCTATTTTTATAAAATATTCATTCCAACTATTTTGTGTTACAAATCAGACACTTTTTCACTTGATCACCCTAAGTCCAACAAAATTTATTTTGCTCCAAATTGTGTCATATACGCGCTTAAACTTCAACACTTGGTATCTCAAAATTAAGAGGTCCCGTGCATATAAAATATTCTTGTTTTCGACACATTAATATGTCATTTTATCGATATGACTATTCATTTGGTCCATGCCGCAGATGTTAACAATCATCAAACCGTTATTCCTGACAAAATATTTAGCCATTGTAAGGAAATCTATTTGGGACAAGTTGTGTGAAGAACTACGAACGACTCTAGTCAGTAGCATTTTATCATACAGGCCGGCTGCTCTTCTACACAATCGGCGCTGATGAATTAACACAATTATTCTTTTAAAAGTGAGTTATATTTATTTTCCTTAAAAAGAATTACTTCTTTCGAATTTTCCAAATCCGTTATAATTAATTGTATTGAAATAATATTAATAGATCAGACGCCTCCGACACTGGATCTTGAATTCGTATGTTTTTATGTGTTTGACTCATTCCATTTTCAGTTTGTGCGGCTGTAGTTACACGGCATTTCAATTGATTCATAAAATAATTGATTGCTATTGATATTATATTTGTTGTCCGTATTTGTGTCCTTGCTCTGATTTTTGATCAGTGTCATATTTAGATGACTGTTAATCAATAAAATTTCAATAGTTTCTCGAACAATATATGTTTGCGGTCTTGATTACAGACTAGAAATTTTCAACAAATATGTAGTTAATTCTTCTAACACAAAATATTAACAAAAAAGACAGATTTTCATGATTGGAAAATTGGTGTCTTTTTCAAGTTAAATCGATTTATTTATGTGAAAATTCCTAGACATCAATTTAAACATGTCGTAACTTGTTAAACTAGTCTCTACTTATACGGAGAGTTCAATTGCTTTACTTTCTTTTAATTATGCTCTCTTTTATTCACGACGTAGTACTTTTTTATAACAAATATTATGATTATTGTATTGTTGAGATATTATTGGAAAAAGAATTTGAAATCAGTTAGAAAAATATGTGTAAGGAAAACAGGATACAGTTAAATGAGCCAACGGAACAGCGTTTATTTCTAATTGTATCGTTTAACCCTCACAACTCCGATGACCTGGAAAATATTTGATGTTTTTTATACTGAACAAGAATGTATATATATATATATATATATATATTTATATATATATATATATTTATATATATATATATATATATATGCGGTTTCTTATTAGGATCTTGGAAATGAAAAACCAAAGTGGACTAACTTTAATATATTTTCCGATCTTTAGAATACTTATGTATTGATACTTTAAACATTTTTAAATTCATAGTATTCAAAATTGAATATTGACAATTGATACAATTACCCGTTTATTTAATCGTTTTCATAGTGGAGATTTGACGCTTAAAGATCATTCGAGTTCAGGTCGTCCACCTGCGTAGGATATTGAGGTTACAAGGGAACATACCATATGTCGTCATTTGAAATAATTAGGTAAGTTCTATAAAAGTTGTCGAATAGTACCACACTAATTAACCGAGATTCAAACGAAACGTCGAGTACAGAGTTTTCTTAGATACATTGTGTAAACAATGGATTCATCTCAACAACCCAAACGTGAAAAATCAATGGTATTATGTATTATATTATGCTGATTATAAAGCAAATCAGATTAGCATTTTGTTTATGTAAATTTTTAAATAAATGTCTTCTATGGAGTTCATAATACTGCAAATAGAATGCTCTATATTTGATCACAGTTTAGGATTCTTACTGGACAATTAGGCCAACTTTAAATGAAAATTCATGTATCTACAAATGTCTGAAAAAGTTGGCAAAATATGGGAAACATTTTTATTGTAAGTTTAACGAAGAAAAGCTATTTCTTATGAAAATCTCTGCTTTGGAAAATAACAATATTCAGGTACTTATATTTGACATTAGATGTACAGAGTGTCCACTAATTGCAAAATATTAACAGGAATATTTCAACTTAAATTTTGCGAATTTCAGTTGTGAACCACATCATTTTTTTTCTTATTTAACAAATAAACACACCTTAAATCTTTATTTGTTGATTAGAAATATTTTAGCAATGAATTCAAATCATTGATAAATAAATAATACCCATCAGAATAATGTTTTTTCTACTGTAATACACAAAAATAAACGAAATAATTTAAAATCTAGGTAGCTCTGACAATGAATTTCTCTTACCGAAAGTCAGTCTAGTAAAAGCTTTCGAGAAAGAAAATAATATATTCCGTCTAGTTAATATGCATTGAAATGTAATTGTAACTAATGTAAACAAAACTGTAGTCAGTGTATATTGGTTGTACTTCAAGAAGTAGCAAAAATGCCATTGAAATTAACTCTTGACGAAAAAAATTGAAATTGTACTAATTGCAAGAGATACCTACAAAACCTATAGGGAAGCTTCAGTAATATTCAATAACAGATAACCCGATAAAAATGTACATTTTGCAACAATTAGTGAAATACTGAAAAAATTCATGAGAGATGGAAATGTCGATAATAAATTCAGAGAAAAACATCAGTCATGGATCGCGACTAATCAAATAATGCTCTCAGCAATAGAAAATCTCAAAGATTTGATAAGGCAAAGGTCGGGCACATATCATGTGAGTAAAGATTTAGTTGCGAAGATATTAAAATCTAACAAATTTAAACCTTACAAGCCTCAGTTCATTCATACTCTAAAACCCGAAGAGTTCAACAAAAGGCTTGGATCTTGTGCTTGATTCCAAGGGGGGCTAGAATATAATCATTATATGGAATGGTGCATACGTTTCTCGGACGAAGCAACGTTTACTTCTAAGTGCAGTTAGCTCACAATATTGCTGCTGGTGAAACAACAGTAATCCGCGTTTTACTGTTGAATGTCGCGACAAATATTGTTTTAAAACAAATATATGTATGTGGAATATTTAAGGACAGAATAGTTGGACCCTATTTTTTCAGGAATACTATGAATTCTAGGCGATACTTACAATTTTTGAATGATAAAATTTCCGATTTTATTGATAACCTACCAATAATAGAAAGACAATGCATATGGTACCACCATGATGGGGCACCATGTCATAGTACCACAAATCTACTGCAAACTATTAATGGACGAGTATTAGGAAGATTTGTGGAAGTTGATTGGCCCACTAGACTTCTTTTTGTGGGGATACCTGAAGCAAAAAGTGTAACCTAACAGATCATTCGACAATATTGATCATTTGTAAAGAACATTTCAGGAAGCAGGAAGAACAATTAAATGCTAAGAAAGAAATGGTGGACAGGATGCATATTTAGTGATGAAAAAGTTAAAACGTTCCTGCACATAAAGTTTGATGTTATGTTCCCGAAATAAATAATTCTAATTACTTATTTGTTTATTTGAGGTAATTCTTAATAAATAAAGTCAGAGTTAATCAATTTTGCAATGAGATAATGAGTGAAGTAATCACTAATTGCACTTAAATGTAATTTTTCATTCCTATCGACACCTTAAAATTACTTTTGATATTTTGAGAACAACTTGTAAAAATAACAATTTTCTTAAGTAGTATGATATAATTTGATATTAAAACATAGTTCTCTACTTCGAAAATCTTTTCGTAAGTTTCAAAGATTTTGATATTGTAAAAAATAAAGGTACCCTTGTATCAAATTCATATTTTTTGAGAAACCTCGTATACGATTTAAAAAATTGACATCTGATATTTGCGTTCCACTTTATGGGCCATGCAGAAATTTTTATGAAGAATAAATGTTTTTCATTAGAACATTACAAATAAGAAAGTTTCTCATATGTGAGAACTGCGTACTTTTTCAGTACATATTGTATATGTCTTAAGATATTCCATTTTTTGTGGTAATGGCTGAGTAGCTTAATCCCGATTCAACTTCGACAAGTGAGGTTTACAATATTGATTTGGGATACCATAAATTATCAATCTTGAATTTTGTTGTTCCATTATTTTATCTTTATCATTTCATATGTATATTTTCAATGCATTAAATTGCATTTACTAGTTTTCTAGTGCATAAGGGTGCATAAGGGTTCTTTTTTTCACTTTTTTCATTCATTAGTAATGCTTCTATTTCTAATCTAATCTATTTGGATATAATAATATTTCACAGCTAATTGAGAATGTTGCAGTGTTACATTTAATTGCAGTCACATTTTCGCTCTGAGGATATGCTACAAGACATCTTAAAATGCCGTTTCCAAAGATTCTAGAAGTTTACGACCATTCAAGTCACCATTATTGAAAAAATAATCCTACCAAAAACATTTATGCTCCATCGATTCTGCTGATCCACTATTTGGAAAAAGTGCTTATTTTTAGTTCTATATTAGTGTCATATTATGACCAATCACTAGTCTTGTGGAAAGTAGATTCATCTATGAATAACACAAATTTGAAAAATTTTTGTTTCTCAGCGACTCGATCAAGTGCCCATAAGCAACATCCTATTCTGTGATAAAAGTCATCGCGGTATGTCTGGCAACTTTTCTAGTGCTTTTGTGAATTCATTCTCTTAGTTGGTGGTAATTGTTATTGTTTTCTTTCGCTTCGTGTAAGCAATATAATACTAGAAATAATTTGATACATTTGATACATACAAGAAAAAGAATCAATGGATTTTTAGTTTGTTAAATGAATTTCATAAAACCTGTAATCCTATTCGAGACATAAGAAAATATGGAGAAAGTATTTTCCCTTATTTGGTAGTATAAAAGGAAAAACAGTAATTTCAGTGAGAAAACAGTGAACGTCATCAACCATTATTTCAGCATTATATATATATATATATATATATATATATATATATATATATATATATATGAAATTACCTGGTATTTAGTATTAAACATAAAATCTTTAGTGTCGTATTAAGGAAAGAAACTGTGCTTTAAGTATCTAGTTAAATTGTTAAAAATACATAACAAAAAAACTTTCTGTTTCTTTTAATATCGTGAGTACAATGTATTTACAATAACAAGTAATGATTGGTGATGTATAGTGTCCATCAAACTTTCTTGAACAATTGAGTTGTTTTGATTAGTTATTACATTACTGACCGCTTTAAGAAATCTTGTAGAATACCATGAATTACTTGATATTGTATCTAATAATTTTCGTTTCATGAATTTTCTGTGTGTGTACAAGATAAAAAACGTGTCAAAACATTAATAGATTTGTTCTACATTTTTTTGTCCGAATTCTGTCTTCTCATTAGTTCAGTATCCTCATTTGGAATTCACTATTGGAGAGATAGTATCAGGTGTATTTGCAGCAAAATTTCATGGAACTACAAATAGAGAGTGAGGAAAATATCAGACTCAAGTTCTCAGTGTACTGCTCAAGTCATTGTAGTTTATTTTATTCAGAAGGAGGCGCATATTTTCGTAGGTTTCTTTGGTTGATATAGATGGTTTCAAATATCCATTATGTAATGACACTCCTTTCAAGCTTATCTCACACTTTCAGAAAATGATCTGGCTTGTGACTTCGCCATAAATTCTATATGAATATAACAAAACAAAATAACAAACTGAATAAAACAATAAATAACTCACTCTATAGCATATTTATGATCCTAATATTAGTACTATTAAAATGATTGTTTCATAATTTTTACCACAATCATGTAGTCCAGTGCTGTTCATTTTTGGCGTGAAATTGGGATTATTGGCTGCTGCCCTGGTGATTGCATATACATCGAAGTATATTTAATTTTCATTACATACTTACTTATCTGCAACTTGTTCTACCATAAATATTTCTTCTCCATTTGGTTTTATCATTTGCTTTCTATTTAGCTCGACTCCAGGTCGTTTTTTTTCCGGGCTGTATACTACTATTTCTGTATTTTATTTCCTTCTGGGCCTGCCTCTCCTCTTCTTTTTGTTTGTCTCCCCTCATAATTTAACTATTCTGTTTTCCTTTATTCTCACTATGTATTCACACCCTCTCAACTGTTGTTATTCGGTTTTTTGGACTGCAATCACTACGTTCAATTAGCGTCCAATTGTATCTTGTCTTTTTACTTTTACCTATATTATTTTCTCAGTATTCTCATTTCACACTTTGTTATTTTCTACTTATATTTTTTGGCTAGTACCTAGGATTTGCAGCTTTGTTTAAAAATACTCTGTATATAACTACATCTGTCGATATTTTCTTATCTACTGTTTTGGTTACCTTTTCATCAATTATTCGTGTGCTGGTAATGTCCCTATATTTTAGTTTGTTAAAGCTCTTTTTTCCAGCTCTTTCATTATCACAGTTATTTCTTTTGGTGTATTTAATATTTTCTTAATTACGGTCTTCTATGTGCTCATTTGCAGTAAGTATTGCTTTTTTTAATAACTATACTTCTGTTTTCTTTAGCTCCTCTTTTGTGTTAGCGAATATTAATAGGTCATCCCCACACATTAGTTCATTTGTGTAGATTGGTCTCAGTCTGTTTTATCCTATATGTATTTTTTTACATTTTGTTCACTTCTTCATTTATTGCATCCATGATTATAAAGAACAATAATCGGCTGAAAACACCTCCTCGTCTCACTCCCCCTTCATTTATGAAAGTGCTGTTTTTCTGTCTTTTTTTTATATTCTTATCTATGTTTATAAATTTTCCACCAATTTTTCTATTCCTTCCTCTAAATAATTTTCCGCAATATAAATGTTTGTGACTGTTAGTTTCTTATCTTAAAATTAATATCCACCCTTATTTCCTGAATACCTTCTGTCTTTATTTCATCTATTTTTCCTATATTTAAATCTTCTATCGCCTTCATTACGTCACTCTTTGTTATTTCTTGTCCCGTCTCTTTTTGCTTGTTCCTGTCATATATACGATATCCTTTTTTGATTGTTTTTCGTATTTTCCTACTTTTATTTGTTATTAACTCTCAATATATCTCATCGGTATGTCTAATATTACATTTTCTTCACTTATAATATCATTTTATGCAGTTTTTGAGCTGCTTATTGGATTTTTCTATTTTTTCTCTTTGATTCAAGTATGTAATACAGCTTTTTGTGTTGCTATCTACGTTTATCTCCAAACTTATTCCACGACTTAGCATCAGATTCTTTTACTAAGTTTCTTACTTCGTCCCACTGTTATTTCTATACCTTATAATTTTCTTTTGACACAAAATGAAGAAGCTGAGGAATTGAAATTTTACCTTATTCTGAGACTAATTACCAGATCATGAGGTTTCGTAGAAAGTATGATGATATGGTAAAAAAAAAAGAAAAAAGAATGATTTCCACAAATATAAATGATCGCAAAACTAGATATCTTTCGGTTTTTTAAAATCTGGATCAAATGGAAATACTATTTTTAGCTAAAAACAATGGAAGAATCAAATAGTATATTACGCACCTAGGTAGAAAAGTAGAGATTTCTCGCCCACAATCTATGTCACCCTCTCCTTTGGTTCGGGATTTTTTCCCGCAATTTTAGCCCAAGGCTAGGGTGACAAAAATCATAGGCGAGGATGACCTACTTTTCTTCCTAGGTGCGTAATGTACTATTTTATCTCGCCGGGATGAAAAGTTCGTCCTTGACATATTCTAATTCATTATGAATAGAATCGTCTGAATTCATTTTTTCAATTTCAATTCTGTATTTTCACGCGATGATAAATACTAAGTGTCGTTGCTACGATACTGGGAGCAAAAGAAAGTTCTTTCCGGGAGAAAATAGGCCACTTTTGTCGTGCATACCAGGGATGACATGCGAAATTTTCATTCCGGCGAAAGAAAAAAGCCTTCATCAAATTATCAGAAAAGTGCCAAGGATATTTTGTAAGCCTCATATCCTGTGTTTATACCGCCAGCCATCAAGAGGTTGTGTAAATAAATACAATGTTCTTCTGAATTTGACTCTTAAATAACGGATGTTTGATTAACTATAACTTTTACTTCCAACATTTCTTGAAAATTTTTGTCTATAAAAAGAGACGCACCTTTTATAATCCTTCCCTGCCTGAGCGACTAGGTACTGTGATATGCTAGTTTTTATGATAATAAGCGCCTCTGGGTAAAAGTTGATAATTTTGTTATTCATTTCTAATGAATGTATTCTCAATTATTTTAAATGAATCGAATACATAATCTCTATTTATGATGATAGGTTCTAGCTTCTGTTCGCCTCTTAATATATTTCTGTTAAGTTGTTTTGTTTTACTTTTCTAAAACTCCATTAGAAGACACTCCTTCGTAATGCTCCATTATTTCTATTGATAGTTATCCAAACTGTACATACTCAGTAAACGGTCTGTAGCTCCAAATAAATTTTTTTGGAGATGAAAATCACACACAGAAATTTTAAACAATTGATATAAGATGTACGAGGATAAATTGAAAAATTCTTAGCCTACTATAGCGAACCTGCAACGTCTCTAGACCTTTCAAAAAAATGTCCACAGCTTTTATTACCTCCTCGTTGGAAGAAAATTCTCGACCCTTTAAACTTTTTTTCAATTAAAGAAGAAGATGATAGTCGGACGGAGCCAAATCTGCTGAATAACGTGGTGTTCTAGTAATTCAAAGCCTAAATCACGAATTTTTGGCTTGCAGCATAAGATTTATCTGCAGATGCGTTGTCCTGCAAAAACAAAATACCTTTGGATAGTCTTCCGCGTCTTTTCTCTTACTTTTTTCCCGTAAAGTGGTCAGTAATATCGAATAGTAGTCTCCAGTTATTGTTCTACCCTTATACAAAAAAACAATCATGATTACTCCATGGCAATCCCAAAAAACTGACGCAAGAACTTTTCCAGCAGATTTCTAGACACGAAACTTCTTAGGTCTTGAAGAATCAGAGGGTCGCCATTCCATCGATTGTTGCTTTGTTTCTGCATCATAGAAATGTACCTAAGTGTTATCCATAGTAACAATTCGGTTCAAGAACTCTACATCGTTTTCAAATCGAGCACAGATCGAACGCGATGCTTCTACCCTTGCACGCTTTTGGTCAACATTTAAACATTTCATTCATCTTGCAGCAATTTTTCTCATGTCCAAATTGACATGAACTATTCAGTGTTTCAGATATCCGTTTTAGCCCAATTCGACGGTCTGATAAAATCATGTCAGGAACTGCATCGATATTTTCGGGGACTGACACAGAAACTAGCCTTCCCGATCGGTCAGCATCTTCAATGGAAACTTTACATCTTTTTTATACGTAAAATACTCAAGTTTCTTTCCCCTCAACTATACGTGAAAAAAAATCATTACTGTCTTTCCAGTAGCATATTAAAAACTGATTTGCACTAATAATTATCGCAACATGAGCAATGTTTTCGAAATTCCAATTTTCAGGGAATTCTATATCAATATCAATTATCAATTTCAACTAATGGTTTTGCTCAATTTTCTCTACAATTACGTGATTAGTAACCAAAGTCGGACGGTCATATCGTTCTTCGGCATGCACTTGATCAAGTACTTCATTGAACTGTTTGACCCATCTTCTAATCATTGAATCACTCACAGTATTATGTCCGTAAACCTCACAGACTTGCGCATAAATTACATTTTGTTCAACTTTCTTTGCACAAATCACAGATCTGAATTCATAAGCGGTGGTATTTTTAACTTAGGCTGATATTACGAAGAAGACCTAAGTACAAAGCATGGCGGCAGCAGTAATTTCAAATTTATATACATTTCTTCTACTTGAGTCAGAGTAACTGCTTATAGAATTAAAAAAGGAACTTATATTGTGGATATACCTCGTAAGAAGTATGATCAGAATAGGGAGTACAAACATCGGCAATTCAAAACTACTGCGGGCTCCTTCGGAGTGAATAAACTTATTATACACACAAGTTCATGTTGGATAAACCGGGATCGGATAACATGTTAAGCCACCATACCACCTGGGAACCGACAGGAATATGATAAACTAATCTCTTATGAGAATCAGAGCCCTTCTGTGGAAGAGATTTGACTACTGGACAGGTTTAAACCTGCTAAAATACTATTGGAAACTTATGACTCGACGAGTATTTAATAATACACTAGCTAGAGCAACCCCAAACAAAGAATTTTACCAGGACATTGTTGCCTCGTTAATTGTGTGTGAAATACTACATATCGTGACACCTGAGATAATCCTGGATGAAGCAGGTAGACTGAATCTGGCAATTCTTCAAATGATTAGTCATAACGGAATTAGTAGTTTTAGAGATAGTCCCCGAAAACTGAGTTTAGGAGGAGATAGGTACAATAGATCATTCAGGTTTGGACGAATGGTCAATCCTCATCAAGCACTGCTTTATCTGACATATTTAGTTTGACATTTGATAACAGATATAGATACATCAGAACATTTCTTACAAATAATGGTTATATTGGTTTTATGTTATCTTTAACTTCGTCTATTTTATTACGTACCTAATCGTCATTCTAAGCGGCTAATTTGAATAACAATGGATCGTTTTTGAATCACTATTACTCTTACTGGTAATAAGCATCCGCCAGAAAATAGTTGATATACGAGGGAAGTTTGACAGACCAGTGATTTGCCACATTTTGGCTATGGTAATCTTACTGTTAATATCTGCCACGTATTTGTCGTGTTATAAATTTGACAGATAAATTCGTTTCCATACTGATTATTCAAAATAAGAGATGAAACAATAAATAGAAAATAAAATAGGAATCCCCCACATTCACCTGATCTGATTTCCTCGGATAACTTACTGTTCTCAATGATAGTGTGAATTGATGGAAAAAATTTCATATCAATATAAAGTCATTGAACTAAGTATATTCTTAGAATGAGAATAAGTTAAAAATAGATTTACTGTAAAGAACTTAAGTCATTGACAAGATATTCTTCCTTTAAACCTCCCTCGTATATAACGGATATAATAAAATCTAGATAAAGCCCCGCACCTGCTTAAACACTTTGTTTCGAATAGTTTTTTGATTGGTGACGCCCTAGTTTCAAGATTTCACATCAATGCCGATGCGGTGAAATAAATAAGAACTTAGTACTTCAATTGAAACTCTATACTAGCAAAGCCGATGACCAAGACCGAAAACTGAGTCATTTCCTTGACTTAAGAATTATAGATCTCGTGTTTGCGGCGTTGCCAAATACGTGATTATTTATCTTGATCAGGAAACACTCCTCGGAATTAACCTTCCGTAACTCACGCTTTGTAACGTGAACAATAACGTGCTTAAAAATACAAAGGAAGTTGAAAGTAATAATTTTTTTATTGTACCTACACAATAAGCTTGCAATATACACCGCACATCATTTTGGCACGACTTGCTTCAAAGCGCAATTTGAATAGAACAAACATTAATATTAAATTAATATTCCAGTGGTGTAATTGCGAAGGTGTACAACATCAACATTTCTTGAGGACCAATTTTATTCACGAAGAAATATAACAATTTATTTGTACTTCAGCTTTATACTGATATCTTATCACGGGCTTTATGCAAGGAACAGAACATGAAGCCCGGCTGGCTACCTGAGTGGGCATCTTATAATTGTAATAACAAGACGACAGCAGTGGACAAATGCAGGGATTGCGTTCCCAAGAGACTTAGTATTCTACTGCGCCCAGCGAAACTATTGCAATGCAAAGATATTCATCCTATCAGATAACAGAGCAGCCATGCACCCACTTAACACAAATTGAGTCAAAGCTAGTATGGAACTGCATCGAAATTTTTAAACTCAATGCAAGCAAACAATAAAGTTACTTGTATATGGCCACACCGGAGCACACAGCAATGAACTAGCCGATCAATAGCGAAAAAGGCGGGACAATTCCTTTCATAGGACCACAACCTTACCTAGGTTTTCAAAAAAAATGCATCAATTCATGGTAAAAAAGTAGGAAAACGAGAAGAAATCAGGTCTGAAACAATCGAAAAGATTTTTTTCCTATTCCAATATCATCAATTTGCATTTTTTATGAATTATCTCACATGTCAAACCAGCTATTCTTCAAAATTCTCACTGTATTTTGTTGGATTCAAGTATATGGATCTAGTCTAAACATTTAGTTAATTGTGGACGTAACTCTCCTTGGGATCTGGTTATCGTTATCACAAATTTTATTGACATTCTTCCATTCTTCTTCACCCGCTCTCAGTGCGCCCTAATATAAGTTTCCAAAACTGTGATGTCCATAATAAAAAATAAGAAATCTGCACTTGAAAAATATGTTTTAATCATTTACATTCAATAAGCAGATATTAAAACTTGACAAATCAGCATATGCATGACACTATTATGATATTTTTAAATCAATAACTTATTTACTTAATCCTGATACCTTTTCAGGTATAAGGCTTGTTGAAGTTTAGATATGACGAAGCTCCCTTTTTCATAATTTTTTACATTCTTTCTTATCCGCGTTTGTTTTATTTCCATCTTATTCTTCGTTTTCACCTTGATCTCTATATTCTTCTGTCCAGCTCCTCCTTGGTAAGTTTGTGCTTCATATATCTTTCGTATTCATCTTTCTCATGACATGGCGAAATCATTTTAATTGTCATTACTCGATTTTGTTTTAAATTGATTTTAAGTTCAACTTTTCTTTAATAGTGTTATCCCTAATATTACTGTATCTGGATTTATTTTCAGAAATATTATTATCTTAGAACTATTATTTCTATACTTGGTACGTATTTTGCTTTTGCATGATCAGTTTTCCATTCTGTGTTAGTTACGTGCTACGGCGTTTAAAGCTTTTAGTTTGCTCTATTTTTGACTCCACCGATTTTATCTCTGTCTTCCTGATCAATAAACAGTTTAATATTTAAGTAGTGATAGTAATAGTAGCTTATAATAACTTGACTAAAGATAAGAAGAAAGAACCTATTCACCATACAAAAATCTGAAAATAATTTTAAAATTAGATTGTGTTGATTCATGCTCTTCAATTACTATAGCTCAGCGAAGCTCATTTTATATGACAGTTGCAATTATTAATAATACTAATCAAGGATCTTATAATACTCTAGTTTTTTTTAATCAGATTGTTAGATTATGTATCGATCCGCTCATTGTGTAGATGTGACAACGTCGCTGTAAGATTCAATTGAAAGCATACCCCACTTCACTTATAAGCATGAACTAGGCTTAAAATATTTCAATTTCATGTAATAGTTGATTCACTGAGAGATATAGAACATGTCTGACTTGGAGCTACCGTGTGTTTCAAGACTAGCACAAATAAGACTAACTTTCTCAGTAATTGTGACTATTTCCTTCGAAAAATTTAAGCCAACCAAAAAGCTGTAATATTTTATGTTTACCTAGCATCGATCAAATTTCAGCGATAATACTGCACTAGTGCAAATTATCGATAATTTGCACTAGTGCCAAATTTTCGTCTAGGATTAATAAACATCATTTGGTTTTAATTTTATATTTTAAGAAAAGGAACAATTATTGAAAATGCAATTAGAATATACAACTTTACTGGAGGCCGACGATGGTGTTTCTATGCTGCTTCCACCACTTCTTATTGTTACTTCGCTACTGTCATTTCGCATTTTTTGTACAATTTCCTCGTGGTGTTCACTATTTACTTGGAGGTAACTCTTTATCGAGGCCTGATTTGAGTGTCCGGTAACTTTCATAATTTGATTTTCTGAAAACCCAACCTTGGCAAGCTGAGTAACTGCCGCAGCACGGTTCGAGTGATTTGTCACTTTTATTCTTTTCGTGTCAATTCCTATAGCTTCCGCTGCATCTCTTGTCCACTTTGAAATTTCATTTCGTCCTACTGTATAATTTTTAAAAAAACCTCTTGATGTTTCTTTCATCCATGATGGGTTTACAGTTAAGAAAAGACGATCGACCGTAATATGTTTTCCTCTTTTTTCTTTCCTGCCTGCAAAATTATAATGATAGATTGTTTGATATCATGCTTTACATTAAATACCTTATTGGGCATTTATCAGGCTCGGTGGTGTTTTGGACTAACCATCTTTTTTCTGTTAACCTATGACTCCCTCCTTGCGCTGTCTTAGAAAAAATAGGATTATAAGCTATGCGTCCTGTAGGGTTGCCGTAGTTGTCAAATTCTTCTTCAAAGTAACTCAAAAGGCAATTACATGCTTCTCCTCCTCTCCACGCCAGTTCATATGAAGCAATATGAAAGAACTTGCGTTGAAGTCCGTCCGGAGTCGACTCGTCCCAAATGGCACACATTTTATCAATATCTTGTCCTGATAAGCTAGATGCACTTGTTTTTCTTTTTTCAGGACACTTTTGCAACTGCTTCCTTTTTGCGTCTCTCGCAGTTCTGGCGCATTCAAACGTTATATCTTTAAAAGGATCGAAAATAATGTTAAACTCTTCATAACATTTTTGTTGCAAAATTTTCGCTACTGTATTCCAAAGTGTTTTGACAACACCTTCTTTATATTCTTCCCCATCACTACGTCTCATGTTGAAAGCGAAATCTCTTAGAATTACGGCCAGCTGTGCGACAGAAGTTTCCTTGTTCAAAGTGTATTTTCGTTCATCACAAAATTGTTGAAACTGTCGCCACGCAGAATCTCTCGACTTTTTCGTATTCAGTGGAGTTAGTTTATCCACTGCGGCGTCTATTACTTGCGTGGAATTCTGCCCAAAACGTAAACTCATTTTGAAATATTTTTTCTTGAACAAAACTGTTGTCAATAAGTTACCGTAGATACCAATTCAATGCCAATATGATGATCGTCAACAACGATATAATTTAAAGAATAACAAATTTTAAACACAGAATTAAGTTTATTTTAAATTAAATTTTTCTCAGGAAATAGTCTGCCAAAATGCCCTCTCGTGCATGTCAAATTGTCTCATAATTTCCCCTCGAGAAAATTAAATTATCGACAATTTGACATGCACTCGGGACATTAATATTTTTCTCATATTTTGATCCTATACAAATATCAAAATACTGTAAATAGAGGAAAATAAATAATAAGGATTCTGAAATATTTGATTAAAATAAAGATAATTCAATGCGAATGTACAATCTAAAGTCAAGATTGAACGAAAAGGCGTTAGGGGTAGTCAGAGGCATGAAAAAATGAGAATTTGCAGTATTTTTTTTGCTATTAAATTGTGTTATTTTACAAAAGTAGTTATATGGCATTATTATACAATGTTTTGATTTGAAGTCATTTCCAATTTCCAAACTGGGTCTGTGTTGACCCAGTTTCAAAAAAAGGTCCTTGCGGCTTTATAAATAGATAAACCTGGGCCTGACCGAAGGATTTTTTTTTTCAAAAATTAACAAAATGGCGGCCTCAGGAAATTTTTGTGTAGATTTTTGGGAAAAAATCAATAGTTAATTGGTCTTAAAAAATCGAAATTCCTGAAAAAAAAATCCTTCGATCAGGCCCGAGCTTATTATGTATTCTAAAAGCTGTATAAATTTCATTAAAATCTACTGAGCGGTTTTCGAGTTACAGTTATCACCAGATCAAAAAACATAGTTTTGAGAAAAACGCGTTTAAAGTTTCACACTAGATTTACGTACAGAAATACGAATTATTAAATTACTTGCACCGAGTCATCTAATAGCTCTTCAGCCATTGTGGAAGTTTCCAAAACAACAATTTTCTGTTGCCTACGAAACATTTTGCCTTCCCGAGTGTTGACGTTGGCTCGCTGATCTGCCACTTTCACACATGCAGCATCCATCTTTTCAGTATACCGCTAGCTACCTGCTCCCGCTTTGAAGTGCTCGAGCTCTCTTTGTTATTTGTCGAATAACTCAA
Source organism: Diorhabda elongata (assembly GCA_026230145.1). Taxonomy (NCBI): domain Eukaryota; kingdom Metazoa; phylum Arthropoda; class Insecta; order Coleoptera; family Chrysomelidae; genus Diorhabda; species Diorhabda elongata. Next base: position 9,517,277 of record CM047929.1, read on the forward strand.
AAACTAATCAGATATTTGTGTCATTCCATCATCATAGATATCAGTTGTATATAAATTGGTATATCTAACTATTGGACCCTGAATTTACATGCATAGGTTTTGGAAAACTACTGAATTGGAAAGATGATGTTACAATAAGTAATGACATATGCATAATAAAAATTTTAATTGACTAAAATTTATAAAACCAAAAAATACAAGATGTAATATTATATATGAGATTTTTAATAATAATATTGATCTTTACATACGAGAGATATCTCATTATTTGGAAAATAGATTGAAAAGTCATCAATATGGTATAAAACTGAATCGATAAAATATGGAATATCAGAATACCATTTAATTATAGAAATTCATAATATCCTGGAGAAAGTCAAATATAAATAAATTAGAGAAGAATTTTTAAATGTTTTAGAGCAAATAGAATCAATGATTGAAAGATATTTTATGATGATATTATGAATATTAATGTAACTGAATAATTTGAGTGTAGATGGCTTCGTGGTGAAAAGAGAGTAAGAATTTTCGTATTGATATTGTAGCTTATTTATTGATTGATGTAATTATAAGTTGTCAATATCAGACTATATCATATTAATACCATACAATTATCCTATAATCCTCCAGATTAGAATAAAATACCTCGTGCGGAAGCTAATGTCATTGTTCTACAAGCTTCTATATTTTTATGTCAAAACTATTTCTGCTTTTCACGAAAAACTAGTGAATTGACTAAACAATTAATTTATCGATAATAATCAATTATTTATTCTATTTAAATATTGAACTTACAATTTTAGGAAGTAATTTGTGAAACATTTTTATTTGTAGATGATATTGGGCTAATTGTATTGGTAGTGCACGGTACCGTTTCTCTTTTAATCTTTCAACAATGGTGAGATGTTGTTCACTACTTAGCTCAAAGTATGGCTAGAGACAGTAAATGAAGAATTTGGAGTTGAAAACAATCATTTTGATATTCGCTTGATATTCTTTGCTCGATGTTAACCATTTATATGTATCTGTAGGGTTTTCTTTGCCCTATGTAGCTTTGGAGAATATGGTGTTGCATTGAATTCGCCATAAATGCCAAATTTGTTCTTAAAAAATTCTACTAGGCATGAAGTTGTTTCGTTTCCGCGTTACGCGGCAGATATTCAGTAGAACTTATTTTGTAAGCCATATGGAAAGTTTTCTTCGTAGTTTCCCGCAATATTGCTTATCATTTCGATTGTCATAGCTGAACAAAACAGAACTGGTGTCTTTTCTATGAAAGCGCTTGTGGCCCGTTTTTTTTCGATCAGTTTCTAGCATCCTCAAAAAATCTGTCTTTAATTTTGTCTATTTTTGTATTAAAATACTTTCTCTACCGAATTTTAACGGAAATATTCTGAATCGTTTTCACAACTTCTTTATTATAATCGGTGTCATTTTAAAAGCTTCTCACAGAATAGCAAAAACTCCTAAATGTATTTCCGCGTTTTCAGCATGTTTAAGGGCATTAAATACTCCATTTATTTCCTTGTTATTAATCATGATGCTTTTTTTAAGCGATTTATTTACAGATTGGTGTACAATTAGCTCTAAAGGAATCACGTATTGAGAGCTTGAGATATATTTTCTAACAATTTGAAAATTTGAACGAAAATTTTTATATTGGATTAGAAGATATTTATGTGTATGTTTATGTATTTATTACTGTAGTTAAGGTAACAGTAGGCAAATTCCTTTGAAATTGTTTAAATACATTCTTATAGCTTCATTGGTATTTTATTTCAATTACTTCTAATTACTATTTCTTACAATTGTTTAGTTTGTTTACGTTGTAGTTAAATATAATTGAAGATTATCATTATTATCACGATAAATAGTGATTCTGGTATTAGTGATTAGGTACAGCAATAAAATCCGTGTATATATAATTACTTTAAATTTAATGATAATTTATTTTCATGACATTTAACTGCTGGCTAATTTAATTCATTATGACGAAGCTGCTATGGTGAATAAAAAATTTTCGCTACTACATGTATGTACTCGTTTCTTCACATATTGTGAAATATTTATAGAAGCAGTAAAGTGAATATTCAATGGCCACCCTAATAATGAGTCATCAGTTATGCTCATTACCATTTTGTAAACAACAAATCCCATTTTCAAAGTATATCTATTCATTGGAATCAGATTGTAATTCATGTAATTCATAATCATGGAATCATGTTCTTGATTTCAAATAAGTTTTTTTAATAATCTTTGGAAGAAAGATAAAATTTGACGTTCCGACTTTATCTTTATCTAGTCTCTATCAAAATATGATATTGACAATGACAATTTTCATTTCATAAGAAAAATTAATTTTTCCTTAGTCCCTATATCTCAAATAAGTTGCATTACTTAACCAAGCAAATTATTTGAAGTTTTATTAGAATTTACAAAAATAGCAATAAACTTTATTGAAATTATTTACGTCTTTTTTATCATTTATAGCTTTTTCGTTTATATGAATTTGAACAATTTCTAAACATTCTCTTTTTCGTGTATTAGATTCCGTTCCAAGAATAATTTTTGAATCTTTATAATTGAATTAATTTTTTTTTATTATATTTCATGGTTCGTAAACGAAGTTTTATTTTTTTTTATCGTGTTGATGACCTTTTAGTCTATTTTCTAAATATTGAGAGGTCTGCCCTATGAAGACAGCGTCATAATTAGTACAGGGCACTTGATATATAATATTACTTCTTTTATTTTTTTGGCGTTTCAGATTCGAATTTAGTGAAATATTTGGATAACGTATTGTGTCGTTCATGAATTATACTAATATCATATTTATGAAAATAATTTGATAGTTGTTGGGAAAGTCCTTGTACATATGGTAAGAAAAATGTATTATGTTTTGATGTTGATGCATTAATATATCAAAAGGTCTAGAAAAGAAGAGATTTGCGTATTTATATTAATTAATAGATGACCTTCATCATGAATATCAAAATGAGAATAAAATCAAACTAGAACTTTGTTCTAATGAGAAAATAGTATATTATATTATAAGGATTTAAAGTGCATATTTTTTTACGAGCAATATTTGCAGCTGCGAGGCGGAGCGCAGCGCAGCCGAGTGAATGAAAAATTGCGAGTAAAAATAGGCACTTTTAGTCCGTATAATATATACTTTTCTCCAACCAAGTCAAAATTAAAATAAAGTTAGTTTTATTTAAATATCGTTAATAATTTGGTAATAAATTTGAACATCTATTAATTATAACAGCAATAGCAAGTGGGTAGTCATGGATATTTGGTATTGTTGGTAAATATCGATTGTCAAGTAGACGGCAGTAGACGTACTATTCATATAATTTTTCTAGTAGTTTTTACGCTGCTTTCAAAATGAATCCCAAACACGATGAAAATATACCTGCGGATATATTGGAAAGTGCCGAAGCAGTATATCTAAATCTTTTGCCACCCAAATCTCGCCAAGTTTATGAACTTGCATATCAGCGATTCATGGATTGGTGTAAAGAAAAAAATGTGCAAAACTATGCGGAGAGTATTCTTATGGTGTATTTTTGTGCCGTGCCGCAAGAAATTGCAAAATTTTTGAAGTTAGAAAATTGGAAGGATTATAATGGACATTCGCTAAGAAGAACATCTGCTACACTTCTTATTGATGGTGGCGGTGATCTCACTTGTCTTAAAAGACATGGAGGCTGGAAATCGAGTACGGTAGCAACGGTACAAGGATCTGTTCAGATATTTCTCGAATGTTTCATCAACAGTTACGGAGAATATATTGAGTTGTTCTAAAATTGATGAAAATCTTTTGAATTGTTCGAAAATTGTTAGTGATAGTTTCAGTGGTGCTTTTAATTTTGGCAATAATTGCTCCAATTTTACACTCAATATCACTATAAATAACAAATAAATACTTATATATAGTTGCCCAATTAGTTTATTCTACTAAGTTTGTAAGAGACAATGTTTTTTTCTTCAAATTTAAATTAGAAATCTAAAATGCAATTACTTTTACTCCTAGGATTAAAAGTAACGTTTTTAATTCTAGGATTAAAAGTGTTGCTAAGCAGCGAGCAAATTTTTGTACAGTAAGGGAATTGATGGCTTTTGCACTTGATATTAGTACAAAAATGTCAACATTTTTTGATGGTTGGATAAAAATTAATTTTTCGTTACTCCTTACATCTCAAATATATAGCAGTAATCAATTAAATTATTTGTAGTTTTATTAGAATTTACAAAAATAGCTATAAATTTTATTGAAATTAATTGAAATTATTGAATTTAAATTTTACTTAAAGTATTTAGGTCTTTTTCATCATTTATGGCTTTTTCGTTCTTATGGATGTGAACCATTTCTAAAAATTGTCTTTTTCGTGTATTAGATTTTTATTATTATATTTTATTTTAATAGACTTTTATTATCAGTAATTAATTCGATATCAATAATTATTTTGGAACAATGTATCCATAAAAATGCACAAAACTTCGTGATAAAATATTTTTTTCATAAATTGGTATGCAGGTCAGAAAACTAGAAGTTGTTGCTTCGTTATTGTTCTTGATAACCTTGTGGCAGTCGAACAAAGAAGAAACGCTTGGAAGGCTTCTATCTTATAACAGTATTAGATCAAATTGTCTTTTTTAGATAGGAAGATGGACAGGTAGATAGGATGTATACAAGAAATGCGACTTGATAACCAAATTTTTTTCAGATGCTAGTGTACATCAATTAGATATTTATCGTATGAACTGATAAATCAACTATAAAATCATTAATTATAACTTAAAAAGATTTAAAGAAAATATAAATTACATTTTCCGCACAGAAACACAGCTAAACCTCTTTTAAATTGGATTTTTCTAATGTAGATATAAAACCTAGAGCCTTCAATTTTACGTGTATACTAGTAATTAATCAAAAATTATTATCTTTAGTTCAATATTCATTATATGTATCAGTTTTTCCAAACGTCGGATTACTTTGTCAATAAATAAACTTATTAGAGAAGAAATTCAATACAACAATTCTACCAATTAATACAATTATTCTTGCTATGATCATCAACATAAAATGGTGGATTTAGCTCATTAGATCATTAGCTTGAATGATTTGCCCGCAGAGACGCGGTCTGTACCTCAGTAAATAGTGACTGTCGTAACATGGAGTTGAATTAATAGTGCAAATCTGAGTTGGTCAGCCACTGTTCACAAGATGCAAGGCTAAACCGTTTTTATGTTCTCTTTTATCTGAATTCTTTGCTGTTTTTGTTGGAAAAACTTATGTAGGAGCATTGGTTGGTAAAAATTAACTGAGTGAACGTTACATGAAATTATTGTAAAATAATTCATTAGACGACAAGATATTATAGCTATATATTTAATAACTGATGAATTTATAATTGAAAGGGCGCTTTAATAATTAACCAAACTTAAAATTAAAAATCGTCAATATCGCGGTTCTGAAAGCCAGAGATATTTAAACATTTAGACAGTACTGTCGGAATTGTATAAATCTATTACTACTTTAATATACTGTGATTTATTTAGTCACAAAACACAGCCATGATATACCAAAATAACTAGCCCAATCAACAGCTCATTGTAAACACATCATATAGCAGATGATATAATAACCAAATCATAACTTCAACGCAAAGTAAATAGTTTTTCGAAATTTCAATCTCTTCATGATCTATCAATGCGTTCAATCAGCATTTTAGTAGATTTGGTCTCGCTCAATATACTTTGAAGACTCTCCACGAGATACTAATGCCTACTATTGTATGAGCTCCAATCGATTCTGTCATTAGTTAGTCTAATCCGAAGATTTTACCTCGATGCCTTAGAACGCAAACGTTGAATAATCTGTAGATCACTCACGTTCATATTGTTTCTGTTATTTGCTAGTACAATTGCGTAAGTCGTTTATAAAAAATTGAGTTTGTTGTCGAATGCATGTCAATCTTCACAAAGATTGGATCCGTATATCTGTAATATTGTTAGAATTACAAAGTTTTGATTTATATAAGTCTATAGCAGCTTCTGAATTAGTATGGTAACTTATACATATGTATTTAAACAAGTTTGTTTAAAGATATAAATAAACAGTTGAATTTGGTATTTTCGAGGTTTTGTTTTCAACAACGTAAACTATTTGAGCACATGTTAGATTCACTGTGTATAATATAATTTGTTAAGAGAAATCTACTTACGTAAATATGGTCAGATAAATGTCATTTTCCATATACATATGCAGATTTTTTCAAAAGTATATGATGGCTTGATTGAATCATCTATGATGTTTTCTATGTTATTCATATGTATTCACTTATTTTCTTCATACAGTTGTTGTATTTGGAATTAATATATTTTCATGAGCTTGTGAGTTCGTAAATAAAAATTCATTGTTATTATTAAAAATGTCTTTATTTTCTGTTTTGATTCCCTAGTTACATTTCATCTAATATATTAACAAATATATACGTTTGCCGATGTTCTGGCGATCCGTAGATGTCATGTGTACGCCTGGATGTAATGTTGTTGTTCCTTGCAACGGGGCATTATCCACAAGTTGATGTAGGTACAATTACTATGTCCCTGGTATATAGTTGTGACTTCCATAATCTTTCGGGTGAAATATTCCTGAAAAACAGCTCAAAAAGAGGGTTGTAAAAATCGATTTTAGTTTTCGAGAAGACAACATGGCTGACGTTGATTATAATTCTTATTGATAAGTTTCAATTTGCGATGATTTTGGTATTAACTGAATTTGGAAGAATTTTTAAACCAAACTATGAGATTGGTGAACCATGCAGAAGTCTACACCCACTAACATGGATATCTCCTGCGCTATTTGCGGTTTTGAGTTTTCCACGAACATCTTTTGGCAGACAATAATTGTAAAAGTTTGTTGAAATTTTTGTTCTAGGAAGTTTTGGGTAGCATGAATATTTAATAGTCATACAGAGGAACTTGTTTAGTAGACTGGGGCTACATATGGTAGAACGGGTCCTATGATTTGTTTATATAATAAAAGCTTGTTTGTACATATGAGAGAATGAGAGAAAGTCTGCCCATTGCAATTTTAGCACTTTGTACTTGTTTAGGGATATGGGCGTTAGCATTTGTGTTCCCCTGCACAATGTTCTCTATATATTTTAGGGACTGCTTGGCAGAATAATTTGTCCGTTAATGTTTAGCTGCGATTGCAATGAGATGCTTTTCCTAGTTATTCGTCTGGTAACAAGTACTCTGTTTTTGAGGCATTTATAGTTAGTTTATTGTTTTGAAAATATGCTAAAACTTTGTTGTTTAAATGTGTTTGGATAATTTTGAGTGCGTGATCGGAATGTATCGCCAATGCTACAAAATAAGTATTTTCAGCGTAAACGGCTATAAGAATATGTTGGGAAGTGGGTAGCTCTTATGTAAAAAGGAAATATAACAAATTATTTTTAACGTAAAATTTTCTGCTGATTTGATAAGAGTACAAAATTTAAATGAAATAATTTGATATGTTTAAATTAATCATTTTATAAATTAAACCGTCGATCCATACGGAGTCAAAAACTTTTTGTATATCGATAACGACCATGATGGATGTTTTTATTCTGGAAGCTCTCTCTAATATAATTAGAAATTCTTATTATTTGCGCCGTCTTACTATGTCCACCTTTGAATCCGAATATATTTATTCATATTTCATTCAACATTATAGTGTTCAAAAGACACAAAACAACTAATGTATCGTTTTATAGGACTAATCACTTTTTCTTTAAGAAATGTGTAAGTTTCAATCAAAATTCCTTTTCCTCCACCCTTACATCGAAGAAAATATAATCATCTTAATGAGGTTTGGAAATTATCTATCTTGTATTATTGATAGCCATTCACTTCAATATGATAGAGAAATAGTGCGCAAAACTATACTTTCCTTGGAAATTTCTGAATGGGATACTTTACCATTCACTGGAGAACTTTTCTCATCCATTTTAATGATCACATTTCTAATAATGTGCTTAGATTGTAAATACATCAAAGACATTGGCAATAAATTGAACTTTATTGAGCATATCAATAATTTTGGTGAGGCCCTTAGAAACTCTTATTCCGTCCTGGAAAATTTACTACAGTTTTAACTTCAAATACATTCGTTTTTCTAAAGCTGAAATGTATGCGAGTCTTCGAGGACTTGCTTTATCATACGACCCTTCATTTGTGAGTTATACGCCTTTAAAGTTGCAAAATCAGGACTTATATTTAAATACATTTTCTGAATTATACATTCGAATATCATGAATTTTTGATGATGATTACGTATGTCTAAACCCTCTATATAAAGAACAGGAACGGCTCATGCCCAATGGTTAACAATCCGTAACTTTTACAGTGTTATCCTGTACAATCCAAAGGCGGAAAAATTTATTTTTCATTCGATTTTTAAACAAAAATGTACTCTTTAGTTGATTCGAAAAAACGTATTGTTTAGTAGATTTTTAGTTCGTTGTAAATGCCAAAGAAACCATCCACTATAAAGAGACATTCTGAAAAAAATTAACATGAATTGTAATTATATATCAGAAATTCTTAGGTGGTATAGGAGGTATTTGAAAATAATCAAACATTTCTAATTGAATTGCATCTTGTCGAACTTATAAAATAAAAACAAAAAAACTCACTCACTTCCACACTCTACGAAGGATATTTCTTTGAACTTGGAAGAGCATTCCAATAATCTGCCTCATAGCGTCACAATGGAAGTTTATTCTATCGATCATTTGGTTTCTTGTGTTCCATATAACAAGCTTCTAAGATATCACCTAAAAAATGAATCTATTGTATTAAATTTGGGGAAACGTAGTGGCCATGCAGATGGAAATTTATTTTTGCTATCTTCGGGACTGTTTATTATCGTTATTATTTCTGCAATTTTGAAAAAAATTGACCTACGGAGAGACACAAAAAATATGAAATAACAGTAAAACTCTACCTATTTCTTGTAATTTTTACACACATCAATAGTTGCGATCCGTTTGCTGTTGGTCCTCAAATTGTGTGAGTTTTCTTGTACGAATAATGTTGCTATCTAATACAACTTTTAGATTAGTAACTTATAGTAAATAGACGAGAAAATTTATCTTAAGAATTTGGTTATCATTCATTTAATCATTCAGCGTGTAATCACATAAATCACTTAAATCCAAAAAATATCCCATTGGAAATTGTTATTCATGAAAACATGGAGAACTGTATCTGACTCAAAACCAGAGTATCATTTAACGAAAATTTATATGATTTTATAACGTTATTTTGTCGATTCCCTAATTTTTGTATCAGTTTTTGTAGCAAATGGAAATTTCAGATGTGAATATTGCGCTCGTCTTTTCTGTTTCTCACTGTATACTATTACAAAACAGTAACTAGGATTCTAGTTGGGAATAATAGCCTTAATATAGTTAGTACAAAACTATTAGTCACTTGCTACGCTACTAAATAATTTCAACTTTCCAACAGCCATATTATACTTCTTATTTATTTCTTGTAAACTCTAGTGAACAAGTTAAATAGTTAAAATGAAACAATTTTGTGTTAACGCCCAGTTTATATGCAGTATGTAAATGAAGTACAAACTAATTGCAATCAGAAATAATAGACTCTTAGAGCATGAATATACTATAAAATTATTTTTATCTCATACTTCTACTTCAGCGTGATGGGTGGGATTAATTTTAACATGCGAAGGATTTTTTTACTTCTAATTCATCAACAATTTCACTACATTTTACAAAATTACTTAAATTTATGTTTTAATTGCACAATAATTTCACGATTCGAGCTGTCGTCTCACATACTCTAAAATTTTTATTGTACCTATTATTCTAAAATATTCTATTTTGAGACAAAACCGACACTTTCGTCACAATTACAGTTGTTAGATTGAAGCGGTGGCTTCGACGCCTACATAAGTACCTATGTATTTTCATAAAATATACTTTTCAACCATAAAAAGTTATTTATCATTAATTCTTTGCTTAATAATGACCTCATTGATGTAACATTTCCATTTGTTTTCTCTAATATCAACAATTTTAGCATTATATATGTTTAAACATTTTATTTACGCTATTAATTAAAATCTTACTTTCTCAGTAATTGCTTTGGTATATGAAACTTTTTAGTCGACTACCACCAAGGTCCTATCTAACCTGCTTATCGTCTCAGAACTGCTTCACCTACTGTTATTAGTTCTTAGTCGCATAGTTGTCTAAGTATCTGAAAATAACTAATGAATTTTGCTCATTTTCTCAATTATTTGTTAGTGACAAACTCAAAGCATGCACTGAAAACCGAACGATCTGCATTTATTCATAAGCTTCTTTGAATATCCATGACATGTCTATGTGCTCACTCACAGCTGCATTTCATTCAGCCGGAAAATTTATTAATAGAAAAAATATGCCACGATTATCGGATGTATCGTGACTTTTGATTCTAGACCAGTGAACCCATATTTTGTCAAAGCTTTTTCGCCAACAAAGAATATGTTGGGAAAACAATGAAATGCATTTTTTGAAAAGAAACATCAGTCGAATCATTGGCGGCATATATATAATGAGCAAATTTTCTTGTACGGCAAACCAAGTACAGTTTTTTTTCTTTCATCATCACTTTCATCTTTTATTCTCTATTATACTATATTGTCGTGATTCATCATTTGTTACTGAAAAAGTGCGTAGAACACGTTAGTGCAATCTAAATATGAATTTTGAATTTTTGTTGATTAAAATTGACTGTGAATTAATCAAAACCTGATTTATTCAAAAAGAAGAAAATATGGAAGTATTTAAATTTCAAGTATTGCACAATAAATTTGAATAAAAGAGTTTCGCCATAGTTCTGAGCAAATAGTAAAGTGACAGTTTGAAGTCCGGACTAAATGCTGGTTCGACAAAGTAATTACCAGAACAAGAGGATTGGTAATTATTTTTCTTCTCTCATCACTGATTTTCCGTTTTCAGTTTGTTAAGATAAATTAGCAGAACGATCATCTTTTGGCGCGGTGGGGCAAGGAGCTGTTTACAAAACTCGACGTTTGGCTTGAATCTTGGATAATGCGTCTGGCATTATTCGATATTTTAAATCTAACCCAATGATTCAAAATAGGAAGGTATTGTATTTTTCCTGTAATTTTCCTTCCTGACAAGACTACTTTATACTTTTTTTCCATAGTCATAACTATACAACTATATGTATCGCACTATTTCTTACAAAAACCCATTTCGTCGTTAACAAAGAAAGAGAGAATGATAGAAAGGAATCGAATATATTATTCTTAATAAGTTGCGACATGTTTTAATTGATCCCTAAGAATTTTTACACATGAAAGCCGACATTACTTATGATAGATACATCCCTGTATATATATGTGTTAAGAAATTTAGCAATTAATTTACTTCTGATGTTACTGTAATTTGTATTTGATTTCACGCTTCAGATAACCTAGAAATTTACAGACACAAAAGTAATTACATAAATAATATATTAAAATAAAAATGATTTAAGATATAGTTTGCGGTATGTGCGCTAAAAAAATTTGGGGAAAGCTAGAAATTAAATATACCAAATAATATTTACAGTGAAGATTCTTATAACAGTACAACTTTAGATATCTAATTAAATTATGGTAAATTTTTGTGAATATGATGGTGAATTTTATGTGTTTGTTATACAGTCAAATTAGACATTAGACATTGAAATCACTCTTTACTTTGAGATCTAGTAGTTCGCCTTCTTGTTAAATATTGATATATGATAGCGAACTTTCGTGATAAGCTTAAGATTTCTATTTTTTTCCAATATAGTCTAGTTAACTTTGACCTAAAATTCACAAAAAGTAACCCACACTTAACGGAAATACAATGGTGACAGAGGTCTTTACAAACAGAAAAATTTACGTTGGTAGGTTTTCTAAGGACATCTTAAATAAAACAAAATTTGATCAAAAATCATAAAAGTAAACTTTTTATGTTTTTATGTTTTGTAGAAATCACTTTTTTCAACACTGTAAAGGCTTCATAAGGGTATGATTCTTTTGTTTCCACATCTTCTTTTTTCTGAAATGCATTAAATACATTCCCTATTAGTAATCATATAATAAATACTGAAAAACGCAAGAAAACAGAAATTAATTGTATATATAGCTGTTTATAAATTCACAATAAATGACAAAAACTAATTACGCCATCCAATTCTATGCGAAAAAATAAATAAAATTATTTTCTTTATAAACATCTGATTCATATACATCATCTTATAGCTACCAGCGAATATTAAATAATAATAATTTGTTCCAATCAACAGAAATTAATAGTTTTCTTCGAATGTCATTTCTGTATCAAGTATATTATCAATCGCTTCACATTCTTCTTATGACTCATTTTGTGCATTAGCCTAATCTAGCTTGTCAATTTTGGTATCAGGACTTGACTACTATCCAAAATTATTTGTTTTCATCACTATTGCGTTGTATCAATCTGGTTGTTCAGCTCACATTGTTATGGTTCTTCCGATATCAATTGCAGATTATAGAAACTTATATAAGAACCCTTGCCGACAATTTTCTTTTGATCTATCATAGGCGTAGATGTAAATTTATTATTTTTGTAGATAATTCTAAAAATATGTATATTTTATGAGAGAAAGTATTCGTTAAAAGGCAATCGAATCATTTTAAATTGGACGGCATTATACGCCGTTATTTACACAGATGCACTTAATTGTAGTCCTACTTGGAACTTAGAAAAAAATCATTATATATACCTCTTTAACTTGCTACAACTGGATATTAAATTATAAAACGTAAATAGACGAGTAAAATGTACCTACATGTAAGGACGTTTGGTCTAAACAGGGTACCAGACGTGAACGTGAACTACAAATAAAACAAAAGAAAGAAACACATTTCCATAGTATCTTTATAAATAATCATGGTAGTCAGAATAATCTGAACTTGAGTCACCATTTGATTGAATTATGATGAGTTGTGAAGATGATGATAGCACATACTCATTTTCTTCTTTGATAACATGTTCAATACAGTTTTTCCAAAGCTCTTGACGGTCTGTTGTTAGAACTTCCTTTACAAGTTCTACAACCTCTTTACTCAGTTTTGGAGAATGATTACATTTTCGTAATTCTGAGTTTGACCCTGTTCTTTGCACAGCTTGTCGACATAATGAATTTTCTTTAGCAATCCCATTCGTGACTACTCGATAATTGAAACATTCATTGACTTTAGTTGATTCAGCAATTCTTAGTATGATTTCATTATCAAACTGCTAAATATTTTTCGTTTTTAAGCATTCGAATATATTTAAAATAACTTGCTGTGTGTGTATATTCAAATCTTCATTATTAAATTCATACCTCTCTTTATTCTCACGTCATACTTCTATTTGATTGAAGAAAAATATTAATTAAATAATTCTCACCTAGCCACGCCACTGCTTATCACAGACTGTATCTAGCAGGAATATTTCGAAGAAATTATGTACATACGCCTTCCGACAAGCCTATAGAAATGCATTTATGTTTACGATTCGATGTTTTCATTGGTAAACAATGGAGATGATGAGTCCACGTGGACTAACGGTTTGTTAGATGTTTACTGAATTTTATGAGGGGAGTAAACATTATTTTCCATTTCTTAATTAGGTATGAGTACTCTGCGTATTTATGAAATATTTATTGTTTTTCTACAATTGATACTGGAAGAATTATAGCAACATTTTTATAATTTTAAGGTCGATATTGCTTCATGTGTGAAGGAGGATTTGTAATGAATATTGAACTGTCTAACAAATAATATAAATTTCAAATATTCTCAATTGGTTCTCGCTTCTCGCTTGGCAGCTTTTGGAATAATGTTCATCATCATAGTTGCCGACTTTGATTATCCGGAACGAATTTAGTTCCTGCAATACCCAGTTCCAACAATAGTCGTTTTTTAACGATTCTGTCGATTTGGAAAATTTATTTTGAATTTTTCTTTCTTTTCGCTAGTAGATAGCTGTCACCTTATTATTATTAAAATTACACATTACCTTCTGAGGGCATCTTTAGAATTAACTTTAACCGTCGAGAAACTTCATCACCAGTTTGAATTCTGTAGATAAATAGGTGGTCAATTTTTTAATTTTTTTCAATCACCATGAAGAGAATATTCATTGTGGTGCTGCAAAATAAAGTTTTTCTCATGACAATTATAATTACAATCACTTTTTGATTAAAAATTAGTTGATTAGATCCAATTGTTCTCAATATTGATCTGCATTAACAGTTTTTTCCAGTTTTGAGCAGTTTAAAATAATTCCGTGTATAACCTACCAAACACACAAAAGCACCTTCACCTTCGATTATTATATAGGACTTATTTTTTGACTCCTGTGATAAAGCGATCCAAAAAATGGTTCTGTATAGCTTGGTTGCCTTTGTCCTCTTCAGACAGATTAAGGGGGTCACAAGCACCGTATTTTTTCAATTAGCTTGAAAGAGTTTCTCAATTATCTGACACGTGTTTTTGCTCTACTTCTGCCTTTAGCATGTCGTCGTTTGCCTGACTGATAGAGGGATCAAAATTATCAGTTAAGATCTTAAATAACCACTTTGCTGATCCATTCTAAATTGCAAAAAGGTTTCATAAATGACTAAGCAAGTCTTTGGAAAATACCCCCAATAAGCAGTCTTGATCAACACAAAGAATCACGTAGCCTTAGGTTATGTTAGGTTGTTGAGAAGATTACTTATACTTTGAGAGTCTTCATTGGATTGAATCAAATCAAGTACATCAAGACAATTAACTAATAACTGTGCTTTTTTATTCTTGAAACGACAAGGCACCTATAAAAACAATTTGTTAATTAGCTTTATATTTTTATATACAATAGAGAGATAAAATATTTTTTATTTGCATCTTAACAATTTATTTGTCGATTGATTCAAATCTGTTCGTTAATCAAAATGATAAATTAACAAACGAATATATAACAAAGGATTTGAAAATTATTACACTGAAGGGGAGTGGCTTCTATTCATTGCCACTTTATCTCTAAAAATAATAAATATACTCTTAGTTCGGCACTCCCCGTATTTCTTAATTATTCAATTAAATTGTCAAATATATATATATATATATATATATATATATATATATATATATATATATATTATAATTATCTGTTACTTATAGTTATGAAGATGCTAAAAGATAAAACTCAGATCGTATTATTACGAATAACTAACATCTGGACTCACACTTCTGAGGCGCAAATTAACCGAAGTTAATTTTCTTGATGAATATACCAACTGTCACATTTCACAAGGCCATTAAGAGGAAAAATAGTTTTTTAACGCTTTACTTGTAGTGAAATCAATGTGTTAAATACGAAAGTTTAAATTAATGAGATCAATTATCTATAAATGTCATATCTTTTAATTTTATTTTACATATTTTAGGTTCATGTAACCTTACACGTAATTAGCACAATTAAAATTTTGATTTGTTTATTTATTTAACGCTTAGATTTATGAACATTTTAAAACAATTAAGACCGTCTTTACATCAACTATTGAGATTCGAGTCACTAGATATTTGTTCAATTGAAATATGTTCTTTTAATTTTTCAATACCGCAACTTGGTTCACTTATGTTTTTGGATAGTGAGTTTTTCAATTATCCACGGGATGAGAATACAATAAGAAAAAAATATATACAGTAGAAGCACTATTTCTTATTTGAATCGATATATTTTGAAAAATTGTCATAGAAACCTCGATTTTTAGACGTGAATCATTAGTAGTACTTCGCCTTGTAAGATTAAAAAGTATTAATTAGTCAGTACTAGAATATCAGAATATCAGAACAAAACTTATATACGATGGCAATTCGATAAGTACTTAGCCAAACCGCCCGTTAACGCTAGCACAGCAAGAGAAATTTACTACCATGTAGTAGATTCTCGTGGAAGTCTACTGTTGAAATTTAATCTTAATCGGATAAAAAAACTAGATATCGATTGGTCTATCAATTTTTAGTTTTGGAATGGAAATCTTACAGCGACGAAATCAGTTTGGATGCTGTGTGACTGTTCTCCTTCGATTGTGACTTCAAAATTGAGATAGATGAGACAGTAGGTATTTCAACAGAATGAGTGAGTCGTATTTTGAGCATGAGAAAGCTGTCATCAATTCAGAGCCGTGCTCGATGCTGTTTAAGCGTAGTTTGAAGGAGTAAAAAAATTGATGGTTGATTTGGTGATGAAATATAAGTCAACTGGTACATATCATAGACCAAACAACAATAGATACAGTAGACCCACCCAACGAATGTGGTTAAAAGAAGGTGAAGACTGTCCTATCAAAGTTGATGGCTCTCGGTTTTTGGGAGCTGTTCACATATACTACCTAAACAAACACAAAACAGTCAGAGAGCTATACTATACCAAATTATAGGATCAATTCGATACCGAATTCAAGAATTGAAGAATAACCAACCCGATTCCGAGAAGGGATGAGTTTTCTTTGATTATGATAACGCACCGGCTCACACCTCCGCACTCACCATAGTCAAACTGGATGAATTTGGCTACGAACTTTTGCCCTATCCATATTATACCCCATATTTTACCCCGTTCGATTTCTTTCTATTTCCAAACTCGACGAAAGTATTTTTGACACAGATTAAACTAGTTAAAGCAACGCTGATTCGAGCCTATTCCCCTGATTAGAGGCTTTACTGTAAAATAAATTGCCACTTTTCTAATACTTTATTTTTGTAGGCCACGTAGTTCGGCCAAAGTTCAAATATTGTCGCGTTACTTCTAAAACTCACGGAATTCATAAAAAACTAGTTATTGGTGCAACACATTTGTTGTCTGATGTGCCTCATTTAACATGTTATTATAGAGGAATATGTCATGAAATACCTTTTGGATAATCTGTAATGTAACGCGTTTTAAGTACTTCAAAATTTCTGGATCAATCCGTGCTGCGCGATCTTATCAGAGATGTACAGGAATCTTAAATATGAAGCTCAAGTTGAAGAAGTAGAAACTTTTTTGTTGAAAGTTAATGTTAATGCTTTTCGCAAAATTCAAATAACTTTTTAGCGTTGTAATCAATTTCTCTGATGTCTACAATTTCAGTCTATAATAGAAATAAATTTTCTTCATTACTAGTAGCGTATGGTTTCAATTTAAAATTCAATGCTCTAGAAATCAGCTTAAATAGACATAATTGTTCAATAGTATTGACTCAAATGTGGCTGTTTTTATAAGAACGAGGCCGAAATGTCGCCACCAAAATCTAGTTATTTTCAGTGACAAATGATTATTAAATTCGGGTTCTTTTAAAAAAACGGATTTTTGAATTTTGAAGCATCCGGTATTTCACAGTAATGTTCTATTGCTTAATGAATATCAATCGGTAGACTGGCTCTTGAGAATTTAATCACTATGGAGCGGACAATGCGTTGTGCGTATGTAAGTTGGTCAAATGGGTCAAGAAGTTTCCAAAGAATGTATCAACCAAAATCCTGTCGAAACCGTATACAGTGACTCGGTCTGTTCGTTACAAACTTGACTTGTGTATTCAGAAGGGTTCTGTTGCTTTAAACGTACATACACCATCATTATTTTGCATTTTCCACCAAAATTTTGGAGCCGCACCATTCGAATTGATGCAAGGATTGAAGCCTCATAGTACTGGTCAGAGGCTTGACTTCGTAAACCAACCAGATGATAGAGCACTTGCCAACATTTACCAAAATCTTATTTTTGGTTTAAGCTCAATTTCATCTTAATGGAAACATTATCGAACAAAATTACTGTAACTGGAACCGATCTAGAATACAAACATCAGAATCTCTTTCAATCGCCTGAGGTAGGCGATGGAGGTAATGGAGGTGATGGAGAATTACAGTGTATTCTGAACGTTTTGTGCAGTTTTTGAGAGAAAAGTTCATGTCTCCGAGTAAAGCAAAAGCTGAAAAGGGAACAGTTTTCCAGGTATTGAGAAAATATCTATAGAAGCAATAATTATTTCATGTACAAATGATGTCGAAACGGAAGCCAAAGAAAATTTTTTATAATATATATCTCTAGAATGTGAAACACTAACTATAAGATTTTAAAATCACTGTCTAAATTGATTAGATATTCATTACATCCACGATATATTTTCCTATACACTGTAAAAAAAATTGTGGAGTTCCCATTGTTTTGCTAAACATATAATGGCTAAATTACTAATCAGTGTATACGAATTGAAATTATAATGCAATTTGAGTAAATTTCTTGGACAATTGAGAAAATTCATTGATACGAGGTGTAATTTTACAATCTTTGAGTATAAATCTTACACGGATAGTAATTATACTAAACTGTTCTTATTTTTCGATTACAATCTTTGAATATTTTCAAAAATTCTTACAAATTTAGTTTACTATGCTTTGTTGTACAATTATAAGAAAGTTATGTAATTTAACACTATAGAAACATTGGATATATGGCGCTAACCACCCCGCTTGTATTTATGCTTGAGTCTAGAATACTTAAGCCTCTTTAGTAAGTTTTGAGTTTAGAGTGGGAGGAAGATTTTGAATAAAAATGAGACTAAAGTAAATCACAACGATATCATCCTTTGTAAAATATAATAGCTTGTCAAAAAAAGATAGTTTGTTTTTGTTAAGTGGATTAACTATACTAAGAATCCCTATGATAAATTTTAGAAAGAAATTACGAAATTATATAGTAAAATTACTGATCGATTTTTTTTACCGATTAGTAAATTTTATGAACAGTTTTGTGACTTTTTCAAACTGTATTGAATTATTTTGTTCAGTGAATTGTTTTGCGTTAAAGCTTCCTACACTTTGTTAGTAGAATTACTGAAGAAATTTTCAACAGTGTAGATATATATTTTTCCATATATTATTCTGCTCCAATATATAAATTCATATTCATTCCATTTTTAGCTTTGCTCCCTTCATACGATTTTGCATGAAACAGGAAAAGAAGGCTGAGTACATTCAGAACAAACACATAATTATTAGAATTATTTATTATTTTATAGATATATAATATAAATCATATTGTTACAAATGTTGAGAGTGCATAATCAAACATTATAATAATTCCTTTCTGTATATTTTTTACTTAAAAAAATACTGGTTTCAATATTATTTAGCGCATAACATACTATTAAACTGAATTTCTGCAAAGTGATGGATAGTTTTTAAAATGATTAATGTATTAAAACAATGTCTTAATTATTAGTACAACCTTGGTCAACAACCTTTCTTAAATGTTGAATTTACCACCAAATAATCATTTTATACCGTTAGCTGCATCTTTAATAGTATTTTCATTACGTTGAGATTGTTTGATTTGTATCAGTCTCAATTAATATACATAGTGTTTCAATAAAAATTATATATCTACGAGTATACTATTTTTATTCTTGGAAAAAATTTGCAATGGAATTTTCAAAGATATAAGGTGATATATTGATTTTCACTTTCATATATTATCATGCCATAGTTTCCATCCGATTTTTGTGTCTAGCTTCTTTGAATTTTGTGTAGTTTAAAAAGATTGTGGACAATCTATTTATAAAAAATGGTAACCAATTCTTATGCAAACTGGAAAACCTATTTTCATCACTTTTAATATTTTTGTTTCACAAAAAAATTATGGAACCAAAATTGCTCCACAATAAACTACACAAGCAACAAACAAATTTTTTGTGTAGCACATATTTTGGCCGTGGGAGTGGAAAAACTATTTTAACCTTTTTTGCTTCTAGCTCTTTTTATTTTAGTTTATTGCGAAAAATTATGAGTCAAAGACTCATATTGTAGATGCAAAAACCATTTCCTCTCTTTTTTTGTTTATGGCGTTGTTAATTCTCTTTAACTACGGAAAGTGGAAATTTGAGTGGAAAAATCAGTTCCATTTCATTTAATTTCCAACTTTTTTACATTTTGGTCTGTTACAAGAAGTTATTAGACAAAAATGTCGGAGAATCCAATTTTCGATAAAAAATTTTTTGTGCAACTCATTTTTTAATCGTGTGGAAGAATCAACTCCTCATTTCTTTTACTACAAATCTTTATAGTACCAAAATAATACAGATTCCCGTTCTCGACAAGAAACTTTTTTATATACCTACCTCATATTTTGTACATCAGAGTAAAAAATCTTATTCTGCATATTTTATCGATCTCCACAGACTTTTACAGCCACATTGGATTTTACCATCGTCTTTAATTAATATTTTTTGATATAATTGAACATAATTAGGATACAATTTAGATTTATTAAGTTGTATCTTTATTTCAAAATATGGTTCAACGTCTCTGTTATATTTAAACCAATGTAAACCTATCATTATTTAATAAAATCAATTGATATGATTGCAGTATCCTTTCGAAAATATTAGAAACATGTTCGTATATTAATTTCATTGTATTAAGTTCAGGGTTACTATGAATTAATTTCTAGTAATATATAGTCTAGCTCACTCGGTTTAAAACAAACTGTAATATCATCATCAGACCGGATGTACGAGGTCATTGCGATTCATTGCATTTATAAAATAAACAAAAGTATAATTTTTATTAACATTATTGAGATATTCTTCCCAAATTATGTCATACTCCAATAAACAGAGACAAATGATACTCTTTTTAAATTTATTTTAAAAATTAAACTGATCTTATTTGTGTTCCTGGCAGTTTTGATGAATAAAATTAGCAAGTATCAACATTTAGAATTCAAGTTCCTCCTTAATGATTGTGAATTTTCCTTCCTTTCATTCGAAGTTTTTGTACATTCAATGATTGGTGTATTTCTGAACGTTTTAATAGCTTTTGGTAATAATTATGATTTGTTTAATGGTTCCGCTTACGGAATCGAAATCGCTTTAGGCGATGAAGTAGCAACATTCGTAATTCTTGGTGAAACACCTCAAAATATCAATGCAGTAGAACACTTTCATATTCTAACGTAAAAATTGAAAAAAGCGGCCACAGGGACCCAGTAATATATTGAAAAGTAACGTCAGGAAACATTGTAGGAGAGATTATGAAATTGAAAAAGAAAAAATGCTTCTAAATAAGGAAATCCGAGATAAAAATTTAATCAAAATGACTGTCTTCTCAAATTATACAACATCAAACTCACAGTTGAAGAATTTTTCAAGAGATTGTTTCACAAACACCTCGTTTCGAGATTTAATTTTAGTTTATACACAGTTAAGACTCGCTTCTCTCGAAAATCATTCCCCAAAAATGATACATTTACATACAACTACCACTAACCCTCCACATCTTTTCTGATTGGATCGTCATTCATCTCTGATGTTTGCTCTTCTCTCTACTTCCATGAGTTTAGAGGAAGTGGGTTATTGGATGTTTTTCGTAGCCTCTAGAAGGAACTTATTCTTATAGAAGCTGTATCGACTCGAGATCCTTCCGATTTTCGGTTCTATAGGCCTCTATTTTTTATTTGTTTTCTACTTCTTTTTGATTCTACTGCTTTTCGTGGCATAGCTGTGTTCTTGGATTACTGGCGTAGTCTCCTCTGGTGTAACGCGCCAGCTCCTTTAGTTCGATGCTGGTTAAGGTCCATACCTCTTGAAATCTTTTACTGTTGATTTCTTTCATAGTATCTCCTATCTTCTTTTGATTCAACTTCAGGTAGATCTATTGGGTCCTGATGTATTAAACTGCATTCACTGCATGATTCAGGTTATATTATTAGTCTTAGAACTTCTTTTGGTGATTTATGGCAGTGTACCTCTACGCTGTAAGTATATATAGATTGATGAGGTGGCACTTGATCTCAGTTTCA
The DNA here is from genome assembly GCA_026230145.1 of Diorhabda elongata. NCBI lineage: Eukaryota > Metazoa > Arthropoda > Insecta > Coleoptera > Chrysomelidae > Diorhabda > Diorhabda elongata. Next base: position 9,539,206 of record CM047929.1, read on the forward strand.
GCTTGGCTAGTCTCCCGTATATAATCTGAGCGTACCAAATAAAACACGGGAGTCCTGTAGATGAATTTATGTATACCCTTGTTGCTCTATGTCTCTTAACTCCCAAGAATTGTTTGAAAAGTTTCCACCTTCAGAAATAAACAATGTGCACTTTTTACAAATGGTAATTGTAATATTGTAAATTGTAATATCAAATAAAGATGCTTCGGAATGCCCTTCTTTTATTTCAACTTTTCAAAGAAAATTGAGATCACTAAGTAACCCAAATTTCTCAAATAACCTTTTGCAGCTAATTGTTCTGATCGTTCTTTAGTCTCACATTTGTAATTGTCGATTCAAGTCTCATATCTCATTCAGATTTTCGAAAATGTTAATTCAAAAGCGTTTCTAAACCAAATCGAGCGCCGATGCGTAACTGATCTATGTAAATCTTATCCTTAACCCTTCCAATGTAACTTTTGGCCAGCGAATTCATTTCTGTATAATGGAACTTCCTCTAAATTCCGTCATTGACTTCTCTCTATGGATTGGAATGTATTTTCAGTTCTCGCTGTCAAAAATGTATTTTTCAAGTAGGTCAAAACGTTTTCGACGCCTCTGGAGATTTTTCTGGGTGACTTAAATAGAATTTTGACATTAGTAGTCAAAAACGAACCCGAAAATGTATTCTGATATTGCTGCGTTTCGGAGGAATTTGTTGCGTACCAATACACATGCATTGCTGGTACACGATTATATGACATTATCAATGAACAACCCAGAATCATTTGTATTCATTTTGTATTATAAGACTCTTTGGAAATAGTTTGTCAAAACTATCAAGCTTGGTCAAATATAATAATGTGTAATAATTGCCTTGTCCTTTTGAGGTAGTAACATTTTTGAGGGTAAATTATCAATATTGACGTGCGAAAAAAATAGGCTATTGCTAGTTGATTGTGCAGGACCGAACGATATGCAATGCAATTTTGGAAAACTTGAAAGTCGATTTACAAATACATTTGGGTTTGCTAACTTTGGACAAAAAGCGTAATCGAATCAACATTTACCAGGTCTAACGCGAAAAAACAATCGTTAAAACAGCGTACTGTAAATCTGCTACAGAAAAGGCAAAGAAACATTAATCGGCTGGAAAAGTGATACTGACCGTTTCTTGAGATTTTCAATGGATTGTACTTTTCAAAAAATTATCCGTTAAAGATTATTTTTATTCTTTGGTCAAAAATTTTCTAGGCAGTTCTACTCCAAGGCTTCGTCGTTCTTTTCTACTATTCCACAAATGCGAATTGTCTTGCTCTTATTCATCATGTTTTATTGTCAATAAACAACTGATCATGTTGAATGCCTGAAATTTGTTGCCGTCAATTTCACAATGAAAAGAATTTATTTATATCAAAATGTCTATTTGATTTCCAACAAAAATGTTGTATCACATTTCAGATTATAAAATATCTGATCGAAACATTCCGAATGATGGGTTGGTTTATGAATTTTGAAAGGTCAATCGGCAAGTCGTGCACCATTCATAATAGACTTGTCACATTTTTTATCAAATTCTAGTTTACCAATCATGTTCATACAGTTGAAGAAACGTGTGAGAATCTCCAAAATGTTTGCCCTCGGGCCTCGTTCATCAATGTCAGTTAACACTAACAAGTTCCTAAAATCATTCAAAATAAAATTGTATAATAACTTGTTAGTATTACTTGCAAGTGTTAACTGGCGTTGGTATATAACGGTTATCGTAGCTAAACAAACCCATATGCGTATCTTAAATAAAAATTTTTTTCATTACAAGGAAAGTCGATGTAAGTTTAACTTCTTAGTAATATAGAGTACAATCCATTTAATCCCCAAAATACCTTTACTGCATTTTGCGTTTTAATAACGTAAAAAGTGCGTAGGGGCTGTAGGCTACAATTAACACACATGATATTATAGTCTTACAATAAGTCGTAGTAGTGGCGTCACATGGCTATTTTCAAATGTACAGGATCCCAACAATTACATCGTTTTCAAGCTAAGAAAATTTGTTGTGAGTATTAAATTATATTTTGAAAAAGATTCCCTTAACCACCATGACATTATTTTGAATTCTAATGTGGCTTAGTCCTATAGATTCACTACACCACTCGCTCCAATACTTCGGCGAAGTCCTTAGTGAAAATAACTGAAGTTCGAAACGCAAGTTCACACACTCGGACAACCTTGCGAGTGACTTTGTTTTCAAACTTCTCCTTACTTTGAGTACTTTAAGACTCGGGTGAAATTTATCTAACTTATTCGAATAAGCTCAATCAACTTCTTGAGTAGTGAAGTGGACGCTCAAGTTTCTACTACTTTAAAACTTATATTCTTTCACATAAAATAAGTATGGGAATTCCGTAGTTCTAGCTCTGAGGAACAAAATTAAGTGAATATCATTGGAATCATTTGCCATTCAGTAGTTGCGAACAGAAACGAGTTTTTTCAATTTTATTTACGAAGGCAGATACGTGATTATCAACCTATTCAGTGAAAAGGACAAACTATTATGTTAATGGGTATCTATCTACTATCCAATTTTTTCTGTGTTTCATAGTCATTGATAGTAAACTATCTTGCCTCCACAACAACAATTTAGATATTGTTCAGTGAAGTTCTTTGTAGTCTTACAAGTACGGAACATGCCGAATGTTTTAAAAACTCAGTTGAAATCTCTTCTCTTTTGAACAAATTTTCAATGTATTACTAGCCCATCAAACATTGGGAGTTCTGGAGATAGTGGAAGCCATAGGTATATCAAATGACTGAGTGGTTTCGATTTTGAATGATTACTTGGGCATGAGAAAGCTTTTCACAAGCTGAGTGCTACATTTGTTAGAAGTTCACCAAAAATTCCTTTCGTTACCTTGAATGAAATGTAGACCCACCACAACACAAAAAAAAACAAATTGCAGCCAAAACATTAGATGAATCGGCACCAAAGAAAAGCGGCCTAATCCACCCTTAATCTACCCTCCAAAAGATAAAACAATTGTTAGCGATTATTATATTATTCCGTTGGATTGATTTAAAGCGTATCTGGGAAAAAATGATCTTATTTGACGAAAAGAAAAGTTATTTTGCACTAGGGCAGTGTAAGGATATAAATAGATGTCAATAAAAAGCAAAGTATTCTATATTTATATATATTTCAAACTTAGCCGAACTGACAAAATAGTCATCAATTTTGATGATATCGATAGATTGCTAGAAAGTATAAACAAATTAGAGATGTTAAAAAATGATAAGACTCTCTAGGAGACTACACTGAAAAATATGAATATTTTTCAAACACTCACGTACCTTTTTGTTTCTAAATTCATGCGACAAAATTCTGTGTTTGCTCGTATGAAATTAAGATGGGTCTATCCTATAACAAGATTTCCTCAGCCCACCCCTTTCCGAGATATATATCGTGGCACCCACCTTGCGCACAGCTTTCTCGTGTTCAAATTTTCAGTTAATATGCGATGTACTACACTTTTTGAAATGCCTACTATGTCTGCTAGCTCAGGCACTTTCAGTCAACAATCATTCAGTACCGCTTTGTGGTGTCATCTCATTTAGCCGACCTTTGCGATGCTGGTCTTCGCAGATCGTACGGCCTCGTTTAAACTCTGCTACCGAATATTATACTCTTGAGAATGAAGGAGAAGTCTAGCCTAGGTTAGAATTTATATCAGCTTTCATATTGATTGTGCTAATGCCTTTCAAATAAAAGTATTGTATCACATAACGATGACCAATTTTTTCCATGTTTACAAATTCACTATTGATGGCTACCAAACAAATACTAAACAACGTAGCGTCCTGAAACTTGGAACATGCTGAATAGATTGTGTAATTTCTAATACAGTGGTACTTTTCCAGCAACTACCTCTAGGTCAGGCCAGGTACTTCTGGGACCATCAGTCTAGATAAAAATTGTGCGTGCAAATCGTATACAAAATACTATTTTCTCAATTTATTATATAAACAATAAAGTTTTTTGTGAGTAGTATCCATAGGAATAATTATTACTCGACCTCTCCAATTTCTCAATGTTGACCTCACATAATATTGGAAAACCGAAAATTAGTTATTAAGTAATATCGTATTTTTCTACTTGAGATAAAAAGTGAGTCGCGGTTCCCATGTAATTGATGTGCACTTTATTTGTTTGAAGAAAAAATTCAATAAGTAACTTTGTTCAAGTATTCCAGCATGTGAAAGTATTGAACTCTACTAGTTAAATTAGCACCATTTATCATTTGAGAAGTGTGTCTTCTTTCACTTGCGAATTTAATAGATTTTGTAAAAGGGTTAATGTAATTGGACGCAATACACAGGTATTTTCATAATTACTCCGTGTCCTACTATATTTAAGTAAACGAGAAGAAGTGGAATGAAAACGGAACAAAATAGTGAAAGTAATACTCGTATAAAGATGTTCTATATGCCTAGTTCCGAAACAAAAAAGTCATATAAATAATATGCGATATATTTATGCATATTTCATCTAATTTTATCGAATAGGAAAGCATCTTCTGAATTTGTTACTAGTTTTCAATTGAAATTGATTCGATAGACATAAAGATGTTGTGATCGTCTGAGTATTTGTGTAATAATCTGAATCTAGGTGAAGTTCACAATGATTAGGAGGATTTCATCAAAACATTGAATTATTGCAACTTCTTTCTGTCAGATTCAAAAACAAAAGTTCTTATATGGTGCTTATAATTTTCCGAGTTCCAAATCCTCTCACAGATTCAATGGAAGAACTTTTCGAATGTGGATCATTTCATTCTAGTTTAAAAGTGATGTTTTATTGAGTCAGTGGAAAAATTGTGATTAAAGCCGAGGGAATTAAACAATTTCACGAATCAAATAAAACACATATATCATACAATATTTTCTGTAAAACTGCCCTATTTTGATAATATAATAGGTGAATTTGGAAGGACTCAAAATGTATTTCAATATTCAAGTAATACCAATACTTGTTAAAAATATTGTTAAAACTCTTAAAATATTTTTAACATGCTTTCACGTGAATAAACACTATTGACTGACATCCAAAGTGTCTCTTTTAATGGCAGTTGCAATTAATCAAATAGGAATTTCTGGCACCACTGTTGATATTCGTACTGAGCACACTGCTTAAGCTAGCACAACATCTAACTCATAATTATACTACTGACACGCGTTTCAGTAACTAAGTAAAATTTCCTGTATGTTTGGGAAAAATTAGTCCAATAATTTGGAAGAAAATCAAGCAATAGATTTGTAATAGTTTCTTTCGTCTTATCTAAATTTTTGTAATATGTTTTTCTAAATACCTACTACCTACCTACCTTTTTTAAATCGATATCATATTATTTCAGAAAATCAACTCGACCTTTGTACGCCCAAACACTCCACTGATCTTTTTTATATTTCTATTTATAAATATTTTGTTGAGTAGCCCCTAGGGATATTTTGTGAAGACTTTGATTGTGTCAATCATAATATGTGACTAACAGTTTTGAAAAATTATAGGCTTCGCAATCTTGCCATAAGTTAGATAGAATATTTACTCACATCGTCTCCTCAACTAAAAATGGCTGTATTCAAAAGAAAATAAATGATTTCTCATTTGACTAATCTATAAACAGATGGACCTCAAGGACCTAAATTAAGTTATTTATTATATATTTTGTATACAATAAGTGAATTATTAAATAAATAAGATTTTGAAGCTGATGTAGTTTCAGTTTCAGGTGAAGATTAAATATCAAAATTGTATTGCAGTTAATACATACGAGGGTGGTTCAAATATAAACCAGAATTTCTAATAAAACACGCGAAAACATTAGTGTCGTAAATTGGCTACATGTTAGACTGTTAGGAAGCGTAGAGAACAGCTGGGACCGCGTAACCTTGCTTTTTAGCGTACTTATAGCCATGAGCGAGAAGGATGTACCAGTATCTACGCATTATTATTAGATTTTTGGTCAAAGATAATGTAAAATACGCGTAAATTTATAGACAATCATTCGAGCAATTTGGGGATAAGTGCTTCATCTACAATCAAATGTATCAATGATTTTCCACTTTCCGATAAGGCCGAGAAGTGATGTCAGACCTGTTACTTGCGCATCGCAGCAGAATTTTGAGCAGAAACTCAAACGCTGGAAAGTTTACACGCGTCTCCTGCAGTGGTATGAATATAAAGGAGAAAAATTATTGCACCAAATATTCATTATAGACGGGGCTATACCACTATATTCCGGAGAGTAAGCGCGCTTCGACGGAATGGAGGAAGAAAAACGAACAACGAACTGTGAAAGCGCAGCACTATAGTAACATCCCAAAGAAACACGTTGAAATCTCTTACAGATCAAAACGACGCGATATTGCAACACCAGACCTCCTACAGCTTAGCTTAAAATGAAAACGTTCAATGAATTGGCTTAAGGAACACTGGGAAACCCTCATTACAGTCCTGGTTTGTCGCCATGCGACTATTTTTTATTGGGTCCAATGAAAGACGCATTTTGTGGACTGCGATTCAAAAGCAATGAGACGGTAGAATTATTCGGGTGCGAATGATTACGAGAAATTTTCACGAAAAAGGCTTCCGGTACTTTCCGAAGAGGTAGCAAAAGTGTGACTGAGATATTTAGGGAAACTGTGAAAATGTCAACTCTGTAACTCAATAAATTTATACAGCAAAACTTCGGTTCATATTTGGACCACCCTCGTGTATTTGAAAAAAAATTTAAATGTCCAAATGAGTTTTAAAATTTGCTTATATATATTTTTTATGTATTGATAATTGGGATTTTGTGTCTATAATCCAATATATTTTTCTATATTTTGAATCAATTTTTTATTTTCTTTTCACATGCTCCTTCTATTCTATCCTAGATACATAAGGTGTTTATAAATTCATGCGACAAAATTTAGAAGGTGATTACTGAGATGACATCAAGATGAGTCTTTCCTATAACAATGTTTCTCCACCCCACCTCTTTCCGAAATATCACCCTCAAAAGGTGGTATCTAAAAATGAGTTTATTTCTCTAAAATTCCAGTAATGTTAGAAAATAAAAATTCGTAGCACTGCAAAAATTTAACAATAAAAAATATTTTTAAATAAAACAAGTATTTTAGTTATAATTTCATTTCTAAATCGCCATCTTGGAAAAGTTTTCATTTGAAACAAAGTAAGGGCGCTCTAATTTCCTTCCCAATTAATGTTACAGGAAAATACCCGTAGTTAGTCTCTTGCGAGTGCACGAAAATGACAGTTTCTAGCACCACCTTTTCAGGGTGATATCTCGGAAAGGGGTGGGCTAAACAAGACACATCTTAATTTCATACAAACAATCACCTCCTCAATTTTGCCGCACGAATTTCCACCCCGTTTACTGAGATTGATACGTTTTGTTTGTGCGTTTCGCTTATAAAATTTGTGTTCATCGATTTTGATCCATTGAATATGATCCTTCACTTTATGGTCTGTTCATAGGTGGCTTTTTGTAGCTTCTGTGTAGTTTTTTCCACATTTTCATCCAACTGTGGCAGTTCTGATGTTATTTGTATCTGGTATATCAAATAATATAAAGTACAAAGCTAAGTACGCTCACTTGTAGTACTTCTGCTTTTATTTGCTCCAACTCGAAGTATTCATTTCATTATTTTACCGTCAAAAATGATCCGTTATTTGTTCCAGTTTGTTCGAGTCTTCTATACCAGCGCTTAGGGCATATCTAAGAAAATCTTTCTCATTTTCAAAGACTTTTCAAATGAAATATTTGTTCTATTGTGGATCTACACCATACACATACTTCTTTTATCTTCAAAGCCTTTTCAAATTAGATCCGTGTAACAGAAAGATGACACAATATATTTGGGAGGAAATTCAAAACAATTGACAATAATTTAGATATAGTCAATGTTTGCAGTATGTATACAACAATATCTTCATCTTTGTCGGTTTTAATAATAGAGAAAACTAAAGGTGCATTCTCCGATTATCTCATAATGGAGGAGATGGTTTGTTTGTAAGAACGTGAATATAAAGAGATTTATCATCACTAGAATTTCGAATACGTTGATTAATGGAGTATGCGAAAATTGAAAACGCAGCTTGAATATTCTTTGATAAATTGTGGAAGGAAATATAAGTTTTGCGCAGATAAGAAAAATTGTTGAGTTCGCATTTGCAAAAATAGAATTTGTTGATAATAAATTTCTGTCTTTGATAAATATCTAGCGCATTAAATTGATTCATTACTTCTTTATTCGACAATAAAGTAGGTTTTAACTGTTAGTGTTGTTAGTTAGTGAGAATAACCTATATCGGAAACTAAAAAAAATGTTTATCACAATGATATACACTTATACTTAAAGATTAAATTCATATATCACGATATTAACAGCGCTGCTCTATGATATTTATTACACGTCTCGGGAATGTATGCCATAAACTCGATACTATACGAAGTGCTGATCTGTGTATTCATTACTTTTTTATAAGAGAATTCGGGATATATAACTTCCATGAAATGAATTAAAAATTGAATAATGTCGGAAAAGCAGTGGATACAGATGAAACTAACATTATCGATGTATAGACTGAATATTATAATGAGATATAATGGTAACGATAACATATCAGGAATTGGGATTTCCAAATGAAGAGAAAGTGTTCATCGTCATTAAACTAATAAACACAGATAAAGTGTTTGTTAATAGAAGATGAAAATGTTCTGGATTGCGAGATCTATGCCGGTTCCATATGGCGCATAAAGTATTCTTTGATATCCCTAATATGATATACCGACGCAACAAAAAGTATTGGGATAATATGAATTGGGTTTTATAAAAAGAAAATCCACTATAGACCAATTATTCGCCATTAGACAAATCATTAGACTCGCTAATAAAGAGGCTTGGAATCCTACTGAAGTTAATACGCTAGGTTAAAATGACAATATAGGCCAAAATCGTTGTGTAAGACTGCGAGATACTTTTTTTAAATTATTAGAGAGCGAGCAGCGCTTAATACAATGTGACAAATATACGTGTATGTACATTAAAATCGTACAAAGATATGCTAAAAATTTGTAAATTATTGTAAATGAGAGACGTGGGTTGAAATACAGCAAAGTTTAATATATGATTAGCCAGGCCAACTCCACATAACTGGGAAATCATAATTTCGGCGAATCTTGTTCCCGTAATAAGTTAACCAATAAGTGACCAAAGAAGATCTTTACGAAAAAATTCTGAGGCAAATATAATATCCAGTGAAAAAACATTCAAAAGCCGTGTCACTTTGTGTGAAGGTTTAGACGTGGTCAAATACATACACTTTCGAGACTGCAGAGGGTGGATCACGTCGTGCGAATGGATGACGACTCAATGCCTCAAAGAAACTTCCGTGTTGAAGGGAACGGAAAAATGAAGGTGTTCTCCCCATCACATTTCATCTGTAATTACTGGAATTGAAATTTGGTAACTTTGGCGGTAGTGGACTTTTTTAGATAATGTAGTACAGTGTTTAGAGGTACTCCCTATAATTAATAGAAAATCTTTCAAATCGACTTGTTTCTAGGTCTCTTTTGTCATAATATTAGTAAAGCTTCTTAATAAATTACTTCCTAGGATTCAAGGAGAATCAAACACAATTATTTGGTTACTAGGTTTCATGAGCAATATCTTTCAATCTCAAAATTTGTCAATGAATATGATATTACCTATTCTGCCTTGCAGTGATGCTTAAGTTTTAGAATAGCGATGCACAGTATAAAGAAAAAATAATCGTAGACGATGTGAAAAAAGACCAAATGCTTAAGGTATATTAACATGTCTACCTTTCTCTACAACACAGTTTGATGAATAGAAGCAGCAAGCTTTAGCAAAACTAATAGTCTGAAACACCTTGATGCTCGGTGATTTAGCTTTGTTGACCAGTTGATCTTCTAGTGTTCTTGAATGCAGTGTAGTACTTAAAAATTCGTTTTTATAAACACAGTCAAATTGACAACATTGCCCCCAATAAACTCATGATGATATCAAATAATCATTGTTGAGTAATTATTCTTTCTGCGAGTAATACTTCAATTGTCACTAGGTATAGTGGTTCTATAAATACGAATCCCAACCAAATATTTTTTTTGCTTCTTTGGATGATATATAAATAATGCATCAGAAATATTTGTTTTTCGTAAATATTCTCATTAAAAGAATAAGCGGTTGTAGATTTGCATTGATTTTATTATATATAATCGGTTGTACGTTCCATTAGGACTTGTAATCGCTCAATCAAGAGCTCTTTGACTTATTTTTTGTGGTGAGTCATTCCACGTTTTAACCAAGTTCCTTGCATGTTTTGAATTTCGTTTGTTTTATATCCTGGGTATTACTTCACCATTCGCGCACTCCCATTTTAAGATCATTTGTTACTTGACTTCCCCTTTGGCTTTTTTGTCTACTTTTGGGCCGGTTTGCTAACGGCTTCCAATCTGTTATTTCTTATCTTCATCATCATTTTTCATTCCTTTTATACATCATATTCGCTGTGATCTTATAAATCTGGTGCTAGTTTCTCCATTCAAGATTTCTCCAATTTCAGCGTTAATAAGTATTCTTTATTGTCTGTCATCTAACTTTCTTGGCCCATCTATTCTTATCATCATTTTTCTTTTGAAATGTTGAGTTTTTTTATCAGCTTTTGTTAGATTCACTGTTTCTTCCCCGCATGTTACTATGCTGTAGATTTTCATTTTAGTACGTGTACAGATTTTTTTGTAGAATTATAAGCCTAAATTCATGTTATATTTGGTAGCCTTTTAGGATCTTTTGAGTAGTTTCCTCTTCTCGTTTATTTTGTTAACAACCTCGCAAATTTATTTCCTTATCGCTAGAGGTATTCTTATGTGTGGCACCATTTCGTTTTCTTTTCAATCCATGTACTCAATCGTCCTTTCATTTTGTTTTTCTCTCCTATTACTAGCTTCTTGCTCGATCTACAAGAATGTTGCTGTTATCATCTGCGTTTGCCAGTATTTGAAAGTTTTTAGTAATAATTGTACTCTATCTATTGATATACTAAATAGAGCTGTTGATAGACCGTCACCCTGTCTGAGTCTGACTACACGATTTATATTGAATTCTTGAGTGTTTACGTTCCTCGTAATTACATGTCATTTACACAAAGTCATCATAATTCTGGTAAGCTGTATCAAAGTTTTTGGGACCTGCAATTTGACATGTCTTCAAATGTACGTCTCGTTTCAGACCGTCGAAAGCTTGTTTGAAGTCTATAGATAGACTATGGATAATCATAAATATCTATAATCTGATTTAAGATATGAACAGCATCTATAGTTGATCTCCCGGGCCTGAATCCATATTGACATTTTCCAAGATGGGTTTCTGTATAATTTCTTAATCTTGTATTTACGATGGAAGTCAAAATTTTGTAGACCGTATTTAGTAGGGTGATAGGTTTGTAATTAAAGCACATTTTTGGGTTCCTTTTTTGAAAATAGCTCCATTATTCCATCCGTCTGGCAGTTGTTTCTTTTCATATACTAAAGCTATTAACTAGTGTAGTTCATTTTATCTTATTGACGATCCAATTTCTCAACAAACAAGTATAGTGCCGTTGGTTATAAATTTAAATGTTGGATTATCAGAAGAAAAAACATCACAGAGATGAAGTTCAACTAACGCGTCTCCATCTAGGCCATGCGCTACTTATTTGATGCGAAACCTGAACCAAAATGTAGCAACTGCAATTGTAAATTGACTATAAAACACAAAATCGCTGAATGTCTATCTCTTTACACAGAAAGATCATCATCAAATATACCACTCGGAACAAAACGTGAAATTTTAGCACCTAAATACAATATTACTTACATTAAAAATTATCTTAAACAGATCTGGATCATAAACTTAATTTAACAAATATTTATAGATAAAACATTTGGTTTTTAACGAATCGCTAATAACCAGTATACAGTTGATGCGAATTTTGTAATAAAAAAAAACAAGTATACAAACATTTTCAGTTGAGTTTTGTAGATAAACCAAGAATTTAATTTCATAGATTTCATTACAACCAGTTATTTTCCATTTCCTTGTATCTAAACTACGCCTATGTATCACTGATCGCTGCCTTAATAAGATTTGCATAAATTTGGAATATAGCATGGTGAAAATGAAGTAACAAATCTTTATTTTAGGAAATTAGTTCAAGCAAGCCCGTCAATATTTCCTTTGGTGTGGTTAAAATTAATGACTCTCTTTTATATCTTACAAATATCCTGTTATAAATAAATTCTAAGGAAAAGTACCAAGCTGTGATAAAACCGGTCTTTTTATTATAAAATCATCTACTGTTGTTCTTTTTAATACTGAATATTTGTCACGTTTTCTTTATACGCGATTTGTAAAACTCTGTCAGGATCTTGTACGCTTAATTAAAAATTATACCGACTAACGTAATTGGACTGTTTCTATTAGATCATTGTAGTAATGAAAATAATTATAAAGACTTGGTTAACCATTAATAATTACTTCAGATTACTAATTGTCTACTCTTATTTGAAGGACCGTATTGCGCTACTACCGTTTATAATGTCCACACCCATTAAAATTATTTTTTTAGCGTAAAATATGAAATTATAAAACGAAAGTTACTTGTTTCTTCCATTGGGCTTTGCAAATACAGATACTTGTAGTTCTTTTCAAAAAACTTGATATGATAAAAGTTGCAACCTATAATTTGGTCCGTACAAAATAAAATTTCTAGTTTATATTGATTCCCATCAAGCCGGATTTTGTGCAGATCTTAAACATGTGTCGTGTTAATCCTACTTGTGCATTTTTGTCTGTTAACTGAGTTCATTGGTTACAAAATTACTATCCAACTAAAGTTGGAAAGCACAGAAAACGCAATAGATCAAATGTTTAGTATAATTGAATAAGGGCCAATAAAGATCTTCAGCAAGGGTGTTGTAGATCAAAATACAAACTGTCTATACTAGTGGGAATTTTCACTCAATATTTTCCTGATAGAGTTGCTTGTTATGAACATATTTTTTCAGGTTTGTTTGGATAGAAACTAAAAAGAAAATTCGCATACTTTCCGATAGCCAACCTCTGAGGCTATTGAGTGCATGCACAAGCTAGCGTGAAAAACCCTAATGAGGTTACCACGCTATCAGCATATACCAGGCAATGAAGTTTGGAATCTTACTGGAGAAACAGTTCAGGTCTTAGAAAATCCAAAAGATTGATGAGCATATCAGCCAAGAATTGTTAGCAACTTCTTGTGACATTAAACTGGTGGTCGGTCTTCTGATAGGTCCAATATCAGTCGAGAGGTACGAGGTACGACTTGTCCATTATATCAAAATGTTTTAGTACCTTGAAGGAGTAGTGTTCACACTTTGGAAAGTGAGATATGAAAGCCACAAAAGAATAGCCTCTTTCAACATTTTTTTTTAATAATATGTGAAGGCACTGCCTCTGAAGTAATGTGCTCTACGTTGTTTTCCCAGTAAGAATCGTCTACGAATATTTTGATCAAGATATTTAATAGAACCATATCCAATTAATTTAACAAAAATTGAGAAAATATTATTCATCATGAAGGACTATATGAGCATTCGCTTCTTTCTCTCCGCTCCCTTCTTGTTCTTCTGTTTTAAAAAATATCTAAGATCCTTATGGATTTTGATAGGTACTTCATTTATTTTATTGGATTCAGCAATAGTTCAATAGCGGCCTTAAATTTTTTTTCTACGCGCCTTTTTTGCAATTAGAAACAGTTATTTATGGACGAGGCGACAAAGGAGCCGAGTCAAGAATATTTAATCGAGTATCATAATAATAACTTCACGGACGTATATTGTAATATGTTTTTTTTTCATATTACTGAAAAATAGCTCCTTTCATTATTCTTTTATTATTTAAAAAAAAAAAACAAAAGTTAGCAAAAGTCACTAAGGTAACATTATAAACAAAGGCAAGGATTGGGAGAATTGGGGTAAAGTACAAGAATAGTCGACTTTACAGTACAGTTATGTTCAGCAGTTACTCTGGAGGGAGCAGTTGTAAGTAAAGTTTGAATTGGGACAAAACTATCATCCATCAATTTCCAGCTAAAATCGTCGGGATTAAGCTCATTTTCCAGTCAGACTTTTTATTACAAAACACGCAATAACTGTTGATAAACTGAAGTTGGAGGGAGACAAGATAAATCCATTTTTCATTCTTCTAACGATTCCATTATTTTTAGAGCTCTATAGAGGGAAGCGGAGAAACGGAATATCGTATACGAAGGTGGTGGCTGCTGCCAAAATTACTTCTAGGTAAAATCGTCGCCCAAGTATTATTTCTTTATGTGCATAATCGAAAAATTATATAGAAGGAGAAAATATTATGAATAATCTCTAGCCCTCATTCAATGTACAGGAATGTCGGTATGAATAGATACAGAAACACCCATTATGAAATTCAGATGCAAACTAGTAATGGAAAATATTTTCACTTTCATATCGTTTAACCTGTTTATTTTTCTTGCCATATATTTGTGTAAATATCTCGAAATGAGTGATTTTTTTTCCCAACGGCATTTTAGTACCGGCAATCTATATGTATATTATAGTCTTATTACAATTTATACCATATTTTATTATGCAAATTGTTTTTATTTTAATTAAATAATTGCAGAGCTGGGCGTTGCGTTGGCACTACCGCTATTCTAGTAGAAAAATTAATATCATTATTAACCGGTTCTGTAACAAACAAACAGTGAATTTATCAAAACCAAATTGTTACCATTCAAGGAAGAAGTGTTAGTACATGACACTTCTTCTTCTTCTATATCTGAGCATTTTTTCTAAGAAGAGTCTTATTAGGGAAACATGGATCAGAAATTAGTCCTTAAATCATTGGCTTACCGTGACATTTCGGTTAGAGAAAAAAAAATGATTATGGTATTGGAATGACATGTTCAAAGCTAGAAAAAAGTATACAGTAAAACTATAATGGAAATAATTCATTAGAAGGGTTATTTTTCTTATAGCTTTACTTCTATTTCGATGCATTTTCCATTTTTATTCCGTTAAGGCACACGTTTAAGTATAGTGACGCTGATTCCTTCACAAAAGAGGGGTATTGTATCTCAAGTTTGATTGTTTCTAGAAGTAAATTGCGCAGTGGCAGTTGTTGGGTCTGAGCTAGAACTGCAGTTGCAGCTAGTGGTAGCGTCTACGCCTCCGGATAATGATACATAACAAAAGATGAGGCATTCTCTCATCTAATGTCGTTCAGCTCCATAAAAATTCACATCGGTATAATGTCCATTGATGACAGTAAAACATCAGCAAAAATTTAAAGGGGAATTCCTCGAATATCCAGCATACATTCCAAATGTAGCACCCAGCGTCTTTCACTTCTTCCAAAAAATGTGATAGTGATTCCATGAACAACATTTACCTGCATTAGTTCACGTCAGAATTCTTTATAGAGGTTATAAAAAAGCTGATTTCTACTTATAATAAACATATCATAACCTTGAGAGTTATTTTGTAGACTTTGCAGAAAAAGATTTATGATCTTTCAGTAATAAAATTATCTTCCTATCTGAAGATGTCTTGTCTTCATGTCGCCAAGCTCTTTTCGATTTCTGGGCATATGAACTTTATTTTATCCCATACCCCAAAAATAAGAACCAAACGGCCCGAAATCAGGGAAATAAACATAACTGGAAATGGTTTTTTTCTCTCCAACGTGGTCAGCGCATATCAACTTTTTAGTTCAATCGAAATGGAATATTTCTTGAATTATGAAATTAACTGTGAATGGGGAAGAAGAATGATGATCCAGATGATAGAACCTCATTGATAGTATAAATAGTCAAATCATAAATTGTATATTTTGAACTTTCCAAGACGATGAGAATCATATTAGAATTCATTTCAAAAATAACATAAAAAGTTAACCGAGAAGTAATCACAAAAAAATAAAATAATGATACAGTTTTGAACAAAACTAAATGAACTTTTATTAATTTCATGATACGGATACAACGAATTTTGTTTTTTTTTGGTCTTTTTAGGATTAGCCACAGCAAAACAGTGAAATATTTCTTGACTTTCTTGAAAATCACATAGCCAGTTTATTTATATTGAAACTACAATTCGATAGTGATTTCTGAAAATCTTTAAAGATTTTTTATGAATATAAATAATATCCGGACGACAATCATGTTGCTTAATGATGAGACAAAGCGTGTTCGGACCATTCGAGTAAAAGAGCGACATAGTGGATGGAAAGGACATGGTACTAAGCTTAGTAAGTGAAAAGGGAGTCGACCTACTCTCTAATTTGGTGGAGCACTCGATGTTGTTTACATGAGAAGAGTACTCGCATCATTCCGCTCGTTTCCTCGGACCGTTCAATCAAGCGAATGTTCGCATGAGAATTATTAAAAAACTAACCAATAATTATAAATATTTCTTATTTATCTGGGACACAATCTATACTATTAAACTGAGAAATGATTTTAGTACAAATTTCCTAGCTCCAAATTGTATCAAAATGTTTCATAATTACAGCGGAAATTATATCCGAATGTCATTAATCTTAATCGATTTAATTACGTATCGATTTTTCACTCCATTAAATGTCCTGATATAATTTGCATCAGTAGGTAGTTCCTTTAATCGATCAGAAAAATTCTGCTTATCATTTTCTCATGCTTTCATTTCCTTAAACATGACCTTCAACTGATCTAATATATTTGTACGATATAAATTGATATTGAAACAAAGTTTCAATACTAGATTAATGTCAAAATGACATTTTTTCAGAGTGTTCCACTTTTTTTAATGTTAATTACTTACTGAGAAGGGAAGTTTTCATTAGAAAATACAATTTATTGCTGTGATCTGAGCCGTAATTTCCATTTCAAGCTAGAATAATTATAGAATAATTATTATTAACAATCATAAATGTATTACTACATAATACTTCCCACTAAAAATAATCTGAAAATCTCACGATTATTTACATCTTTATGAATATAATACTAATAAAAATATTAGATGTATAGTAGTGTCATTATTGTCTTTCATTTTTACGTCCAAAGATTTAAAAAAACATTAAATTATCATTATCTCAGTATTTTGAACAACTATGTAATATAATCGACCAATTTTCTCTTTACCTGTTATTAATGTAGGAGGGCTGCTTTTTAAGTTTTGAGATATGGCAACAACGTGAACAATATGTCAAATCTGATTTTTTAATGGTCACCGTACTCAGAGCGTTGTATACAGATACTTCATCATTCATACGGAATCAATCACGGTCGCTCTTCGCTACAGAACGAATTTCGTGAAAGTCGTACAAAATCATATGTTGGGTCAGAAAGCAAAATTGTCATGTGGCATACCGTAATAGCGAGTTATTAGAAATTTTTTCGTATTGGATACCGCTCAAAAAAAGATCGTGTTGATTGGTGCATAGGAAGTCTGAAAATATTTAATCCAGGTGCTCCAAAATACGTCTATAAGATAGATAGTGACAAGTGACGATCATGGATCTATGGATATGAATTCGAAAGTAAACAACCATCGACTGTATGAGTTTTCCAAGATGAGCTAAATTCAAAAAACGATGCACTTCGAAGCAAATGGTCGCCTGTTTTGTCGGAATAACTGGATATGTCGTCACCGTTCCATTAGAGCAACCTAGAACGATCGCTTCTGAATGGTTCATCAGAATTTGTTTCCTAGAAGTGCTCTAAAAACTCTGGGAAACCAATCACAGAAGACGAATCATTCTCCTCCATGAGAATGCGAGCTCTTACACATCAGTTTCAAAAATAATTTTTTTGAACAACCAAAACATCAAATTTATGAACCATCCACCGTACAGTCTTTGTTTGGCACCCAATGATTTCTTCTTATCCTCGCAGGTCAAAAATAAATTGCGATATCAACATTTTTCTACACCTGAAGAAGCGGTTGATGCGTTCAAATCAAATGTTTTGGAGGTATCTCAATAGGAAAAGAAAAAGTCCTTCGACAATTGGTTCAAGCCCATGAAAAAGGTTTTGATCTTAGTGGAGTATATTTTGAAAAACAATAAAGGTATATCCAATCATAAATATTTGTTTCTATTTGTGTATCTCAAAACCCTTGTAGTAATTTAAATATAATAGATGTTGGAATGATTTTTTTGTTTGTAGCTACATATTCTATTGGAGTACACTTATTGACTATTTTATGTTCTTATTTTCTCATATATTAAAGTGAATAAATTAATTGGATGATTTACATTATAATTAGGTTTGTGGATTTCGATATGTGAATTAAATTGGAGGACGTCTTGTTTTGATACTTGGACAATTTATTTAAATTATGATTATGTGGAAAACCCGTAATCAAGAAGTATGAATATATCCCAACCTACTACTTGATTGCAAACTACTATGAGTTAAGTGAAAAAATTAGTAGAATCGGTTTATTGGAAAAACAAGTATTCATTGACAAAGTGTTCTTAGTGAACATATCAAATTATGATCTTTCGACTCGAACTACTGAAGCCCATAAATTGTGTCCTTAGAAATTCACAATCCAAGAATTACTGGAAGAAATCCTGATAAAGGTTTGTGCGAAAATTATGAATTATCTTTATGAAAACAACATTATATTGATGATTTTTGTAAAGTTTTTATTATATTAAATGGTAAAAATGAAGAGAATCTACGCTGAATGAGGCTATACTCAATGCCGTAAATTTTTGCATAGGGATTGTAAGAAAGCAAACATAAAAAAATCTCAAACATATTTTAATTTCTTAAATTTCAATTTGCTAATTTATTTCCTAGTCCTGTATATACGAATAAAGTCATCTAGTTGCGACTCCCAAATTCGTTCTATGTTTCTACGCAAATTAATAGATAGATTGAAAGTTCACCGAGATATCCAGATCTCATTTATTTGGGCTTTAGCTTCTGTCCATAGGTTCATAGTTCATAGTAGAATTGTGGGCCGTGAAGGACCGTTAAACACATAGATCTTTTAATAGGTCCGTCGTGCCCCAATTGAAATTATCAAGATGATGTTCCTTAAACATCCGGTGAAGTACTTTTGCTTAAACCGATGGACGTTACAAGATAAATTGTGAAACTTGCCAAGTGCTTGAACCTTGCACGTGTGAGAGTAGGGTTTGTAGTTTCTTCCTCCGCGCACCAGCGGCATCGTGATATTCAAAGTGTGGAAATAGCATCTTAGATGAACGTATCCGGCTAGAAGGCCAGTTACCAATCGAATTTCGCGCCTGTTTAATTAGAGCAGACATTTGGTGAGAGAAGCTGAAAACCCATCTATATGTGCCTCAGCTTATTTCATGCCAGGTGTCTCTATACATCTTCGTAGGGTCTGCCGTACAAGCAGACTGTTGTAACACGTAGTACCAACACTTTTGGCTACACCAAGAATTAGTTCTGAGCCCATTGGTGGATATATTGATGCTAAAATAGCGAGCGAGTCGTTACCCTTGTTGTTATTATTCAACATTTCTTATAGAAGTTTTATATACTCCAGCACAAGCCTAGAATATACAGTTTCCGCCATAGTAGCGTGTTTGACAGCTGTATGACAGTTTGAGCAGATGGAGATCAATGTGTTTCAATAGCTTCGGCTAGGAAAACGTAGCATTTTCCACAAACGAGAAAAATTTGCGTATTCTGGGATGTCTTCAGAAGAAGCCTAATTTGGCCAAACCATTCATCTCTGTAATGGTGGTTCCATATTCCAAGTCAGTGGCAAGGTATTATTAAATTGTTAAATAGACATCATTAAATGTTTTTTAATCTGAAATAATGAATTCCTTGTTTACCAGAAGAGTGTATCTATTCGAACCAATAGTTTAATATTTGGCAGTTATGTATAACTTTATTGTCCCTATAAATATATATACTGTATTATATTTAAACTAATCTACTCTCTCTTCATACAATAAACAATTTAATGATTGTTCACTACATCATCCAACTATTGTACTAAATAAGTTTTATATTTCCTAACATTAATTGTATAATTAAAATTAACAACTTTATTTGCTAAAATTTCCATAAACATTCACGCGAACAAAATTATTCCTATAAATAACACTTTTGAGACTAACCTTAGTTGTTTCAGTATAAGGTAATTATTAATTTAAAACTCTGCAGGACAGAGTTTGCGGTATTATTATAGTCGGCATATTTACAAACATAGTAATTGCATTTATTCGACTGAATAAATTTGAATAGTCTCAGCTGTTTGAATAAGAAAATATGAATTTTTATAAGAGGAAGTAAAAATTGAAAAATATGGAATATATTGTTGATGAAAATGTCAATATTAGTTTCCTAGAAGTGTTTCCTATCATATTTCTTACATATGGATCCGATGACTCCACCTATAGTGGGCCTATTGCCAATTGCGGATCTGAATTCGACAAATGGACGCTATGTATTGGCAAAGTTGAGGGATCCAACAATCTTTAAAAGAATATCTCCACGATCTCCACGATCAACCTTCCAGCGTGTGCTTCTAAGGGCACACAAATACCAGCATTAAACTAACGCTAGTATCAGAGGTACTGGTATTAGTTCAACCAAAGTGCAAGCAAATGTTTCCTCCTTCAGGTCTTTATTCTCAACGGAAAAACCTTCACAGCTTCAAAAGCCATAGCAAGTATTATTCCAGTAGCTCTCCAGGTGAATGTGAGCATTTTCAATTAAAATGACCCGATCAGCGAAGCAAGAACCGCCTGAAAGACTGAACGATATTATGCTCGGCCTGTTTATTATTAATATTCAATCCCTAAGACAGAAAACAGATTTACTGTATCTTTGACTTAAGCTTAATTTTTCAGAAATTGTTGCCATCACTGAACATTGATTAAATAATAATGAGCCTGTTCTTATCAAAAACTATACCATAGTAGCCAGATTCAATAGAACAATTTTTTTTTCATGTAGGTACTATGATCATGTCCTCAAACAACGACTTTTCCGAAATAACATATAATATCTGAGAAAGTGTTCGAATTTTCTATCGTCTACCACAAGACTAAGACCTCTATTTTGTTTGTATTCACACACACACACACACACACACACACACACACACACACACACACACACACACACACACACACACACACACACACACACACACACCTGACGCTGACGTGCATACTTTCTGTCACAAACTACTGACCTTACTGGAGTCCTTACCTCTAAAATCGAACTAATTCTATGTGGCAATCTTAATATTGATTATTCCAGTTTGTATGCTGGTCGAGAAAGTCTTCAGTCAATTTTTGATTATTTTCGTGTGGTGATGCATATAAAGGCACAAACTAGAATAACTAAGATCAGTTCTAGTACTATATATAGTCCTGTCATCGTATGATTCAGAATATTATATCGACTGTACTATCTTTAATTCAGGTTTCTCCGATCATGAAGCAGTGTTTAAAAAATTATTGGTAAAATCCAATACTAAAAATGCTTCTCCCAAATTATGCCGTATCTTTCTGGAAAGAAGTTTTCAAAACTTCAAGCACCGTTGTCAAACAACTAACTGGAACATGCTCTCTGGTGATGTGGACTTCAAATTTTTTTAAATTCATGAATACACTAGTCTGGCATCAAATTCTTTTCCACTCAGGCGTATTAAGAATAAGCAAATTAAACCCTGGTCCACTAACGGTTTATGTATATATGCAAATAACATACGATCTTTATCTCACCTAAGGAAGTTCTTGGATAGTATTTATAATTATGTGAAATTATAAGGAAACATTTATCATAAGACAATAAAATCTGCCAAAGATATTTATTAATATAGGAGACTCGCAAATTCTCGTAATGTTTCTAAAGAAACATGGTCCATTATGAATGATCTAAGAAATAAGGAATCTTCATCGAGCATAATCTCTACTTCACCTGATAACCGTTTTAAATATAGCCAAATATTTATAAAATTATATAATTTATTTTCCCTAATGCTAATGCTAACTTACATAGTTTCTTCTTTATGCCCGTGGTTTAGCAGGGCTTCACAGTACAGTATAAAAATAAATACTCATGTGGAGACCTTTTCATAAGATTCTGTTGCTTCGCGAAGTACTTAAACTTACCATAGAATAACAAAAAGAGGTTTTGTGCGTGCGAGAAAATACTCTGTATATTCCAGTTACAGAATGCTCTGCCTTCACAAGTCACCACCGACAAGGAAACTTGTCCATCCCAGGTACTGGAGTTTATTATAGTATTGGAAAACAAACTTTAGTTAGTACAGCGTTAAATGCACCTCTGATGGGAGCAAAATCGACTTGATCTTCTACCCGTTGTTCAATATAATTGTACCATTATCATCTATCAAATTCAATAATAATATGATTGACTAACGAAAATGTTATTTTTATTACCACACTTTCTAATTTTTACACATTATTCAACTTAATGTGACTTTATCTGTTACTTGTTTGTTTAGATGGAGTTTTCTAATCAAATTCCAATTACCGACCGAGTTGGAATAATATTTGCTCGCTTTTGTTTTGATATAAAAATTGGTAAAATATTTAATAAAATCGAGTGATTTAATTAACTTAATTTTCATACGAAACACAATTTTATAGAATTTTTTAAATGCTTACCTAATAGATGACGCTTCAAGAAAGATCTAGGATCTTACTAGTTAGTTACTAATTTCAAATATAATATGAAAATATTTATATTGCAATAGCGTTGGATTCAGTGGGTTACTCGGAGCGCTCAACAAGATAAAAGACACCTCTAACTGCACAAGCCCCAATATCGTGCGGCTATAGGTTTTATATCCCTTTAAGAAGAATCATTGAATTACTTGCACGCTGACAATGTAAATAGCAAATGGTAAGAGCCGAGACTCAATACCGATGGGCCTTAGGGATGTTGAATGATCGCGGGTTTAAGTGTGACTGGAAAATGTACAATTCTGTATTATTCTTTAGTAGTATATAAGTATAACTTGAATTTACAAATTTCATAAGGCTATCTTATAAAATTGTTCATTTAATTAATCAACTTCGTTAGCTCAATGAATCGTTAAAACGGTTTAAAATGCTATGACTGGTAAAACAATTCTCATCAGAGACATGTATAGAAAACGTCACTTCATATATTGGATACAGGATCAGGAATATAAAATAAGCGTTTTCATGGTATTACTATACTCATTACTACTATTTTTAATACAAGCCACCATATTGTAATCTTTCGAACACTGTCGCATTTTATGTTGGTTGACAATGAATTTCAACTTACCTTGATAGCGGATTTTTCTGCGAGCGATTTTCTATATCTTTAGACGTGGATGGAACCAACAGCAGTGTGCTGATCAACTCGCTTCGACTTTTGGTGAGGAAGCACCATCTCAAGCCACCGTAATTCGCTGGTTTTCCCAATTCAATCGTAGTCGCACCTAGCTAAAGGATGAATTTAATGAAGGTCGTCCAACATCGGCTGTTGTGCCAATAAACATCGAAGCTGATATTACAAGATCGTCATGTGACATACTGTGAAATTGAGGCATACTTGGACATTTGTTCCAATCGCATACATTCAATATTGCATGAACAAAAAGAATTGTTCGTGTTGGATACCGCATAAATTGACAATCGTTAAAATAACAGCTCGTGTCGATTAGTGCAAAGAAATGCTGGATAAATTAAATTGCGGTGCTTCAAAAGACGTATATAAGATCGTGACAGGCGACGAATAATGGATCTATGCATATGAATCTGAAAGTAAATAACAATCGACTGTATGAGTCTTTCAAGACCAGCAAAATCCAAGACAAGTTGTTCGCGCACGAAGCAAGTTGAAGCAAATGGTCAATTCTGAACTGAACACCAGCGATGGGTAGCCGAAAAAATCAGTCGCAGAATACTAATCATTCTACAATGCGGCGAGCTTTCACGCATTAGCTTGAACAACAACAGTAAAACATCGAATTGATGGGCCATTCGCCGTACAGGCATCCATTGATTGAATATTTTTAGAAACAATGAAGCCACATTCAATTATACATAATCTTCATAATATGATATTCTCAGAACTTTCTTTAAATCATCAACAATTGTACCATACTTGAGCCCAAAATTTTATTTTTAGTGCATTTTAAATGAAGTGTGATTTTATAAAAAAATATTTCTTAATATTTCTGTTTCTACTGATAATTTGTTAGTAATCTCATCGGAAAAAGATAAAATCTGAATTGCTGGAAGAAAAAATAAAGACAGTTTGATATTAAGGAAGTTATGTATAAATAAATAATATATTCAACGTGCGTGACCCTGATTTCTCACCTTTTTCTCAGATGATTAGTTGAATATTGTCAGGTACATACGGACCATTAGGATTCCACAACAAAAATTCATTATACAACAAAACTGACAAGTAACTCAGCTTTCTTAATCACGAAAAAAACTACTAGACTTTATTTCAATTAACAAACTTACACAAACACATTTGTATAAATTCATCAACAAAAAAATAACTCGTGATTGAATAATTGAGATATAATTTTTCAAAATTCATTCCAAACTAACGGATTGAGTTCATCATAACATTTTAATATTACCATGAATATGTAATGAGCTTCTAATCGGTCGCGAATGAATAATTGACAGCGAAATAGGTTTAGATTAAATATTACGAATGGGAAAAAATTTTAATACCAATATATCATTTGTCCGTTCAATTTAGAAAGTTTTTCGTCGTTATTGGGCAATTTTGTTAACTATGTTTGAGACTTTTTTTGTAATTAATTGAATTATAGTGGTTATTATGGTTAAAAACGAGAAATTATGTCCTTAATAACTAAAAAGAAAATTTACTATTTTCGGACATCAGTACTAAATCATATTGTGACGTTTTGGTGATAAGAGAAGCCTCACAGCAAATAAATAATGAGATTCAAAAAATTCGAAAATCAATATTTCTATCAAACGTCAATTTGAATATTGATTTCCGTATTTCATGAATATAATAATTTGAAACAAAATAAAAAATAAATAATTATAAATATATATAAATATATATAAATATATAAAATAATAAATAAATATAATAAATATATACGAAAGCGATTTGACGAGGGATTGTCTAATGGAAAAGTTACTTTTTTGTGAACATAATTTCCTTTTGATAGTACACATGTCCATCATCCAATGCATTTCTACCTCTAGATCTAGTGAATAAGACGAATGAAGTGATAAATCGGAATACAGTTCATCTAATTTTTCTGTTGTCGAACGGACGAGTACATTAGCGTGATAGAACAATAGCTAGGAAGGAACATACCAAGGAAGGAAAATTATACGTTTTTTTCCCGTTTGATAATAAAATGCTTTATTGACAAAAAATTGTTATAATTTGTAAAAACTAAAACAAACATAAAAATTACTAAATAACGATACAAATTAAATAAAATTACAATATACAGAAAAAAACCACAATGAGTAACAAAGTTATTGTTAATAATAATAGGTAATAATTAGAATATGTTTCTAGCAAAATTAAACCAGTATGAAGCATGCATGGAATGAAATATTATTAGAATAGAAGTCGTTCATAGAGTCGAAGGCACTTTCCAGCAAATATGCCCTGAAATTATTGCGAGATTCGTAAGAATTTGATATCGATTTGATTTCAATTGGCAAATGATTGTGCATTTTCTTGCATTGTAAAATATTGACCCCTTAACTAATACTGAACATGGAATAGGTAGGTAAAGGTCGTGATCCGTCTTTCTAAGTGGATAGCTGTGCAACGAACTTTCTGAGATTGGAGCAGCGTGCTTATGAATTAGGCAAACGGAATCAAAACTGAATAAGGAAGGAAGATTCAGAGTTTTTAATCTTTTAAAGAAGTGTCAGCAGTGAGCCCTGCTGTTCAGTCCGAGTAAATATCTAACAGCTCAAATGAGTCGCACCACTTGTACCCCAGAAGGAATGGGTATGTCGGAGATGAAACTCAATAACGGCATAATGAACTGTTAAGGAGGTGGATAAATGCAGTACTATGGAAACTGATCTCAGCGCAAAGCAGAATGAACTTAATTTTTTAGTAATGAGGCAATATGTAACTCCCATTTAAAGGAATTGTCCACAACAAACCTAAGAACAGATTTTTATATGATGAAACTTCAGTTTCAGAAACCAGAGGATTCGCACCATGATTTAAGGTTGATTAGGTTACTAGATATGGATCTTTGAAGTGCCACGAGATCAGCGTAGCTATATGATCTTTTCTACTTTACCTTAACAAGAAAAGATATTGCATCGATCATCTTGGTAACAAATACCTGTTTGTTATGAATTCTGACAATACATAAGCGAAATAGTTTCAGACGTCTCAAAAAGTTGGAAAAATAAAATTCAGCATTGAGATCTATTAAAGAGACCTAATAAAGGATAATACTGAAGAAGCCATATTTGTGGCATTAAATCTCCTTTTTAAGGAAGAAAAGAGAAATCCGAAGAGGGAAATCATGTCTTCAAGACATTGTTGAAAAGCAGAATCAAAAACTATAGAAAAAACTATAGAAAAAACTATAGAAAATCATAATTCTTAAAGTCGAAAATTACTTTTTATAGTGGAGTATAAAAAAAACTCTTAGTGTGTTATGGACAAGCCAGCTGTGATGGCAAACGTTTGGTTTGAATGTCTATTTGACTATAAACAAGATGGAATGAAAAAATACGTCATACACAGCGTGTAGAGCAGACATTAACGAGAGCTCATGAGCAACACTCTCTAAAATGTGAATAAGTCGCAAGCAGTTACCACAAACTTTCTTAATTTGGATTTGTAAAAACTGCTTGTGTTTAAGGACAATTTTCGTGGCTTGCCAAGCATTTGAACGTTGAATAACGCCGATAGCTTTGTCATAATAACCACCATTTTGTTGTGTTTTATATTAATCATATCGTATTTCTAGTTATTAGGAAGTTACTCAATAAATCAACTTTACGTGAAAACATATCGTTTATCAAGCGTAAAATTGGAAAAATAAAGTGCCGAAGGACTATAAATTTTTCAACATGCGCTCGAAGTTAGGTACTACTTATCGTCGGAAGCAATAAACATATTTTTCATTACAACCAATAAGACTTACTAAATTCATTTCTAGCAAATCTCCGAATTTAAAATACTTGATTTGAATATTTATTATATTTGAAGAAAAAAAAATTATGTAGAAGTTATTTATAAAGATTGATTGTGATGTTTATCGAAATTAGTTGCTTGTTATTTATCAACATCAATTAGTTATTTTTTTCATTGTACAATGTCAATGTAATGGTTATATTTGATTCAATCATGTCCTTTTTAAAAATAATGGGAAATGAAATAAAAATGATCCTTAAATATGTTAATCAATTAACCAAACGAATAATACTTTAACTAATTTATTTTTAGGGTATATTACCTCTTCAGTAAAGGGGATCTACAATGAGGTATAAATATGTGGAGCGCATGGTAAACATCAAATTTAGTCCACTTTCAAAGTTCTTTTGTGCAGTAGTTTGTATTAATAATAACCATGCAGAACCCTTTGTTCCGCCCTTGACCCATTTATAATTAAAAACAATTATTTATCTGCACGTCACATTCTAACTTATTATGTTTATCCTCATACTAGAAACTTGTGTTTAGTGACCGCTCCAGACTCCTAGAGGCTTTCTGTACGAGTTTTAACGAGTGGAGGCGGCGGGAGTGCCATTTACACTTTCAATTTATTCAATAGCCTGCTACTTCTACTAGAAAATGTACATGCTTCCACTGACGTTGATACCTAAGACTTTTTCTGTATGCTTACAATATAATACCAAACAACACAAAAATTAAGAATAGCACTTCAAAAGAAGTGATAGAAAATGTGGTAACTCTTTGTTTTCAATTTTAACAACCTATATTTAATTTTTTAGCTAACCCGTCATTTTTATTTTCACGTTATTTAATTCTCTACTGAAAAACCGACACTAAGCAAAGGGCATTCTCTCGTGTAGTCTCGTGAAGAGTCTGGATAGAGCTAAAGAGAGTTGAACCCAATGCAAATTTTCAAGGATTTAGTAGATACATTAAGAGAATCTGCAGTATTATGTGACATAGTGAAAAGGTTAGAGGTTAGAGAAAGCGACCACAACCGCTAAAACTTACGAAAACGTTAAAAAATTCGATAATCTCGTGGTGCAAAATAGATGAATGATAAATTTTTTGAAATAAGAGCTCTGCTACACAATATAGTTAATACTGAA
Organism: Diorhabda elongata; assembly: GCA_026230145.1. Classification (NCBI taxonomy): domain Eukaryota; kingdom Metazoa; phylum Arthropoda; class Insecta; order Coleoptera; family Chrysomelidae; genus Diorhabda; species Diorhabda elongata. The sequence continues at coordinate 9,567,586 of CM047929.1, forward strand.
CTGAATATGAAAAAATTTCTAGCTCATGGATACTGCGATGTCAAATATAGATCTGAAAATGCAAAAAAAAAGAGTAGAAACGTCGAGATTTGCTGCCGAAAATGTTCAAAACTGGAAGTGTAATTTTTATTCATTTTAGTTGTCTACGCGCAATCAATAACCATTTTTACAGCTGCTTATTATGCCTATTTATATCCAAAATTACGTTCTCTCGCATCAGAATAACGTACCTATTCCAGCCAGGCTTCGAATTAGTTGAGGATCCTCTATATTCTCCAGATTTAGCCCTCAAAGATCACCCGCTGTTTCCAAATTTTAAGAATATTACCGTCGAAAAACTATTTTCTTCGGAAAATAAAGTCAATGAAGTCAATCATTGGCTGGCATAGGTTGAACCATATTTTTCAGGACGCTGTAGAAACACAATTTTTTATTGTCAGGCTTGGAGGTGGGTCAGCAGGATGATTCCTTGGATAAGTTCAAAAGATATAATGAGTTCAAATTATATTATAAATACGTGTGGCATCCAAATAATGATTGAATGGTGTTAAATTGATGATGGACGTCATTATGGTTAATTTATAAAACAATTTACATATATTTATAATCTCTACTAATCGACCAATTATTAAACATATTATATATATATCGTGAAATTTATGTAAATTAACGATTCAATTATATACCCGAAGATTATTTATAGCCCTATACTGGGTACCTATAATAAATTAAGATGAAAAAATTATGTTTTAGTGTATTTCGACAGCATAAAGAAAGCTATTACTTTGGGATGACATGAATTTTAAAAAATTGAAATTCATTTTAAATAAATCCTAATTTCAGATTTGAGATAAATATGAAATCTTTCAACCCTTAATACATAAATGATGCTATATATTTTGAGATACACGAAAACTACAAGCCTTTTTTTGGAAAATGATTCTATTTATGTTCAAAGTTATCACCACCCACATTATTGTATATTATATCCGAATATTCCACAATTTAAGAACTTGTAGCCAGCCTTGTTTTGAAATGCTTTAAAAAGGTTGATAAATATTTCATCCCTCGTTGTAAAATGTCGACCACGTAAGTGTATCTTATAGTTATTTACATTATTTTTAAGTAAAAACTGTCCGCTTGATGCAATATTAAATCGCAAAAATTAACTAACTGATTAAATAATTACAGGTGAAGATTATGTGGCGTACCAGTTTGTTGTAACTGTACGCTAATTCAATAGCTTTTACTAATACTGTAATATGAAAGATTAATACTTTCTTGACTTGATTTATCGGAGAAGTACTCCTGTAGTTGATTACAGTCAAGGTAATTCACACACTTAGTTTTGTACTACTTACTGAACTCTAATCTGCAACAGTCATATTGTTTGCTCCATTCCATTCGAACTTTTCTTTTCGGTCAATTCGTTTATAAATAGATTCAAGTCAGTTTTTACGATTTTCTGGCAAGGGTTCTACACGAGAAGTAGTGATCTGTTCCCTATCAAATTTCACTTAGTCCTTTTCCTAAGGTTAGTTCTGTCCCATTTTTATTATAAATCTGTTGACGGTAAACTTAAAAATACCTCCAATGATTGTTATTTCTCTTTGAGAAAGTATAAACTGGGAAATTGATGTTTGTATTTCTCTAAATTTATCTAAAGAAGAAACCCTTATTACTAATATCCCAACATCTTTCCAAAAAGCTGAGATTTACTCTTATAAACTTCGTAACAAGCATTACCGAAAAGTCGAGTCAGGAAAGGATGCAAAAAATATTTGAAATAACTTTATTCCTACAGTTTGTACCAAATGCCAACTAAATGAGACACAATCTTACTTATTCAATAACTGAAACAGACTGTCGGTGACGCAATTTATTGGAAACTTTATTTGTTGGCTTGAAAACAACAATTTATATAGACAGGTATTGCCCCTAATAATTTGGCGACCTCTTAAAATAACGACGCTCAACGTTGTGATAACGCTTAAAGTTTGTTCAAACCACAATTGCAAAATCTGGAAATATACGGTAGGGGATCACAGAGAATTTCCAAATACAGGTAATTTAATATAATTAATTTGATTTTATCAATCTGTTTACACTTTATATAATAAGTAATACTAACTGGTTCTTAATAATGTACAAAAATATTAATGTCAATGTAGGAATATCTTCTACCGTTAATCAACAATTCAAGAGTGAATGATCGTATTGCAAGCGTGATTCGTCTTTCTAATTCATCAAGTTGAGAGGTTGGAACTCCTGGAATCGTTGATGATATTTATACTAAATACAATATTTAGACTACTACCACACCAACACTCACAATTACTCTATCTGATGCGAGTTTCGTTAACCAAGTTGTAATCTTCAGAGACTAAAGGTAATTGGTGTAGTGTTAGTGCAAGTAGGTTTAGTTATGTATATAGTACTTTAGACATGTCAAAATAAAAACTTTAATGGCATCAGATAAGGAGATCTTGTTTTCCATTCTATGGATTTGCGCCTCCCTATCCACCAATTTGTGGATTTACGGGATTAAGTTTGTTAAAGTTGTTACAAATTTACGTTGGAGTAGTTTTAAATATTTATCTCCAATCAAGTTGCCGTCAATGAAAAACAGACCTACAATATGATTTGCAACAATTCCTGACCAAATATTTAAATTCTCAGAATATTTCGTATGTTATTCTATCATCCAGTAATGATTTTCATTAAACCAATAGAGAAAATATCGACGATTTACATCACAGAACATGTTATAAATTTGTCAAAGTTGGCACGAATTTATTTTGGAGCAGTTTTAAACATTTATCTCCAATCAAGTTACCATCAATGAAAAAGACACCTACGATATGATTTCCTACAACTCCTGACCAATCAATAAATTTTTCTGAATATTTCGTATGTTCTTCTGTCATCCAGTGAGGATTCGCATTATACCAATAGTGGCAATTCCTACGATTAACATAAACGTCCAGTGTAAATATCTTTTAATTGGATCAAATTGATATCTAGTATTGTCATTATTTGTTCACAAATAGACTATTGAAATAGTCTTCCATGAGTTTCTAAGTTGGTATTACTTCATAGGAATATGAATGAATATGAATAGGATATGTATTTTATTTCACTCCAAAATTCAAAAAATTGATGTGTGCCTGATACTGAACAATTGAGGCTGCTTTTAGCTTATGTTCTCAATATCAAGAGCTAAATATGTATTCGCTCTATATTTCCTGTATATATTTTTTTAAAAGTGCATTTAAAAATACAAATAGAAGTGTCCGAGCGATTTTCCCAAGCACGCCCTTATGTATTTAAAAACAAATCGATTCAATTTGCTATCCCACACCGGATAACGGTTTTCCATTATTATGAATCTTCGAATATTATCATATTATGCACACGTAAACTAATTAACGCAGCTTGTTCAAATTTCTACACAAATCAAAGACATATATGCCCGTTGACAGGAGTTGTCTTGTACTCCTCCTCGTATAAAAATAAACTTCTTAACTTTGAAAATTTCATTATAATCAACCTTAACCTTATTTTTTCCACAAGTCCATATGTTCTCACAACATCTATTATAAAATTTCACAACAATTTTTTTATTTACTTGTAATATCAATATTTACATTATTAAATTTTCTGTTCCTAGTATTTTTAAGTCGATTTGACCGATTCCGCCTCTGGCTGAAATACAGTTACTCACATCTAGCCGTCCTTGAGCTGAAGTCAACTGAATACGTGCCTCTGCATTTTTTTAATAGAACATATTATTGCCTGCAACATTTGAAATGTTACCTAGGTAATAACAAAATGATTGTTTATTGCACTTTAGCAGCGCCACAAATGTCGATTCTACTTACGTATTCCTTCTTTCACGAATATCATCTAGCAGGTTACTGTTTACCGCATTTTGTCTAGAATCGATAAATTGTATTTAAAATCTAGAGCAACAACGAAATATCAGAATCGGTTTAGAATTTACAATCGCATATAATGTTTTACGTAATTTCCTTTATAGAATAATTATTGAATAATGTGATGCTTGGTTCGTAATAAATTAATACTATACTATAATATATTTAATACTATTCTCTATAAATGTTCGTTAATTTTTATTTTTAAGAGTGTACGGTTTCTACTCGTGATTCTCGTAAGTCCGCCTACCGCAAAAATTAAATAAATCCAGTTATACGTTGAATCATCTGCGTTGAACGTGCCGACCACATTTTTTTTAATTCGAATAGTGTTTGCAAATCTGAACGCAAAAATATTTGAAATACAGAGTGCATATAAAAAACAAAACATTCTCAAATGTCACTTTTTTTAGACTTTTATCATTTCTGTTTAAATATAAAATAAAGAATATCTATTGTAGCCTAAAAAGCCATCACTCCACTGCAACAACTTTTACTGAATTTTCTAAGGCTTTAGATTAAGTTAATCATAATATTATATTTATCAACAAATTGCAGTACTCGCATGATTCAAGTCATACCTTAAAGCAGAAGTCAGCTTGTGAGGGTTGATACAACGATGTCTTTTTGCAAGCCAATAGAATGTAGAGTGCCCCAAGGCTCAGTACTACGCCCTATTTTGTTTCTTCTGTTTATAAACGACATCGCCTATCTAGACATCAGTGGTAAAATATTTCTTTTTGCAGACGACACTAGTTTCTCTTGGAGCAACCCTGTTCTTACGGCACTTCATAGAATCATACCTAGTGACCTAATTACCCTTAAATCATGGGGCGATTCTAATCTTCTCTGTCTCAACGTTTCTAAAACTAAAGTTTTATCATATAAAAATACATTATTGCCTTTTTTATTAAATAACACCACCATATACATCGTTGAATTTGTGAAATTCTTAGGGCTTGTTGTGGACAATTGCTTGAAATGGGAGTTATATATTGCCGCCGTATCTAAAAAATTACGTTCGTCCTGCTTTGCGCTGAGATCAGTTTCCAAAGGACTCTCATCTCCTTAACAGTCTATTATGCCCTTAGTGAGTCCCATCTCCGATATAACCTTCCCTTCCGTACGTGTGGTGCAAGTCAATTCGAACGAATTTTCAAACTACAAAGGAGAGTTGTTAGATATTTACTAGGACTAAACAGCAGGGCTCACTGCAGTGAATTCTTTAAAAGATTAAAAATTCTAACTTCCTTCCTTATTCATATTTGAATGCGTTTGCCTGATTCGTAAGCACGCTTCTCCAATTTCAGAAGATCGTTGCACGGCTATCTACTAATGAACGCGGAGCACTACCTTTATCTACTCCACGTTCAGAATTAGTTAAGGGGTCAATTTTTTACAATACAAAAAAATAAACAATCACTTGCCAATTGAATTCAAATCGATATCATCTTTTCCCGCATTTCGCAATAATTTAAAGGCATATTCACTGTAAAATGCCTTCGACTCTGTAAAAAACTTTCTAATAATAATATTTGATTCTGGGCATGCCACATACTGGAATTATACACTAATTATTACCTATAATTTTGTTACTCATTGTGGTTTTCTTCTGTTTATTGAAATTTTATGTTTGTTTTTCAGTTTTCAGAAGCATTTGTCTACAAATTTCTTCTCTTTTTCTCTCCCTATTATTATAAAAATAGAGAAGGTATATAATTTTTTAATTTAATCAAATAGATAGGGGGACAAGTTCGTTGCTATTTGGTTTTTGCGGAAATAGATTAATGTTGATGGATATGTTTTATTTCAAAAATTACTCTTATATGGGAAAAATTTTTCTCTGCAGGGCTGAGGTTGGATTGATTTCTTTTATTGATGTTGATTTGTTTTCAAGCAGTCTTCGTTCAGTGTCCATGTGATCCCAAACTATCGCGAGTTTGAAAAAAGAATGTAATAAAATGAAATAATGGTATATCATTTAACAGTGTATATTGAAGTTTATTATTCAAGAGAAGTTCACTGCCGCGAGCGCTAGAGAGTGGAATGGTAACTCACCGAGTAAATAATAACTCATTAATAGGCGAGTAGCATACTATACTTTATCCACGACGACTAAATATTTTTTGATAGTAAATTTCTTTGCATTATTAGAAATACCATTATTTTATTCTAACAAATATTTCATATAACATATTAGTGTTAGTTTAAAGTACATAGTTATCGAAAATTATCATAATGTCTCATAATAATTATCGCAAAAATATTTGGTTAATAGTTATAACTAATTACTTTGGCGAGCTCAAAAAAATTCATAGGGCAAAATTATAAACTTTCTTCGACTTTTCCGACAATAAAAACAGTTTCTATAATTTCTGTTGCTGTTAAAGAAAAATCTTTTTACATTGTTCATTTTTAGGAAATATTTTATCACAAAATATCAAACAATTGAGAAATGTACGCACACCAACAAAAATGATGACAGGTTTGAATCCAATTTAATTTATTTCAAAAGATATGTTGATTTATAATTGTTTCGAAAAACATGGTATGTTAAGAAACAGATACAAGACATGCACATTTCATGTCGCTGCAGCGTACCTGTCGTAGAAAACCTGTGAGTGAAGAAGTGAAATGGTCAAAGGAAGAGTAGGAAATTTTCTGGGATGTAGTGCAATAGATCTTTATAATTTTTTATGGCCATTATTTATTTACTGTTTTCGTTGTTGGATAAATTGTAGTTCTAGTACCCTAATGCCCCAAAAACAAAAATATGGTCGAAACAATGGACCAATATGTTAGCAAACAAGATCATTTCTACTATGGGCATAGAACAAAATCTCTTACTGGGTATTGGAAGGCATCGGAGAATGTTTATTGCCTCATCCACTATATTCCCCTATATTCCACTATATATGGTTTCCCCACATTTTTTTCTGTTCTCAAAAGTAAAAAGATAATTCGGTAGTAAGCGATTTCAAATAAAAATATGTATTTAAAAGAAAATTTTTGTTACATTGGAAATTCACACTTCTGTTAAACCAGGTATACTAACACTATGGGTTTGAAGAGAAAACTATTTAATTCTCCAAAAACTATTTAATTAATTAACATCATATTAACATTCTCTAAAAGTGTGTAATTTAATAATACAAAATAACAGTTGCAACGATCTCTATAATTAATATCGACTTCATTATTGACCACGGGAGTTAATTATACCAATAAATAACGCGATTATGTTGTGAAAACTCAAATAAAATAAAATTTACTAAACTATCTCTGACAACTAAAATGTTTTAGTCATTCTTGTTAAGGATTTTGTTTTATTTAATCTCGATGAGTTTTAACTTTGACTTGAACATGTAGGTTATAATCGAAATAACTAATAATATTAAAATAACAATCAGAATCAAATAGTTTCTCTTTTTAAATCCATTAGCGTACTATATTTAAAGTAGGGTCAAACTCTCCAATTGTTTTATTCCGAATTCGATAGTTCAACCCGCAGTTATTGCAAAGCATTGAATATTTTAAAAGTAGCAATATAAAATTATTGGACTTTCTACTAAAATCCTTTATTTGAATTGAACTAAGGCAAGTCCAGGTAAAAGTGGTACTGGACCGATTTCACATCAATTTCAATTGTTCTTTCACCTTTTATTATCAATATGCATGAGTGATTCAACTGCATCATAATTATTATAAAACAATTTGTTTAGAAATTCTCTATTTATCCCAATATATCTAATTAGGTTTTCTCGTTATTAATCTTATCACGATTCCAATTGGAAGCGCGATATCTTGATTAAAAACATAGTAAACCATATTTGCCGATAAAAGTATACCATTGATCTCCAGTTTTAATAGAAACGTGTTTGGATCCTCTAGTTTCCAATATAGATATGGAAACTGAACAAAATAATTCATATACAGGGTGAGTCATGTGGAAATTCCTCAGGGAGTATATTATGTGGCTACTAAAGAGTGGTAACTCCTCTTCTTTATTGATTCTCAGGATAATTGGTGAAATTGATCATAAATTAGCCTATAGTCTCTACACAGCTCGTTTTATTTTTTGAATTTCTTCATAATGCAGTATGGGTACACTACTATCAAGCGTTCGACTGATATTAGCTGAACTTAGAAATTCCACGACCGGCGTTAGAAAAATTTAGGGAATCGTATTGAATAATGCAAAATTATCTATATGTGGAATAGAAATAATTACAGATAATCTGGAGATCGTTTCTAATAGTATTAGAAAAAAACAATTAATTTTTGACGAATCTTGGAAGCCATTGAAAAGGACCTCCATGTCCTATCCACCTGTTTCCATGAACATTATTTATATGTTGTCTCACTACCAGTACAGAGTGGGGGGATACCCCGTCATGGTGGAAATACATTCATCGGATAACAAAGTTTACAATGGCAAGCAAATTCGGAAAAATATTTTGTAGAAACAACCTGTCCTCTTCAAGGTGTATCAATAAAGTAAGGACATACTAATTGATTATTTATGACACCAATCGAAGACCTCAACTATGAACGACATTCCCCATAACATACAGGAATTATTTATTCCATTTCTAGTACATTGGATTTCATATGTAAATAGTGTCCTTCACAGCGTTTGTAGATGATTGTTAATTCATCTACAAAATTCCTACCTATAGATTTCATCTCCAGAATGCAGTTGCTGAACCATCTGATATGATACAGCTACAGATAATTTTTTTGTAAGACTACTTAGTTTTGATCAAGTAACGAGAACAGTAAGTTCTGTCTAGTGCTTATTGTAGGGTCCGTAGTAACAGCGTCAATAATGTCATCTTCCTGCGCTCCATCTACATGTCGACGTGTCGTTTTGTTCTTCCACTTTGGAAAGTGCTATTTTCTCGTGAATAATCTAAAACTGACTTAAATATTAGATGATTGGGATTTCGACCATCAGGAAATCACCTGTTGTAAATAGTTCAACTTTATGGAGCATTTGTTTCATGCTGAAGACAATATACGAGACATCAAGTAGCAAATTAGTACCATTTCTGGAAAGAAAAGCAGTGGGTTATCGAGCAAAAAAGTTTTTACGCGTGAGCCAATTGATACTTTCCTGAAATAAGCTAATGTTGAAAAATACTAAGTATTAAGAGATGTCATGTACAATTTTTACTTATTGTACTAATTTTTGTAGGTAGTTTTGATAATGGGATAATCTGGTGCCTTGCGACGAGGTGAGTTAGTAAAAATGGTCATTGAAGATATTCAGGAAGAGAATATTGTATTAATAGTAACCTTCCTGATACCAAGAAGGATAAATAGCGTCTTTTCACCTTTACTAATAGTGATTTCATAAAAATTTATCGTAAATATGCAGCTCTTCGACCAAAACATTATAATAATAATCGTCGTATATTCTTGAGATACGTAAACGGAAAGTGCACCGCACAAGTTGTTGGAATGCATACCATTGGGAAAATGCCTTATGTGATTGCCAAGTATTTCAGATTACCAAATCCTGTAACATACACGGGTCACTGTTTTGGGAAAAGTTCTGCCACACTGCTTGCCAATATTGGAGCTAATATGTCAATTCTTAAGCGTCACGGTGGACGGAAATCCACGACAGTAGCGGAAGGGTATATAGAAGACTCTATCGAAAATAAGAAGAAAATTTCCAATTCAATTTCTAGCGATATAGTATCTGGTTTGATTTCGCTTCAGCTTCTGGAGTAAATATAAGTAATAATACAAACTGTACATTTAATATTAATATTAATCCTAAATAATATAAGTACTTATGTATTTGTTGGTATTCAATAAAAAATAATCCTTGTCTTTGTAGTATTTTAGAAATGTCAAATTTGCAAGTGATATTCAAATTTGAAGCGAAGTTTGGTTTCGCATCCTTTGCTATGGGTAACGGCCGCGAAATTTAATTTCGCGGACTGTGCTGAGAACGCGAGATACTGAAGATATTTTAGACACTATAATAAATTTCATTAAGGATACAAGAATAGTTCTTTAAATCATGCACATCGATTAGTTAAAAAGATTTTAAAAAGAGCTGTGTGAGCACTATAGTCAATTAAAGTTGGCCCTTTTCAGTAGCCTCATGATATTCTCCTCTGGTGGATGGTAAAAGTATGTAAAGTTCCTCATGACTCATCCTGTAGATTTCAAATTCAAATATTAATGAAATTTTTCTTAATTTTGAATATCCAATTTTTTCCCTTATACATTCTTTTTATCACAACAACCAAATTTATTATAGTAACAGTACAGTTAATAGTTTGCAACTGAATTTATCATTTATTTTACAACCTCAAGACATGGCGGCATTAAATATGTACCAAATAGGAAGGAGTTGCGGCTTTTTTCACGAAAAACATATTAAAATACAATATTTATTGCGTATCTCGATAAGAATTATATGGGCAGCTTCGCAATTACTTGTCAATATATTTCATAGCAGTTGGAAGCAGGTCCTGTTGTATAATATCAATACAAGGTTATTTATTTTGCTGTATCATCGAGCTATTGGTTCTTAGCGTTAACGTACCTGTTTAACAGATGATATGCATTAAACTGAAATGTCTAAAAGCTTTCTCTAGAAGAAATTGATATGCCTCTTTTGGTATTTACGCTTATGATATTTATTATTATTGTATCGATCATAAGAAATATCTAGAAGATATCAATATAAGAAGCTATTATTGGACAATTCTGTAGCAAAACACGTATGTAACACAATAGCATTTTTAACTTTTTCAAAGTTTGGAGAATCTACAAATCAATTCCATCATGTCCTGGTTTATATTCGAATGAATATTTTTCATGGATAAAATATTTATCATGATCATAAGATTCTAAAGTATATTTGCTTTCCTTACCTGCTAACATTGTATTAGTTCAGATTATTCCAGAAGAATCAATAAATTCCACTGATTTTCCCCAATCTGCCTTCTTGGACTTCAAACTTGGTTTTTTCCTTAGTTCACTCACCTATTCTCTAGGCTCTTCTTTGGATTATTATATCCTCATTATATGTTAACACCAAATCAACCACTTCTATTAATTCTATCAAATTTCCTTGAAAGTTCAATTTCAATGGCTCCCTTTTCAGTTTTGTTATTTTCTAAATTACACAAGTCTTCAATACGGCTTCCGTAAGCATAGATCAACCGGGGATCTTCTGGCCTAAGTCATTTTGAAGTTATAGAGAAATATGGGTAAACCAGGGCTATCCCTCTGGACATATTGAAGGCTTTTGACATAACAAACTTCTAAATAAATTGAGATTCTTAGCTTTGTCGACCTCACTTCTCGCTTAATAGCTTTCTCAAAGGCCGATCCATCCAGGTCGCTATCGATGGACAAATATCAGAATGGTTTGAGGCCAACGATGGTATTCCCCAGGGATAGGGGATTACCTACTCTTTTTCTTCTGTACATGAACGATCTACTCGAACAAATCTGAAAACCCGATCTATAGCCTCCCCGACGATAGCACACTGGTGTCGAGGTTCAAATCAACCGCCCCAATGAACTCGGCTAACAGCTAAATCCGTAGACAGTAACAGGTCACCACTATCAATATCGATCTGGAAACCATTCTGGAATGGTTAGGTTAGGTTAGGACCAGAAACTTGTACAACTTAGAGTACAGAATAAAGATTGCCGACATGATTCTGTTTCACTGATTCCATACGACAAATGCTCTTCCGAGCTGTCTAGCATAATCCACCTAGAGCAGTTTTTGCAAGACCTACTCGACAACCTTTTTCATGCAACGATCTATTTAGTTCTAAATTTCAGTGTCCTATTAATGTCTTCCTTTTTACACCCTTCCCTGAATTCGAATCAATTTCCTATTTGTTTCGTTTTAATATTTTATTGAATATTTCATACATATTCCGTGAGCAAGTATTATTCTTATTCCACGTCCGTTTTATTGCTAGCGAGCTTTTTATCAGCACTAATTAATAGCTACACCTACCTAGCACATAACTTTTTTATAAGTAACCTTTCATGTGAAATATTCTGATTTTATCCACTGTTATTAGATTTGTGTATATGATTTTTATTTCATAAATTTCGTTAATTTCAAGAGAATTTAGGGACAAGAAAAATTTACTTTACTTTAAATTCAATGTAAAGATAAAAATAGTAATTGTTTTACCCGAAAAACATTGTATTTTCTTCTTCATTACAAAATTCATACTTACATAATAAATCTCGGCGACAACCAAGAAGTAAGCAATTCTTTTACTTCAATTGATTCAATTCAAATGAACGGTTAGCAAAAATTGCATATATAAGGTGGTATGAAAGCTGGTCCTCAGCATCCCAACTACTCCTGGCGAACCCTTGATGAAAATACAGGACCTAGTCCTAACGTAAGACGAAGATTCAATTCAAACGACCAATTTAAAAATGGAAATGCTAAACAAACACAAAATTTCTTATTATTCACAATAACTTTTGTTAATTTGATATTAATTATTGTTTAAATCGTCCAACACTCTACATCTCTACATTAACGAAAAACTATGAATATGCGAAATTCATTTTTGAGACACAAGCTTACAGAAAACAAAGGTAGTGGCCCGCTACCAAAAGTATTATTTCAATTAAGACATGAGATGTATGTAGTATGAAAAACGTGTCTACAGATTGAAGATTCTTCATAAACAGATTTTTGTTGTTCTTTAATCGAAATCGATGTGTAATAAAATGAATCTTCTTGAATGGCTTATAATCATACAGGACAGCTCACAATACCATTATAATTAAGAAAAAGGAGAAGGCAGTTCTGAAGTGGACTGTATGGAAGTCGGCCGCTGTGCAATTTCACTTGTTGCTTAAAAGTAGGTCAGAATAGATTATATTAATGGATGCTCGTGATTTGTATTGTGTTCCCTGATACATTGATTTTATGTAGGCCGTAACAGACCGAGAACGATTATTAGAAAAAATAATCGATTTCAGAAAAGAAACAAGAACATTCCTTGACTGCGTTATAATGATATTGTTCGTGATTCATTAGAATCACTTTATACATCATGTATGAAAACAAAGTACAGTATCCTTGTTATTTGCCGTTGTGTATCCTTGTAAGTCGTAATAACATTTAAACAGAAACACTCTGATGAATGAGATAGCTTACGTTTCATATTACTTGATATACAGTTATCACAGGTGTACATCAACTAATTACACTTGGTAAGCCGGTAAACGAGTGTTGCCGGCTTGAATTATATGGAATGTTCATATTGGTGTGAGTTAATTTCGTCCAATTTTATATTTGAAAAGTATTAAGATGCTTAAAACAAATTCAAACGTCAGTTCATGTTTAATTGTTAGTAGTTGTGCAGGAAATCAGTTTCAATTGACTTTATTTTAAATAGTTAGGTTGGATTAAGTAACTCTGTACTTTTGTTATGAAAAGCAAGGTTGTTGGCATTATTGTCAATAAATATAATATAGATTCCAATATATTGAAAAATTGACTTAACATTGAGAAGAAATACCAATATAAGAGTCTGAGCCCAAAGATATAGCCATAGCCCTATTCTATTTAACTTGATCGTTGACAAAATAATCACTGGAGTCAAAACCTAACAAAGCAATTGTCTACTCCAATCCAATCCAAATTTGATAAATCTTCACAGAAGATTAAGTCCCTCACAAAATATAAGGAACCAAAGCAAGGCAAATTGGCTACATAGAAAATGAATCAAGGCTACAGGTTGGAAATACCAGTAGCAGTTACCTAAAAAAAGAATTGAAGACTCAGGTGACAAAGGCAACTATGATATCGGATTTTTAGAAGATATAATTGGCGACATAAGAGCAAAGTGAGCATCTACAGAGCCCTAGGAAGACCTGTCATAACATATGCTAGAGAAATAAGAAAGGAAACAAAGTACACCAAAGTACCACCAAGCTAAGATAAATTTTTCGGAGTTGAAGAGCTGTCGAACGGATTAGAAGTTGAAGAAGAGAATGTGGACAGTTAATGACGTACAGATGGCTAAGAGACCAGGTGTCTTGAAAATGACAGAATTAAAAGGAAAATTGGAGAATCGTGAGTTGAAAGCCCCGGTAAGAAGAGTAAATTAGAAAGACTCAAATTGGCACTGGTAAGCTTTGATCCAGGCACTTTCCTATTTAAGGACGAGACGATATTTCTGCTAATATACACAAGAAGATTTCAATTATGAAGATCGATAATTCGACTAATATCGACGAGAAGTTTTCAATTATGAACAACAATATTTCCGGGTGTATTTCTTCATTGAAACATGACATTGCAGCTGATGTCTAAAATAAAATTTCATCCCTCAAATCGGATATGGAGAATAAAACAACGAAGTGGTACTTTATGCAGTTCCCTAAAGAATTACGAGGTCTCTCCTTCACTCACTGACTTTTATATTGTTACGAGCAAGTTCGCCATGGTTCCCTAGGCCGGCCCAGTCCACCTAGTATGGAATTTTAAAAATTCGGCGAATTCGCGCCGCGCTTTTCGGGCGGCGTCTTTCAAATTTTTTATAAAAGGCGGAGCTCGCTTGATGTTTTTTTGTGTATATATTTTTTTAGTAGCAGGCGGATTAACTAGAGTATTTCTTTTAAATAATTTCTAGGAAAGTCTATTCATTCATTTCTTTTCTTTTTTTTTGCTATAGAACTGAGTAAATTTTATTGAGATATATAAATGATTTGTGTAAACGCAGTTAGTTAGTTTTAAATGAATAGTCGTAGTTAGAAGAACGAATTAGTAAAAATAATTGCAAAAATTATTAAAGTGATATTTATAAGTGAATCAGTTAAGTGTGTCAATCAATTAACAAAGTAAGAGACAGTGTTTATCAATTTACCCCACGAATAGGAAGAGTGTAAATAAATACGAAAAACATTACAATATATATATATATAAAAATGAACATTTTAATTCGAAACGAAATTATAGAGAGTAATTCATGCAGCTTCAATTAATTTTCTTCTTCATAAACGAAATGAGGGTCTGTATCTACACTTGTATATTATCTACTGGGAATTTCTGCAAAAGTAGGCATGATATCCAATGATTTCTCATCGTTAGTTACGATATTTGATCAACTATTTTTCTTCTGAGAAAGACTACAACTTAACGTTTGATCACAGAACACACTCGATCTAACAAATCTATCAATCTACCAAATCAAACGAAATTCGCTATCGTTACCTAGCAGAAATTAAAAGCACTCCATAGCCTGTGCTCTGGAACGTATTGAGTTGAGCGATTCCTCTAAGATTTTACAACAGTTGCACATGGATTTCGTCCGCTGAATGCGATTTAAATTTCAAATCGAAACTATCATTCTATTTAAACTATCACTGACATTGCTACATTTTCAGAATTACTAGATTGTAATTTATATAAATAGCATTGTTTTCGCCGCTCGTCGGCAAATTTATCAGTATATGTTGGAAATCAATTGCTGTGGATGAGAGATACGTTGATGATTCTGATACTATAACAATAAACTTGCAGAATTCAAATCCGCACATTTACTGGTTATTCAAACTTTACAGTTAATGCTGTTAATATACAAAATGAGTGATTATACCTAAGAATGTTTATTAATGTTGTTATCGATAACTATCAAAATTTGTAAACAAAGCTCTCTCGCTGCACTATTATTTCAGTATAGTAGATAAAGTACTGTAATCACCTTACGGTAATGATAATAACTTAATACATTACAGCAACCTTTATCTGCGTCTGTAATGACCTACATTACCGCTTGGTAAATACTATGCTATTATATGATGCTTCTATAAAATCATCATTATTTTGAAAATTTTTGTTTAATTTTCAAAACTTCATCAGTTATACTCATTCATTTCTTTAGTCACCTCTCATTTTTATAGATTTGATCTTCGCCAAATAATTGATGAACTAACTATCCACTGCTTACTGTTCTATCTTTATAAAAATGTGCGTTTTAGAATTTATATCAAGATGTCACCCTATCACAAATATTTTTCGACAAATTTTTGCACAATCATTTCACACACACCAACAGAGTTAATAATCATCTACTTAAAGGAAGGATTCACAGTGCTCATCATGTGTTTTATTAGTGAGCCCGTGACAGGTTTGATCAATTCCTAACAAGGAAGAAATGCTGACTCATTTCCAAAGGTAACTGGAGTCTAATATGTAAATAAGAGGTCAAATATGATGTCAGTTTTTAAGGGTAATCTTGCGTGGAATTCTTAGTAGTCGGGACATTCTTCTATGTAAAATGTGATGTGAACAATTCATGTTATTGGTGAAGTAAAATTCTTGATTGAAATAATGAAATTTCAGTATATTTGATTATTATTTCGTGCTGTCAAGATATATTTGATAAATCGTGAATTATCTTTTGATCAATACACAAACGATGCTTTCTTTTTCTTTTGAATGCTATTCAACGGTACTGATTTAACGTTTACAAGAACATTATTATTGAATCGTTTTGAAAGAAGGCTACGATAAAAAATATGTTATACCGACAAAGTGTGAAAATTATATTCACGATACAGAGATTGTGAGAATTGATTGAGATAAAGAAATCGAATTTTACGTGTATATGCTTAATAGTGTGAGAAAACCTGGAAGATTTATTTTGCTATCTTATCTATTAAGTTTTCTCCTCTCTAACTAGAGCTCTTCTTTTTCTGATCCGTTGAGATATCCGCGGGCTTGAGTTTAGGTAATCCTTCCTGTTATGCGCGTTACACCCGACAGGATTAAAGTCAGACTATACGTCTACACACGACCTGTTAAGACGTCTAATCTGCTCAAATTATCCTGTCGGCCCGACCAAATCACGTAGTGTGTTACGCGCTTTATATATTTTACGCACCTAGGTCTGAGGCCCTGAAACATGTATACACACATCTTTTTTCCACTCGATTTCTGGGAAACGGCAATAGAAACTCAAAACCTGATAGAACATGTGAATTGATAATCGTCGTTGAAAGAAAACTGGAACATCGAATGAGTTGATGCCGTATGTTATGGGCTGATGATTTAACGTCGGTAAAAAAACACTGTGACTGCATTTGGCTTCAATTTTTTGAGTATTAATACATTTCCTGAAAATTCATTATAAGGTCTAGTAGTATCAAATTGAAATAAGATATATTTATTATCAAGGAACTAACGCTTTTATTTTTTAAGAATTGTCCAACGTGCTATTCATGGGTTGAAAGTTTTTTCTGCACGGATTTATATTATAAACGGTTCCGAGATGCACAAAAAATAAATAGATGACGCGAAAATAATGGTGTGACATAAAAAAAATCTCACACGACTCCTCGTTTCTGAATTACAGGTCTTTAAAGTTGTGATATCAGAACTCATATCTAAGTATATTGTCTAAATTATAGATTCGAACATCATTGAGTTTCAATAGATGCCAAGGGAACCGTTCACCATAAAGAGACATTCTGAATGGAATTATCATAAATTGTAATTATTTATTGAAAATACTTACATGTGGTATTAAAAGACGCGTACGCAAAATGTCAATACAATTTAACTTATCAACGACAAATAGGATTCTCCAGGAACAGATTCCTTACCTCTTTCACATCCAAAAAGTGCAAGCCAGGGTTATCCTGCAGACCTGGCCTACGCTAGTTGGTTCCTGGATAAGCAATGAGTTGATAATACATATTTATTAGAAGCTGGTTCCACACGAGATGGTTTTATTAATCCCCATAATTTACATTTATGGGCAGATGAAAATACTCACGGTACAATTCAAATAAAGAATCAACATCGATTTTGTGTTGATGTGTGGGCAGAAAGAGTGAGTTTTAATTTAGTCCGTATTTCTATAATAACCTGAATGGCCAGAGTCCCTCTCCACTTTCTAAATGATGTAGAAAATCATCTCAATAATTTTTTCCCGGTAGGTGGTTTGGTAGGGGAGGTTCATTTACATGGCCATTACGTTCCCTTGAAGCTTGGTATATGCAATCCCGGTAAACACGAGGAACGAAATGATCGATAGAAAAACTTCCATTGTGACGCTATAAGGCAGAATCTTGGAATGTTCTTCCAAGTTCAAAGAAATATCCTCCGTAGACTCCGAAAGAGTGTAGAAGTGCAAGGTGCCCACTTCAGACATTTATTATAGTTCTTTTTATTTTTATTTGATAAGATATAGGCTAATCAACTAACTTTTCCTACATTTCAATTTTTTTCTTCTGTAAATTCAATTAGAATTATTTGATTGTGTTTTAATACCTCCTGTAAATATTTTGAATAAATAATTACAATTTATAATGATTTTCTTGAGAACGTCTCTTTATGGCGAATTGTTTCCTTGGCATGTACAACGATCTACAAATCTACATATGTCCTAAGACATACATTTTTTTGAGTTAAACAAAAACTACCCGGAACCCTTGTATATTCTAATAAATACCCAGAATTGTCTAAATTGCAGACAGTACTTAGAAAGATATAGAATCATATAATAAAGACTCAATGTGAATAAACGTAACAAATATGTTAATATTTCATTTCGATTATTAGAAAACCCTCTACAGAAGACTGAGATGGAAATGGTCTACAAATAGGGAGGAAATTCAAAGACGAATGAATGATAAATGTGATAAGAATTAGCTAAAAAAACTTTTTTATATTTGCCTCATTCAAGTTCTTGAGAAAACTACCGTCTAAACTGTACATTGTGTAACTAACATGTTTGCCTTGAGTAAATTGGCGCCTCGAGAGACAATAGCAACATCATTAGCTTGAAAAATATAGGAAATTTAAGTAAATAATACAAAGCGTGTTATAGGTTTCTTATTAAAACTATTATTTCAAAGATATGATTGTACTGCATTTGAGTTTAATCAACAAGTAATTTCAAATAAAAAAAAATGCTTTTAGTCACGATTAAGAAATAATAAATAAAGAGCTGCTCAAAATTTAAGTATATTGATTAACTTCGATTTTAAAAGCTGAAACGAAAAAAAAAATTAATAGTATTTCTTAAGAATACGTAATTATTAGTTGCTTAATGCATGAAATCTTTTTTTCTATTTTCTAGAAAACTGAAAATTGAATAAAGTGTTAATAAAAAATGACGAAATCTGAAAATTTATCAATTTAATAAAAGATGACGTTTCAACAATACTTAATATTCTGTGTAGCCCCAATTTGTACGTAAAGCAACACATCTTGGTTTGCCTTCAACCAAAGTTGACCAATGAATTTTTGAAATTTATTTCCATTTTGAAAGATTTTTCGATGCAGTCTCGCATTATCATCGATGAAATTATTTCTATCCAATATAATCAACTCAGTATGGTCACTGAAAAAACTTCTAATTGCACCTCCTAAAAAGAGTTAAATTTCTCAAGTCGATAATGCAAGGTAGTCAATTGATTCATTTATATTCGCTCACGGAAAAAATCATAATAGGAAGATCCAGTTCCTGTATTCATCTCGCCAGGATTGGTGTTCTAGTGTCCAGGCTAATATTTGTTGCCTATGCGTATATAGACAGATAGAGGGAGAGATAAGCTTTATTGCCATAAGAAAATTTGGCAATTTTATGGACAAAGACACTATTTTATATTAGATAACAAAGAGTTTGATTTAATGATAATAATTATATTACATATATCTTAGTTCACACAAAATTGAGTTATACCAATCTATTGAGTCTATTGTAGATTTTAGAATTCTGCCACAGAATAATAAGGTCTTTTAAGCCAGAAATTTCTTTGTCAATTTTCAGTACAGTAAATGTATTTGTCATTTTGATTGAAGAGTAGAATTGTGAATGTGTTTTCTAACCAAACAAACGGTTTCTAAAATGAAAAATGCAGGGAGAGTTGAAATATGTATTTTTTAATTTGAACCTAGATTCGAAGGAAGAAGTCCAAAAAGGCAAACCATAGCGAAGATGCGATTCGAACAACGAGTAGTAAGTTGTTAAAGCAGTACGAGAATCGATCTGCTTAGACATAGATTTAATGGCAAAACAAGCAGAGGATCATTTTTTGTTAAGGTTTCTACATGTACAGACCATTGAAGGGCACCATCAAATGAAGAATTTGAGGATCGTATTGTATCATTGCTGACTTTTAGAGGTTGTAAAACTGCTTTGTAAGAGAAAGTTTTCTCATTGTTTGAATAGAGACCGTTCGCGTGAGACCAGGATTTAATAGTAATGAAAGTTTTGCCCATGGTAAAATGTGAAGCTCCAGACTACGCAAATTTAGAGAAATTGTCGTTACTTAGTAAGTCTGTGTTATCATTAATGAGTACCGAAAAAAGAATTAGACCTAAAACTGAACCCTGAGGTACACCACTGTTAACTGACAAATGACTCGAAACTTTACTATTAGATCGTACCAGTTATTTTCAACACTCAAGGTAAGATACAAACCATTTTAAAGGAATATCTTGGATGCCATAATACTCTAGTTTGTTAATCAAAATTTCACCGAAGGCCTTGGCAAAAGTATAAAAAACTGAAACCGTATAAAAGAGTCATAAGTGCATTTAATAGGCAGGAAACGAAATTGTTGAGATTATGATTCTAAATGTATTACGAGGATTTCTATGAGATGTAAATCATAAATAACGATCATAAATAGTGGTTGTTACACTAGGTCTTCCAGTTCTTCGTCTTTCGGCAACAATTCCAGTACACCGAATCTAATGATAATAAACCGAGAAAACACATTCGTTTTTTATGTACAGTAAGCAAATTTCAATAAATAATTTAGTCCATATGTATGTTTGACGTTATATTTATATTCACTCATGAACCGTCTAAATGGCCGCTATAGGAATAGCTGGAAATAGAATCTTAAATTACATTTCAATTATTTATTCTTAGTATTAACATCCACATTAATAGATATTTGGTTTCTGATTTCCCAAATTCTAATTCGTTTGCCTTGATAACAAGCTTGTAGCTTTTATCGGTTTCACAAGCTTAGTTCTTCTGTCAAAGTTCGTAATAAATATCTACAATCCAAAGATATTTCCTTTTATTAAGAACGATTAGTATCAGTATAGTGGAGCTATACCATTTACTACAATAATTTGAATCTTCTGATGATGTGATTAAAATTGGCAATTTCCATTGACTTATTGGTCTATTAACTTTCACAACAATTGTAAATCAAACTGTCTATAAAAATGGATGGTATTCAGGACTAATTCAGGTTCAAGTCAATGCGTCCTAGCCAGATGTTCTTAGAGACCAAGAACTGTGATAGACGATCGGTTTCGTGAAGAAATCTGACAAGATTTGCTAATGCGACACATTAGTGGTGTTATGGCACACCAGTGACAGTGTGAAGTCTGTTACAAGTCTCTAAATGTACTCTAGAAGCTCAAAAATGATAAAAAACTCGTTAATGATCTCAAATTAGCACCAGCGCATCGTAAAGCACGACTTACTTTGCTCGTAATCACTCTAATTGGACTTAGATCAATTGAAGCTTATACTGTTTTGAATAATGTTGGAATTAAATTTATTTGAAACCATGTAGATGGAAAAGTACACTAAATATAATATGTTTTATATAGATCTGTATTAAAGAACACTTAGGTTCTGTCGGAAGTCGTTGGACTGTATTAGAGAAGTTTTTTCAGAAAACGACTAATCTTCCGTTTCCCTTTAGGGGCTTATCTGTACAATTATTCATGTAGGAAGTGATAGAATAACCTATACTGCAATACGTCCGATTCATATAGTCGTATCAGTTTATTAATATCTGAGCAAGGTGTGATTTAATGGTACAGCGTGGCCTACAAGATCATTAAAGTCCATAAACATCATGGATAAAAGCTGTAGGAAGATTATGTACTGACAAAACATGCCAATGATCGGAGTAATTTGATTATTCGAATTTTTGTATACTAGAATTGTTGTTGATAACGAAAATAAATTCAATATTAATTACAAATCAAAATTTTTTGTATTATTCCCTTGAATTTGTTAATTTCTTCATATTCTCATTCCTTAGATCTTTTTATTTGTATTTATTGCTGAATTGTCTTGATTATAGGTCTTTTCTGATCAGAGGACGATGCCGAAAACCCTGATGATCCACCTTCTCTCTAATTGATTTATTGCTATACATCAAGCATTGTCGGGTGGAATAAAGTACCAATTAATAGATTTACCGAAAGAAACATCGTATAGGACTTACTTTGTAACTTTGAGAGCGATTAATTCTGTGAAAAATATATAAGAAAACGGGATGCCAACAACATCTAAAACTTACCTTGTGGCAATTATAAGTAATTTGTACGTTACTTCATGTCAATTATGTCAATATTCTATGCTTTTCACGAAAAACGTTGACAGCACTAGTCATAAATACCTACGTGACGTACTCTCATGATGTTAGAGGTTGCATCCGACTCCAACTGCAGAAAACCAGAGAGAAAAATGTACCCGTTTGGCCAGCGAACACAAGAGAGCACAATTTTCACAAATTTTGAGAGCAATATACACTCACCTGTCGGTTTTTAGGTAGGGATCGCCCTCGGTTTCGTCGATCTTGGTTTTCTAAGGCTAACTACCTGATCTAAAGGCACCTACTGAATATAACCGGTCAAGTGATTGTCAAAAGAAAATTTCACTCATCAGAATAAATTGTTAACGATAATAATAAGAATCTTAATTTATAAAAGTGAGTTTCCATGAAAAATTTGTCGTTTCAACGTGTTGCGCTCGAAAAATTTTACTTGAAATTGACAAGATGCAAATTATATTGATTAATATATCACGGTTTCATCTATTTTGGTCTTCATTATATAATTTGAGTTTGGCAGCTTGCATAATTATCTCAATTAACATTTCACCTCAAACATGAATATCAAAATATAAATCGGTTTTAACCACAAAAAATATTTAAATTTAGTTGTTTGAATCCAAAAATTTGTAGCAGTGTCAATTAAATTATTCGTATCTATAAAATGGAACTATAAATTTCAGTCAAATGGTCTAGGTCTTTTTTATTATTATATTAATAGCTTTCTCATTCCTATCTATGTTTATCATTTATAAAATTTCTTATTTTGTATTGAATCAATAATGTAATATTTTTTTATATTCACTCATACTATATCTATCAGTGGGGTGAATTTATAAACACTGTGTTTTACTCTTTAAATTTATTTAAACAATAACACCTGAACTAACTAATACAATAATTAATTATTCACTAATACCTAACTAAGTTAGATAATTAATCTAAATTCACCGGTTACTTTTTTTATATCGTTCTCTTCATTGTGACTTTTAATTATAAACTAACTTTACTGAACAAACTACTTTATATATTCAAAACGAATTTCTAAAAAATTCTAGATGATCAAACGAATAACCTAGGAAGTAGTTCTAGAAAAATAACATTAACAACACGCCGCTGTTTACAAAAAAACGTCAAAGGCGCCGCTACTGTCATCAAATTGTAGAGTTCCATTATAACCGCACTGGACGGGCTCCACGGACCATGTCAATTGGAAGATAGATATTTTGATATCACGAGAGCTTCATGAACTACTAGCAGTTTTGATAATGTTCCTACCATTCCATCACTAGATGTACCAGTTTTTGATCGGATACAAATTATATTAACATTTACTGCCCTGGTAAGGAACGTATATTCTAAACAAGATGCTGAGAATATAAATGTTCATAACAATCATTAGTTTTATCTTTATTTTTATCTCAGAAACCATATTAATTAACCATCTCTAATTAATTTCTACAACAAATTCCGACTAACTTTTTATTTTCATTGCGTATATAATTTTCGAGAATATATACATCATTAATAATAACGTGCATTGAATTAAATGTCTAGGTGTTACCTTCGATAAACAATAGAAATTTGTAGAGCGTGTCGGCTATCTTTCTGTCAAAGTTTCCACGGTATTATGAATGCAGTTTTCGCATTGTGAACCAAAATAGCATCGAGAAATAAAAGTGGCGCACCGTTATATAGGTTGTCACGTGAATAATTGAATAGAAGTCCTAATTTATTATCTATAGTTTCTGATTTCCAAAAATATAAAGGATGAATTAGGTTTTGACGTAATTATGAATTGAATTGCAAAATTCTTGAATAAGGCGTTCACACACTTTTCTAACTTTCTAGTAACTGTACCACGTGTAGAAAAGAGCTATTAAACGATTTTATTATGTATTAGCAAAAAATATTCTTTTTGGGAAAATGATTTTTTCAACTTAGAAACTTCATCTTTGGGAATGTTTTCAATCACTTTTTCTATCTCATTCTCCGTCGTGGAAAGTCAACCACGTAATTTTTTTTATTGAAGCTTGACCAGAAATACTATCTGGCAAAATCAGGAGAATGGAGTAGATGTTCAATGACTGTTACAGTACTTTCACCTATTATTGTGATGCAACATTAACCTGCAAACATTGACTGATTCAAAAACTGCGAGTAAAGATTAAAACAGATATTATTTTTAGCACAAAAAATTTCAATTATTTACTATTTTTGAAGTAGGTAAGGTATGTTATGAAAGTATACATTATTTAGATAACATAAGCTCGCAACAAGTAACTTTGATACCGATTTTTAATTTAATATTTCTTAGTTTAACAACCATAAAATAAATATTTTTTTCTCTGTTTGTATTACAATTATATTACATTTTCGCGAGCCCCTGAATTTGCAAAATAATTAATTATATCTTCATATGAAATCTTTGTTATTAGGTCTGACATTATATTTAAAACAGCCAAAGCATTTAGCTTTTGTTGACGTAAATTCAATCGTAACTAGTTTTTCTCTCTTTTCAAGCATAAAAAGCTTCTCTAATATGAATAATTCGTCGCTGGTTTACACAGAACCATACGAAGTGCTATATCTAAGTTAAATAAACTGTGTTCTCGCAGGAACAATAACGGACTTTTTAATGATCCGAAGTTTCATTAAAATTCTTTCATATAAAAGGTATCTTTGAAAGTGCACGCATTACAAATTATTTGTGTTTGACAATCATTTTTTCCATTAGAATTAATGGTAATAACTCACTCAATTTTCAAACAAAGTCTGCTGCCACTTAAAATCTGCCGCTCCAGACCACAGCCTACCTACCTGCTGGTAAATCCACTACTGACCCTGGTTAACCCGTTTCGCAGTCAAAGTTAGCAAAATTTAACGTTTGGGCTGGTATCATCAACAATAAGTATTGGAACTTATTTTTCGAGGGCTCAGTTAATAGTGAGGTTTATCTAGATTTTTTAATTAACTTCTCAGTGCCTACATTACAAAGACTTTCTCCTGATGTTAATTATCCAAATGAGATATTTACTATTAACAAGATAAAGCTCCACCACATTTTGCACGTACAGTTAGAAATAGGTGGATTGGAAGACGTGGAACGATAGAATCGCCGGCTAGATCCCCCGATTTGACTCCTCTCGATTACTTCTTATGGGGTTATTTGAAATCTGAAGTATATTTCAATAGACCAGACAATATTGCAGATTCAGAAGTTAGGATAATGAAAGAAATTAACACAGGGTGGTTGCTGGATGATATTTTCATAATGTAAATTGTCAATTTAAGAATAAAAATCGACCTACTCGAGGTTTTTTTCACATAGTACATTATAACGCTAAAATTGAATTTATTCTTTACATTTGGACCGTATCGTATAAAATACAGTGAATATATTTCAAAACAATTGTTTTAATGCCTTTATTAGTCATAATTACCTGTTATAATTCCTAATAGAGTTCGTATTTGCTTTTATAATATTTCAAACCACATAATTTAACGTTAATAGAAGGCCAACAAGACAATTACAACCTATTATAAAATATCGGTAGATTGAAATTTATTATATACGCCGTTTCAAGTGTCTTCAAAACACCTATTTGAATGTTAGTTGTAGATATAGTGTGAATACTGTTATGTTCAAATTTATTAGAAATGATATCTATACATCTTTCCATACGTTGGTTGTTTGAACAAAAACAAATGAAATATTTTTTCCATATTACAATTCGATAGCGCAATTCGTGCGTGAATTGTTTGTTATAACAACAATAAAGTTGATACTTTTTATAACCAACGCCCAAAAAGTACTGTTAGATACATAACGAATATTTCTAATGAAGTTTGATGATGGATTAGTTTTTCAACAAATTTTTCATCATTTTCTAAATAAAGGTTCATTAGCTCTCTGGCTATCTGTGTCAAGTGATTTTTAATTCCTCTCCCGACTCATTTTTGTGCAATTGGAAAGAGGAATGCCTGACTAGCAAAAAACTAATTATGTGTGAGTCAATTCGATTGTTTATATTATAAACATAGATATTCCTTATCATATATTTTGGCAATGGAAAATTACATTTTTTAACATAATGGTAATGGTTTTAATCAACAATTTTGTTGCAGTTTTCTTGGATCTATTCATGCCCGAAGAACTGGTTTTATTAGACAAACCTCTCTTTAATCAGGGAGCTCATTTGAAGTTTTGGTTCAATCGTATCTCACCAACTCGTCTCAAGGTTTCGAATACATTATGGCATAAGACATATTCGAGAAGCATATTGTCTCAGGTGAGAAAAATAACCAATTCTGTAGAAATTCATATACAAGGTATATCCACAAAGTGTGAGCAGATACAGAAAAAATAGAAAAAATATTTATTGTACAAAAATCTACAACTTTTAAACAAGTTTTCTACATTGCAAAATTATGTATAGCGGGGACAAGTTTTTAATGCGGTTTTCATAAAGACTTTGGTTTCAACCACGTGGTAACATGTTCTTTCAGGGCGTCATCATCCTTTAAGTGTTGATCTTCAAGGAAAAATTTTAGGTGTAAGAAGAGATAAGAGTCGCTAGTCGATTTCCTATAGATGTCACGTTCGCAGTGTAAGATCGGGCATCTTCTTGGAAAAAACTACTTTTTCTATTTTACGGGACGCAATTTCTTAATGACCTCTCAGTAAATATGCGAATTGACCGCTGGGCTTGCGGTAAGAAATTTTAGAGGAGTCAAAGTTGATGTATATCGTTTTAAACGTTATTTCAAAGTTTGAACTGATAGCGTATTTTGCAAAAGTTTAAAGTTGGAAAAGCTACTTAACAATCAGTTTTTCATTGATCAATATTCACCTTTTCAACATAACCAAAAAAGCTGGTTAGTTTAGTTCTTTAAACTCATGTACTACTTGAGTAAGATGTTTGTCAATTTATTAATAAAAGTATTCGAAAAGGAGATTTTGTCTCTAGTTCCATATCCTATCCCTGTCTAGTAGGGTGACACTATATCCACATTGCTCAAATCAAACGTAAATACATAATACAAGAAAAAATATCTAAGTAAAACCTCAGAAAAATGGTATTGAAATACACACACAAGTATTTATATACTATACCGAAAGAAGAACAGATACTAAATGAGAGACAAATTATATTTTGATGTACATAATATATTTTATTTTTTTTTTTTTTTAAATTGCCGTTTTAACCACAATTTGCACCTCGTTGTTAATTATAATATTCCTACAAAATCGTGTTTCAAGGATAGTCATATTTATAGATGAAATCAATTTTGATCAGATGTTAACGACACGAATCTTTAAATTATTCACTAAACTTTCTTCAGTAATTTATAATCTCAACTTAGTAATTAACTGAACATGAAATTTAATGATAGACCAACAAACCAGATTTTGCTAGTGAACTTCTATACAAAAGAAACCACAAGTTTCCTTTAATATCTTTATTATGATAAATTGATAAGTACATTCAAATATAATTTTATTATAAATGCCTACAGCGATGATAAAAGCTGAAAATAAAATTCAGCAATCGAGTATCAAGAAACAAGAAGAAGCAAATTGAAGTTGGAATTTATCTTCGAAAAATACTTAGCTCGAATATGCGAATCAAAATCGATATTGATCTGATGTTCGAAAATTGAAATCTTTAATGATATATAATTTCACTTTTAACTCTTATGTCTTTATTAACTGATCAAGATTATTTCAATTAATACTCCATAAAAATACATCACATGATAAATTTTATAAAATATTTAAAATTTTAAAAAAATTTAATTTAGCCACGTATTTTCCAGATCCACTCTACAGGTAAAATTAATCTTCACTATCTTATCATTCAACTGTACAGGTTATTATTTTACATGTACTTTCTCTCCATCTCACAAGTTCTTCTTCTATTCCATAGTTCATATGTTGTCTTTATTCATTTTTCATCAATCTTAATATCAGCTCTTCTTTTTCTCGTCATGGGTTTTCCAATAAAAGGTTTTATTTTGAACAGCCCGCTATTTCGATAAATGTCACTTTTGAAGCTGTCATTTTTTGACATTTGACAAGTAGAAACTACACCATTAATGAAAATGGAACGATACATGCTTCAACAACGCATTGAAATTATTAAAATTCACTATAAAAATGGTGAAAGTTTGGCAGAGACGGTTCGTAAAACTAAAACATTTTTGGGTCGACGTGAAGCACCTTCTCGGACCGCAATACAGAAATTGGTGGAAAAATTTGAGCTGTTGGGACAAGTTAGTGATGTGAAGAATAAAACCCGTGCACGTCGCTCAAGAACAACTGAGAATATTGCTGCTGTAGCCCAAAGTGTTGAAGGAAACCCCCAGGTTTATCCATTCCTCGTCGTTCTTTGGAATTAGCCATTCCACAAACGTCATTACACCGTATTTTGCATAAAGACTTGGGTCTTAATGCCTATAAAGTTCAGTTAACACAAGAACTCAAGCCGGCCGATCATCAACAACGTCGTGTCTTTGCTGATTGGGTCCTTGAAATGCATGAAAATGATCAGGAATTTCATCGAAAAATCATCTTAACTGATGAGGCCCATTCCCATCTTGGTGGTTACGTCAATAAACAAAATTGTCGAATCTGGGGCTCGGGAAACACAAGAGTTATTGTTGAAAATCCTCTCCATCTTCAACGCGTGACTTTTTGGTGCGGTTTATAGTCTGGCGGTGTCATTGGACCTTACTTTTTCGAAAATGAGGCTGGAGCAACAGTTACGGTGAATATATTGCGCTATCGAGAGATGATTAATGATTTTTTTTGGCCGCAATTGGATGGTGTTGAATTGGACAAGGTTTACTTTCTACAAGACGGCGCTACGTGCCACACAAGCAACGAAACCATTGATCTTTTACGGGAAAAATTTCCGGACCGTGTTATCTCTCGAAGAGGTGATCACAATTGGCCACCGAGATCTTGTGATTTAACACCTTGCGACTTTTTCCTTTGGAGCCACGTGAAAGATAAGGTCTACGCCAACAGTCTAGCATCGATTCAAGACCTCAAAGATGGTATTCGTGAGGCTATCGAGGACATAGGGCAGGCAGCCGCTTTGCAATTTGGTTACGAAAAATTTCATGAAAAGGATATGGTCCAGTAAGCGCAGTCGTGGCGGCCATATAATGAAATAAACATCCGATCATTTATCTTAAAAAATGGCATTTTTCTTTGAATATCAAAATAACACCTCTTATTGGAAAACCCCTTACATTAGGGTAGGTTTTATTACTGCTTTGTCTTTTTAGTTAGAATTTTGCTTTTTAACATTCTATTTCTTTGACCTTTGAGCAATGAACATATGAAATGTATATAACAAAAATTGGGGCAAACCAGGATTTATTTAATGTCTTCCCTGTTAAGAAGAGAATTGCCTATCGGCAAGATCTACTTGCAGTTGACAGTCAAGACGTGGAAGCGGAAATGCAGTGGCATGGAAATACTTATCAAGGACAACAATACGCTATACACACTTTCCTTTGCAGAAGATGAAATAGTAGAAACATAGAGAAATGCTCCATTGTCAAACAAGCTTGTAATAACTAAAAAACAAACACAGAATAGAAGTCGTTAACATAGTAGAAGGCCCTCAAATTATTGCGGAATACGGGAGAAGATGTTATCGATTTCATTGCAATTGGCAAGTGATTGTGCATTTTTTTGCATTGTAAAATATTGAGTCCTTAACTAATTCTGAACATAGATTAGGTAGATAAAGATGGTGGTCCACGTTCCTAGGTGGATAGCCATGCAACGTCCTTTCTGAAATTGGAGAAGTGTGCTTACGAATTAGGCAAACGGATTTAAAGTATAGCATGAATTAAGCTATATAACTGAAAAAGAGTGAGAGAAATGGGGTCTAGAAGCAAACAAAAAAAAACTGTAAAACTGGATAAATATGCATCGGAGCATTATCACAAGACATCAACACTGCGAGGACTACATGTACTAAAAATGAAAATAAATAAAACTAAGCACTCAATACATCAATCAAAGAGATAAATATTCAGAGTAAAAGCTATACCTAAGATGAATGCAATGTTATGGTATGTAAGCTGACAAGCAAAGAATATATAACACGATCCTTAGAAGCATTGTAACAATTAGCAGGGAAGTGTGGCAGATTAAGCAGTCTAGAGAAAAAATGCTATTGACAACCACAATGGATTTTTGGAGAAGACCAGGGAAATCTAGGAGGGACAGAAAGAGAATTTAGAAAATAAAGGAGATGATGAGAGTCAGACACTCATTAATTTTTGATATCAAATCCAAATAAATAATTTGGTATAGTCATATACAAAGAATGTCAGGAGTATGGCAATTAAAACACCAAAGTGTAATATATATTCTGAGTTTTCGAATACTTACGTATTCATAATCGGGGATTGAAGTACAATGTAAAAATATAACAATATTAAAAATTACTCTCATTAATTCATTGAGGAATATGGTGTTGAAATTAACAAAATTATCTACAGGACGTGGATATACTATGTAAAAAAGGTACCTGGAATGTAGATGCAGTAATTGCTTGATGTTAATCAAAAGCTTATTTGCACAAAAAATAATAATTAATGTGTGGATATCTCCAAACGTAATCCAAGTGATTTTTTTCTCGGATATGTAGCAGTAGACGGAAGACAAATACAGACGAAACAATATACTGGATCCCATTAACATGCTTCCGAGCATGAAAACCGTTTTTTCGACCACTGTGTTTTAAAGTTATATTTTTATTGTTGATGAAGAAGAAGATAACTGACCAATGCCTAGCATGATAGGTCTACTAACTGGCCAATGCAAACATTATACTGATAAAAATATTCTTATAACGACTAGTAACTAGTTTCAATTACAATAAATGTATAACATAATGAAATCTATTTTCTCAATAGAAGCAAATATTTCTGTCAATGTAATAGATTCCAGATTTTAGTTTATTTGTCTTTGTGAGAATGAAAATCCATGTTAGTACAAAATTAAAGTCGTGAAATTCATGTATATTGCTCCAATAATTGTATAAACCGAGTAAGGAAGTCATTATTTCATTCAAAGAACAGTGACGTCGTTGCATCACTTTTATATACTTATAAGCTGAAACATATTATTAAAAGGATTACATGAAAATAGACAGTAACGAAAGAGTATTTTTGAGCGTATTTGGAATCGTAAAAATATTCGAATTCCTTTTTATTTTCAAACGTCTCTAGGATATCAGTATAAAATGAAATTGTACATAGCGTGTGGTTTTTGTTGATCTTTATTTCAAAAATCATCTAAACCTAGTTAGATGAGGAAATGGAGTGGAGTTAGGACTTTGATAGTATCAATTTCATTAACGTAATAATGGAAGAAATTTATCCAATACAGATTATCAATATCTCTTATTAACCAAGTAACATACTTTCAGTTGATAGAAAAGGAGAAATATTTGAAACAATTTGAGCAAGACAAAATGGAATTTTAAAACAGCAAAAACAGAGCATAGCAGTAAATGACAGTCATGTAATTTATAAAAAAGTATGGAAAAGATACAGGACATATTAAAGGTATCCGTATGCTGAATTTATGAGAAAGAACCTCTGTAACAAACTACGAATGGAGTAAGTGAGGTCTTTGTAGATTTCAAGCAGATATGATGATTTTAGAAGAAATATTTCGGTCATTAAGACAAGGAATGAATCCAAAGCTGACAAGAGTTGAGGAGCGATCTGGTAAGATCATTTAAATTCATTGGAGGGTCTCAGGCAAAAAAAAAATTGAACTTGTTTAATATAGTATTCAATTTTGCTCTAGTACGCAGTAACATACAACATAATATGTCATTTCATATCAATTTGGTGATTATTGTGAGAAAAGAAGCGAAAACTATTGTTTGCAATTCGAAAAGAAGAATATTTTAAGTTGCCACGAAAATAGAGGGCAACATTTCATTTTTCTATACCAACATCCTTAAGTAGTAAGCTCTGACTACCATTGAGTCCAATATTATCATAGATTAGATAGTAGTACATATGTATTGCTATTGAAATGGATTTCTCGAGAAAATATTTGCGTATCATAGAAGAAAATCCTATCAAACTAGGGCCACTTTTGAAGTTTGATCTCCAACAGCAAATGTTAATGGTTGGGTTCTTCACATGCTCAAGGATTTTCAAAAAGCAGGGCTAGTAAGAATTATGTGATAAATGTTGGGAATATCAAATAATGGTGGACCTCGTGTCATTTCTAAAACAGTTATAAGTGTTAGAACATTTACGAGGGCTGCTACTTAATTTTTGAGATATGGTAGTACTGAATATTTTATAAATATTTCAATTGTTGCATTTATGAATATGTCTTCTAACCATCTTTTACAAAACGTCTGTATTTATGTCTGTGTACATTATGTACTAGCGTTTTTAACATTTAATTGGCAGTGCGCTAGGACTTTCCATTTAATTTAAAATTGAGTTACAAGTAGGATCAAAGACGGTTATGCTAGATTAGATGCAATAATCTACCTAAGCAGAGTATAAAGTGAGGCTTTATTCCGAGCAGTTGTCGATAGAAAAAAACCTTCAAATACGAGGGCTGCTACTTAACTTTTGAGATATGGCAACATATAACAAATCCAACATTAGCATCATAAATATCGTTAGATACTTGAAACATTCATCTTGGTGAGAAAATAGAATGATATCACAAATATTTCCGTGCGATGATTTTCTATGACAGCGTCTACTTTGATGATGGAGCACCATCTCGAGCAACCGTCTTTCGTTACAAGTACCAGAACAAATCGATGCTGTGCGTGAACTGATAGTGCAAGATCGTCATGTGACATACATTCAATAGTACATGAACATTTGGCTGTCAAAAAGATTTGTTCGCGATTGATATCGCATAATTTGACAATTATTAAAAAAAGCTCGTGTCGGTTGGTGCAAATGAATACAAAAAAAAATATAATCGTAGTACTTAGAGTGAGGTCTATAAGATCCTGCCGGCGACGAATCATGGATCTATACATATGAAACCAAAACTAATCAACAATCGACTCTATGGGTCTTTCGAGACGAGCCAAATCCAAACCTTTGAAGCAAATTGTGGCCTGTTTTTGCAGACAATGGCAGAAGACAAATCATTCTCAACTTACATCAATTCAAACAAAAACTTTTTAGGATCGGCAAAGCGTCGAACTGATGGATCAACCACCGTACAGTCCTTGTTTGGCATCCAATGATTTCTTCCTATTCCCGCAAATGAAAAATAAATTGCGAGGTTAACGTTTTTATACACCTTAAGAAGCGGTTGATGCGTACAAATGACATGTTTTGGAGATATGGAAACAATGCTTCGACATCTGGTTCAAAAACATGCAAAAGTGTATGGATCTTAATGCGGAATATTTCAAAAAAGAATAAAGACATATCAAGTATATATTTGTTTTTATTTGCCTATCTCAAAACTTAAGTAGGAACCCTTGTATACTATTTTATGACATTTTAACCGTCAGGATAGCCGTGTATGGATTCAAAGAGTAACCAAGATCTTTCAGAAAATCTATCTAGTAGTTTAATTGTATTCCAAAATATATAGCTAAATATACATGAAAAATTAGATCAGCTATTCACGATTGTGATACACCTGGAATAATTAATAGGATTGTATCATTAAGTGATAATATTGTTTATTTTTACCGGACTCTGGAGGTCAAATGCTTAATCAACATTATTGCTATCAATACGTTCTTCCTGGATTTCTCGAAAAAAAAAGAAGATAAGTCATATTTTCTAATCTCCAGTTAAGTAGTAGATCTAACTACTGAATACAACAAGTACACTAACACAGAGAATTACACTATTTGAAGCGAGTTTACACAATAGTGAGTTATCCGCTGCAGAAATCCTAAGGTATACCATACTATTAATTCCCCAGGTATTGCCCTGTGTGATTTTTTATTAACCAATACTATACCTACTTGTGAAACTAAGAATTTGAATTACAGTCATATTTCAAATAAAATGAATGAAGTGCCAACCACCGAGTATATGTTTGTATCTCGGACTCAATTTTAATCAGGCATTAAAAAAGTATTTACATTATAGAAATTATTAATTATTACGGAAATAATTTGTTCCATAATTGAATTACATTTTACGGCGTAGTTTGCTCAGTCAGCGGTATATTTCTTATCACAGCAGTACCTCTGTGATTTTCGAGTGGCGTAACCTACATCACTAATAATTTATCATCGTAGGAGCACCATTATATCTTCTCTAGAGAAAAAAAACCCACAAACGATTCATCGTGTTCGTCGCTAATTTTCATCTATTACAGTGCCGTAACATTTCATTTTAATGTGTTTGATTCTTCCGTTAACTCACATTTTAACACTTTTTATAACTTTTTAAGTAAATTGAAGATTAGTTTGGTTTTCTGGCAATTCAAGGTCAATATCATATAATTCAGTTAATAATTACACGAACTTGTATTGAATAATATCATATATCGTTACCTACTGAATATGAGAAAGATGTAAAGCATAAAAATCATTTATATTGTTCGCAATTATTGATAGAGGTAGTACTACTCGTGTCTAGAACTTTTATACTATGAATATTACTAATTTGGTTATAAAGCGAGATATTATTAATTGTAAATGTGAAAACTAGAATATGAACTATTTGTATTATCAAAATTAACTAAAAACCTGATTTTTTCCTCCTAGCACTAATTTACAAAGATTTGGCTATTGCGCTTCATTCTAATAGCTAATATCTTCTTCCATTCTATACCCTGTTTTTGAACTAGGAGGATCATTTCAGGAAATCTGAATTACACCACTAGGATTCACTAAAAAAGTTACTAGATTGGAGAGATGATATAAAATACTAGTCATACTGAAATTATACAGTCTGGAAATAATAAATCACAAACTAAATAATAATTAACTTAATAGATACATGGTAAATGAGCGAATGCATATTATTTAAAAAAAAAAAAAATAAACGAATTGTAAAATTAAATGTAGAAAGAATATCATGGTCGATGGGTACGTTTGTAACAAGGTTAATAACAGTTGTATTTGGTGGTACATTGAAAAATTTTGTATTTATCGGCAAAACAATGATGAAATATTAGTCGTTTCGGATCAAATAATTATGAATAATTCAGAATAAAAGGAACCACAATAGACGAAAATTGCAATATTTAGAGAGCAGAGAATTTTTGTTTATCGAAAATTGCGCTATTTGAGAAATGAAGATCAGTTGAAGAAAAAATTGGTTGAGTGTGAAATATAATAAAATGTTCCATTGCAAAATACAGAAACTTATTTGATTTAAAAATCGAAATATATCACCCAAATAATTAATTAAGATTTTAGGTGGTTTTGAATTGTATTAATTCTTGTAAAAATTTTTAAAATCATAGGACTCAATATTTCTATCATCGTTACTTTGAATATTGAATCCTGATGATTTCAAAAATTTTTACAACAATTAATACAATTCAATCAATTGTTTTGCAGACGATGAATACATAAGTATTGGAAAGCTCGGAAAATATATTGAAATTAGTCCATTTGTGTGTTTCATTGCCACGTTCCCAGTAAGAAACCGGAGTAAACAACAGGACTCACGGCAGGGACTTCTTTAAAAGATTAAAAATTATGACTCTTTCTCCCTTAATTATCTTTGAATTCGTTTGCCTAATTCATAAGCACGCTTCTCCAATTTCAGAAAGGTCTTTGCACGGCTATCCACGTAGGAACGCGGATTACGACTTTTACCTACCCACTCCACGTTCAGAATTTGTTAAGGGCTCAATATTTTACAATGCAAAAAATGCACTATCACTTGCCAATTTAGGCCAAGCAACGGGGATTTTTTCGTGACACAAATCTTAACAGGTAGCGAGTGGTGCCAATCGATAGAGAAGTTGCCCCCATCAAAACAGTATACTTTTAAACTCGAGAAAATCGCGCGTTTGTTTGTTATTAACAAAAAACTGTAAATTTTCGGACTTTTTTTGGTTTTTTATTTATAAATCCGAAAGATTTGTAGGAATCGTTATGGTTGTAATACGAAAGTTGTAGAGAATTGGATAACGAAGAAAATGAGCTGTCGCGCGACTTCGTAGCTTGATTAGAAGCTCTTTTTTTCAAAAATTCATATCTTCGTCAATTTGTGTGACACACGGATCGTTTAAATTCAATTTTGAAAACGGATTTCGAAAGAATGCAACCTCAGCTACACAATGTATATTCTGATTTTTCGAAAAAAAAAGAAAAACTGTTTCAAATCCGACGTCAAAGATGACCGTTTTTCTTCGCGCGCCGCGAAATAGTCGAAGAGTGGGGGGAGCAGAGGCGGAGGAGAGCAGCGCATATATAGTAATAGCTGCGCGCTGCTCGCGGCACACGTATATTTGTAGTTATCTGAGTTCGCTCATTGATTTTTCGTAATAAAGATGTTGTTATTTTTTTGTTTAATGCATGCAGCTATTACTATATATGCGCTGCTCTCCTCCGCCTCTGCTCCCCCCACTCTTCGACTATTTCGCGGCGCGCGAAGAAAAACGGTCATCTTTGACGTCGGATTTGAAACAGTTTTTCTTTTTTTTTCGAAAAATCAGAATATACATTGTGTAGCTGAGGTTGCATTCTTTCGAAATCCGTTTTCAAAATTGAATTTAAACGATCCGTGTGTTACTAGGAGACTCGGGAAAATTTCGCGTTAATTTGTTTAAACAACCGTTACGGCAAAACTAATAATCGCACAGTTACAGGGTTTTGCATGCATAAAGCGCATATGTTCTTCTATCATTTTGCGAAGTTTCGGCTCTCCACGTCAAAAATTGACGGAGATATGAATTTTTTAAAAAAAGAGAGAATTTTCCAGTTTTTCTGGGTTTTCTCAGGTTCTAATCAAGCTACGAAGACGCGCGACAGCTCATTTTCTTCGTTATCCAATTCTCTACAACTTTTGTATTACAACCATAACGATTCCTACAAATATTTCGGATTTATAAATAAAAAACCAAAAAAAGTCCGAAAATTTACAGTTTTTTGTTAGTAACAAACAAACGCGCGATTTTCTCGAGTTTAAAAGTATACTGTTTTGATGGGGGCAACTTACTCTATCGATTGGCACCACTCGCTACCTGTTAAGATTTGTGTCACGAAACCCTATATACAGGCTGCCCCGTTGCTTGGCCTAATTGAAATCAAATCGATATTACCTTTTGCTGCATTTCACAATAATTTGAGTACCTTCTTCTCTGTAAACGACTGTTCTAATAATAATATTTAATTCAGGGTATGCTGCATACTGGTCTAATTTTGCTATGGATTTAGATACTAATTATCACCTATTACTATTACCTACAATTTTGTTACTCATTGTGGTTTTTCTCTGTATATTGAAATTTTATTTTATTTGTATATTTATTCAGTTATTTTTATGTTCGTTTTTCAGTTTACACAAGCTTTTTTCTATAAATTGTAACAATTTTTCGACAATGAAGCACTTTAATTCCTGTCAACAGAAATCAGATGTGGTATAAAAATCACTGAACTATTTGCATACTTTTTATTAAACAGTATTTGTAACAAATAAACATTTTACAGTACCTATATCAATACTATTGATTACATTTTCTATTATTTGTTAGCTCAAACAACAATAAATAAGCTTATATGAAGCTGTAAATAATTATTAACAGAAAATCTGCCTCACTAAAGAAGGGAACGATGTTCAGTTCTATAAGATCATTCACAATCCTAGGCTTGCATTAGAGTATTCTTTACATCTTTTATTTAAAAGTATTATTTTTGGCTGCCACTTCATTTTTTACTTAATCTCAAATAAATTCTAACGAGTTCAATTCACAATTATATGGTGGCAGCCTAAATAGAATTTCATTATTTGATATTTCATTTTTAAAAACGATACCATGAACAATGCGTCGAATTATATTTTTTTTGTATCGTTTCTACAATTCCTGTAAGATGGTTAGAAGGGATGATTATTCCAGTATTTCTATAGTTTACAATAACTCTAAACACAGTAAATCTAGCAACTCTTATAAAAAAAATTCGTTAATTTCATACAAAAGTACGTAAGTAATAACTTACCCAACATTTTTACGCACAATGGCATTCACCTTTGTCTCTGGTTCATAATCTGAGATTTGTTCATACAAATTCACAATGTTTAGCTTCCCTGTAGATGATCAGTGGCCTAAAATTACAAAGCCCCATTTTAGGGGCGCGAATAATGTCTGCTAGTACTTGAAACATGATAAGAGTCCATTTTCAAATTAGTTCTGACAAGAAACAGACAATCATAATTCTATAAGTTAAAAGTGCTGTGTAAACCTGCTGCGATTTGACTGATCAGAAATCTACAGAATAGTCAACCTAAATTCAAATCGTTCTTCTAGTTTAAAAATGGGGTATATCTGTTATCACTTTTAGCTCTCTTTATGTGGAGCAGGGGTATATAAGCGAATTTCTTGATCACATTCCATACAGATGACAAAATTGCTTCCACAGTGTTTTTTGTTGTATTGTCTGCTTGAGTACAATCTCCAAAGTATTAGCAGTGAGTTATAATAGCTCTACGACTTCAGAATGAGGGAATCTTACTATTCGCATCGAAGAAGACACGCTCGAAAGCAGCCATATCCTCAGAGAATATTTGTTAGATAGTAGTTGACTTCACAATGATATCGACAACCAGAATTAATTTTTTTATGGAAGCCGAAAAAGATTTCAATAAGCTGCTTCAATTTTTAAATTGTTTATTACGAAATTTTTTTTCTAAAATTTAAGAAAGTATAACAATCAACGTGAGATAGTTTAGAGCCAACTTTCCCATTTAGATTTTTATTGGAAATATATGTATGTAAGTGTCGACGATGTACATCATAAACACTATTTATGACTGCAAAATAATAAAATTAAAACAGCTTAAGCATTTAAATGGAATTTATACATAGAATCAAGTAAATGAATTCTAACTACTGATATTTGAATGTAAAATCATTAGTGATTTCAAATGTTCAGATTTTTTTCACGTATTAGGTTTTGCCACGTTTTTGATGTCATCTCCCAGAATTTTGCATAATTTTCACATTTAGATAAGATTTAACACTCAAGTACACAAAAATTTTATCGTTGATGTGTGAAAATTAAGAAAAAATAATGTCTAATGTTTATTACACCTTTCAAGGAAAAACAATTGAAAAACCGAGGTAAAATTAAGTGAATATTGTCCTCGTAGAATGATTCCTTCTCTACTCGACACAAGTATTTAGATTTAAGAGCTTGACTAAGTAAAAAAGCCTTGAACAGACTATAGTAAGAAAAATTATTATTCTTCTAAAGTTTCCTTCATAATATCTATTAGATTATGCTATCCGTAGAATACTCTAAACTCGTTTCTAGAAAGTAACGCAAAGGCCCTCCTAGAAATTGATTCTATACAAATAACCTCAACAACCTGTAGATAAGTTATAAAAAACAATATCATGAAATTGCCGTTGTATGTAAATTGCCCTTTCGCATTCGACTAACTTCAGATTCTATAAACATTATTAAAAAGGACCTGTTTCATAAACATCATCTACGCGTTTCTAACGCAACGCTCTATCAGAATGCAATTTTTAAAAGGAACAAATACCGATATAAATCCTTTTTCCATCTAATAATGATGTGAAGAAACTTCGTCGTTAATCATCAAATTATAGAGTATAAAGTACTTAAAGCTATGTATGTAATGTCAAACCAAGTTAATTTTTTCATCGATAAGTTATGATAGGTTTAACTTGAGTAAGCTAGAAAAAATAATACATCTGAAATGCTAGACTTCATCCGAATAACATGCTCATAAGAATGCAAAAATTGTTTTTAGGTAAATAAGGTCGTGTTTTGGTATTCCACTGGATGTAGTAGACTATCAAGAAAAAGAAGGAATAATAACTGCTCATTTGCGCGCTGTTATTTACAAAAAATCACCCACTTCATTTAGATTAATTGCCTCATACGATGTACTCACCTGATTTGGCTCCCTCTGAATATTTCTCTTTTCGAATACAAAAAATGACTTAGCGAAGAGCTTATGAAAGATGAAGAGATTATAGCAAAGATAATCGTATATTTCTAGGTTGGAAAGGCAATACTTTCTCAGGGATGTGATATTTTTATTTTAAAATAACTAAATAGATCTCTTGTGAACTTGTAGCAATTGCTATAGACAAGGTCCCGTTGCAAGAATCCCACTTCTATAAGCAATATTTATCCACGCATACTAAATCTAATGTTGTCCAAAAAGAACCTTTGTGATTGGTAGTTCATTACACATTTTGGACCTTCTATAATATTAATGTAGCTTTCGGTTTATTTCTGAACACTTTAATCATTATTGAGAAAAAGAATCTGGCGTTTCTATATTCCTTTGACATATCACCTTTTAACATAAATTCAAAGCCATTTATCACTTGTATCGTCAGAATCCGTCTAACCTACTAAATAGGGATATATGAATTATTTTTTACCTATTGTATATTCAAAACATTTCCGATATCTGGTTATTATAAAACTGGTTAAAACTCCCTACTAATTCATTTCGGAAAACATTTTTGTTGAATTCCTAAATTCGCTTGAAATAGCTTAATACTCCTAATACGATCCATTGGGATAAATTTGAAATCAAAACCGCCTTGTTACATGTATACTTCGAACCAAAGAATCTAGTGTATCCTCTTTTCTTGCTGCAATACTGGGGAACCCACTGTTTACAGATAATCTATTAATCTCACTCCTCTTAAAAAGTTCAGGATGTGGGATAACTGAGACAGCCAGAAATTTTCATCTTCTATTTCATACGCTTCCAAGTGCAGTGCTCTGGTGTTCTGTAGTGTCTCACTGTTAAATAGAATAGAAGTGGATAGAAGTTTAGACCTCTGCGTTGCATTATCTAACGTCCTTAGGTATTCATTGAGGCGGTATTGTCCCGACAAAACTGAAGATGCTAAAGTAGTACGTAACAAGATAATTCGATGTAAGTCTTCTGTAATTTAGTTTTAGTTTTAAGTAAAGTAGTTGCATTTACATTCTTTCCGATATAATTTTTCTAAATTTTGAGTCTATCGGTTTCCCCCAAACTTGGAGTGAAAATAGTACCATGCAAAATATCCTACAAGCTTCTCAAAATTTAGTTTGATAATTGGAGGATGCTTCAAAATTCCTTCTAATTTTTACCCTTATTACAGCGATTGTCTTATGGAAGCATCTTAGTGTCTCTTGCCCTCTTTCATGAAGCCTCGAGGAAAGCTAATTACGTTCCGATTTTTAAAAACGTCCCTTGTTCAAGTCTTTGATGAGAAATATTCTGCTTTCAAATGAGCATAATCTCTTAATAGAATGTGTACTGCTGAATTCGAAGTAATTTGAGCCATGGTTGTTTTAAAGAGGTTTAATTAGGGAACTTCCTCTTTATATTTTCACTGTTTAATAAGTTCCTATTTTCAAATAATAATCGGCTTATCTTTTGAGTCTGAGAGGTTCACTCCGGTTTTTTTTCTAGATTTGATAGTCGAAAAGTCTAATGTCCCGGTTTCGATACGTCTCTTGATTTGGAATTGTGAACACTGTGACATTTTTATGTTTTTATGTATAATTATCAAAATGGATTATTCCACTGCTCGTTTAATTATTACACATATTGAAAGAATTTCCAACGTATTGTTCAAATATTTCATCCTATCAATTGATATCACTTATTTGACTAGATATCGGGAATATAACAAATTCTTAAAACTGAATGAAATGCATATGTCGAAGTCATAATAACAGAGCAAAAGTAAAAATATTCCGTTTGTACACTTTTATACAAGTTTTTGTGATGCCCCAGATAACTTAATTGGAATACTATTAGCTTTCCCTAAGATTTAACGCCCACGAAACTTTCAGAATAACCCTCATATGGTATACTATATTTAAATCTCCGTTCAGTTTCATAAAATAATAACAATCATCAATCACTAATCAGTAACTACCTATTACGAAATAAAAAAACCAATGAAAATTATCCAGAACAGATCGAAATTCCAACAACCAAATATGTGCTCGTGATTTCTAAAGCGTGCTCGCAATATACCCATTGGTGGAAATGCTGAGACGAACAGAGGCGTGCTATAAATGTGGATTCTAGATCTGTTAGCACTTCTGGAAATATGAGACACTAGCTTAAATGGTTCTTACACCCGAGCTGAAAGTTATTAATTGATGATTGGTAATAGTTATAGACCGAAAGAATGATAAATATGTTTTGTCATGTATGGTGTTAAAAATACCTCATTTCTTATAAAATTTGGTTCAAAATAATCACAACATAATTGAAAATGACAAAATTTGTACCTTCTTCTATAGTTTTTAAGCTGTTTTTCTTAATTTAGATCAACACTAATCCACCAAATTCTTTTATTCCAAAAATTCCTGATGACATTCTTCAAAAATCTTCGAATCTTGTTCATCTCTCATAGTTCCTGAGTTACCAGATAGAAAATGTGTTTTATGAGTATAGGAAATGAGTCTACATTGACTTATTCACTGCTATCACTTATTTTATTTACCGAAAACTTCTCGTAAACCTTTTTGAATGCCTTTCAATAAGCTTTTTTGATTATGGGACAACAAATATCCCTTCATTTAGTTTAGTTTCTTAGATCTATCAACGTCTTATGTTCTTAGATAATAATGCTCTCTGGTCCTACTATCCCATAGATAACGGAAACAAGAATATTTAGTAAATATACAGGGTGAACCTAATAATTAACTGCTTTTTCTATTGGTGAAAACAGTTTATTATTCCCATGGTGCAACAAAACAGCTGAATTTTGAAGAATCAACTTCTGTTTCGATTCGCTTTTTCAAAAAGTCCCAGTATATCATTATAATAACAATTTTCTTCTTTTCCTAGTAAACCTCTCTTTTGCTTCTGAACAAGGAATGCGGTGTTGACATGGTGATTGTTTTGAATGTAAATATAGATTTATATGGTATATACAATACCCGCCTTATTTCATGTTTCTTATTCTTGTTACACGAAAGTAGCAGTCATTTTAATGATTGCTAGGCTCTTTTCATACATGTGAACTACGTGGACGGTATACGTTATCTCCAGCTGACCATTTTAGTAAAACATTTTACGTCTTCCACAAAACACATGTATCTACTTTACATGACGATTGAGTTTTTTTAACCTCCAACAGGTAATTTTCCATTGAGTTGCAGTCACATAAACATCGCAGGCGTTATTGATTTTACTGCCACTTATGAATTGCAAACTGTTCCTTACAAACAGTGTAGTGTAGTTCCGGATCTATATCATTACGGAAAATTTACGCTACAGACCGTTACAATATTAACGGAGAAGATTTTTTGAAATTAATTGTGATAGGTGATGAGAAATGTATCTGTATAACACGGTTGAAACGGAACGGCAATCACAACAATGTATGCACGCAAATTAACCAATGATACCCACCAAACCAAACGAACCTTCAACAGCCGTGAGATTATGAACCAAAAAGGTGTGTTGCATGTGGAGTTTATTTAGCCTGGTACAGCAATTGATGCAGATTCATATTGTGAAACTTTGTAAGGCTTATATAAGAGTTATATAAAACCAACGAAGAGGTATGGTGAAATTTAGAATTGTTCTGATGCAAGATAATGCTCGTTTCCATAGAGCTCGTGTTACTTAACGCTTCTTTCAACCACCCACTATACAGTCCCGACTGATTTCCATCTTTTCTTTCAAGAAACCGTCACAACTTGCTTCTAATCATTAGCGGGTAATTTTGTGACGAGGGTATTGCAAAGCTTGTTCAGACATTTGACATATGCCTTACTTATCAAGGAGATTATATTACAAAGAAATAATCTGTCTTATACTTTACTTTTGGTAGTGAAATCGTTTTTATATATTTACTCGTTGTTCCTCTACAACCCTCATAAGTTGGACTAA
This sequence comes from Diorhabda elongata, assembly GCA_026230145.1. Lineage (NCBI taxonomy): Eukaryota > Metazoa > Arthropoda > Insecta > Coleoptera > Chrysomelidae > Diorhabda > Diorhabda elongata. The sequence continues at coordinate 9,611,931 of CM047929.1, forward strand.
AAATTACCCTCGCAATAAATCCAAAAACATTGAATATATGTACTTCTCTGAGAACTGTCCACAAAAATAACAAAACCGGTAATTTTTTGCACGTTTTACTGGGCATTTTAATTGATTTTTGAACGATATATTTGACGTTAGGTAAGAATTGATACATATTGAACTCAAGTCACCGTATATAGTAGTTGAAAAAAATGTACTAGTGGATGAAAAAAATGTGATGAGGTAGAGTATTCCTGCCAACAGTTTTATATTCAAGGAACGTAGATTAACACACTTATGAACATTTGTTTCGATGCATAAAAAAAGGGAAAGGTAAACAAATTATATGTTGCTGTTTTGATAATTATGTATGTATGGCTATATCTTTTTGTTGCTAAATTATCTTTATTTTACGTCTCTTATGAGTGATTATTGAATTTTAAAACAGGTAAAAAATTTACTTCAAAATTTATAGCTATAACTATATTAACACAATATAACAAATAATTTATGGATACTTAAACAAGTGCCTCAGCGAGTTTCTTAGAACGTGAACGGAATATTAAGTGAAAACGACTGAAAAATGGGCCAATGACTTTGTTCATGATCATAAAGATGCACAGTATACCAATTCATCTGAATCCGTGAATTTTGAGGTCTTCCTATCCATTTCTACCTTATAAAGTTTAGCGTCGCGCAGCATTTTAATCTTCCAGAGGATTACTACTTAGATAAATCGAAACATATGTTCATATTTGGTTATAGCTTTGTTGTTTTTCAAAATATTACCGATTAAGATCAATTATTGAAGCCTTTTTTTTTCAATTCCGTTGTGGAAAAACGTGGACCTCGCAATTTATTTTTGATCCTCGGGTGTTATTGAGTGCCAAACAAGAACTGTACGGCGGATGACCCATCAACTCGATGTTTTCAATGTTCAAACGCGTTTTGGTTTGAATTAATATATAAGAGTTCCCATTGTCGGGGTTGAGAATGATTAGTCTTGGTGGCGACATGTGCTGTTATTCCGAAGAAACAGATGACTGTGGACGATCAACTTTTGTTGGATTTGGCTTGTCTTGAAAGACCTATACAGTCGTTTGTTCTTTAGTTTCGGTTTGATATGCATATATCCATGATTCGTCGGCTGTCACGATCTTATAAACGTCTTTTGAAGCACCACGATTGAATGTTTTCAGCATTTCTTTGCACCAATTGACATGAGCTTTTTTGAACGATTGACAAATTATGCAAACAAATCTTTTCGACAGCCAAATGTTCATGCAATATTGAATGTCGAACTAATACCCAATATGCTTCAATCTCACGATTTGTAACATGATAATCCTGCAATATCAGTTTAGAAAATAATCGCACGGAAATGTTCGCGATGCCATTCTATTTTTTTACCAGGACGAATGTTTCAAATATCTGTAAACAACTCAAATAGCACTCGTATGACGACATGTTTTTAGTACGTTAACCATCAAAAATATCAAACTTTATGATGACGATGTCAGATTTGACATATTCAAATTAGGGGTACCATATCTCAAAATTTAATTAACAGCCCTCGTATGAAAAAATGCTTAAAGGGAAATGTTTTTACATTACAAGAATGATTTTATTCTTAAATCCTACATTGGGATAAGTTTGCAGTGGCAGTTCTTTGAACAAGATTAATTGAAACTTGGTTGGTTTCCAATAAAATAAATTATCCTGCTTTTGATGACACGTTATATTAAAAAAAATTGTTGCTCATTGAAAAATTTACAGCGCTTCTTCCACAACCGCTCGTTAAAATCACTCGTAGTCGCCTTTAAAAATAACTAGTTCCGCGCTGCTGTAGACAGCACTACTCTAATTTCAACTATAACATTTTCACAAAGCAGCATATTATAGAACTGTCCTTGACTGAATTCTCTCCTGCTGGCCGGTGCACGACACAGCATCGGCAGCGTCTGCATAAGAGCTATGCCAGATACCTATTACCGCAAAATTTGTTGGTGGGTCAAATTTAACACCTGCCCCCACTTTCGAATTTCTTCTAGTAGTACAAGAACCTGATCAGTCTACCGTAGTAGAGTGGAAGCGTACCATCTAGTTCAAGTAGTTTCCCTTACAAAAAAATGGTAACGTGAATAGAACTAAGCCGGAAGTTCAAGTTCGTTCGCTTCCTTAGAAGTGTTTTCGAGTGATAACATGAATAGTGATTCAAGAAGTTTTAGTTTACCAATGCGTAGGATTATTCACGAGATTTAAAAGAATTTTATAGGTTGGTAAACGTTTCTTAAATAACCAGTGGCGGCCTGACGCCCACACACTAGATGCTTTGATGGCATTAAACTTCTACTGATTCTTTCAATTTGCAACAAAACTTTAGTACATCGAGCGTTGGGAGTTTGTTGCAAGTGAGTAGATAGTTATAATCAAATTTAAATTTGTAAAATAATTTTTGATTTATTGAGATGTCTCCCTAAATACGTGTTGACCTAAATATCAATTAATTTATAGTTTTATCAATTTTATTTATTAAATACAAAGTGAAAACATTTCTGAGAATCTTCATTTGCAATGGCTTTCATTTACTTCATTACAGCCTTGCAAAAGTCTAAATTGGTGTTAGAACATTCTTCATTTATCCCATTTTTCATTTACTGAAAGAATCAGAAATCGTATGGTGTCAATGGCTTTCATCTGCTCTATTATAGTCTCACAAAAATTAGAAACGGTGTCAAAACGTTCCTATTCCTTTAATTCCTTATTTCTTAGATCTTTTGATATGTTTAGGTTTCTAAATCGTCTTGACTTTAGGCCCCCTCTGATTTCTTGTTTAGCTGTTTACCTGCTTATCCATTTTTCATTTACTAAAAGAAGTAGGAGTCCTATCATTTCACAAAATATATTTTAATAAAAGTAGTCAGAACGTTAAATGTTTATCTGTCTTAAAAAAAAACTAATTTTGACTCAGAAGAGACCTAAAATCCATTTTATTTAAAAATATAAACGTTTCTTGTTCTGCTGTTTAGCCACTTCTCATTTACTGAAAGAATTAGGAGTGGTATAGTGTTAATAGCTTTAATCTGCTCTATTGTAGCCTTAAAAATGAGAAATGGTGTCAAAACCTATTTTTGATTTACTGAACTAAGTAGCCTGAAAAAAGTCAAAATGATGTTTTCATATAGCTCATATTTCATTTACTGGAAGAACCAGGAATCGTATGGGTAAGTTAGATGGAAGAAGACATATTAAGCTCTAAACGAAGCTCATCTTTATGATAAAAGAAATGTATCTAGCTTTCACACATTTTGAGATGTTTTTAAAGCGAAAGAGCGATCTAGTTCTTGTTTGACCCATTGACTGATACTCGTACTTTTTTAATGGTAATATGACATTAGTATGACATTACAAAACAATAGATCGATCTATCTACTGCTACATTAGTCTTTGGCTTTAGAGAAAAACGTATTCGAAAAAAGCAAATTTAACATGTTTTCATAATATACTTTAGAACTGTCCCTATCCTGTCTCTTCCACGTTAAGGAAAAGTAATTTGCAATATCTACAACATCGATCAAAAAGTCATTAAATGTTTTAGTAATTTCATTAAAAAACAATTGACTGTGATATCGTATTTTGTGGGTGATTTGGTCTGTGAATATAGGAAAATTACATTCATTGCTGATGAATTCAGTATCACGATACTCAGCATAGAAATTACACAAGTAAAATCACTCATATAAGAATGATCGTGTTTTATTATCGTACATTTTGATGATTAACTTCATCCTATATTTCTGATAGAATTAAAAACGAGGTTGTGTATACGTTTATATAGTATTTAAGCAAGTAATTTTCAGACTATAATTTTAATTGATGTTAAGCATTGAGGTACTGAAACAAATTTTATATTATTGATTGTGAAATGGATACTTTGAAGTCACTGTTAGCTCAAGAGGAGTCTGAATGTAATTGGATTTGATACCAGCTTACAGCTAAGAAATATTTAGAATTGGCAATTAGTCAATGCCTTTGAAAATAAGATCTAAAATCAATTTCCAAAGCCCTAATTAAATACTTTTGGGTTTCTTTTAGAAGCTGGTATCTACGTTATGCTTTGATCCACGAAAGCTACACTTATTTTACAAAAAAAAACTTTCAAAATATAATTTACCACCTTGAAACGCTTCATAAGAAATGCATGACAATAAACAAGGAGGCTTGGAACTCCAAAGAGAGGGATCGGAAAGTAATGTCGTTTCTGCACATACAATAATTATTGTTTCAAAAACATTTTAAAGTTGTTATGACTTATTCACTGCCAAATAATCTAATATTGGATTTTTTTGGAAATTTGGGGTGAAATAGTCAGTCAAATACCAGAAAAGGATATCTGGCATTGTATGCTTTTTTAGTTTCGCAGGGAAAGTAACACTAATACCGCTAGCAACAACATTTGAGTGCAATAGACGTTCGTAGATTCCAAAGATGGTTCTCTAGATCAGATATCTCTGACTCTTATCGCTCAGAAAGACATGGCCTAAGCAAACACCAAAGACAATAGCTCTCTTTAAATTAATTACCAAGTACTGCAAAGCCGGTTTCACATTTCAAAAAAGGTCTTCTGTGTATTTGCTGAAGTATAGACAGAATTATTTTGAATTGCTAAAATCTAGGCTAACTGTTTATGCAGATTTTTTGTAAGCAACCCTGTGAATAGATCGATAACACCTTTGTCTATCCCAAGTAACTTATTTATCACCACGAGTCCCAAATTTGAGATAATTGAATGAGAAAAACACAATACGTTTTTGTCATCTGACTAACACCTTTGGTCGCCTGACAATACATTTCATTCTATAGAACTCTAAATGTCAACCAGAAATGAGTATTTTAGTCTGTTGATCTCTTTTCTTCGCCCTTGAGCCTTTTATATATCAGAAGAATCATTAAACATCACGGCAAATTGTAATTTATTACTTTCAGAAAGTGACAAGTGCGAATCTATCAAGCATGCCTATAGTAGAAATCCTAATTAGATAGAGTTATATCTCAGTATTGAAAACGTATCGAGCAACGCGCGGTGATTGAATACTTGCGTTTAAAAGAGATCACCTCAACGCAAACTCACAAATATTAGTTGCATATATTAGTAAATCATGCCGTCTCATATGACTTAGTAAGAAGGTTGTATAATTATTTATACTGAATTGTGACCTCAATCTATATGTCGTTAAAGTTTACGACATCGAATCATATCAAATTACACTAAACGATAAAAAAATAAACTAATAGTATATTTTTCCCATTCCATACATATTTTGTCTTTTCCCACCCTTGAAATTTCCTGCAGTGGTATTTTGCAGCTCGTTTCAATATATTTGGTACAGTATTATCAAAATCGTCAATACTGTTGTTGTGTCATCCTAATTGTTTCTTATTAATTATTATTGAAATAATATTTAATGGAAATTTTGATTTCCATCAAAGCGCAATTCAGAAAATTCCTATAATTCTTTATTTTCTCATATAAATGGGAATAGAATATTATTACCCATCTCTTGACAGAAGAATCTCAAGCTCTCATAAAATTACGGTGTATATTTCTTACCTTCAGTGCATTAGCTGGATTTGTAAATGTTTTTTATCAATATCATTTGTTTTATCTAATTACACTCCAATAAATGAAAGCTATTAACTGAGAGTAAATTACTTAAATAGATCCAATATAACAGATTACATTTTACGTAACAATTTTATACTCAGGGGTGCCCAAAAGGAGAAACATTTTCAATTTTCATAAGAATTTCTATAATTATAAATATTATATATTTCCATTGCTTAGGAATCCAGGATTTTTCGTATACAAATCTTCATCTTGAGTAAACTTGGCAATCGTGCCTCGCCAATTTTGGAAACGTGAAAATGAACAATGGCATTATTTATAATATGTTTATCAAACTAATTAGTCTTATCCTCTGACTCAACTTACATAACTGAAGTTTTTCGCCTAAATCCTCGTGTAATTGTGATAAATCATTTCTTAAAATCAAGGGGGCACAGTCTAATATACCATAATAAAACTACAACACTAAATCCATTCACATTTCGCAACACTCTTATCTTACCAATTTTTTTACTTGCGACTTCTATTTCAGTCTAGTTCAATAGTTTACAAGTTGTTGGTATCAGAACCTTATCAGTAACAACAAATGTGGACAAAATAGTGAATACCTCCTAAATTCGAAGGAATCTCAGCTAATTCGCTATAATAGATTGATCCAGCGATTTGTACTTCCTGATTTGATGCCTACCCACTTTTCCGCAAATCATCTATTACACCAAAGAAGGTTTCCGCTATCTTAATACACCTGCCCGGAATCAAGCCTCAATTTATACTGTGTTTTGCTAGATTACTGCCAAAAACTAAACTTTTTTGCTCCTATTCAAAATTGAATTGTATGTATCGGAAAATTTTGCAAAGATGCGAACACATTGACAGTTAAATGTAAAAGAAGCTAATACATAATGCAAACAGACAGTTCAAATGTTTTGTACAAGATGGTTAGAAACACATATTAATATATATGTAAGAACTGAAATATTTGGAAAATATTTTGTTACCGCTGCTTTAAAATGAAGTAGTGTCGATGTTTACTTGAATTTCTAGACTCTATAGACAACTCAACATAGCGAGGACTACTTTTCAATATGAAGGAAGAATTCCAATGCATCAGATACATATTATCTTTGAGATCAAACTAATACCTTAAATGCTGAACTCTGAAGTGTACGTTGTATATCGTATTTTGAAAAACCAAAATAGTTTGTATTGCAGCTGGTAGGAAGCAGAAATACATCATACCATCATAGTTTTAATAACACTATCTAAGTATAAGAGTTTCATCCTTACAAGGCACATCGATTGAATTGAAACTTCAACCAAACTATTTTACAATTAGTTTAAAAATGATTTCTTCTCTCTATGCTAATTTTATACCAATCTGGTCGAATGGAATAGAACTATGCAATAAATCTTCAAATACGAAGATACCTCAAACATTCCAATCCAAAACATTCCGTATGTTGATGCAAAATTCGATCCAGTCACCACAACAATGAATTAATAAATAATCTATTCAACCAGCCACTAACAAACAGAAGATTGAAGAGAATATGGCCAGAAGATCTCCCACAATAAATACTTCCCGAGTACCGCCAATGGATAGTTCCTGATTCAGTTTAGTGACTTTAGCCAATTTACTTATTACTCTGCTTATAGAGTATATTGTAAATATGTATATGTATATTAATAAAAAAATCTATCCTAATGTTAACCTCAAAGAAAAATTTAATGTATCTCGTAAGCTGCTTTCCAAACTTCTTTCTACAACCCTTGTTTTTCTTGTATTGTTTAGTTATCTACCAAATTTCCACTTATTCTAATTTCTATCGTTAAATAGTGTCAGCAACACAATCACGAAATTTTTCGAAATATTTTTCAACCAATTTCGTCATCAATTCTACTGATCCATCGCCTAATGAATATGCACGAACTATCTGTAGTTCTGGATTCTAACAACTGATTGGAACATTCTCAATGATGATGTGGACTCCGAATTTTCTAGATTCATAAAAGCACTAACTAGTTTGGCATCCACTTCCTTTTCCTACGGTTTCAGGAGAACAACTCTCGCATACCTTACCAACAGAAGTCAACTTGTAAGTGTTGATTCAACTATGTCTCCTTGCAAGCCTATAGAATGTGCAGTGCCTCGAGGCTCAGTACTAAGACCTATTTTGTTTCTTCTGTTTTTCAACGACATTGCATATTTAGATATCAGTAGTACGTGTCTTTTTGCAGACGATACTAGTTTCTCTTCGAGCAACCCTGATCTCACGGCATATCAAAGAACTATATCCACTGATCTAATTATCCTTAAATCATGGTGAAATACGAGGTTGGATCTCCTGTTTGCGATAGTTCCTCTCTAGATTGAACTGAACACATTTTTCCATTACATAAATTAATGCTTGAGAAATGATTGGTGCGCTGCCCAGGCTTTTAAAGTGTCTGGTTCTGGGCCCAGTTCCGTCTGCTGTTTTTAATCCATCCGTATACCATTTAATGGCATTTTTGTTCATTTCTTGTATGGTGTTTTGATCATATTTGCTTTTACAGTTTATTATTCAGGTGAAGTTTTTCTCAAAGCCAAACTTTTCCGTTGTAACGTCCTAAAACATGTCCCAGAGTTAGTCATAATTTGAGAACGGGCTTTCTTTCATGATTCCGTCTCTGAACATTCTAAGTAATGTTTTCTCTGCCACGTTTTCCAGTACTATATAGAGAGGTAGGTAGGAGAATCAGAATTACTCCTAGTGCAGCTGTAGGGCAGGATTTCATGATCCCAGTGGCACATAAGCAAGCCAGTCTTTGTATCTTTGAGAGATTATTCCTCATAGTATTCAGACTAGTTCTAGTATCCCAAACCACTACCCCTTATGTGATGATTTGTCTTATAATTGCCATATACATCCACCGTAGGATCTTCGGGTTACAGCCCCAATTCTTCCCTGCAAAGTTTCTGCATACCATCAGGGCTTCTGTGGCTGTGATATTGATAGATATAAAAGACTATAACAAATAATAAAAAGGAGAATAAAGTTTCTGGAACCTAAAATTTGATATGTAAATACCTATTTTTAAATACTTTTCCTTGTATTATATACCAAATTTTTATTATACTGAGTATATAGATTGAATTTACTCACATGGAAACTTCAATAAACAATGATATATACGCAGTAAATTAAGTAGGTCGAAATTTTTTTTCTTCTAATTTAGAAAGCAAAAAAAATATTCACGGAAGCTGTAAACATTTTAATCAAATGGATATCCGACAAAATCTTTGTTTCATTAGATATTTTTGTTACTCATAACTTGTGCTGCTGTAAGTAGTTTAATGTGGCTAATTAAACTTCTATTGTATTTTAAGGTTATAAAATTTCATAATATATAATGATAAATAATACGAAGAAGGTTTCAAAAACTGAACATTGGTGAATAGCGTGGTAATCATGACATTTTGTTTGCTACAATTGTCCTAATTCCACAATATGGTCTGTGGCAATATTCACTTTTCAAAAGTAAATTCTGATAATATCTTGTAAAATTATCTTTGAAAAAGTTTGAATTATTTACTTTTTACAATAGGAATGGCTAAGATTCTGGTCAGCCTAATCTTAGGCTCCGCTGATCCTTACTATAAGTTGTGTAACATAGGATTTGACCTAGTGGAAGAACCTTGCATTGAAACCAACATCCCTTCTAGTGAGCTAGAAAGAGGGCAACTTAAGAAACTGTGAAGGTAGTTGGAAATTAAAACACCTCCTCGTTGTGAGTAATAGTGATAGTAAAAGTATTCCTTGCTTTGTATCATCACTATATGCTTTGAGTTTGGAAGACTTTCTAATATCACTACTTCCTGCCGTTTTTAAGTCATTTTTCCATTTCCCAGTATTTAATTGAAGAACTGACATACGCTTTCCGTCGTTGTCCGAAATTTTCTCCACAAGTTGTAGTAGAAAATTGTTTCTTCCTATTTTATGATATAAAAGAAGAATGTGCTCATGTTTTTCTTATTTATGACCTTTGTTTCTATGTTAGACTAAGTTTTCCATCATAATGATTGATGACTTCTTGATCTATTTTGTAAATATAGAAATATTTGTCCTATGTAAAGAATTACTTATTTCGTGTTTTATATGTCGGACTATTGGAATATTTCAAAAATGTCCTCTAGAAATTATTGTAATGTTTTATGTATTAAAATAATCTAGCAGCTGTTTAGAAAAGGTTGTATATACGACAAGTAAAGGTGTTTTCTATTTTGATGTTTAGCACATGTTGCGATTGTTAATGGATTGAAATATTTCTTATATAATATTATAGTAAAGCTGTTGTTAATAAAAAGATCTACTAACTTATTTCTTCTTTTTTTTGCATAACCTGAAATTTCTATGAAAAATTTGAAGTATCAAGTTTTTGGTTTTTTATATTTATCTTTTACAAATAGCATTTTGTCATTAAAATTAATGAAAACGTCTTAAAAAAACTGTTATTCATTATTTTGACTCAATATCAAAAAAGCACCCCAATTTTCAAACGAAAATTCTTCGTAAAAATAACATAACAATAACGTTTTTTCTTAAATAGTCGAAGAATTTTGTGTTCGTAAAAACCTTCAGCTTATAAGAAATTTCACAAATACTACAGTAAATTTCTCGAAAAAGGCAAAAAGACTTGCATTTGAAAGTTTTCTTCAATCATCATGTACAACTTTTGAATATATATTAAAATTTTAGACTCCAGTTACTTAGTTTATGAATGTAACATGGAATCGTTTCTTCTGTGGAGTGATGAATAACTAACAATTGTGCAAATGATTGAGAAGAAAATTCAGGATTCGACTTTTTTCGTTTTTTTTTTTCTTTTTGAGAGGAGCTGATATTTTGATGGGAGAATTTTCGATCGAAAATTAGAGTGCTTTCTCGATATTAAGTCAAAATAAGTTTAAAAATAAATATTTCGAAACAAATTGATTACATTATATTTGGGCCGTAAAAAGGTACATTTTCAACAAAGTTTGTAAAACCAGCTGTAAAATATAAAAATAATAAACCAAAGACTTAGTTTTTTTAATTTTTTCACGTAAATTTTGAGGTTATTTGAAAAAAGTATGAATACAAAAGTTGTAGATCTTTTTATTGCCTACAACTTTATTGTACAACTTTTTTTCCATACGAATTGTTGTTTTTCCGGATAAACTGGTTTTTCCGGATAAACTGATTTTTACCCCCTTCTCTTTCCTGAACTAAAATCGCCTGCAAATTATTTTTCCTTTCATTTGTATCATATTCTACCCCCCTTTCCAATGGGTTTCTTCCTACTATTATTTTTTTCGGTTTCAAAAATGATCAACTCTTGTCTATTAGTAGTTCAGCTAGAGATATCCAATCAATCAAATTCTCCTAATATATCTTGATCTAAATGAATTCTCGTTGCTAGATCAACCACTCTATTTCTTGCTGATAAGTGCTTACTATCAAAAATAGGGCGGAGCAAGATTATGCTTTCTAGAGACGTGATTTATATCGATCACTTTTAGTCCTATCCAGTTTTTTCAAGGGATTGAATACGATTATAAATAAATCTAAATACCGTATCAGTTACTTTATATTATTTATTGAGTTTACCCGATTCGGAATATAACTTAATGAAAAAAAGTGAAACATTCCGACACAAAACCTTAGTGACATTATATCATATTCAAATCTGATCTTCACTGTATGCATATTTCCAGTTCAATATTAACATCGTAGTTTCAATACTTCAATTATAAACATATTCTTTTCTAAATTATCAAGAAATATACATGAAACTTTAAATTCATTATTCATCATCAGTTCTATTGTAATTTAAAATCAAATGCATGCATTACATCCTTCTAGTCACTAGGTACTAAATTACGTCGCCTATTCCTTTTTAACTTCGTTATATTACTTTTTTATGTATAATTCATTTGTGTTGACAAAGTAAATTTAAGATTAGCTACGCTCTCTTTTGCAGTTATCCAATGCCTGCAGCAAATTTTAATAACGTTGGAAGCGCTTGTGAGATACGAGGATAAGCAGAATTAAGAGCATAATGATTATTAAATTGTAACCTACATTTATTTCGAGTATCCGTGTAGTTTCTGGTAGTCATTTCTCAAATTGCTTCAAGCTTTCCTATAATAAAAAAAAAATTTATGGTATACAAAAACACTTAACATTTCTTTTGCGCTCGGAATATTACGTAGGAGAAATATACAATGGGAGAAAAATGTAGATAAAATTAAAAACTGTCCTGCTATTTATTTGAAGACCTTCGCTTGATTTAACTATGCTTCAGATGCAGATAATTTGACATTAGTTAATCGACGATACTTTTTATTTTTAGTTGAGCTGAAAGGACTTCTTCCGTCTATCACTGTTCTCATTTTGTGATGTTGGACTCAGTTGAAACAGTTCTTAATCAAATAAACAAATATTCCTTCACATCTTAACTACTCTTGAATGCCCTGTACCACATGTATGCAAGTGCTTCCGATGTTGTCGATTTATTAAAGCGTTTTGTCATTCACAGCTCTTACCATACAGACTTTCAGAGAAACTCCTTGTTATATATTTTCAGAACGTCTTGTAAAACATATTAAACAAGCAGCTTGGGAAAACACTCCTGTGATTAGATTCAAAATCACTTTGAATATTGAATTCTGAATTTAAAATTTTTACCAGAATTTATGCAACTTAAAGCCACCACAAATCTTAATTAATTATTTCCAAGTCGATATATGGTATCTTCCCTTGTAACCTCAATATCCTACGGAAATGGAAGACCTGAACTCGAACGATCTTTAAGCGTCAAACCTCCACTATCAAAACGATTAAATAAACGGGTAATTGTATCAAGATTCAATATTTAATTTTGAATTCTATGAATGTAAAAATGTTAAAAGAATCAATACAATTCAAAACCACCGAAAATCTTCATAAATTATTTTCCAGACGATGAACACACAAGTATTCTAAAGCTCGGAAAATATATTAAAGTTAGTCCACTTTGGTGTTTCATTTGCGACGTTTCCAATAAGAAATCGCTTATATATATATATATATATATATATATATATATATAAATATATAATATATCTGGCACCTCTATCATTAGATAAAGAATTAAAGAAAAGTCGAAACTTCAAAATTTATCTTTCTTTTAAAAACTATCAGAAAAACTAATTTTGAAACAGAAGAGACCTAAAATCAAGAACATTTAGATACATTATATATATATATATATATATATATATATATATATATATATATATATATATATATATATATATATATATATATATGAATTGTAAAGAAGTCTATACTAGCTATATTATGAGCGTTTTCTCATTGGAAACGTGGCAATGAAACACCAAAGTAGACTAATTTCAAAATATATTTTCCGAGCTTTAGAATTTTTATGTAATCATCATAGGGGAAATAATTAATTGATATTTGTGGTGGTTTTGAATTGTATGAGTTCTTCTGAAAATTTCAAAATTCATAGGATTAAAGTCCAGCTACACAAATAAATAAATTCAAGTAAACAAAAAGATACATATATAGCACTGCCCTATTCAAACCAGCTATCAGAAAAATTGAAATATATTTTATCGAAACATAACATCAATATAAGTCATAGATCACACAACACATTATCACCTCTATTCACTACACTAAAAAACAAAACTAAAGACACTAAGAAATGAAATATTATATATTTCATACCATGTCTGAATTGTCCTAAAAATTATGTAGGAATTACTACACATTACTTGGAGAACAGAATTCATTGGCACAAATACACCAAAAATGCATAGACTGGTCTACACAAACATGAAGAAAATCAGCATCGTGGATTAGATATTAAAAAAACAAAAATCTTAGCTTAAGACACGATCTACCAAAAATTATTAATCAAAGAAATGTTATACATAAAACAATCTTATGTGAATGAATGACAAGATATAAAAAACCTCAACCAAATTTACCATAAATTGATTCATTAGTTTATTTCAATCTACCTGGTATAATATCGTTTTATTGAAATTCCGAGGTAAATACATTGATTCTAATACTAGGTTTTCAATAATGTTTTTAAGGGTCTGTAGATCTTCTAGAATCTAGACTGTCTGCAAATATTACTGTGTCAGCGTAGAATGTATGTAAATAAAAAACCTCCAATATATTTATGAAACTCGTTTTAACTTTTTAGTATCATTCAAAATGAAGGCAATCATTTTCAGTGTTAAACTCATAAGAACGCCAGTTAAAATATCAGTCATTTCGAGTGTTAAATCAACAGGTTTTTTAAATGATCAAATAACTGAACGTTCACAATCGCCAGCGATAACTTTGTTTTCTTTTAAAGAATTTTTCTATATATGATTGACAGTTCTGAAACCTGTTCTGTCTGTAACATGTATACAACTGAGACATTGCAACATATTATATTAAATGAGATTTTTTGCCAATAATTATGCTAGAGCGTCCAATAAATTTATTGCTTTTCCTAATAATAATTGTGCCGGATATTATTTATATCCCTCAGATGTTGATGTTACTGTCGTCTCTAAGAAATGACAACTTGCTTAGATTTTCTTCTATTTACATTCCTGCAATGAAGTGATTGCAAATTGACAATAGCAACAGAAATCAGATTTATTTGAAGAACTGAAAAAAAAAGTGTTTCAATACTGCTACTGATGTGGGGTTACAAATATACCCGTTTTTAGTACGGAGCACCCCACTTATATCAAAAAATTCCAAAATGATTCCATATTATGGTGCTCTTGATATTTGGAGACGCATTTTCATGATAGACATTCATTATTTACCAATATGGTATCTTCCACTTTCCCAGCCTTTTATTTTTACATTAGTGGGAAACATTAAATTAAGTACATTCGATATATGAGCCTTTGCCTCGCAAGATTACGTGATTCTACTCCCCTGAGTTTTTCCGTAGGGATTTGAAGAGCAAAATTTATAAAAGCAAACTCAAAACATTCACAAAAGAACAATTATAAGGAGCTAGTGTAGCACCACAAGAGAACTCTGTTCTAGTTATTCTAAACCAACTATAAAACTATTTTTTATCCCCATAAGTAATTATATTGTATCAGTATTATATTAGAATTCTGTTTTACAATTTTTTAGCCATCATTATAAATAGTTTTTGATTTGAAAGCTGTATAATGGTGCATGTAACATTAATAATATATTAATCGAAAACACTGTCATTTTCCTCGATCATCTGCACTATGGCGTGTGAAGAATAAATATAATTGATCATGAAATATTATTTAAGACAATACTTTCACCAAAATTTAACAACAAAATCCAGTTCACAGCGAAACTTTTATCAGATAATTCCAAGGCAACCCTCCACTGGATGTGAACAAATTCAGCTATTCATATGATTCTACCAAAAAAAAAAAAATCATTATTATGAATTACAATTATTTTTATGTCGTTATTGAATATAACGGGCATCGATGACAAATTTTTTGAAAATGTTTTAGTTCTGAACAGGTAAAAAATAATTAACGTGAAAATAATATGATAATCAACCAAAAGTTTTACTTCTATCGTCATTCAAAATAACTTAGAAAGGAATTACTTATAAGCGTCATTTTCTACTTCTAGCTAACTCTTAGTCAACGGCAACGGCCTAATGCGAGCTCATCATTGTGTTATATTTTCTTTGCTGTAATAAAATCCTTCACAAATCAGTTTAGCAGTGTGCTCGTTTACCACCAATAGAATTCCACAATAACAATCTCGTATTATTTATGAATTATATGCTTGCAAAACACCAACCATACAAAATTTTGATTTTCTGATTTTAGTTATTTTCCCAGAGAACATTTCGGTTAGAGGACTCAAATGACACTATGTCCAAGATCTTTTTGAGATACGGTCGTTCTATAATCAATATTACAATGACATGGTACTCTGCTCATTTTATTGATAATTGTACTGATTTTTTTTTCAAATTAGTAACGCGATTTTCAATTTTGTATTTGTCAATTCAATATAATCTCGGAATTTTAGCACAATACGATTAAGACAATCAACAACAACAAATGAATTGTATGTTTTTAGTTATATATAAAGTATAGTGATCTATTCGCGAGTAATGGCTAATACCCGTTCAATGAACAATATAATATTAACCCACTACTACTTCATATTTAATAAAAAAGACTGGTTGGATAGTAATCACTCAATTTAATATCTCATACAACTAATTTAAATCATAATTGCAGGTTATTATATTAAACGCGGCCAAAACTTTGGTTATAATGAAGCAGAAGCAAATAAAATCCATATAAATGTGATCCGTTGGAAACGTTGATTAAATTAAATTTCATTCACGTCTCTAAAATTAGCGCTAATAAAAATTGATTATAAAAATGTCATTGGCCTAGAAAAGTGGGCCCATCCGCAATAAACTTAAGTAAATCTGACAACAAAATTTAGATTATGATAGAAATAAATATACTATTATGAAATCGACAAATCCTGTAATCATCTTGATATATTGTTACTAAATCTAGTAGAAAATCGAAAGAGAAAACATATAATGACTTCTTATTCTGGTTCTTGTACTTTTTATAAGGAATAGGCTCATTTCGATGGCAATTAAACAGACAGTAAGACTTTTATTATTCTCAATAACAGTACTAAATAGAGGTGTATTTGATCAACTTAAAATTCCTACGTGTCTGAAGAAACTGATGATAATTGAATAAAAGCGAGAAACTGAAGTGACTTTCAGATAGTTTACAGTAGCAACAATGAATGTTCACTCTAATAACTGAATTTAAAGCGCATTCACTTGACTATTCCATTTTATAATTATTAGTAATTCTTAACTTTTTTTATTGAAAATAGCGTTTAAAGGGCTCGCTAAAAAGTTTCGTATATTAATTAGTAATAATTGAAATTACAAGCAACGATATCTGATAAAATCATAAAGACTAATATCATATCAAGATAAAACTCTGTGAATACCGACTTAAGGCCACTTACACCATATGTTTAACAGTGGTTCATGGACAACTTGACATGTGATTTCGCCTTTTAAAACCTACGGTTCTGTATATTCTATAGCTTATTAAGCAGAATTTAGAGTTTCCTAATGACTTCTACCTGCTGCACCACAAACTACCATTATTGTTACTAGGTAATATACAGCATTTTGGAGTCTCCTATACCTATGCCCATTTCATTTCTGAGCACGTATTCTTAAGCGCCTGTAAGGTGAAGTTAATATATTTAATATAGAATTCCTGTGTGACAAATGAAATGAAAAGAATAAGCGCCTTGCACTTCTACATTCAATGAACTAGCGACCTTGTTCTTTAAACCAAGCATTAAATGAAAGAAATAGTAAAATTGCAATAGGCTATCAATTTTCGTTTTGGCAAATTTGATAAAAAAACCAAACAATAACAAACATAACCAAAAAAATGTGCTCCCCGAAGTTAGTTTCTAGTGCCAGCATGCCTATTTTAAACCGATTTTTTAACAGAAAGTTAAATTTTAACTATGGTTTGAAATCAGGATAAGGAAATTAATCGGTTAGCTAGTTTTAAGCTGCTGTTTATTTTTAACAGTAGCTTAAGCGAAACGGTGCAAGTAGCCATTATTAAATATAAATTACGAGGGATTCTTCTAGTTTAGTGTATATGAACATCTACCAAATAAGACGCGATTCATTTTTTAAGCATCCAAATACAAACAAATCATTGAACCAAGATTCAAATAAGGTTAGAGTTCATCCGATTATTGTAACTACCTATTTCGACTGGTAGCTGCGTTTGACAGAGGTTTGAGATCGATTGTATAAATTCTATATTAGATTAGTAGCAATGGCGGCTTGTCAACTGTTGCATGCCATTGTACCACCATTATTTGGAAAATTAAAAAAAAAATCTCATTAATAATTCAAGACCGTCCTTCTGCATCCTCTCTGCTCGTTACAGATATAAAAAGATATACTCGTTTTAAAACGTATTAAAGAAAAGAAAGAAAAAAAGTTTAATCTGATAATTATAGAAATTCGCCTCAACAGCTTACTAAATATAAATTTAAAAAAGGCAGAACAAAAATATTATCATAGTTAAGAAAATATAGCACAAACCTTCTTTCTGCGCAGTAATTATACGTAATTTCTTGCTGCATTACAATTTTGTTTCTTCATTTGGTTGCCCCCATTTTATTTTCCTCGTTTGCAGTTTTATTAGCAGAACAATATTCAATAATGCCTGCACAATTTTTGCGAGCGACTCCAGTGTAAACCATGCATTCACATGCATTGCCACAATCGTTTTTGCATTCACAAAATATCATATTCATGAAACTCGATGGGCCTTGCAATTGTATCATTTTTATGGAGACTATATGCTGGACTTTTAGCTCCAATCACTAATCAGACCGATTTATGCCTCATTGATCCCTGTATAGCCACATTTGCATTTGTAAATGAACTCTCTTCAAGTATCTTAAAAGATTTCGATACCTCGCAGATCATCCCCTCGGAAAGTTTCAATATGTATTTATTCGGCAAATTTCATAACGAATTTACACGGATCTCTAGGGGACGACCTATAAACTAGCCAAACCGGGCACGAGGTACCTCGCAGGTCATCTCCGTCTTGATGTTCAACTATATGAAAACCTCCAGGATGTTTATATTTGATCAAGTTCATACCGAGTTTCCACGGAGCTCCAAGAGACGGCGTATGAACCAGTTACACTAGACATACCTCGCATGTCATTACCGTCGTGATGTTCGTATTGAACGATCTCGAAAATGCCCAAGATGTATATATTGTGTCAATTCCATAAGAAATTTCCACAAGATTCCCGTACTGAATACACTAAAGTTTAACTTCGGTCTCTGAAGACGATAACTTTGTTATCGAAACGCGCGTCATACAGTGTAATTGTGAGTGTTGGGGTAGTGGTGGTGTAAACAATGTATTCAGTATGAATATAGCCAACGGTTCGAAAAAGTCCAGCTTAGAGTTTCGAGAATACAATACCCTAGATACTAAGTACCTAGTACACCTTTCCTATCATGATATTCGTCTTCAGCGACAAAAACACCCCGGAGTAGTAAAGTCGAACACATTATAGGTAATTTTTCATACTCTTCTAGATACACTTTTTGTAATGATGTCTGTACAAATGCAATTTTCATTTTTCATCCATAATTTTTTTTCATAAAATTTCCTGATGCTCTGCTGAATCAAATGCACTTTGTTGTATTTTGATCTAACTTACTGCACATAAATTACTAGGTTTTGCTCCTTATTGTGTGCTTTATCCCTTCTACTATCAGTTAATCATGGAAATGATAGATTGTTGAAATTATTTCAATGGCCCAGTTTGTTCAACTCTCAATTATACCAACACAAGAATTAAGTATCACCTGTATACAAAATTGAACTGCTACTTCAAGGAATCTATTTTCAAGAAAATGTTCATTATATTGTAAGTAAATTGTATTTTGTAACAAGCAATCAACCATTCTCATTTCGGATTTTACTAGTTTCCATTGGATTGAATTTTGGTCTCCACGTACCCCTACGAATATCTCACTAAGCTCTCGAATAATTAACAGCCTGTTTGTACGAACATATTGAGATATTTTCAAATATTTTTGGGGTCAAATAATTTATTTCCACTTTTAAATCGCTTGTACTACTTGTAAATACTAATAAGTTGTTCAAAATCTAAGATATCCAGACAGGCAGATAGCACCTCGTATGTTTAGTAGAATTTATATATTCTATGTATTCGTCGAGTTCATTTAAGATGAGTGCACATTTTTACTGTCACTCATTCCATGTTGTATGTATCAATAGCTACCAAAAAAACTCTTCGAAAGTTTTAAAATTATATTCTCGATAGTTTTCTAACCTCTATTATTATTTATAACCTATACTTTCGCATAGATGCACATTCCAATATTCAAAAGTGGGCGGTGGAGATACCGTTAAATAATTATTAATGTGCAAATTAATTATATTAAAAATTCAATCCTGTAAAAAAGTAGTGATGACGTTATTTTTTTCACGAATGCAGGTTTATACAAATGACAAATAAAAATGTGGTTCTTATATGATTTACCGTTCGAACTAACAAAGGTCATTAGTCGTTGGGGAATAATTATAATGGCATTTTAGAATGCAGAAAATTTTTAATCGAACTTTTCGAAGTGGCGATGTATAAAAGTAGGTTACTTTTTAGTTATGTATATCTTTATTAGACTTTTCAATACAAGTTAATATTAATTATTGATCGCACAAAACCTACGCTACGTTAACGACAGATTCTACTAATTTATATGGTGTACAAAGTGTGTGAAAAAAGCAACACTCCGGGCGATCTGGAAGCGTTATGTGCTAGACTAGTTTAATTGGTTTTATTAAACGGTGTCCATTTTTTTCGATTTCCAGGTTTTGGCGGTTTTGTAATCTAAACATCAAAATACATCCAAAAGAGATTTTTTAGAAAGGCGTAAGTCCACTTCCTCTATGGATTCTGTTATTTGGTTTCTGGTCTTTCGCGTGTTATCTGCAGTCATCTGTTACTGCTCATTTTTGTCTTGCCGAATCTAAGGCTAGGCCTATAGTAAGCAAATCATTTTTTGGCAATATTATAGAGACAATTTCAATTAACTATTTGGTCGCCCGCAAGTTGATGTATGTAGTAAATGTGAGGAGCTTAATGTGAAAATTAAGAGTCCTACTTTAAATAATGTAGCTAAACGAGCAGCAGTTTCAGAGCTTATGGTTCATAAATAAAGAAGTAAAAAGTTTTACTCAGCACTGCAGCACGAACAGTCACAAAAAGGTAAAGATGAAAAACATATTTTGTCGTTAGCATTTGATTACACTAAAACTGTTTCTATTCCTAAAATTCCCGTTCAGAAATTATACTACATGAGACAGTTGTCAGTTAATTGCTTTGGAACACAAAATCTTAAGAATAACGACACATTATCCAACAATTTATTTTTGGATACATTTTTTAACAATTTCACATTATTCATATTTATGTCATCATTATGACTGGCAGTATGATCGGCAATACTCGATATTCCGGTCCATCCATATTTTAAATGAGTTATGTGTTCTTTAAACCTGACAATAAAGTATCTCCTATTCTGCCCAATATACTTACCGTCACAATCACCTTAGCTAATTCCATATATACCATTTTTGGATTTATATACCAAGTAAAACCTACTCTGTTAAAAATTCCTTCCAATCCTTTTGTATAAACAGGATTGGAAGGTTTCAGGGAAAAGTTTTTTGTTTTTTACTTTGGTTTTGGGTTTCCCATTTCCCCATTTCTTGAACCTACAACGTTTAATTAACCTGTTTACAATTCTTTTATCATAACGGTTGAATACAGCTATAACCTCAATAAATATCTTTTCCTTATTGTATCTTTCGATGGTAATTAACCAAAGTACCAGAAAATGGAGGTTGGCCATCTTATATTTGATAAAATGAAAAAAATGAGCTGTGATGTACGTGGCGGTGTTTATCCTAAGTATATTGTAATAGGCTAGAATTGTATGAATATTACCAACGGATCTTTTTCGAGAAGCTTTACCAGATAAGCTATCCTAGAGACACGTACCGCACTTATATTTCAGTTATCTAAATAAGAGATCCACCAAGAGACACTACCGTCCTACTTACCGTAGAGACATTTCGAGCTTATCAAGAAAATGAGGAGAGAAAGGAATAATGGAAAGGGAAGTCCTACTTAATCTTTAGGTTGGCTTAAAAATATCAAATATCAAACGAATACCCCACGTTTTTATAATAGTAACACAAATTGTCTCTTCTGTAATTTTATATCAAGAACTAGTACTCTTCAATTTGATTATTACTGAAAACTAGTTTTCTAGTTCTTATGAACTATAATTTACTTTTATTATTTAAAATCATTCGTTTGATCATCAAGATCATTTTAGCATTCATTAGTATTAGTAATAACGATTTTATATTGAATCTTCTGAATAACAAACTATTCGGAACAAATTTCAATATTTATTTGATATTTGTAGAACATGCAGATCGTTAATCATAATCGTGATGTTATTTCAAATATACTGAATATGATTTTATCGAGTTCAAGGTGTGAAAACTGCGGTTAATGTTTCAAAATTGATAAATGATCTGATTTGATTTGGCATTTGTAGCATTAACTCTTATGTTCCAAAAGGAATCTAGGAATGCGGATTTATCTTATATTTCCTATATAAATTACAGTTTAAGCTTAATCTTTGGAGCAGACTTTCGAAATTAATTATAATGAAAACAGAAATATTTACTATTTCGTTCGCTTTCTACGAGAATTGGTTAAACAGCATTCGACTTGTTATATCTGTGTGAACCTCTCAGAAAATGAACTTGGAATTTATTCAGCGATTTATTTATTCTAATTAATAGAAAATTTATCTCTACTATATTTATCTTCTCTATTGATAAATGTCCAACATATATTAAAAAGTTAACATGAAAATATAAACAATCATTGTGGTGACAAATCTAAGAAAATACTTTTATATTACACACAAACTTTCTAGATTTTTCTGTATGAAGAAATTTGAAAACAAACCAAATGATTGTTTAGAACATTGTTTGTCTGAGATATGATTTGTAATAGATAAATTTTCCGTCGATAAATTCATGTTCAATTGTATGAAAGATTTATTGTTATTGTGAACAATCGAGATTCTTACTACTAGGGGGGTAAAAATAACAGTTTATTCTTTTTTATAGTTGGAATAAGAATGACTTACACCCAGTTATAGATATAATGAAATGCGTCTCAACATTATACTGAAGACAGTTGAATTATCATTCTTTCCACTGGGAAGAAAATTTGGATTTTTGAACTTTGTAGTGCCACATGAATTTCACTCATATTCTTTACTTTGATCCATGATTGTTATTAGAAATAACTGGCATGATTAGTCTTCCGAATCGCAATAGTAACCAATAGAAACGGCGTTTCCAGTATTTTGTAATTTCAAATGAAAACATTTCAAAATATTAATTCAGAGTTTGACGAATCGGTACGTACGTAGTGGGCTCTATAAGTTTTTAGCCTAACATACACAGAAAAGGCATAAATAATATAAACTGTGATTATTGTTAAATACATTCTCCCTTTGTTTCCACGCTTTTCAAAACGTCTGACAAAACTTTCTATGCCATTGTACAAAGATGATGCATCTTTAGAATCAAAAGTTAACAATAGAGTTGTTCTATGGAAATTTCGAAACCAGATAGAATAAACGTTTTCAAAGCATAGATCAATCACCAAAAGGTATAATAAGCTAATACGTATTCCAAATCACCTTTAAGGACCTATTATATTCATCACACAGTAGCTATATAATATTTATAAAATAATTCGATAATAAAAGGTTAATTTGTGTGAAACTTGAGAGATAACTCCAGGTACTCTCCTTACATCAATTTTTGTCATGATCGAATGCTCTTATACGATCCTTAGAGCACTTGCTTTTGAAATGCCGGTCTGTACTGCTATTCGTTATGTTTTTAGGTGCCGGTCACTTAAAACAATTTTTTTCAGTTATTCAATGTCACTGTTATGGGACCTCCTGCATATAAGTCATCTTTTAATGATTCTCATCCCCGGTGAAATAGCTTAGACCATTTTTTAATTGCTGAAAATGATGGCCGTAAACAGCGTCCATTCTAGTTTTGATTTGTGTTAGTGAAGGATCAAGAACTCATGTAATGTACTACGTATGAGGTTCAGTTTAAGGTCTATCACTCTCTCCAAGTCTCTCATGACGCATTCATTACATTTCACGTAAATACCGTTCAGGCTCTAATATATACTGTTTACACTATACAACTACACCAATACTCATAATTACACTAACTGACGCGCGTTTCGATAACCAAATTATCCTCCTGTTATTATTATTCTATTCTCTTAAGGAAACTTCACTTTAACTAATTAGCGAAAAACAATTTCAGAAAGAAAACCTCTTCGACGGGAGATTTCACATTCATTCCTCAATCTCAATGTTCTCGAATATTTCTTTCATTATTACTGGTCGGTCCGTCCATATTTTATATGAGCTCTCTTGAAACCGGTCAATGACGGGCCTCAATCATTACAGCTAAGTTCATAAACACCACAAATCATAATTTGAATCATAACAGAAGCTGAAATTTTGACTTTTTTGTAAGACGGTTAATCTGAAACACTTCTTTTGCTCTCCTCCTAGTTTCAATTACCATATTCCAAATAATGGAGTTCAAGTTCGTGAATCATAATTTATATTCTTTTAGCGTTTTTTATTCTTAATTTTTATTAAAAAGGGCTTCTATTTTGGGTATAAAATTGTGATTTAAAATAATGAGCAGGAAAAAGAATGAACCTAAATTGTAAGACTTAAAAGCCAATTTTGTGTCATACTCTATGGCAATTGGGACTTTAGCATTTTATATGAATGCATTATTTCATAATATCTTCAGTTCCTTATGATTAGAAAAGTTGAGAAGAAAAAAAAAAATACTGGAAGTCAGATGCTTGACTTCCAGTATTTTTTTTTTTAGCCACCGATGTAGTTGTTTTGTATCATTTGATATTGTTTCGCTATATTTTGATTTGCCAACATCGAGTTGGACGAATTTTGACTTTTCAATTGAATAATTGATTCTCTTATATCGTGAGATACAACTTCTTAGACTAGGGCTATAGGTCACAGACATTTGTTTTTATATTATACCTTATCAATATGCATGATTTGTAGAACAATTTAGCTTGCTTCATAAAGCTTATAATAAATAGAGTAGCTTCATTTGTGCAAGCCAGGAGAGGTAATATTGTGTAAATGAATCTCCTGCTATAATCAAAATTTGTTACGTGTAGGCTATTTAGTAGATTTGTATGAAGTTGGAAGTCGAGTTATTCTGATGTTTTGCTGAGGTTGTTATAAGCTACTCACCCTCTGATTCTAATAGATTCCTTAATCTGACGTCTGACAATAAACCTTCTATGCCATTATACAAAGATTATGCATCTTTAGAATCAAAATGTTCCTACGTTTGCTGTTCAATTTTATCGGTGCTGTTAAATCTTTTAGCCGTCATCTCGGCCTCAGTTCAGTCAAAAGGATATCCTCGCAGTCTCAAAATATTGTTGCTATTACTTTTTTGGTGCTTTTTATGATCTTTACTTTTTTTGGGACATGGATTTCCTCTTCGATGATACTCTATGAAATCTCTTTTGACAGATCATAGTAAAGGACCATAGTTTCATCTCCCGACTTGTTTCGCTGATGTTTCGCAGAGATTGTTGTAAGCTTCATCTGATTCTAATAGATTTCTTGTGCTTACTAATTACATCAGCTTGACTGAAAATGTTTAATTAATCTTCTTATTTGCAAGCTTCTTAATTCGTGATCTACCTTCTCGTCACCTACAATGCCGCTGTGATTTTTAATTGAAATAGTAAGTTTTTTATTTCAAATATCAGATTATAAATATTTCTTGGAGACCCTTCGATAGCTTGTAAAACTAATTTTGAGTCCTTATAGCAACAGTTAGTTATTTAGATCAGAGTTAGATCTTAGCAATCTCAAATACTTTTACAAAGCCTACGTTATCGAAGCTGGTATACAAAACATTCAACTTCTACATAATCTCGTCGGTTTGTTGTTTTTCTATTACAATTAAAAAAATAAAAAAAGTCATATTACAAATAAAATTTCAATTTTCTCTAAATTATATTCACAAATATCATGTTTTAAGTCTTGTTCATGCAGTTTGGTAAAGCTATATACCTTTTTGTAATTAAAAATTACTGTTATATTGTCGAATCCAAGTAATTAATAAAATCTTATTGGTTCTTGGAATATGCGTGTATTAATCAGTCCATTACATTACACAACTTATTTATCTTTTATATATTGATTTACTGAAAAATTCGACGGTATTTCTACCACTTCATCGTTTAATTTCTTCAATTATGTACGTCGTCAAGTGATTAAGATATATTTGCATCTACAGAAAAAAATTCCGAACAAGTTTCCGTCTCTATCTAAATAAGAAATATCCATCGTCATTTTAAATATTGGACATATTAGTATGTGAAACTGGTTAAATATCATTAAGACCAAATAAATTGATAAACTCGCCCGGTAAATTGGAATATTGAAGGTATTAAGATAACAAATTTCATTGGTGCATTTACTTTGAAACCATAAATACTGATAATACTGTTAAGAAAAATGGGTCGAACAACAAATTTCTAATTTCTTCTCAAGTATCTGCGCATCTTTGGGAATATTTTCATTATATTAAAGATCAATTACAGTTCTTTGAGCAAAACATATTTGGAATCTATTTCAAACTGGAGTTAAAAGTACCATTTATCGAAAACGTCATCTATATTTGGCTATCTTTCCTTCAAAAGGAGGTGAATTAGTTTCGTAATAATATTATTGGTAAATTGATGTCAAACAATTTTACCGTTATTCTGCACTATGTGAAAAAAACCTGAAACAGGTCGATTTATATTCTTGAATTTACAAATCACAGTATGAAAATACCATCTACCTCCAGCACAACCTCTGAATTGAAAGCATCCCCTCGAAAATTTTAAATAAAAAGGGGGTCGTGTTGCACCTTGTTGGAAAGGGATTTTAGTCCTCTGTTCAGTAAAACATTTTTTTTTTAATTTAGCGCAATGACAATTGAGAAAATTAATTTTTAAAATGTAAAATTTTGATAATGTCTCTATCACAAAACTTGACGAAAACTTAAGATAATAATATCGCAAAATATTTAAAATATATTTTTAATGCACTCTACAATTAAATTAGATGTACAAAATGACCAACATTAGATTTGAAATAAATTCATAAGAAGTAATCGAGAGGAGTCAAATTGGGGGATCTAGCTGGCCATTCGATCGTTCCACGTCTTCCAATCTACCTATTGGGAAAACCCTCGCTTAAATAATTCTAGCTGTACGTGCGAAATGCGGTGAAGCTCCGTCTTGTTGGTAGTAAATAGATCGATTTATCTCATTTAGATTATTAACATCAGGAAAAAGTCTTTGTAATGTAAGTTAATAAAAAAATCTGGATAAACCTGTGTCCTCAAAAAATAAGGGCCAATAATTTTATTTTTAATGATACCAGCCCAAACATTCACTATTTTAGAATATTGAGTGTGAGCCTCACACATCTAGTGAGGATTTTCTCTGCTACAATATCTACAGTTCTATTTAAATGAAACTCCGCTTCATCAGAAAAAACTATTTTGGTTATGAACTGCAAATCTGCGTTCATTCTATCCATCATGAATTCACAGAATTCTTGCCTTCTATCAAGATCACTTTCATTTAACTCCTGAACCAACTGAACTTTGTAAGGGCGATATTTTTCTTTATGCAAAACTTTCAAAATAGATGATTTAATTACATCATTGTCGGCGGCAAGTTATCGAGTTGTCTTATGCGGATTTTCGTCAATCTCTAGAAGTACATCTAACTTTCTTTCGTCAGTAAATTTAACATTTCTA
The DNA here is from genome assembly GCA_026230145.1 of Diorhabda elongata. Taxonomy (NCBI): domain Eukaryota; kingdom Metazoa; phylum Arthropoda; class Insecta; order Coleoptera; family Chrysomelidae; genus Diorhabda; species Diorhabda elongata. The sequence goes on from CM047929.1 coordinate 9,639,176, forward strand.
CCTGGTTTGTCAATATTTTTTACATGTTCGGTTCCACAAAACATTTTTTTTAATTTTGTTAACATTAGACTGCGAAACGTGTTGACCAGGGTATTTTTTATAAAAAATTTCAACAACCATTTGAGTTCTTTTTTCTGCCACAACCAATCATAATTAAAATGTCTATTCTTCGAGTCTCGCACAAATGAGCCATAATAAAATTTAATACGCACACAAATATTATACTGACATCTTTTAGTAACTTTAAATACCTAAATGACAGCAGCCTACTAGATTCATATCAATTGTTTATTAGGATTTTTGACTAATATTTTAGTATCCTCAAAGATTTTTTCTTGATGTTTAGTAAAACACTTGATTATTTCTAAAGTATATTTTATTGGACCAGTAAATATTGCTGTTGAAAAGTTAAGATAACAGAAGAAATTAACAAAATAACCCCTCAGGTCATACAAAATGTTGTACGAGAATTCCAAAACCTCCTCTTTTATTGTGAAGAAGTGATTGCTGGTAATTTTGAGCAGTTATCAGTTCACAGTTATGATTGCACCAAATTTGAAACTCCATATTACTGAACAGAGGACTAAAATCCCTTGCCAACGTAGTGCCACACGACCCCGTTATTTTTTCATATAGTACATAATAACGCTAAAATTGAATTTATCCCATACATATGGATCGCATTGTATGAAAAGAGTGGAGATTATGAATAGATCAAAACTTAAAGGCAGTTTTACCCCATGTCAATAATATAATTCAATCAATTTTTACCTGTAGCATAGACCGTTTATTTAAAAAAAAATATGTATTCTAAAACAAATTTTGTGAATATCAATTATCAAGCACTCAACAAACATATATGCGCACTGGCTTAAATTTAGGATTGCAAACTAACTGTACTTTTCTAAGTAAATAAGAGAATCGATCGCGTTCAATTCCCTTTATAAAACAAAAGTGCCCTTCACGACACAGTTTACTTCTAGGTTAGTCCTATTGGAAAAATGCATGGTTGGTAAGTAATAAACATGATAAAAAATATCGTTAAGATATTGTGGAATATGAAATGCGTTATCAAAATAGATGAGAGCTAGCCATATATGCGAACTACTGGAGGAGCCTCCAAAGGAATACTACTCACTATAAGAGAAAAGCTAATCATTTCAAAATATTTAGGTAAAATAAAAAAATGGGTTTCACACTCACTAAACTAGACTTATATAACAATGTATATCAAATATTTTTAGTCATAGTTACTTATTGTGAACCCAGTTCATTCCAATCCGTTTAAGAAATAAATATGAGTCAAAATTAGGCTCATTTTGAATAATACCAAATCACTAAACATTGAAAAATGTTTTGAAAGCTAATACACGGAAAATGATATATGATAAACCAAATATACTGTAAGAAAAAGAATCCATACAAAATTCGCCTCAAAATGAAAATAAAAGTCATAATTTAATGTAGGGCAGAGCGAGACCTGTTGAGTGCTTCACTTATAGTATATCTCACACGGTGTATGATACCTACGAGCGGGTGGTAAAAGACGAAGCAGGGGGCTGAGGGATCCGCGCCACTGTTGCATAAGTAGTCCGCCGTCGTTTGTGTCAAGTGACACCACATGATGTTGGAAGTTTAGTGCGAAAAGTAAAAAAACTTCTAGCCATTAAAATTTGGTTTAAAAACTACGAATATTATCATACGGTAATCAAGTAAACGTATTTCGACTTACTGTTAATGGTTTACGTTCCATAAATAAAATAATTTTCAATGCATTTTTAATTACTTAACATATTAGATGGAATTCGAGGAAGATGTCATTTGAGACAACACCTTTAAGGTCAAATTAGCCATGTTCAAATGACCCCTAATATTTAGTCACACTACGCTGGAATTATTTTATATTAATGTTGTTTTAATTTTAAGATGCGAATTTACAAATAAAAAACGGAACGTGCTAATATTAGTAAAGATCAAGCTGTAAATGAAGTCTTTAAGTATCCGCAAAGCTGCTAAAGATAGCAAATTAGATAGAATTATGCTTTCGAGGTATGTTTTTGAAAGCTAACTCTGAATTTTATGGTTTAAGTCCGTCAGATGTACGAGGGGCTTCCTAATGAATCCGTCGTCAAATATAATCAAGAAATAGCCGATAGTTGACATAAAAATAAATTAACTGAAGAGAATAGGTTCATTCTTTTCTTAAGAGGAGTAGTAGTATTAGAAAACCAGAACCGCCCGGCTAAGGAAGGGCGACATTATGTACTTGTTGCATAAATTACCCTTCTTATATTTACAATATGTACACTATCTGTTTAGTAATAATAACTAAGCGAACCTTGTAGTTATATATATGTGAAAAAACTTAGGGTCCACTATTTAATTCATCCTGTTGTAGTACAAGTTCCGGCTATGCAAAATTATCTCTTTTACATAAGCAATAAAATACGTTCTCAAGAAAAGCAACAGTCGTTTTATCTATCAATAAATAAAGAGATATTTTATTGTTTTCCAACGGACAACCTTGTGTTCAACCATTGCGGTCGAGGCGCGTCATTTTTTTCTGCAACCGTTTAGAACACTTCCTGAGTAACATGGATATTAAATAAAATAGAACTAAGAAATGAAGTCGTGTCTAATCTTTTCTATGTACGGTTTCTAACAAAAAGTATTGAAAATTATTACAAAACGTTAAAGTATATTATATCAACAGAGAAATTATACCTGGAGGATTTTAGCACGTTTATTAGAAATATGTTAAGAATATTCCCATTGATTTTTTAAAATGATAAATTATGTCCTGCAAATTGACAGAAAAACTTCATACACCAGTTAATATAGAACATAAATGACAATGTGCGGAAATAAAAGGTATATAAATGCACAGAGTGTCCCAAATTTCTACGTACAGAAGAAAATGTAGAATAGTTTTTTTCTATATTGCATTTCATTATTTTTTTCAATTGAATACCTTTTTTGTCGTAAAAACCAGTGAAATAGATCCAAAAAACTTGATTTAGTTGAAATATGAGATATCTAGGATTTTAATTCAAAAGAAAGGTGGTCTGAAAAGTTATTAGACTGACATATAGATGGTGCTACTACTATTAAATCCATATTTTTTTCAAAACGTACGACTATAAATTTGACAGCTATCATACTATTAACTGCTAGGTAGTTCTCAAAACGTTGAATGTAACACCCAAAACCTACTAGCAACACGCCACGCCACACCACATCACGCACGTGTTTAATATGTGTGCATATATTTTCCATTTAATTTAAATTTTCAAACTCTATTGACAAGGGGTGGGTTTAAGGGTGGGTACAGTGGGTACTCATTTCATCAAGAGAATGTACTACAGCGTTTCACAAATCAATGCATTAATTGGGTTTGGAACTACCTTCACATCCTCTGTATTCTCCAGATCTGGCTCACTGCGACCTATTTTTATACCTCAAAGAAATGTTGTCTGGATGGAAATTTTTAGGATATAGATATAAAAAATTGACACTATATGTTTTGAGATACAAGCCTTAAAGCTGGGAACCAGTCATCTATCGGAAGGTTGTTACAAAAATGGAAAATCACTTTATTTTTATCATTCAGGCAAATGCAATGAATTTAATTTTGTGATGTGCAGTGTATAACGATGCGTTATTGTGATGCAATATTAACTCGCGAAGGTAAACATTGTTGGTGGATCAGTTTGTTCTAGCTCCCTCATTGTCTCCAGCAGTAACTGATCAACGGGGCGTACCAGCCACATCTGTCTTAACGCCAAGCGACAACCATCCACTTTTAAATTTGATCTCCTTGTCTCAGTTTTGTGGAGCTATGAAAGCCTCTTTCTGCCCAATCCCCTTCTTCTCTCTATTTTTTCTTCTATAAAGAGTTGAAGCAAATGGTAGCTCTCGCTCCGTATCACATGTTGTAGATATGCTACTTTTCTACGTTTTATCGTATACAACAATTCACATTCTCTTCCTATTCTCCTCAGAATTCCTTCGTTAGTTTTTCTTGCCGATCATGGAGCTCTCAAAATCCACCAATCTGTTCATAGTGTTGACTTTAAGTGTCCAGCTTTCAATACAGTACAAAAGCATGGACCCATACCTAGCATTTTGGGAATCTTATTCTGAATCTATCCGCTATTGTATGATATTCTACTCATCTAATTTGTAGGTGTTTTGTTTTATAATTCCCATAAGCCAATTATGTACAGGAATCTTTGAAGGTCAATCATGTTGTCTGCTATCAGGACTGTGTCATCGGCATATTTTATACTGTTGATCCATGCGCCACTCACTTTGATGCCTAATTGTTGACCTTCGAGGGCTTCTTGAAAGATGTTTTTCGAATAAAGGTTAAACAGGAGTTGAGAAAGGACACATCCGTACCTAATACCTCTAAGGATTTTCTGGGTCTTACACTCACACATATAGTTAATCTATAAGACAAAAACTGATATCTTATAAGTTTATAAAGTCATCAATATGTTTTCTGTTCCTTTCAAATTTATGAGGTGTATAAATTTTAAATCGACTTTGTGACAATATAATTAGCTTTTTATGAAATAGTCTACCTCGAATTAATTTCTTTTTCCCTTTGTAATCATGTGAAATTCAACTTTCCATTACAGTTTAACGCCCAATGAAAAAAAAATTAATTAAATAAGGCGTAGATGTTGATGACATTGGCTTTTTGCTATGTCATAAATAAAATTACCAAGTGAAGAATTAATTTTGAGTTTTATATATTTTTATTATATGGTAATAAATGATGGTTTTCACATTGTAGTATTTTTGTAACCGATAATTTCCATATTAAAACCAACAAGTAATAAACGTGATATTTTGTTCATCGGAATTATCGACTAGAAAAAACTTATTGTCGCAACTTAGATTTATGGGCGTGTTGAAGACAAACATATTCTAACGGTTGCTCTGTTATAAAACATGCTTTATTCAATCATGTTATAATAAGCGGATCCAAAGGTTTGATTCTTGAAACTAGAACTGCAAATCAAGTTATAATCATCACACAATTTATTTGCTATATAAATCCAAGTGAAACAAAAGAAGATTATTTGTTTCGCTTGTTAAAATATGTGCAATTTATACCTTCAAATTTGTTGATTACACTGAACACACTGTTATAGCAAATTGATTGATTATCTGCGTATATACTCAGCCAACCAGACGCCACCCCACGCCATCTCACGTGGGATGAATCAAAATTCTCAGATGTAACCGACACACTCTAGTGAATTAAATGGAAAAACATATGCACGCATTTTCAACGCGTGGCGTGGCGTGCTGCTAGTGGTTTCCGATGTTTATACTCGTTGTAAATTTGTAATCGCAAATTTATTGGAAAATGCGATGATCATGAAAACGGCTTGTACTTGAATAATAATTTGACAGTGACAGAGTGAACTATTGCTTGATTAGAATCAGGATTGCCACAATAACTGTAGATACAATAGATATCCCCCACTAATATGAAGGTTAAACGGAAAATAATCATTGGATATAGTCTCTGAGTTAGCCTGGGCTGGTTTGGTTAGATCGGGCATTTTTAACTACTAGATCATTCTCAAAACGCTGAATGTAACACCAAAACGATTCCTTGGATAAATCTAAGCTTTCAATCGAAGATATTAATGTTGGGTTTGTGTGACAACCATAATACCTTTGAGAGAGCTCATGAATTAAGAAAACCACTTCTCATTGATTGTGGTAGTCGAGCGATCAAAATATATTCACTCGGTTTTGCTTCAAGGTGAAAACCCACTAGCAACACGCCATGCCACACCACACCACGCCACGTGTTAAATATGTGTGCATATATTTAATCCAATTGTCTGCGTATACACTCAGCCCATCATACGCCATCCCTGGTGAGACGATTCAATTTTCTTAGATGTAATCGACGCAGACAATTGCATTAAATGGAAAAACATAGTATACATATTCGACACGTGGAATGGGGTGGCGTCTTATGCCGTGTTGCTGGTGGTTTTCGACGTTTATCCTCGTGGCGAAATTTGTAATAGCAAATTGATTGGATACAAAACTTTTTATGTAAACGGTTTGATTAGATTGATTAGAATCAGGATTGCGACAATAAATGTAGATACAACGACTAAACTAATAATGGAATTAGTCAAAGGAATTCAAGTTCCAATGAAGAGGGGTTCTCCTTTAATCGCAGTATCATCATATATGCTTTCCATTTCTATCGTTTGAAGTGAGTCGCTACACCAGGTTTACCAACAAACATGTTTAAATATTACTTTGAATTTGTTTTTTTCTTGTCCTGCTATAACAATCTCACTTTTCTTGTTTTTGACGATTTTCTTATCGTTGAGTGTTATTGCTACCACTTCTTGTGATTTCTTTGTTCTCCTCTTTTCCATACTCTATAGACTTGTCCTTAAGTACGCATCGTTCCTCCTTTTTAACCATCTTCTGATGATTGTGTCAGGGATAAGTCTCCCCTCTTTTGTGTAAGATTGCTACAAATTGCATACAATTATACGAATAGTGGACGATGAAATTTTCAAATCATTACATACAATATCCTTAGATTCAAGTCAAGTTTACGTACAGTTCTCAATCTATTTTCATCGTCGTTGCTAGTACTATCGCTTTAGAGTGTCATCTGTATTGAATAGGCCCTGCAAAATGTTTTTGGAACGAAAAATGCTCGATTAAATCATTTCTGTCTTGGAGAATACATTGAGATCGAGAACTTTCTAAGCAAATTATGTTATTATATAGTGAAAATTTGAATTTATTTTGTTAATAATGGATGTGCCTCAACGTTTAACAAGACATGTGACGAATGAAGAAGCCGCTAGAATCATGGCCGCAGTCAAAGATACGTCGCCGGGGTAATTGGAGTTCAACAAAGAGTTGTTATTCGCTACCAAGAAACAGGGAGCTAACCAGAAGACCCGGACAAGGCCGCGGAAGGGTAACTTCGGTAGTGGATGATCGTTATTTGAGGTAAAGGCGTTAATAATTAGGCATACCAGCGCTCGAAGGCTGCAAACAGATCTGTTGGCTGCTCGAAATGTCCGAATAAGCCTACAAACAGTTCGAAATAGGCTGAGAGAAGCAAGTATACGAGCCAGAGTGCTAGCCAGAGGTCCACATCTTACCAGAGAACATCGAGTAGCAAGATTGGAATTTTTTCGAGAACACGCAAATTGGAATATTCAAGATTGGTCCAATATTTTATTCACAGATGAATCAAGATTTATCTATATTCATCAGATAGGCATGTACCAGTATATAGGCGGCGTAGTGAAAGGCACGCACGATCAGGTTAATTTTTGTCAAACTGAAAGCCTTGGTGGTGGCTCTATCATGGTTTGGGGAGTAATTTCTTTCAAGGGTCGCACGGAGTTAGTACCAGTGAATGATGGAAGACTAAATGTTAACAAGTACAAAACCAATATCCTAGAACCCCATGTAGTGCCTTATATGCCTCATATCGGTGACAACTCTGTACTAATGCACGATAATGCTTGTCCACACGCTGCTAGAAGAGTTCGAGATACTGAATTGGCTTGCACCCTGAATTGGCCTGCACGTAGCCCGGACCTTAACCCAATAGAGCAGGTCTGGGACCATCTAGGATGACAAATTCAGCAGCATCCGGCACCAATAAGAACACTAGATGATCTTCAAATTGTTCTTTTTAACTTCTGGGAAAACATGCCGCAAGGATACGTCCAGAAGCCTTCCAAGACGAATGAAAGCTGCAATTAGAGCGAGGGGCGGCAACACACGCTATTAGAATTTCATTGGCTGGTTTTAGTTTAAGCACCGTTAATTTTTTGTATAGATGTTTTGTACAATTTTTTTGATATTTTCTATGTTTTGGTAAATTAAACTTTTTGTCCTCTGTAGATTAAACTGATATAAAATAAATGTTGCAAAAGGCGTGTCTATTGGTGTTTTAATGCGTAATAATAATAATAAAATTCGAAAAACAGGCAACACATTTAAAATATTTAAAAATTAATGAGTGATGCTATAATTTTTGTGGGGTGTTTATATATGAAATTCGTTATAATCTTTCAAAAAAGTTGAAATAGTTGAAAATCTCAAATCTTAAATTATCTTCTAAGAAAAGCTCCGGATTCCCAGTATTTGATGAAAAAAATAAGTCAATTATTGTTTAGCTTTTAGCTTTTGTAAGACATTTTAAAATTATTTGTTATGGGTCGCTGCTATATTTGGCATCGCAGGGGCATCTCGTAGAGATGAGCTCCAAAAATTAAGTATTGAAGACATAGAACAAGTAGGTTCAATACTAATTGTAAACGTTCTTGTATCAATTACCTAAATGAAAAGTGCACTGTCCAAGCTATTGGTATGAACACGTTTGCTAAAATACCGTATGAAATTGCAAAATTTCTGAATTTGGAGAATCCTGAGCTATTCACAGGTCACTGCTTCAGGAGATCATCCGCAGATACTGGAGCAGATATACTAGAGCTCAAACAACACGGCAGATGGACATCTTCGACAATAGCGAAAGGATACGTCGAGCAATCACTTGCAAACAAAGTGAATATCACAAAACAAATATTTCAAGATAAAGAAAATGACAATGTAGAAATACCAAGTACTAGTATATTTAGAGAAGGCACAAATCAAGAAGCAGAATTAAAAAATAATTCAATAAGAAATATTGATATTGATTATTGTATATTTACTTTTTATATCAATGGTACGAATAATTTTTAAGTTAACTTATTCTTAATTACTAGCTCCTAACTTTATTTTTCTACATAAAACACTTTTTTTCCTGAATGTAGAAAAAATATTGTTTGCATCTCGTGCAAAAAGTGTTTATTGCACTCGACGGGTTGACAAATTCACGTCGTGTGCAATACACACTTCCTTTTTGCACTTGTTTCATAAATAACTAAAGCTCGTATTATTATAATTAGAAATAAAAAGTGCATAATTACATTATTATTAGTGGAAATTATTACATATGCTAGTAGTGTATACTTATATTTGAGTGTTTTGTTATCTCATCCTAACCACTTCATTTCACTTAATATTATTTGTCCTTTTTTGTTATTGTCAGTGTCATTAACAGTGACGTTCTATTAAGATTACGGAGGTGAATATCGATTACTTGTAATACAAAATTTAATTGACTTTGTTCAAATATTCACACTCCAATAATTAATAGTTGAAGAAGTTGAGACTAGAAAGAACGAAATAACTTATCTCTATAAAGATTTATTACTGAAGATATTGGCAATAAGATCTATCGTCAAAGATATTGTCAATGAGCAGTTCTATAGAGTGAAAAAGAACGTAGAAATCGAATAAATAGAATGATGAGAACTGTTGAACAAAGAAAATTTCATTGGTTATGGAGTCCAATGGTTGGCATCATAATTATCGTTTTGATTCTCGTTGCTACTCGTTTCTTAAATTTTGAAAGGGCTAATAAACGTTATCAAATTGGTAAAAATGCCTCAAGAGAAGTAGTACCCAGATCTGGATTTTGGATATAAGCGAGCATTCATTTGTATCTTATTTCTATTAATAAAAACAATATAACGTTATAATTTGTAACATATAAGATGTAAGTTTATATTAGTCAATGAATATCTGAACAAAATATATCTTTATAAAGATATTTGTTAATTAATTCCAGTCACACCATGTATTTCATTCTTATTACAAGTTGAAAGTTATAAATTTCTAATTGACGAACTTTCATTCAGGTAACTTCATCAGACTCAGCAGCTCAAATGATCTTTGATCCACTGATTTCAAAAACGCAAGTACAAATGTGATATGTGATCAAATACTGAGACAACCAGTTGGAGTGTATATAAATAAATGCGGATATGTGACCGCTATGATCTTTGTAGCTATGTATGTAACTCCTCTGGGAAATAGTGAAATATCAATCTACGTTCAGATGTTGAAATATCCAAAATATACTGAGGTTGTACAACTTTATTCTTCAATCAGTATTTATTGGTTCGGTAACCAATACATTATTTATTTGAGTACGTCTCCAATTCCCAATTCTGGAAGACACTTTTCTATTTTTATTTTTTGAATCCGTTTGATTTGTTGTTGTAGGAAAATTCAAAACTAGTATTTCATCTCAATTCACTAAGTATCCCTCCACTTCAGTATTAGTCCCACTTATTTCACCTAAGCTAGATTCACATCTTCGAATAGTACCTAAGTATCTCTTCACTATCATTACCAGTCTCACTAATTTGTGATAGATAAGCTTTATGTCATTCGAAAATTTTACAAAGTTATCGCCAAAGCAACACAATTTTATATTAGATAATATAAAAATATAAGTAATATAAAATAACAATTTGATTTAATATAGTAATTATAGTATATATAATATATTACTTTACACTAAATTGAATTATGACTTTCTGTTGAGTCTATGGTAAATTGTATAATAATAAGATATTTAAAGCAAAAATTTGTTTATCAATCTTCGGAATTTATTAAATGTATTTGCCATTTTTAATTCCGAAGGTAGCTAATTGAATAATTGTTTGGCACTGAAGATGATTGAATTTTTCTCCAGAAGTGGGTATAGTTAAGTAAATGCTCAAATTCTTTTTTCTAGTAGGATAGGCATGAATAGGTCTCTCAGTTGAGTTGTGTGAAGTGAAGTGTTTGCGAACCAAACAAACAGATTCTAAAATGAATTTTATGCTTTTTAAAATAGAATTCGCAATACTAATCAAACCATAAATATAACGAATAACTCTTTTTTGTAATTTGAAGATAGATTCGAAGATGCCCAAAAAGGTAAACCATACTGAAGATGCGATTCGAACAACGACTATTAAGTTGTTAAAGTACGAGAAACGAGCATACAAACACAGATTTAATCGCAAAACAAGGCGAGGATAGATTTTTTGACAAGTTTTCTAGATGTACCATTGAAGGGCGCCGTCAGTAAATAGACCAAGAAACTTGACCGAATTTGAGGATCGTATTAAGTCACTGTTGAGTTTTAGAGCTGGTGAAGCTCCTTTATAAGATAAAGTTTTCTCGGTGTAAACAGAGACCGTTCGTTTCAGAATTTAATAGCAATGACCACTCTAGGTTACACTAGTGTCATCTGCGAATGAATAAAATAAAGTTTCAACTAAGCTAGTTTTGCATCTGAGGTTGCTAACAATATCTTCACTATCAGTGCTAGCTTCTTTTTTTGATGAATTTTTTCTGTACACAAATTTTCATTCTCTATTCCTCTATAAAAGTTTTCTTAATTATGGTGAAACTTTGGAGAAAACAATGAATTTCTTCCAGTATGAGTTTCTGTAAAAGTAATTAATTCTCAATAATGAATTTGTACAATTAATTCCACTTCTTGTGGCACAAATCATCTTTTACTCTAGTATTTTCACTTTTATCAGACGCAATAATTAATTTTATATGACATACGTGTAAACTTCTGTGCTTTGTTTTATTTTTTCCGAAATCTGGATTTACCTCAGTTTTTTCTTTATGGACATAACCCATTTTTATATCACTTTTAATACCCATAGTTCTGACTTTAATCTCTGTATGGTCAATTATAGTATTACTATTGATTTATGATATGAGTATTTTCTGGTTTCGACTTTTCATTTACCCTAGTATTCTCAGTTGTATTATCGTTATTTTCAGCGTATTGAATTTTATTTACATCAAGTTCATTACTTTTAGTTTTATCTTCTTCTTTGAGCTGAAAAATATGCAATGTTTGTTCATTTTCCGAAAAAAGTGATAAAGGTTCTGAAAATACCTTACATCTTTCATGAAATTACAGAATATTTCTTCATCTCTTTCATTGCTGCTTGATTGCAGTCTGTTTTCTTTCTTAGATCTTATATTAGTTCGAAACAAGTATTATTTACATTATATCGGTTAATAAACATAGCACAAATGCTTCAAATTCTGTGGTTTGCTTTTTTATTATATCAATAGCACTTCTGATTGTCTGAGGATGTTTCATTGCTCCTTTAGTACTTCAGAGGGGTCGATTTCCTGGTGAAATTTACTATTGTAGTGCAGTCAAATCAACAATTTTCAATTTTATCGTCAACATATAGCCTATTCGGCTGAGTTGTCTTGACACTTTTTATATTTAAAACAACCAACTGAAACAAAAACCACAACAAACAGTATAAACACACTAATTCGACCACACGCAACGATCATATTACAGCTTTTCTTCTATTTTTAGCATTGGTACGTGCTAAATAAAAGTTTTTACATGCAAATGTCTACCAGAATCGCTAACTAAATCGGTAACCGCTAACTTTATTGAGTTGTGCTTATGAACGATAAGCTAAATACTAAATTTTATTTATCGAAAATGGTAAAAAAAATATAGTTTAATACATAACCATAAGGCATTAACACAAAAAAATTAAACGTTCTATAAAAGACTGAAATGAAAATAAAAACCAATATGCATAAGCCGCAAAAATATTGTCAACTGAAAATTCTAGAAACAAATTGAAAAAAGGATGCACTTCAATTTGGGAACGACAATTTATTTATTATAGAAATCGATTTATCTGTCGCTTGATTATACCAAAAAAAAATTAATAAAAATTGTAACTTATACAAAAACTTTTTAAATTCTAATAATCAAACAGCTTTCGAAATCATTGCTCATTTCATTACATAACACATAGTACAGTTATAGTTGAGGAGTGCAAGCGGGGATTTCGGGATTTACTAAAGCGCGGTAGATTAATGTAGAAAGAAAGTAAAAGAAACTGATAATCAGAATTTCTAGGACGTCTCAGTTTAAAGTAGTTAATTATATGCCAAAAAGTGTCTTTTCCCTCACTCGTTATGTTGTGTACAATTTTTTAAAACGGGCTAGAAATTAGTACTTTACGGTTTATTTTTAGGTCAGAAAATCTCATTTTGTTAGACCGAGCCAGAAAATTATTGAAATAGTCCGGTAAAAGCTTTTACCGGACTCATTTTTAATTAGTTTCCTGTCCACCTTTAATGAAAAAAATAATAAAATAGTTAGTCTAAGATAGTGGTCAATTGGTTTCTATAGTAACCTTATAGTAACCTAGTTTTGTATTATTTAAAACTATAAAATAACTTATTTATAACATATTTTGATGTTTAGTTGAAAACGTGTCATTTATTATAAAATGGATATTCGAAATAATGCATTTGATTGTGTTTATGGTACAATAGTGCCCGTTTAAAAAAAATATTGTACGTAATACGTCCCGAAAGTGGTGTTTTACTGGACTCGCTCTTTTCATACGCTAAAGTTGACCGTGTTATTCCACAGCATTAAATTGTCCATTATTATTGCCAAACGTGAAAACGTGGAGGCAGAAAGTAAATAGCAGAAGATAAAAAGATTAGTTTGGATGAACAGCATGATGTCAAACAACGTCCATGATGTATTATTCTGTCTTTCAATTCAATTTTTTCTTAATATAAAGCGACCGACCATGTGTCATTTTAGTCAATTGTTTTCCGAGGATTCCTATCAATAGATTACTACTATTTATATTTTAATCAGCGATGTTTAATTAACCAAAAAATATTTTTAATTGGAATTTACGAGTTGATTCGAAATATTACGTGTTATGAAAATCACTAGCTCATTTAAGATGAACATTGATTGATGTTTCTCCCATTCTTCCTTGTTATACTGCATGAATAATTCATTGTGAAACAAAATAATGAAATCTTTGAATGCAAAGCACAAATATGTGGGCGAGAATCGTAGATAATACCCAACAAATATTTAAAAGTATACTTATATCTTATGTTTATTGAGAAAACAGATTATCAAATATACCACCAAATTTCTAAACATTTCTCTAATACATCAGTTAAATGTCAGATGTAGAAAGTTTTTAAAATAATCATGTTCACATGGTAATTGTAGTGTTTTTTTCTAATTATTTATTGCGATCATATCAGAATCAGTAAATTGTGATTTTATAATCAGAATAGATCTTAGGAACCAGAATAAGACGTCCATTTTAAGAAAGTGTTTCTAGTTTTTGAAAGATTAGTGATGTTTAAGAACGTCAAAATTCAAATCAAAATTTTGACGTAACATTGCGGATTCACTAACGAACAAACAAGTACAGTGAAGAAAATAATGTAATAAATTCGTCTATAAAAGAAAAGGTTTTTAAGAAATTTGAATTGTTAGGCTAAAGTGTGTGGTAGAGGGTCCTTATATACTTAAAAAACAAACATTATACATAAAGGTAAAACTATTTATTTAGGATCTTTCGAAATAGTATTAAAATGTAAAAAAACAAGAACTATCGTTCGTAAAATATCAGCTCAACTTGAGGTGTCCAAGACAAAGGTCCACAGTATCTTTCAGAAGGAGCTTCGTCACCTTTTTCATATTAATCTAATACCTAACATATAATTTTTACTGGATTTTGAAAATAATTCTCTAGTAAAAGCAACCAGAAATCAAGAAAACGGTCAAATAAATAAAAAAAGATTATAATGATTTCCTATAACTTTATACATACAGTGAATACTTATGCTTCGTATATTCATACTGTGAAAAGGAAGCTCCATTGTGATGTTGTTGGCATTTACAACGTTTATAATAACATTTCTGGGCTTGTTATTTATCATTATTCATAAGTTCTTGTATCAATTTATCACAAATTAGTAACAGCACAGTTGGAAGTGAAGCTTAGAACCAATAAACAGGCAAAAGTATGTCACAATGAAGATAAAAAAAAATGAGGAAATACGTGAAATATTTGACCAGAGAAATAAGAAATCTTACGAAAGAAAAAAAGACGACAAGGAAAATATATCTTGAAACAAAAATTTCAAATATGAGAATAACTACACCAGAGAGAAGTATTTAAAAAAAAGAAAGATGTAATTCTGGAGAAGAAAGATAACGAGTAGATGTTGAAATAAAACTAATGAGAGATAGGTATAATCAACTGTAACTTAGAACAAATACTAGCACATAGGAAAAGTACTAAGTAGACAAATTCTTGGAAGATATGATACAATATCACAAGAAATAGAGAAAGATCAACATGAAATTGCGATAAAATAAATATAAAAAGTTATTGAAGACATCAAAAGTGTAAAATCTAGCGGAGAAGATGGATTCAGACCAGAATTCATCGTGTGACATCATTATCATTAGCAAAGAATTTTAGGAAAAAAACAGAAGATACCAGAGAACATGAGAATAAAATAATACCTATAAAACAGTGGTAGCTAATTCTATACAAAATTACAAAAAACTATTTAACCGAAGTTACAGCCATTATACAAGAATGAAAATCTCAACAATATTACATAATATATAGTGAAATGTGAAAAAAAATAATTTTCTTCATCTAAACCAGTAATAATTTCTTCATCCATATATAAAATATATTTAATTTGCCTAAATAGGCGTTAAATCATTAAACTTTCATTTTTCCACTCAATTTTTACGTCCCGGACTTCACGTACCCACACAAATTCATTAATTCTAAGTGAATTTGTCAATAAAACGATTTTAAAACAAACAAATATACATCAAAATAGAATGTTGAGTTTTAACACCCAAAATAACATATGGTAACTATGAAAACACAATTTCGTAACGATTTAATGCTTGAACATAACGAAGTTTGTTCTTATAATTAAGGCTGAAATAGACTTAGAATCTGATTTGAGAATTTTGACATCGTCTGGTATTTCTCGCGAATTTAGTCGATCACTTATAAAAGACAAAGAACAAACTTATATTGTATATAATTCTATACACTTTTCTAATACTAAATTCACATTAATGTATTTTGAGTAAATTAACCAATGTAATAAACACAGTAAGATGGGTACTGAGAGATTGAAATATCTTCTCATTAATTAATATGTAACAAGAATTCTTCTATTTCTATGTAAATGCTCATTCTTTTTAACACGTTTGAAATTTTAAGCAACAAAAACAACAATGTTCGTTCCTTTGGTCTTTATTAAAAAACTCAATATAAATCGTCTCCAAAGAATGGGTAAAATTTATTTGACTGTCTTTGGAGCTGGTTGATATGATCCATTGTGACAGATTTTCTTGCTGCGGCACTGAAGTTTAATCCTACTCCTTTTAGAAAGTTCAGGATATGGGATGACTCTAACTGCCTAAGATCATTATTTTCTATTTCTTTATGATCCCAGATGTAATGCTTTGGAGCTACGTAATCTTTGGCACGAGTTAATGTGAATCAAAGTTTCGTGTCATACTTAGCGAATCTGCAGGTAGCATCCTCTAGTATTCGTAACCTTTTTAGTTATCTATTGAGACTACAATACACTGAAAAAACTCCTGTGAATAATCGTAGATGATTTCTACTTATGTTATAGATCCATTAGATCTTCAGTTATAGTTTTCCAGGAGTATTTGACTGACTGAGTCTGACCCAACCTCTGCTGACTGTTCCTATAATTCTATCTCCATATTTTTCTAGGGTAGGATCAGGTCTAATGGAGGATTTATTTGCCTTCACTTTAGTAAGTCATTGAAGAGTAGCTTTATTCTTTTTGCTTTGCTATTTAACTTCTTTATAAACTCCCTAACCATCTTGGATCCTTTGACGTTGGAGCTCAGGCTCTAATGGATACCTGATAACTTAAGCTGGACACATTTCTGCTTGAAAATTACTTGATCTATTGCCGAAGTTCACATATTGTTTGATTCTGAGCCAATACACTCCTATTCCAGTTCCATAAAGAGCCGAATACTGTGGAAGACCCAAGCAAGACTATTTTTGAACGAGGCTTGTGAAAAATACGAACCCCTATTCAACAAACCAATCCACATATTCTTTATACAATTATCCAATGTCAATCAAGAAGTAATTTATTTTGAAATCTATATATGTTAATAATATGAATATCAATTTCTCGAATACTAGACAGTTATTTATAGGAGAGTAAAATTCATTTTAAGAATCATCATTAAAATTTCAACACACTTTTCATAGTTCACACCTCGTATTATAATTGCAACATGTCTTTCTAAGGCACTCTTGGCCGATCCCATCGACTCAGCGAAATTTGTATTTACTTTGCATCCTTTATAAAGGTCATTCTGAAAATATGCAGCTGTTAATTAAAACAGGAAAGACTAATAATCTATAAAAAACATTTATACCTATCAAGTTGTTGAGAATTGATGTTGTAATCACTTAATGATGGTGAAATATAGTTGATTGATTATTGATTTGCCCTGCACAATATCGAACGGAAACATACGGGACGTAATATACTCATACACAGATTCTATAATGACTGGCGTTTTTTCACATGAAATTATTACTATTGGTTACTTGAAATAACAGAATTATAATAATGTATGATATGCGTTTACTCCGCATTAACCACTCAATGAATATAATGGTTTTTGGGTGTTTTGAATGACATAACTCAAATTTTATTATATTGTAAATAACATGCCATCAAAAGCAAAACCAAGTCTCGCAACTCAGTTCGTCTTCCGTATAGTTCTTCCAATATCAATTGCATATTATAAAAACTTATATAAAAACTCTTGCCGACAATTTTGTTTGATCTACCATAGGCGTAGATTTTTCATGTTATAAATTTATTATTTTTAAAAATACTTTTAAAAATATGTATACTTTATGCGAGAAAGTATTCGTTAAAAGGCAATCGAATCATTATAAATTGGACGGCATTATACGCCGTTATTTAGACAGATGCACTCAATTGTATTCCTACTTGGAACTTAGAAAAACTCATTATTATATCTTTAACTTGCTACAACTGAATCTTAGATTATAACACGTAATTATACGAGTGAAATGTACCTCCCTGTAAGGCTTAAACAGGGTACCAGACGTGAACCCTTTTTGTAACCCATCGGTTTTTTTTCTGGAAAACGAAATTTCAAAGCAAAAACCATTAACGAAAATAAATTTTTTGCAAATAAAATAAAAGAAAAAAGCATTTCAATTCCAAAGTATCTTTATAAATAATAATGGTGATAATACATACTCATCTTCTTCTTTGATAACATGTTCAACACAGTTTTTCCGAATCTCTTGGCAGTCTGCTGCTAAAACTTTCTTCGCGAGCTCTACAACCTCTTTACTCTAATCTATTCTGATTCTACATTTGCCCATATTAACTCTATAGGGTTAAATATGCAATAGTAAGAAGGTAGTCTGAAAAGAGTATGACCCTGTTCTCTGCACAGCTTGTCAATATAATGAATTTTCTATAAATCTAGACGTTTAATAACAGTAATCAATTATTTGTTTGTTGGGCCTTTTTTTAGGATCGCTGACAGGAATAGGAATATTTTTTTCTGACATAAATGCTAAAATTTGAGCATTTTCCCTACTACTATTTGGTATCTTAACGAGTTGCTACGAGGGATAGAATGCGTTGTCCATAACGATTACTGACTGTGGTGGAATGTTAGGTAGAAGCTGTTCATTAAACCACTTTTCAAATAATTCCGCTGTCATATCTTTATTAGCAATTTTTATTACTGCAACCCAACCGAAAATTTTCTACATCGTTACTGGCAAACCATGCTTCATCTACATAAATTACGTGTCTATTAGAACCTCGATAGTCTTTTATCTGACGCAAATAATCTTGTCCCCATCGAATATTTCGAAGAAATTGTGTACATATAGCCTCGGCCAATAGAAATACATTTATGTTTACGATTCGATGTTTTCATTGGTAAACAGTGAAAATGATGAGTCCACGTGGACTGACAGTTCGTTAGATGTTTACTGAATTTAATAATAGTAATTTTCATTTCTTAATTTGGTATGAGTGCTATGCGACTTCATGAAATATTGATTGATCCTCGCACAACTGTTTTCTGCAATTCATATTAGAAGAACTATAAATTTTGAGATCCATGTCCATCCAAGTCGTTTGATTTATTCAGTCCTACTTCAGGGACCTTCAGTTTAAGTTATTATGTAATTAGCTAATCTAAAATCTTATAGTGATGATATTAATATTGAAAATCTTTTATGTTTAAATAAAATAGATTGAATGGTTCATCGCATGACACAATGAAACTCCCAAGGAATACATATTTTAATAAATGAGATTGTTTATTTCGATTGCGATTGAGTTGGGAGTTTTCTTACAAGTTTTGTTTTTGAAGTCAATCTATTTTATTTAACCATAAAAGATTTTCACTAACAATGTGGTCACTATAAGATGTTGTTAAATTAGTTAATTACGTAATAACTTAAGACAAGAGATCCCTTAAGTAGGGACATAGATCTCACAACTTTTCACGGTAGAACAACTGAGTTGCGAGGCTTGGTTTTTTACAAGTTTTGCTTCTGCTTCCAGTACCCTTGTTAAATACCAACAAAGAGTTTTCTTAAAGGCCACTCTTCCTTCCATAAGCTTATCTTATTTTTGTAGGTAGTCCTCTTCTTTTTTCCGGTACTTCTTCTTGAACTTCAGCTACAGTTTTTCTCAATACCCACTCCTGGTCTCTATAGATTTTTCTCGGAGACTGAGCATTTTTGAGAAGTCTGGACGGTGAATGCTTCTTAGTCTTATAGTATTCACAAGTTGAGAATTTCTGTGCTTCAATACTAATAATTCATCCGCCATTATTGCATAATAATAACCAAAACTGCGTTATAACAACTTCCGCTATCCACAAGGTATGACCCCCTCCCATAACTTTATTTTCCCCAAGTATACAAATCTTTTCAAGGGAAGCGCTATATGACAAATTAATAAGCGATGTCCGAGACAATTAACTGCACACAGGTGGAAGTCTTTTTTGTGAGCACGTTCAAGAACAGAAAAACATTTTTTTTTCCATTTATCAAACAAAATCGATGTAATATTATGAAGTATACACACTGCTCTCCAATTTATTTTGGATTAATTTATTCACACGATGCATTTCTTTACCTATTATTTATTTACACACATTGCTATTACACAATTCTAAACACACTTAACACTAACTACTAATTTATATTCAATGCTTGTACTACTTCTAAACTCAAAGTCTTTTTTTTATTTCGTCAAAATTTGAACTATCCACACTGTTTTATAAGACAGACGTGGCTTACGAAAATATGTTATTTAACAACAAAACATCAATTACACTAATTCTAGTATAAGATTTTTATCGATTTATTCGATTTTTCAACGTTATACAGTTGGAAAGTAATCAATTATGCATTTCATGATTGTCACATTATCTAAAGCAATTGATGGGATAATTTTCTCTTACAATTCCTAATTAATGCTACTGTCCATAGTCAGTTGGTGTTGATAATATCCATAAATGATGATTAATAATCTTATTTTTGGTAGTACTCTGCATTAACTTTTTACCAACTTCTATTCATCATTCTCATGACACAATAATTATTACGAATATATTTCTTCTTAATTCAATGGCACTTGCAGAACCAGCATGCCACTCTATACAAACATTAATTAGAGGATGTGTTAGATGAAAAGAAATATGCTTACGATATTAAAAATTCCTGACATTTCTATTTCAAACCTTCATTTTCAATGGTCTGAACTGAAAAGTATAATAGCCTCGGATTTCTTTCAACTGCACACTTTGAATTCACTTGATTTATTAGTTTGATATTATGAGACAATTAAAAACAGTAGGAAAATCCAACTGAAACCACTAGCAAATGATAGATGGAATTTCAACATCAGATATATGAAGTAATTTTGTTATTCGCTTTACCAATACTTTGATTAGTCTATTCGTCAAATTATGAACAATGTGTTGAATAAAAAATAACTTAATATGACGTAATCCTCTATTACGGGATAAACAAAAAATCAATTAGCATTTTTGTGTATTCTTATCTCACAAAAAACATCCGAAGGGTGTTGATTGATGCATATTCTGCTCCCAAAGTACTGAATTTAAATTAGTGACGTTGTTTGCATACCTAGAGCAACAGGACATGTGATCCATAATTTCTATTCTTCTTGAAGTATTATTACCAATTCGTTTTATAAACTGTACACTAATTGTGTAATTACTCATCAAATTTTTTAAGTGATATCGACCTAAAAAATTATTGTCATTTAATCTAATACTCGATACTAAGAAGTAGTGGTGTCAGATCCAAGGGGATAATTTATAATAACAAAATTCAAATCCCTCCCTACACATATACTGTGGTACTTATAAATAGAACGAAAAAGGATATAGAAAAAATATTCCTACTCTTTGAAAAAAAGCAAAAGAATATATAAATTAACAAAAAACCAAATATATAGAGAAGGGAGAAAATCTGAAAGATATCAACCAATTCAAAGTAACGACAGAAAGTATAGATATGATAAAGTCCAGTAATTCGAATAGATGAGAGTGATAGAGACACACTAAGGAGGTGAAATCAGGGTTATCGACAAAATACTACCGAGAGGGAGCATTTGCAGCCCTAGGACGGTAGAAGCCACAAAGTTAAGCATCCATAAGACATAAAATAAAACATAAGGAAGAGAAAGGTAATAAGAAGGAGAAGAACCAACGCAGGTTAAGCTGGGATGGGATATGAAGTTAGAGCAATAAGGATGAGGAACATAGCTACAATAAATGCAGATAGTTGGGTGAGAAGATACTTGTTAAGGAGAGAAGAAGCGAAAAAGAAGAAAGGTCCACAGAAAATGGGTAGAAGCATGTCGACGAGATCAAAAAGGAATAGAAATAGAGAACTGGCGGGTCGCAACCATGAACAAGATAGATAGGGGAAAGCAGTACAGCAACTCCTAGCCTTGTTGTGTCTATAAGCCATGTTGAACTGTTTATAGTTTCAATTTAGAGCTCAGCTGGGCGCTAAAATTTCAGCCGAATAGTATTTAGTCGACCAGATTTCAGCAGTTTAATCAGCAGTTTTGTAGACTGTGTTTTATTATACTGAAAGAAGCATGCTCTTGTGAATTCCTTCTTAATCGATCCAATAAATTATAGTAATATGAATACATAAATAAATAGTATACTTTTTTTATCAAATAACACAGAGCCTTTCAAAGTTTTTTATAACTTCGTATAGATTCTCTGGATCAATTCCATCCAGATGACTGCCATTTTGATTCAGTAACTGGATCTAGGTTTGAAATATTATCACATATGGATGCGAAAAACCTAGTTGAAACAGCGCTCTAAGTCATCATTTCTTTGATGTTCTATTCCATGTTTGAGAAACGCTTCACATGTTGAATTCACAATATTAGACTTTTTTATGTTTTGTCCTAATATCTCTTCCTTTTGAACGTCCTGATCCTTGAGTACAAGTACGAAAACGAAATCACAATAATACTTGTTGAACCAAACCCTCACCTCAACCATTGGAAATCAACTCGCAATCAGAATAATTTTTTTCATTATTTAGTTCAGAGATTATTCACGTTAAATCAAAAAACTATGGGAAATATGAGTTCGAAAAAATAGAACTCTGTGATTATATGAAAATATTATTAGTGGTGTCCTCTATATGTAAAAACGGGGATCTATTGATCGGAGGTATACATTTCAAAGATAGGATATAAAGGAAAACATTCCCATACTGCGAATTTTATCTATTTCTAGTTTTAGATAAAATATAGGTGTATCACGTATAGAATTAATAAGAAGCCGGTTTGTTTCTTCAAAAATATTCAGAACTCTTATCAAGGTCGTCTTATTAACGTTAACTTTAAATCGTAGTATCAAATGTGTGCGAGTGTGTGTGTATGTTTATGTAAATACAATATGAGGTAGACCAACGGAAAGGTACCGAAAGGAAAAGAATTTCGTGAATTAACATCTGAAACACTTTTAACGCACATTTCCCAGAAATGATAAAATGTAATTTATCGAATAAATAAGGTGACATTGACCATCGATAGCACTTCAGCGAAATTATAAACTAGCAATACTTAACGTTTACTTTTTATTTAATATCTGTTTTAAGGATAAGTACTTACTCTTGTTTTTTTGTTTGCCACTCAGTATTACATTCCTTTCAGGGTCTACTTTTTTTCTTCTTTTTAGAATAGGTACATTTTTTGGAACTATGTAGTTACGAGGGTTGTTTGGGTATAACATATCTTATTAACATTTTCGCTACATGTGTCAAAATTTCATATTAATCTGACAAATAGATTAGTTCCAATACTCATATGAAGGAAACTATTTTTTCTACGACCGTGCGTTTTAACCCACTTTCCTGCACGCATTTTAGTTTTGAAAGTGTCCGTCAAATAAAATTTAAACCTTTTCTAGCTTTTTGTAGCATTTTTAATTTTTTGAAAATATAAAATAATATTTTTTATATAACCATGTACATTCTTCAAAGGAGTGTCACAAAACAACTATCAAACCACCCGGATTTGATATCAGTTGCTATGACAATCCAAGCGTGTAATTGTTACTAAAACGTCAAAATTGTTCAAAACGTCTTGTGGTTGTGGTGTAAACATTATATTCAGTATTTTGAAAAGTAATTACGTCTTTTTTCTTCTGTAACTCTTGAAACTATGACTTTAAAATCGTTTAATTGAATTTTCCTCTAAACATGGTCTCAATTTTTCTTATCCTTTTGACTCTTTTGCAACATATCTTTCCGATTTTCATAACGAATGAATTGATATACTAACAGTTTTAAATAATAAGTGTACTCCTCCGCATCTAGTACTGGGATCATAATGTCAATAGCTCTAATTTTTGTGATATATCTTCAAAATAAACCAATAAAGTATTTTTATGTGAAGAATTCTCCTTGGCCTATATTCACCAGTACTCTATCAATTCATTAAAAAACATCAATAGTATATGAAGTTGTATTTTTGAACCCTGAATCTTCGTATTCGGGACACATGTTCGCGTTCCAGTGTATATATAACACTCCAATATCTACATACATCTCCGTATTCCATCCTAACCAAACCTAAGCTAATCTAACCTAACCTAATCTAATCCAACCTAACCTAACCTTACCTAACCTAACCTAACCAATATCTACATACATACATAGATCTCCGTATTCCATCATAATCAATATTTAGAAAATCTCAATTTTAGTAACCCAACAACAATTAAACTATTCCCGATTCATAAGTTGACAGTTGCTCTGTAATCGTCGATGTTGAGTCGTGCCATGCCAATTGGAAATGTAACAATCCATGGTTGAATTGGTCATAAAAACAATGAGAATAAAATCCATCCGCATACATGCATAAAGAGCTTGTATTGCAAAAAGATAAAACCTCGCATCACATTACTTTACGTAATGTAAGTGACTACTTGAATAAAATATGTCTCGGTCACTGGATAGTACAAAGTTGTACAATTGTATCGCCTTATTGGATACTCGATTAAAGTGATGTTTGGAAATGTAAAAACATAGCTCGTCTAACTCACCAGAATCAATATTTAACAACGCTTCCAACATAATATTTTGTCATTGTGGGGACATTGATTGATAATATTTTGAGCATATTTCAACTTTCCGTAATGATTTGATGGAACTCAGAATTAGAGAAGTAGTGTGCTGAAGAGAAAAAAATCTTTCCAATCTTTCCAGGTATAATCCTTCTCCACAAATAAAGTTGTCGTGTATTTTTCTAGTCAATATCTTTTCCTGATAGTACGTTTTCGTTGAGTAACCTTGTACATACGTTAACCGTAAATAATCTTGACATTTACTGTTCGACCTTCGGGCTTGTTTGAAAAATAATTTTACGATTTGCTTACCGATCAATTTAAATAATTGTTTCTGCCGTAGTATCAAAGATAAATCAATAAATCTTATTAAAGATCAATCAGATTGGAAGTTCTTATGTCCTTTTATTAGTTAAAACCAAAAGGTTTTTTTTATAAACTAATAGATTAACACAGAAAAATTACTAAGAGTATTTCTACAAGCTGGCATTCTATTGACATGGTTATGAATGGATTGATCGTTAAAAAAATATAAGGATGAGATAAGAAGATTCTATTCCAAGTAATTGACTGTAAACTAGTAGAAACGTAATTCTATCCTAAACAAATATATAAAGAGGTATCTTAGTGGATAGATTGTAGGTTTGCCAGTTTGTGTTAGGTCATGCATTGTCGTACAGAATTCTCATTACATGTTGGAAAAAATCTATTGTTTTTCCATAATCTTCTAAATTGGTGACTAGTGTTAGCTTCCTCATAAAATTAACACTACTAAAATGAGAGCATCAATTGATTTAGGAGAGTATACCAAAGACGCTACTGTAAATTGTACACGAAACAATCAAATCTCTTCCAGTTATTATTACAGATATTAACAATGTGTAAATACTGATCTAATATTACAAACAAACGTCAATACTTGATACAAATCGATCTATATTTCACAAATAAATAAGGTAAAATATCAAATCCAGAATGCTCACAATTTATTTATTCTCGCGATGAAAATATTTAAAACTGCAACGTTAGGTCCAGTGTACATGAATTTCTAAGTAGCCAGGATGCAAAAATTGTTGAGAATCTTATTTTGCTAGCAATTATAATTTATATATAGAGTTATTTATAGTGAAATTTAGGAAAACGGAGTATTTTCTTATATTTATAAATGTGAATGTAAAAATTGAGATCTTGAGTTCATATGTTTGACAGTAGCAAAAATTTAGTTGACACTTTATATTAATCCTTGACTACGAATCAATTATACAATTTTCCTACAGAAACTAATCATAAAAAATTACATTTAATGAGAAGCTCTAAATGCATATGAAAATATATTTCTATATCTATGTATCTCTATATCTTCTTGACCATATTTCCCGACTGGTTTAAAGTTGGATGAATATTTTATTTACTGATTCTTTACCTAGTACCCAATCATGCCCCTTAACTTGTGACCCAACTATTTTCTATTGGAGAATCTTTGCTTTCTACAATTTATTTTTCTGTCCAGATGCATACCCAGTTTTTTGACTTCGTCACCTTATGGGATTTCTTTGCCGTTCACTTTTGCAGGCGGGCTTATTTTTATTCTCCATTTTGTCATGCATTGTTGTGCTTTGATCACACTATTTTGTAGGATTTTGAAGGCTATTTTGAGATTTTTGTCAGATGCTGTGTCATCGGTGAATTCTCCGATATCCCTCATATATTGAAATGGTTATAATTTTTTCCAGAAAAACTTTTGTGCCAGCATAAGATATATTTAGATTAACAAATTTCAAAGATTTATTCAAAAATTTCAATCAACGAATCTTCATAAATTTTTCGAATAGCTCTCGTATTGACGAACAATGATGACTTAGCCAAACAATCTCGAAGATATCTATTAAAAACTTGTACTAAGTTTATAAATTTTATAACATAATATTAACAATAAAAATGTACAATTACCTAGCAGTTATTTTAAAATACAGTAACTTTCAATGCAAATTCAACAGATAAACATTGCAATTAATTGCTGTTAATGGAAAGTGCAAATTACTCAGAAAAGCAGCGTTAAAAACGTGAAAATATGAAACTTCATAAACTCAAGTAGAACTAACATAACCAGAAGCAAAATTTATCAAGAACCGTTTTAAAGCTTCCGTTAATGTGCGCAATGAATAATTCACAAGTTTTTTTCATTCTAAATATACCAATTTTACTTCTCTTCGGATGAAAAGATTTTCAAAACATCCACTTTTTACATTATATTCTATATATATATATATATATATATATATATATATATATATATATATATTTAAACGCATATTATGATAGGACTAACAGATATAAACATATAATTCTTGTATGTTAATCACATTATGTTCTACTTCTTTGAATATATCATATCGAAGGGGACACATAATTGAAGTGTGAAACAAAATTAAGTGAAATCATTTTTTCAAGTAATGCAATGATATTTTTCATTGATTACTAAGATATTTTGATCAAGCATGATCGATTCTATCACTCAACTTCGAAGCATAACAATAAGAAACAGATTTGACGCCGTGTTCAACTAATATTTTTTTTTTTTTTTTTGTAAAAGTTACACAATGAAATATATTCATATCATATTTCATAAGAATATCTGAATCTTTTTCTCTTAATTTAGAATATTTTCAATCTCAAATGAAATAGGTCGGAACGTTAATATTTTTACCAATTTCAAAAACTAATTTTCAATCAACAGTTGTAACATTGATATGATTCGTTAGCAAAAATAAATAAAAAGGTCTAAGAAGTAAACCATTGAAGAAATTTGGAATATTTTCAAGTAGGTCTGTCAAAATTTACCAGCAGACTGAGTGAGCTGTAGCCTAGCTCTACAGGTTTCAAAAGGCGACAAATTTTTTTCTAAAATTGAGTTGTTATCATTAAGTCCAATCGATAAAGCTAATGATTAATAAAAAGATTTAGTTCAAGAATGGATATACTTTCGAAGTTACCTTTATCTGTAGTAAGAAACCAGCATTTCTATTGAAAAGGAAGATGTTATTCATTTATTGTACAAACATACCATTTAATATATTCCAGACCATAGAAAACATAAACTCAGACAATCAAGTTCATGCTCGCGTTAATAGTAAACAAACAAAGCCCATACCAGTTAATAGCGCTGTCAAACAAGGAAACTCACTTAGTCCTATACCAAAGGTTACGAAATCTGTGACAGAGAAATTAAGATCATGTGTCACTGACGCCATGATATGGACTGAAAATGATCTTCAAAGATTATTAAATATCTTCAATCTCACAGGAAAACAGTATAATATAAATATCTCCACTGAAAAAGCCACATGCGTAACAACATCAGAAGAGCCCATTTAATGCAAATTAGGTCAAATGGTACAACAAAGAATGAAATACAAGTACCTTGGAATTGGCATAACGAGTTATGGAGACGTAGAAGATGAGGACAAGTAGCAAAGAGGTCCCGAGATGTCTTCTTAACGGCGATAACACCTGGGGTAAGAAATAAAGATACGAATTTACAAAGCAAGAATCAGACCTATAATGACCTATACGTCAGAAACAAGACTAGAAACATCAAAAACTGAACTACAGAAATAGAAAATCTGAAGTGAATCTGGGGAAAACTCTATTAGACCGAGAAAGGAGTGAAAATATCAGACACTTATGTGACGTAGATAACATTGACGAATGGGTATCTCAGCGTAAACAAAATGGCACCAACACATAAGTTGAATGACGATAGACGTAAAAATAACAAGGAATAAATCTACAATTGGAACACGGACTAAAGGTCGACCAACAAAGAGATGGAGTGACAATCTAGTGCCAGGATGAGACAAGATATCGAAAAAGAAACAGGCGTTAGACCTATTATGGTAGAAAAAAGAAGTTCAAGATCATCCGTATTTGTTCCTGCGCGAACAGAATTAAGAAAACATTTATCCAAAGTATGATATAGCACTTGCTCTGTCTACACTAATGATAAATTATTCAGAGAGAAGCTTTTCCTGCTTGAATAGTGAAGAACTATTCACAATCTACTTTAAGTCTAGAAAAACTACTTTCATACGATGATATAATTAATGTTTCGCGAATTCGAAGGCCCACAAAAATATATTTTAATCACGTAGTACTTGATTGAATTTTTCTTTGCTTAGAATAATGTCTTTCAACAATTGTTTGCCTTAATCTAAGATCTGACACAAAATTTTATTGATAAAAAATATAATTTGAGGTACTAAGGAACTGAGGTATCGAATTTCAGAGGTCAGTAGATGCAGCAAAAGATGAATATCCCACTGACAGAGAATCTGTAAATCCGCCACTAGTTTGAGTCCATTGATTGAAAAATTTACTCTCGAGAAGTGGCAAAAAAAATTTTTAAGCACGAAAAAATCTATGGAATTTGCGAACTTGTTTCAGACTCTTCTCTGTATATCATAATCCATCCTTTTTTTTTTGAAACTACTCACGTTTTCAAAAAATATTGCATTTGTGATGAATTAAGTCTGTGCGGAACACTGTATGTTAATTTGTTACAAAATTATGACACTTTTGAAGTAAATAAATTTTGTCAAAAATTTGAGTTTTAATTCTTTGGATATAAATTGCCTAGAACCGATTGATCCTCTTACCATAACTTGTACAATAAAATTTGTAACCAACTTTAAGCTAAGTACAAAGTTGAATTTATAAGTCGCATTGTTCACAGAACATCTTGATTAAACAATATAAGATGAAATGAAATTTTTCAAAAAATCGTTTTGATTAATAATTTTGCTAATAAAAAAAAACGTTTTCAATCATTCAAGAAAACGATGAAATGTACTTGAAGTAGTTATCAAAAATGCATTAACTTAAAACAAAAATTGAAGACAACAAAAAAAATCCGTAAAAAAGTCTGTTAACATTTTCTATAATAATGAAATAATTGGGCCTATATTTTAATTAAACATCAAAGAAAAACAAATCAAAAAATATGCCAGTTTCTTGACTCCTGAAAGTCTTGTCGTCCATAAAGGCGATCAATGTAAATTTCATCCTATTTTTCCATTTTGTTTACTCTATATAGTTATAAAGAAGATATTATTAAGTTCTGATCTACAAAAACTATTTACTGTGATTTTAATTAAATTATACAAGTGAGATAGTCGATCATCATATTCGGACGCACAAAATACCGTTTTTCTTTCCGTGGCAGCACTACAAATATATTTTCGATACATAAGTTCTTTACATGACATAACTGAAAAGCGAATGAGAATGAAAACCCACCATAAACCGCAACAAGAAATGGTAAGAATTGCCACACGTATTTCGTTATCAACAATCATGATATTTGAACAAATGACTGTGTAGATATAATGAGATAAGTTATTGAAATTGATAATTTATATACTTTTTGTCGTTCACGATGTATTGGACACCGTAATGTATTACATCTAGCCATGAAACGAAACTATATAATTTATGCTTTCTTTTCTTATGTAATTCTAATTCGAGAAATATTCGCAGAAACTTAACTTAGGAATAATTCCATCTATTAAAGCAGATTGGTACTCATACCTTAATTCACTAGCAGTTTTTATAATGAATATAAGAAACTGGAAAAGCAGAAGAATTTAGGAGATACGATATTTGTTGATTGACAAAAATAACAATGATCGTATCCTCAGAGATCATTGATATGTATATATACTTAGTTTATAGGATGAATCACGAGAAATTTACTATTTATCTATTAGTGTTTATAGGACTCATTTTTTGCACCCCTGAAGAGTTATAGTGCCTTAACGTAGGACAGAAAACCCTTAATTTAGAAATACCAAATTTGGTACACTGAATGAGACTGTTAAGGGCATTGAATAATAATAGAAAGCGATGGAGTGACTTCACCTAAAAATTTTAAACAAGTTTTTCATGTGTCAATTGACTAGTTGGAGATTTTCAAATTTGCACGGCTTGGTAAATACAAATAAATAGAAAAATTTCTCCTTTAACTGAACTATTTTATGTTCTCTTCTATTTGCTAGACATTGATTAAATATTATTATTATAACCAAGTCTTTGTCCTCAAATTTTTATATCCAGTTTATCCAGGAGATCACAATAATACTGAAGGTTTATCTTTATAGTAGTGTTGTCATTAACTATTAGCAAAGCTTCTTCGGTATCCCAAAAATCTGATACTAATACTTTCTTGTCTGATTCCTGAATCTTGAATGATTTAGGGCTCGCACCATTCTTTAAATATGGGCTTAATTCTAACATAACATAAGTATATAAATATTTGTCTTCACCACGGATTTATTTGATGTTTTTGGAACATTACATTGGCTAAATATTATTATAATAACCAGGTCTTTGTTCTCAAATTTTTCAATCTGACTAGCACCTTATTGTCTGATTCCTGAACCTTAAATCGTTTTATGAATCTTGGTAGTAGATTCAAAACAGCAGTTATGAAACGATGTACAAAATCCGTCTTGTCTAAAATTCTTTAAATGTTAATGAAAAAATAACAGATGAGTGTGTTTTAGTCTGGCGTTAGCGAATACAGCACCCATTTTGTACAAATGTTCTTAATGAAACTCGTATTAATGCACTATTAATGAACTTTTTTCATGGGTTCGTAAATTTGTTTTGGTGCTACACCTTCCAAAACTAAGAATTTTAATATTATATTCATTTTTCCATTGTTCGAAAATACGACCGATCTGTATGAAACCGCATGATAATTACGTATTATTTTGACAAAATCGTCAAACTGGTAGCGTCAACTCTCATTGAACGACTGAGCATATTATACAGTATTATTATTTTAACTTCGGTAGCGATGTTCCAAAACCTTTAGAAATCAAAATCATGCAAACCGTTTGCAAATGAGATGCTTAATATTTAAAATTTGAAATGTAGTGCATCAAATTTTGATCCTTCCTGAGATAGTTCTATTGATATTAATACAAATATCTTTTTGTTGCAGATTTTGGCTACAATTTGGTAAGTTCAATATGAAATTATCTTATTTGAAGATTTTGTCTTTTATTATCTCGTTTATGTTCAAATTGATTGAACGTGGAAAATTTCTCTTATTTCTATAGTATAGTTTCGATACAATTTTTTTCACAAAGACCAAAAATCGTTCGATAACTAACTAAATATAAATGTGAGATCGGACGTGACTCATTTTAGTATTTTTTCAACAAACCTAACTCAAGAAATTTCTTTCAACATCGGCCGAGCGTCAACGCATTTCATGATTAGTTTTAAATTGCAGCGCTCATTTTTTAGATGGTCATTTTCAGTCAACATTATCTTCACTTTAACAATTCCAAGTCCACTTGATGGCCGACTAGAGAAACCGTTAGTTGCTTCCATTATATTATTTTCATACCCACGTCTAAAAAAGTCGATTCTCCATCAGTTGAATGTAATATTTTCTACGCTTTGTCAATTTTCGATATAAAATTGAAGACTGATTGAAGCAAGTGCGACATTTTCTTCGTAGTATTGTACTAAAACTAAAAAAACAAAAATAACACGTGTATAGCTAAGGCGAGAAGAATCATAGCAAACAATTACCGGTATGGTTCTTACTTTTTGACTTTTTGTGTATAATCACAAGGTTTGATCAGATAAATTAAAAAAAGAGATAAAATGTTTGTCTATTTGCGCAAAATGTCCCCTTTTTAACGTAGAAAAGTCGACCATTTGCTATTTAACAAAAAATCATTATCATATTATTGTGATATTAACAAAAATATATAGGGTCAAAACAAAAATATGCAAAACAAATTAAAATAACTTTAAATTATCAGTATAAAGTGATTTTTGGAGTAAAATGTGAAAAACATACGAATTAAAGTGCTAACAAAGTTTATTAAGAGAAAGAAAGTCACTATTTTAAAACTATTTATTTTGCTCCAATACTATTATTTCAATTCTTAGTATCTCAAAACTATAAAAAAGTGATCTGACACCTTCATACATCAAGAGCTTCACCTTATTTCATAATCTTGGCTATACCTCATTCAAACAGCACATACAAAGAAAGACAATACACTTGTTCGCCCTTTCCAAGGTTGAAGTAGCCAATTTAGGAGACCTTATAAGTTTCTCATCATAATTGTTCCAACGATTCATCTAATCCACGCAGGTGTTCCCCAAGGTATCGTTTTGGGTTCGCTACTATATCTTCTTTATAAAGCCGATTCACCCACATCAGAAAACTGTACTACTTCACACTGAGATCCTAAATCTGCATCAGAAATGCTTCAAGCAAGGTTTTGATATGGCATACAGAGATCCCACCAATAGGATTAGATAAGATGATCCAGAAAATCTTCGTCATGCAGCAACATTTATTTGGCGAAGTTGTCTCGTTAACCATAATGTGTAATAACGACTAGCCTTCCTATGAGTTTTCTTTGGGCTACGCTCTTTTCACTAATTATTTGTCTTCCAGTACAATTTCCATTACATTCGGTATATTGGAACGGATGGTACTATCCCGTGGAGGATCACAACCAAACTTTATGGGGAATGCAAAAAGATGTTTTCTAATCGTTATTTTTGCTAATAGCGCTTTATATCACATGCAAAAGTTGCTTTAGCTGATTTACCCTTTGTCTTATCATTAATAAAAACTGAAGCTACTCACACCAATTATTCCATAGTTTATCCTTCTAATAGAAATGGTTGATATTTTACGGGAAATCAAAATTTTCAAATTTTATACTGTCTAAGATAATTTAAGATCATCAACACCTCAAAATAAATCATCGTATTTAATGCATTCAACTTATTTTAATTATTCGGAATTCATTCTCTGTAGCGTCAGTTGTTTCTCCTATAGTTTTATGGCTTGGACAGTTTTGTAGAATTTTATATTAAAAATGCCGTTAGAGAGAGTACAATTATTTCAGAACTGTTAACAAAAATCATTTAATTATGCTATTAATTATCATATAAGAGATACAGTAAGCTCAAGATGATATTTAAGTAAAATCATTAACCACTCACAATTAATTTTCAAATTTACCAAGTTCACTGACCTTGCATTTTTTTCCTTTTACCACGCTCGTATTAACATACTTTTTGCATCGAAGATTTTTGCAATCTATTCATTCAAACGCTTCAAAAGTTTTTGTTATTAGGAATCTTAAATTAAAAATGGAATAAGACGAAACGTAATAGGTTGGTCAAGTTTATTCGGATGGAATGCTAAGAAAGGAAGTTGTCAAAAACCACCATGGGATACAGATAATTTGGGTTTTAAATAGATATTTACGAGCGAATGAAAATCGCAGCAGTGAATAAATAAAACCGAAATTCTCTAGTACTCATAAATAACATCTATTGTAATTATTTTTAATTAAATTTTGTTTTATAATCTTATAATTAAATCCAGTTTCTTGTATATTAATTAGAAGTTTTCCAGAATTCCTTTTTTATACATAAAATAATAGAAAAATTCGTACTTCCAAGATATGCCTTGCACTCTATCATTACTGAACAGTTGGAACAGTTGCGTCACAGGAAAGTTAAAATACTGATGGAGAAGATGTGTTGGAATCCATTGTGAAAGATCATAAGGCATGGATTGTGTATGGTATGCCCAAAACGAAAAGACAATCACAACAATGGATGCACACAAATGCTCCAACGAGACTCACAAAATTCAAAAAAACCTTCAACAGCCGTGAAATTATGGCAAATGTTTTTCGCGACCAAAACTGTTTGTTGCTTGTGAAGTTGATGCAGCCTTAAACAACAACTAATACAGATTCGTATCGTAAGATTTTGCGACAGACAGCTATTCCAAAACAAACGAAGAGGCATGTTGAATTCTTGAATTGTTCTGACTGTGACAATTCTCGTCTTACTTCTATACCAATTTCAATGGGATATTCCTGACCTAGCATCGTGTGATTTTTATCTAATCCCTGAACAGAAGCAGTGGCGTGGAGGGCCATTTCCAATCATTAGTGGCCAAATTTTATAAACAGGATTATAAAGCTTGTTCAGCGGGATTCCTTCCTTATTGTTGGTAATAAAATCTGTTTTATATATTTACCCATCTTTAGTGCAAATACTATTTAGTCATCACAATAATAGCATATATATTGCTCAAACAACACACGTGGTTTCAACTACAATCGCCCGTCCCATCCCCAAAATTCACATTCAAATAAGCTGCAACCCTGGATCAACACTCAATATAGTCCGAGGAAAACCACAGAATTTTTTACGGAGACTCGATATGGGAACTAATCGAAAGAAAATATATTGATCTCCTATCATTTTTCTATATTCTTTAATAAATTCCAT
This sequence comes from Diorhabda elongata, assembly GCA_026230145.1. Lineage (NCBI taxonomy): Eukaryota > Metazoa > Arthropoda > Insecta > Coleoptera > Chrysomelidae > Diorhabda > Diorhabda elongata. Next base: position 9,673,998 of record CM047929.1, read on the forward strand.
AGCTAAGGAAATTACAAGTACAGTTGAGGCATTCAAAATTTAAGTCTTGTACATTGATATCTCTTTTATTCTTGCTCGTACAGAAAAATTGTAAATGTACAAATGATGTTCATTTTGAGACTTTACTTTCCCAGACTAATAATAAATGTTATCATGTCCTAATATCATGTTTCTTTTGATTTAAAAATTGTCAATGAATAATTAATTAGACATCTTATTGTTAACACTTACGAAAATGGTACATCCCACTGAAAAGAGAAATAGTTAAGCTCATGCCAATAATCTTGTAAAACTTCCACAAGAAGATTTAATACAAACCATCCAGATGAAAACTTGTGTCACTAAAGCATTAAACAATTAGTAAATGAAATTGAAACGAGAAATAACGTTAAAGACAGAAAAAAAGAACAACGTAAATGGAAACATGAAAATATACAATTGGTAATAATTAATCATTCGCAATTGAACATTCAATAGTCAATCAGACTCATTGTGCGAAAAGATCTTGAATTTACATCGCTAGCACTTTAACTGGTTGATCTTTTATGTACTCTGGACTGTACCTCATAGATAGTAACGACTTTATAAAGTGATTTACTTCTTTGAAGACTATTCGGTTCATCTTTTGTGCATTTGACTTTGGACAGTCTCGTTGTCACAGAGGAGATGTTCGGCTATACTTTTTGATTCCTTGCAGAAACGACAAGAGCACTCAAGAGTTTCTCCAATGTTCTTCAAATGGTAATTCACCGGACAGTGACGAGTTTGCATACCAGTAACTCTTCTTAGCTTATATTCGCTTAACGAATGAGAAAGAAATATCTCCGATTGTTTCTGATTTCTCTTATTTTCTTACTTTTTTATGACAATGACTGAGAAACCTATAAATGGTCCTATGAAAAGAGTTGCTCCGCCTTTCTTCATCAGGTGATGAGCCTGTTCATTGTCGCGCACTCCGATGTGGCAAGATCCCCTCATTCATGAACCCATAAATTATAAATTGAAATTGCATGAAAACTATCCTTATAGTCGACTTTAATTGTTGACAAAGTCACAATAATAGCATACTTCAATTGTAAATTATAAATTAGTATTCTTATATGTAAAATTAAAAAGCCTAACCGACCCTATTGTCGTCAGAATTATACTCAATTCTTCATAGAGACACATACAAAAATCTCTCAGAAATGGAATGTCGGTATAGGTGTTATAGAAATTATTGGACTATTATTTATTGACATATGGAAATGAATACTGACACATTTACTAAAATTGTACTAGTTTTGACCTTATTGATTAGTAAAATGGATACAAAAGTTGTACAAGTAGAAAATATAATTAAAATCATGCAAAGAAAATTGTAAAAGTTTACTTATACTTATACTTATACTTATACTTATACTATAAGTCAATAAGCGGACATACTATACGAATAAATTGCCTACGATTTTTGTAGCTTTAAAGGCCTCAATTTCGATTAAATTACCTTTTCAGCCTTGAATGGCACCGTGATCGATAACAAACTAAACAACCACAAAAAAGATGCCGGAGGCGTTGAAACGGCCAGTGGACTACATTCTTGATTGAGTGGCATATACAGACAAAAAATAACACGCTTGACTCTAACGAGTTTTCTTTTCATCTGCTTTTATAAATTTGAGATGTGTGTTTCTTTCAAACGAATGTTTATTTTGTTTTTCTCTAATTACCCATAGGTGATGTTTTTATTTGATTTATCGTTCTTATTCAACTTCAAATGTTATTAATAAACTCTTGGAATGTGAGTTTAAGTAGTTAAATGATGGTAAGTAGGTTTGGGCAATGGTAGTGGAGCTATTTGTCTTATTTCACAAAACTTGGGCTATATTTTATTAACCTTTCTCTTAAACCTTTTGTTCATGTATAATCTAATGTTTCCGACATGTAAATGTCGGAAATCGTCCATTCATATAAGCATTAATCCAAACGTAGACCAAATTTCGGATAAAACATACGGTTCTATCAAAAAACCTAAATCTGACCTCATTTGATTTTGAGGTAGGGCGATAATATCTATATGGATCCTGTGCATCACATAAGACAATTATTAATTAAGACCATTTTTACACATTTTTCTAAATTTTTCTAGTTTTCACAAAATATAAAGCGTCACCCTCGTAACACTACGAAACTACGTTCAATTCATTCCATATCTTCACAACATGCAAGATCCCATTTTTAAGCATGAAAATGCAAAAAAATATCTAGAGGCTTTATATATCAATACCACATTAACCGTTTACTTTGGCTATCAAGATCTATCTCCACTTTAACATGCTGTTGAATTTGTAAAATCCATATACTTGTGAAGGAATTGACCGTAATACTAAACATCTAGTCAAAAGCTGTGCTGACTGTGCTATGCAAAGAAAGAATCCTCCTAAAGTTGTCGTCCATTCCTGAGATGTTCCTGGCGTTAATTGGAAACGAATACATTTGATTATGCTGGGCCGTTTAAAGGTAACTATTCTCCAATTTGGATTTATGCCAAATCCAAATGGCTGAGGAGCGAACCCTGAAGGTTCCTCCAATTTCTTGTTCTACTTTCAAATTATTCGAAGTCATTTTCTCTGTACATGGACATCCCAATATTAATGTTGCGGATAATACTAATTCAAATTACTTTGTTGAATTTTTTTCTGAAACTATTATTGTTACCAATTACTCCATCTTCATATTCTTCTTATTTCACTCATCACATCAATATAGTTTAAGTCTTCTTCAACCTATACTATTAATAGTCTGTTTTTAAATTATGTATTGAATGACATGTTTTTGGTTTATAGTCGACGTCACCTTCCTCAAAGGATTATTTATTTAACTTTCCCCCATATTTTTTTAATTAGTTGTAAAATAATTTCATAGCAAATACTTCTTTATCTTCTTTCAACTTTACTCTGGTTTCGTTCAATTTTTCATATCCCTGCTATTCATCTGCCTCTTTCTCCTCGATCTTCATTTCTTCTTAATTTTTGTTTTTAATAGTATCCTTCTATGAACAAGATTTTAAAATAACCCTCGAATTGAATAAACTGATTTCTTAACACTTCCATTCTCACATAACGTTCTGTGCTTCAAGAAATCGATAAATGATTAGAGGAATGCTGTAACTTTTCAAATTGGATATACGCATAAATAAAACTGGTTTAAGTACTGTAGAAAATCTCCACGGGAGACTTAATCTACATCAATACATTTCAGAGCCTTGTCATTTTATTTTGCAATTAAATTTTTTCTGTCACATTATATGATTCATCACACATCAATTACGTCTTTAAAAACCTATTATTACTCAACGTTGAATTCATATTCTGAACTGGATTTCTGATTAAACAATAAATAATTTAAAATAAATGTGTTTACCATCAGAAAGATTAGCTGGTCGTGTCCAACATATGTTTTGTACCGTTTTTTAATAACATGAGGTTCGTTAGTTGTATTATCAGGATTTGAAATTTTTTATTGCATACTAATTGAGAAGACCGAACTTTCCCCTTCGTTCATTTGTACTTTGATGAAAGCATAAAGTCTTCATCATCTCGTCATCTCGAGGACATCTAAGTACCAACGACGGAGAGAAGACTCAAAAAATTTTGAGCTAGTGACAAAAAAACAGAGCACAGAACATACTGTATAGTGGAATTTACAGCTGGGACAAAACTGAGAAAACCTCAAGGGGTCGAAGTCGGTAACTCTTTTCTTTTGTTTGGCTGTAATTAAAATGTTACACTATTTTTAATGTAGCAATAGCGTAATGAATCTCAACCCTTCATAAAATTTGTAAACTTAAGCACTACCTAATTGTGATGGATCTTGGTGCCTCTTTTTATTCTCATGACTGTAAGATTTGGTGTAAGGTCAGTGTATCTTATGAGAAATTTCCCTCTCGACTTATTCCTCCGAACCTTTCCTTCTAGAGTACGTTTTATAAGATTCCGAATATATCATCGAAGAAATGTGATTGTCGCAACTACCACGATGATCATTCTTTCCTTAATTCTGATTTGATCTACAAAGGACTGATTTGTTTTCTTCTTAATCCAAGACTCCCTCACATCAAACGCCAAGTTAACATTTCGGAAACGTCGATTTTAATTAAAATTTAAACTTGTTAGTTGATGTATCATACTACTTGCGCTATCGCACTTATCTTCTTCATTTCTTGAATTGATTCGTTCAATATTATGAGAAAGTATACATTATCAATATTTAAATCATTTCTACTTAGTCTAAGAGCCATTTCATTAAAAACGTATTGGTTATAATCAGTTCGATGTGCTTTAGTAGTTAGCATTACTTCTGATTTAATTGCCTTATAAACGTATCTAATCCTCTCTTCACTTAGTTATTGTAAAATTTTAGCTTAGCAACAGTTTGAAGTAGGAATACATCAACTCCAGTGACTACAATATAAAGCTTTCTGCGTTCGAGCAAAACACTGATCTTCGATACGTTGAGCAACGATCTTAAACCACAGATTCATTAATATCCTCGTGATGGTCATCCGATAAAACTACTTTTTTCACGAAATTCATTGTCACTCCAGTACTACTGAGTGCTATAGTTAGTGTCATCAGGGCCCTCGTAAGAACTACTGGTGCCTGCGTGCAAATTATGGCGCCCCTTGAGGCATTTTCGATCATGTTTTTTCATTTTCTTTTTTTTTGAAGGTAGGTAAGTAAATGCTTGGAACAAAGCAAAAAACTTAAGTATCAAAATTAAACATACCAAAATAAATTCTGTTCACACCAACATTTACTTAACTGATGGGATACAGACACGTTGTTTATGAATACTAGAAAATAATTCAAAACCAAAAATCATTTTTTTATAAACAAATAACAGAAATATTGCCCATTGTCTACAGATATATAAGTACTACTTTCTACTTTACTTAGATAATGTACTACTGATAACAAATACCTAGGTAACTTCATTATAAAATGGGTACAATAGAAATATAAAAAATAGTTATTGTAGGAACAATATTTTCCGTGATTTTGCTGTTGTAAATTCATTTATTACATCCCCAAAATTCATATCATCAAATCTCTTGTTCAATTGCTAATTTTGCTAGCGCAGACAATATTTTTTGAAGCAATGTCGATCTTAAATAATTTGTTATCATTTTTAACTGAAAAAGATCGCTCGCAGAAGCTACAGATACAGGAAATGTCAGAAGAATTCTTATTGAAATGCTTTCGTTTGGAAAGGTGGATATTAAATTAATTTCAAATATATATTGTAAAAAACTTAAGAGAACAGTATCATCAGGTAATGGAAACAACTTTAACGCTTTAATTTCATTAAACAAATCATTGGAGTCTGAATCTTTCTTTTCCTAATCTGTCTGTCGTTCTTCAAGAACAGATCAACGTTTTAGAAGATCGCTGTCACTTAATTTAAATATGTCACTAAGAAATCCGAAAATATTATCATACTAATTCAATCGGTTTTTTGGAGAGCTTGAAATTTGATCTATAATTTTTAAAATAAACTAATTTTAAAGATGATTGTTTGACTAAAATTTCCTCCTGACTGTTGGTAACGATGGAAAGTCATCTTCAATTTCGAAATCGGATCTTTCGCTTGTACAAGAATTTTTTGAAATGATTTGTCAGATTTATATTGCTGGAAGTGATCAACTGAATTATTTTTTAGATAGGTTTGGAATACTTTAATATTAATTGGAAAACTTTAAATTTGTTTGCTGACAATATTTATATGAAATAAAGCGTCATGCTAAATAATAATTCCACAAATAAGTTGAAAATATTGTACAGACGTTAAAAGAGTACTCGTTTTATTTCTTGCTCAATCTTACTCCTATCAATTTGATAGGAATTATCTTCAGCCACTTCTAAAAGACTTTCGCCAACCTTAATTAAACAAAGTTTGAGGGACTTTATTGCCTTAATTATCTTGTCTTGTCTCACTAAGAGGATTTATACTTAATCCGGGGACATTTATTCTCCCATCCCACTTTTCTGTGGATTACGAATAAAAAAGTTTATTGGAGAGTCTATTACCTTAGAAACGTTATTTATTATTAAGTTCAAAGTATGAGCTGCACAAGGTACAAAAAAGGCTCTCGAATTCGCATTAAGAATGCGTTTCCTTTATGTTTGCCTCATTATCATAACCATGCATCGCTTTTATAAGGCATTATTTAAGACTGAACAGAAAAAATCAAGAAACTACCGCCTGAAATGTTTTCAGAACATAGGAATCGGCAGTAACTGGATGATATACTAATAAAATTTCCTGTGTATTAATATTAATTTCTCAAATTTTAATTCAAAAAACAAATTTGTTTTCTACTTTTTTTGCAAATTTTTTTGCAATTTTTTCTAGACTCTAGGTTTCGACAATTCTAAAGGATGGCGTTCGGGTGCTTTGATGATTTTGCACATATGATAGTGGAGATCTTCATCATCCATTAAATCATCCATTAAAATTTCGTAAGATTCGAATGTATAATTAAAAAAATTTACTCAAATAAATGTTCTCATTTCGCCTATTGCTCAGAAACAACAGGTCGTATGAGAAAATTCTTCTTAGGTCCCAGCATTATTTTTCACGTCATCTACTCACTCCAGAATTTTTCGTATCAAGTCCCGAATATGAAAATATTTATGTTCTATTTTTCAATAGTTATACTTATCTTAGCACCATGTTTTTTTTTCAACATAAATCGCGTCCTGTTACAGAGTACCGTATTCAAATACTTCTTATGTATTTAGACTTGTTTACCTACGCTTGTTCTCGTGCCATTCCCTTGTAAGTCCGGTAAATGTATGATATAGTAAAAAGTTAATGATGCGTTTATAATTAAAATACATTAAGGTTCATTAGTGAAAAAACATTCAGCCGGTGAACATTTTCATATTCGTAATACGATAATAATAATAAAAATAATAGAATGTAACTTTAATAAAGGATGTGAGCACACTTTTTCACTTGATTTCATAGTATCTTAAGTAAAAATATGAGAAACTCGTATGAATAGTTGATGAGGCAATCAATAAAAAAAGTAGTTTGAGGAATTTTAGACTCAATGCTGAGTTTTATACTTTTCTCTTGATGTAACATCACTTAATTGACGAGAGAATAAATTAAAATGCAGTAAGCTGGACTTCCGATCCTAATTGGAATGAAAAATGGATGTAGGAAATATATATCGTCACCTTGGAAGGTAATAGACGTAATCCACAACATATTAAATCATAGGAATAGGCACGCAAAGATTCAAGTTTTTAATTTGTCGTTCACCTTACTGCCTATAACCACGAAACTATCTGGTAACTATTAAGATATCTTTTGTTGTAACCTCAGCAGGAAAAGCATCATTGACTCATCATTATCCCTTTTAAAGTAGCCGTTGTCTCCATCATCCATTTTGTCTTCTGTTACTAAATTTTTGTAGTCATGGTAGGCGGGTGGTTCCGAAACCGTCGCTGTGATTAGAAGTGAACCGATATTTAGGATATATTGTTTTAGTGTGGCTTTTGCGATACTGAAATCATTTAACTTCTAGCCTCTTCACTTTTTCCTCATTTCCTTACAATGTTTTATTTGTTATAACTGTGAGTGTGCCATTTCAACAACCTTGTAAGGTGGTTTCCTGGTCTTACGTATTCGAGCTGCCATATACCAACTTTCGGCATGAATACATCTACCTGTTTACTTCAAGTCGCTATGGTAGAGTGTACAGACACACACTCCATCTCAGAGAGTCCTTTTCCATAAATTTTTGGTTAATTACCGTTATGTGCAGACGTTCTACGGCTCGTAAAAACATTGCAGACATAATTGCATTACGGTTCTGGCCAGATGCGTTGTTTTGTTGTTTGCCATGCAAATTATGGGAGATCTAAAGTTTGTTGTTAAAAGACGTAGTCAACACATACATCTTTTGATTACTAAAGGAATGAATTAACAGCAAAAAATTAATTTTGATGTTAACAGAGAAAAGCGGCATGCAGCTTTGACTATTCTATGATATATGTTTTAATTCCATTGGCAATTAATGATAACTTTAGAAGGTTATTTAGTTTTGATTAATTCTTTTCATCACAAAAATTGTATTATTTTGTATACTTATCTCATTTTCACGAAATTTGTGGATTACGCCTATTGACAAGACGAAGATATAATTAATAAATTGTGCAAAGTTCAAACTAAAGAAAAACTGATATTGTTCTTGTTTAATAAAATCGACAAGTGGTTAATTGCCCATTATTCTTTTGTTCGCTCATATCAAAATCGTCCGTCATATTTAAAAGAAGAAAGTCTACAATTTTCAGTTCAAAGATTAACAGGTATTTTGTTGTGATGATGTTTATATGGTGAAAGTTCCATTGTATCGCCGATATTAAGAAACTAGAACTAAAAAATATAATTGATTTCATACTTTAATTTATAATATATAAGTTAAATGGCACAAATACTTAAACTTCACATTATATTTACAAGGGAGAAAAGTAATTTATCGAGGAAAGTTATTTATTTTGCGCGTTAGATCAGTTTTTTGATAATATCAGTTAATAAGTGGGACACTTGGGCGTTTTTAGCCTAAGGATCCTTGAATGATTTCATCAATTATGCTATATCAACTTATCTCAATTCAGCACGTTCCTCGATTACAAAACTTAATTAGTTTTATCATTAACTAAATGGAAATAATTTATCAAGGCAATAAACATAGGAGAGCTGATACCTTCGTTCCTCCACTGACCCACCTATTATCTTGGATGGTGGGCTAAAAACAATACAAGACATACAGGGTACATGCAAGCTAGGTACTTACAAACAAAATAAGACTTGAATATGGAAAAGGATTTAAAACAATGATTTGGTTATAGATGTTTGGACACCTTCATAGAATGAGAAAAAAAGACTTGCAAAAAGGATTTGGCAAGGTAAGAAAATAGAAACGAGGGAAAGAAAACGCCCAAATAAGTATTATGAAAACACAGTTGCCGAAATTTTGAAAGAAAACAAAGTAACATGGACAGGCCCAGAGCTGAAACTCAATGGAAGGAATTTTTTTTAAATTTGTTCTCAAACTAATACCACAAACATTAGCCTCCACAACTCAAAAGTTCAGGTCTTTGTTGGTCACTAAATCCTACCTTGAAATCATAATACGATAATAAGTTTTAAGATAAACAAATGAAAACAAATAATAATAATTGGATATGGTTTATTGTTTTTAAAATATTCTCCATAAAAATCCATACACTTTTGCATGCGTTTGAACAATTGTCGAAGTATTTTTTCCATACTTCCAAAGCATGTGATTTGAACGAATTAACTGCTTCTTCAGGTGTAGAAAAACGTTGATTTCGCAATAGGAAGAAATCATTTTGATCTGCGAGAATAAGGAGAACTTATTGGGTGCCTTTTGTTGAATTTGGCTCTTCTTGAGAGACCCAATCGATTGTAGTTTAGTTTTGATCGATAGATCCATAATTCATTACCTGTCAACTTATAGACGTGTTTTGAAGCATCGCGATTGAATTTTTCAGCATTTCTTTGCACCAATCGATATAAGCTTTTTTGAGCGATTGTCCATTGATGCGAAAAATCTTTTTGACAGCCAAATCTCGAATAAGAATTTTTCTTTCCAACAATGCCAACAAAATTGCTATTGCCAAGCATACCTACAATTGGATTCGAAATTCGAGGAAATAACATCTTATCATAAAAATGAATTTTATCGAGCAACGCGTAGTGATTAATTACTCACGTTTTGACCCAAATTCACAAAGAGTTAGTAGATACATTGGGGGAATCTGCAGTATTATATAACAGACCAAAAATGTGGAGTCGTGAAATGAAATGTCTAGGATGTACGTGTGACTGTTGAGTTGAGGATAAATTTCATAAAGGTGGAATGGTCAATGAGACAAAAATACCAAGAGTTTGAAAGGAAGAGTGACCTTTAGAAGCTAACAATAAAGACAAAATTGATAAACGGAGAATATACGGGTATATATTTTAATATTGAGAACAAAAAATCATAAATAGGGAATTATCGGAACAGCGATTTTGATAAAATCGAATTTATTTGTGACATACCGGCCAGACGGTACAGACGCGCACAAGGTGCCATTAATAAAAAGCTTTTAATCAAGATTTCTGATGGTTCTTCTTTTTTTAAATAATGGCTGGTTACTATACGACTCACTATATGACTCATGTATTATCAGATATGAAAACAAAAGAATATTTCTTTCGACACATAACCAAATTTCTGATTCCGGAAGAATCGCTACCAGGACGATATTAGGCATCCGATAACCACATTTTTAAAGTCGACTTAATTAAAATTAACTCAATATAATCAATATTATTTCGATAATTCCTTAATGTTGCATTTTGTTTACGGTGGATATTTCAACTCAAGAAAAACTGACAGCAACCTTTCAAAAGAATTAATTATAGATGGGAAATTATTAGCTTCTAAAGGTTCAAAAATTAAAAAGGAAGAAACAAACAATCGCATCTTAGGGTAGAAACGATACTACGATATAACTATCACGCCAATAAACGTGATATGGATTACTTTCCAATATTAAAATCCTGTTTCCGAAAAGTCCTGACGTCCAAGTAACTTCAACCTTTAGACTTTTGAACTAATGCTCTATCAGAGTTCTGCTCACATCCATTTATAGCTCGCCTTCCAGTTTCTAAAGAACTCCAATATTTGTAACTTCCAAGTTAGATCCTCGCTTCTATAATTTTTTTGTATGAAGCTTTTTATTCGTTGGTATATAAGATAAACGGGAGTTTTATCCACCTATTTGTTCTTGTTGAGAACCATATAACTTTTTGTTCACTTTTTTCTTGTTAATAAGGAAGCAATAAATCTCTTAACGTTAATGTGAATACTTAAGTGCATGTTCGAATAAATTAAATTATTTCAGCTAAAAGATATTTTCTTATTAGTATCAAAAACCGTTAATTTACACAAAATTTGAATATGCCACCAATTTCCATACATTCTGTAGACTTAATTAAGAAATCGTCGGTAAACTGACAGGTATCTCACATAAATTTATAATTGAGGGATATCAGGAAAACGCAGTCGAGTCACGTTTCACAACCAGTTTGATACGTTGCTTTGGGTAGATTTCGTGACATTTTTTTTTTGTGGTTTTCTGTATAATTTATATTGTGTTGCAGTGACTGTTCTTTTTAATCCATTTTTGTTATGTACATGGCGTTTCGAAAGTTAATATAATATACAATTCCAGACCTAAAGTTTTAAACACATGTCTACAATTGTTTGATCCAAATTTATGTCGTCCAAATCTGATAATTAATGACAGTGGACTGTGATATATCACTTGATACAACTCAACAATAAAACCATTAAATACGTCGGCTCTTTTATTCCCATTCAAGACTTCTTTGTAACAGAGGATTCACAAGAGAATAAGCTTCGTAAAAAGAATAAAATTTTGGTTTCATGGCTACAAATAACGTAAAAATTCGCAATATACAGTGTGCCATATGGATACAGTACCCAACAAACTTCTGGTTACGTAGAATAGAGTATGCAATCATTAATATCTTCATTTCAGGTCATCACCCGATTTATTACCCCTTCTGTCCTAATTACTCGACCTGGATCCTTCCTAGTAGTTTCTTATCTCAAAATTGGAGAAATGGTTTGGTAAAAAGAAGGGTCAGAAATAGTCACTATGTTTGAATGATGGGTAAACCATATGATTATATTTGAGAAGTCATCTAGACAATTCCAACTCCTCAAATTCATCATGCAGAGGTTAATTAAAGCAATTTAATTCTTCACCAAATGGTCAACATTGGTCAGTATATTTTAATGAATTATCTCGCTAATAAAGGACTTCTATATTAAATATAGACATTCAAAAACGACGATATTTTCTAAGAGATCTAAACTCAAATTTTTTTTATTTATAGAAGGGTTCCAAAAGCTAAGAACACTAAGACAATTAGCCGGAAAGTTTCTAACATATGGCCATCTATAAAAACCAGCAAGAGTTTGAATAGTGTCCTCTCGCCTCGCCACTACGTCTTTTTTCAGGGGCGTGTCAAAGAACGCAAGGGAGGCAATCATCCACACTCTCATGATTTTTATTGACTGCATGTAACAGCTAATTTCGTCCATCCGTCTCTCTTTAGCAGCGATATCTCCTCACAGGGAGCATGTAGCGAGCTTGGGTTTTTTACATTTCATTTCTGTATAGCTGTATCTATACATCAAAGTTAAGGTACGGCTGCGCATTTTGTGTTTTAGTTCTCTGGAAGCTGATTGAACGGCATTTGTTCATTTAAACATTTAAATGGTAAAACATGCGCTATATTCTATCGCGCAAAGAGTGCGATAACTTTTTTTCTTGTTTTACCATAATAGAGTGGGGTAATGGTTTGTGCGTCACTTTTATGGAATTATACTAAATGGGATCATTTTCAAACCAAAAAATCCTTATCACAAGAGAAAAAATTAAGTGATTTACGCGTGGTGTCGGATGAGTCAATTTTTAATCTTTCTAAAATATCGGAAGATTATTTTTGGTTTGCTCTCAAAAATTATAAAATCGCTGGACTAAGTTTGTAGAGGTAAAAGATTCTGTTGAAAAAAAGAATATTTTCTCCAATTAACTAGCGTTTTCATTGAAAAATCACTTTGTCAAATATATTTATGATATTAAGAGCCATTTCGGAGACATTACACTATATAACATCAGAATTCAACGTAACAGTACGCTTCTCGCTAATAATCCTGCAAGACTTCCAACACTTTGATATAATGGGATCGACTATAGTAAACAACATATCAGTGCTGCCAAAACAAGAATAATGGTTATTAGTATACAACAACACGGAAACTCTCTATTGAATATTTACTGTGAGATCACTGGAACAGATTCAAAACATATTATTTTTAATAAAACGAGAACGTCACGAAACACTGTATGAGAACAGAGTGCTTAAAAGAAGCATGGAATGGAATAAATAACACCGGCTCTAAAAAATATCACTTCTTTTAATCAAAGACAAATATTTAATTCAGAAATATCCCATTCCGATGCTTATAATATGCATAATTTGTAGAATATTCGTCGGACTTGGCTCCCTCTGACTTCCAGCTGTTCTCACTTCTGACTGATACGTGAAAAACTATTACCATTGTATAAAGTATAAATACAATGCTATTACCATCGAACGAAGAGGGTTGTTTTTAATCATCAACCTATTTCAAATTTGAATGGATTCAAAAAGTCGACGAAATTAACTAAATAAATTAATATTAAGTTAATAGTTTAATAATTACAATTTTAACTATAAAGATAGTTAGGAAAATTTAACTTGAACGGTTTCGAATATTTGAACGGTATGTTTGGTCGACGAAAACTGAATGTTTGTGGAAAACTGACATGAAGTTACTTCTTAATTATGTCTTTACCTGAGAAAAACCAGGATAATGAAGTTAATAAAAAATGATTGCCAATGAAGAGTTGCCAAAAAGGGATTATAAAAAACCTGAACAAGAAATATTTACTTAAAATACTTTAGGTTTGCGTTGGCAGGTATTATAAACTCGATTCACACATTCAAGTAAAACTTCCTTAAATAAAATAAAACTGAATATGAAATACTTTAAAACAAATTGCATTTTTAAACGAGTATTAGAGTCGGATTCCATGCATTATAATGAATAATAAGATGTCTTGTAAACCAAAAATCATGTTTATTGTTTTTTATTGAACGACAGAACGTATAATGTACTATTTTTATTACAATGAAGAATCTCATATTTTTAGTAACAATGGTATTTGTTTCACTCATGTTAAGGTGAAATATAAGACTAAATAAGCTAAATATCGTCGTTGATTTATCATTATCATTACTGGATTTCACTTAGTCTTTTAAATATTGATATTCTGCAGTTTTATAATAAAGTGAACGCTTCAGCGTCTGGATGTAAAGTGAGTACACTTCGTTGCACTTGCCACTGCGTTTTACATTTACAGGAGAATGTATTACACTAGCATTTGCTTAATGATAATGATGGAAGAGTCCTATGGATCTTATGATTATTTCCAAGCCAGCGTCCTGGTTTCTCATTTTTACATTGTATCTCAATTTTTTGCTTTATTGTATGTGATGTTATAGTTGAAGGAGATATCCACGTCTTTCGTAAAGCAATGCTTTTTTATATATAAATATAAGCTCTGGTTTTTCTCCAGCTGTTTTTCTGTCATTGTGTAACCGCATGTTCCATGTTATCGTCACTTCTTCAGTGTAAATACCTGCCTGTTAACAGTTTTGTTGATAAGGATGTTTGGTTAGAATGCACCAACCCGCAACAATATGCTGAATGGGTTCACATAAAGGTTAACAGTGACTGCAGTTGGTGTCTATAACGTATTTCATTAGTTTTGCGTCTGCATAATTTGTTGCTTGATCTTGGCCAGCAGCTGCCGTCTAAATCTTGAGATTTGCATAGGTCAGCCACGCTTATCAGTTATTCGGGTGGATGATTTCTTTGATGGCTTTTTGGAAGACTTGGTTCTACATTTTGTAATAAGTTCTTCTTTAGTCAGCGGTAAAATTATTTGCTGAATTTTTTTCAAGTTATACTTCTTTGTCCTCCTTGCTATTTTCGTCTTTATCTTCTCCCTCCTTATATTCAATAATCTTCCATACCTTTTGATAATTTCAAAACAACCTAAAAAATATATTGAATGACATACTACTAAAACATAAATTTTCATGACTTCACTTTACCCTTACCTGTATGTTAATTAGCCATGAGATGTCGTATTTTGATTGTTACTATAAATATAATTTTGTTAATTATAAAAAAACATGATTATTTCGGAGTAGCTCTCATTAAAAACGAATTTAAATTATCTACTGTTTTTTCTTTAATTGAACCAATAATTAAATTTGTCAGAAAGTATTCGAACTATATTCTCCAAATTTGGTAGATTCACTTTAGTTATCAATTAGTAAAACACCGTAATGTAACATAAGACATTAAGTTACTTCGACGATTTCGTAATGATACAGCTCGATGAGCGACAAATACGGTACGAAACTTATTATATCGATACACATTTCCGTGAATAAATGATATTTTATGGTGGAATACAAACTGTTAAATGGGACAAACACATACTGTAGCCCAAGTGCGATCTTGTACATAGTTACTAATCCCTTAAGACGAATGATTGGTTATTAGCTTTTATTACATTGACTCATAGTTTTCACCATTTTTTCAATTGCATCCACTTCACACAAAAATAATAACCTTTTTCTGAAGTAATCTAATAGTTTTTGACACGGGAATCATTGGTAAATAAATTGAAGATTGTAACACCATCCCAAAATTCATAGCTCACCTTGCAAATATCACCAAGCAGAGATTCAAAACTACATCCAATAATCTTAGATGGTTCAATATCCTTTCATCTCTCTCAGAAGTTTCTAAGTAAGAGAAAAACTAAGATAATCCAATGACTCCGAATTAGCCACACCAAATATAAGAAGCGTTATCTGATGTGTTGAAAGAGTGTGTTTGTAGGGGAGAACCCAGCAGTAATTGTGCAAAAATTGGAAGAAATGTAGAATAGGCAAAGTAGTTTAGATAATTTCTTAAATCGATGAAAAATGACGAAAGGCCTAGTGCACCGAGCATCATGCACACAGCAGAAAACGTCGATGGTTTATGAGTTGTATCACAATAATTTAATGATTTGTAAACCCTCTTCCAAGCTTGTCAAACAACGAACAAAAAGAGTTACTTCATTCATTTTGTAAGGATTTTCTCAGCACATTCGAGCCCATGATGAATACTGTAGTAACTGGGGATAAAAGTCAGCATGTCGCACAAATGACCATGCTCATTTGCTTCGTTGATATCCAGGGTGTAACCAACAAGGAGTGAGTACAATAAAGTGAAGCAGTGGGGACCTTACCGTTACTAAGTGATTGTGTATTAAGATTGCTCTTATACGATCAGAGCTATGACACTAATGGATTCTTTACAACAACAATGCACCAGCGTATTCATAGTTAAGAGTGAAGCAGGTTCTGTCCTGTAGACACATTGCAGTGCTTCCACAGTTCCAAACTCTCTGTATCTCCCAGATCTTCCTTAAAAGAAAATGCCAGTAAAAGGAAATTGGAAATCGATTGAATGCATTCATCAGCAGACGACGGTGATTTTTATGACGTTAACTTCGGCCAGAAAAAAGGCGCAATGGATCAAGTGTGTGGATTTAATGTAATGACTACTTAAAATGCGAATAAAACATTTATTAATGATTCTATTGTTCAAATGCCAACAATCGACATTATAAATATACATTAAAATAAAACATAATCACGATTTTGTCCATTTATTTATATACTTGAGTTAGTTAGACCCACCCAAATGCTACTTGGACCAATTAACTGTTAACAAAAATTAATTTTTAACATTGAACAATGGTAGAATGGATCGTAAAGTTGATCATCACGTTTGTTTGTGTCTTCGCTGATAAAAACTCAAACCGAAAATCCGTTAATCGTAAACCAGTCCTTTGTAATATTAAATAAATCGATTGAAAAGTTAATGGTTCCTTCTTATCTTTATGTCGATATTATTGTTCGCGAAATTGGCCACACTTTTTGATTCTCATCGAACTATGAAAATTATTATCTTTGTTTTTATTTCTGTTCGGTCATCTCGCAGAAAACCGTGTATATGTATGGCCCACTTTCTAGATCATTCCTTATGATGCTGAATGTGATTAGTTCTAAGCATTCGTTATTTAATTAGATGAAAATTTTCCATGAGTTACTTCCAATAAATTTCGTATTATATACGATTCTCTAGAAAATCACTTTTGAATTATTATAACCCATTTTTCTGATGCTATGGATGTATCTAATTGCATTTTAATTTTCCATATAAATCCTCGTGAATCCAAAGCATTATTACATTAAATGTTCTCATTTTTTTCTGTTGTTAATTTTATTAGACATTTCTTCTTATTCTTTAGACCTCTTTATGCCCTTTCAAGCGTCGAATTGTTGAGATTTCACTTTTTCCTCTCATCAATTTTCCCACACTTTCCGGCCCTTCCCTACTTACTTCACTTCCTGTGCTACTATTGTGTTACCTACTTCATATCCTGTCCACCCTTGTTTTTCTTTTTCCTTCTCCTTATCTTCGTTAAATGTTACATATCTGCTGTTTCTATACTACTCTGTGTCTTTGTTCTTTACCAAAATAATAATTTCCAAATAACAAAAATTCCTACAAAGCTGATTTTAAGTGAATAACTTGGATTTTATCATTATAAATGATATCTCCATCGATGTCGTGTGTTCTAAAGAAGTTCAAATTTTGAGTTTCTTGGATTTTTTATAAACGTGAAGTTTAATAAAAAATACAGAGTGACCCAATAAAACGTACATATTTGAAAAATTTATACAAAAGTAAGACAGAAGGTATGTAAACCTGAGTTTATTTTTCTCAAATAACATCTCTACAACATTCATCTAGCCGCTAACGGAAAATTTCTTCAGTAATGTTGATGTATTTGCTGCCATTTCACCACCTATACTCTTCTTGAGCTGATCGATGTTTTTCGTATTATTACCTCACAAAAAAAGGGCAGAAGGCGTTAAATATGGACTACGAGGTGCCATGGAATATCACTTCTTTTCGAAATCAGTCTGCCTAGAAATATCTGTTTGACAACCAACCTGTCATTTAACGTGTAACTGATAGTTCCGCCTTGTTGAACTTAAGCACTAGAATTCACTAAGCTTGAAGTTTTAAGTTTTGGAGCCATAAATTCTTCCAAAGATGGCAACACAGCGTTCGATATTGACAGTAACGTTTTGCCCCACTCATCTTTAGGTAAAAAAATATCAGTTATTTGAATGCCTGAGATTACTATTTATACTATCACTTTAGGACTATGCAGTGGTTTTTAGTGCCTGAGTTTGAGATTCTGTTCCATTAATGACGTTTCTGATAGTTTACAAACCCCTTGATATGAAAAGGGGCCTCGTAAGAGAAAAGGATATTGTGAAAATGGAGAATCGATAAAACATTTCACTAGAAAATGCGAAACATTCTTTGAAGTCACTTTCTTCAAATTCTTGTGTTAATTGCAGCTTAAATGGATGCAATTCGAGGTCAAAGTTCAAAATTTCACATTTTTCGCTAAGAATCTCAATTTATGAAATATCGATTTTAAAAATATATGTTATTATTGATATCAATTGCATTTTTGCAAATATGCTGGCAATCACTGCAGTTTTCTAATTCCTCTATAGCAGTTTTCAAATATCCCTTCTGAAGACGGCCAACTTTATCTCCAGTGGAAAATATTTGTAATAATTGTCAATGAATTTAGCCCCAACAACAGCTAAGTCTCACCCAATATCACTGCGTGCTACAACTGCATTTACTACGTCATTACTAAGAGCTTGAGCTTCTTTTAGATTGGTTTCTTTGACCTAGTAGGTTCACACATTTTTCTACAAACTGTCAGTGCTTCTTTCTTCTCAACTTCTTTATTTACTTCGATTCCGTAAAATGAGTATTTTTGATACAAAAATCAGATACGTTCTCTCGTGATCTAGAATGAGGTAAACTGAGCTTTGATATACTTGATCATCATGTTGTCTTCTCAATGGAGCGATTGAATTTTTATGTGTGTATAATTTGTGGCATTTTATACTTCAGCAAACCCGTCATTTCTCTCAGCACACAAAGAGTAAACCAAAATTACCATTTCACAACTTACAAGTACAGCTTCGTTAAACTTTATTACAAATGAATAGAATTGATACATTTTGTTTCATATATTAACGAGCACAGATGTTTCAATTTAATCGACTGTTTCCCCTGTTATTTGTTTTATCCACTCATTTCTCTATGTACTCTACAACTGTCCAGTTTTTTTTCATCTCCTAGAATTTTTATTTGTCATATTGCCACCCATTTTCTTCAGTTCTTATTCATTCTAGCATTCACCCTTCTCAATATAGCTTTCTTATATCCGTCAACTTGCCATAAACCCAATTTTTTCCTTGCATTAGTTATACAATTTTGTTCATTATATTTCTAAATGTTTCTCAAGTTTCTTCCATGGTAAATTAGTAATATATATATATGCCTAATAACCATTTTTCTAATTGCCTATATTATACAAACATTTACATTTCTAAATTAAATACAAACATCGATAAAGAAAGCGATACGTTCTCCTGAAAATATAAAAATGGAATTTTCAGCATAATTAATATTTTTATAAACATTTAATGTCATAAACCTGACTTCTGATATAATGAATCCGCAAAAGGGAAGTTTTTTAACTGTACATTCTCCGATGTACCTGGTTGTTCAATAAACTTAGACGTTCGATAAGAAAAACATGATTTAGAGTGAATTTGAAATATGAAAACAATCTGAAGTCAAAGGAAACAAAGTTTGACGAATAGGATGGATGTTATAACAGTTCAAAATCTAATGTATGGGAATAATGGAAAGGTTTGTTATTTTGTTGGAAAAACATTTTTCCATGTGTTAACCAGAGTTAGGAATTAATTTAAAACATCACAATTATACTCTGCGTTTATTGTTTCAAAAGTATGGAACAAAATACGTTGTGAAACCAAAAACATCTGAAACGGAGGAACAATTATCGAACGACTAAAAAAAATTAATTTACTTGTGAAAGCTAGTGGTTTATCACGTTACTGAACGTGACCAGTAAGATCATGACTGAAATCAAATCAATCAAGAATAAGAGAACCACAAAACAACAAACTAAGATTCGGAAGTTGTAGCTCTTGCACTGACCATATTGCATCAGTGCATATGGTTAAATTCTAGAGATTTCTAAAAAGCATTTGGCTCGATACACAGAGAAGTAATTTGAAAAATGTCAAAAGCGTACGAACTATCAGATAAGTATACCACAATAGCACGACTTTTCCATAAAAAATGCACAGGCAAGGTGCAAAGGGAGTGAGATAGTGTTATTAGATTGGAAAGTGAGGAAAACAGAGAATAAAAGGTCATGTCAGCAACCAATTGGAACCTATTTGGAAAATAAGAGGACCTCTAATTCGCGAAATAAAAGTCGCATGCAAGATAAAACTAACAGGCCTCATAGCTCAACTCAACGCTAGATGAACTAAACTACAAAAAAGATATTACGACACAGCAAGACTTATACGAAAAGCGCCACCTATCAAGAAGTGAGAAATATAGATCAAGTCGAACAATTTTTCTATTTATGGGGTATAGTAAGTACAAAAGGACCTAATGAAAATGATTTCGAAAGAAGAATAGACCTGGCGCAAACGCTTTTCAGTCACTGTACAAAATATGTTCTTCAAGTATCTCAAGAACAATAAAAATAAGAGTGCAATGTGAAATATGTTCTCTTTTATGGAGCTAAAAAGTGAGAATATAACAGACATAGGTGCAATAGTTCATGAACAGATGCCTTATATGCAAATTTTTTTGACCTAAAAGGATAAGTATAAGTACTGAGGAAGAAAAAATAGACGCAACGATTACGAAGCGAAAATGAAGATGGATAGGTCATACACTATGGAAACTAGCAAGAAACAACCAGACAAGCATTTAATGATTTTAGAACAGGCAAAAAAAGAGGCAGACCTGTAAAACAGATAAACTTATCATTGAAACAGGCTATAGAAATAAAAAAAATAGAAGGAGCTTTGGTGAGCTCTTGTTCACATAATTGAACGGAACCGACAAAATAACGCAACAGTTTTACCACAGCTGAAACACCGACCCTTTACTCCACTGCGATCTATATGACAATGATGAATATTTCCTTTCCTAATTTCTCAGCTCGATTTGTAACCAAATTACCCGTTTCACATCACTCTTTAGCCTCTTGTTATTATTCTGAATTTTGTGGTACACTTAAGTCTTAGCTACAGGTTGGATTTTCATCCCTTTTAAAGCAGTTAAAATTTTGTCACATAATGGTGTTTCGGACTAATGCTAGCTAATGTAGGTTAAATAAAAATAAGGGAACGTTGTTGTAACAAAATTTCCCGTCTAAAAAAAATCCGTACGTGTGTGACGCACTATAGATAGATATTCTTTCAAACAATTAAATTTTTATTTTCGCTTCGCTGGGGAAAATCATGCAGCACCTACACAAACTAACGTTCCAAACAAATGAAATAATATTGATACAAGTCAGCGTTAATTAATTATAATTTTCTCAAGAGCTAAAAATGAGATCAAACTGTGGCTGGCCTTAAAACATATTTCAAATGCTAGATTAAGAGATAAAAGATTATATTGAAATTTCTGTGTGTGTGAATTTTTTCTTGATATATAACAGTATAGGGGGGACTTGCGTAAACATAAATAAATCGAATAGAAGAGAATTAATTGAAAATATCCATCTCAGTAGAGCCAATTATCAGGATTGTGAAATATCCTATTGCTTATTTAATTCGGTTTCAAACTTATATTATCGTTCGATTTCATAAGTCAGTCGAATAAGGAATTCATTCTACACTCAGACAAATCAAATATTTGCGGAATTATTTGCGACAAGAACCTCAGTCATTATTTTACAAACTACTCGTAACTGGAATATTGTGTTTCATTTACATCATATATCGATTTGTTTTGTGGATACTATTAAATAGAGGATGACCAAAAATTAACGCAAAGTTCAAATTTACCGCCATTTATACAGTGAAATGTTGGCAATTTCTAGGTCGTGTACTCCCTTGATTCGGTGATCAGACTTGGCCCTCTAGATCGTGTGATTTGATACCACTGGATTTCTTTTTCTGGGGTTATTTAGAATCACAGTTCTACGTCAACAAACCCACAACCATAAGTGCATTAAAGAAGGAGATTTAACGTTACAACAATTATATTCAGCCATATTTATGCAAAATGATCATTCAAAATTTTTACAAACGAGTGCGTTTGTGTAAAGCTGTGGAAACCATATGTCCGATAACGTATTATTCCATAAATAACCTTATACTACGTACTGGATAATTTAATAAAAAAATTAAAAACAAAAGACTGAAAACTGTGTTTTTCATTTTATCTTTGATGGCCAATAGGGGTACTTCGAAGGACCCAAATAAAATATTTTCCTCAATAGTTTTAAAACAAAATACAACTGGCAACTGTGCATCTAGCTATGTGCCTCAAATTACAAAACTTATCATGTGTTAGTGTCTTGCGAGCAGTCGTTGCAAGAGTGTCGCAATATTATGCAGTTCAAGGTAAGTGGGGTCCCACTGAGACACCGGACCGGCAATAAGCGGTGCCAAATTTGAAACTAGAACTAAGGTTTTTTTTGCAAATTTCAGTTAGAATAGATCGTTTTCGAAGACGTAGAACACTGATACAACACAAGCATGAGGAAGTATTTGAAAACCCGAATACAGATAGTTCGGAATCAGAAATTTACCATGAATCGGATGAAGAATATGATAACGATATCAATAAACTTGTTTCGGAAATAGAGGAATAGAAAGTGAAAAAATTCAGATCAACGTATTCACATCTCAAACCGTCGTTCCAAGTTTGAAGTCGCCCCTATATACCTCAAAATCTGCTCTAAATTGGCAAACGACAAAGAAGAAATATTGTAAACGCACGTCTAGGTCTTACGGAATATAACGCGGAAGCAAGTGCGCCCTTAGATTTTTTCAATTTTTTTATACGACTCAAATGAAAGAGTTGATTTGTCTTTACACAAACGAAGAAGCCCTTAGATGTTACAATAACTGGATTTAAAAAAATCCAAACAAATAAAAACAGTGGTTACCGGTAGAGAAGGTCAAACTACGTAGATTTATAAGCAATCTAATCAAAGCTGGGTCACTGAGATGTAGAAAATTATCAGTTCGAGAAATGTAGTCCACGAACAGGCCCATATGTCGGTAATTTTCTACTGCCGCCAGGAAATAATTCGTTTTTTACGATTAGACGACAAATCTTCGAGAGAAGAGAGAAGCAAGCTGTTACAATTGATGAGCAGCTAGTTTGTGTTAGGGGTAAGTAATTTATACAAGTCATAAAATCCAAACCAGAGCGTTATGGCATGAAAATTTGGGCAATCGCAGACCTGAAAACAATGTTTCCTTGTAATCTTCAAGTGTACACCAGAAAATTGTCGACTGGAGAAGCAGGAAGAAATCAGGAAATCAGATTTGATCGAACCATACCATGGTAGCTGGTGCGGTTTAACAACAGAAAATCTTTCTAATTAACACTTTTGGGAACACTGCAAAAATAAGTCCGATACACCTTCGCAGCTTAGTGTAACTTCCAGGTCACAAGAATCATCAATGTTTCCGTTGACCAAAGACTCAACTATTGTTTCATACTTTCCTAAAAACCAGAATTATTCACCTACTTTCTACCCACTATGACGATGATATAAGTTGTCCTGAAACTAAAAAATTTTAGATTATAACAAAAGCAAAGGCGCAGTTGATGACGCTGATAATGAACTGATAAGAGAATATTCATATGCTAGAAAAACTGCTCGTTGGCAAGTTGAACTTTTCTTGAACACTGTTGATATAAAAAAAATCCTGATTTTTAGGAGAAAAATAGATAACCTCGTCGTTCATTCCTTCTGCTACTGGGGAAAACCTTATCAAAAGCAACATGATAAAACACGACAAATTCAAGCTTTATATATTACGTGTAATAAGAGCTTTACAAGATTGTGGTGTTTTATCCGAGGTTCGAGAGCAATAAGTTGATCTTCCCCAAGATGCAGGTGGTAGAAAACGAGCAAGTTGTTACCAGTGTCCCCGTAACTGTGACAAAAAAGTGAACACCAAATGTCTAATAAATATATTCCACTGAACAATTTATATTATCTTGTTGAGAAGTAATTTAGATAAACTATATTTTCAAATTTCAGTGTATAATTTGAATGTGGACATAATACATCGATAAAAACAAATAAAGATCGTTTTAAACTAGGTCTAACTTGAACTGCCCAGAGCTTCTTCCCACAAAGTCCGCTTTCAAAAGAACTGAACGAATTAAACCAACAACTAAATCAAATAAAGAGTTTTTTCAGAATGTTTTTCATTCATTATCATTCGATTGCATAATGTTAGTATCACAAAGAATTCAGAAAAATGGAATATAAAGATTTTATCCTACGTAAATTTTATTTCTAACTGTACAAATACCGTTTCTTGATATAATTGGTAGTTTTTATAATCGTATTTTTTTTTTCGGGATCGTTAGTTTAGCGCGTACAAAGTTCAAGTGGAAGAATTTTGTTTCAATATACTATTTACATTCAAATGGTTTCAGTCGACCCTACAGAAAAATGATTTCATATGCGCTTATTATATATACAATAATAGACCAGTAAATCTTGGATTCTTCAATAAAATGCTGACAGATTTAAATAACGTTTTATCCTATTGCTGATATCGATTATTGGACAGGATCAAATAAGTGTTATTTTTATTAGATGAAAACTAATTTAAAGAGAGATTCGGATAGGAAGTTTTGTGAAAATTGTTCAGCAATTTCCGCCTCTAACTTTGAACATAAATTATGATCAAACATCAATTTAGTGCTCTATATATATATATAAAGGTAGTCTAGTAAGTGGCGATGATTATTCACTCATTCGACACAAATTTCTGCCCTACGAATGACTTTTTCAAGTTTGGAAATAGGAAGATATCATAGAGGGTCAGATCTAGAGGACACGGTGGATGATGCAGCTGTTCGTAGTCCAATTCGACCAATTTGACATTGACGAAGTCAGAGGTGTGCTTACTACGGTGAATTAGAACGTTTTATTCGCCAAATGAGATATTGCCTCAAATCAATTCAATAATTGGAATACTACAACTCTCTAATCTTTCTGCCCTTCTTCAGTTAATCGATGTAGATCATACCTTGTCAATTTCCGAAAACAGTGGTCATTACTTTTCTGAATGAATGGTAGGAGAGTTTCCGTCTTCTTTGAAACACGTTCGCCAGGTGAAGTACAGTGTTTCGAGTATTCTTTGTCTTTGTTGTGTAACCACTAGATTCATGGTTCGTCTACTGTCCCAAAACGACGCAGAAGCTCGTTCGGATTGCGCATAAACAGTGTCAAACATTTATCTGAAGTGGTCTCACGGTTGAGCTTGTTGTTGCAAACGCAGCAACCATCGCACCTTCATATTTCCATTGCCCGAAATTGCCTGTCGCAACTATCTCGTACAAATTCAATAGGCGGTTAACTAATACGAGATCGCAGATTTTTATCACCTAATTCTCTGCGGTGGCTATTTTCTCCATACAAATCATTAAGATCCTCTTTAATGTTCGTGCGCGATTTCCCTCACAAAAACCAAAAGAAAATCACTAACCGGTATTGTTCTTTTTCCAATTTTCTAAAATCCACAGAGACGCCCGCTTCCAAACACACAACCTGTACAATCTCAAGATCACAAAAATTAATTTGAGAATCGAGTTTTAACAAAAACCAACTCTTTGTTTAACTCGATAAAATTTATGGTTTAGGAGATGTAAATTTTTATATCGTTGTAAATGCCAAGAAAGTCGTTCGCTATAAAGAGACATTCTGAAGAAAATTATCATAAATTGTTATTATTTATCGATTGTGATTATAGGAGGTATTGGAACACATTCAAACATTTCTACTTTAACCTACAACTTATTTTCTGGATGACCTTGAAGCATACCAAAATTCAATAGTCATCTATGGGAACATTTTTGCGTTTTCCTTTAAATCAGAAACATATAAATAATTATCAAACAATAATTTTTTTATTAAAATACCATTAATACGTTTATGATAATCTAATGAATTTGATAACTGAGTAGAAGTAATCGAGAAATATAGAGAGAGACAAATTCAATTCCACATCTTAAAAATAATCTACTTTTTGCATTAGCAACTGAACTATAAAATTCATACACTTTATTATCTATAAAAAAATTCTCTCATTCGATGAACTAAATTAATTTTCGGTGTTGTTTACGGAACTTCTTGGGATCCAATAACATCCGGCTTGATGATAATTAAACAATGACACAATAACTTTTTTGTGTTGTGGTAACATTTTAACCCACAAACCGTACAAAGATAACTATCTAGAGTAATTATTATTCTCGCATGAAAAAAGTAACTGCTAAATAGTTGTGTGAAAATTTAAAACATACAATTTTGAACGAGATCAGATTATTTAGACGTCATCCTAAGCGGAATATTACCTTGAAGGTGACAAGGTATTGGTAACTGGAAATATTCATCTCGCTATACTTAGAATGGATTTGTTTTCAATCTTCAATCTTTGATTGGTTCCAAAATTTTGTCATCAACTTCCATTCCACCATTTATTTATTTATTATCAGTTATCAATTACTTTGAAAATTTCATGTTATATATACAGAAGTACTTTCTTATTGTTCGACTGTCCTTTTCAGATGACTTAATATCAAATTAAATTCATTGACGGGGTAAGAAAAATTTAGGTGGTGAGATTACACCACAATGAGAACATAGCCTAGCATGGCGGTAGTTGCTTGAAAAATATCACTGTATTAGAAAATACACAATCTACACAGCAAATGTTTCATGTTTGAAAACGCCACGTTAATAAGTATTTGTTTGGTAGCCATCAATATTGAATGTTTTCACTGAATGTGTAAACATGGAAAAAATTCGTCATTGTCATCTGATGAGACATTTCATTTGAAAAGCTTTAGCCCAACGAATATAAAGAACTAGATTCTACTCTGGGTGAGAATGCTCCTTCGTTATCAACAGTAAAATATCGGGTAGCAGAGTTTAAGCGCAGTGGTCTACCAAATGAGGTGACGACTCCAGAAGTGTCAATACTCCGGTACTGGGTGATCGTCGACTGAGTGTACCCGAGCTAGCAGACATGTAGGAATTTCAAAAAGTGCGGTAAATCACATATTAACTGAAAATTAGGACATGAGAAACCTGTGCGCAAGATGGATGTCGTGTTTGCTCACAATGGAACAAAATTTTTGGCAATATTTCACCGAAATAAAGCCGAATTTTGGCGCTGTTTCATGACCATGGAGCAAACTTCACAACCAAATCAAAAGAACAATTAAAACAATAGACAGAAAAGGGAAAACCGGCTCCAAAAAAGGAAAAGACCTTTCCATCTGCAGGCAAGGACGTCGGTTTGTTTGGATGCGCGTGGAATAATTTTCATTAACTATCATCGAATGCAATGCCCTTATTTCAACGTTGCATGGAAACATGTAGCGTTTTCTATATCTGGAATGTTATTCAAACATTTTCAATTGTTAGAAGAGTATGGTGCCTTAACGGCCAAAAACTTGCGAATCAAAAGTGACTTGTAACACGTTTGGCTCATTTTTCAGGTCTCTTCTCAAACGTACTAGTGAAATTCGAAGCTTAACGTTGTTTTTCTTAGATCAAAATATGCCCTCACAATCGAAGAAAAGCATTATCATGACTATGATGCTCGACTTTGATTGACAGTTCAATTTGGTGCGAGCTCTTCACTGGTTTTTCATTTTTTATAATCCCAATAACAATTACATATAGATGATCTTACAGCTCTAGGCAAATTTTTTTCCAATAAATGAAATAATTAGGCCCATTTTTTATTACAACAATCTAATCATGAAGATCATAATCAATGTTTTTTTAATTTATATTAACTAACATGGAAACTCTTGAATGTTAACGTCGCATTTATAAGTATACCTTAGTGTCTAATAATTTTAGTATCACTACCGTTATCTTATTACGCTATATTCGCGGAATTATCTGATTTTAACTAACACTGTCAACTAGTTCACTCACTCAAACAACTTGATTCTATTGAGCCTCCTCAATAAATTGTTATTCTGGAGGAGCAGTTTCTACATCGTCCTTATGGAGATGACTGTTACGGCAGAACCAATGTATATCAAAGCTACTTACACTTTTTAAAAGCGTTCTATAACTTTACCAGCATAGCATACTATAGCATAGTCCAGACGGGCTTCAATATCTGTTTTTAGAGAGACAGTTTGGTGTGTATTGACAATTTGGACTATTTCTTGAAACCAGTCCCTTTTTTATATTTGGGCTCTTCGCGTTTCTTTCTAAACAAAATTAAACATTTTTTTTTGTTTATTAGTCCCGAAACAAATTTGACACTAATTAAAAAATCATAAACTAATTTTTTTGCTCGGATCTACAAGTGCTTCAGTACTCTAGAATAATCAATTGATTTAGTTGAAAAAGTTTCCTACAAATTTTGTTGTTTATTTTTTGATAAGCATAGTCGGTATTATCTCTACTTGATATAGAGGAAATAATTTCGAAAGATTACGTAGGTGTTTCAAAAATTGGGAAGGATGCAATCTGAAAACGGATACATAGCTCGACGCGCAGATTTATAGCTTCTAAATTAGTGGAAAATGGGAATTTTTTTTTTAAAGTTTAATGTTATCATTCGAATCTTTTACTAAAAAGCAGCATTGACATTTTATAGGAAAGCTCACATATTTATGCTACAAGGAACACCGGAGTAGAACTGATAGAATACTTTGTGATATTTTCAAAGTATACAACTTATCAAAAAATTATATTTTCTATTGAATGTATACGGATTCAGAGTAAAAGCCTTTCACCTCTCAATTGTTGGAATAAATCTTGTTGATAAATTAGCTCCTGATATTTAATACCAATGCCAATTGTTTTAGTTTTAATGATATGAAGAATCCGGATATGCCTTAGAAGTAGTTCAATAACAGCAACGGGAGGATGAAAGAATATTTCAACATATAATTGATAGTTCTCTTAAAAGTTAGTAGCTGGGAGCAGAAAAGTATATTATAACGTTTATCACTAACATACATATATAAATAAAAAAATAATGATAGTCTAGTAAATAATGGTGAAGAGAAAGAATCAATTGCCAAGGTACACCTATAAATAAAATATATAATAAAAAAATAATTAATTAAACTAAATTTCACTCAATTTTGATAAATATATATCCAAAATTTGTTGTTATGGGTCAGCAGAATCAACAAAAACATGACGTATACCCTTCTATAAATAAAATTGAAGGTACAATAAAAAGGTGAACAGGCATTACAGAAACTGAAACGAAGGAAGGCACCTGGTATACGAGGATATATTGAAAAATTCTTAGCCTACTATAGAACCAAACAAAATGTCAATGTCAAAATATTTTATTACTCAACATATTCTTCTCTTAATGTGATACATTTATTACAGCGAACCTGCAACGTCTCTAGACCTTTCAAAAAAAAAAATGTTTCTTCTTGTTCTGCAAACCAGACCTCCACAGCTTTTATTACCTCCTCCTTGGAAGAAAATTTACGACCTTTTAAAATTTATTTCAGTTGAGGAAAGACATGATAGTCGGACGGAGCCAAATCTGGTGAATAAGGGGGGTGTTCTAGTAATCCAAACACTAAATCACGAATTTTTTGCATGGCAACATGACATTTGTTTGCTGGGGAGTTGTCCTGCAAAAAGAAGACACCTTTTGATGACTTTCTGCGGCTTTCTATTTTAATTTTTATTCGTAGTGTGGTCAGTAATGTCGAATAATAATCTCCAGTTATTGTTCTGCCTTTATCCAAAAAATCAATCATGATTACTCCGTGGCAATCCCAAAAAACTGAAGCAAGAACTTTTTCAGCAGATTTTTGGACATGAAACTTCTTTGTTCTTGGAGAACCAGCGTGGCGCTATTCCATCGATTATTGCTTTGTTTCTGGATCGTAGAAATGTACACAAGTCTCATCCATAGTAGTTTAAGAAGTCTACATCGTTTTCAAATCGAGCACAGATCGAACGCGATGCTTCTACCCTTGCAAGCTTTTGGTCAACATTCAAACATTTGGGGATCCAGTTTGCAGCAATTTTTCTCATGTACAAATTGACGTGAACTACAGGTATATGATGACCGCGTTTGTATGAAATATTCTTTGCTTCAGATATCCGTTTTAGCCCAATTCGACGGTCTGTTAAAATCATGTCATGAACTGCATCGATATTTTCTTGGACTGACACAGAAACTAGCCTTCCCGATCGCTCATCATCTTCAATAAAAAATTTACCTCTTTTGAAGCTTGCAGTTCTATTTTTCACGGTCCCATACGAGGGACATTTCTGGTTTTTCATAATTTCGGTGGACATCTTTTTTCTTTTAATTTATTGCGTAACTCTGATTTACTTCTCTGACGCCAAACTTTACACTTCTAATAAGTTATTGTTCGTTACTATGGTAACGCAATATGTTGTTTATGCATGGAACTGGTCTGCGTTAGCTAGATATCCTCGTAATGACAAAGACACTACAAATCATACTGAAAAATTTATATGAAATAGAAGAACCACCAGAGGATTGACAAGTGGGTATAATTATACCAATGTACAAGAAAGGAGACACGAAAAACTGTGCCAATTGTGGACGAAATACATTACTAAGCAAGATGTATACAAGAATTATAAGATTTTGAAAAAGCAGTTGGCATAGTCAATAGAAAGAAAAAACTAATAAACGAAGTAGAAGCTTTTTATAATAAGTAAAAAGACAAATAAAATAGTATATAGTCGGATACTGGTAAATGGAAGACATTAAAATATCAGAAATACTATATGCAGATGTCACGGTAATACCGGTAGAAGATCAGAAAACTTTGAACTTAGACTTAAAAATATACAATAACACTCTACAGATAATGGTTATGGTAATGAAAGAACATAAGACTAAGATGATAGTTAGCAAAAAAAAGACGCATGAGCACAAATACCTTGAAATGACACTAACATAAGATGGAATACTAGAACAAGAGAAATATCAGAAAACTGGAGCATACAACAGATGATTCAAAGTAATTGAAACAGTTTCTAGCCAAAATGAAAATACGAGAACAAATAAAAAAGAAATATATAAACGAAAAAGCAAAATACAAAGTACTGGAATAAAAGGAAATCAAACAAGATAGAACAAAGTGAGAAATAGGAAATAAATTCAAAACAAAACAAAATCGAAGAAGAAAAACAAGTAGGAACTGGAAACTAGATATATAAATGGCAGAGAAAAATCGAATAATAAGATGAGAAAATATGTAACAGAAGACACTGGACTGGAATCAAAACAAATGTGGAAAATGGAAACCGTTCATACTAATAGAACACGCAAATAATAGAGTTATAAGTCAATGTGAATGTTAAAAAAATTGATAAAGTATGAAACACATCAATGAAAAATGCGCAGCAAGTCATTCAAAAGGTTTATCGAAGAATTTTTGGGAAATGTCAAAAGTGAAAATTATAAACATGTTGTGGCTGACCCAATCAAAAATCTTAACAGATAGGACTGAATTTATCATTGAACATCCATTTGCTGCACTCACGACTGAATTTTTTTTCCTAACAACTTAGGAAATAAAAGTAATGAGCAGAGAAAGCAATCAAAGATTTTTAAATAACGTCTATAATGGGAGAAACTAAAAATATATAAAAAGTAGTCCGAAATTAGTCTTTTTTCATTATTTGTTTTTCTTGGATAGATTTTAACATGTCGTGATCTTTCTTGACTTGTTTAAGGCGTATTATTTAATTACACTTCATATTTATCATTATAGTCATTTCTAATGAAATTAATTGTATTTTATATAAAAGAAATTTTAATTGTCGATAAGACGACAATAATTTCTAATAATGTTATCTCAACACGAGCTGTTACATAAGTTAATTACTTCTTGAAGCAGGTAACAAGATAATGATACTCTGGTTAATCTAAATTGCGCCATTTCCCCTTCTATGATTTAACCGATATCCTTAGATATTTAGATAGCTACAAAATAGATTCTGAACTATGAAAATAAAACTAAACAAAATGCCTGAATGTATAAATCTGTGCTAGATTCGTGTACTGCTAATAAATAATAGAGTTGGGAACCGTTGTGATCTTATAACAGATATTAGTGAATATTGAATAAAGTTTTATTTCAGATCATAGGTGTGGTGATACATACTTATATTCACAGAATTTCAAACGGTACATTAGATACCAACATAATTGTAGAAAGTACAATCAGAAACAATAATTGTTATCTTTAATCGGCTCTGATTGATAAATGGGATTCTCACCTCAATTCATTATCAGTAAAATTTGCAGGTGTTTTCTTTTCTCTGTTATAAGAGATTTGAGGTTACTCACATTAAATTTCTACAGATTTGATATCAATGGGAAACTCAAAAATATGCAGTTAAATCTTTTCAAAAGGTAATATGGAAATAAATAAAGAAAAGTATGAGCTTGCATAAAAAATTTACAAATTAGTTAGTCAATCCAGCTCATATATTTGTTTCTTTGCTAGAATCATCCGATGAAGTTTTTAATAGATTATTTCGTAAATAGCTTGATCTTTATAGTTATTCCAGGTTTTCTAGCTCAACACTTCTAGGAAAAAAACTAGAAATATGCAAAAACTTTCCTAATTTTCTATACAAGAGCTTAGTGAAGAACTCGATACCTCATTTGGGTTCGTTCAAAACAACAGATGTTCAAACTTACATGTAACTGAAAAATTTTACAAAGAGATATTGAAAATTTTGCAAAGCAGTGTGTGAAAAAAATGGTGTATTAAAATGTGTAAATGTTTTGCTTCTTCGTTAAGACTAAGCGCTAGATTACAAGTCGTTTTTTAACCGCCAACATTTCGGCTGTCTATTTACAACCGCCCTAATTATATAATTCCTTGAATTGAGAATGCCGCGACAGCAGATAGAAGCCATTCTCCAAGAAAGCTTTCCAAAAACGCTTTCAACGTTGAGTTAACTTCAAAATTCTCATTTCGTTCGCTTGGCTACTCTCTCTCAATCAGGTCATATCATAATAATGCCTAGCCCCCATTTAAATGAGAAATGTTTTTCAAATCAAAATTGCCAAAATTGCCAAAACACACAAGGTTAGAACCCTACCGTATGAGATTCTTTTGAAAAATAAGATTATTTTTAAAAAATTAAACTGAACTATTGCATGAAAAAATTATAAATTTTCAATCAGTAATGTTTTCTTGGAACTTTTTTAGTGATAACCATATATTTCAAAAAATTATGCCATTATGCCATTACAAGAAAAATTGCTTGAATTACAGGATGATGAGATATCAATAGAAATATTGACAAACTGAATTTCACAAAACTCTATTTAGTGCAAGGAAGCTCTGCCACCATTTCCTACTATCTATCAAGTAATGCTGGATTTTTTTTGTTTTCCACAGCACAGCACAGCACTTTTATTGAAATAAACTCCTCGTATGAATCTTACAACATTCCAGTATGACCCCATTAAGCTGTAATTGACATAAAAACTTCCTTAAATGAAATTGTATTGATTTCCGTTTTATTTTGTATTTTTGAAATGATATCATAATTGTATTTCATGAATAATGTTTGTTTTAAATGTTTAATAACTCGATAACTCCGACCTTTTATCAATCCTTTATTTTATTACTCACCGAAAGATAAATATGACGTGAAAAATTAATATTTTCTCTTGTCCTATTAGTTATCATGAAACGATGTTCCTTCCATCAGTTCTTCAAAATCTTTTGCTTTAATTTTGAATCGATAAAGCCAATACCACACGATGCGACTAATGCTTCCAACTTAAACGCTGGTATGATTGAACGCATTGTGTGATCGTAGTGCACATGTGATTTGACGTTGGCATTGGAATGTTGGCCATGGAAAGTCGATTTTTTTACCGGCATTGAAACGAAGTTAGAACCAACATTTGTTGCACAACTACACACACTTCTTGTCCTCTTGCGTGTGAATGCTACGAGTTTTGTATGAAAAACCAAAGTTGCCGTATCATCGAATTTATTTTAAAATAATTTATATCCGTTGTATGCTGTTCATCACTTTTTTGTCACGTTTTCATTTCTATAAGTTGAAGTTAGGTTCCAGACTTCGTCCAATGTTCAGTCGATTGTTAGATCCCGAATGTTGAAGCAAACGTTGGACCCATCGTGTAGTACCGACTTAAGACGTTTTGCTATTTACACGCCAGTATTTAATATATGTCATGTTCCGCGTGAACCGGTCTTTATTCACGTCTTATTTCCATTATTATTATAACCTTTCGTTTATTATTTCATTTCCGAGCTCTACTTTATTCATTTGTTGAATTATTGAAGCTCAAACTTTCTCCTGATCTCGCTTATAATTTTTTTCGTTCAATTTACGTTAATATTATTTTTATGTTTTCACTTTGAACTCAATTTACAATTTTATTTCCGAAACAGGATTCATATTGACTTTATAATATCTGTCAACTTTGAAACATTGATTTTATTAGGTGCTAAATCTATCTAGTACACTTTTACTATCTATGAATATTACATAAGTTTACACGCTGTTAATTAATATAACAATAATTTGGTGTTTGACATGCGGCAATTAATTTTCTTTATTTATTGAAGCTATTGTAGGCGATGTTAATTGCTATGTATATTTGATTTTTGAATCGTACGACATGTAAACTTAGAATCAAATTAGTTTTGAATATTTTATATTTCGATAGGTTAAGATTAAATTCACATCTATATAGTAGCTCGGGTCTCACTCGAAGAATTAAAAAATACTGTGAAAACTAAAAAATTATGAAAGATTCTGACGTCTGCCTTCAGTCAGTAGCGTCTCATTTTCAAAATAACTAAGTTGTATCGTGATAGACTATAATTTTTATACTGGAATTTTGTTTGCTTACAACTTGCTTTGCTTATAATGAGAATGATTTAATTAATACAACGACTGTAGATGATCATTTCATTGCTTTAAATCCACCTCGTGAGCGTTCATTACTTATTACGCATTAGATTCGTGTATATAATTTCTTTCCTACAATCTAATTTCTTTCATAAATACCTACCGAATTTAAAAAAAATACTACCGTTTTAAAGTTGAGCTGAAAACTCGAAAATCTCGGGCCTTGTTATTTGCATAATGAATTTATATGGATCTCCCCATTTCTATGTCATATCTCATAAGCAATAGGTGAAAAATGAAAATTTTATAAGCAATAAGAAATGAATTAGATATCATGTTGATTCTAGTAACCAGAACAATTTGATTTTGCTGCTTCAGAACTTTCGATTACATGTCAACCGCTTTAACACCAACGAATATGGCTGTGGATTTAGTTAAAGAAAGTAGTCGTAGCCCACGTGTAAGATTTAGCCAAAAGTTTATGATTTTATGAGACTTCATCATCCAGAAAACCAGTTCCATATAACCTGCTATCCATTGAATATAGCAGACTTTTACAAAGAAAGCGAAAACTGGAATGATTCAAGGTTTTTTGGAGATCGTCAGACTGTTGTAAGAGAATTTATAGACGACATTTTGCTTCAGTTGTGATTTGGGGTTTTTCCGAGGTCCACACGGACTTGGTGCTTGTGGAGAGAGTCTCTATGATTGGAGCAAGGTACATACGCCGGGATTGTTTGTATGAAATAACCATACACGATCTCAATTCAATAGCACATTTATACGATACACTGAGAAGATGAATTCAAATTCGGGTAAAAGACCTGACTGGCGAGGCAATATACGACCAGTTGGACCAACTCGATGTTGAAAATTGAGTTACTATAATACCCAGGCGTAATGCAAGCTGTAATAAGGGCCCATTGAGAAAAAAGTAGATGCTAGTGACAAGTAGATTCGGTACATGTACGTGCAAAGAATGAGGGAGGAAAGGTTGCCAAAAAAATGGAGTGGATCCCTCAGAAGAATAGAAAGAAGAGAAGACCAAAATTTTAATGAATGAATTGAATATGAAAAACAATAAGTGTACGAAATAAGTACAATAAGTGACAGGAAAGAGTGACAATTAGGCATCGGACAACGTCGGACATTTTGAACCCGAATCTATAGATATAACTTTGTTATATATATCTTGTTAAAATACATTTTTTATTAACGATATATCCAAATGACGAATAATTTTTTTTTAATACATTTAATGTTCTTCCTGGTTTTTTATGAAGTTTACTGGGCGTCATCTTCATAGAAAATACATTCTAGATACTGGACACTCCTAACGTTATTTTCGAAGCTACCGTTTGTAGAAACCTGCTTAAATGATATTCAAAAACTAGTGTGTCACGTAACATTATCATAATAATCAGCTACTGGCGTTCAACTTGTTAATACAGACATTTTGTGAACGCTGTTTGCTTTGGTTGTTGATATTTGGTGAACTGTTATATTTGTTAATGCGTTAAGACTTTTCGAGCACGAGTTGTTTGGATAAGTTCGACAGTAATTAATTTGTTAACATTTCATAATTGGACAGAGATTTTGTTTACACGAAATATTTGCTTTTCATTGTTTAATTTTCAGTAGAGATAAAGTAGTATTTTGAAAAAAGAATGAACCAGCTGATTTCTATCAAAGCTCTCAGTATTTTAGGGGATGGAATACATTGTTTATGTCCTTATTTTAAAGAATTATAGAAATTTCTTAAAGACATTAGCTTGTACGCAGTGCCGGATTAAGCCAGCGTGGTACCTGTAGCAAATTAGGCCAAGAGGCACTTGATTTACTTCAGGTTCTTAATTTTATGGTATTAAACTCAGATTATAGAATGAAACCGAACATGTGTGTGCGTGATAACCTGGAGCGGCTAGGTAGGAACAAGTATACTTATCTATGAGCGTGTAATGATACCATTTTTTGATATAATCTGCCTATATTTTTCATTATATACAAATCAAGTTGGATAACTTTTCTTTAAACTCAAGGTAATAAAATAGTACATCTTCTTCTTCTCGTACCGTCTTTTCATTGAAACTTTGCAACCACGTTTTTTTACGGAGCCAGCATTATCCTATTCTGACGTGTAGGTTTAGATTTATATTTGAAAACATTGAGGAGTACTTGACAAATGCCTTTCGAGCCATTTCAATTCTGATCTTTATTTCTTCGTATGGATCCATTCGAGTGTTTATGGCTGAATATATATATATATATATATATATATATATATATATATATATATATATTATATATATATATATATTATATATATATATATATATATATTATATATATATATTATATATATATATTATATATATATATATATATATATATATATATATATATATATATATATATTATATATACTGATATAAACCCTAAAACTAAAATCAAAATATAAAAAATAAAATATTTAAAAATAAAAATATCAAATCAAAAACATAAACGTATAAAAGTAACAAAATATGAGGAT
This sequence comes from Diorhabda elongata, assembly GCA_026230145.1. NCBI lineage: Eukaryota > Metazoa > Arthropoda > Insecta > Coleoptera > Chrysomelidae > Diorhabda > Diorhabda elongata. Next base: position 9,711,405 of record CM047929.1, read on the forward strand.
GAAATACTAGTCAAATGAAATTACATTACAAAATATACAATCGAACCGAACTAATACTTGAATTGTTTCTATTTTAAACTTAACAATCACAAAATTAAATTTATTCATCATATTTCGATACATGTCAGTTGTCCAGATTGTCAATTGTCAATTGTCAATATAATATACAACGTTTTGATTCTATATAATATTAAACTACACTGTACATTCAACTACATATTTCAACAGCGAACTTTTATTCCTAAAAGTGGTCTCGTAAAAGCACGTATTTTATCGTTTTCTCAAAATTGACCCATTTCAGTCATTCGAATGTTGGAGCTACCTCCCTCATACTTGGTCAAACATAAGACAACAATAATGGACTTACGGTTTGAATATTGATTTCACGGAAACGTTAAATTTTTATGTGTAGTTGTTTTTAATTTAACTGTCAAAAGTTCTATCTATCTAACTATCTATCATGAATGCGCAGATCAAGCTGGAACACATTTCAAGTCATCATCAACTTGCCGATGTGTTCACGAAGAGTGTTCCCGCTCCTGCGTTCTCAACTAATAGGGTATCTATTGGAAACTTGAGTTTGGAGAAAGGTGCTGGAGCTACCTACCTCGTACTTTGTCAAACACAAGACAACAATAATGGACTTACCGTTTGAATATTGATTTCACGGTTCTGTAACTATTCATTGTTTTTTTTTTTGATATTAACGTTTAATTTGTATGTCTAGTCGTTTTTTAATTGCACTGTCAAAAGTTCTATTACTTTTTAATTCAAATTTAACGCAGAGGAATTAATTTTTATGTCCACAATAATTAAAATAAAATATTGTTATATTCGACTCTTCAAAACTCTTCAAATTACCTTTCGAAATCAGGTGGACGATTTTTAATGGTTACTTGTTTTTGTAATTCGCCGTAATTTAGTTAATAATTGCGAGATATATTTTCAGCTGCTGTTGTAAGTCGAATGGCATTTTTTGTTTATTAAGCCGCAAGAGTGGCCATTAATCAAACTCTTCTTTTTTCTTAATATATTCCCACGGCCAATGAAATATTGGATTTGCGTTAGAATGAAATTTAGTCTCAAAGATTGATTACCGTGTTGTTTATTGATTTGATATATTCCAAATTCTAGATTATCTCATCAATACCTAAAGCTTCTATCATTGTAAATTACACATTCGGGAGAAATTGGAATTTGCATAAAGTTCCCTCTGATTGGAAAGTAATTAAAGTTGCTTCCAATTAATTGTCAAGTTTATAGTTTACATAAAATAACGCTAGCAGTAACTAAAGATATTGATGAAATACTTGAGTTAAATATAGATGAGGTCTACAATAGAAATTAATATTCGGGATTTTCCAATTAACATTTATCACACATCAAAGATTGGAAAAAAATCTTTAGATGGCCAAAATTTTTCTTGTCCCGAAATCCAAATCGATATTTTCGATAACATATTTCTTGTCTATATTTCTAGACTCTAATTTGAAGGCAAAAGTGTTTCCTGGTTGCCTGATTTCGCCGATCTAGACTCTTTTTGAAAAAGTTTGATAATTTTATTTAAAATAAGTAAGTGCGACTTTGATTTTTGTATTTTTTCACAAATCTGATCCTATAAACATCGATTTTAATGTGTAGCTTACGATAGAAAACAAAATATTTCGCCTATTTGGGAAATTATTAACATCCATAACAGAAGCACATGCAACCAAACAGTGTAAGTCTAAATTTTCAGATTACTATTGAATTTGCCCTTCACAAAGTAGAATTGGCATCATGTTTGTTAAGCATACGATGGCTATTTCTATACTTATGTTTCATCTACTGTTTTTTCTATTAGATATTTTGTAATTTATCGTGTTCAAAAAATATACCTACCCATTGAACGTTTCGTTGAGCTTAAGTAATACAAAATTTAAATTGTAGGCGACTTATTAACGCTATTACACTATATATTCTCCAACACGAGTTCAATATTTTGCTCCTCCATATATTTCTTTCCTTCCAATTCCCTACTCGCATGTCCAATGTATGTTTTCCTCTTACGGTTGGTAGTCCTCTACATCTTCTTCCTGAAGTCTCCTAGTACCATTATTCATTTTGGACACCTATGTTTTAATAATCTGGGCATTTAGCCATTCCATTTAGTTTTCTTCTAAGTATTCTACTTACCTTCGTTGCCATATTTCTGCACTCCTCATTTTGTGGGGTTTCGTGATTTACAGACACCTTCCTATAAAATTCGATCGGCGCTACCATACTTCTGCCCTATACGGTATCATCTATTATGCTTTGAAATATTCTTTGTTTCTGACTTCGTCTACTCTTGCTAATTTTTGTCTTGGTAATTGTACCGCTTAACCCACAACCCACACAGTTCCGATGACCTTGAAAATTTAGCATGTTGTACAGTTTTTTTAGGTTAGGTTAGGTTTTTCGTAATCAGAAAGATTAAATGCATTTCTTGCGAAATGTCGGCAATGTATCCTCTAGAAATTGATAATTTAAGTTTTCTTTCCATTATATCTGAATATTACTCTTCAATAATTAGTCATGTAGGTAAAAATATTGTATATATATATATATATATATATATATATATATATATATATATATATATATATATAATATATATATTTCGAAATATTTAAAAACTAAATCTGCAGCCTGTTGTCCAATACGTGAATATTTCTTTTCAAAATTCGAAAGGTTTGACATAGTTACTTTGTATTGTCTTGAGAGAATGTTTATTTTTTTTTGTTGTATTAAATTTTTCGAACCCTACTTCTAAGGTAGATTTTGGAACGTGAATTATTAATCAGCTGGAATAATGAAGCATATCACTAAAAAAGTTTATTCAATTCCATCCAAGAAAATTATGAACTCTAAATTCCAGATCATATCTATAATCATTGATATAATTTTAAAACTAATCTGTCTTTCTGTACTTTCTTATATTAAAAGCTATAAATTTATTCAGACATAATTAATTTTATTAATAGCAACTTCTACTTGTAAAAAAATATACAAATTTCTACTTTTTTGCTCTTTGGCACAAATACCTATGTGATTCAAGTTGTACAAGTTTTTTTATAGATCCATTAGAGAATAAAAAACTGACCAAGGCTAACACACAAAGTTTTCACTCTAACAATTTAATTTCATTTTAATATGCCTAAGAGTTAATTGGGTAACTTTATTCGGTAGTCAATTATTAAATATAACAGTAAATATAGCATCCAACGGTCTTTGATACATTCTTAATAAATGTTTGAAAAAACTACTATATCTTGAGCTGATATATTTATTTAAATGACATTTAATAACATCTATTTACAAGGATGTCAAACAAAAAATACATTCCACTTTCTTTTTTAAATAATATCGAAAAAAGTTCCTAGGTTTTCTGTCATCTTGCAAGCCAATAGAATGTGGAGTGCCCCAGTACTAGGCCCCATTTTGTTTCTTCTGTTTCTCTTGGAGCAACCCTGATCTTACAGCACTTCATAGGACCATATCTAGTGACCTAATCACCCTTAAATCATGGTGGGATGGTATCAAAACTAAAGTTTCGTCATATAAAAATACATTGCAGCCTTTTTTATTGAATAACACCACCATTGATGTCACTGAATCTGTAACATTCTTAGGGCTTGTTGTGGACAATACCTTGAAAGGGGAGTTACAAAGAACTGAACTTATCCACCTCCTTAACTATCTACTATGCCTTTATTGAGTCGCATCTCCGATATGTCCTTCCCTTCTCGGGTACATGTGGTGCGACTCGATTTGAGCGAATCTGCAAATTACAAAAGAGAGCTGTTGGATATTTACTCGGACTAAGCAGCAGAGACTCCAATTTCAGAAAGACTGTTGCACGGTTATCCACTTAGGAACGCGGAGCACGACCTATATCTACCTACTCCACGTTCAGAATTAGTTAAGGGCTCAATATTTTACAATACAAAAAAATGCACCATCAGTTGCCAAATGAAATCAAATCGATATCATTTTTTCCCGCATTCCGCAATAATTTGACGACATATTTACTGGAAAGTGCTTTCTGCTTTTTAAACAACTTCTATTCTAATAATATTCAATTCCGGACATGCTGCATACTGGTTTAATTTTTGCTATGGACTTATATACGATTTTGTTACTCATTGTGGTATTATTCTGTATATTGAAATTTTATTTTATTTGTATCTTTATTTAGGTATTTTTATGTTTGTTTTTTAGTTTTTAGAAGCTTTTGTCTACAAATTGTAACAATTTTTTGACAATAAAGCATTTCTCTCTTTCTCTCTCAAAGAGATTTTATTTGACAATAATTCTAAGAATGAAAACTTTATATTTGACCAAACAACATTCTTATTGAAAATGTACATTTTGTAGAGACATTCGATATGTAATATTCACATTCTTTCGTTATGTATATTTTAACTTTCTGTTTTACGTGCCGGAGGCAAAAAGAATAGATTCTTAAAAAAATTCATGAAACATCGTAAACTCGAGCTCACTATATATACTCATTAAATGTAAGAAAAAACTTAGTATAGCTTGAGATGCTATATCTATTCAAATAATTTTTAATAACTTATCTATATAGGGATGTCAACTAAAAACGAAACATACATTCAACTTTCTTTTTAAATAGAAATGAAAACAGTTCCTGCATTTTATGACTAGAATAAAACATTATATTTCCTCAAATAACACACTTATTGAAAATATACATTTGGTGGAGACAGTCAAGCTTGAAAGTTCGTAGATTAGCATAAAAAAATCCTTTTTTTTTATAAAATTTTATTTTATTATCCAATATAGTTCTTCGAGGGCGATGTAACACTTATAGAGGTCTTTTTTATCGATACGATTTGTCTTTATTTAGCCTCATACTCTTGAGGACTGAGACCAGGGGTCACATCTGGAGAATACGGTGGATGCGGAAGCAATTCAAAGCTCAATTCATGCTATTTCGCCATCGTTTCCATTGATGTGATTGTGACACGAAGCATTGTCTTGATAAAACTGCACTTCCTCTTCTTAAAATGGAGCTGTTTTTCCGCGATTTCTTCCTGAACTTTATTATGTTCTTTTCGGTAAAAGCCTTTTTCGAGCATCGACTGCGTTGGCAAACCGCTACTCAACGTTTGATTTTCGTGTAACGAAGTCTAAATAATGTTAATCAAGCCAAGCTTTCGCTTCAATATCAACGCTTTATTAATTCACGAATTTCCTATCCATTCTTGAATTTTAACTAACAAATATTGCTTTACTTAAAATACTGTAACACACCAATAGTACAAGACGTGTTTTTTGAAGGTTAGGGTTAACTGAAAATCGATAGATTTAATACTAGTAGCACCATCTATTTATCAGCTTACGAATTTTTCAGTCTACCAATATAATGATATATTGAAGTTTAAATTCATGAAACGGTGTAAACTCGAGCTCCCTGTACAAGAACAAAATGGTATAACTATATAAATGTTCTTATCTAAACCACATAATGTGAAATTTACGTGAAATTAGCTCGTACAACTTGGTGGTATTGAACTCCAACCACATCCAGCATTTAATCCGGACCTCAAGCGTTACATCAGATTACTCTTTATTCGGATCCATGGGAAGTTATGGCCTCGAAAAAATGTTTCATTCAACGGAGACTTTGAAATTTCTGTGCGATAATGTTTTGCATCTAATTTCAAGGAAGGGTTTAAGCAAAGTCTTGCTGAACATTGGGTTTAAACCATAGTATACGATGGGCTATATTTCGAATATTGTTTTCTTTTTGTATGATTATGTAATAAACAAAGTGAACATTGGAAACTGACACCTTCAATACATAGTTATGGATCACTTATAGTTGAGGTTAATACAATAAAAAGCGATGCGAAAATCAGCGCTGGCACGGCACCCTGAATGGACCTAGCACACCTAAGCCGACCGTTTCGACTCCAGTATGTCAAAAACTTTAGTTTCACTACAAATTTCCCCTTGGGGTTGCTGGTCGACCTTTGTACAATAATTTATACAAAAGTTTTCTCTCAACCAAGTCTTCAAGTGATGTCAAAGTATGGATAGAAATTTCAGTATCACTTTAAATATTTCGTTAGTAAAAACAGACTATAGTACAGAAAAAAACAGAGACTTCCTGAATTTCAGCCTTATCAAAATATTACCTGAGAATGACAACTCTTCTAATTAATTCATTTAGAAGAGTTGTCATTCTCAGGTAATATCTAATTAATCTAAATAATCATTTAATTCATTTAGAATAAACCTAAAATCAAAAAAATGTATTTAAAAAATTAAATATAGAAAGTGAAAAATTTCGGAAAGAACCTTAAATATACGTGTGCCATTTTTTTCTTGGGTCAACCGCAACCATTCTTTCGTCGAATCAATTTATTCTTTTGAAATTAGTTACACAAACATTAAAAACCTGTTTTCCCTATACATTATTCTCATAACCTATAATTGTCTAAATCATTTCAAATAAAACCGACAAGAAATCATATTAGATCAATTGATTTCACCACATGATCGACTTACATAAGAAACTGTGCGGTTTCTTTGTGCTACATGTCCCTAGAGATATATGATTAAACAAATTAACTACAAATCTCTCCTTATTCGACGAATATCTAACAGTTACATTCTCAGTAGACTCTCTTAATGTTCCAAGGGACGAACATCAACCCCAACTGAATATACAGAAAGATAGAAGATTTTCCTTTTAAATTAAAATTAGTACAAAATAGTACGAGGAAAACAAGTAAAAAACACTCCATGAACTGCTATGAAACAACGCCGTGACTTAATAAAACAAAGGAAGATTCTTTCACAATATCTTATAAGCGGGAGTATGGCCAATGACAACAACAATAAGAAACTAAATAAGAACGATCGAATTGGATTATATGTTAAGGTATCTACACGTCATAAAAACAGACAGAACAGAAATTGCAGAAACATGGCAACGAATGGAAGTAGAATGTTGAATAACCATCAAAGTAGGAAACAGAGCATTATAATGGTACGATCACGTCCAAAGCATACCAAAACAATAGTTGAATTGTAGAGGACGATGAGCTCTTAGCCGAGAAAGTGGCAAAAATATAAAAAAACCAATTTCGAAACGATCTTGCATGATTCCATATTCCCTTCGCTGCTTTCAATGACATCGCTCTCCAACGTCGCTTTAGTATCGTTTTCGGTAATCACTGGCAATAGATGTATAATTTATCATCATATGTATCGGTTATGTACGATATTTATCCAGTTTGATTGCATTCTCTTAATATCGTCGGACCATATTGTTAGTTGACGCTCCCTACTAAGGTGTAAAATCATTTTTGCCCAGCGCTTATATGTGGCCAGCCTAGTTCCTTTGTAATTCGTTCCATTGCATCAGTTCTACCTGATATTTGCCTCAGTAGGTTATTCGCAACTTTGTCTCTAAGAAAAAGCCCCACCATCGATCTTTTTTCCTCTGTGCAATGCGAATTTCGTTCACTGACTGTTTGGTTAGCATGAAGGTTTCTTCTCCATAAGTAGTACTGGTAATAACCTTTTCAGGCACATCGGGATATTTGATTCTACGTTTTATGTCACAAGTTCAATTGTCTATACCGATGCGGATTTTTTGTCTCAAATATTTATACGAACAGGCTTCCTTTATGAAATTACCATTAAGCGATATGTCTTCGCTTATAACGACATTGATCATGAAGACCGTTTGTAAAAAACGGTAGATAGGAGCAAAACCACTTATTGGGACAACCTGCAAGGGCTGAGATAAGCAAAGACTTTTCTGAGAAACTATAACCAGAGTAGATCTGGTGAATATATCAACAAGTAAGAACAATCTACGAATACTAATAGGAGCTCTATCAGGGCACTGTCGCCTCAAAAAACACCTGAAGACTCTAGACCTAGTAGATAATGCGGCGTGCAGATTTTGTTGGACAGATGACGAGACCTCTATTATCTCGAAGTGTGAAACACTAAGAAACTCCAAAGCGCTACACCTGGGAGCGTATGGAATAGAAGACGAAGATCTCGTCGTAGCATCTCTTTAATCGGTTAATACAATGTGGTACCTTGAATAATACAAAGCTGGTCGATTTGATTCATCCACGATTACTATCTTAGGAAGAGCAAGTCCATTGTATGTATTATATATTCAAAAAAATCGGAATGTTTTCGCCTGAGACCGCTAGACATGCGATAATTAAGTATATTTTGGTGTCGAAGTATGCGACATCTCAGTCGACCTCCAGCCATTGATACAGTAAATTGATAATCTCGCCAGTTATGTGATTTGATCTGGTATACGGTAAAAAAAAGCTCCACCTTCCGTTTTTCAAATAGAATGAAGGCGACCTACTTCAAGAGTTTGTTTTATTTAGACTAAAACCCAAATGTACAAGTATCGATCACTCTGGATGAAGATTGGACGATTAGCTTTTGCCTAGTTTCTATAAGTTTTGTTCGATATTGTTAGAAAGCATCATAACTTTCAAATCTTCTAACTGACTTACAGGACGGAATCGAATCAACAAATATCTGACGAGAATAGGACTAGAAGCACATAATAATTTCAAATTTTGTGGGGAAGGGGAAGAAATTGAGGATCCCATAGTGTACAGCCGATACAGAAGATGCTTTAGACAAGAAACTTGTATCAGCGAAAATGGATCCTCCTCAAAGCCATCCCAGATTATTTAGTGTAATATAGATATATAGGTAACTAGAGCTGTGTAAGTGGTTGAGCGAAAGATCATACAGCGTCGAGATCAGCTCTAATAAGGCACACAATATGCAATAGAGGTCGTTGATTCATATATATGTATATAATTCAATCTAATGTACCCGGGGAATAATAAAAGGAAAAACAAAACATGCAGAAGTTTTGAATTTATTCAAAAAATTATGTCCCACTGCACTGCAAGGAATTTATTAGGAAAGTTATATCTTCTACAACAAGTGGTATTTCCATTCAAGCATAGATTGGTCACTCAATACTATGTGTTTTTAGAGGTGTTTCTCTATGTGGCGGTTTTTAAGTTTTATGATTATAATCACGAATATCATTTACCATTGGTGATCAATTATTTTCTTGATTGTATGTTTTCCCTTATTTGGATAAATCCAATATTAATTACAATATCAATAAACTCCAATCTTGGTTCTTCGAATGCTGTAATTTCAAATAGAATGAAGGCGACCTACTTCAAGAGTTTGCTTCGTATTTTTGACCATAAATTGTTTATAAGGAAAAGCTTGACTAATAAATATTTTGGTAAGAGCACAGTGATGATATATAATAGTTACTTCATTTATTTCTATGGAGTAAAAAGAGATACAAGTGACTAATTGGTTTTTATGTAGACTGTTATATAAGCGTATGATTTGCTCAGTAAAGAAGAGAAATATGATAACGAAAAAACGAATAATTACTTGAAAATAGAATGTTACATCTTTAAATTGTTAAATGAATATGACTGATGTTTACTTTATTTCTTTAACCTTCTTCAGAATTTTCCCTTATGAGCTCGCCATTTTTATTCTCCACAGAGAAGAAGTCTTCCGTTCGAAATTTTTGGAAAATTGTACGACGCTAATCAAGGAGGTTAATTATTGAGATAAACAATAATCGATTCTGACACTTATCAAATGGTCAATAAGCTATGAATATATAAATTTCATAATAGGATATAGCAGACAGATACTCAGAAGCTTTCTAACAAGTACAGCGTGCCGACATAATCGAAAGCTATCTGGAAATATGAATATGAAAGTTGAAATTTTATTCCTCGGTACAGAAGTCCTCGATTCTTTCCTTGATCAAACGTCTAATGACTTTACAAGGAAAGTATAACAATGCTCATTGAATAGGCTGCATATGCAGGCAGGTTCTTCAATACGGTCCAGGGCCGGATTAAGCTAGCGGCTTTGGGGGCTATAGGCCCGGGCCCCAGGTCCAAGAGGGCCCCATCATTTGGAAATCATTCTGTATTTTTTGATGTGTTGATACCACAAATCTAACGTATTGATATTATTTTGTGAATTTTTTCGGGTTTTCGAATTCCTTAAGGGGACCCCGTCATTATTTTAGCACCGGGCCCTTATAAATCTTGATCCGGCCCTGATACGGTCCCGTCTAAAATCGGAGATTCTCCCATTTCAACAAACCGATTGTGAAGGGTTAATGTATTGGGATGTTTTCATTAGTTTGTACGATTCCGTGGGGGTTATGGTTTTAATAATAATTGTCTGTTAGTATTAATTCGACGCTTCTCTTGCCTGTAAATTTGTTGAATTGCTCTCAAAACGCACGACATTGTCTATAGTCCAAGCCCGCTGCGATTGCCCTCCAGTTTTTCTGCTCTTCAGCATATATTCAAGTCCTGACTTAGGGGTTGAGAACGTTTCATTACGCTTTGACTGCTGGGTCTCTTGCTGGAACATATAACCTATATAACTGTCTTGGCATTGAAAGTCCTCTACTTATTAATCTAGGTCATATGATAAATTCAGACATTATCTAGTACGATTAATAGTCATATTGTTATACAATTTGAATTTTGATGTTAATTCATATGATGTGAATTATATGAGAAGAATTAATGACTTTATTTATGGTATAAAAATTTTATTAAACAACGCCATCTGAAAGTTATTCGTTCTGCATTCACTTACATACCGAAAGTTACGTTTTGAGTGTTCCATGTAGTGAAAGTGACAGTTCCGTACTGCAAAACACTTTCGGGACGCTCTGGAGTAAAAAACTTTAACTTCCTTAAATGTGACTCTAGCCACTTCAATGTTGACAGTTGACAGTTTCACTTGGATGATTTTGAATAACACAAATTCTTAATTTTCAGAAATTATTTGTTTTGCCTGTTTTGTCTAAATTAATGAATAACAGAGAATGATGATGAAAAAGAAAACATCAGCGATGAAGAGTTACTCGAATCCACGCCTCCTGATCTCACCGAAGAAAGCAATGCGGCCGTTCTTAATTCGTTGCCGGATAAATAAATGAAAAACAGTACGAGCTCTTTATGAAGTGGTGTCACAAGAAAGAGGCGAAAAACCCAACAGAAAACGTAGTGCTCGCTTATATTTCTACACCTACAAATCGAAATCACAAACAAACCTACAGAAATTCCACCAACATCTAGTAGAGATATACATATTCCATCTGCATCCAATCCAATAAATATTAATAATTGTTCCTGGACGTACAATCAACATTGCTTTTTACAAATAATTAATAAATTAATATTGACAATGCAAATATCATTAAGTACATTATATTGTTCAATAAATAAAATGTTTCTCTATTATTTAGTTTCTTTCCTCGGTGTAATTGAAAAAGTTTTGAATCTTATGCGTCTTCTAAAAAATGTTGTGTACACCTCGGCTCATATACTACTTTGTTGGACGAGTCCAACAAAGCAGCACTTTCAGGGCTTAGCATACAATACCTATTGTATAAAAGATATTTTTGTTATAAAATAACTGAATCTCGAGGAATGCGTCCACCTCTAGAATCTAATGCACTAGAAAAAGTCGTACTTTCTTATAAACTCGGTTTGGACAGATACGGTCTAACTTTCCACATTAAGTTCAAGTAGATAATATACAACGTGTGGCACGCAAAATAACGATCAAACAAAATTCGTGTACACAGGGGGTCTGAAAACGTTTTAAACATGTGTCAGGATTTGTGTAATTTTTAATACCCACAATCACTTCAGCTACTATTAGATAAATAATATATCTAACCCGTATCTCAATTTATTAAAAGAAACGAGCCCAGTTTAATGTTTCATGGGAGGAATTTTAATTGAATCTACTCTAATATGATGCCGAAACATGCAAGGTATACAGGTGGTTTTAAAAATGTCGATGAGAGATATGAAATGCCACTTAGCATGCGGAATTTTTTTAAATACTTTCGGTGTATTCTCAAAGAAAAATTTCACATGCCTCAGTTAATTACTCAAAATAATAACAGTTAAAAGCAGAAATATCTCGTTTAATGTTTTGTGAAATTAATTATATTGATAAATGTACCGTTAATTTTTGATGCATTAGAATTCTAGTCGACTTGGCACTTTTATATATTAAAGCTGCTAATATTTCATACTGTGATTTATTAAATTTAATTATATAGGAGAAATACATGCTTTCAGGTGATAAAAGCAGAAGAAAATAACCTTCCCAGATGGATAATTTATTCTAAACATAAAAAGTTGTGAAAATAGTAAAACCATATAAAAATGAGTTTTCTGAACATTCTTTTTCAATACGTCAATTAAATAAATTGAAATGGTAAAATAACAATCTGAGACAGACAAATTTCCATTATTTTTCACTATTATACACTAATAATTAGCTCTACTATTCAACTATAAAACACAAAAGCTTTCTTAGCTTTAACTTCTGCATAACGTAAATAATAGAATTTTTGGAAATAATTCGAAATGTTTTGATTTTTGTTTACCAGACACCAAATTTCAATTTGATAACAAACCAAGAATATTTGAATTGACAGCATTTTTTATATTCAAACTTGATTAGGCTTAATTGTATGCCATTTTTTTCTTAATCAAAAGATAATTAATCGAATTTAGTGGAGAAGAAAAGTATCTAAGTAAGATTAATCATAAACTTAAAATATGTATGAAGTGTCAAATGTTGAAGGCTTGATATCAAGCAACAAAATATGTGTGTATATAAAAAGTAAGCATAGAAATCGACTTCATAATGTGTTAATTTTTAAAAAACAAAATAATTATTATTCATAGACTTCATTCAAACTACTCTATTAGTATGTTTCTGTTTAGATTGAAGTTTCTAATAAAATTTTCTTTCAATTTGATTTGGCATTTTGTATACTTTCGCACTCTTGATGACACTAAATGATTCAATTGAAAGAGGGTGGAATATTCGATAATATCCATAGAATAAACTCAATTCTTATATGACACAGAATATTCTAAAACCTTTAAATCAAACTTCAAAATTTGACAAATAGATAGGTTCACAACAAACAAAACTTTTTATTATAATTTCTCCTAAAGATTATGCTACTAATTTCAAAATTATACACTACCAAGCATAAAATTTGAAGTTATTTGAAAATTTTTTTATACTTGTCTGATTTTTTTTCGATTGTAACAAAGGTTGCTGTCTCTTCACTTGAATAAAAAAGAAGTTTCTGTTGTCGAAACTTTCTGCATCATTATATGTCTCCGTAAAGTTTTCACCATCTCATCTGCAATATATTAAATGAAATTTAACTCTGGACCGCGAGCGAACAGGCCAGACAAATTGCGTGAATTGAACCAGTCAAGATACTGGGTAACTATCCATGCAGTGTGAGGCTATTGCGTCGTCTCCAAGAATATTCATGTACAGTACAACGTAGAACTTAGAACCTTTTTTAGGTACCTGCATACAGTCAACGTCCCATTCTCGATAAAGACTAACTCCGTGCGAACATGAAAAGATAAACCTTCCCATAGCTAAACTGATCCTCCACCAATTGGAACTTACTGGACAATGAACGCTTGAGCACATTTCTCGCCTTGTCACCACACTATTACATGCTTATCTGAGCCCGTAAGACATAATCAGCATTCCACTCACTTATGATCACATTTTCCATTTCTTGGAGAGAATTTGTAAAGGAAACTGCCCTGAACGTTCGGTTTCTCAAAACACTAGAAACAAAAAAGTGCTGTTGTAGACCTACCTCGTCCTTAACCAGTTCTTCGTGTTAGCAAATCAGTCTCTTCGTATCACTGCTATACTCATTACACGTTCAAAAGACACAAACAATAGACAGAACCAAAAAAATATGCTGATAATTATTTTTAGGAATTCAAGTGATGGGCCCTTTTTTGTCAAACGCTTATCAAAACGACAGAAACTTTTTGTTTACTCAAGCAATTAATTAGGAACCTTTGGCTGTAACCGAACAAAAAACCAAAAAAATGAAAATATCAAAATTACGGGGAGATCCTAATTTTATTATCAGCAATTCATTGAAAAAATTGAAAGAATGAAAAAAATTGATTACATCAATATAATTAGTTAGCTTTGTTGCTAATAAACAGAATAATAATAAATAATTATAAATCTATAAGTATAAATAATTTTTTTTCTCTTGTTTCAGATCAAATATCCCGTTCTAAGACAAGCAACGAATACTAAGAAGATACATTTAGTGTAAAAATAATTGATGGAACTCAAGGAAACTGTGATAATGGATTTAACAGGGACATTAACTAGTGAAGAAATAAAAACGGACTTTTTCGATTTCGTTGTGCCTTCCGACTCGAACGATAATCAGTGCATTCAACAATTTTCGAAACAAATGCGTAACATAAACCCGTTTTTAGAAAGTTTAGAAGATTCTAAAGAAACTAACAATAACACAATGTTAATAACCGAATTACCAGATAGTTTGAACGATGGCTTCGAACCGACTTTATGGAACGTAAAAGACACTGTTAAAATAGAAACCGCCTTGTTAGAAGATTTAAATAAATATTGTTGGATGTCCACTACGAACGAGGTGGAACAATTAAGTCCAGAAAAAACTAATAACACTGATGAACAAATCTACACCCTGACAGTATTAAATGGAGTTGACCAAAGTGCTACGTGGTACCGTTTACCGAAAGAGGATGAATCAATGTCGAGTCCAAGTTCTATGGAACAATTGCAAGTTGGAATTGATATAGATTCAATACTAAGTGTTATGCCTAGCGGTCAAATAAACAATTATAATAATTTCAACGAAAATAACGTTACAACGAATACAGATGGTCTCATTAAATCCGAAACGTACACTTACGATGAAAACAAAGATGAAATAACCAACGCTCTTATAGTCGGTAGTCCCATGTTAGAATCCCAAGATAGTTTCGAAAATAACAACAACGATTGGAAAGTATCGAACAATAATAATAATAATGAAAAAGAATCACCTGATTCTCTCCTGAGGAGCGCCCTTCAAGGAAAAGCGTATATCCGATATAACGGTACTTTCAAACCCCTACAACAAAAATCCCCCCAAAACGATAATAACAACGTAGAACTAAGGAAAGTTCTATCCACACCCCCATCGAAAACCGAAACAGTATTTCTCAAAGACGACCAGCAAGATAAGATACCCACCATAGTAGCTGGAATAGACGCCAATGGAAAAATAATTTTTGAAGAGCATATAGTAGGTAAAGTGGTTCGAGAAACTGAGAACTCAACAAACTCCCAGAACGTCGACGATCTACTTCTGAGCCAATTGGACCATTCGTATCCCGAAGACTTCGAAAAATTGAAGAGAATCGAAAACGAAGTCGCTGAATCCGTTCACCAATATTGCCAGCTGGATACTTCGGGCGAAAATAGTATTACTTCCGTTGGAGGTGAACAAATAGGGCTGTTGTATATAAATACGCCGATTCAAACCACCACACCGACGGTATTGAATACGAAGCCTACTAAGAAGTATAAGAGACAAAACAGCGGTAGTAAATCGCAAGCAACTGTTCAAAGTGCTTCTCCAAACAACGTAGTGAGAAAGGAAAGGTCTTTACATTATTGTAATATTTGTTCTAAGGGTTTCAAAGATAAATATTCTGTCAATGTTCACATCAGAACGCATACGGGCGAAAAACCCTTTGCGTGTAGTCTATGTGGTAAGAGTTTTAGGCAAAAGGCTCACCTGGCTAAACATTACCAGACTCATATAGCGCAGAAGAACGCTGTAGCGGCAGGTAATGTTACCACAGTAAAAGGTAAATCAAGGTAGCTTTTTATTCATTTTGTTGTTTATTCATGTTGTGTTGTTTTGCATTTCAAGTATTATATGTCTCTCAAATAATTCATTATTTTATAAATATCAAAATACACCATCATCAAGAATAGACGTTATATATATTAATTAAAAAAAATATTTACTCCGCCAATGATTTATTCAAAGTATCTGTTCGTTTACAACAGGTAAGATCTTTACGTATACAAATGAAAATTATAAACGTGTTATTTAAAAAATCTGTTTGCAAATATTCTTGTTCTTTCCATGAATACGCAAAACAGTTTTTAATATGACAAGGGTCAATATTCACGTGTACGAGGCTTCTGTATAAAAAACTTCAATTTGGTTTTTAATACCAATTATTATAGTAAGGAATGTATCATAAATTTTAGCGAATTATGAACGATATTTCATTATAAAGTCTCAAATTTCACGACACAAAATTTGAAAATATCCTCATCTTTCTCATGAATAATCAATTATACAGTGTTAATTCGAATATGTATAAAGAATATAAAAAGGATCCAAATAACTTGGTATGTATTAAGTTACATTAAGAAGTGATTTTATGGGTATAAGAATGCAAATTATACATACATTCTCAAAATTACACAAAAAATATTCTTGTTCTTTATAAAATATCGTTAACATGATATGTGTTAATAACACAATCTGATCTTATAATTTGTTCATTGAGTAGTTCTTGTTACAGTTAAGGGTAAAGTCTAGAATCTTTTAATTCTTTGTTTTGAAATTATGAATAGAAAGCTGAATGTTTTGAATAGAAGACAATAAGAGCATTCTTATTCTCTATAATAATTAACCATACCCATACCCAAATTACGACGTTCCTGTGTCCTTAAATCATATTCTCGCCGATTAAAAACAATACTTAGCAATTAAATCTAAAATCTAACCTTAAAGTTCCTCATACTTAACCAACTTGTACCACAAAATATAATCTGATATAATATTTCCAAGGTAGTAGATTTTTTGATCCTATGCCAACGACTAGATCTTTCGAGGCATGTCAATATATATTTTTAAAAAATTTCTTTAGTAAAGTTAATTGCCGTTAAATAGCAGCAATAATTAAGTACTTTCATCTTTAAATTAATGCACTAATGTTTTTAACCACTTTTTGCATGGAAATGAAACTAATCCAAATCTATACTTGAATATCCTCCTCCTCTAAATTGACAAGACAAGGACAAATAACTTGATGTAACCTACATTTATTTTTCTATCAGTATTTCTAATTATATTGACATACTTGTTTATAAAAGAATTTGAATACGAAAGTTCAGAATTCAATTAAATTAGAATTTCTTATGTAAATAACTGAATGGTAACTTTATTTCTAAAATAAATTGTGGTAATTATAAATGAAAATAAACAATATTTAAACCCAAATTAGTAATATATGATTCTAAAACGAAATCTAGTCCATGAAAATATATATTTTTGTACTTTTAACGAGAATTGTTTCAGCTATAATTTGAGCTGTCTTGCATTGAAAAATGACATTTATAAAGTCACGTGCTGAAAATATTCGAAACCTTTTTTTAACCAAATCAAAATAAACGAAATATAATCATTTATGTTTAATAGAACTTATTATTGACGGTATTGAATTTTATATTAACTATTATAATTCATAAAAATTAAGATGAATAAAACAATGAACAATCCCTGATATTATTACCACGTATAGTATAAGAAGGAACCACATCTCCATATACTTCTACAAACCATATACTGGTTACAAAATAGAAGACTTTAATAATACTTATTCATGTTCATTTGAATTTCCGAGAAAAAAACCCATTTCACGTTGTGTTGCAGAAAAAACTTTTTTTATTCAAATTATTTGTGTTGTATTGTATTGTTGATACGTCTTAAGTGTTTTGCCGCTTATATTCCAGCTCATGTTCGCTAATAACTTCTCTTAATTATCTATTACATTATTATCATCATCAAAGACGCTTTTTTTAGTTTCTGGAATAGTGTAGTAGTAGTAGTGTAAACAGTGGGTTCAGTACCCTCTCTTCTTCTAGACTTCGTGATAGCTTTCGATTCAGGAGACGTTGAACTAGTTAAGTTGCCCCTTTATCAGCATTAGCAGTCAATTCATGAAATAAAGTGTACTAGTCCGGACCCGTGCTGCTCCGCAGTAGTGACTATGTGGATAATTATAGCTTCGTCACAAAATCAATCAATACTTATGTTGCCAAAAGTATACAAAAAGTATCGGGGCATGGTCAAAAAATCAGCCGCCATCATTTCTACATTGTTCATAATATAATAGAATATGTAATTTCACAATACTTCCTTCCAAACAACATTGGCTGTGCGTCGACCCTTTGGTTTAATCTCTACCTTGACATTTTTGAACGATTTGAATGTAGAAAAATAGCCAAAAACCTACAAAAATCCATAACTCCACATTGAATGTCCGCGCCTAGCTCCTCTCCAACTCAACCGATTTAAGTGTTCAAAAACTCAAAAGAAAGAAGGTGTTTCAGCGAGTGTTCTTAAACCAAAACGAAGTCTCTATCTTGAATAGAACCTGCGGTATTGAAGATAGAACGTGTGTATGTGAAAAACTCCCATAAGTAATGTACAGGGGGAAATCGCATTTGAGTATAACTTAAGAATGGTGAAAATTAGATGAAATCCGATGGTTGATGGCTGATCTGTGCATCAATACCTCTCATTGAAAAAAAAATTAAGCAAATCGGTTGGGTAGAACGTCTGGACAGACTCGGATATCATTAAGATATGCCAAAGAAAGGAGTTCATTCAAAATTACTTAAATTTTACCATTATACGTTTTAGAAAATTATGTAATATCGTACTACTAAGGATATTTTTTCACATAATTCAAATTTAGCTCTTTGCATCGAGCGCTTTCAATAGAAATAGTGAACCCTAAAGAATATTGTTTATTGATAACTGTGGAGGTTCAGCATCATCTAGCAAAGTTTCATTCGCATAGTTTTTTTTCTTAAAAAGAATAATTAAATAATTAAATAACAAATATGTTTTCACTGGAATACTTTTATCCATTTTTCTTCGAAATAGGACAGTCTTTACCAAAAACTCATACAATATCTTAAATTTTCTTGCTTCACTTGCTTCGCTCTATCTACTTTTTCACTGTGTATCATAAATACGTATTCACTTAATCCTTTTTTGTTATTCTAATTGTTTTTCACTTTAAATTCTCAGTATATCCAATCTCATTAAATTCTTTATAAAAGGTATGGTATTTTCTTTAATGCTACGTTTACACATTTATCGACAACTGTCCACAGACACAAGCGTGGAACTGGGGCTTGACTTGTGTAAGCGCTTGCGACGAATTTACATGTTGGCTCCTACTGTTTATATTTTAATACTTACTTTTTCTATCAATTTTTAACATACACCATATTCCCTGGTTGCTTTTTTGTTTAGGGATGTTTTGTCTAAAAATTTGTCGACACAATTTCAGCGGCCATTTCCACCATGTTTGCTTCGACAGCCTGCTTCTTTAGAACATACAACGCGCTCCCAAGCTAGTAAATGGCAACTAAGCGTTTATAAAGACTTGGAGCTGGAGGACGTTTACCAAGCCTCGATAATACTAGCAGAACAAAATTAGTATTATCCGCTTTCTCTAAATACTGAGAAATTCTATCATAATTTATACTTGGAAGTAAAAAATATATTTATTAGTTTTAAAAACGAAGTAGTCGAGAATACCAACTTTGACAAATTATAGAACCTCAAAAATAAAAGATTACACTGAAATTTTTTATTTGAAATTGAACACGAATCGAAATGTTTATATTTCCAAATTTCCCTATTATTAAGCCTCGAATATTGTGACTACGAAACTCTCAACTATCTATATTCACTTGCGACGTCTAAAACCCTCATCCAACCTTTCATTCAATTAAGTTGAAACATGAATTATAAATGTATTGTACTTTAGTTGGAAGACTTATTTCTATTTTGCATCGTATCTCATCCTGGCAAAGTGTTTTAATTACTTCCAACGTTTCATTAGTTTTGTTGATGTCTTTGTCTCTTAGATTACCTAACAACAACTAAACTTTCATCACAAAACTTTGATTCAGTAAATGGATGATCTCTAATGGAGTTGGAGTGGGGTTCGTTATCTTATTAACTTTTTTCTCTTCTGCCTCAAATATTTTGATGCTCTAAGGATGTTTTTGCTCCGTTTCATACAGGATATAGGAACAATTTGAGATTGTGAGAATATTATTTTATTTTCTAAAACGTATTTATTTACACCTTGTAATCTAACTTATTGATATTCATGATAGATTAGCGTAGGTTTCTCACATAATGTTTTATGTATACTCAGTTCAAATGTTTATTCATTGTCCTGATAGTATAATTAATGTTATCGATGTTATAATTTGCATTCATTGTATCAGGTGAAATTAATATTCATGTATATTAATTCATTTTGTATCTGCTGCTGGCAACTAATATTCGAATAATTATTTTGAATTGACTCAATATTTAAAAAATTGACAGACTAGTGGGTTGCATAATAAGCTGCACTTGAGTATGAAACTCAGCAGAGACTTAAAGAATTAACAGAGGCAGCCAATATTAGAGTCCACCTATCGATGTTGAGACATGGTAACATTGATAACAACAGAGCCAGCCAATGCTGTTATGAGAATTTTTGAATTAATAGTTTGATACACATAAACATACTTTTTAACATTTTTCTCTTATAGAACATCAATTCGTTGTTGATGAAGTTTCGTTGAAGTAATGAAAATGATTGTTTCAATGTCAATAGTGTCCTAGCCATATCAGTATATTATTAAAACTTAAGTCTTTATGAATTAGGAAGCATATCACGACCATCAAATTAAGTAACTGTTTCCAGTTTATAAAGAAGATCAAATTTTTCAATCGATCTTTCTTTTTTTAGAAAATACAGTGATAGTAAGTTACAAGATCCCCTTCTCTATGAGTTGTTATTTTTTTGCTTAACCATTCATTAGTAACACTGATAGTGATATGTAATATATTTAACCTTCTGGACTCTGTAACTACAAGATCACCTGCATCCTTTCTGAACCTAACATAATGAATAGCTGAGAGTTCTGAGCTGACTATAGCTTATTTTCAGATTCTAATAAGATACCTTTATCTCTAATTTGCCCTCATCGCTATGTATCAACCTCTTTTTTCTAAAATGATTGAGGTTTTCAATTTAAAACCTTAAAAACATGGTACTCAGTTTTACCTGTAGCGGTTTCTTTGTGACAGTGCTATTGTGATCCCAAAAACTATGTGTGTATTGTCATAGTGGAAGAAACAGTTTCCTCTCTGCACAAATCAGGTCTTTTTTGAACCAGTAATCAATGACAGTTGATCAATTGTTACTTAAAGGTCCGTAAGCACAGAAGCTCGAATTTTGTGAACATTTTCGTCGATTTCTACAGTTAATGAGCATCTTCTACGAGGTTTGGTATCAATCAACAATTTTAAACCTTACAAATCACTCGTAGTTTTGAGACTTATCCATCTTTGTAAGCTGTTTTCAACATGAAAATAGTTTTAGTTTCATTTTTAACGAGTAGAAAACATTATTTGACAACTGCGCGTTGTTCACAACAAAATCGTGATAGCAAAAACAGAACAAACAACTTGTATAAAAGTTTATGGGGGCTTGTTTGAATGGTCATAAACAGCTGATAAGGCAGAGAAAAAACATCGGCTTACTATCTTAATGTACTCAGAACCTCATTGCCAACATAATATCACTATTCTAATACAAGCACACTGTTGATAAAGCTAAATAGCTTCATTTTTAAAGAAATTCACACAAGTGGTAAAAAGCGCTCGAAACTTCATTTCATGAATAACACCTAAAATCTCTTGTAAATATTCTACGAAGTATGGAATTATGCAGATAACTTGCAAATTGCTTTCTTCCTTTTTCTTTTTTTTTTTCCTCCTTTTACTTCAACTACAGTTATTTAGATAATTCATTTTATATGTTTGAATTTGAAGCAAATGTAGCACTTATCTTTTGTTTAGTTGCAAAAATCTTGTTTTGGAATCTCTCAAGTAATAACATTCTATCCAACACTTCTATCAAGTTTTTAGACATATCCTTAATTATTTTGTTATTGCTTGCTTTTTTTGATTTGTTTAAATGTTCAACACAACATTAAAGTCACTTACGAGTTCACGTTGGCAAAAAAATTTTTGTCAATATGATAAGTATAATAAATAGTAATACAATAATTGTTGAAAATTTCAGGTGGAATTAGTTTCTTCCTATAGTAATTTTACTTGTTCTTGTTAATACTAGTACATTTTACTCGTTGTAGCTTTTTATTTATGTTGTCGTCGATTTTACCTTCGAAAATTGCGGTTGATATCCACTCTAGTAGTTCTTCAGAACTGTGATGTCACTCACATAAACTCTTGTCAATGATCGACAAATTGAATGACACGTATAAAATTTTGTAAATATACCAATTTGTTTGCCTACCAACTTTTGTATGCTGCATTTACCTTTCTAGTAAATTAAAAATGAGAACGATAAAAGTTAGAGATCTAAATTACGAAAGAGGTTGAGTTTCGAAGATCAATCTATACATAAACGACTCGAACTGTCCAAATTCTTGTATGTGTGGTGTTCTTTTGAATATGTATTATCTTTATTAATGAAACTTGAAATGCAAAACACTTTTAGTTACATTTTGGAAATGATTACCTATGTTCTCGATATAAATTTGAAATAAAAAACATACATAAATACTCTTTTTATTAATACTCAATATCGGTTGTTACTTAGAATAATTCTTTGTTATTGTTTTATGTTTATGTGCTGTGATTTTCAAGCGTGAAATTGTATAATCAAAAAAATGTGTGTTAAGTTCAACCTGCCTAAAGTTTTTCTTGCCATGTCTAGAAGTATTATATATCTATAATTATTTATTTATGAACATTTATTTAGATTTATAATTTTTTTATTATTTATGCATACAGGGTAAACTTAGGTACTTTAAGCTTTTTCCTAATCTGAAAGTATTACTGTGTACTGATGATGTAAGCAATTGGATATACACAAGTTTAGTGACTATCCTTTCAATAAATATACCTACCACTAAACTTGATTATTCAAATAACCTTTCATACTATCTCCAGAATAAATTTGACACATAAGAAAAATTCTGCCCTATCCGAAATGACCGCCTTATTGTTGCACATTATGTTGTGCAATTTGAATTGAACTATGTAATACTCCTGAATTGCTAGCACCTGTAAGTTGGTATGAGACCGTAATCGAAACTATGCAGAACAGGTAAATTAGCAAAGGTGATAAGAAAAGCACCCTTTTCACTATGCTCGCAATCTAGTCCTAGTAAAATCTTTTTCAACGTTTAATATTGTTTTTGGTCAAAGAAAACAAAATAATCAATGATAATATTACGAAATATTCGAAAATAATCAAAGTTTTTGAGTATAACGTTATGCAAAATCACGAGAGCGTAGTTTCAGTTGTTTTTTGAAAAATACGTCGAAAAACGATTGCAAAATAATAATCCATTATTTTCGATTGCTTCGAAACGCATTTCCGCGTGTTCAGGAGCTTAAAAAATCCGCTTACTTCTAAATTTTCCAACTTAGCGAGAAACTTCGAAAGATGGCAACACACATTGTTAGACCTACCAAAAAAACCGAAGAGATTAAGCCCCGTCGCTAAACGTATAGTCCCTTATCCATACGTCGTTACTATGATCGATTCGTGATTTCTAATCGCTAATTTTAATATAAATTATTACATAACCTAACTTTAACTGTCACATACAAGGTGAGCTACAGCTGAAGCACGCTAAGGAGCATGCTCTATTCTCGAGCATAAAACTCAACATTTAGCGTAAAAAAGGAGACTTCACCTAGTTCTAATTGTTTACTAGCAATATAGGAGTATGACATAATATGGTATAGAGTGGTTCAGTCATACAGTTAATATTAAAGATAGAGAGACAGCATCATGTGAGGAAAATTGTACTATTGAAAGAGAGAGAAAAAGCAACGGCTTACCAAGGACTCTTCCACAAAGGATAGGACGGTCTACCTAATTAAATCTATCAAACTGTCTCTGACGTCACAAATTACCTCACTCTATAGTTAAATGTGAACATAATAATAAATAATGTAGTTTCTCTCATGTGAACCTCACTTAATTAAGTGACAACTTTCACAGGATGACTACATGCTTGCTGTAATTTGTGACAAAATTGGTTAATGAAAGTAGACTGTCCTATTCCTTGTAGGTTTATCACTCTCTATCTTTCACTAGTCGCTATTGAAATCAAAACTTGTTATTCTCCTATTTTGCTGTTCTCATCACGAACGTTTACATCAAAGCGATCCTATCTTCCTATTCTCATTTCCCATAACTTGCTCTCTCTATTGCTAATATTAACTCTTGGGGCTCAGTTCATCAGGTTTCTCCTTAGACTAGACTACGCATTTCACCAATTAGCGCACAATGGAACAAATATAGCTTTGACTTAGACCAGTGACTGTTTTTTTTTTCAATGTTGGCACAACTTTTAAATATAGAAAATATAAGTATCGCGCAGTCTAGTATTAATATGCCTAATGGATTGTACCAACATAAAATACGTTAATGTCAAAATATTATATCTTCACATAACCTCATTCATATTATAAACTTTATAATTCGTTGAAATTCGAAGAACAAATATGTTTTGCTACACAAATCAAACGTAGATCGTCTTTGTCCAATGGTATCTCCTCTGCTAACCAAGACAACAAAATAACAAGAAGCGTGTCTCCTGTCACAAGGCAATAGCAAACTACTGACAATATTTCGCTTAGTATAATCCAACAACTGTACGTCTACTCCTATTATCTCCAGGAAAAGGAAAAATATCTGCTAGGACTAACGTCAGCCAGTAGAAAGTTTTGATTCGCTTTCTGGAATCGAAAATTCAAAAATCAATTGATGCAATTGAATTATCGGAAGAGAATAGATACACGGAATATGGTCATGCATAGTCGTGCAAGATTGTTTTGGCGTTAGCCTTTTTAGATATTTCGCTACCTTCTCGGTCAAAGTAGCAGTTCATGTAATCGTATAATCTAAGTTGTTCATTGATCTTCTAATATATCTTTCTACTTAAGGCAATAAACAATATTCCAAACGATTTGCTACGTCCCCTTCTTGCAATGTATCTATTGGTGTCGTTTCTAAAAGAATTTTGAAAACATTGTTAATTTTTGGCTCTTTCCACTGGTTTCCTTATCTTCATAAACGGATTCAATCATGTTCCTTCCATGAAAGGTAACAACCATAGACATAGTAATTACAACCATGATGTAAAAACTACAAGGTGTGCTACCAGCTGGGAAGCAGCCAATGAGAATTCGCTCCCAAAGAGATGCGCAGAACGAGTCGAAAATAAGCCCTCGAGAAAAATAAACCTTGTAGTCTTTACATCATGATTACAACTTGACGTTCGATCACAGAATACAATCGATTTAACAAATTTCACTTCCGCTACCGCTATTTAGCACAAATTAAAATTGCTGCTAAAAATGGCGTCCGCTTCATAACGTGTTGAGTTATGTAGCGTATATGTCACCGAATGATTTAGCTAGGGTTGTACAACGGTTTCATCCGCTGAATGCGACCTTATGATCCAACTAATAATTCTTATCGATTCTTGAGCTTCTAGAACAACAAACTCGTAGCCTTGAACCCATTTATAAACTGAGGACGAGATAGAGTGCGGGAGAACTAACTTGAATCCTTATGACACTGCATAATATCATTTGTCAAAATTTAATGTTGACATTGAAATTTAATTCTTTATTTTACGTCAAGAATAATGAAATTAAAACGTTAGATACCTTTAACCTACAACATATCGATGCTTTAACTTCTATAAACAATAAATTATATGAAACAATATGCGTATATAAAAATTATATTTATTCTTCTAAATATTAGGTCTCTTCTGTTTTGAAATTAGTTTCTTTTTTAATGATTTTTTAAAAAGAAAGATTAAAATTGAATAGCTTGAAAAAGACTGAAATAAGTCGAAACTTCAATTTTTATCTTTAAAAAAAAATATTTTTAAAACAGAACATTTAGAAGAGTAAACATATATAAAAGGTCTAAGAAATAAATTGAAGAAATTTATAAAAATTATTATAGTTTCCCCAAACACCAGAGGTGTTCATCGAATGTAATCTCAACGGCTCTCGTGGTACCCTCGTGCAATCTGCGGAGTAAATTTATGTATAGATATTTAATGTTGCCTGAACGTATACTTTGTACCATGTACTTGTTGATCTCTCTATAGTTTTTGGTATTCTTCCAGTATAAAATAAGAGTTCAAGAAATAATTAATTACTAAGGACATACGAAATTGATGTAATATTTTGACATTTGATAATATTAAAGTTAATAGAAATATCTATAGGGGATAGTTTCCATTATATTTGTTGGGCTATATTCATATATTTATTTGTAAAAACATTTATAGTGAACTACAACATAAGTTATATTTGGCTTGTACTAGGAAATGCTTTTCTCTGTTTTGGTATTAGAACAACGTTATTCTTGTATGCATTTTCGTGTAAGAATGTTCTTAATTCTTAAGCGATTTTTGTGAATTTTCTAGAGTGGGTTTGTGCCCCTGAATAACAGTTTCATATGACAGCTGACTGGATGATGCTTTATTTGGTCATGTGTGAGAATAGTGTGAGGTTATTTCAATTCTAAGATAAAATTTACAATAAATTATATTGAGTTCTTAGGCAAAGTAAATGTAGTTAAAAAATATTAACAAAACATACAAATCTACAGTAAATAAGTTTCTTGGAAAGTCCTATTCTTAAAATGATTGGATAGTTTAATATATTGAAACTATTATGTGTCATTCTCAAAAGATGTAAATTATTTTTGGCGGTAGAAGCCATGTCCCGCAATTCTAGTGGTGTAAAGTTCTTCACCCGGAATTCAGCTCACAATATAAGTTTTTTGAATTCAAATACTATTTCCAAAGTCAAATGTCAAGCATGAATCGGTGGTACCAACCGACCAGCTACGTCACGGTATAATTTCCCTAATGTATATGTTTCTGTGAATAATTAATGTGAATACAAGCTGAAACAGAGAAAATACTATAAAATACTCGCAACAGAAGGCCATTCCAACATTCGTTACTTCGGAACTCTTGCTGGAACGAAAAGCCTTCTGTTACTTTTATTTTAATACACTATTACATATTAAAACTTTCGTTTTATGTGTTTCCCAATTATACAGAAGCTTATTAAAGTTTCTTATTCTATCTATTAATGATTTATTTTCATTAATTAAAATAAATCATTTTATAAATGATTTTATAGATTATGGGGTCTAGACTGTAATCGCTTTATTTTTTGCTATGTACTTACCATGAAGATGTCCTACTAGAATGTGTGGTGAAAATTCAATTACAGTTTTTATTAAGGGATAGAAATGTTTTTTTTCTTCATTCATTTTATGAATTTAATCACTGGAGTTATGAATCTCAGGATTCTATTTCTTAAGCAAACTGAATTAATGCATTCTTTGATTTCAATATAAACATCGAATTAGATTGAACGTTGTAAAGCTAAAAACATCGCCGACATCGACAAAAGAAATCTGGCACATCAATTATCGCTAAACGCTCTCGAATAAGAGGGATTCACGTACTTTTACCTCTAATGCATAGAAGTGTCTCCAAAGCACGTCATTTAGGTCATTAACAAATTACTTATCAAATTTTACCATACTGGGTGTCTCACTAAATTGTACAAAATTATGGAAAAAAAAATATTTAAACACTCAGTATACCTTTAAAAGTGTTAGTATTATATTTTAATAATTTCTCCTCGCAATTTTGTTATATTTTTCAATGACAAATTAGTTTTTTGTTATATTATCCTGTACAATCAATCCATAAATGAAAATAATACCAAGGGCTAACCAAAAATACATTATATTTATTCAATTTCCTTTTAAGTAGGCTTGCCAAACCTCCAGATTTGACCGGGACAGTCCCGGTTTTCAGATAAAGTCCCGGTGGTTACTTCACGTTCCAGAAATTTGATTTATTAGATTACCAATAAATCCAAACTAATAAATTGTGTAGGATTATTAAGGATAATTGTTTGTCATGAGCGTATTTGATAGGTTACTGAGGTTTACGGATTTACACTTTTCCGCATTTTAGCCTAAAAATAACTTATTAGTATCAAACTTTAGCGCAAAATCCATGTAAGTTATAAATTGTTGTTAACTGATCAATAAACATTATTAAATACCTACAATTTATTCTATAACTAAATAAATTAACGCACAAAAACTTACCAGAAATCAAAAGTTGTAGATCATGTTTTAAATTTGAACCCGTTTGAACTGTGATCAAAATCATGCTCTGGGCTAGAACCTCAGATAATAGTTACCTAAAATTGTAATTCCACGGCTTTGACAATACACCTGCTACATAATATTTATAAAATATAAATTGAAAACGGCAGTAAAAAATATAGATAAAATGTAGGGAGAAGATTGAGGAAATACGAGAGTAAATGTACCTCATATCCTATTCCAAAATTTCTTTCGTATTAACCAATTTTAGAACAATAAATGTACAAAGACATACTCTAATCCAACTAAAGATCTATACTTTCTTGTATGTAAAATTTCACATTTGTTAACAATCATGTAATGATAAATTTAATAAAACTGTGAAATCTCACACATAATTATTAATGTTAAAATCTAAAAATGAAGGTGCAAAATTGGAAAAATTACAAGATAATAAAACATATTTTACTATAAATCAACTCTTTATACGTACAGTTTCATAAATTGTAACTACCTTGTCGATCTCAGTAGATTTTTTAATCAACCTCAACTTTTGTATTGAGAATACTCCCATCAATCAAAACCTCTTAAGAACGGATGTAAAGTTTTTGTGAAATACATTTAGTCTAATTAAATTTTAACCTCCATCTACACTGTTGCGTACTTGAGTACGTTTAATAACACGAATTACAATCTAAGCTAATACATATTAGATTAGCCTTAAGATTAAAAAACGAGATATAACATCGGTTAAACACTGGATCAAACGTTATAATTTCTTCAGTCTAATGGCTTTTCTGAAGTAATTCTAAATAATGAATATGCAGTTTTTACAGAATCAATCCAAAGTTCTGATAATTGAAATTTTTTATCAATAAATTTGTATTAAAAAATAATAAAAAATAAATAACATAGCATAACATTCTTTTTGAATGGTTGCATACGAGTTGCGTCCCGCGATTAAATTTTAATCCGGGTGGTAAGGGTAGTAACCATCAAGGTAATTGGTAATTTTATGATCAAAATAACATAACCGGATTCAAATTTAGAGGTAGGTGTAAGTCTTAGTAATGTGTACTTAAGCTGAAGATAAGAAAATGGGAGCTTAAGTAAAACACATATTACCAACTTATTCTCCCTCACGCCGGGATAAATACCATGGATGGGGATAAATTCAAAGTAATTGGTAGACATTCTATAACCGAAAAACATAACCTAACCTAACCGGATTAAAATTTAGAGGTAGGTGTTATTCTTAGTAATGTGTAGGTGCGATTGACCTCGGGACGCAACTAGTGTGCAACTTGTTCAATACATAAATTAGTAAGAATTAACATTCTATTGAGGATATAATAATCAATCAACAAGCCCTTTCCATAATGTACTACTTTTCAGTTATGTCATATTAAAATTTTTTGTAAATGTTATTATACTTCTTTTAAATTTAGATCAATACGAAATTTACTATAGGAATCTAGTATACTAAAATAAATTGGAAAGAGTTGAGATTAACTACGAAAACAAGAATATGAGTCATCTACTCTCATCAACTTTGGATATAGGTAATCAAATGAACCAGGGCTGCATTTTGTCTAAAGCTCCAGTACACTTATTCCTATTTATAGTCTAATTTTATGAATAAGAGAGTATTAAAATAATAAAGTATTAGTAATCTATAAGCGTATCACTTCTTTCACTAGGCAGTTAAAAGATTTTGTCAAGGTATACTACGAATATTTTCCTAGGAAATAACATTTGTATAAATACAATGCATATTACGAAAGTACATTTATATTTTCATCTAATTATTCTGCTTATAATTTTCAAACAGCCGAAGGTTCTAAAATTGCTTTTTTTCCTGAAATGCTTAATTTTTCCAAAGGTATGTCAAGAACAATGTGTCATATTGGTTGAATAGGTATATAAGAGTTTAATTTTAACTTTTGAACAACGTTATGTTCGTAAATAATAATTTTTATACAAAATCTTACAAGTATAAGTAGAGCTACTTCTTACAAATCAGAATCGGAATCAAAACATGAACTATCGTAACCAATATTTACAATGAACATTTAATCAGTTTTATTGTCAAACTTTTACATTTTATCTTCTTCTTTAATCGTATGAATTAATGCTTTTTTTTCAGTTTCCAGGTTTTATAATATTTACTTCCTTCAAAAACAACTCTTCCTCTAAATGTGCCTATGAACCAGTTTAGTTAATGATGATCGTGGTGATCTGACATTCTGACCACAGCTACTCGACTCATCAATTCAAAATTCTTCGCATTTTGCCAATTCTGTAAATATTTTTTAAACCACTTGGTTGTGGGAAATTTTTCTAAAAGTTTCGAGTGATATCTTGCATTACCCATATCCATACTATGCAGTTCTGAGGAAGATCTTTCGTTTGTTCGAATAATTCTTTAAAAACATAAGCAATCATGTCTTCATGGTAGTCATCGGTATGAGTAGATTCAAAAGTCTAACAAAACCGTTTGAACTGTCGATTTGTACTTTTACAGTCCTTATGAAAAAGAGATATAATAACCTGTTCTTCGACTTGTAACAGTTTTATCTTGCCAAAACTCATTTGGTGTATCTCCCTCATTATTCCATGTTTTATCTCAAAAAAATATATTTGTTCTTTGATTGCTCATTTCTTTAGGATAATTTCTTTTTCATATTACAATATCGCTTTTTATTATCAAAATAGATTTCTAGAATGCCTTTTCCGGTGAAAATTTAGTTTCCAATTTAAGGTAGTCCTTATCATTTCCAAGCGTGGAAATTCTTTTCTAAAAAAAAACACATGCAGCTTTTTTTGAAGTATGTAAATTGTAGATTTTCCAATACCGAGCGCAATACTAAATATATCCACCAGCAATTAAATCTCAATGTTTTTCATGAACATTTTCGGCGTTTATGCGATCAATCAAAATTTTCCATAATCACACAAAAACTAAACTGTTAAGAATACACAACTTGTACCTCCTTACTATATAGAAAAATTAAAAATCGTATTTTTGGAGGATTTTGTTGAAAAGAGATTCCAAAATTTTTCATCTTTATCGACAACTAGGTATTCATTGAAAAAATCTTATGATACGGCTATGTAATCTTCAATACACATGCTTTTGGCCTGTCCAAACCTTTTTCTATTGTTCTTTTGGTCATAAAAGATCAATACAAGACCGGAAATTTGTATTACTTCAGGTGCATTTATGAAAAGTTTAAAAAATATTCAGATTATCCTATAATAATATTTGAAGTTTTGCAATAGAAATTAGGGTTTATCATTCTTTCGTAAGTACATAAAAATAGACTATAATTGAATTATGCTGTGATGAAATGCAACTCTTCACAAATTTAAAATTGTGTTCAACGGTTGTTATTGAATAATAGATAGTAGAAGTACTAGATAAGTCAGTATTGAAGAAAAGATATTCGAATATATGAAATTACCGAGCTTTACGTTTGTTTCTGGAGAGCGTTAACAGCAGAATATGTGCCCCAAGATAATAGGGCTTTAAAGGATAGTATTTACTTAAGCTAACTAGTTTAAAATGTTGTGTTATCGTATTTCGTTATTAATTTTACCATATTTTTTATAATAGCCTGTACAATTTTCTATATTTGTTAATATACAACCATAATTCCAATCTACACTTTGAATGTGTATGTTAGATGAGATATTATTGTTGTATATATGCTAATTTTATTTGATATTACTATTTATGTTATTTTCTAAGTATATTATATACCTGAGATTATATTTATATATTTTTTAACTGTAGTTGTAAACGAATTAAATGTTTTTATTTTATAGAGTGTGGTTTTTCTTATTTATTAATATACCTTTTGCACAGAGTTGTTTCAAAAAGAGGTTATTCCGTCCCTACGATAGATAGAAAACTGAAAAATATTTGGGGTTTGCTCTGTAAAAAATTTTCGTAACGCCATCCGTATTCAATTCATCCGTATTGAAGAAAAAAACGGTTTGTACCAAGTATTATTAAACATAAATTTTTCAATATTAGATTTACCAAGCAAAATTTCAAATGAACTTAAACATCATTTAATTTTATACCAAAAAGGTATTTTTTATTGGATGGATGTTACCTGGGACTGCCGTCTAACATGCGCTAGTTAATAGTTTTGAACTGGTGGTCTGAAATGAATAATAAGAAAAAAGAATCGTATTGGCCTTCTATTTGTACAAGAAGAAACAAAAAGAAATAAAAAAACGTAAAAGGTCATTGTGGGTACAATATATTATATTATTATAAAGGGAGCCTTCATTTAACACAAGACAAATTTCCCTCCAAGCAGCAAAACTCGACTGTCTATTTTTATAGCATTCTTGGATTTTATCCCACAGTACAGGCCTATTTTCAACTAAACTTATTAACAATTCCATGTCAATAGCAGCCATTTTTAAAAGAACGCAGGTAGACCGCACTCCATTTGCTGAAAACAGGCAATACGTCCGGCAGCGTCAACGGGACAGTGTCCGTCGAGCCGAGAGGAAGCGGTGGTGCATCCAACGTATATTTTTGCCGAACCGATGTCCGATGCATGTACACACATCCATTATAAATCATACACCACCGCGTATCCGGCAAAAATCACGGTCCGTTATCCGGTGAAAAGAACGGAGGTCTTTCGTTTCTTGTCGCGTTTCACAAAAATCCAGTCTAATCAGTATAGGATGTTGCTTTTCAAATTCAAATAAGTAAGGGTACTGAGCTATTGGGGCCTTCGTTTGAAACAAACAACAATTTGATGATCATGTATTGAGGTCCTGGGACTCAAAATATTGTTTGTTTCATACTAAGGCCCCAATAGCTGAATACCCATAACTAATTAACTTTGAATTTTACACGGCAATAACATTTTCTTTGAGTTTGCCATGGAAAACTGTCAATAATAATTACATTTTTGAAATGAAAATGTACTGAAATTTTAAATACACTGACATGTTAATTATCTTAGGCGAGAGGAAACTCTAGTGCAGCTGTTACGCGTTATAAAGAAAAGTTTCTTCGAAGAAACTTAACAAATAAAAATACATTCAGAGACATTGAACGCGACGTTGTCGAGAAGCTGGGAGTATGAAACCTAAAAAAAGAAATTCTGATAGGCCAAGAACAACAATAAATAAAATATGATTTGAAATGTAGGTACAAGAAAGCCTTTGATCCAAATTTTTTAAAATGTATTATTTTCACGGACGAGACAACTTTTACGGTGTGATGAGAATCCACATGTCAAAAGGGTATCACATTACCAACACTCATTTAATATTTATGTTTGGGCAGCTACTTTAAGTAACAAATTAATAGGTTATCACATTCTACCTGGAAATTTAGATAGTTATATGTACCTGGAGCAACCATTTATTCGAGATATTAGAAGATTTAACGCTAAATGAGCGAAGATCTCTATTTTTTATGCACGATGGAGCTCCAACACACTTTGATAGAAGATGTCGTAATAGGTTGAGTTGCCATTTTCCGAATCGAAAGATTGGTAGCGGTGCAGAAGCTCCGATTCATTGGCCTCCTCGATTAAACGATTTCAATCCCTTGGATTACACAGTTTGGTCGTATCTTGAAGATAAATTTTATACTACAGAGGTGAATTCACCTCAAAAATTGAAATACAGAATTCTATTAATATTAATGGATTTGTTATAAAAAGGGATAGACTTGTATATTTGAAAACGGAGGCCATTTTGAACAACTACTCTAATTTAACTCTATTTTATTTATTCTATTTATGCCAGCATCGGTTATTACTTCATAATTTTCAAATCAAAATATTCCGAAAACGGTACACAGTATCGAGTGTTATCAAGAGTACCTTTTCGGTGTAAAATTAAACGATCTTGAAATTTTGCTTAATAAATCTTATATTGAAATAGTTATTCACGTTATAATAGCTCCTTTGATTATTCTCTTATTATTTAAAAAAATTAAAACTAACAGAAGTCCTTATTATAAACATGTTCAAGAGTAACGTAAGGTACAAGGATATCATATAGTATCTTTTTCCGGGTTCAAATTAGTACTGTAAAGTCGACTTTACTGTATGAAAAACAAAGTTATGTTCAATACTACTAATTACACTATCGGGTAACTAGCGCCCTCTATGAGAGTCAGAATAAAACAAATTCATTGGATGGATCAGTTTTCAATACATATTCGTATAAAATTTCAATACAATGTTGCCAATAATTCCGGCAAAAGCGTGAGAAATGTCTATACTTTTTTTTCTTCAACGCCCTTTATCTTGAATACAGAAATTTTTCACAGAGCAAACCCCAAATCTTTTTCAGTTTTCTATCTATCCTATAGTCGCGATCGCCCTTTTTAAAACACCCTTTATAAAATTTGATAATATAACCCTCTGGTTTACAGTTTGTGAAATGTGAAAATCATTAAAAAACAAAGTATCAAACTCAAAAACATTCAAAATTGTATTTCGAATTATATACGAAAGTTGCTACTTAAGTTTAGAGAAGAGGCAACACTGATGTGAATATGTCAAATCTCACATTACCAACATAAAATTTGACATTGAGACATACTTGGGCATTAGTTTCACTCGTGTACATTCAATATTGCATGAACATTTGGCTGCAAAAAGATTTGTTCGCGTTGGATATCGCATTATTTGACAATTGCTCAAAAAAAAACTCGTGTCGATTACTATTGAAAAATTCTGAACAAAAACAGTCACGGTGCTTCAAAAGATGTCTCTAAGATCGTGACAGGTGACGAATCATAGATCTATGCTTATGAATCTGAAGCTAAACAACAATCGAATCCATGGGTCTTTCAAGACGAGCTAAATCGAACAAAAGTTGATCACGCAAGAAGCACTTCGAAGCAAGTGGTCGCCTGAACAAGTCCTGTAGCGCTGGGTATGTTTTGCGCTTATTTGCGCAAAGGTCCCTGGCCGCTCACCAACTTAACTATGAAACAGTGTGATCGGTTGATACCTATTTTACCTAATGAATATTTTTTTTATATATGTAAGCATTAAACTTCGTTTGTATGTCTTTCCCTTCTATTGTTCAAAGACAAATTCAACTACACTTAGAATGCACTACGATCGTTGTAGTCGCGGCGAGAACGTCACTCATGACATTATCACTAACGTTTACGACTACCCTTATCAAGAGGTGGATAGAAGTGAGCGTTGAAAGGATTCGCGGAATTTTCAAAACTGCAACGCAGATTGCAGCCATGAGAATCTATCTTGTTATTTGATTTGGTATGGGATATTATAAGTACTTTTGAAGTATTCTTTTACTATTGCTGCAGAAGATATTTTGATTTTACTTTAATGTAAATCAGTTAAGCACTCCCACTAAAAAACTCAATACCTTACAAACCATATATGTAATATTCCTATATGGAAAGTTTCTATAAGTGGAAGGTGTTCCGACTAAGTGAAACAAATAGTGTGTCGTTCTCTTTCTCCTCCGAGCGCTTCAGTTAGTTCCGCTTATGAATACTGTCGGCACCGTAGCGTAGAAACGTTTTTTCGCATGAGAACTGTCCATATTGGAGTATTACATGTATTATGTTACAAACTATAACAAAACCTTTTAAAGCTTTTGCTTTATTTTTCCTGTTTTATCATTACTTCCAACGCCCAAAACGCCTCGTATTCCATTCCACTTGGATTTACGATTATAACGCTCTGGACTAAGTGGAACGGGAAAGATTGTAGTCGTAATCGTGATTGTCGTGAGTGCTTAGTGGAATGCACCCTTAGTCTGAATCGAAATCACAACTGTAACAAGGGAATTACATTACATTACGTTGGCAGCCGTGTGAAATAATTACACAGAATTTCTTCTTTTTGAATTTGTCGTTTTTCAATTGCTTTCTATTAAGAGCGATTGATTACTAATCCATTATTTTTATTACAATTCAAAATTTCAGGTTGTACTTAGTACTTTCCATTAATTTTATGCTAAGAAATAGAAGTGCATTAAAAGGTGGAACATTAGTTATTTAATTCGTAAAAGCCATAGAATTAATTCTATGAAAAGCCTATACAACAATAATTTTACAGTTAAGAACA
Organism: Diorhabda elongata; assembly: GCA_026230145.1. NCBI lineage: Eukaryota > Metazoa > Arthropoda > Insecta > Coleoptera > Chrysomelidae > Diorhabda > Diorhabda elongata. The sequence goes on from CM047929.1 coordinate 9,747,778, forward strand.
GCTGATCATTATATGTTTTGTCAGTGAATTAACCTTCAAATAGGTAAAAGGTTATTTGTAATTATATTCACTGTGGCAGGTGTAATATTTAATAGTATTCGTAATTTCAAATTTGGGCCACAAATTAATCATTATTATCCATTTATAGGTAATTTATTTCTTGAAAAAGTCAAACAATTTTCTCAGTGCGTCATGGCTCCAAAAGCTCTAATTTTCTTGGCTTCTGGAGCTGAAGAGATGGAATTTGTAATATCTGCCGATGTATTAGCGAGAGGAGGGGTGAGTGAAGAGTTAATTGTTATATTAACTCAAATAATTCATTTGTAAATATTTTGGTTCTTGTATTCAACAATAATGTTTACAAGTATAAAATTATCTTGCTAGTTAAAAAACGTCCCTCATAAATTAAATATTAAATATAGGTAGAAGTTACAATAACAGGTGTCCCAGAATGTACTTTAGTTAAATGTAGTCGTGGTGTTCATATTCAACCAGACGTTTGCATTGCCGATGCTGCAAAGAGAGTACCTTTCGACGTTATTGTTTTACCTGGTGGCTTAGGAGGTTCTAAAGCAATGGCTGAATCTAAGGAAGTAGGAGAATTGCTTAAAGAACAAGAAGCCAGTGGAAGACATATTGCAGCAATATGTGCAGGTATGTACATACATTAGAATATTGAACAAGGGTATATTAGCAGAAAAATGAGATAATATACTTTCTATATAACTTAATAGAACACAAGCCATATTTTCTTTCAGTTGATTTAAAATTTTTGTAAAATAATTTTTGGTTCTTAGATTTTCGTATGCTCACAAATATATTACTCATGATTGATTATGGTAGATTTGAAGCAAAGAATGTTCATTTTATTTATATTATTTAGCCTTATGTCATCTGTGTATAAGTACCATGAAATAGCATTCTAATTGATTAAATCCCAATAGCGAATTGGTCTTTGGAAATACTTTATAATTAAATACCAATTAGACATTTCATCAGTGAGATTTAAAACCAACACTTCTTGACCAGTGTCCAGTCTCCATCCTGTAAGCCATCAACCCTCTTTGGTACATTATGTAAATGATTGGGGTAAAACTACATATTACTAGCCATGCCCTATGTACATTTTGCCGTTTGACTCAGCTTGACAAAACAAGTCTATTGATATCAAAATTTACAACTGGAAGCAGCCCTTTGGAAAGTTATAACTTTCGAATTTTTGATTTAAAGTCTATGGAAAAAACTTACAAACTGTAATTTTTGTGTTTTAAAAACTTGATGGTCTCAAATATTAAACCTAACTGTATGACTATTAGAGCTGCCTCTAGCTGTAGCTGAGTGGTGTTTGCACAGAGACTAGTTGGCTACTATAGATAGGCTTCTAGCTTCAGTATTATTAGTCAGTGGCATTCATGAATGGAATTGGGTATGTATGTCCTTTCAGATTAAAACTGTGAGACACAGAAAGTTGTTGCAGACTGATCCCTTCAGCAAAAGCTGTAAGAGAAACAGCTATTCTGCAATTTTCAATCTAACCTAACTTAACCTCATTTTGCAGGTGGGAAAAAATACCTGGGAAGGGGTCCCAAGTGTACTGCATTTGGCTGGCTGTACAGACGCCTACCAGCTAAAACCCATCCATTCCTTCTCTGGCATGAATGAAAGTATTTAGTTGAAAGTGCCATATTCAGCTCTAATGGCATCCAGCATTACAATTGAAAACTTACTTGGAAAATTCAACATGTCTATTATGGTCAAGAGCTGAAAATGAATGAAGAAATTTAATTAAGAACAATGTAAAACGAAATTCATGTCATGTTGTTTTGAGAAAGTCTAAAAAAATGAAATTGACATTTGTCACTCTAGGGTCACCCCCAGATAAATCCACGGATGGGTGCGAACAATGTAAAACGAAATTCATGTCATGTTGTTTTGAGAAAGTCTAAAAAAATGAAATTGACAGTCGTCACTCTAGGGTCACCCCCAGATAAATCCACGGATGGGTGCGAAGAAGGACATTTCAACATATTCTCATCCTCGTTCACGTCGCAATTTCGCGCGTAAACTCCTTCCTATCCTCTGAGTTCTATGGGAGATTCTGAAGGTCTTATATTTTTGTTAAGAGCTAGCCTATTGACTGGTTGGATTATCAGTTTTGAGTTTGTGCATGAGGTAACTTTGCTTCCGCCACCTGTTAAGAAAATATAGCGTTGGATGGTGAGTCAATTACAGGATGATAATGCTTTTTCAAAGAAATTTTTCCATTGAATTAATATTGAATATTGAAAGTGCTAAAACTTTTATATGGAGTGTCTCAGGTCAAAAATTTTTACTACAACTATAATTAAAGACCTCAATTGCTACCGGTACCAACAAGTGAGCATAAAAATAGTAGCTCCCGTTAAACTATATGGAACACATTTTGATAACAGGTTATCATATTTAGAGGCTGAGGGTTACCTTGGTTATTAAAACATATGTGTAGGTGTTATGATATTACACAGTTTAATATGAATGTCATCAATTGTTCCAAATAACTGATTTGCATTTCACTTTATAATTATCATTATAAAATTATTTTAGCTCCATTGGCATTAAAAGCTCATGGAATCGCACGTGGCAAAAATTTAACTTCATATCCAAGTGTAAAAAATGAACTTTTGGATGGTGATCACGGATATCAATACAAAGAAGAAAAAGTAGTTATTGATGGTACTATAATTACGAGCAGAGGACCAGGAACTGCTTTTGATTTTGCTTTAGCTATTGTTGAGATATTGCAAGGAAAGGAAAAAGCTCAAGAAGTAGCTAAAGGAATGCTTTTGTCATGTTAAAAAAACCAAATGTAACCACGGTTTTAAAGAGTGTTAAAAATATTTTGTGATTAAATATAATATGTAAACATTCTTATTGATTGAAATGAAACGCATGATGGAGTTATAATTAAAAACTGAAATATTGTTGGAGCAATAAGAGTTTAGACTTTTCGTAGATCCCCACATAATAATTCAGAATTTGAACTGAACACACTGTTTACACTACCATTACACCAACACTCACAATTACTCTGTCTGGCGCGCGTTTCGATAACAACACGTCAGACTGTGTAATTGTGAGTGTTGGTGTAGTGGTATTGTAAACAGTGTGTTTTATATGAATATCACCAACGGTTCCAAAAATTCCAACTTAGCATAACTTTAACTATCTCAACAACGCACACACTGAAAGCTCTCAAAAGCAATAATTTTTTCCAGTTTTAGCAGAATTTTTCATTGATGCTTCGCACCTATCGCCTCAGCGTAATCTAATATGGCTTTCCAATACTAAAATAATGTTTAGAGTAGAAGTAGTAGTTCCTGAGATTAGTGCGCTCCTCTAAAAGAAATTTCCAGATTTATAAGTGAAAATATAATCCAACAAATACTTTTCAATCTTGAAAGTCACAGTAGAGTGATTTGAACTACAAAAAAAAATAAATTACTTCTTGAAAATTTAAAATATTCTTACCTGTAAAAATAGAGGTGGAATTTATTTACATAACTCCCATTGTCAATGTAAATTTTTCCGTATTTCTAGAAATGGAAAGGTAAAGATGTTGATACACAGTATATCTTAGACACACTTATAAGAATGACAAAGTTTGAATTGTAGAAATTGGAAAAAAATCTTGGATGGGAGTATTCATGGAATTTGTTTATGTCGAATATATTTTCTATTCAATTAATTATTGCATCTCTGTAGTCACTGCCAAAACTAAAAGAATTTGATTTATGGAATCAACACTTCAAATGTATGATGTAAAACTTCATATCTAGATTCTTCATTAGTACCAATAAAATTCTTGTCGAAATCAGTTTGTGGTGATATTTTCGTACAACTTTATGGTAAGCTAATTTTTTTAAATATATTTGTTTACTTTCCGTTTGTAGTGATTACAAAATTTATATAACAAATCCCCATTACAAGGGGGCCTCGACTTTCTCTAACTTTCCTTTCTCTTGTAAGGACAATAAAGTCTACAGCAACAATCTTTAGAGGCCCTGTCTCTCCATCTTAGCCTTGGTCTCCCTCTGCTTCTACTGTCCGTTGATATGGCCTTAATATTATTTTTTGTGTGCACGCTGTTGTCGAGTCGTGCTACATGTCTTGTCCATCTAAGTCTGCCAATCTTGATTTTTGTTATAATGTCTGTGTTTGACATTGGTATTGTCTGTAAAAATGTCTGTCTCTTAGAAATTTAGGGAACATCTTTTTCGCACTTTTCTTTATGGTGAATTCCGATTTGTTAAAAAGTTGCAGGTATCTAGATTAATATTAATTGCAGACCTCATCTGAGTATCTGTTATGTCTGATACCGATTACCACTTATTGAGAAAGAGTTTCCAATAGGGAGGAGACACAAGGTCACAAACTAAGTATGATCAAGCAATAGAAAGATTTCTAAGTAGTCCTTTGTAGTAGAACAGTGAGCAGCCAAGGGCTGTTTAGTACATATGCTCGTCATTCTCCACTGGACATTACCAAGGACCGATGTCTTTTGAGAAGTCGATCAGGCGCTTTATCTTGAACTGTTTAATATCATTAGGCTTGTCCAAGTGTTTGTATCGTGCTGGGTACTCGCAGATGACGTGGTCTGCAGTTTAATCCTCCTCCAATGTAATACTTGTTCAAATATTGAAAATAATTCAAGGTCGTCTGTTTGCTCATATATAAGTTATAATAATGATCAAAAGTAAACTAATAGGATTTGTAAAAATTATATTTATTTACACTAGAATAATATTCATAAAGATTTTTTATTCTCTAGCGGTGGCCAAAATAATCCAACTTCAGCGTGCGCCGACTCTGGCAACCATTTTGTGTATTCAGATAACAAAACTAAAAACAATATAATTTATTAGAAATGTAGATAAAATTCCAGTACCTGATAGGCATTTGCGAAATTGTAAGGAATAAATCCATAATGTTTATATGTTTTTATTCTATGAATAATTTTACTTTTGTTGTGTTTTTATTGTCTTGTCTTCTTCGCGAGTGAAATCTTAAGTATAAATGTCAACATTTTTTATTATGTGTATACAGACTGAGTTTAAATATAAATCATTTCCCATCAAAGCAAATAGGTCATGAAAGAAAATATCGAGCAAGTTGCAGTGCATTTTGTTAAAGCCATGGAAGATAATATCGAGCATGTGCAGTGCATTTTGTTGGAACCATGGAAGAAATTATCGAGCATGTTGCAGTGCATTTTGTTAGAGCCAGGGAAGAAAATATTTAGCATGTTGCAGTGCATTTTGTTGGAGGAGAAAAGAGAACAGAAGTTTCTGAACTCTCTTAAAACAGTCCTAACGAATATGGATTCTACAACAAACCAACTACTGAAAATATGTCATAATTAATTGAATAATGTAAAGTATTAACAAATATGACATTTTATAGACCTCACTTTACAATAACGAATTGCAAATAGCCCTCTGTACATCACAATAATTATAATAATTAGTGATGAATTCAGATTGATACCTAAAAAAATAATCAGAAGAACAAAGGTGAAGAAACGAAAATATATATATAATAATAATAATCAGAAAAATATAATATATGATATTGGATGAAGAACTGTGGATAAAAAAGAAGAGAAAAACCAAGAAGAAACTAAATAGATTAAAAAAAGAAGAGGGAAAGAAAATAATATCAACATAATAATAAAATTAATAAGATTGTTGTAATGAAAAGAGGGTACTTACATTGTGGATTTTCTTTCCAAGCTTCTTTCAAATTGTTTTTTGTACAACAGTCCTTAGATAATAGAGCTTTTAAAATAGTTTCAGTCCTCGGTTGCAATTTGGCCCAACTTTTTATCATTATATTCGGTTGGCTCAAAAGAATTTTCACATATTTTTCCAATTTAGGAAATACTTTTCCTTCGAGTAAAAATTTTGCAAACCATTTGTAACAGTTTATCGATTTGGGATAAATTATTTCTATATTAGGTAATTGCCAAGCTTGTTGTCCAAATGAACCATTCACAGTACAATGTACTTTACCTAAAATTGTATGAAATTTCACATGTGCAAATAAAATTTGTAATATTTTCACAAAAATACCGATAAATTTAATAAGAACTCTTTATTGGTGAGAAATGGTTCACCTTTCCATCTGTGATATTATCAAGGGATGAAGTGAAGTAACAAAATGAGATGTTAAAATTTTTTATTACCAGAAAAGGATTTGATAGAAATTTAGACAAGTTTTTGCTAAAAATGTTGACATTTTTCTAAATGTCAACTTCCTTCCTTGTCATGTGCTACTTCTACAGCCAATCTGATTCGAATTCAATCATTTTCGAAGGTTTAATCTCAGTCTTCAGAATATTCCATTACTGCATAATTACATAATATAAATATGGCTGATGGACGACACATTTATCTAACTAGTGTTTAATCTGCCAATCTCATTTGAATCAAAAAGTTCTTTACTTTGCGAGATGATAAAGTGTAGAATTAGATCTGAAAGGTATTATGTCAGTTTTTTTTTTCAATTTACTGCTATTATGTCAAGATAAACAGGAAACCAGTCTATGCTTCTTATATTTGAGGGAAACGGACATCTGGAGGATATGATAAACCCTGATTAAGCTCTCAGTTTAAACATGGGCTATAATAAAACAGGTGAAACCTTCATCCATGACAAAAAGATACGATAAAAGAAAAAATGTTAAATGATACAAAACATGATAAACTTTAATGCACAAAAATGAAACATCATAGAGTATATCACATTTGTAGTTGATAGACTAAGAATATTCTTTCACTAACTTATCAGGTATCAGTATATTAAAACACACCCTTTTTTTTGATATTATTGTAACTTGAATGAAGCCATGCATAGTAATTCATTCTTACAGGCATACATTAATAAAACTACGTTAAAATCTGGGTTACCGGGATTAGAGGTATAGATTTGGAATATAAACACAAAAAGTCACAACATGTTATATCGAAACAAATGTCTTTTGAAAATAAATATTAAGCAATGCAAGACAACAGACCGCACGATTACACTGATAAAGTAGCAAAACTCAGTGGTCACAATAACATTAAACAAGTTTTTTGTTGTCCAGCGGCCATATTCTGGATTGTCCTGTAGCTGTAGCAATTTTTTGTAGTAACATTTGTCTTTTAATATATTGTATAAACTCACCCGTGGCCGGATTATACCTTGGTTCGGGATTCATTAAAGGTTCAGATAAATTGCATAAACTAGGTACGTAAGTGGCCAACCACTCTGGTTCAATTGCTGTTACACCTCTCATATACATTTTATTGGTTTCATATATTTCTTGATAAATAACGAATTCTGGTAAAGTTTTCTTTAGAACGGATCCTTGATGCAAGAATACCGGTTCTTCCATATTATTAGCATGATAGGCATACTTAAATTTTGATTTATCTTCGCCTTCTTTCACTTCTTCTATTGAGACTTTTTTGGCAACTTGATCTCCTAAACCAGCGAGCAAAATTTGTCTAAAAACAGAACAATACCATTATAAATAAAAAAAGTTGAATAAATTAAAAATTCCAAAAACCAACAAGTATTGTATATAATTAGAAAAAAATAGAAAACCCAAAGGATATTACCTTAAAAGTTTAGCTTGCAAATCTGTAGGTGGTTTCAATTTCGGATCAACACTCACATCCGCATCTGGAACATTCTTTTTAATTTCATTCGTGAGTTGAATTCGTAATTTTCTAATTTCTACTATCGCCTTGTGTCTCAAACCATTTTCTGTACAGAATTTTTCAAGTTTTCCTTCACTGTTAGCATATTCGGCAGCTCCTACGGCTCGAAGCAAAACCATGTTATCACCAAGAAGGAGAGAGTTCCCTTGTCCTGCCCATTTTAGACGAGTCGCGGCCCATTTCTGGCGAATTTCTTTCCTTTCCTCGGGGCTAATTTGCATGATTGGTACCTAACAACATTTCGGATACTATTCCATCAAGACAACAAAAACTAACCGATGCACATTTATTTTAAAATTTATAATACCTCGTAGTTATTTTGGAGCTTCAAATCAACATTATATATAATAATGAACACACTGTTTACACTACCAATACAACCAAGTTATTGTCTTCAGATACTGAAGATAAAATGTTTACCTTCAGACACTGAAAACTTGGTTATCAAAACGCGAGTCAGACAGTGTAATTTGTGACTGTTGGTGTAGTGGTAGTGTAAACGGTGTGTTTAGTATTAAGATCACCAACGGTTTCAGAAACTCTAACTTAATTGTATATAATAAATAACGTAAATCACTTAATAAATAAAATAATTATTTTAAGAAATTCGAGATTTTTAACAACTTCATTTACCTTGAGGTTCTGGAAACTTATTCGATTTCAGATTAAGATATATATAATTAAATTGAAACTCTTTGCCTACCGAATTTTGACTAGATACGAGGTATGTGAGAATAATAACGAGCCTGGCAGCACTGCGGGCGATCTAGTATTATATATCCCTACATTTCCACAACTTCAACTCCATACGGCTAATACCAAGTGTCGAAACAACGTTTTTACCAATATATAGCTGCCCAAGGGGATAGTTTATTGCACGCACCTCGTATATTAAAAAATGTGTTGAGTATAATTAGTAATGGAGGTGGGTAGAAAATTTTCTTTTTGAGGTAGGTTCTCATTTGTTATACAAGAAAATTAATGGACGTACTGCCTATAGTATTTTATTTAACCCATATATTACTACGATCCTCCTAAAAGGCATGAATTATTATTTACTATTTTATATTATTTAATCTATCGGGTAAAAGATATCGCGGCGGTAATGAATATCGAACTATATTTATATTAAAGGCCGATTTATTTGTAATGGCTAATGAAATAAGGTGTTTTATAGGCGTGCTTATCCTAGACGGTTAAGTGGTATCACCAAGAAGAGGTAGGTATTGGGAAAATCGTGAGGATATCCATAATGACAAAGTTGCAGATGCAACAAAAGATAATAACGACTCAGAATCATATCGGTTTGCTAAAATACGGAATCTCTATGACGCTCTAAACTCCAGGTTTTTAAAATTTTCTCTTTTTGAACACAAACATAGCATAGATGAGACGGCAGGTACCCCACAAAACAATATATACGAAATAAACCTATTCGTTGGGGTTAAAAATTGTTGGTGGGAACTTTACGACTAGGGATTACACCCTATCAAGGAACTTCATCAGTGATAACGAAACCATATAAAGTTCTTGGACTTGGTGCAATCGTTGTGTTATAGCACGCGGATGTGGTGGTCGAAAAACAGATTTTATTTATTATTGATAATTTTTTTTGCCCTACTTAGTGCTCCAACTATGAAAAAAACTGAAACGGGGCAAATATGATTACTGGTTGGATACACACGGGAATAGTAATTTGTCGTTGGTATGACCATTTAGTAAAACGTTTTTCTCAGAAAGAAAAAAAAGCATATTTACGTCCCACAACCAAATTTGATAAAGGTTTATAATTCTTGCATGGGTGGAGTTAATCGCTGTGATCAGAATATAAATCTTGACCGTGTATCCATAAAGGGTGGAAAATAGTACTTTCCTTTGTTGGTTCACGGCATTGACATGGCTATTCAGAACGCACGGCAGTTAGCCAGAACCGAAGATCAGCAAATGGACCAACTTGAATTTAGAAGAAACATAATCTGCAATATTTTGGAATCGTTCCAGAAGGAGAAAAAACGGGGTTCAACAAGGCGATATTCCATTGCAGTTCTATACTCAAGATATGATGGTGTCTTCTTCTTCAGGTGCCATCTCCATTTAATGAAGGTTGGCGACAATTTCGATCCTGAGTGGTACAAATTAAAGATGATGTGTTCATACCATTCTAATCGCTATGTTTTTTAACCACGAATGTTGTCTGCGACTAGGTCCACTTTTTCCTTCGATTTTTCCTTCTATTATTAATTTCAGTATATCATACTCATTGTTACGGTATATGTAGCCCAGATAAGCGGCCTTTCTTCTCTTTTTCGTCGTAAGTAACTTTCTTTCCTTTCCCATACATCTAAGCACTTCATTGTTAGGTATATGTTGAGTCCATGAGATTTTTAGTAGTTTACAGAAGATCCACATTTCAAAAGCCTCGAGTCTGTTCATGGTATTCGCTTTTAATGTCCATGTTTCTGCTGCATACAACAGAATTGAGTACAAGAACACCTTTTCAAAACAGTATCTTAAGTTTAAGTTTATGGTTGCGTTAATAATAGGTTTTTCACCTTTAGGAATACGGCTCTAGCTTGTTCTATACATGATTTTACTTCGACGTCAGAGTTTACATTTGTTGTTATGCAGCTGCCAAGATATTTGAATTTCTCAACTTTCTCTATTGCAGTGTCATAGATGTTTATGTTCAGGTATGAATCATGTAATTTACCAGGAAAAAAAGTCTCGATGTGGATGCTGCAAAAAAATCCCATTTTTGTGTGAAAAGTGCAATTTTCGTTACACCCAAAGATAGAATTGTATTTTACTACTTTCCTTCTAAAAGAACATGTGATATATAGACAGGTAATCAAAAAAATTTATATTTTTTTTACGTTAAAATGAAGTAAAACTACCACTTTCTTAAAAAAATGGTTAAAATAAAAAACTCAGTAGTATAATTAAATTATAATAAAATTTACTTATGCTCAGAAAAAGAAAAGTTCCGACTTACTTCTAATAATACCTCCTGTACAGAAAGGGCTGCAACCATACATATGGTGTAAGGCAATAAATCTTGTTGGTGGCTCAGTGCCAACATTTTTCCAAACCTTGGCAATACCGGAAATTTTGAAATGGCTCTACCTAGAGGAGTAACTTGTCCTTTTTTAAGAGCTCCTAACGTCTCTAACCTAAATTCTGCTGTTTTCAATTGCAATAAATCGGGAGCTGTAGGAAAGGGAAAATTAACCACTTTGTCTATGTTCATACATTTCATTTGTAGATACAAGTCATCCACTGGTTTTTGTTGAATTTCGGGTACAGAAAAGTCTTGAAATTCGTCATTAAAAACTGCACTAGAATACAATCTAAAAGAAAACAAAATAATATTAAGATGTATGAATGTAAAATTTATAATATCAACAAACATTGATTTGTTTAATCTGTAAAGAAGCTTGAAATGATAAAAATTAGTTTTTATTGTTTACAATATACAGGTTAAAGGTTAATATTGGTGGACACTGGCGGTTATTGAGAGTAGAAGAAGTTTTGATAGTGACAAGAACTGGAGGAGAACCATGTAAATTGTCGATCATTGAAAGATTAGAAATACAGTTTTCAATAATTCTATTATGAATATAAAAACCTTATACTTATTCTTTGAAAACTAAAAAATTACTACCCCTTAAAGCGTGTTCCACCTTTTAGTCCACTCAAAAATCGCTGTTTTTGTAGATTAAATTTTCTGCAACTTTGTCTTTGAACATTTTGTCGGACGTTTCATAGTTAAGCCGCTAGAGGGCGAGCAGAAGATTTCAAAGCTCATTTCTTTCATTTTCTCTTACTTGGCGACCTTTTAGCAGTTTTTTTGTGAAATTTTGGGGTTTTTAGTAGATTTTTGTATTTTTTGTAGTATTTTGTAAATATTACTGTTTTTTAGTAGTGTTTTGTGAATTATTTAGTTTTAAGTAGTTTTTTATAGTATTCTATCAATATTTGTGAAATCTTGGATAAAAACACAAGCAGTGGAACTAAAAATGAGTCATACTGAGCACACTATTTGCAGTTCCCCTATATGAATACTCACAATTACACTGTCTGACGCATGTTTCGATAACCAAGTTACTTCAGGGACTGATGTTAAGGCCGTTTAGTGTAATTTGTAAATGTTGCTGTAGTGCTAATATAAACTATAGTGTGTTCAGTATGAATGTCACCAACGGTTCCAGGAAACCCTACTAACAAGTGGTGTTGTTAGTAAAAAATAAATTGATAGAAGTAACAATCAGAAACAGAACTATAATTAATATAAATATACCAACTGTTCATAGAAAGCAAAAGTTGATTTAATAGGGACAGAATTATCATACTATCATCATTCACATGGTATAAATTGGTATGGTATCATTTATCAATTTATCAGTTTCACAACTTTTTACTGAGAATCCTGACATTTTTCATTTTAAATTCAATCTCTCATGTTATTTCTCTGCTCTGCTATTATAGTCAATCCAATTCTCTTTCGATTATTTTCGTAAGTCTTAAATACAGTCTAGAACGCTCCAGAAGATCCGATAATTTTGTTATAAAGGAGAAAGTCAAGTTACAGGGGAAAAAAGAGCAACCTAACCAATTTATTAACCTCATTTACAATATATATTTTATCAATGTAATTTTGATTTTGCTTTATATTTATTTTTTATAATACAAATATGGCATACAAAAATCATTTCTTTTTCTTGTACCTGTAACAATGTCCGGGGCCTAATCTTCCTGCTCTCCCAGCTCTCTGATTTGAAGATGCTTTGCTAGTCCAAGTAACAACATAACTTGTTACGCCAGTAACTTTATCATACAATTTGACTTTTGTTTTTCCAGTATCTATCACATATTTTATATTCGGAATAGTTAGAGATGTTTCTGCGACATTTGTACTAACGACACAGAGCCTACATCCAGGTGGAGGATCATCAAAAACCTGAAATGAACTTTTAAATTAAAAACTACTAATATTCCATCAAAAATATGTTACAAACATTAATATCATTAAATTTAATAATTGTTAGATGACGTTACAAACCTTTTGTTGTTTATAGGATGGAAGGAGCGAATAGAGAGGGATTGTCCATAAAGGCTGAGCGTTTGTTATCATTGTTACATCAATATCATCATCGTCATCATCTTCAATGTCAGAAAATTCTTCATCAGACATAATTTCGTTATCTCCAGGTATACTATAATCGTCTAAATTAATTTCTGGGATGATTTTTATTTTTTTCTTTTTATTTAGAGCTCTTTTCATACCTGAAGAATAATTGACAATGTAATCAAATATTAATTAAAAATATGCCATTGGGATAATCGATTTCAAGTCATACCCCATATGAATAGTTTTGGAGGGATAGTGATCATTACAATTTTTCAAATTTCCAATTATTTTGAAAATTGTAATAATATTACCGCTTTCCATCACAGATCACAGTAAAATCCATATGTACACCTTTAAGTACACATATATAGGTAATAGTGATACTTAAGCACATTTTTTGAACAGAATTTTCAAGGTAATCTAATCAAATAATTAAAAATTAATAATAACCCTCATTTGCCCTCTAAACCTACCTCATTCATATGAAATGGTTTTATGGATATTTGAAAATATATTCTCTCAATTCACCCCTTCAAAGATTTTGTATCTCTCTTTTAAGTTATAAAAAAATATTACATAATTTCTAAACCAAATCTAGAAATTGATTTTTGTAAAGTATTCTAAATACAACTGGAAAAGTTCATAATTTAATTTATAACAGCCAAAGAGAACCTGGAAAGTATTTTGTGATTTGAGCATGGGAGTGTTAGAAGTACTAATTGAAATATTCACTATCTTTGGTAATTAAACTTTTCAACATAGATGTAGGCCTACCTCATGGAAATGGCCAGATTGAGAGAACAAATAAAACCGTACTTGATGCTCTGTCAACAACGGGAGCAGATACAGACAGGGGGTGTAGATAGATTATGTGAAGAAAAACTTAAGATCTTTCTATCAATTAATTCACATCAACTTCTTATGTCAATTAAAATCTGTTTATATAATTTTACTATTGTTGATCCAGAATTTTATTGCGGTAGATGTAAATTATCTCATTCTATGACATAAAACTGAAAATATGCAATATTCTTTGACTAATTATTTTCTAGTTATCTACTCATGACTACATTTATACTACCTAATTCAATGTGTTCATTATCACTTAGATCATCTTCGCCTGCTGAACTTTTGAGCTTTTCATTTTTCTCAAGGATTTTCTCTTTATGTCTCAATGGAAAAGCTTTCCTCAACTTTCTCACCAAAGAATTAACTTCTTGCTGACCTTAAATGATGATTTTAACAGTTTCTTTACTATGATTATTGTTTGAGAACAATCCTATTTATAGATAATTTTATACTAATAAATTGAGTTCATATAAAAATGTATCTCTGGTAATTTACTAACCTGTCACAAATATTAATATCCCTCCTTCGGGTAATTTAGTATTGATCTTAACAGCTTTATTGAATGCTTCTTTCAAATAGTTCTCATGTGTTCTTTTATTAAAATGGCATGTAACTGGAAACTGTCGGGCTTCAACTTTAATTACTGGCGGTGTTTCTTTAAACAGTCGTTGATTTTTAGTAAAATCTTCCAAACGCAATGTGGCCGACATGATTATTAGTTTTAGTGGATCCCCTTTTTTATGCCTTAAAGGAACTATTCTCGACAAAAGGCCAACTAATATATCTGTATATACAGACCTAAAACAAATATTTTATTATTAAACCCCCAAAGATGTATATTTATGTGTAAAAGATAATAAAGACAGATTTTTATTTAACAAAATCATATACTTCATGCAATCAATTAACTTAAAATTTGTACCTGATACCTTTCATGAGCTTCATCAAGAATGACTACAGAATATTTTGTGAGCAAAAAATCCGTTTGCATCTCCTTTAGTAACACACCATCAGTCATAAATTTGATCTTTGTTTCATCAGTAACGTTGCCTTCAAATCTTATAAGGTAGCTAACTTCTTTTGTGCTTAGATTCATTTCTTTTGCCACTCTGTTAGACATTGAAATAGCTGCCACTCTTCTAGGTTCAGTAATTGCAATTTGCTTCTTCAAAGCATATCCAGCTTCAAATAAAAATTGTGGAACCTATACAGAATTTATAAACTCTCAATTATTAGCTTTGTGGATTATCCACTTTCTTTCTTTTTTCCTCCTAACACAACTCAAGTAAGAAGTTTTTGATTACAAATAAAAAACAAAAATGAGTTTTTTTCAATAAAACCTAGAGAGAACTTTTTCTGAATCTTATAACTGTCTCAGTTGATTTCGTTTGTGTTGTAGACCTGGTGAAAACCCATCTGGACATACAGATAACAGTTCAAGGCTGTGTCAGATCAACCAACATAGTATTCTCAAAAATAATCACAAAATTAATTTGATAAAATTAGGATGAAAAGAAATCAATAATTTTGTGCAATTAGCTGCAAATGTTTTTTCATATAGAAATTACTGCATATATTTTTATTCAACCATTTATCTTTGACTAAATGTTTTATATACAAAATTTTTTATAAAATAAAATCAAGATAAATTATCAAGAAAACATATAAAAAGGTTTAAGAAGTAAAAAATTGAGAAAATTATAGAAATAACTTACCTGAGTAGTTTTACCACTTCCTGTTTCTCCGGCTAAAATAATTATAGGATGTTCATTAATTATTTCCATAATTTGTTGTTCTTCTGCTAAAATTGGCAATTTCAATCTTGCAGCTTGAATATCTTCATTTCTTATTACATCAACATACACTGCTGGTTTCCTGGGTATTGGTACTTTTTCCTTTGTATCAACCAATTTCTCTTTTTGATTATTCTTGTTATCATCTACTTTCACAGGTGCTTCTTCTTTCTCCACATCTTTAAATTCTTGTGTATTTTTAATTTCTATTGTTGAAGTATCATTTTCTAAACAAGGTTCAGTCTTTACTTCTCCTTTATCAACAGTTTTTTCATCTGATTCATCATCACTAATTTCTGAACTGCTACTTTCAAATCCCACCACATTTGGATCATTAGATTCCTTTTTTTCATCATTCTGTAATAACTTCCTCCTTTTAGCACCAGATATTGAATTTGTTGTAACACAACCATTGACTGTTTCTGGTTCACATTTAGATTTAACTTTTTCTGGGAATATTTCCTCTTGAAAATATCGTTTTAGACCCTTTGTTTGAATTGTTGCTATGGATGTTAACTGAGAAATTTCTTCGGTTGACGCCTGGGCTTGTTGAAGTTCATTTAACAATTGAATTCTCTATAAATTAGCAAATTTTAAAATATACTCTTTAATTATATTTAAAAAAAACTTGTACTCACATTTACTTTTTTATTAGATTTTTCTACTATTTTCTGTAAATGTTTTTTCTGTTTTTTAGAAAGTAACCTTGTGGGAACTGTTTTATCTTTTCTAATTTTAGTTTTGCGCTTTTTTGAGGGTAAAACAAGTTCGTTACTGCGGTCGTATTTTCCTTCAGATCCAAAATCTACTTTAATCTGCAATGAGAACTCAATAGTTACAACGAAATAAATAGAT
Organism: Diorhabda elongata; assembly: GCA_026230145.1. NCBI lineage: Eukaryota > Metazoa > Arthropoda > Insecta > Coleoptera > Chrysomelidae > Diorhabda > Diorhabda elongata. The sequence continues at coordinate 9,764,145 of CM047929.1, forward strand.
TGACCAACTACCTTTTTAGCCGATGAATTATCAACAATAGTATCTACAACTTGCCTTGCTTTCCAATTGTAACGTTTTTTAGACATGTTTTTTGATTTTATAATAAATTTATAACACAACAAAAATAAACTTTAAAGTGAAAGCACGTTTGAAAACTTGGGTTATATTTACAAATGTCAATTGTCAAAATTTATCGTCTTCATATACTGGAGTATTGTTGTAAATATTAACTATCCCCATTTGTTATACGATATAACTGTTTTACCTACTGTTAAATAATAATATTTGAAAGTCGAAACGAAGACGAATAGCATCAGAACTAACCTAACCTTATAACTTAGGATAAATTGAAGTTTTTATTTTATATCAAACGTTGAATAATGCTGTGTGTATCAGACCTTGTTAACCTACCATTATATGAAAACTTTATATCGTCTATAAACGGCAGTCAACGTGTTGATGCAGGGTAAAAATAAAACGAATAAGCTCTTATTTCAAATTATTTAATGTACTTGTATTTCTGCAATGAGAAAAGTAACAGATAAATTTTTCTTCAAAATAAAAAACATAAATTTTGATAATTATAATTCTTTTTTAACCTCATACATTTTTCGTCTTGCTTTTTTAAATGCAACTAAAACTTGATTCACACTTTTAATTAGACTAGAAGAATTTAATTTTTCATAAATAAATTTCTCTTTAACATCTCTTTCCTTGAATTCTTTCAAAAAAGCTTGAGATTGATGAAGCACGTTCAATCGTACTTGGAGTTGTCCAGTTCCAATTGTATAAGTGCCGAATTTATTGAAAACTCCATTCTAAAAATTAAGTTTAATCAATGAATTTTTTGTTTATATCAATATCCATTCATTTTTTTATAGAAAGCGTATGCATCATTATGTTTCATTTTATTATATATTAAGAGGTGTTGTACATTTACTATTTTAAGAGGTAGTGGAAGAGGGAAGATTGACAAATGAAAGATATTTAGATCGTAAAAATGGGAATATAGAACCGTACAAGATGTGTTGGTGTTAGTTCTTTTAAATGTTTTGCCACTTTCTCGGTTAAAGTAGCAGATCATGTAATACCTGATGCAGTTTCACTTCTTATAGATAGCTTTCCAAAAAAATAGAAAACTGCTTTTTTCTCTCCATTCATAGTTTGGCGTAAAAAGTATGTTTTGTTCAAAAATTTTTAACATAACCTTTGTCTTATGCAAAAAGCAAAGATTTTATATCTTCGTAGCATAATAGCCAGATAAAAAGTTATTTGTGTCCAATTGCCGAAACAGTGTGGGCCAGATAAAAAGTTATTTGTGTCCAATTGCCGAAACAGTGTGGACTGGAGCATTGTCATGAGGCAAGCATAGCCTCATTTTTTTGTTGGTTCTCATGACCTTTACTTTTTGGCCCGAGCTGTTCTTTATGATGCTACTCCATAGATGTCGGATCATAGTTTCTTCACCCGTTACAATTGATCAGGTTACACTTTCTTGATCCTCGCGGCAAAGCTGCTTTTGCACTGCGTTGAGAATTTCAGGCACCCTTCTTGCACTATTATTTTTTATATCTAGATGTAGGATCCTTAGAACACTTGTTATGGAAACTTATACCAATTTTTAGTTGTTGAAAATGATGGACACAAGTCATCATAAAGAGCCTTTATTCTGTTTTTGATTTGTGTTGATCTTAATCCTTCTTCACAGCGCTACACTCAATTTGAGACATTTGTCAAAACAACTTGGCTAACTGGTCGTAAGGGCTCTACTGTAATAAAATGGATCAAAGTTGAAACTTTGTGTGAAGCTTGTCACTGACTCGTGCATAAATATTTTTGCAAACACTTACTAAATGATGCCAAGAACTCGTGGATTGTACGCATAAACTATTTATATATATTTAAAAAATATAATCATACGAAATTTCCTTAAAATAATTTTCTAGATGAAAGATAAGAAAAATTTTGATATCAGATAATATTACCAGCGATATAAAGAATAGAGTCACCACAAATTTACTTTTAATTGAACCTTTGGTATGCGTTTTGTAAATAGAGGACGTTTCAGTGTCGACAATAACGTTTCGGAGAATATGCAGAATATGAAAAACATTTGAAGAAAAACGTAACGTCCGATTGGCATGCTACAAAGTCAGCAGCAAGAAGTGTGCATCAGGTATACCTATGTATGGTCGTTGTTTGGTTCGGACTCTAGCAACATTCTTTCTTTTCGTTTTTTATTGGATAATATACTTAATTTTCACATTTGATTATAGAAAATAATATAAAAATTTTCAATAAAATTCCCTAACGCATTTTTGAGTTACCATAAGAAAAAAATATCCTACCTCGCACTCTTCCTCCTTTGGAACTCCAATCCATCTAGGATCTTTGTAGTTGTACGCATCTCCAATGAAAAATCGTCTCAATTTTTCCGAATACTCCACAGGATCGAATCGATAACAAGATAAATTGTATAAATAGCATCCTGGTCTAGAAACGGGAATGTTTTGGTACGCCACCCCTTCCGTTCTGTAACGATCAAAAGATCCCTTCGAGATTATTTGGAAGTATATACAAGGTGACTTTGGAGTTTCTGTAATATACAAAAAGATTATAGAAAGATGTTGTTGACCAAAAAATCGACGTTCCGTCGTCATTACTAAAGGAAGACATATAGAAAGTCTATGCTTGGACAACCTTAACCTGATCAACAGTTAACTGAGCCGACAAAACGTTTAAAAGTTTTTTTCTTATAAAAAAAGTTATTTTATAAAAAAAAACATGTAATACATTTCTATCAAACTAGTTTCAGTTTTCGATATTAATTTCTTACTCATTTCTGATAAGGACTGAATGTCGTATTCCAAAACTAAATCAAAGTTATGTCCAAAATGTACTAATCCTTCTCCATTTGTCCAATGACCTGTTTGTGTGACTCCTTCGAGATTAACTAAATCATCGCAAGTCCAATATTCAGGAAGATCGACGAAATATTGTAAATACAAGTTGTTGTATTCGAAACCTTGGGCTGATAAAATATCGATAAACAAATAAACGAAGAGTTTGTTCTTTGGGGGAACGAAGAATTCGTCCCCAGTTAGTTCTTTTATTAGAAAATTCTTCTTTTCGGCAACCTACAAATCAACATAATTGATGCATGAAAAATAAATAAACAAGTTTGATTCAATCACAAATTTTAAGGAGATTTGTAGTTTCAATTAATGCAAAGTTGTTCTTTGATTTTAATCATGACAACCCCTGTGAAGAGCTCACAATTTTAACATTTGTAATGACAATTTTAACATTTGTAATGACAATTTTAGTCATAACAGAATCTGAATATCGAATGTCCTTGAGGATTTTCAAAAAATTCACTCGCTCCAACAAGGTTTTAGAAAGTGAAGAAGCAACATCGACAAACATATCCTTATGTGCGCATTATCTTCCAATAAAAATCCATATGTAGTTTTTCTCGACATAGGCGCATATGACGACAATCTCTTTTCATCTGATAAACCAGCAACGATTGACGCACTGGAAGCCAATATTGAAGCATTTATTCGTGAAATAATGGCCAATATGTTGGAGAGAGCGTGCTAAAATTGGACCTTGTGCATGGGATATCTAAAGCGGAGCCGCGGCCAACATTTGCATGAAATCATCTTCAAACATCAAATTATACTGATCGTTCTATCCATTCCAATAAAGGTTTCATCATTTTTTTTAAATTTTAAATCTTAAAAAATCATTTTTTATAAGTAGTCACAAAAAACTGCTATCATGATACTCTCAATGACATTTACAAGAATATAAACTTACCTTTGTTATTATATTCATTTCATTAAATTCCTCAACGGTTTGAATACTTTCAGATGCATTTTCAATAAAGTAGTGAACGTATTTCAAGCATTCCCCCTGTATTCTTAAAATATACGGTTTTGTAGTAGTAAAATCTGGATAAATTGAAAAAGTCTTGGAAACTTTTTCATATTTCAATGTACATAATATGAATTCATTTTTTATCCATATATCGTCGATGTATTCTCTATAATATAGATCATAAATTAACAGTGTTATTTATATGAAATAATTAAATCAATTATCAATAAATCGGTCGCTTAGGAACGAATTGAAAGCATGAAACGTATTATTGACCTAAAAATCACTCTTCAAAACCCTACAAAAACAATGTTTCATCATTCCACAACACCATCGAAAATTCTCTAGAAGAAAAGTTTTTTCCGGTATATTCTCGGATGAAGTTAGTTCAAAGGAAATTTTAACTCATTCAAGTCATTTAAATTAGACTATTAGTAAAAAATTAATTGATATTAAAAATATGAAACTACTCACTATAATACAAGTAACCGAAAAACGTACCCCAAATCTGCAAGAATGTACATTTTTTCTACGATGTTTGGTATAACTTTGTTCTCTATGGAATTTATTACGGAATCCTCGAAATTATGATTATAAATAGGTTTATGTTCCTTGTTCAAATCCACTTTTTCTAATAATGTTTCCAAATCCGTTTTGTCCCGTTTTCCCTAAATAAAAATAATAAAATTTCAGCTTGTTGAAGCGTCCAACAACACGAAGTTTAGATGAAAACAAATACATAGTTTTTTTCAAATGTACCCACTTAGACAAGAAAAACTTTCATCTTTCCTTGTCTAATAGTGCCCTGATCGATTAGATTCTCTGAGTGACAATTGGTTAGTTCTTATTTTAAAAGTAAATAGGTAACTTTTATCTACGTATGCTTCTGATCAATATATATCGAAAAGACATACTTCTTTCCTTGTCTAATGGCCCTCCAACTGATATGAGTGACAATTGATTAGTTGTTATAGTTCTTCTAATATCAATTGCAGAAGACAGTTATGCGAGGAACAATCAATATATCATAAATACGCACGGCACTAATACCAAATTAAGAAATTAAAAATGTATACGTATAAAATTTGGTAAACATCTAACAAACCGTCAGTCCACATGGACTCATCATCGCCACTGTTTACCAATGAAAACATCGAATCTTAAACATAAATGCATTTCTATTGGTCGAAGCTGTCGGAAGCCGTATGTACGCAATTTGTTTGAAATATTCCCGCTAAACAGTCTGTGATAAGCAGTGACGTGGCTTGGTCAGATTAATTTAATTCATAAATTTCTTTCAATAAATAGGAATACGGCGTTCTTCAGGCCATGGGCGAAAGAAGATAATGAAATTGCACAGTGTGGTGAGAATAAAGACAGGTATCAATTTAATAATAAAGATTTAGATATACAAACACAGCAATTTATTTTAAATATATTTGAAGGAAAATATTCAGCAATATGATAATGCAATCATAATAAGAATAGCCGAATTAAGAAGAAAAACTGATATCAGTTGACAAAGCTACTTAAGATTTTATACGTAGAACAATTTATTGTTTAAGGACATTGCGAAGTAATACAGCAAAAGGTAGCAAATTATCCAGAATACAATTATACCAGTTTAGAAACATTGCGTCAAGTTTTAAACACAAAAAACTGAATAAACGGATGGCAATAACCAAATCGTAAAGAATAGTTCGATGGCGACAATATTATTTGCGTCAGATAAAATACTACCGAAGTTTTAATAGACAAATAGGGTACAAAAAGAGCTCAGTTCACGTCTGGTACCCTTTTTAAACCAAACTCCTTTACAAGGAGATACATTTCACTCGTCTATTTACGTTTAATAATCTAATATTCAGTTAGAAGTAAGTATAATAATGATTTTTTTCCAAGTTCCAACTAGGACTACAATTAAGTGAATCTGTCTAAATAACGGCGTATAATGCCACCAAATTTATAATGATTCGATTGCCTTTTAACCAATACTTTCTACATATTTTTAAAAGTATTTATGAAAATAATAAATTTATAAAATGAGGTATCTATATTTTTATATCTGTAATTGATATTGGAGGAACTATAATTCAAAAGTATATAACTATATTTCCTCCAACTTATATGCAATAAAAATAGCAACGAAGGTGCAAGTGCATCAAACAGTTTAGTCAAGATATATAGAAAAGACTTTTTTTTCTTTCCAATAGAAATAAAAAAATTTTGATGGACTTTTTGTTGTTATGCTTAGATTTTAATAATTTCAAATATTCAAGAAAATGTTTGGCTCACATTATTATATTAGCCTATACGCGTTATGTTTTTAAAGAAAACTTTATACGACGATATATTAATGTCCCATAATTTTTTGTAGCTACCCACTGTATGTATATATTTTCATTTTAATGTTTACCTTATCCCCATCAAATTCATCCTCGTTAGTGCGAGTGCAAAATAGGGAATCATCGTTTGTTTCCCTAGTAACAATCTTTTCATTGTAAATCCTGCTCAAATCTGAATCACAGTTTCTCAAATCCTGATAAAATTCTTGTTCACATTTACTGAAGTACTTCTCTTGCCAAAGAAATTCTTTAACATACCAATCAACGTTTTTATCAGCGGTATCTTCCAAAATCTCTTCTTTCAGTCTGATCCTAATAAAGTTTATATGTTCATTTTAATCAACTTCTGGTTAAAGATAATGGAAAAAAATCGAATTTGTGAGGTCTCGTATCATAACTCTAACAATACTAATTACACCTTACCTTATTTTTAAATTGTTTATATCATCTGGAGTTTTATAATTTCCTGTGTATTTTGTAATTCTATCTTTAAAATTATACATATTATGGCACTATATTCATGGAACTTCGACATATGTTTGAATTATCGTTTCCATGACAATGTGGCATATTATAACTCCGAATAGAATGTAACGTTTTTCGTATTTATGCACACTATACACTTAACTTATGATAATTGACGTATAAATTTCACTTAAATAATTACTGCGATTACTTTTACTAATTCGTTGTTTTCATTACGAATATTTATTTAAATCTTAACTTACTGCGTTTACACAAATCATTTATATACCTAAATAAATTTACATGCCTAGAACAAAAAGAAACAGATAAATAAATAGACTTTCCTAGAAATTACTTAAAAGAAATACTTAAATAACAGCCTTCTATAATAAAAAGTTCTAAAAGGAAACGTCAAAGGCGCGTCCGCTAGTTATAAAAAACAGACGCCGTGCGAATTCGCCGAATTTTGAAAATCCCTTGTAGCTGGACAGGATTGGCCTAATGACCCATTTCGCAGCTAGTTCGTAACAATACAGTGTGGTGCAAATGAAAGGAATAAATTCGTTATTTCGTAAACCGGTAACTTTAATGAAAAATCCTAAAACCCATCGATTCTTATTTTTGAACAGACTATTCGTGAGGATTGTGAATTAAGAGATGTACCAAGAAATGAAGATTGGTCATATTATGTCGGATACAATGAAAAGCCAGGATGCACCTGCAAGTAGCGGTGTTTTAATACATCAAATTCTACCCTATTACTATTCCTAATTATTAAAGTATCTGAACATGGTAACTCTCCATTATTTTACCTTTTTAGATGGATATTTTGAATTAAGTTCTAAAATGAATTCGAATATGTTTGCCTTTTTCGTATTGACGATGGCGAAAATATTTGAAGATTTCCGCCAAGGAGGTTTTCCCGTTGGAATTAATTTTCGCGGGAGAGGGTTGATTTGGAGGGAAAATTCAGTATAAAACAGGTAAGTCAAGTTATTAGGTTTATGCTTCTAAATGTTCTTAATTTTAGGTCTCTTCAGAATTAAAATTAGTTTCTTTCATAATTTTCATCTGTCTTTAAAAAATTATAAAAGTAACTAATTTTAAATCAGAAGAGACCTAAAATTAAGAACATTTAGAAGCATAAACACATCAAAAGGTCTAAGAAATAAGAAATTAGAAAATGTTATTAGGTTTTAAAGACGATAACTTGGTTATCGAAACGCGCGTCAGACAGTGTAATTGTGAGTGTTGATGTAAATGTATACAGAATGTTCGGTATGAATATCACAAATGGTTCTAGAAATTCCAACTTGTTCCATTGTGATAGCAAGCAACACGCTTTTATTTAAGATTCAATAATTAAGGTGTAAAGTTTTAGTTTTAAAAATATATGGATATATATCATTTTGTCGTACAAGGATAAGCTTAATTATCCTTAAAGATTACAGTGAACTTATAAAGTGTTATATTCCTTATTAGAGTAGAGAACTTTTTAGTTCGTATTATTAAAAAATGCAATTTATTTATACACTAACTAAAAACACTAAACTGTGCACTAACACTTACTAAACACATTCCATACTTTATTATCTTTCACTTTGACGTAACCTTTTTTGACAATGGTAACAAACTATATACATGTTTATGACCATATCGCAACCTTTTCTTCAGTTGTTCAAAGTCTTCAATTTGAGCAGCACTTAAATTCACTGTTTTCTCCTTATCGACCAACTAATAACTCTAGCGGCGGCTCATTGTATAATTTTTTTATTTAATATGGATGCTACTCCAAGTACCAGCGGTCTTTCTTCTCCACCAAAAAGACGGAAATTGATGTTTGGATCATTTATCACTATAGATGTTTATGACCATATTGCAATCTCTTCTTCAGTTGTTCAAAGTCTTCAATTTGGGCAGCACTTAAATTCAATGGATATATGGATATATATCATTTTGTCGTACAAGGATAAGCTTAATTATCGTTAAAGATTACATGAATTTATAAAGTGTTGTATTTCTTATTAGAGTAGAGAACTTTTTAGTTCATATTATTAACAAATGCAATTTATTTATACACTAACTAAAAACACTAAACTGTGCACTAACACTTATTACTAAACACATTCCATACTTTATTATCTTTCACTTTGACGTAACCTTTTTTGAAAATGGTAACAAACTATATAGATGTTTATGACCATATCGCAACCTTTTCTTCAGTTGTTCAAATTCACTGTTTTCTCCTTATCGACCAACTAATAACTCTAGCGGCTGCTTCCAACTGTTGTACTTTAAATTTTGGAGCTTTCACTCGAGCCAATATTTTTTTGTTTTGGGTTGTGTTTGCAGTTTGCAGGATTTTATATGTTCGCATCTTCTTGTCTTCTACTCGAGTATCTTGTGATCTGATTTCCCATCATAGTCATCTTATTTTCAAAAATCCCATTTCATTTTCTCGTTCAACGTTGTTAATCCATTCTCTGTATTCGATTTGATTGTTTCGTTAAAAATTGTCATCTTATTCTTGATATCAGATTTTAAAAATGAAATTTTATTTTCGACATCAGCGGCAATGTCAATTTTCAATGATAAAATATCGTTCTTCGTGGTTTTCAATATTCTTATCTATTCTAGTAGAAATCGAAGAGCTTAAGGTGGAAGCTTCGTCTTTGGATAGAATTATTTCTGGACCAAAGACGTCACTTCCCAGTGCCACTTCCGGAGTCTTCACTCTTCTTACTGGATTTGATGCACAAAATGCGGGAGTGAGTAGATGGCAATAAAATATTTCTGCGATAGAAAAATTTCTCATACGATCCCTCATTTCTGAGTAATGGGCTCAGATCTCATATTTGAGTATATTTTTTAAATTATTCAATCGAACATTATGAATTTTAATGGCCTGGGGTGGCTCATATCCAATGGTTTACAATCCGTAACTTTTTAAGGATAACCCTTACAATCTAAAGATGAATTTTTTATATCATTTAGGAAGTGGGGAGGGGCTCTTACATACATAAGCCTCATGTATCTGTGATTGAGGAATATCACGTAACATGGGTGGGAAATCATTTTGGAGAAATTGTAAATATAGCTGATCATTCAGGTTATTATCAAGAAAATGTGGATATATTAATAAATTATTACCAACTATTCTTGCCTACATATTAACACAAGATCCATGTTGATTCTTTGTTTGAATTGTACTGTGAGGATTTTCATCTTCTTATAAATATAAATTATGGGAATTAATAAAACTGTCTTGTGTGAAACCAGCATCAGCTTCAGTAAACAGTATTTTTCCAACAAGTGTATTATCATCTCGTCTATCTATAATAGCTACAAATTTTTTTACTTGAAAATTTACTATTGTGCGTTCTTACCCTAGTCGGTATGCAACTAACGATACCCTGCATTGTTATGTTAGTTGCATATATGATCTCGCATGTATCATTTAATATGCTCGATGTTATAATGGTTACATACCTATTTTCCGTTATGAAACCAGTAAAGCATTTTATACTTTTTTGATACCTTGATTATCATATCAGATAGTTAGATAGATAATAAAGCATGTAGAAACATGTCGAAGATATTGATATCTGTCTATGGTGATAATTTAGTAATTACACAGATTATAAGTAATATAAGCTATTAAAAAAATGGCAATTAGTCACTAAAAGAAAAATCAATCGTCTTCGACCTCATAAACAAATAACATTTTGAGAAAAGTGGATAAACATATTCGTTCATTGAGGTAGTGGAATGTTGGCCAAAAGACTTGAAAAATGATCAAATGTTTTTCTTCTTTGAATTAGTAATTTATACCATATCTGAAAATCTTATTTCTTTCGTTTAGAATGTATATTTTTAATCAACAGATTTCAAATTAGTTCGGAGTCTTTGAAGAGTTCCAGAAATAATTTTTGTTTATTAAAAAAAAAACAAATTTTCGTTATTTCAATGAATCAAACACTTGGAGTAGACATGTTGAAAGAAGTTTGAAAGGTTGGGTGCATGGAGCACTACTAACCATTAGTCTCAACTGCGTTTCTATTTTTTTTTTTGAAGAACCCAGTATTTACAGCTGATCTGTTAATCCCACTCCTCCTAGAAAGTTCAGAATGTGGGATGACAGATCTTCATCTTCTGTTCACTTCTCACACTTCAAGAGAATGAGGTATCGTTCTATACGCAACAGTATCTGCACATCGTATTACCTGCCAAGTCTAGCGTCTTAAAATGCCCATTGGAGTGACAGTGCCCCAATAAGACTCCCGAGACTGTTAGTATATCTTCTCTGGTTATAGCTTTCCAGAAGTGACTTTGCCTAACTCAACCCCTGGAGGTTTCCCAGTAGCTGGTTTTACTCTTATCTACTTTTTTTCCAATGTTTTCTCTATTCTTTTGTAGCTGATACCACGCGAGGGTTCAGGTCCAATGAAGAGTTTGTCTGCCTCTACTTTAACTGATCTGACAGCTATTTTGTTTCCCTACACTCCGATTGGTTCCGGAATCCATTGCTGGGTTGCTAAAGATGTTTTTTATGAATAAACTTTTTTCAAAATAAGCATACATTTTTTCATTCACCTAACCTCAATCTTCAAGATAGTCTTATAAGATGTTCATGAATGAGATAATCTAACCAAAAATACTTTCTCCTGCAGGATGCAACGAACAAGAATAATGATGAGAAAGTTTTTTATGTATACATTTCCGCACCACCTATGAGGTAGTATACTCGGCGCGTTTTTTTAACGTGGTTTCCCCTGTAGGCCTATTCCACGATCTACTGGAGTACTGTTCTTTACTAAATAATGAATTAACTGTCATGCCATCGAAACCGATGATTTTTATTTTTATAAAGAAATACGTAGGAAATAGAATACGAATAGAAATGAAGGGAAATTTAGCAAACAATCAAGAAACACTCTCGGTCATCTACAGTGTGATTCCGGTGAGGATTCAGTTCAAAAAAATAAACAACCACTTCTTTCTGACTCAGGATTACAAAAGATAAATGATTCCGTATATATTTCTCTTCAAAGAAAAAGAACGACCACTTCTATTTGAATGAGAAAGACCAGTAGGAATGATGGAGTTTGGAATGAAACAGAAAACACTCGCAGTCTCCCATAGTGTATGGAGTAAGAGCTCAGGTGCGACTGCCCGGGTTGAAACCAAGTCTGAACGACGCGGTTGAGCTATGTTACCCATAACACTTCATGGTGACGGTCGTGTTTCTGTACGAAAAAAGAACGACCACCGCTTTTTGAAAGAGAAATACTATTAGAAATGATTCCGTATATATTTCTGTTCAAAAAAAAGAACGACCACCGCTTTTTGAAAGAGAAATACTATTAGAAATGATTCCGTATATGTTTCTGTTCAAAGAAAAAGAACGACCACTTCTATTTGATGAGAAAGACCAGTAGGAATGATGGAGTTTGGAATTAAACAGAAAACACTCGCAGTCTCCCATAGTGTATGGAGTAAGAGCTCAGGTGCGACTGCCCAGGTTGAAACCAAGTCTGAACGACGCGGTTGAGCTATGTTACCCATAACACTTCATGGTGACGGTCGTGTTTCTGTACGAAAAAAGAACGACCACCGATTTTTGGAAGAGATATACTATTAGAAATGATTCCTTATATGTTTCTATCCAAAGAAAAAAAACGACCACTTCTATTTGAATGAGAAAGACCAGTAGAAATTATGGAGTTTGGAATGAAACAGAAAACACTCGCAGTCTCCCATAGTGTATGGAGTAAGAGCTCAGGTGCGACTGCCCGGGTTGAAACCAAGTCTGAACGACGCGGTTGAGCTATGTTACCCATAACACTTCATGGTGACGGTCGTGTTTCTATACGAAAAAAGAACGACCACCGATTTTTGGAAGAGAAATACTATTAGAAATGATTCCGTATATGTTTCTATCCAAAGAAAAAGAACGACCACTTCTATTTGAATGAGAAAGACCAGTAGAAATTATGGAGTTTGGAATGAAACAGAAAACACTCGCAGTCTCCCATAGTGTATGGAGTAAGAGCTCAGGTGCGACTGCCCGGGTTGAAACCAAGTCTGAACGACGCGGTTGAGCTATGTTACCCATAACACTTCATGGTGACGGTCGTGTTTCTATACGAAAAAAGAACGACCACCGATTTTTGGAAGAGAAATACTATTAGAAATGATTCCGTATATGTTTCTATCCAAAGAAAAAGAACGACCACTTCTATTTGAATGAGAAAGACCAGTAGAAATTATGGAGTTTGGAATGAAACAGAAAACACTCGCAGTCTCCCATAGTGTATGGAGTAAGAGCTCAGGTGCGACTGCCCGGGTTGAAACCAAGTCTGAACGACGCGGTTGAGCTATGTTACCAATAACACTTCATGGTGACGGTCGTGTTTCTGTACGAAAAAAGAACGACCACCGCTTTTTGAAAGAGAAATACTATTAGAAATGATTCCGTATATGTTTCTATTCAATGAAAAAGAACGACCACTACTATTTGAATGAGAAAGACCAGTAGAAATTATGGAGTTTGGAATGAAACAGAAAACACTCGCAGTCTCCCATAGTGTATGGAGTAAGAGCTCAGGTGCGACTGCCCGGGTTGAAACCAAGTCTGAACGACGCGGTTGAGCTATGTTACCCATAACACTTCATGGTGACGGTCGTGTTTCTGTACGAAAAAAGAACGACCACCGCTTTTTGAAAGAGAAATACTATTAGAAATGATTCCGTATATGTTTCTATTCAATGAAAAAGAACGACCACTTCTATTTGAATGAGAAAGATCAGTAGAAATTATGGAGTTTGGAATGAAACAGAAAACCCTCACAGTCTCCCATAGTGTATGGAGTAAGAGCTCAGGTGCGACTGCCCGGGTTGAAACCAAGTCTGAACGACGCGGTTGAGCTATGTTACCCATAACACTTCATGGTGACGGTCGTGTTTCTGTACGAAAAAAGAACGACCACCGCTTTTTGAAAGAGAAATACTATTAGAAATGATTCCGTATATGTTTCTGTACGAAAAAAAAGCGACTTCCGATTTTTGAAAGAGAAATACTATTAGAAATGATTCCGTATATGTTTCTATTCGAAGAAAAAGAACGACCACTTCTATTTGAATGAGAAAAACCATTAGAAATGATGGAGTTTGGGAAGAAACAGAAAACACTCGCAGTCTCCCATAGTGTATGGAGTAAGAGCTCAGGTGCGACTGCCCGGGTTGAAACCAAGTCTGAAAGACGCGGTTGAGCTATGTTACCCATAACACTTCATGGTGACGGTCGTGTTTCTGTACGAAAAAAGAAAGACCACCGCTTTTTGAAAGAGAAATACTATTAGAAATGATTCCGTATATGTTTCTGTTCAAAAAAAGAACGACTACCGCTTTTTGGAAGAGAAATACTATTAGAAATGATTCCGTATATGTTTCTATTCAATGAAAAAGAACGACCACTACTATTTGAATGAGAAAGACCAGTAGAAAATATGGAGTTTGGAATGAAACAGAAAACACTCGCAGTCTCCCACAGTGTATGGAGTAAGAGCTCAGGTGCGACTGCCCGGGTTGAAACCAAGTCTGAACGACGCGGTTGAGCTATGTTACCCATAACACTTCATGGTGACGGTCGTGTTTCTGTACGAAAAAAGAACGATCACTGCTTTTTGGAAGAGAAATACTATTAGAAATGATTCCGTATATGTTTCTGTTCAAAAAAAAGAACGACCACCGCTTTTTGGAAGAGAAATACCATTAGAAATGATTCCGTATATGTTTCTATTCAATGAAAAAGAACGACCACTACTATTTGAATGAGAAAGACCAGTAGAAATTATGGAGTTTGGAATGAAACAGAAAACACTCGCAGTTTCCCATAGTGTATGGAGTAAGAGCTCAGGTGCGACTGCCCGGGTTGAAACCAAGTCTGAACGACGCGGTTGAGCTATGTTACCCATAACACTTCATGGTGACGGTCGTGTTTCTGTACGAAAAAAGAACGACCACCGCTTTTTGAAAGAGAAATACTATTAGAAATGATTCCGTATATGTTTCTGTACGAAAAAAAAGCGACCTCCGATTTTTGAAAGAGAAATACTATTAGAAATGATTCCATATATGTTTCTATTCGAAGAAAAAGAACGACCACTTCTATTTGAATGAGAAAAACCATTAGAAATGATGGAGTTTGGGAAGAAACAGAAAACACTCGCAGTCTCCCATAGTGTATGGAGTAAGAGCTCAGGTGCGACTGCCCGGGTTGAAACCAAGTCTGAAAGACGCGGTTGAGCTATGTTACCCATAACACTTCATGGTGACGGTCGTGTTTCTGTACGAAAAAAGAAAGACCACCGCTTTTTGAAAGAGAAATACTATTAGAAATGATTCCGTATATGTTTTTGTTCAAAAAAAAGGACGACTACCGCTTTTTGGAAGAGAAATACTATTAGAAATGATTCCGTATATGTTTCTATTCAATGAAAAAGAACGACCACTACTATTTGAATGAGAAAGACCAGTAGAAATTATGGAGTTTGGAATGAAACAGAAAACACTCGCAGTCTCCCATAGTGTATGGAGTAAGAGCTCAGGTGCGACTGCCCGGGTTGAAACCAAGTCTGAACGACGCGGTTGAGCTATGTTACCCATAACACTTCATGGTGATGGTCGTGTTTCTGTACGAAAAAAGAACGACCACCGCTTTTTGAAAGAGAAATACTATTAGAAATGATTCCGTCTATGTTTCTGTTCAAAGAAAAAGAACGACCACTTCTATTTGAATGAGAAAGACCAATAGAAATTATGGAGCTTGGAATGAAACAGAAAACACTCGCAGTCTCCCATAGTGTATGGAGTAAGAGCTCAGGTGCGACTGCCCGGGTTGAAACCAAGTCTGAACGACGCGGTTGAGCTATGTTACCCATAACACTTCATGGTGACGGTCGTGTTTCTGTACGAAAAAAGAACGACCACCGTTTTTGAAAGAGATACTATTAGAAATGATTCCGTATATGTTTCTGTTCAAAAAAAAGAACGACCACCGCTTTTTGAAAGAGAAATACTATTAGAAATGATGCCGTCTATGTTTCTGTTCAAAGAAAAAGAACGACCACTTCTATTTGAATGAGAAAGACCAATAGAAATTATGGAGCTTGGAATGAAACAGAAAACACTCGCAGTCTCCCATAGTGTATGGAGTAAGAGCTCAGGTGCGACTGCCCGGGTTGAAACCAAGTCTGAACGACGCGGTTGAGCTATGTTACCCATAACACTTCATGGTGATGGTCGTGTTTCTGTACGAAAAAAGAACGACCACCGTTTTTGAAAGAGAAATACTATTAGAAATGATTCCGTCTATGTTTCTGTTCAAAGAAAAAGAACGACCACTTCTATTTGAATGAGAAAGACCAATAGAAATTATGGAGCTTGGAATGAAACAGAAAACACTCGCAGTCTCCCATAGTGTATGGAGTAAGAGCTCAGGTGCGACTGCCCGGGTTGAAACCAAGTCTGAACGACGCGGTTGAGCTATGTTACCCATAACACTTCATGGTGACGGTCGTGTTTCTGTACGAAAAAAGAACGACCACCGTTTTTGAAAGAGATACTATTAGAAATGATTCCGTATATGTTTCTGTTCAAAAAAAAGAACGACCACCGCTTTTTGAAAGAGAAATACTATTAGAAATGATGCCGTCTATGTTTCTGTTCAAAGAAAAAGAACGACCACTTCTATTTGAATGAGAAAGACCAATAGAAATTATGGAGCTTGGAATGAAACAGAAAACACTCGCAGTCTCCCATAGTGTATGGAGTAAGAGCTCAGGTGCGACTGCCCGGGTTGAAACCAAGTCTGAACGACGCGGTTGAGCTATGTTACCCATAACACTTCATGGTGACGGTCGTGTTTCTGTACGAAAAAAGAACGACCACCGTTTTTGAAAGAGATACTATTAGAAATGATTCCGTATATGTTTCTGTTCAAAAAAAAGAACGACCACCGCTTTTTGGAAGAGAAATACCATTAGAAATGATTCCGTATATGTTTCTATTCAATGAAAAAGAAAGACCACTTCTATTTGAATGAGAAAGACCAGTAGAAATTATGGAGCTTGGAATGAAACAGAAAACACTCGCAGTCTCCCATAGTGTATGGAGTAAGAGCTCAGGTGCGACTGCCCGGGTTGAAACCAAGTCTGAACGACGCGGTTGAGCTATGTTACCCATAACACTTCATGGTGATGGTCGTGTTTCTGTACGAAAAAAGAACGACCACCGCTTTTTGAAAGAGAAATACTATTAGAAATGATTCCGTCTATGTTTCTGTTCAAAGAAAAAGAACGACCACTTCTATTTGAATGAGAAAGACCAATAGAAATTATGGAGCTTGGAATGAAACAGAAAACACTCGCAGTCTCCCATAGTGTATGGAGTAAGAGCTCAGGTACGACTGCCCGGGTTGAAACCAAGTCTGAACGACGCGGTTGAGCTATGTTACCCATAACACTTCATGGTGATGGTCGTGTTTCTGTACGAAAAAAGAACGACCACCGCTTTTTGAAAGAGAAATACTATTAGAAATGATTCCGTCTATGTTTCTGTTCAAAGAAAAAGAACGACCACTTCTATTTGAATGAGAAAAACCATTAGAAATGATGGAGTTTGGGAAGAAACAGAAAACACTCGCAGTCTCCCATAGTGTATGGAGTAAGAGCTCAGGTGCGACTGCCCGGGTTGAAACCAAGTCTGAAAGACGCGGTTGAGCTATGTTACCCATAACACTTCATGGTGACGGTCGTGTTTCTGTACGAAAAAAGAAAGACCACCGCTTTTTGAAAGAGAAATACTATTAGAAATGATTCCGTATATGTTTCTGTTCAAAAAAAAGGACGACTACCGCTTTTTGGAAGAGAAATACTATTAGAAATGATTCCGTATATGTTTCTATTCAATGAAAAAGAACGACCACTACTATTTGAATGAGAAAGACCAGTAGAAATTATGGAGTTTGGAATGAAACAGAAAACACTCGCAGTCTCCCATAGTGTATGGAGTAAGAGCTCAGGTGCGACTGCCCGGGTTGAAACCAAGTCTGAACGACGCGGTTGAGCTATGTTACCCATAACACTTCATGGTGATGGTCGTGTTTCTGTACGAAAAAAGAACGACCACCGCTTTTTGAAAGAGAAATACTATTAGAAATGATTCCGTCTATGTTTCTGTTCAAAGAAAAAGAACGACCACTTCTATTTGAATGAGAAAGACCAATAGAAATTATGGAGCTTGGAATGAAACAGAAAACACTCGCAGTCTCCCATAGTGTATGGAGTAAGAGCTCAGGTGCGACTGCCCGGGTTGAAACCAAGTCTGAACGACGCGGTTGAGCTATGTTACCCATAACACTTCATGGTGACGGTCGTGTTTCTGTACGAAAAAAGAACGACCACCGTTTTTGAAAGAGATACTATTAGAAATGATTCCGTATATGTTTCTGTTCAAAAAAAAGAACGACCACCGCTTTTTGAAAGAGAAATACTATTAGAAATGATGCCGTCTATGTTTCTGTTCAAAGAAAAAGAACGACCACTTCTATTTGAATGAGAAAGACCAATAGAAATTATGGAGCTTGGAATGAAACAGAAAACACTCGCAGTCTCCCATAGTGTATGGAGTAAGAGCTCAGGTGCGACTGCCCGGGTTGAAACCAAGTCTGAACGACGCGGTTGAGCTATGTTACCCATAACACTTCATGGTGACGGTCGTGTTTCTGTACGAAAAAAGAACGACCACCGCTTTTTAAAAAGAAATATCAGTAGAAATGATTCCGTGTATGTTTCTATTCAAAAAAAGAACGACCACCGCTTTTTGGAAGAGAAATACCATTAGAAATGATTCCGTATATGTTTCTATTCAATGAAAAAGAAAGACCACTTCTATTTGAATGAGAAAGACCAGTAGAAATTATGGAGCTTGGAATGAAACAGAAAACACTCGCAGTCTCCCATAGTGTATGGAGTAAGAGCTCAGGTGCGACTGCCCGGGTTGAAACCAAGTCTGAACGACGCGGTTGAGCTATGTTACCCATAACACTTCATGGTGACGGTCGTGTTTCTGTACGAAAAAAGAACGACCACCGTTTTTGAAAGAGATACTATTAGAAATGATTCCGTATATGTTTCTGTTCAAAAAAAAGAACGACCACCGCTTTTTGAAAGAGAAATACTATTAGAAATGATTCCGTCTATGTTTCTGTTCAAAGAAAAAGAACGACCACTTCTATTTGAATGAGAAAGAACAATAGAAATTATGGAGCTTGGAATGAAACAGAAAACACTCGCAGTCTCCCATAGTGTATGGAGTAAGAGCTCAGGTGCGACTGCCCGGGTTGAAACCAAGTCTGAACGACGCGGTTGAGCTATGTTACCCATAACACTTCATGGTGACGGTCGTGTTTCTGTAAGAAAAAAAAACGACCACCGTTTTTGAAAGAGATACTATTAGAAATGATTCCGTATATGTTTCTGTTCAAAAAAAAGAACGACCACCGCTTTTTGAAAGAGAAATACTATTAGAAATGATTCCGTCTATGTTTCTGTTCAAAGAAAAAGAACGACCACTTCTATTTGAATGAGAAAGACCAATAGAAATTATGGAGCTTGGAATGAAACAGAAAACACTCGCAGTCTCCCATAGTGTATGGAGTAAGAGCTCAGGTGCGACTGCCCGGGTTGAAACCAAGTCTGAACGACGCGGTTGAGCTATGTTACCCATAACACTTCATGGTGACGGTCGTGTTTCTGTACGAAAAAAGAACGACCACCGTTTTTGAAAGAGACACTATTAGAAATGATTCCGTATATGTTTCTGTTCAAAAAAAAGAACGACCACCGCTTTTTGGAAGAGAAATACCATTAGAAATGATTCCGTATATGTTTCTATTCAATGAAAAAGAAAGACCACTTCTATTTGAATGAGAAAGACCAGTAGAAATTATGGAGCTTGGAATGAAACAGAAAACACTCGCAGTCTCCCATAGTGTATGGAGTAAGAGCTCAGGTGCGACTGCCCGGGTTGAAACCAAGTCTGAACGACGCGGTTGAGCTATGTTACCCATAACACTTCATGGTGATGGTCGTGTTTCTGTACGAAAAAAGAACGACCACCGCTTTTTGAAAGAGAAATACTATTAGAAATGATTCCGTCTATGTTTCTGTTCAAAGAAAAAAAACGACCACTTCCATTTGAATGAGAAAGACCAATAGAAATTATGGAGCTTGGAATGAAACAGAAAACACTCGCAGTCTCCCATAGTGTATGGAGTAAGAGCTCAGGTGCGACTGCCCGGGTTGAAACCAAGTCTGAACGACGCGGTTGAGCTATGTTACCCATAACACTTCATGGTGACGGTCGTGTTTCTGTACGAAAAAAGAACGACCACCGTTTTTGAAAGAGATACTATTAGAAATGATTCCGTATATGTTTCTGTTCAAAAAAAAGAACGACCACCGCTTTTTGAAAGAGAAATACTATTAGAAATGATTCCGTCTATGTTTCTGTTCAAAGAAAAAGAACGACCACTTCTATTTGAATGAGAAAGACCAATAGAAATTATGGAGCTTGGAATGAAACAGAAAACACTCGCAGTCTCCCATAGTGTATGGAGTAAGAGCTCAGGTGCGACTGCCCGGGTTGAAACCAAGTCTGAACGACGCGGTTGAGCTATGTTACCCATAACACTTCATGGTGATGGTCGTGTTTCTGTACGAAAAAAGAACGACCACCGCTTTTTGAAAGAGAAATACTATTAGAAATGATTCCGTCTATGTTTCTGTTCAAAGAAAAAGAACGACCACTTCTATTTGAATGAGAAAGACCAATAGAAATTATGGAGTTTGGAATGAAACAGAAAACACTCGCAGTCTCCCATAGTGTATGGAGTAAGAGCTCAGGTGCGACTGCCCGGGTTGAAACCAAGTCTGAAAGACGCGGTTGAGCTATGTTACCCATAACACTTCATGGTGACGGTCGTGTTTCTGTACGAAAAAAGAACGACCACCGCTTTTTAAAAAGAAATATCAGTAGAAATGATTCCGTGTATGTTTCTATTCAAAAAAAGAACGACCACCTCTTTTTGAAGAAGAAATACTAGTAGAAATTAAATAAAAGAACGACCACCTCTTATTCAAACATACTTGAGAAATTGAAAATACTTACACATGTGGTAGGTATCTCTCTTTGATCACTGACGAGAGTTCTGAAAAAAACCTTTTGTGAGTTCTTCAATTCCCAATATAATTTTAAAGTTTAAACTAATATATTTAAATTCACTAAATCACACAAATGTAAGCATACCAAGAACTTATGTTACGTTATACCTTTAAAATAAATAAAATTTTGTAAGAAGATAAGAAAGGAAATAACAATGAATGCAATAATTGTCGTTGAATAAAGCTAATCAGCATATAGCTCAAAATAAACGAATAAATCATAAGTATATGACGACTAAACCGTTAAGGAGAAATTATATTTAAATATAAAAGTATGGAATGAAATATCAATAAACAGAAGTTGAAATGAAAGTTGAAGCAAAAACAAATTTGGATATAATTAGGAAAAATGATGAGAAAAGTGAGAAAACAAATAATATACAATAAAATAGAAGAGGAAAGGAAGCCAAATCATTAGTGAGAAAATTGATGAAATCATAGATATAATAGAAGAAAGGAATGAAAACTTAAACAAGACAATAGGTGATAAAATATGTCAATATGGAAATAAATTTATTAATACGAAAAAAAAAATTTGAAAAAAAACTCACAAACTGATAATTAAAAAGGAGAGAGAAAATCACTGATAATAATAAATGAAATGGCAATGGCAAAAGAAGGCAATGTAAAATAACAATAACAATAGCAGTTCGTAGCACTAATAAAAGAAAATAAGAAAATAACACTCAAGAATTGAAAACAAAAATCAGATATGATAATAAATAATATGTTATTAAATAAATAATATTGGAATCAAATACTGAAATACAAGAAAAGATGATAACCAACTGATAGAAAGAGAAATAATTAGAACGAAGAAGCTATAAACTATAAAATTGAATAACATTGTTATTGTCAAGAGAGTAAAATTGAAAATAAATAATAGGAAAAAAGAAATATTAAAATAAAATCAAATGAAACTGGAAAAAATTAGTTTGAACTAAAAGGAAATAGAGAAATTTAAAATATAAATGGAAAGGAAATCAAAGTGTAGTTACAAAGCAAATTGAATGTTAACAACTGCTAATCAGAGCGTAAGTTGTTACTTATAATTTAAAAAATACTTAAATTGTCTAAAAATAAAATTTCAATTGAATTTAAAACGTATAATTTTCGTTAATAAAAAATGGAAAGCTAAAAGACTCACCTTTTTCATGAATATAATCCTTTAATCCAACTAACAACACAAAATATTTTCAATGAAATTATACACCCGGTTCACCCGTGTCCTTAACAACAAATCAATCGACACAACCAACCTCGACCGTATCTCGAGAGAAACTGAGATTTGTACATCCAATACACACCGATAGATGTCCGCCACCGTAATGACTAATTTGATAATTACCTGTAATACCGGTTTATCTATGAATCAGAATTAGTCATCAACTTGAAATTTATTTGTTGTACTAAAAACCGGTATTACTGTCATCTTTAACGTGTTACTAACGTAAATTCTATTTGATTTTCCTTTTCGTTGGCAAAAATAATGTTTTCAAACATTGAAAAAGGCTGTTCCAAATTTTTATGAAATTTTTTTCAAAATATATTCACTTATTTATGTTTAGGTAGACTTTTCTTTGTTATAAACTTGAAGTTTACGTGGATACTGCAAGATGCAACTGTAAAATATTTTTACATCAATTATTATCGATAGGCGTTTAAAATAAGAGAAAGTACTGAATTTTTACATGAAACATATCTGACAGTGTTTCATAGTTAATGGTGTGCGTCAGAGTGGCCGTTGAGCACATAGGCCTTCAGGTAGTCCTGTATTGCACCGATGTCCTTTGAGAAGCTGATCAGACGCTTTGGCTTGAACCCTTTGATGTCATTAGACAAGATGTGAGGCTTGTTCAAGCGCTCGTTTCGTCGTCCTTCGTGCACCAACGGAACTCCAGATCGTCTGTGATGCCCATAGTGTCTAGATGGCGTCTTAGTGCACGGTCACTAGTCGGATTTCTCGCCTGTTTAGTTGGAGCAGTGGTTTAGTGTGGGGCGCACGAGGTCTATCTATATGTATCTTCGCTTGTTACATACCAAGGGCCTCTATCCATCTCTGTCGAGCTCGTATTGCGAGTAGACCGTTGAGAGCCGCGATAACAGCACTTTCAGCCACACAAACGATACGTTCCGGGCTAACCGGTGAGTTAGTCGATCCCAGATTAGCGAGTGAGTCCAACTCGTCGTTGCCTTGGTTGCCCGAGTGACCGGGCAGCGAGTATTTGTTATATGATTTGATAGTGCATTCCGAATCCTTTAAATGAAACAAAGTTTTTCGAGTAATACAGTTTTATTTGTATTTGTACAATTACAGCAAAATATTGGCAGTGTTAAGTTTCATGAATTCAAGATTTTACTTATTCTTAAGCAAACCAATTAAACATTAATTCGAGAAAAAATGAAAATCCACGTTGAATACATTCGTTTACGAAAATTCGTAATTATAAAAACTCAACAGTTAAAAATTGGAAAAATAATAAATATATATTTATTTTCAGCGCGAATGTTCAAAATCCCTCAAATCTGAAAAATAGAAAATCTATTGAGTTTTTTATTTGAGTTAACTATCTACAAATCAATGAAACCGAAAATTTTTTCCAAATTAAGAAATATTTCAATATTTATCTATATTAATTATATAAAGTTACAATAAAAATCCATAAATCGAAGTAAATATTTCAAAAATTGGTACAATTGATGTTACAGGACAAATCGACTAAAGTCAATACTTGTGACAATAATAAATTTATTATTTCAAGTAAATTCTAATTTTTTATAGGCATAGTATGACGAGAATATTGAACACACTGTTTACTAACATTACACCATTCTTACGCTCGTTTCTATTATTAAGTTATCATCTTCAAAAACCAAAGTTTACCTCTGAATATGGTTACTGAAACTGGAGGCAAGCATAGAGTGATATGTAATCAGTGTATTCCGAATGAAAATCACGAATAATAATTTCATTGTATGAAAAGGAAGCATAGAACAAAACATTCCATTAGTAATGAAATAAAAGAAAGTGGAAGAGGATATAAAATATTGGATAAAATAAAAAAAAAACTGGGCAAGTTCGATAATAGACAGAATGAAGATTGAATAATGAATGTGGGGGAAGCCCAGACAAGATGCATGGTGAGAGTAAGACGGATACTCGATTTTATTAAAAACCTACGTAGCGTTATGTGACGCTACTGAATAATCTCGGATCAGTAGAAGAACAATTCAGCCACGCCATGACAGTTCAACGAAAACAAAAGACGCGAGTGTTTGTTGTTAAAGTAAAAATAGTTTTTTGCAATATAGACTCTTTTTAATCGATTGCGTGTTTTTTTTTTCAAGTTTTAATTTGCGTTTTTCACTTTTTATTCTTTGATGAAAATTTTATAGTAGGCTAAGACCGGGTTTCTTCACTTCCTAATAAAGTCCCTACAAACTATTATTTGCCGAATAACCAAAAATTCGGTTTCTTTACCTTCTGATTAATTAAACCTTCGAATAAACCAAGTTATTTGCCAAATAAGCTATTAGGCAGTCATAACTGTCAATTAAAGAGTTTAG
This sequence comes from Diorhabda elongata, assembly GCA_026230145.1. Taxonomy (NCBI): domain Eukaryota; kingdom Metazoa; phylum Arthropoda; class Insecta; order Coleoptera; family Chrysomelidae; genus Diorhabda; species Diorhabda elongata. The sequence goes on from CM047929.1 coordinate 9,788,689, forward strand.
TAGAAACCTAACCTCAAATATTATACATCAAAAGTGGTTTGTTTGTTTATTATACCATATATTTGCTTAATTCATTTTTGGAAATATTCGTCATACAATAATTAAATACTTAATATGGATGCATTCCAAGAAAATACAACAAATTCCAGAAGAACGAGCAATTTTTTGTAATCAAAAATTTATCTAGACGTTGTTCAAGTTCTAAAGTTTTTATTCGTAATTTCCAAAGATAATTTACTAAAGTACAATTAAAAAATTGTTAATTAGAAATTTTTGTGTTTTTTTTCCTTTCCCTTAACATATTCGTCTTACTCGGACTTTCCCTAGATGAAAAGAAACTGCAGGGGTAAGAGAGGGAGAAATTGACCAATAAGAGGAACAGTTAAAAAAAAGCAAAATGCCATACAAAAATTTATGATCACAAATTAAACAGTGTTGGATATATTCGTCGATTTTAAATAATTTTATACAGAAACAAATCTATTATTGTTCCTACCTATATATTATAATATGCTGTAAATATCTTACAACTAAAAATCATTCAAGTTGTGCATTTTACTGGATGTAAATATGAATGTAAAGAATATCAAACAACTCAAACAATAATTATAAGAAAAATTTCAAATTTACAAAAAAAAGTATAAAGCAATCAAAAATCACATTCTTTTACTTTGCGGGCGGGGTGCGCCAAGTGTCTCAGACCCGACGTTCGGAAAGTCAGTCGGAAATTTTCGTAAAATTGCTGTAACGGCCTAACTGTTTCTTTCTCTACCTGTTTATCTGTATCATCAACACCCGCACCTCAGATTGTGGTTGTGTGTCTATTTGAGTTTTTGAATTATTTTAATTTTGGTCTGTGAGGGCCGGTTCACGTTTTTGTTTTACATTAGGCATATTTTATTTTCCTGTGGTAAGTTAGGATAAATGACACTTATTTTGTATCAAAATTAAATAATAGTTATTTTGTTTAGCAGCAATGTCTAATTATAAGGAAGAGCAGAAGAAATTGTGGCTGAAGCTGATCCAGAGGAAGAGCGATCTCAGAGTCGGATGACGAAGAGTTTTCTTGTGCAGAAGATTAGTAGCATCCCCTAGTACCAATAGTGAATTAGAGCAAGAGTTCGATGATAGCAATGATGACAATATACCTCAGTGGTGTCATGGTGGCGGAACGCCGTGCGCCATGAGCGAAAGAAAGAAGCTTTTCCATGGCTTGATTGCAAAGACGGGAAACTTGGCTGTATATCAGGTAAAAATGTTTCACATTTAGGTACCTATAAGATAGAACGGTCAAGCATATCTAATGAATGGCGTTCGTACTTAGTTACTTTTAATGGTAAAACTAAGACTGCTCAACTAACGTCACTGAGAAAAAAAAATTTTTGAGCATAAAACATCGTAAAGCCACAAAGCAGCAGAAGGAATCACTGAAATAGCCAAATCTGAGTAAATTGAAAAAATAAGTGATTCAAGGAATTCTCCACACCTTGAGACAACAAAAACTGTGTTCAGAACGGCTTATTATTTATCCAAGAAAAATAGGTCCTATCCCGACCATTTTGATCTTTTAGAACTGCCAAAGCTTAATGGTATCGTCATTGGAGTTGAATACACTCGAGGCAGCAGAAATTATTGACCACATTTCGGATGAAATGGAAAAGAAGATTACTTACGAAATTTTACAAATTTCTGGAAAGATTTCAATTCTTAGAGACGAGTCAACTACTCTTGGTGCAAAGTCCACTCTAATCGTTTATTTAAAGTGCGAATTCAGCAAACAGCATCCACCGCACTTTATATTTTTAGACCTAATAGAACTGAGTAAACAAACGTCTGAAGTTGTCGTAGACAGTTTACTGGGATTGTTTGAAAAACAACGGATTCGACAACAACTACCTGAAGGAAAACTTTATTTCATTTGCGAGTGATTGTGCCGGCGTAATGTTAGGGAAAAAATCAGACGTTGCTAAGAGGCTGAGTAAAATCTATCCAGGCAGTATTGTCTGGCATTGCATGAACCACAGGCTTGAGCTAACATTTAGTGATGTAATCGATGAAGTTGTAGTAAAGTAAATCATTTTCAGATTTTTATGGAAAATTTACTCCATTTATAGTAAATCGCCCAAAAATCAGCGTGAACTAGCTGAATGTGCCTCAAAGCTAGAACAAGAAATACAGAAAATAGGAAAGATTCTGGGAACTAGATGGGTAGCAAGTTTTTTCCGAGCTGTTTCTTCAGTGTGGTATGGATACTCTGCTATATACAACCATTTTGAAAAGGCTAAAGTAGACCCAGACAGAACTTCAACAGAAAGAGCTATGTACAGTGGTCTCTCCAAGCAGTTTTCGTCATCTCAGTTCCTACTAAATCTTGCCGTTATATACGATATTTTGGCAGAAGTTTCGATACTGTCAGAATTTTTGAAAATCGAGAAACTACTGTTGTTTATGCGGACAAGTTAATCAGAAGAAGTATACAATTTTTTGAACTCATAAAAGAAAAACCTAAAACCTTGAAGCTTATGTTGCTGAGAAAGAGGGTCATTTTAACAATGTTAAACAACCAAAAGAATAAGGTAATCAACCATAGCCAACTTATAACCAGTATAATAAATAATCTTAATAGAAGAATGTTTTCTACCAAATCCAGTCATGAATCAACATCAGCGTCAGCAGATGGAACTTCAGCCAGTAAGGTAGAATATGACTCACTATTATCAGACTTAAAAGCGTGGAAACTGATCAGTGGCCGGCTGAAAAATCGGTACGGTTGGTGTGTTGAGTTACGCTAAAAACTGACTCAATACATGAATACCTTGTCCACCTCAATCAACAGGTTATGGGCCCAGAATTAAAGGATTGATGAGATAAATAAAGAAATAGAAAATATCAAAACAAAAAGAAAGCAACATGGCTGGACAAGGTATAAGAGGCTATAATATAGAAGCACTAAATGGATAAAACTATTATAACTGGAAATTTAGAATAGAAGCAATATTGGCAGAAAATGGGGTATAGAAATGGTAAAAAATGAAATAGACATAGAAAACATAACAGATGAAGATAGGAGAAGAAAAATGATTAAAGATGATAATAAAGCAAAGTCGTTGATAATTCAATGTGTAGCAGACTCGCAGTTAGAAATCTTACGAGAAAAAAGGTATGCTTTTGATATGTGGAGAACATTAGAAACAAAATATGAGAGGAAAGGGTTGCCAGGGCAATTATTTTTAAAGAAGAAGCTATTATCGTTGAAGCTTGAGGAAGGAGATTCATTAGAAAAATTCATTATGGAATTTGAAGAGACATTAAGGCACTTAAAAGCCACTGGGGTTAAAACTGATGAACAAGACATCGTGTGTAATTTACTAATGGCACTTCCAAAATCATATGAAACTGTGGTAACAATCATTGAAAACATGCCAAAAGAACTTCTGACTTATGAGAATGTTAAAAAGAAATTATTGGCCGAATATGAGAAAAGGAAAATAGCTGGAAACTATGATGTCAGTAGCCCAGCAGCAGCTTTTTTAAGTGATAGAGTTTGTTATGGATGTGGAAAACGAGGGCATATACGAAGTGAGTGCTGGAGTCAAAAGCGAGGTACAGTATCAAGAGGAAACAGAAGTAGCTATAGGGGTTCAAATGAAGGAAGAGACAACATGAATTCAAGAGGAAGGTTTCAATTAGGTAGAGGCAAAATAAAGACCGCATTCAAGAGCTTAAGGCAAATAGGTACAGTAATCATGCTAATGTGCAAAATGAAAATCAAGATATGTACGAAAGTGTGGAAAATGATAGTGTATGTTTCATGACAGGGCCAGGTAAATTAGAATGTGTAAATAAGAATCAGTTAACCTTTTTTGTTGATTCTGGATGCACAGATCATCTTGTCAATGATAAAACTGTTTTTTCAGAATTTATTATGTTAGATAAGCCAATTATAATATCTGTTGCTAAAAACAATAGTCATTTACAAGCCATTGCAGTTGGAAACATTAATGCTCGAAGTGTAGTAAATAATTTAAACATTAATTGTACAATCAAAAATGCATTTTACGTACCCAACTTACGTAAGAATTTACTATCAGTAAAAAGGTTAGAGGATTGCGGAAATAAAGTAATTTTTGAAAAAGGAGAAGTATATGTCTTTAATGATAAACAAGGACTAGTAGCAAATGGAAAACGAGAAAATTTGTATGAAATCAAATTTGAAATATTAAAGTCAGAATGTTTAAATACGGCAACGAATACAGATTTTATCATGTGGCACAAGAGGTTTGGGCATATTAATTTTAATAGTCTTGAAAAACTTGTTAAAGGAAATTTTGTTAAAGGTATTGACAATAGAATTCCAATTGTTAGAGTAGATTTCTGTAAACCATGTACTTTAGGAAAAATGTCTCAGTTACCCTTTGGTTCTCGAACAAAAAGTAATAGAATGTTTGAAATAATTCATACTGATTTATGTGGACCGATTACCCCATCATCACATGATGGACACAGGTATTTTGTTACATTTATTGAAGATTTTTCAAATTTCACAATGACTTATTTGATAAGAGAAAAGGCTGAGGTTTTTGAAAAATTTCAGGAATATTATTTTATGATTATTAAATCAGTATCTAACACTCAAATATCCAAATTAAGATGCGACAATGGGGGCGAGTATATCTCTTACAATTTTGTAAAAATAATGGTATCAGATTAGATTATACAATTCCTTACACTCCACAACAAAATGGTAAGGCTGAAAGGATGAACAGATCACTGGTAGAACGAGCTAGAGCAATGATTCAGGTGTGCATAAGGAGTTATGGGGAGAAGCCATTTTAACAGCAACCTACATATTGAACAGAAGCCCAACACAATCATTGGATGGTATCATAACACCCGCAGAAGTTTTCAATAATAAAAAGCCAGATGTAAGTAATATGCGGATTTTTGGCAGTACGGCATATTCCCATATTCCAAAAGAAAAACGAAAAAAATTTGACCCAAAGGCAAACAAATGTATAATGGTAGGATACGCTCAGAACGGTTATAGATTGTGGAATATAGATACACAGAAGATTATTGTAGCTAGGGATGTTAAATTTGATGAAAATTGCTTCCCATTCAAAAAGGATGTATCTGAAATTAAGGTAGTTACTGATGGAGGTAAGCGATGGAATGGAAAATACCATGAAGAAAAATCAATATGGAAGTGTAACAATCAATGAAAATGGAAGAACAACCAATGAAAACGGAAGAGGCAATGAAAGTAATAATAAAAGAGAGACAAAGTTGCCAGAGAAATTTAACACGTTGACTGCCACAATAATTTTCAGATTTCTGGCCAAAAATGAAATTTTGATTTTATTACATTATATTATTAAAAAGTCTAAATCTAGAGCATAGTTATAAAATAAAAGAGTAAAAACGTATTTTCCTAAAAAAAAAACGTATTTTCCTAAAAAAAAATGTTGTACGAATTATCTCGTAGTTGGCGTCGGAAACAGTAATCTCTTCTTGGAAGCCAATTACGAGTTTATTCGTAGGCACACCTGCACTGACTTGTCGCTTCGCTAATGCTGAATCATTCATTGCGTCATCATCGTCCGCGTCAGTTATATCTCAGACATTGTTGAGTGCATTACTTACGTCTTTCTTGTGTGTTCTTTTTATAATTATCGAATTACTAAGAACTCAATATGAATAGGAAAAGACCATTGACTCAAAGTGAAATTGATTACTACTTAAATATAAGTGATTCAGAATTTGATGAGCTTCCTGGCGTGAATAGCAGTAGCGATTATGAACCTTCTGAGAATTCAAGTGATAGTGAAGATGAGGTCGTCTCAAAATCTGAAGATGATCCGGAACCTGAAGATAACGCCGATGATTCTCAAGCAACAACATCAATGCGAATGATAATTTGTGGACAGAAACTCAACAGAGTCCTGAATTATTTATTTTCAAAGAAAAGGTTGATGTGAAATTGGATACGACAAATTTTACAGTTCAAACGCTAGTGGACTTATTTTTTTCGGACGATTTTCTTGCCTTACTGGTGGAACAAACTAATTTATATGCTGCGCAAGAAATTGAAAAACGCACAACAATAAAGAAAACCAACAGGTTATCAAATTGGCAAAACGTTAGTGTTGCTGAGATGAAAGTTTTTATTGGACTTCTGCTGCAAATGGGACCTTGCTCTTTTCCATCAATTGAACATTACTGGAGCACAAACGAGCTATATAATGTACACTTTTGGCGCTCACATATGAGTCGAAATCGATTCCAGTTGTTACTTCGTTATTTTCATTTGGTTGATAACTCAATACCATCTACCGACAGATTATACAAGGTAAGACCAATTCTAAATCATTTCAACAATATTATGCGGGAAAACTATGTACCAGATAAAAATATTTGTATTGATGAGTCTAAGATGCTATGGCGGGGAAGATTGATTTTCCGCCAATACATAAAAAATAAGAAACACAAATATGGGATCAAACTGTATGAACTTTGTGAGTCCGATGGTCTCGTTATGAAAATAAAGATTTATAGTGGAAAATCTGAGAAAACTGTCAATAACGTAGTCCACACTACTGATGTTGTTTTACATTTACTTGAGGACTATCTCGATAAAGGATACACGGTATTCATGTATAATTTTTATAATTCTGTTACACTTACAAAACTGTTAAATACACGAAAAACGTATGTGTTTGGAACCCTACGAAATAACAGAGATTTGGTAAATCGTAAATTGAAAAAAGGGGAGTGTATTTGGCAGCGAAATGGTCCTGTTACTGTTTGCAAATGGAAAGACAAGCGAGATGTCCTTTGCATTTCAAACATGCATGTTGTTGAAATGATAGAAGTGCCCAATCGCAATGGAAAAATTTCTATGAAACCGAATATAATTCGAGATTACAATAATGGAATGTCTGGCATTGACCGATCAGATCAAATGCTTTCGTATTATTCATCTCTAAGAAAGACTATTAGATGGCCCAAAAAGGTTGCATTGCACATATAGAGGTTTACATCCACAATGCTCACAAAATTTTTAAAAAAGTTACATCTTCTAACATAAAACTGATAAAGTTCAGAGAGGAATTCGTGCTCACATTGATTGGACAAGAAATTCAACACGTTACGAAAAAGAGTAAATTGCAAAGTATCCATTATTTAGAGAGTTTACCGCCTACCGAAAAAAAAACAGCGTCCAACGAAACCATGTCGCATATGTAACCAAGGAAAAAAACGCCGAGAAACGCGTTATTACTGTCCAGTATGTAGTGAAAAGCCAGCTCTGTGTGTGGAAGGTTGTTTTAAAAAGTTCCACAAACAATAAATATTATTATACTTCTGTAATTTGACTTAATTCTTACACTTACATTTTTTCTGTTCCTTTTCAAATAAATTGTCTTTTATGCAAGCCAACATTGATTTTTTGTTCTTTCTCAAGAAGCCATCTATCGATATTAGCACTGATATATTACGAGTTTAATCGTAGCAACACAAGAATGGCAAGTGAATACAGTACGAGATAACTCGTAGTTGGCGTCCTTGAAAAGATCGCTACCTCCGAGTTATCTCGTAGTCGGCAGTCAACGTGTTAAGGATTTTGAATTATATATGGCACTAAACGCGTACAACATGTTGAAGATATACCTATGAGTTATGAAGAAGTCAAAAATCATAAAGATAAAGATAACTGGTTATTAGCTATAGATAGGGAACTTGAATCTATTAAGAAGAATAAAACATGGGAAATTACAGAGAACAAAGAAATTACTAACATTTCAGATACAAGTAAGTAGTAAAAAACCTTTAGAAACAAATGAAAATCAATTCAAAGCTAGACTAGTGGTACGGGGATTTGCTCAAGAGGGAATTGAATGTGAAAATTTTTCTTCACCTGTAGCCAAAATAACTACTATAAGAACTCTTTTAACTATAGGAAACCAATTAGCTTATCACCTTTTACAGCTGGATGTGAGAAGCGCATTTTTACAGGGTACTTTGAAGTCACCGGTATACATTAATTTCCCAAAAGGTATGAAACATGACCCAGGTAAAATATTAAAATTATATAAAGCACTTTACGGTTTAAAAGAACCATCTAGATGTTGGAATACGGAAATCAACTGTTTTTTGCTGGAAACGGGATTCATTAGGTCTGAAACTGATTGTTGCTTGTATTATTTGAAATCGAACAATGAATGTATCTATTTATTATTATATGTTGATGATATTATATTAGCCGGTCCAGACTTAAAGGCACTAAATAATATTATTTATAAGATGATGCTAAAATTCGATATGAAAAACAAAGGAGAACTAAGACATTTTCTGGGGTTAGAGATAAATTATAATAGAGAGAAGGGAGTACTAAAATTGTCACAAGCAAGATATATAAAAAATATATTGAATAAATTTGGTATGGAAAATTGTAAAGGCGTGAACACACCGATAGAAACTAAACTTAAACTAAATGTACCACTTGAAGTAGAAAACTTCACAGATAAACCAATTCGTCAACTTATAGGATGCTTAATGTATCTAATGTTGGGTTCACGTCCAGATATATGCTTTGCTCTTAATTATTTCAGTAGTTTCCAAGACAAAGCTACAGAGGAAATTTGGAAACATCTACTCAGAATTTTAAGATATCTAAAAGCTACACTACATCAAGGGTTAGAGTATAAAAGACAAAATGAGCAAAACGAGTTTAAATTAATTTGTTATGTGGACGCCGATTGGGCAAATGATTTAAGTGACAGAAGATCAGTTTCTGGTTTCATTTTCAAATTATTTGATAATACTATTAGTTGGGTAACGAGAAAGCAGAAATGCGTCACACTTTCCACAACAGAAGCTGAGTTAGTAGCATTATGCACTTCTGTTTCTGAAGGTCTGTGGTTAAGAAAGCTTCTGTTTGATTTTAATATAGACTTAGAGAAAATAATATTTTTTTAAGATAATCAGGGTTGTATACCCATTATCAAAAATCCAGGAAATAACAGAAGGGTAAAGCATATTGATCTTAAATACCACTTCATTTGTGAAAATTTAGAGGAAGGCAAAATAGATATTAAATACATAGATTCTAAACGCCAACAAGCAGATATCCTAACTAAGAGTCTTAATTCTGATATTTTCAGTAAGTTTAAATCACTTTTAGGTGTTAAAAGTTTTTAGCGAAGGGGGGTGTTGAGTTACGCTAAAAACTGACTCAATACATGAATACCTTGTCCACCTCAATCAACATGGTGAGGAAAAAATTGAAAATCTCTGTAAAAGGTTCAAGCTCAACAAAACAAAAATTATAAACTCCTTTACAGATGAGGATAGCTCAAGAGGACCTTACACCTTTAGTAAACTGCACAAAATTGACACCATGTAGTTCATCAGAATGTGAACGAGGGTTCAGCCTCATGAATCAATTAATCACTGATTTGAGGTCAAGAATTTTGACAAAAAACGTTTCGAACCTATGTTTATAAAACATCATGGGCCAAATATCAAAGACTGGGAAGTGGAAAAAGGAGACAAAGGATACAAGAAGTTGCTGGTACAGGAAAAACCTCTACAGATGAAGATATCCAACCAGAGACCAGAAAAAGAAGTTTCTCTTGTAAAAAAGATTCAAAAACAAAATAAAAAAATGTAAAAAATTTGTGAGACTCAGTCATATCCATGCTTGGTGTTCTGATTGTTCAGAAACTGCAATAGATCAGTAAAATCTATTGTTTTTTTATTTTTTCGAAAAACATAATATATATTGTGATGGGTCTCTGAGATCCATCGCACCGGTTTAGGATCTGTTCCGAGACGCCCGACCCGCAGGGTTAACTTAAAACTGAATAATCCTATCTAATACCCGATTTTTAATCTTAATGTTAAAATAATTTCAATTGCTCCAATTATAAACAGAATAATGAACAATAATAAATAACAATAAAATCACAGTTAAACTTAATTTTTTTCTCATAAAATTTTCATTTATATTTGGAGCTAATTAATTTAGCAAATAAATATACAAAATAATATACAGTTTAGCGGTACACATAAAAAAGCCACACCTAAAAACTTATTACCAATTAAATTATTAAACAAAACTTGCTTCGATGTTACGCAATAGATACTGAGAAAATTGAGCTGATAGTAATCAACTCAAATCTAATGGTACATTCACATAGAGAGGATAGAGGCTTCGGAATAGACCAAGCATAATAACAACCAATCATATGCTACTTGAGAACAGAAGCGGTGATTTTAATTTATCATTATCTTTATCATAATGAACTACTAATGTACGGTGGCCAACATCTCACTCAAGAACTTACAAATCATACCTCAAAATACTGCTACGTTATGAAATAAGTCAGATGATAAACTAGTACAATTATAACGGCTGGTTTCATAATACGAGGGCGGTTTTTTTTTCAACCTTCGATAGGCTATAAATTTAAAAAAAGTTCATATAAAACAATAATTTTATTACCAAAAGATTGGTACACTTAAGGTTACTTTTCGAAATAATCACCGAAAAGATTGTGACATTTGTCATATCTATGGACAATCTTTTCAATACCCTCTTCAAATAAATTTGCCGCCAATCAATTAATTCAAGTAGAGTACAAAACAGACCTTGAAACTTAATGGTGAATCTGCAGTTTTCTTTAACCATTCTGTAAATTCGTTGAACCAGATCATCTGAAACGACAGATTTGCGTCCTTGGCTCCCTCCATTTTGCACATCTTTAAACTTTCGACACTATTCACGTACAACACCATCACTCAAGTTTTCCCCATACACACGACTCCGAGCGATTAGAGGTTGAAAAAAAACGGCCCTCGTATAATAGTAAATACAATTATAAAAAAAAATAAACATCAAACGTTAAAATAGAATAGTTTTAGTTAATGCGAAACGTGAAATCTCGAATGTTCATTTGATATTATTTCTTCAAAATTTGGATCCAAATCACTTGTAGTAATCCTTAATACCGAGTGTTAATAATTTGTGATCGATAGCGGGCCGGTTTTTGTCCACCCCTGATTTAAAGGAAGCTTTGAATTTAAAGTCACCATCATAATTGACATTTAGCATAAATGTTGTTTTAATTTGACTCTAAGGTAAAGTCAGAAATGTTTTACTTCAGCACATTAAAGTCTCCTTTAAAGGCAAATGTCAAATGCAAACATATATGTTTAAATTTTAAGCTGACTCTGGCTTATAAGTTTCAAAAAATAAACGGTTTATTACACCAGATCGAGCTACATTAAGTTCAATCTCATGGGAAGACTAAAAATATATCGTAGAAACGATATCCGATGCTCGGCTTCGGATTCCTAACATTGTAGCTCGTTAGCCATGTTCCGTTGACAAAATCGGAAAACGTGAATACAAACGATAAATTTTCAAGAATTAAATTGTCAATTACAAAACACAACAGCATACCACCAAATATCAAGTCAAAAGAAATGTTAGCGACAAAATAACCTCACTCGTACGTATTATTTTGTTTATTTTTCTAACGAAACATATTGGAAAATGAACAGAGTATTATTGACAATCTCCTTACAACGTCCTAAAAGAGCCTTTACTTAAGATACCATTACAAGCAATTCACCTTAACAACTAAGTTAATATAAAGCAACCTTTAGTTAAAATGCCAGTTAGGGTGGAATTATGCAATCGGCCATAAATTTGTTTAAGAAACGAGATAAACAATGGGGATAAATCTACTGGACACAACGATGAAACAAAATTTATCACCAATAAAATTAACTCGATCACAACAGTTGAAGACGAGCAGCAAATATTCAGATCAAGAAGATACTGTAGCTGTAGGATTTATCTTACGAGATAGAATATATCAAACCAGCATTCCTATGCTTTATTGACCTCGCAAAAGCGTTTAATCATATCAAATAGGAAGATATTATTCACCTATTGTACAGTAGAAACATACCATCTACGTAGGAAAAAAAGTTAAAGAAAAACAGTGTAATATGACTCTTTCGAATCAAAAAGCCATATGCATGACTACACCAAAAGAGCCAATTAGAACTAGAAGATCAAATAATAAAACAAAGAATAATATGACGAATAAAACACCTGAGACAAGAAATTAAGACACAAATTGTGGAGAAGAAACAATGAAACCAACATATTAGTAGAATGACAGACAATGGACTGGTAAAAATGGCAAGGGATAAATTTCCAATTGGAATATGAAGTACAGATCGACCACGAAAGAGGTGAAGAGACAGCCTAGAACCAGAATGAGGAAATATATAAAAGAAGGAAGAGGTGATAAACCTATTATGGAATAATGAAGAAGACGATCATGATAGTTTACTTTGATAGCCTAGAAAATAGGCTGTTTCTAGTTTATTCCGGAGCCTCTATATTCCCCATGTTGCAACCTAAAATTGACTAAAATTTGTGTTTATTTCACTAAATTTTATATTTGATCAATATTATACCATTGCGTATGAGATATCAGAGTTTGATCGAAATTTTTTTCACACGATATTAATGCTTCAAAAGCAACATCAATAGTGTAAGTCTTGTCTAGTGTATTGTTGTCAAATATGGCACGTAACAGTTTATAAACTTGAATGTGTTGATATATAATTAATTACATACAGGAAGTAACCCATTGATAGATATGCAAATCGAATAAAAAATATTGGTGTATATACAATTAAAATATGAATCAAAGAATGATGCCAAGAATAAAGAAATGTGAGCATTATAATAGATAAAGGGACTTCAAGTTATTCTATTTCTAACTAACTCGATATTGGAAATGTGAAAAGAAAGAAACCAACAGAAATGATTAAAAACATTACAAATTGGGTCCTGAACAGGACTTTATAAAGAGGAAAGCTAACAATGAATTGGAAAGAGTCTTCCATTCCAAAGAATATCTTGAGAAAGTAACTGCTGTAGAAAAAAAAATCCAAGCAATGATTAGGAAACTTCAAATCAAAAGTGTTGTGTTAATTCCTTACATACTAAATGCCATTATAAAACTAAATCACTAGCCAAAATTGTTAAAATCCACTGAAATCAAACTAATCTCCAAGCCAGGAAAAAACTCAAATGAAGTTACCCATAAGTCTATTACCAGAAGCCAATCCAAAATTTTACGTGTTAACAAACACCTTTCGTACGTTTCAAACCAGACTATTCACAAAGACTTAAAGATCCTTCACATACAAGAAGTAATCGCAGATCAAAGTTTTAACTTTAAAAACGTGGCGTCTTGACATTTTAAGTTTTCCGAGGCAAAAGGGTTTATCATATCCAAAAATTCAGCGAATAATATTTTGATAAAGGGTGAAATCTTTTACAACTCAGACACTGGTGTTTTTAAACAAATCTTAAAAAGAGGAAAAAATCTTTCAACTCTTAATCCTATTATTATACAAAAAGTAGTACCCATTAAGCCTGAAAAGTCACATGATGTTCAAAAGCTTTTAACAGAACATTTTGGTGAAGTTTCATTATGTTACAATCGAGGTTTTTTAAAAGTATCACTCATTTGGAGATTCTTAAATAGAGGACTAACTGGTTTTTCGCTATATATACTAGGTGTATTGACACTTTTCACTTCACTGTTATCATATATCAAATTTTTTGTGCCAAAATTTTTGATCGAGCAATCACTTCTTCGGTCACTGAAAATATTGAATGGCTCGCTATGAACAGTTCTACCAAAACTATTTGTAGAATTATTCTTAAAGTGTTGCTGCGATATACCATTTTGTATGAACAGCATGCTATTTTGCCCCAAAACAGGATAAAAAGTATTATTGTCGGTTTTATAATATAACTGTGGTGAATTTGGTGTATTGAACGGATTCAAATTGGGTGATATTGGAGCAAAATGGTATGCTGGTTCGGATAATAAGGAAACGCGCTCAACGTCTCCACCAAGAGAAGGTTCTCTAGATGCAGGTAATGAATTAAAAGCCCTATTAATATTGTTATTATGGTTTGAAACAAAACCGGATGTTTGACTCGAGGATCTACTAAAATTGGTACCATTTGTAGCTGCTGAAAATACATTTACGTCGTTTTTCCAGAATCCTCCAGCCGTCCAAGGATTTTGAGTGATATTTTTTAATTTAGAAGGCGATAAAATTGGGCGTTTCGAACTACTTACCGAAAATATCGGGGAAGTACAACGCTGTGAGTTTAAACCTAAATGTAAATTATCTAAACTACGATTTAAATCACTAGAGCTATCTGTTAAGTCATTTTCTGAGGTAGATGTTACACTTTTGGCAGTGGTGAATACATTATTCATACTATGACCTAAGGGAGAATATGTGCGACGAGCTTTGAGAAAAGTTTTTGAATTATCTCTAAAATGTCGAGGATCATCTTCATCTGTTTCTTCTTCTGACGATTCTTCAGTGTTTGAATTTGATAGTTTCTTGAATGAATATTCTTTCGGGGTTGAATTGAGTTGTGACGAAGATGAAGACCAAATATACATATATAATAATGATAAAGAGGTAAAAATCTAAAAAGAGACAAAAAATAATCCACCAGCTCATTTATCTACAGAATTGAAAAATATTTTGTAGAGCATAAGAATATCAATGCAAAATCTTAAATCTAATTTACCAGTATAACTTTCAAATGTTAAGAGTATTTATAATAAATATAACTGTTTTGTTAGACTGCCACTACCCTCTTCAACCCTAGATTCATGTATTATGGTTATTAGCATTAAAACTAAACATTAAGGAAATAAGATCGAAAAAGCTAATTGCAAATGTGACGAGTGTCAAACAATTTAACAAAATTGTTCATGTTGGTTTGAAAATAAAGTAGCTTCTAAAAGATTTGTGCTTTTTTAAAGCTGTGTCAATAAGCACTTTGTTATAAATATCCCCAAAAAAAATAATAGCTGGAGAAAAGATTCTATTGTAAAAAGTATTCTGAAAATACTTTTTCATCTTATGTTTATTGTGAGGACAACAACTAACTTGCTGTAATCTATGATCTGACCTCAATTTCCTCAAGTTCACAAAACTCCAAACATTCCGATATTCTCCTTATGAAAAAGTTCCTGGGTTATTTGTAATTTGACACAACAGTAATTTTTTTCATACATATACATACAACACAGTCTCTGGATCCGCCCCTGCCCCCATTTAGAAAATGTATTAACCGAGAGCTTGATAATAAAAATTCAAATTCTATTTGTAATACGATTAACTGATCTAATTATGGATGTTCAGATATGTTTAGTCAGATCAATATACCTGTCACTTGCAACAAGATTTAAATTAACGGAGAGCCCTGATGGGGGTGAGCTTATCACATTCTGCAAGTGAAGTAATTTACATTAGATCTCTGAAGATAATAACTAAGTAAACAAAACATATGTTAAGCTGTGTAATTATGAGTGCTGGTATAGTGGTGATAGTGTGTTCAGAAACAACTTACATAAGCTTATATCTTGTAATGCAAATCTCTATAATAATTAAAAAATAATAATGTATTTATATAAACTTACCTGGATTCCAAAAATATGTGGAGTAAAAATGTTACTAAATGACAATGAAGAAGTAATTATTAGTAGGATCCACCCAAATAATCCATTTATTTTCCATATAAATGACTTTTGTTCTCCAATATTCAACATAAAATCCAGAAAAAATCCAATATATGTTATAGGAGCAATATCTGAATTTTTAAATTTGATATTAATTTCCAAAAATTTATTCATATGAAGTAATTTGTTGGAAAATTCTTTGAACACTTCTGATATTTTTTGCTGATAATCCAAAAAAACTGTTTTGTACAAATTGAACACTTCTGGCAAATGTTCCTTAATACCAGGATTAGGATACACAATTTTAATATTTAATAAATTACATAGAATCACAATGGTGGAAATTATTAATATATACCGTATATATTTGAAAAAATTGGAATTTTTTATAATTTTTTTTGGCAGTTTTGTATGTTTTAAAGTGTTATAGCCTTTTTTACGTTGATCTTTTAACCTGTTACCAAATATCCAGGAGTGTTGTATTTTTATCTTAGATTTCAAAACTTGTTCACATTTTTTACATAGCTTGTAGGCATTTTCCAACTGTTTCCTGAAAAATATGAAAATGTTAAAAAGTAACACTTTAATTGACCTCAATTTTACTGACAATTAATCAAGCATATTTTTGTTATTATGTACAATATTTTTTATTTCAGTGAAATTAAACACTTTACCTAAAATGTTCAACTTCAATATCATAGTTTAATTCATTTATTGGGGTAAATTTCGCCAATTGATAAATTTTTAGCTGCTGATTGTTATTACAATAAGTACATAATCCGTTATCGGAAAATTCAGTCTTTTGGGTATATTTGGTGAATGATGTATTGTGCTGTGCGTCTATAACTTTATTGTAACTTCCATCCTCCTTAAATCCATTGTATTGGTCGCAAATAGGACAATCAAAACTATTTCTGTTTTGATAAAGCACTTTAGTACAACTATTACAAAACCAACAATTCACTCTTACATAAAATCCATTACTAAAAATCATATCATTAATATAAATAAAAATTGATCAACTTTTTAGTGTAAATTACCGCTTTATTAAATACAAATTTAAAATGATCATACAAGCTAATATAAATGCTGCTAAAGATAACACAATTATAGATAACGTTTCGAAGTATTGTTGCATGATATTTAATTAAAAAAGTACATGTGAATATAAAAATCAGTCAATAAACAACACCCCGCCACACGTTGATTTGGCGGTCAAGACATAACCTTAAACTATTAAAATGTGATTTATTTGCTGGTATTCTTATATATGACACATGAGGTGCATTCCAATAAGCACTCACGTCAATCACATTCAGGACAACGATCTTTCCCGTTCCACTTGTCCAGAGCTTTATAATCGTAAACCCAAGTGGAATGGATTACAAGGCATTTTGAGGGTTGAGATAAATATTGACGAATGAAAAAACCGAAAAAATGAAGCGAAAGCATTAAGAGGTTATCTTATAATTTGTTATTAAGTATTTTAGTGGAGTGCTTAACTGATTTACTTTAAAGTAAAATCAAATTTTCTTCTACGCAAAAGTACTTATAATATCCTGTACCGCATCAAAGAATGAGATATATTGTCATGGTTGCAATCTGTGTTGCTTGAATTTAAGAGGAAATTCCGCAATTTGTTGTCAATCACCACAGAAATTCGATTTGAAAATCTAAATGTGAATTTGTCTATGGCGTAAGAGACTTATGACTGGTTGCTATATCAAATGAGTTTCTATAAATATAACCACAAAATTTGAATTTTTAAATCATACAAAAATTTTGTTTACAGCATATATTTAGTTAAACTAATACATGGTTTGAAAATTTAAAAAAATAATGAGTTTACCCACTGATTTTGGACCAGATTCTGGAGGTAGAATGAAGGTATATATTGCAATTGACTAAAATTAAATACAAATTATGTCAAACTGTGCTTTAGGGTATCTGCATAGTAAAACCTATAGTATATGGGAACGTGGCCAGGTATTTTGGGAAAAAACGTGAAGAAGACGGTCACACACATCAGTGGACTGTGTACGTAAAACCTTACAATAATGAAGATATGTCAACCTATGTAAAAAAAGTTCAATTTAAACTACACGAAAGTTATGTAAATCCAAACCGAATAGTTGTTAAACCACCTTACGAACTAAGCGAAACTGGTTGGGGAGAGTTTGAAATTGTAATTAAGATATATTTTCATGATCCAAATGAACGACCAGTAAGATATATTTCCCTATTCTTAAATCTTCAAATATAAACTGCTAACAAACACTATAGTAAAGCAAAACTTAATAAATTCCATTTGATAAGTGAACAAACTTATTTGTTCCAGGTTACAATGTATCATATACTAAAACTCTTTCATTCAAGTAGCACCCAAGACATTGGTATCGAACAAAGCAAAGGTTTAGTATCAGAAAGTTATGATGAAATCATTTTTCAAGATCCAACACAGTTAATGCATCATTTGTTGACTAACACAAAGCATTTGACTTTAGCAAGATGGGAACATAATACAAACTGTGAGTATATGTACACATTTTTATGTTGAAAATTAGTTCCAAGTTTTTATGATGGTTAACTTCTGATACTCTCTTCAAACAAAATAGACTATCACTTGAGAATGAATCTTTAAGAGGAAACTATTTATTTTTGCATAAAATATGTTGATCTCTGATATATCTCATATTAAGGGATTAAGTCTTTAGCATGTTTTTTTTGTACATCATCCCACTTATATTTAGACAGTTCTGCTTTTTAAATATTGATTTTGTCGGATTTGTCTCAAACTTTAATGTGAAATTCACTTTCACATTTAATCAACAGAGCTTCTTGGAGAACATATGTATACAAAATTATCTTAGGCAAATCTATGGAGACTGCACTGGTACAATTTACAAATGTAATTCAGAATGCTCTGACAAATAAAGAAAGTGTAATATGTGCCTTCTAAGTCATATAAGGCGCCTTTGACAATTCTACACATGAATCTGTCAAAAGAAAATTAGACAAAAGAGGAGGATATAGGACAACCTCCACATGGTTGGCATCGCCAGTAATGTGGAGTTTAGTAGTAGATGATATAGTTATCTATGCGAGAGGGAGCTTTGAGAATACACTCTGTGACAGTTCAAATAGGACTCAACTACACAAGAAGGCGGTGTCGATCGGTGAGACTAAATGTCAACCTAAAAGAGACCTACCTAATTGCCTTTACTAGGGAGAAAAAACTCAAACGAATCAAGCCAGACAGGAAACCCACTGAGTGGAAAACAGAGGGAGAAAGATCTGGGACTAGATAGTAAACTCCTCTGGAACAAACTTAGTAAGGAGGAATTGGGGTTGTAACCCAAAGATCCCACTGTGGATGTACACTGCAATCGTGAGACCAATCATCACTTATACGGCAGTAGTTCGGAGATACTTGAACTACTACTTTCACAAGGAGCAATCTCTCAAAAGTACAAAGACTTTCTTGCTCATGTGCAACCGGGGCTATGATATGCCCACAGCTGCAGTAGAAGAGATTCTATAAATCTCCTACCTCTCCATTTAGTATTGGAAAACATGGCGGAAAAACGGCACTCAGAATATTCACAGAAGAAATTAATAAGGAAAAACCGTGCTTAAAAAATGATTAAACCTGGGACATGCCTCAAGACAAAATAACAAAAAAATTTAGCTTTGAGAAAAAATTAATCTCATTATTAAGCTGTAGAAGCAAGTAAGATCAAAATACCATACATAGAAATTGAAAAATATGTCCATCCAGTAGGAACTATTACAAACAAGAGATCATCATCCTGTCCAATAGTCAAGTAGCTATTAGAGCTCTAATGTCATAAAATCTAAACTAGTTTGGGAATGCCTCAACAAATGAAACGAGCTAGGCAAGAGAAATGAATGGATTCTGAGACACACTGTAATGTAGGGAAATGAAATAGCTGATAAGCTCACTAAAGCGGGGCAGGCAAGTCATGGGACCTGAGCCTTCAGCCACATAACAATGGAAAAAGCACTGGAAAAGAATGTAGATAGGACCCCTACAGGGGATGAGACATGCAAATACTCTCCTGGGAAAATATAACCAAGTTCTGCTGAATGTATCAGCCTAAGTAAGAGCAACCTATAAATACTAACAGTAGACCTGTCAGACCTGACGATGCTAGACTTAGTAGATAAAGCAGGATGAAACCTTTATCTACATTCTCTCAAAGTGTGGGACACTACGAAACTCAAGAGTACACACACAGGAAATCTTGAAAGTTTTACTAATTAATTTGATAGTTCAAAAATTATATTGCGTTATCATATATGTAAAGGTCAAGTTACAGGGGAAAGAAGAATAACCTTCAATTGAAGTAATAATAGTTACAAAACCACTAGTATTATGTGTTCTATCTTAGGTAAGCAGAAGACATCATTCTCTTGTAATTTTTTAAGAATACAGTGAAATGAATTGCAGTTTTGTCAACAATTTAATATGGTTAAAATTAAAAAATATAAAAATCAGTTTCAATGAAAAATAGTAAATTAGCAATGAATAAAAAAATCTCAAATTTCATTAAATGATATTCCAAATCATGAATTGATCTACACAATGCATTTTTAAAACATCATAATCAAAGACATCAATTCAAAAGTATCAGCTTGTGTATTCTGTATTAAATGCAAATATTTTTATTTTTTATTTGGGTATCAAACCTAATACATTTCATAAAACCAATCTGAAAAAAAAATCTAGCCAAAAAAATCTTTCTCTTTCAACATATCTATTTTCAATTCATTCAAATGCAAAGGTTCCATTCTAAAACGGGGATTCAATTTTCTTGCTTTAATTCTTCGTTTGAATTGTTTTTTTGTGTTGAACACTTCTTCCAAATTCAAATATCTCTTCAGTTTACGTTTGCCCATTATATTTTCGCCTGAAATGAGAACAAGAAATTTCCTAAGTTAGTTCAAATAAGCTACTTTTTATTGCACAATATGTTTTGCATTTTATTTTATAACACAAATTTAACCAAAGTTGGAATTTCTGAAACTATATGTTATATTCATAATGAACTAGTGTTTAGTGCCACTATATCAATACTCACAAAAAGTTTGAGAATAGTGTAATTGTGAATATTGATGAGGTGTTAGTAAACAATGTTCAGGAAAAATATAGTTTTGTCACAATAAAAATATTACTCACCTTTTGGTTGCTCAAAAATCGTTTCCAGATTGTTGAACTTGTTTACGGTCTTGTCTGTATAATATTTCAAAATCTCAGGACGTTCATACCAGTTGTTTTCAAATTTTAATTCTTTACTTGGCATTGTTTCAGATTTCTTCTGTTCATCATTAGATTTCTTTATTTGACAAAGTTCTTCAATTGAAGGATGTTCCATACTTAGAGTTAGATTACACATTGTATTTATATTTTCCTCAGTTTTTGGTGGTAGTTCAGAAAAATCTTTTTTGTTCAAAGACTTTCGAGTAACATTTTCCTTTCTCCGAAATTCAAATTTGGATTGTTTGATATTAATTTTGGATGTACTATTTGTAACTACTATTTGATTTTTCTTCATGTTTTCTTTGGTTGAGTTTTTATTCTATATGAAAAGAAGAATATATGAGACTAAAGTCTATTGTTGGGAAGAATTATAATGTTATATGATACAATAACATTTCTACATTTTTTTCAGTTGCTTAGATGTGTTGAGTTACAATATGAATGTTTTTTAACACGTCACAGTTTTCTTTGACAAATTTTATATATTCATCAATTTATTTTAGATCTAAAATAAAGTCGAAGGAATTAACTAAATAAATTAATGTTAATAGTTTAATAATTAGAATTTTTATTATGAAGATAGTTGGGAATATTTCATTTGAATGGTATTGAATATTTGGACAGTGTGTTTAGTTATGTTTAGTACGCGATCTTGTTAGTGGTTAATAGCTGTACAGGTTGAGGAAGACTTTACAAAAGTTGACAAATATTGGAGGATTGGGGCTACATTATTATATAAGAGTTATGTTTGATTTATTTGTTATTGTAATTTTTCTATGTGTTTTGTTGTTTTTATGCAATTGTGTTTTGATAATCCTGAGATTTTGGTCAACTTAGCCTATACTTAAACACACAACTTTTTGTCTTCAAATTTATTGTTGTATCAAATCTAATTTTTGATTCATAAAATGAAAAAATTGTCTTGGCTTAAAAAATATTACTTAACGAAGGAACACACATTTCATCTGCCCCTAATCACACTAATTGATAAATTAACTTGAATATAAAAACAAAAACCCCTTACAGTTGATTTTCTTGGTTTATAATTTTTAATTGTTTCATAGTGTATCTCATCCTCAAAATCTGCATGTTTCTTATGGTAGGTGACATTGGTTGAGATGTTTTTATATTTTTCTTTATCATCGTTTAAATAATTTTCTCGAACCATTTGCTTATTTGATATTTCACTCAGTTCTTTATACAAATTTGAGTATGTTCCTTCCATGGGATTTTCTAAGGAGTACCTCTGATGTTTTTGATCATTTTTCATTGGACATTTTCTTTTATGATACACATGTAGGTGAGTTTGAAATTCGTAATCTTTTGTTGCAACATGTTCAGCTGTATTAAAATTAATATCTCTCATTGTCTAGAAAAAAAAAACAATGGATTCACACAATGTTAGAAACATAAATGATTGTTAGAATATATATATATATATATATATATATATATATATATATATATATATATATTTAACATTGATAATATGATACTTCACATGCCATAGATATATTTTTGTTTCCCACAGTTTATACTAGAAGTGACTGTTTTCCAATAAATATCCAATACTTTCTTATTTTTGTAAAACTTGATATGGAATAGATAATTAGGATTGAAAACAAAATTTGGATCTTTCCGAAACCATAAGAAAAATTTAGTCGATATTTCGTGCGTAATATATGAAACAATAAGTGAAAATGTTTGTTTTGAAATTTAAGGTCACTCACAGATGTAATTGAAATATCGGTATAAGAAGCATTTTTTCGTTTGGTAGATTGCAATCCAGTTTTTATATCGTCACTTGATAAATTTCCTGAAATTAAATCTTCCACTGAAGCTCCGTGCGCGATAATTTTTCCATCCTTTTTGCAGGGTTCGAAAATTCCTGAATATCTTTTTTCACGTTTTATTCTCGTTTCGAATTTTTGATTTTGTTCTATAGAAAGGGGTGAATTGATTAATTTCGTGTTTTTTATCTCATACTGAATTGTCATTTGGGACATTTTAATTGACATTTTCGCTAAATGAATACCAGACAAAAGAATTTACAATTCAAAACAAACGACACGTCATTATTGCAAGAGACAAGTATTGGATGTGTCTAAGCGCTCCATTGGACGTATATTTAATTATGGCTCATCGTAAACGCTCATAATTTATTTTATATTCATTATTGACTAAATAAACAGTTGGAAGATTTACTATTTTTTAAATAATAATATATGATGCAGGTGAAACTTTGAGTGATACCATTTTCACTTTTTCAATTTGCGAATATCCCTTGCTGAATTTATTTCAAAAATGTATTACAAATTATTCAAATCGATACGGGGTAGACAAGGCTATATTTCCCTACCTGTCCTGTTGCTTTGCTTTGGCTTTTTGCACTGGATTTAGGAATTGGAAACGAACTCTCTATATCATTTTTCCTTTCAATTACCAGCCAATTCTGCAACTATCTTTTTGTAGACTTTGTGTAACAATAAATCTAATGTTTTTTTTAAACTTCAATTAACCTATTTGCTCTGGTTCTCAAAAATTTCGTCCAAACTGTATCTGTCCCGTTTAATAATAAACACACGTTAGTTTAGCGTTTTCGAGGTTGTAGAATTTATTTATCGAAGATAACATGTCAAAAATTGACGTCAAAAGTTGACTTCCGGTTCGACTTTTTGAACTGGATTTATGATGTAAGCGAAAGGTTTTATTTTGGGAAGCCTATTTTTTTGAAAGCTTGACTGAAGAGAGGAAAGACGTACAGTGAGACAAAAGATTAAAATAATAATTTTTTCAATGTTTTTACCTATTCAACTTTAATTTATATTCGAATTAGAACCTGATGTTAAGAAGATTGAGAAACGGATCCATTTTTTTGTTAGGTAAACTTCAGCTTCGATTAAGTTGGATTTGCCTTAGCGTAGGTTAGGTAATCTTAATTAGCGGATAATTCAGGAAAATGACACTTTTCGTAAAATGAGATGTTTTTATAAATGAACTTCAGTTTCATGTAATTTATAAATCTAGTTTAAAAAGCGAAATTAAGATAATCTAATAACCTATGCTAGGGTGAATTCAACCTAATCGAAGCTAAAGTTAACCCTAAACAGAAAATGGATCCGTTCGATATATAGTTACTGCAACCACGAAATATAAGTTCAAGATTTATTCATCAGTAATTATTAAAAACAGTAAAGGGTTACATAGAAAGAAATCTGAATCGAGTAATCACGATACGTATACCCAGTTCTAAAAGGGGTAGTGAGTAATTATTTAGAATTGAGGCTATTTCCTAGGTAGAATTAGATAAGTGAAAAAGAGAATGGAAGGTAAAGCAGGGGTGAATGTTTAAAGGGAATAAATAATTTTGTAATTATCAAAGTATTTATTTCCTTTAAACACTCCTCCCGCATTATATTCAATCTTCCTTATCACTTTATTTTTCGAAGTTAAGCTATACCTACATCTATAAATTGTTTTTTTTTATATTGAAGCCCCATAAAACATGTCTCCCCCATTTTTAATTATCAAATTCTACCTATCAAAATAGTTTGCAAGCGGAGAAAGTTTTTTTGGAGCGACTTAACCTAAAAGTCGTGTTTTTTTTTCGTTGGAACCCCATTAAATATGTCTCTCCACCTTCAATTATCAAATTCTACCTAACAAAATAGTTTACAGACGAGGAAAATTTTTTTGGAGCGACCTAACCTAAAAATCATGTTTTTTTTTTTCGTTTTAACCCCATAAAACATGTCTAACTACTTTCAATTATGTAATTCTACCTAACAAAATAATTTCCAGGTGGGGAAAGTTTTTTTGCCTGCAGCCCCAATTCTAAATAATTTCCAGATATTCAAACAACTAATAAGATGATGGTAAAGAGATAGGCCTACTATAATTCATGCAATTAGCGATTCACAGCTATACCCCCTCAAAACATTGAGAATTTGTAAGAACCCTGACGATTATGCATTAAAGCCCCACAAATCAAATAGTATCATTTTGTATGTCATTTTTGAGACCTTCGTAACACCAACACCTCTATTGACAAATTCAATCACGGTAACCCTCAGTCACTATTGCTAAATTAAAATGCATTTAAAGACATTAACGAATTATACTTTTTAGTTGAGGAAAAGAAAGAAAAGACGTTGAAAAATATCCTAGAGGCCAAGCAGAAGATCCGGAATGAAATTGGACTTTTGAAAAATAAATTAAAATTGGCGAAAGAAACCATTTCGACATTCAAAGAGGAAATAGCGAAAGCCCAAGATAATCAATTTTTAGTATAAACAATATTTTAAAGTTGTTAGATTATAGCCTTAACAATATTTAGTTTTCCTTTTTTCAATCAATACTTTTGTTTTTGTTTTTTGACCATTATATCTTTATAGTTCTTTTGTGACCTTGTCTCCATCAACTAATATAATTTTTCCACTTTTTATATCTATTTTTGTGATTTTATAGAATTTAATGGAATGACAACAATAAAACTTCAATATACTAGTTCTTAAAATATATTTTTATAATAAAAATTGAATAAAACAAAATACATATACATTTTTGCAATAATTATTACAAATTATTATAAATACTTCAAGTGATCACTTAACCTACAGATGAAGTTATTAGCTCTGCTACATCTGGATCAGTTGATCTGACAGTTAGTTGCATGGTCACGCCATCTGATAAAGCTAGTTTTGCTCGAACTAAAATATCAATACCTCCTCTGAACACACCTGAAAATAATTGTCTATATCACATAAAGTATTATTTAACTCCAAAAAAGAAATAACAACTTTCATCCAATCATATCTTAGATACTGTATTTATATTTCCTCATTATCTGACATTCCAAAGAAAACTTGATAAACGCATTTTGTGGAATTGGAGTTCGGAAAAAGGACATCCAAAAGCTAGATCAATCCTAAAAGTTCCTTCAAACCTTTCTATATATTTTTATTGAAGAGTCTTTGAATCCCAATAAAAACTAAGCCACACCATCTCACTAGTTTCCTTGTAGGGCACTGCCACTTCAAGAAGCACCTAACGAGATAAGCTCATAGAGGTCGAGGAAGAAACTTCAGTACACCTAGTTCTAGAATGCGCAAAAAATGTTCGGACAAACTTGTAGGAATAGAGATACACAGTAGATACTGGTTTGTTAGTAGTATTCTTGAACCGGAAGGAAAGCTGTAAATGTCAAGAAACTCTAATAAGGGAGCTCAAAAAAAGTTCAAGGTTGCAGTGCAATGTTACCATTTGCGTCGAATTTTGATCTCATCAAATTTATTTTTCTCACCTGCAAGTAACAATGTATGTGTAGATTTTCCTTCGGGCACCTTATCAGTTCTTTCAGCAGGTTGCAAGCCCAGGAACTGTATAATATTTTTAACTGCATCATTCAAAGAATTCATCGAGCTTAACGAGTATGTATCCTCTTTTTCTACACAAGTCGAAGCAGCTTCTTCCCAAGCTGCCGCCCAATTAACTTTAGAAATTTTCTGAATTTGATCGCCTAATGTTACTTCAAGATCTTCTAGTATGTACTCATCATCGTATCCTGTTGAATAAAACAGTATATTGTAAAAAAAAATATGTAAAGTGAAGAAATCATTTTTACCTTCGTCAGAGTCTGGTACTCCAGTAGCGGGATCACAGTCTTTGACAATAAATTTCAATACTACACCAAAATTTCCAACACAACTAGGTAAATCATCGTGAGGGAACTTTAGAACTGCATATGTAGTACCCATTTCATTATAATGTAACTTTTCACAAGAGATTTGAGCCAATAATTCGAAACCTTCGCTAGGTTCTAAATCCACCTAAAAATAAGTTTTTCTTAATACATATACAACACAAATACCAATGCGCGTCCAGACAAACAAAACATATGGTGTTAAAAGTGTATATCCAAATTTGTGATAACATAATCACAAATTGTGATCATTCGTTTGCTATCTTAATCCACAGTAATCATTAATTTGATAAGAATGACTTATAGTTGCTTTTAAATTTTTTAGAAAGGTGAACTACTTAAAGCAAACAAATTTGTGACAAAAAAATTTCAATAACGTGAGTCAGGTAGCTAGTAATTCATACATTAATCAATTACATTTGATCAAACCTATTTATAGTTGAATAAAAAGAGATAAAATCTATTGTAATACTAACCCTAACATTTTCCAATAGTTGGTCTGCTAAAGTGTTCAGACAATCGAATTGAAGAACCACATGATTGGCAAAACAGTGCTTAATACACCTGACATAATACTCCGTTTCGGATTCAGTAAGTTCTACAACTTCAGAACTTCTAAAGAGTGGACCAAGTTGTTGTATGCCAGGAATAACAGAAAGTTTTTCTGCAAAGTTTTCTTCACGTGAAACCGGAGCTGGACGAATGGGACCTGTAATTAAAATTTGATTCATATTATAAAAGATTAATTATAAGACCATGATCAATCAATTCACTATGGTCACTGAACTAATCCAAATTACTAAACTCCTGGAAAAATTAACGCATCACTAATATTTTTCTCGATATTCTTTATTTATTGATAACTTACTGGACGACAATTAGGCCATGGACCTTGTTTGACAGTGACAGTTATTATATAACTCAACTATAGTATCACATAATCTTGTTTTGACTAATTCATATTAAACCTCGTTTTAGACTAAAACTGTGTTAACATTTTCTTAAAAAGTGCTGATTAAAGCAAATTTTCTGTTATAAGCAAGCTGTTGATAGTTATTGTTTTTATTACATGCATGTTTGGAAGTTCATTTGGGAGTATATAAAGTAAAAAACCACAAAAGAAATTTGTCCATGGAGGAGGCACTACGAGCATCGACTCTCCTGAATGAAGGATATTCAAAGCAACATGTTGCTAGTTTGTTGGGAAAACATAATTCCAGTATCAGTCCCATAGTGAGGCGACATATTGAAACGGGTTTATACCATCAAAGACCTGGACAAGGGCGAAAACGTTGCACTAATTAAATTGATGATCAATTTTTGAGACAACGTGCTCTCAGAAACAGGAGAGTTACCAGCAATCTATTAAAAAATATATTATCAGATATGCGAAATATCTGACGTTTACATGAAGCAGGGTTAAGCAACAGAAGACCAGCTAAAAATCCCTTGCATACCAAAGAATACAAAGTTCAGAGATCAAATTTTGCAAGACTACATCAGAATTGGACCATTGATGATTGGAAATGGTTTCTGTTGAATGATGAAACTAGATGTTATACTTAAAGCTCCAGATGGACGTGAGCGTGTCTGGCAAAGGCAAGGAGAAAGGTTTGCCAGGTGTAATATATCTCCTAAAGTGCCTTTTGGTGGTGGCTCAAAAATGATTTGGGCAGGAATTTGGTTCGATGCTCGTACGGAATCGGTCCCTATACGTACGAGTTCTATGAATGCCCAACATTATTGACGAACATGTAATGCCTTTTGCTCCGTTTGTAGGGCCTAATTTTTTATTCATGCAGGACAACGCTCGTCCTCATGTGGATAGACAGGTTATTGGCTACTTCCATGATGTCAATATCCCTTTATTAGAGTGGCCACCCAACACTTCGGATATGAATCCAATAGAACATCTATGGGTCTATCTCAAAAAGAGGATTCGAAGTCATAGTCTCCCTGTTTCTAATCACAACCAATTCATAGGGTTTTTGTCGAAAATTGATATCAAGCATGCCGCCACGTATAAATGCAGTGATAAGAAGTAGAGAAGGGCCTACACTGTTTAAGGTTAATTCATATGTATTTATTTTTTTTTTTCTAATTTGGAGCAAAAACAAACTTTTATGGAAAAAATGAGACAGATTAAGGTCATATTCGACTAATTTGTAGGTGTATTATTATTTCAATGTAACAATTTATTTTGTGTATATATTGTGAATATTTAGATTAATTGAAGTGATGCGTTAATTTTATCCGGAGTTTACATTTAGTTGTTAGGTATAAAGACTTTTGATAGTGTTCAATCAAGAAAAAAAATTAGTCATTAGTTTTATTAAAGAACAATCTGTGTATAAAATAATGGGACTAATTTAATTGTGTGTAAGGAAAAGGACTCTCTATTGTATCATTATTGGTGACATGGCAACTCTGTACCATCAACGATATGTGAAATTTTTGTTTTTGAACAAAATTGTTTTCATTTTCAACTTAAACAAAACTATTAAACACCAACAAAAAATATTTAAGGTGGTACAACATAAAGAATTAATGAAAGATAATGAACTAAAACATTTTCCTTACCTTGAGATGTGAGCATACCTTCAGGTTTATGCTTCACTTCACGTTCTTCTATTGTTGTAACAGCTGCTAATGGTACCGATTTTATATCAAATGGTTGGTCCATAGGAGTTTGAATATATTCTCTTAAAGAACGTTCTAATGCAGGAATTGAAACCTAAATAATCAAGCAACTTTTACATACTATCATCAATGAATTAGATATATAAAAATTTTTTTTGAATGATAGTTTTTCTAAGAATAACATCACAATTTCATTTTGCGCATCACTATGACACTTCTAAGAGAGTTTAATTCCATATTTCAGGAATTTTATTAGTTGGATTTTTTTATATTTTTTGTGAATAAAATTAAAAATTATTACCAAATGTGTTACATTAAATTGGAGATAACTGTAGAAAATGATAATGTTTAAAATTACACTTAATGATGAAATGTTTTGGAATTTGGCAGATAAAAATATTGGCCCATTATTAAGAAAATGTGTCTCAGAAATACTTTTTATTGTGCTTTGACATTTAACATTCGTGATTGTCTATTTTCTCTTCTATGAAAACAAATACTGTTCACTTACCACTTACTGATGCACATTTGGAACATTAATTTAGACCTAAGACTTCAACCTACATTTGGATTATTAGAAGTTAGCCAAGATGTTCGAGGTATTTAAACAGCATTTTGATACAAAACCACAGGAATAATATACGAGGTGTGGCTATTAAAGAACGAGACTGGTGATATAAAATATCACACATCAATATTACATTACTCTAAGTGAATCTTCCATTGTTCTAAACAGTGCAAGAAGTCGGTCAATTTCTTCAGAACGCACGTCGCTTTCTCTTTCACAGACTCAAATCTTATTCTTTTCAATGCAGATTTGATTCTTCTCATGTTATTACATGTTTGAGTAATTTTCAATCGTATTCAAAGTGGTTGATATGTTATCTCAAGTTCTAACAGACCTATTCCTTAGAAATTTAGTGCAAATCGGCGTCTGCCTTGGATTATGAGAAATTTCAATTTGGAGTATTTTTTAAAAATTCGGAAAGGTCAAAGAAAGATCACTACAAGGGCTGAAATCATGTCAACCAGGGTGCACAGTTTTTTTGTATTCCCCAATTTACCGGCCTGTAATTTATTGATTTTTTTACAATTTTTTTCTCTATTCTCAAGTCAATAAATATCATATAAAAATGTGGATAGTTAAATGCTTTTAATTTTTTTTTGTTAGTTTCAAAAATGCCTAAAATTTAGGCTTCTAAACCAGAATAGCCATTTAAACGATTACTGAATTATAGTCAAGTTCTTACTTGCAATGTATCCAAAATATAATTATTGTAGAGGCTCTTATCATTTTTGTTCAATATATTGCTGTAATAGGTAGCCCGATCTCTAACTTCGTCATCTGAATCCATCTGACATCTAGCCAATAATACTTGTATATTTTCTAATAAATCCGGACAAGAAGCTCCAAATTGTGCCATTGCCGAAACTGCGGCAGCTCGTATTGAAGGGCATTCGAGAATAACACGGTTATAAATAAAACGAATATATCTGTAATAAAAAAGGGTTTATATTGATTTTCAACAGTAGTATTTAATCTAGCTTTGGAAGGTATAATAAGAAGAGCCAATATCAACAGAAAGGGCATGATATTTAACAAAAGTCATCAATGCTTAGCTTATGCTGATGATGTGACGTTGATAGCAAGAAACAAAAGAAAGCTTGAAGAAATAAAAAAACTATTAATAATAGCAGCAGAAGAGGTAGGCCCACACTTCAATAATGACGAAGCAAAGTTTATGGAAATAAAGAATAAATGTGGAAGCAAGAAAAAAAACAATTTCAAAGTACATAAACATGATGGGACGTTAATAGAATTCAAGGAAGTACAAAATTTCATTTATTTGGGTGTACTAACAGAGAAGATAATAAATGCCAAGAAGAAAAGGGAATTGAACTAAGAAATGTTAAAAATGTTGTTTTAGAAGAATATGAACATCGGAAAAAGAAATTCAAATCTATGAAAGTTCGAATTTTTGAGAACTGCCCTGACACAAGCCTGTGAAATCTGAATAACGACAAATAAAACCAAAAAAATTGGAAATCTGGGAGAGAATAATACTAAGAAGAATTTTTGGAGGAACGCAGAGTTAGGATGGGAGAGAAGATCAATCCAAGAAAATTACACACTTTTCAATTAGTCACCAATCAGCGCGTTTATAAAGACAAGAAGGTTACAATGGCTAGATCACTTAGAATGAATGGACAAAGACAAACTCTTGAGACGAGTTGCATGGAAGATACCAGAAGGAAAGAGAAAAGGACGTAGACCAAGAAAACTGGGAAGTAATGGAAGAAGACTTTGGAGAGAAAAACATATATATTCATTTTCTCTTATACTGGTGAACTTATTTTTATTCCAATTGCTAATTTAATTACCTAGAAGGTTGTTTAGTTTTTGGTCCTTCTTTTCCTAATAAATGTAAAATTCTTACAGCCAAAGATACATGTTCACAATCTTCAATAAATTCGCAAAGATGAGCCAATCCAGCTTCCTTAGCATCTGGATTATCTTCAATAATCGTGATTATAGTATCTAAATGAAACAAAGAAAAATTATGTAATTTGATAAACTGTGAATAAATGAGAGAAAATATGTTTGCAAAGTGTTTCAAAAAATTTACCTGCAATAGAAGCTTTATACTCCAAGCCACCTTCATCTCTTAGCATAGCCGAAAGAAAATTCATTAGAGAACTGTGCTTCCTTGGGAATTTTAGAGCTAGAGCTTTAATTGCATGTACTACAACAACCTTAAACTCGTCACTGATTTCTGAAAGGAAAGTGGCTATCTGTTTCATCAGTCTCTCAACAGAAGATTCAGCACCTGAAAATAAAATACTTTACATACTTCCATTTTTGATATCACGTCATAAACGTTAATTATGTATATTTATTGTATGTCTATCTAACCAAATTTTAGATAAAGATGAATTAATCCCATCTAATATATGTAATTTACGTTTGACAGGAGAGTTCTGGAACCCTGTATAATTAAGATATTTGTATATTTGTAAAATAAATGTGATGGTCACCTGTTTTTAGAAGAGTTGTTATAGCTAAAGTTGCAATTGATCTGTTGGTATCATTAATCATAATTTCCAGATCTATGTTACAAGCTGTAACTGCGGCCGGATGGGAAGTTGCTACTTGATTTAAAGTACGAACAGCAGCAAATCGAAGTGTAGGTCTAGGAGAACCACAAAACAATTGTAGGACGCTCACTGCTGGTGTTAACTCCCGATTAGTTGTATGTTTCAAGTTGACAAGGGCATGTGCAGCTTCATAAACCACCATTTCTGATTTGTGTCTGAGACAGGAAAGTAGGTAGTTGCAATATGGTGAATCGTTGGTAGAATCTTCTTCTTCTAGTAGTTTGGCAGTAATTCTGATCTAATAAAAAGTGGTTATGTTGATTATTGGATGCCCATACTAATTAAAACAGATATTCAACCATTCTTTAAAAGCAAAGTGGAGACAAAAGTAGAAAGAAGAGAGTAGGAATATCAAGAATTCTATTGCCACAAATTATACACAAAAGCTAGTAAATATTGTAATAAAAATCAAAATATATTTAAATGCTGTTCTTAATCTAATTGCAAAAATATATAATGAGTAATGCAACTATGTAATCAATATTGTATTCATATTATGGATGTCAATACCATGAAAATCTTGACTTTCTGATGATACAATATTGCATCTCAGATGCTTGATTTCAAGGATGTTCATAAACAACAATTGAAGATTTGAGTATAATTTTTATAATAATATAATGATACAACTGTAGTATACAAACAGCACAGTTCAATATACAGTGATAAATTTAACAGTCAATAGATGTTATCAAAAAATAAAAAAAAGTAAATTGAGGTCAGCATCATAAAAATTAGACAACTAATAAGAGGGAGGAGGTGTATATAAGCACAGATAGTCTGCTTGTATGTTGTAACATGCCGTTCGGATTGTTAGGTTTTTCTTCAAACATTTGAATATTCTTTTGTTCACATATTGTGGCACAGTGGTCACTTCTGATTTATTTATTCTAACATTCGAGTTTTGGAAGAAATTAATTTGTTATTGACCTCCCACTTCATTAGAGAAATTTAATAAAACCTCTGAAAGTATTTGAATTTGTCCTCTATCTATTTACACTTCAAATCAAAGTAAATTTGTGGTGATTTTATCCTTTATATTCGCTGGTAAGTTTTTCTTTACTTTTTTATTGTGCTCACAAAAATTCCAGTTATCTTTATGGATTTCCTTATGTTTTAAGCAAATTTTGTATGATAGTTTTCATATAAAAATTCGTATTTTATATTTAGTTGGGGACCAGAACAAATAAAACAGATTCCTGTTTGGTTATATTTTAAAAAATATAAATTCAGTTTCTTTATATGTTAGAGTATAAGCTCTTTTGATTCAAATCTGTTCTTTCTACTTGTCCCTTCAATAATTAATCTATGTTCCCTTTTCATTCCTCATTCTATTTTTTTCCCAGTTCCACAGCTGCCAGGTTGGTGTTTTAACCACACCCGGAGGATTCAACCAGTACACCACAAGAAAAAAATTCAGCTCAACTCCAACATCTGGGTATCCAGTTGAGGATGGCAAGCAACCTGCATTCCTCTAGATAAGTCTCAGCCTTATCTTTAATATGCATATAAATCTGAGTTTATTCTAATTTATAAGTGCTTTTAGTTGTTGTGCTCTTTTGGATACGCAGTTAATGCGAATTTATTATTTATACAATAAATTTGTTTGTTGCTGAAACTTTTTTTATTGTTCTTAGCAATAAATTTTAATTTGGATAATCGTGTCCGAGGATAGTTTAAGTTTGTTTAATTTTTATTTGTAATTCAATTAATAAGGAGTATAATAGCTTTTCCGCATATTTTTTATTAATTTTTAATGTCGTACGTTAAAAAGCTGAAGTCCAATTTAATATTACTTCTTCACGCCATCTGAGTACAAATTATTTATATACATTAGCTGAGGCCAAATAGCACTTTCTGAGGAAGTCTCGGGGGGAATTACCTTTCGGGGAATTTAAGGTTTCAATGGAATTGCCTTAGTAGTTCCACTGTTGGGAATCTAGTAAAAATAAAAGGAAACACTCATTAAAACAGTACAATAGTTAAAAAAACAAATTAATGACTCAGTTGCTGAACAGGTAGACATATATAGATGAATCTAATTTTCCTTATTACATTGTTTAGCATTGGTTTGAAAAAACACAAGTTCCAATTCCTGGTAAATATACCAAAATAAATTACTATATAAAATTTCATATTATTACCTACCAACATGCACATTGCATAAGGACTCCTCAAAGTAGTTTTTGTCAATTTGGCTATTAGCTTTGTCACAGCTAATCTATCAATTTTTCTAATGCGATATAAAAGCCCTAAAGCATGATACTGCACCATAACACTAAAAAAAATAATGTGATATTTTGATACAAAAAACCAAAAATGTAAAATTCAGATAGCAGTTGCTAAAATTACAATTTACTCACTTATCACTATTGACTGCTTCTTGTGCTTCATTCACCCATCTTTTTACAACTTCTGGTGCTAATTTGCCCATATGTAGTGAACTTACTAGTGCAGCTGAGCTAACTGCTGAATTTTTATCAACTATAGCCTGTTTCATATATCTTTCAATGGCTTGTAGCATAGTAGCATCTGTAATACTGCAAAGTGCCCTAATAGCTGCTGCCCTATACATATCTAGCAAGAATATCTAAATTAGATCAACAAGATATTTTAGATTAATAACTATAATTAATCATTTTTACCTCAGCAATTTGAAATTAATATTTAGGGATTCCACACAAGTAATGAGAGGGATGAATATAATACATATTCATTCAATGATATATTAAAATCTATTAATGTTATATAATATTGGACCAAACAATATCAACAATCAATGAATATATGACACAATAAAAGCATTGCAACATATGGCAGGGAAGTTTGGCAATAAAACAATACAGGATAGACCAGATAAGAGATAATGAAATATGAAATGAAAATAATTGGAGTCCAACACACATTAATCAATGATATAAAAATGAATAACAAATGTGGTCATGTACAAAGAATATTTGACAACAGAATACCTAAACAAGTCCTAAAGTGGACACCACAAGGGATGAGGAGAAGAGCAAATAAGCTGGAGACAGGGCATAGATAAGAAAAAGACCTATCTAAAATTTTAAATTTGAAGGGAAAAAGTAATAGTCACAAATAATATCTGCAATGGCGTCAAATATAAGGTAGATGATCAAATCATTAATTATTAGGTTAAATCTAATTGTTAGCTATTTAAACTTTAGCTTTTATATTTCTCCAATTAAGATAAATTTTAAATCATATTTTAATAATTTGAACCAAAAATCAAAGCAATTTAACTCAATTTATTTATTTGTAAAGTAAATCAAAACCGAAAATTTATATCCCAGTAGCTTCTACATTTTGAAACTAGCGTCATTAGACTCAATGCAGAAAAAATATATCAATTTCATCCACTGCCCGCCCAATGTCAACATTTATATAAAAATTTAAATAAATAAAAACAACAATAATAAATATACCATTACTTAAAATGTTAATAAAATTAAAATTTACCTTCCTTGCCAGTCATATCTTTAGTTAGACTGGATGTAACAATTATAACATCATCAGCAATTGAACTAAGTTCTTTGATTCCCAAATATACCATTCTTCTTAAAATCACATCTTTAGACTGAAATAACTTTGTCATAGCAAAGAAGACATCTGTAGCTTCTTTAACGCTCAATGTTTCACCCTAAAAATAGAAATTAACATCATTTAAAAGTACAGATCTTTGGTACAAACAACCTGATGTTTTCATGAAAATTGTCAAATTTATAACAAAAACTTACCTGATTCAATATGTATAGCAATTTGGTGAGGATAGGTGTACATTTTCTAGGGTTTATACTGGTTTCGTTAAATATTCTGGCTTCTTGTAAAACTGTGGTTTTCTCTAGATTTTGAAAATTACCGGAACCACCTGGAATAAAAATTTTAGTACAGTGTGTTAATATTACTTATAGGATAATTTATCACCATCATCTCCATGATCCCGTTTAAAGGAGCTCATCTTTAATAAAAACTGCAAGTTCAAATACTTGGACAAGTTTCTTTACACGTCACGTCGGCTAATTGTCACAATAAATGTGTGGCAGCTGATACAAGGAAACAACATTAGAAAAATAAAATTCCAAAATCACTTTTAAAAAATTTTCAGCAGCCTGTCAATAACTTTTCTTATTGAGTGACTATATTGCTCATATGAATTTTATTATTACTTCTTACTTCTAACTATAAAATAGTAATGAACTTAGACATTTTCAAGCAAGGAGTTTGTTTGAGGTACTCAGCTTGAAAACTGCCTAACAATGATTTTCCGTATAGCCAACAAAAAATATAATGCCAAAAGTAACTACACAATCAATTACGCACCTGTCACGCACAGGATAAAAGCATAACATTTATTATGTCATTGGGAGAGAAAACAGAAATGTCTCGCACGTTCAAATTAGCCCAAAAATTTAATTGTTTTTATTTGTCAGGTAAGTTTATCCATAATTACCTATTTTTTAATAGATTTTAATGTCTATTTAAGTTAAACAGTAGATCAAATCCTAATTTTAAACCGTCTATGGCTGTACTATTGATCTATTCAAGATACACCCATAGAAACTTTGTTAATATCTCTTTTAAATCTTTTAGGATTGAAATCAGCAGAATGCAAACCATTTGTTGTCGAAGGATACCAGGTTGGTTTGGTTAGACCCGATGTTATGAAACAGCTTTTGAGATATCCAGAGGTAAAACATGCTAATCAGTTTATGAATTTTTAGCAATTCGGTTTTTTACATTTTTAAACTATTTTAAATGTTTTCGACGGTATGTATGAATACACTTAGTTTCTGTTCAAACTAAAAACAGAAAATTTTACCAGTAGTCTTTCTAAAGTTCTCAATAAAAATGGATAAATAAATATGATCTTATTTTAAATGATATAAATTCACTCTGTATTGTAATATTTTTCAAAGTTAATTTCACTTTAGGTGTTTTCCGTTTCTTCAGGATGTGTAGAACTGAATCCTGCTTTTAGAGACTATGAAGAAAGAAGCAACCGTGTTGAAAAGGTTCTTAAAGAACTAAGAGCAGAAAATGTGTTTATAGCCTTAAAAGGCTGGAGAAATGAAGTGAGTATATCCTTTCTAATAATTTGTTTTTAAATTACATACATAATTTTTTGGTATCTATTAAGGTGCTTTAAAAAATGTTTTTCTAACCCTCATCTTTTCAATCATGTTTCTAATGAATGTGAAAAAATACTATTCATAAAACATGACTCTAAGGGGTCGCTTTTTCTATTTTAGTTTCTCATTTAATTAACATGGAAAAAATTTTATTTTCTTTAATTTGAAATAACACATAATTAATGCAATTTCTTAGAAAAAAAGTCGAGTCTTGAGTTTTACAAAACCCAAAATACAGTGAGATTATCTTTAAAATGAAACTACTTATAGCTCTTCAAAAATTACTAAATTTTGAAATTTGAAAAAATTGATTGCAATAACTTTTGTTGTATAATTTGTGTAAAAATTGCTGTCAGTATGTAGCGCAGGTGGTAGCACTCATAATCATAAGATAAATGAATAAAATATATGATGTAATCATGGAATATAATTTTGTTTTATATTACTTTATATAAATGATCCAATGAAAAAATTGAACATGTCAGTTTTATTGAATAATTTTTTTGATATTAGCAATCAGAGTACAATACAATAGTTAAGAAAAATATTTTCTCTTACAGTTTTGTTAAGCTCAAAGACTTAACTTCAAGAATAGAATATGGTTTTTCATAAAAATGGCATAAATTAAGTATATATAATTTCAAACTTGAAAAAAAATTGATTTATGAGAATTTTTTACATTTTTAAGCACCTAATATATTATTCAAAACTGATTGATTATATATTTCTTTTCTACCAATAAACCAGCAATGAAAAATCGATATTTTCATCATTGCTTAAGACAATAAACAAAAGGAGAACTTTTCAAAATGTATCAATATGTTTGGATATTAGGCTACAGTTTAACTCAATGTCTGGCAGAAGCTATTTGTACATTTTGAGACAATGCTGAAATATGTCAATGTTTGTTCTAAGTGGGACATATTTTACGATACAGATACCTCATAAAAATTTATGGTTTCTGTATATCCTTAAAGTCTAATGCATAATGCTAAATATTAGGGCTTTCTGTAATGTACTCTGCATACTTGATTCGATTATTATAATGCTACATTTAACTAGTTATGCACAGAAAATACAGAAAGTTCATGATATCTAGTAAAAAGTGAACTATTTCTGTATCATTAATTCCAATTGAGCTGAAAAGTTCCAGATTTCAAATCATTTTTCAGTCATAAAAAGAATATCTAGCACGCTTTTAAAATATAGTAAATTTCTCATGGACAGTGTACAAAGCTTTTATGAAATAAATGTTGATGTAATTTGCTAGTGCCCTAGTTTATCAAAGATATCTGTTTAATGAATAGAAAATTCAGTTCTATAAATATAATCAATAAACTTATTTATACTCATATTTATATTTATTAGTATGGCATGCCAGTAAATTTTATTAGGTGGGTGTTTTCAAAGATAACCTGGTATTTATTTATTAATATTATGTACTTTCAAGTAAATATTCTCAGTGCCAAATTTTTCTTGCACAAGAATAAAATTTTATATGGAAGTGAAATTCAATTTATGTCTTTTAGTTTGACTTTGTAAAAACACTTTTGATTTGTGAGGATAGTGTTGATTATGATTTATTATTATTATTTGTATAGCAAGAGTAAATAATCGTTATTCATGATCTGTTTTTGAATATACATCAAAAAATAAATGCATCTCTGTTTAACTGCTTACCAATCTGGTGTGGTGTGTGGTGTGACCCAAAAGCAACATATTGAACATTGCATTAATTTTTTTAGTCATCAATACATTTTACTGACTCACTGACCAAGTTGACATTATTATATTAATTCATAGCATTTATTCGAAGTAGTGATACATTTAAAAGTACTATGCAAAGAGCAAAAATTCATCTACTAATTTTTTTCATATTTTTAGTGTTATGAGGTCAGAACTGATTTTAATTCTAAGAGTTTATTAAAAATGGATAGGTCAGCAACTTGTTTATTTGGAATTGCAAATTATGGAGTGGA
Source organism: Diorhabda elongata (assembly GCA_026230145.1). Lineage (NCBI taxonomy): Eukaryota > Metazoa > Arthropoda > Insecta > Coleoptera > Chrysomelidae > Diorhabda > Diorhabda elongata. Next base: position 9,828,183 of record CM047929.1, read on the forward strand.
TATAAATGGTTATGTTAGGCATCCAGTATTAGGTAAGACATTTCTTACATATAATCACTGAGATATATTTCTAAGAATAAGTTAATGTCTGAACCAATACTCATACTTTAAATTTATTGTCATGGCTTAAGTATTTCTACTAGGTAAATAATAATTTGCTGCAACATGAATAAAATGTTTTTTATTGTTCTTAAGTTTATTTTTACACATTATCTTGATTATTGACATAAATTTTAAAGAATTCATTTTGAGTGTTTTTAAAAATCACTAAAGTATCAAAGACCCAAATAAAAGACGCCAATTATTTGAATTATAATCCTATAGAGATCTTATGAATCTTTTTTTTTAATTTTTAATGTCTCTTGTTTTTAATGGTAGTTAAGTAAAAATGAATCTAAATTTTATGAGTTATCCATTCAAAATCTTATTATACTATAAATATATTATTTATTGTAATGAAAAATAAGTTTTCAAACACGATGTACTCTATAGCTATTGAATTGCACATATATATTAGAGAATATTTTTGGGTGTCTTATTGAGACTAAGTATTCTTCTAACTATTGCCCAAATTCTTGCGGTTTTATTATTTCTAGCTATTTTACAACATTGTACAATTATTATTTTTTGCCTTTCTGTTTTTCGACAGATTTCTTGTAATATGATTCACTGATTGATAAAATTATTTCAGGTCTTTGTCTTTGGTTCCAAAAACGGTCTTCTACAAAAGAAACTTGGCCAGGTAATTTTTATATCCAACTAATCTTTAATATAAACTTGATTGTGAATCAAGATTTTCTTTTTTGTTCTAGTTTGATTTTTATCAAAATTATTTGACAAACGTTTTCAACGTTTCATTTTTTAAGGAAAATGGGACAATATGGTAGGAGGTGGTTTATCAGTAGGCCATGGAATTTTGGAAACTGCCTATAAAGAAGCAATGGAAGAAGCATCTATACCTGTAGAATTATTAAAAAATGTAGTTAGTGCTGGTTGTGTTTCGTAAGTATAATTTTTTTATGCGTTTCATGTTTTCAATTTTTATTAACGAATTTCTATTGAGATTTGGAATTAAATTAAATCTACCAATGATTTTTTAACCATTAATTTTCCTTTTTACAAAATATTTTCTTCATCAATTTGATTATTTATTTAACAGATTATTGTGAAGTTGGAGTTGAATCTTTTTAATATATTAATAATGAAAATCTAGGTGTTTTAAAAACATAATCATATCAAAAGGTCTAAGAAATTGAAGAAGTAAAATATTTAATTACCTGCTATTACAACAAAATCACACAAATAAACAAAATTCATTCAGAAATGAATGATACAAACTGCAAGAATCCACAGAAAAAAATAGTGTTTGAATTTACATTGACAATAGAACTTTTCACTTTTGGGGATGATGAACAACAGTTGTGAAGAATGTAAATTCTTCAGATATATTGAGATTGTCTTCACACCAAAACTGATATTATCAAGGAAATACTACAAAATGAAATATTGTGATCACTACTAAAAATAATGGGATTATAAATTTCACATCATCTATTATAAGATGTTTGCAATTCTTTGGGCATTGAAGACAACGGTCTGAAGAATATAGCAAGTTGTACCAAGCAATAACTTAACTCACTCCATTAGAAAATAATATAACCAAGAACTATTCACCCTCTTAAATATGCTATAGTGATTAGTGGATTAAACAAATGGAAATCAATTTTATCAGCATACCAAGCCAATGTGATATAAAAGGTCGCAAAACAGGTGAAAAAGTAGCGAAAGTAGCTGGCATTTGGCAATATAGATGTTGAACTATAACTTAAGAGTTATTGAGCACTACACTTTAAGATAAACAAAAGACAGTAACAAGTCAGATGAAAAAAAGTAGATAAGTTGATTGAGAATAGGACACTTTCATTTGAACTCTTCCGATCACCTACTCAATTTAATACTTGTCAGAAATATGGAAAACAAAGAAAATAACCAACTTCTGATTGAATTAAGAATGTACTTAACAGAAAAAGATAATATTATCACAAATTATAGGGAGAAAAAAAAAATAAACAGCTATGCACACATATAATAAAAAATAAAATGATCCAAAATTATAAAATTAATAACCCAAAAGCTAATGCCTGAAAAGAAAATTATATTAACAATATTAAAAATAATATAAATCTCTTTCTTATTCATTCAATTTAATTTTGGAAAACTGTATTTTCATAACATGCATTATTAATACCAAAAAAGTTGATGTGCTTAAAATGTTTTGCATGACTGTACTGGAAAGTGTCTTTGATGATTTGTTGGTAAACGCAGTTAGATATGGTTATTACTTTGTAACTTACTACTATTTGTTAAATTTGATTTAGTTGAAGTCATTTTTAAAAACTCATACTTTATAACTCCCTACTTAATCATCAAAATTCATCAGTTAACTGCAAAAAATTGCATATATAATAAATAAGCAAGGAAGTTATACTTATTTCAATCATTTCAATCTATGATAGAAATTTTTCGATAATATAAAGAATTTTATTCGGGGAATTGAATTTATTTGGTTATTTTGAAAATTGTATTATACTTTTAGTTTCTTCTATTTCCAGATTTTATTTCGAATCTGAACGAGGTCTCTTTCCCAATACAGAATTCGTATTTGACTTAGAACTTCCTTTGGATTTTGTACCAGTAAATGCCGATGGTGAAGTAGAAACTTTTGAACTACTTACCGCTAACCAGTGCTTGGACAAAATCATGACTTCCGATTTTAAAACTACTAGCGCCCCCGTAGCTTTGGACTTTTTAATTAGGCATGGGATTGTAACACCAGAGAATGGTGAGCACATTATAAAAAATTCACTTGTTAAAAAGGTGCACTACTTTTCGGTTTGAACCTTTAGTCTAATAGTTAATATTATGAAAGTAATTTGTAGGTTTTACTTCATTGTATATCTTATCGGTTTTTTGATAAAAGCACTATCGTTTGTCAAAAATTCAATCCTATAAACAAAATTAACGTTGTGTTGTGTACAAAATATAGTATGCTACAAAATTAATACACAATTCTGAATATTAGAAAAATTAACTTTTAATTTTTGTTATTTCTGAATAGCTGGCTAGAATTAATAACAAACATTATTTAATATTTCATTTAATTATATATTGCTCTGATTCCTAATTTACATCTTTGAGGAATATTTAAATTCAGGTCTCTAATTGCATCTTAATCAATCTGATCTCATATTTTCGTTAGCTTTAATTTAGGCTTCCAGTAAGACTCTAACTAACTGTACTATCCATATCATAACCCAATTACATTTTACGAAAAATCAACTGCAAAAATACGGTTTTTTATATATTCAACAAAAACAGTAATTCAAAACAATGAAAAGATGCGAAGAAATTCATTGAATTAGGTTTAAAAATTTTATTTTATATATTTTTTTATTTTAAAAAATCTGTGTTTATTTTGTGGCACACTGTATATTATTTCCTAAAACCACGATGTTAATTCATGTCATTTAGTTAATCAAAGGAAGAAAAAAGTTTTTATTATTATTTATATTATTCAAACACATCAAACTGATCTATGTTTTAAATACATTGAAGTAAAATCATTCCACTCTAATGTATATGAGAATTTCGTTGTACAAAAAACGATTATCTACACATAAAACCAATGTTTGTTAATTTTATTTTTTATTTTCAGATAAAGATTTTCTGAAAGTGGTAGAACTACTTCATGTGCCACTACAATCTATCTACAGTAGATGCTTAAACTCTATAAATATCAAGGAAAATGGTACTTCCTTTCATAATAATTCAAATATAATATAAAATAATTAGGTAGTTTCTTACAGTTTTTAATTTGGCTGTTAACTATAACAAAGTAATCAAGTTTAAACCGATTTTTCAAAATTTGAGAAAATCGTGCATTTAAGACCTGGGATATATGTTTCAATATCATCGAAAAGTTGAAACCAACATTCTTATAGATTTCTAATGTTTAATCATTGTGCTGTTTTAGGTATAATTGGAACTAAATTCATTATTTTTCATTATGTTTAGGCATTCAAGAGTTTATTTGCGATCTTTAAATATAAATATGGGGTGCACCGATGGCAGGCTAAGGTCCACAAACCTTTAACAACGAAATCTTTGTGTAAATATTTATATTAGGATTTGTACTATTTTGATAATGATAACTTTACAAAAAAATCTTTGTAAATAAAATTTCCTATTGTCTTTTGAATACAAATTCTTTTTATCTTTATTTTGAGCGGCACTAATTTTATATCACTGAATTATTATGCTGAATATAAAAACGATATGTTTTCACATTTTATTTAATTATTTGTATATTTGAAAGTGAACATCACATTATGTAGAAGTAATCTTCAACCTAAAAGTGTCAGAGAATATTTATTTCGTTTTATTGTAATTTCACACATTTCCAAAAAATATTCATTGAATTAAATGAAGAATTTATTTGCTATTAACAATTTTGAAAATTCCAACCACAAAGCAATATACTCTGCATAACAGTGACTAAATCTTGTAAACACAAAAGTGCCTTTCTGGCTAGTTGGATAGAGCCTGGATACCAGATGCACCTAATGTAGAAATATATATCTTTACAACTGAAATAAGAATTTTCGACCAATTACGACATCTCTGTGAAACAGTACAATACATTTTTAGTTCTAAAATAGTTTGACGAACCAAGACTTGTATACATACGAAATTTATGAGGCTTAATGACTCAGTGAATAGAGGCTGGACCCCAGATCCACAGTAATAATGCTTATACAGAACATTCAATAAATATTCCGATGACACCACCACCATATTTTTAAATTATTATCAGATTCATTTTATACTTCTGTGCTCTGTGTGCTGGCATCTCCCACCTAAACTTATCTTCCGTACTTAGTATTTCTACACCTATTTTGTCGTATTTCTTGTTTTAGATTTTCACTCAACCAATTATTGTGTCTATTAACATTTCATATTAATTGTAAAAAATGAGACTGAAATGATTTTATTTAGCTTGCGATTAAAAAATATTATGAAGCAAATTAATTATAAACGTTGAAAACTTCATAAATGTTCTATTATAACCAAAGAGATTTCAGACTTCTAGTAAGAATTTTGGAAACTATTAAAGGTTGATTTTTTAGTTGGTGATTCTGTCTCTTACGTTCTTAATTTATTTATAACACTGTACATTACACTTATAATAATTCACTTATCACTATTACTTGACCAAGTTAAATAGTTCATTTAAATTCTTTCTATTTCGGGCGCGTTTTCGCCGAATTTTAGAATCACAATATATCTAGGCAGGACGGCTCTAGGACGGAAAAACGTTCGTAACATTATGGTGCGCCAGACATTTGTCTAGACCTACTAAGTGTGGCGTAGCACGCTGGAGAAGCCCTATTGGCTGGACTATAGGAGGCATCGCAGTGAAAATGTTAATAAATAAAGTTAGAAATGCCTTAGTGGTTCAGTGGTACACAACAAAATTTTTTACAAACGCCTTTTTGCAATTACAGGTAAAATATGTAATTAATGCGAAAAATATCTCTTTCTACATGTACATTACAGTTTTCTGAGTACCAAAAATACTTGAAATTTCGCCTTATGTGCGTTTCAAACTAATGCATTTGTAGGTCATTGGAAATTTTCATCTTATTTCAATATATGTTGATTTTTATAGGGAGATCATTGAAAAAATTTTGTTTTACTTTTGATTCTGTTCCTAAGCATTAATACAATTAATAATTCAATTCCAGATCTTAAATTATCGAAATCTTTGTGGAAAACTGGTTCAAAATACTTTTTCTATCCATGTTTATAGTATATTATAAAACAGCCTTACAGTTTTGATTTTTTTGAGTTTAATAAACGATCCACATTTTATCAAAACGTTTACATGGATTTTGAGAGCTTACCATTTTGTAAATTATTGTAATTGTGTATTTATTTATTTTACTAGAGTTTTTATACCGATTTAGCCATGTAGATTAGACTTGATATATACTCAGAGTATTATTTTTTATTTAAATATTTAAGAATATTTCAGTTCGACAGTACATTTGTGATATTGTTTGTTTTAATTTTTTTTAGTGAAGTTTGTTGTAATAAAAAAATTATTCTGATCTATATATAAAATCACAATAAAAATCTTCCGACATTTATTATTTCTTTTATTCCATTCAACTAATAATCATCCCTTTTATTAAAATTTGTGATGGATAATTGAAAAAATATTTACAAAATAAATATATTCTTTATTTCTTAAACAAGGAAATTATATATAAAAAAAATTGGATCACGTCGTCGTTTCTGGTGCAGCTAATACCTCCATGTCATCTCGACATTTGGGAATGTAAAGGGTGGCACAAGTATGTTCCCAAATATCTTGGGGATACTTATCTTCAATAGTCCATATACCGGTATCTATATCGTAGACTTCTATCGCCGCTGTATCTTTATCAAAGACATCATCGCTACTGAAGCCACCCACAAAATAAATTTTTTTATCCACACATACTATACCGGCGTGGTAGCGAGGGGTGGGTACTTTTGTTACTATCTGAAACAATGTAATATTCTAGTTTTTTTGTGATGTAATTTGACCTTGGAATTATACAAGATTTTACGAAAACGAGTTCAAATGGTGTATATTTTGTACACTATTATAGGTTGACAACTAAGTACTTTCGCTTTTTACTGATAGAGAGCGTTGCTCTATTTTTTGAATAACATATGTTGTATTTTGCCGTTTGTCACGTGATACTGGTCACATTGACGTAACTTTAGAAGCAAGTAGTGCGTGATTTTTATTAAAGCTATAAGTTGTGAGTTAATTTTAAATGGAGTGCAGAGATACACTCTTTCGGAATATTTTACTTTTTTATTTCCGTAAAGGGAAGAAAACTGCTGCAGCTCTTAAAGAAATATGCCAAGTTTATGTGTCACGTGTCAGAATTGGTATGAAAAATTCCGTTTTAGAGATTTTTCTCTCAAAGATAAGCAACGTTCTGGTCGGCCTACGTTGATGATGACCGAATCAAAGTCATAATTGAAGAGGATCGTAATATAACCGTGAGAGGTTGCAAAGAGGCTACATGTACCACAGACTACAATTGAAAAACACTTAAAATGTCTTGGACTAGTTAAGAAGCTTTCTATTTAGGTAACTCACGAATTGAAATAAATTCATTTAACACAAAGAATCAACAAATGCGATATGCACTTTAAACGAAATGAAACCGACCCTTTTTTGAAAAGGATCATCACTGAAAACTAGGTCCTGTACAGTAACATCAGGGAACAAACACAATGAACCAGCACAAACCACATCGAAAGCTGAAAAACAACAAAAAGAGCTCATGCTGTCAATTTGGTGGGATTACAAAAGGGTTGTATTTTTTGAGCTGCTTCCAAGGAACCAAACGATAAATTCTGATGTTTACTGTCAACAATTAATGAAACTTGATAAAGCAATCAAAGAAAAACGGCCAGAATTGTCAAATCGGAAAGGTTTAGTCTTCCACAATGGTAATATAATGCCTCACACATCTTTGACAACTCTTGGGAAACTATTGGAGTTTGGCTGGGAAGTGATGCCGTATCCCCCATATAGCCCTGATCTGGCATCATCTGATTACCATTTATTTCAAGAATTATTTGAATGGTTAAACTTTCAAAAATGACGATGACCTTCAATCCCACCTGGTGGAAATCTTATGAGCGCGGAATCATGAAGCTGAAAGAGAGATGGCAAAAGGTCATTGAGCAAAATGGAAAATATATAATGGAATAAAAACTATTCTTTGTTAAATTTTTTGTTTTATTTGTCGCCAACCCAAAATTATAAGAAAAAGACCAAAAAGGTATCCAGATGTTCCAATTATTTATATCCTTGACAACTTGCATTCGAAGGTATGATGTTAAATGTTTATGCGAATTTTTCAAAGTACTCAAGGTTTCGTGATGGTATGAGGTGGAACTTAAATGGTCAATTTTTAACAACTGATAAGTCTCCTAAAAAATATTTGGCAATTCAGTTCGGTGATTATATGCCGTGGGTGTGATACCTATAAACTATTAAAATTACCTGTTTGCGATTGCTCGGTCTCCTGTTTATCTTCATTTCCTAACCTATTTACTGTTATATTTTTTATTCTCTCTCAACACTTCCCAACATGCAATTATATTTAAAGTTATCTCCTTAACTAAATTGAACATATTCTTATGGTGCTCCGCTTAAACTTTGTTTCAATTATATCTAATTCATTTAAATAATAACACGCTCAAGATTTTCTCCGAAGTCATGAGAGACAATGAATTAATAAAATGGTCTTATCTCACTCTATCTTCTCAGTCACTTTTTCTACCGAGACAACAATACCATATAAGATTGACGATTAATACAGTACAGCTTACTAATTTGAGTATGTGTAACTCAGCAGTAACACTATTTTCTTCTACTACTAACACTGGTACTACGGCCCTCAAAGAGCCTCGGCCTCGTTCACCAACGCTCGGCGTCTCCACCCCTCGTACCCAGCTCCCGAAGATCCTATACCACTTCACTTAGCCATCGTTTGCGCAGTCGCCCAGACAGTGGCCTAGTCATCTGAGTCTGGTCCTCTTGACTTCTGTCACCAGGCTGGGATCTTCATAGAGCCGGTAGAACTCGGTGTTCTGACGGCTACGTCACACGTTCTGCTCCCACACTGCTCTATATATTCGGTGTAAGATCTTTCGCCCTTCGTGGCTGTTCAACATGACAACCGGGCGACTTTAGTAGTTGTTGAAGACTGAAGTATGCTCTATTCCCTGCTTCCGTACGTTCTCTGATTTCCATCGAGTTGTCATTATTTTCGGTCACTAGTGATCCCAAGTATTTAAACGACGGTACATTTTCGAACTTATACCGGCTTACTTCGAAAGCCCCCCGGGGAAGTTCTTTTATTCCTTGACATAACAATATATTTTGTTTTTGACTCGTTAATGATGAGCCTCGCTCTACAGGATTCCTCCTCTAGCTGCTAAAAGCTTTCCTTCATTTCACGTCCTTTTCGACTAAATAGATCAATATCATCAGCGCAGGACAGGTACAGCACCGTTCTGTTGAACAGAATTCCTCCTCTACTAACTTCGTTGGTTCTGATGACTCGTTCCAATGTCAGGTTGAAGAGGGTTTTTTTGGAATTCTTGTGAGATCTCCCCGCTATCTTCACTTTGCTCTTGGTCTCAGTGAGCGTTATCCGCACCGTTTCCTCAGTCTCTGAAGACGATAACTTGGTTATCGAAGCGCGTGTCAGACAGTGTATTCAGTATGTATATCATCAACGGTTCCAGAAATTCCAACTTACCATATATGATGATAAAATAGAAATACCTAATTAGCTTCAATTTGACTTATAATTAATGAATGTACGTTATGAACGTATAAATGTATCGAAATCATACCTGTTTACACGTGGCTACGAAGAGGCGAGGCCAGGTGCGCAACGACAACCGTGTTTTTTTAAAATCTTTACATAAATTGCCGTGATGTAGACAAGATTTTATAAAAAAAACAAGTAAACGAATTTTTTTCTCAAAATTAAAAATACCAACGGCAAAATTTTGATAGGCAACCTGGTAAATATATATTTCTCTAATTATAAATTTGTCGATGAGCGCACTAATCCTGCAGCCGGATCTTAGACTATATACTGTTACAGACATACGAAGACACACCATAGAAGACAACAAACTTAACAGTTGCAATTTTATAAGAACGTCAACATTTCAAGTAGAAAGTTATAAATCTTGATTTTTTTATCAAATGATTGTTTCCTGAATAATAAAATAAGTCAAAAAAATCATAAAATATTTTAGTTTTATTAAATTACCTTCCAACTATCATCTTCCACGTCATAGGCATCTATCGTATCCACTAATGTTCTTGCTCTCGTATCACTATCCTCCGTCCATCCTCCACATACATATAAATATTTTCCAATATTCAACATAACGTGATCCGCTCGTGATTTCAACATAGGAGTACACAACTGCCATTTTTCCAAATTTAGGTTGTAACAATACATATGATTGCTCTGAAAATAAATTGAAATTTATTTTAAAAATATAGGCTTAAATAATTGTTGAAAATAGTAGAAATCAGGTCGACAAAGCACAATAAAGCGTCCATTACTCTAGTCGAAAAGTTGATTATCAGAAAAATATAGAGTAGACTCGCTCAACATTCATCATTGTCGGTTTCGGCGAGCAAGTCAAAGGATTCTGTGGGTGCATTCCACTAAGCACTCACCACCACGATCTTCCCCGAACAAGTAAGTCTAAAGCGTTATAATCTTAAACCCAAGTGGAATGGCCTACGTAGCGTTTTGAGTGATGAGATAAATATTAACGAATGGTAAAACAGAAAAAATAAAACGAAAGCTTGTAGAGGTTATGTTATAATATATCAGTTATTGAACTTTTTAAGTGGAGTGTTTAATTGATTTACATTACAGTAAAATGAAAATTTCTTCTGAGGCGATGGTAAAATATAAAATAAAATAATGAGATAGAATCTCATGACTGTGTTACTTGAGTTTTGAAAATTCCGCCAATTCTTTCAGCGCTCACTTCGACCCAGCTCTTCACAAGGCTCGTCTTGAAAGTTCTCGCCGCCTCTACAACGATCGTAGTTGTTATGTGGAACACCCAGAAGAGTATTTTAAGCACCGTGAACGCTTAGTGGAATGCACAATATATGAGACGAAGTTCAAACACGAATCGTTTGATTACAATACTCGGCTCACTTCAATTCTTACATTGCAATCATTCAATATCTTCTTTTTCCACATTTTTTAAAATCTATCTTTGTATTACGAGTATGTACGTAGTTATATAAGGTTGCACGATAAGTAATATTCTCAACAATCAAAGTGGAAGCTTATGTAAAAACAAATAATTGTACAGTTCCCAGTTGTCAGCCAAACTCTTTTGAGATCCTTTCTATATTCCGACATTTTCCAGTTCACTATAGATTCCGAGGAACCAAATGATCAATTCTGATGTTCACTGCATATTTTACTTTTTTATTTCTTTAAAGGAAAGAAAGCTGCCGCGGCTCACATTAAAATATATGAGGTTTATGATGCTGATTGCTTAACAGACCGCACGTGTCAGAATTGGTATAAAAAATTCCATTTTAGAGATTTTTCTCTCAAAGATAAGCAACGTTTTGATCGGCCTACTGAAGTTGATGAAGACCAAATCAAAGTCATAATTGAAAATAATCGTCATATAACTGTTCGAGAGGTTACGCTGGGGCTTCATTGATAGCGCACAACAATTAAAAAACACTTAAAGTGTCTTGGACTAGTTGAGAAGAGTTATATTTGGGTACCTCAAGAATTGAAAAAAATTAAAGAAAGAATCAACACTCGCCATATACACCTTAAACGAAATTAAACCGACCCTTTCTTTAAAAGAATCAACACTGGTGATGAAAAATGGGTCTTGTACAGCAGCGTTAGAAAACGAGCATGGAGCAAACACAATGAACCAGCACAAACCACATCGAAAGCTGAAAAACAACAAAAAAAAGCTCAAGCTGTCAATTTGATGGGATTACAAAGGTGTTGTATTTGTTGAGCTGCTACCAAAAAACCAAACGATAAATTCTGATGTTTACTGTCAACAATTAATGAAACTTGATAAAGCAATCAAAGAAAAACGGCCAGAATTGTCAAATCGGAGAGGTTCAGTGTTCCGCCATGATAATATAATGCCTCACACATCTGTGGCAGCTCGTGGGAAATTATTGGAGTTTGGCTGGTAAATCCTGATCTGGCACCATCTGATTACCATTTATTTCGAAGTTTGCAAAATTCTTTGAATGGTCAAACTTCCAAAAATGACTATGACCTTCAATCCCGCCTGGTTCAGTTTTTTGCTGATAAGGACCAGATATTTTAGATTTAAATTTTTGTTTTATTTTATATTACAAAACCGAAATTACTTTGTCGCCCAATAATAATAATAATAAAAACTTTACCTTAGTTTAAAAGTAGTACATTATTGAAATTTTCTGTACTCAGAATAATGTCTTTTTATAACTCTGTGAAAATTGTCAAGTATCAAGATGTCTTTTAATAATTCTTTGCTGAGAAAATATTCAAGGATCTTACACGAAACTTTGATCTCAAATTATAAAGTTAAAATTTTAATTCATAAAAAATGTAATTTAAATAATTGTGAATTAATGTATTGGTTTTCAGAAGTCAATAGAAGTCGATAGAAGATGAATAGCCTACCGGAGGCAAATTTTTTAAATACTCCACTGATCGAAACTATATTCAGGATTCCAGATTTTATTATGTCGTACTAACCTGTACATTGTCTCTGTCGATACCACCACTTATAAACAGCTTTAAATTATAACTATTTTCATAACCGGCACCTGCATGTTGAGTAACATAAATGGGTAAAGGTTGGATCATATACCAGGAATCTAACAGAGGATTATAACATTCACAAGTACTGATATCGTATTCATCAGCTTCACTCGCACCTCCAACAGCGTATAATAAATCCCCAACGACGTTAAGACTGAAACGACATCTTTCTATTTTCATTGGAGCCATTGTTGACCATTTGTTGCATCTACAAGTTTTAATAAAAACAATTTTATTTCTTACAAAATTCTTAATTTGCATTTTTGTACACTTTAACTATCATTTATTCACATCTATGGAATGAGGTGAACGTGATTTTAATTATTTTTTAACAGACATCGATTTTATGAAATTTTCTTCTTCAAATTCGAGTTTTATCAGCCAACTTCCCAAATATTATTTGAAGATATAGTCAGAGACTATAACTTCAAATAATATTTTGTATATACCTATAAAATACGATAAGTACTTACCTAGGGGTATATTTAAAACCAAAAGGATGAATATTTTCTTGTAAACTTTGATTAAAACACCCCCCAACTATATACAGTTCATTATTAAACACAGCTGTACCGAAATTACACTGCTCGACGTGAGGTATTGAAGTTAAATGTTTCCATTTTCGTTCCGAAGCGAAACAATAAGTAATTTCGTTGGTGATGCCACTCATACCGAATCCACCTATTTTAAGTACTGCCATTTCCATTCCTCGTGAATTCAATAGAGAGGAATTCAAACGAGATTCTTCGTTAGTTGTTTGTCTATATACTTCTTGAAGAATGATTTTGTACAGTTGCCATTCACATTTACGGTCCTCGAACATTTTATCAAGGATATTATCAAGTTTCCTTCTGGATATTTCGATGAAATGGATGTAACGGATTATGCGGACGGCGTAGTTCAATCGAATATGTAACTCGTTGTTGTCGACGTGGAAAAACCAAGCCAAAACTATCCTCAGTACATCGGCTTCTGAACAATCGACAGGAAAATCACATGCAAGCAAATTTTCCAACTGTTGGGGTGTCAGTCTGTAAAACTCTGTGCTATTTGAAAATTCCAGCAGATGGCTACTCATATATCTATAAACTTTCATCCTTAACTGGCTAAGAGAGTAGGTTTCAGCTGTAAAAAAAATATTGTTAATAATTTTTGGAATATAAACAAAATGTATTTCTGTAATTTCTAAATCGTCTTGATTTTAAGTCTCTTTAAAAATAAAAGAAAAAAATCATTTTATAACAGAAGTTACTAAAAATCAAAAGGAATTAGAAACATAATCAAGTTAGATAAAATGTACAACTTCCTTATTCGTAATGATTTAAATGGGGTATAAAAATATGTCTATTCAATGTTTTTATGAATCCTATAAAAATTAGATTAGAATTTTTAACAATGGGGGACAACTTTTGTCTCAAAGTCCTTGAATCTGTTTTCATAGTAGATACCAAAAAAATTATATTTCAAAATTATTCACAAACATACTGTATCTTCCATAAAAAGAAACTCCTAAAATTATTCATCAGGTATTTCATTTCAAGATGCCCTATCTAAAATTAATTGAAAATAATATAGGGTGAGACAAAATACAAACTCCATTTAATGTAATTTGATTTCCTAATATAAATTTAATAAAATGAAAAATTATTCAAATCGTATTGGATTAAAGATTACTTCAGTAATTAAATGGACTATTTTTGTTTATATTTCCTATTTACTTCCTCTTTTGACATTTTTTAGTTATAACCATTAAGAAATTTAATTTAGTTTCTTCGATATGAATGTTGAAATTCGTATGAAGTTTTGTTATAAATATTGAAAACTCAAAATAGGGATTCAATAATTTAATAAATGATTTGTCTCAAGTTATATAAAATAAAATATAAATTACGTTATTCATCATCATGTGACTGAGAACAATATTAAATTAATTGATGAAGTCACAAAAAGGGAACTTATTTTTATAATCCGTGCCATTACAAACCCCAACATAGACCATACCAAAAAGTAGGTCAACTTGTATGTAAATTTCGGCAACACAAATTTAGTTCTGCCACATACCAATCGTGATATTAGTATAATAAAAATGTGTCATTACTGTCAATATCAATATGTCATTCCTCTTCAATTTCTGAGTTCCCACCAAATTTCTTTCCGTTTTCGATACACAGATAGATAGAAATGTAATTGAAAATTATGGTTCTTGTTCAAACCGGTTTGAATAGAGAATATATATTTCGTAGCATTTGTTTTAGAGCCAGTTAGGGAGCATAGCCGTAGACGACGAAGGATCGTACTCGAAATAACTGTAAAATTAACAGCTAAGTATTCTTTCCTTTGTTCAGTTGAAAATGTATGTAAATATTATTTTGTAAATAAAAGTATCCCAGTTCAAAAGTGATTTTTTATTTAGGAAACTGAGAAATCGGAACTGGATGAAAATGAATAACATAGAATATTGTAGATTTGTTGTAATTTTAAATGAGCCGCGTAAATAGATTAGTTCTGCCACCTACCATCGAGGGCACTGACATCGAAAATACTCTATGTTGTTTCCACTGAATAACCTAACCAAGTTTGCATTTTTTCTTAGGTTTCTCTGGGCACCAGTTCTATGTAAGATGTTCTATTGTACATTTGAACAGGCGATAAAGCCTTCTTTATTAGGAGTGATTTGTTTAATTAATCATGACAATCACGTACCTTAACAATAATTCACTATTTCTGTTATAAGGGTGGTCACAAAAGTTGATTTAGTGTAAATTATTCAAATTCTTTGTGAGGCATTTAATTGTATGATATATGGATTCTATAATAGATATTCATATTATATAAAATCCATGCATAGAGTCGACAACGTATCCGACTGTTTTGTTTATTTGATGATTTGAATTGCCAATGCTAGTAAAGCAGCATCCCGACATAGAGCGAATAGAATGCTTCAACTACATGTTTTATTTTACTAATATATTTTAATTTAAATGTTGAATTTTTGAAATCCGTGAAATATCAAAAACTTACCTATTGTAGCAATATCAACACAATTGTCTATATCTATTTGAGTCTGTAGATATGACGAGCAAGCCTGTATGACAGCAACCATTTGAACATGTGATGCTGCTTCCAAAACATCCTGAACATTGGCTAAGTTTAAGGTTAGGCGTGTGGTGTAAGCATAATCCAGAAGTTGGTGAAAACCTAGAAGAAACTAACTGTTAAAAAACTATAGTTTGTTTAGACTATTTAGTATTTCTGCAATAGCAATTAAAACTAGTTTACATTTTTGTGTATATTAGAATTACACATTGTCCAGGTAAGAAATTACCTAAATAGAGAAAGGTACATTTTAAAGAGCTCTGCAATAAAAGCTTGGAAGGATTGCAGACTGGCATTTTGCAGTGACAAGAAGAAGATATTGGAAGAATGCTAAAAAACCTGAAGACAGGTTCAATCTTTAGGTTATCAGCTTCTAGATAATCAACACAGTCTAAGGAGATCACTGGACACGTCAATTTTTATAGGTTTACATGGTGCCTAATGGTACTTGACTGAATTTATAAAAAGATAAATAATTTCGAGATACTTACTCACCTTTTGCAGTGATTCCGTTTAGACAAATTTCATTCTGGGTGGCTTCCAACATATTGTCTGTGAACATGGCTCTGAAGTAATCGCTGCATGCTGCTAATACTGCTTTGTGGGCTTGGAAAGCACATCCTTCTAAAATTTAAAAATAAACGCTCTTCACACAGAAAGTGACAAACAGTTTGATTTGATTCAATTTTCGAATGATTATTGCCTTTGATATTTATTAAAACATTGCAATAATCAGATTAATTAATATGTCTACATTTTTAATTAAATATTAAAAATAAAAATGCTAATTTACTCAATTTAGGCCACACACTTTATATTATATAATTTAAATCTGCTAATAACGATGTAAGAATTTAATAGAAATGTCAGTCAGTTAATAATTGATTGGAAAATGTAGCCCAAGCGTTTGCATTTCTTAAGTTCCTAGAAAATGTCAAAATATACATACCAATGACTAGAGTGATATCAAGTAGTTCACCTTTGTTTCGCAAAGAGTTAAGTCCTTCTAATAAACGAGATTGATGTGAAGGATGTTCATAGAAGATACATTGGAGCATCCTGGGCATGACTGAATTAGACAAACTTCACCATAACTGAAATAAATAGATATATATAATAACGAAAATGTGACTGACGTTTTTCATTTTAACCTATGTAGATTGCATTTTTTAAAACTAGCCACTTTTTGTCTATATTTTGATAAATAGTTCGATATAGATTCGAAAAAGGTAGAATTGAAGTAATCACAAGCAACCGGTAGTGTGCATGGTTGCGGATCTTAAGGGGTAACTTTCGAAAAGAAGTAAGCGCGCCAAATCAATCATCTCTTATTTTTCAAATGGATATCGAAGATAGGAGTTATTTACAAACATGTGGGAGATATTTATATAATTATCGACTAGCTTAGCAGCTTCTACAAAGAACGATCCTGGCAGGTCGATATCGACGATCACATATCAGAAAGGTTTGAGGTTAACGCTGGTGTTCCCCGAGGATACATCTTGTTACTTACTCTCTTTCTCATGTACATCAACGATTTAATCGATGAAATTACAGACCCGATCTATAACTTCACCGAAGATGTCGTCGTTGAAATCAGCCGCCCCAATAAACTCGGCGACTCCAAATCCATGGGCACCAACAGATCACCTCCTATCTTGAAAATATTCTGGAGTGGAAGCAATCTGAGTTTAATACAGCAAAGACCCAGACTGCGGTTTTGACTCAGAAGATTGGAACTGCGGCTCAGGATCCCGTCTAGACATAAAATAACACCATCACCGCAAATTCGCTTGTTGGGTGTTGAAGTTGGATGCAATATCCTCTGGCATAATCACATAGCGGATTTAGTTATTGTAGCTTCACAACAATATGGAGTTCTCTTCAAGACCGAAACGCTACATATACTTCCATCTTTGGAGTTTTGCCACAAATTTGGAGCTCGGCTTCCAAGCACATTCTGAAGAGGCTCGACTCAATAAAGAAGAGAGCAATTCGAGTGGACTTGGACAGCTTAGAGCATAGAAGAAAGCTCGCTGACCTGATTTTGTTTTACCGATACTACCGTGGCAGATGCTCTTTCGAGTGCGCCCAGAAGTGCAAGCATGTTTATACCGTAGGGATGAAAGTGACAACCGTCGTAATAGTTTAGTGTAGATTGGGATCAGAAGTGAATAAAACTCGCATTTTCAATGTAGGTTGTATCATTCCTAATATTTATAAATAGTAAGAACGATGCAAACAGTGCAAAAATGTAAATCAGATTATTATATGAACGTACCCGTCACCATTCTAGTTGTGTCTACCCACTGCTTGGTATTTGTTTAAAAAAAATCATCCTATTCTTAAAACAAACATAAATATTTAAATAAGCAATATAAAATATTTTATTTTCAATTTTTATTAGTAATTTGTCCTTGACAAAAAAGGATTGTACGAAAACTGGTTATTATACACAAAATATATGCATTTAGTATGACTCCTATTGGAAATATAAGTAATATACATGGAAATGGTCTTGACACGATAAAGAAAAATATATTTTCTGAATTTTCAAAAAAGACCTATTCGTCTAACGAAAAAAGGAAAGAAAAATCTAGATACGATAGTAAGCGCACCGGATCTAACCTGATCGAATCGATAGCATCGACGTATTTCACGATCCCGAAAGAGCAATGAAAACAATAGAAATAAATGAAAAGCAATTTTATTCCAACAAAAATTTAGTCATTTTCTTCATCCTCTTCCATTGAAGGTCGATCATGCTTTCTAGGATACAAAAATTTTATATCTACAATGATTGCATCGAATGAATCCACATTTTTTCGCCGGACTCGCCGTCTCCAGAGAAATTCACAAAGATGCAGGTCCAAGTTACTTCTGATTCCCCCGCTGTCGATATTCTTCTTCTCATGTACCTCCAGCTGGATTCAATATTTTGGCTGTAGGGTCAACAAAGTGCTCTTGATGGTTGGATATTTCTGCTCCTACTTACCTGTGAACGAAATTACCGCGATTTTCAATCTTGCGAGGTCGCGGGAATTTTAAAAATTTCGACGTCACCTGTAAAATTTCATTGGCGTCTTTCGGAAGTTTAGCCATAGTTTTATTTTGTTTTATTTTATCAACTAAATCGAAGATGTTTCCAGTTCCGTTACATTTTCATTCTATTTCAAATTTTGTTTTGTTAAAAAGCTGGTGGCATTTAATTCGATATTCAATGTTCACCCCATCACTCTGCCATTTTGTCAACTTTCACTATTAAAATTAATGATTAAAATAGCGAGCATTACATAACCCCAAGGACTCTTCCACGAGGATTAGGACGCTCTATTTTTATTCAGCCCACACAAAGAGTGTAGCCCCCCTATCAAAGTTTTAATCTTGATGACATCATAAGAACAATGGTCATATTTGCCACTGGGGAAAAGGGGATAACATTTTTTTGCTGTTTTTCTTTGTTATTGGATATTTATTCTTTTCGTAATTTTTCTAATTTCAGTTGGCTCAGTATATTATGTCATAACTGGTTTCATATCACTTTGTAGTGAACGTAAGTATCGCGGAATAAATTGAAAGATGCCATGCCCATCTTGTGTTGTTTTTGGATGTAAATGCAAGTATTGGAACTGTAAGAAGGCTGAAATTATATCACCTTAATCTAAGATGCTTGTCTTGGAATTGTATTCGTTATATTATTTGAGTTTAGTCTACTCAATATTCCTCCAATATTTTGAATTGATACATTGCCCGCTTTAATTGTTTTGGTTCCTTTTTATTTTTTTTTCAAAATTTAAGCAACTACTTATATTTCATTCACCTTTAAAGTGAGGTTGACATGAAAGAAACCTCTTTATTTTTCATTATGTTTGCTTACATTTTACTATAGTAAATGAGGTAATGTAGTGTAATTGGTGACGTCAGTCAGAAATAGCAGTCCTCATACTTTTCTTACTATACACAAATATTAAGTTTGATGTCTTAAAAATCTGTCTTCTGTTTAGAGGCTCTGAATGAGAGCATACCCATGAGTATATTGGCTTATTTTCCAAAGGGTCATGGCAAGGGGTGGTAGGCTACGTAGGGCGGCAATGTGACGAGCCAATGCTGTCTCCGTAGTGGCGCGATCGTGTTGACAGCATACGCGATGGTCAGTCCAGGACGTATAAGAAGTGACTATTTCACACAAAAAGCTTTGGTTAAAAATTTAGCTATAGGGTTATTGGCTCAACTAAATTGTCTAGAAACGGCCATATTATCGGAATTTTGAGGGATCTACGTTAAAACAATTTAATATTGTCTCTAAACTTTAAGAAGGTGTCGACGCAGATGTAGAGGTAGTTTCCATACAATACTCACTTTCATAGAAAATAAAAGGGGAATTTTGATCCTTTTGAAGAAGCTAGTAGAAGAAAAAGCTCAGAAGGATACAGAAGGATTCGAAAGGGAATAATTAAGAGGAAGAGACTAGACTAAAGACCTATTTATTAAAGAAAGGGATTTAAAAGAAGCATTTTCATATACAGAAATTACACATTTTCTATGCACATTTGTGCATTACAAAAAATGTAAATATTTAATAGATGGTATTACGGTCTTTTTTCATTATTTTCCTCAATTTATGAGGCGGCAAACCTAATCGGCCCAGTACGTCAAATTTTATAATACGCCAATGAATGAGTATACATAATATACAGGGTCTTTCAAAAAAAGGTGATCCGTCACTAGGATCGATAGAAAACTGAAAAATATTTGGGGTTTGCTCAGTAAAAAATTTTCGATAAATTCAAAGTTAACAATTATGGGTACTCAGCAATTGGGGGCCTTTACTGATTAGACTGGAATTTTGTGAAACGTTACAGTGCCAATTTTTTAAATCATTTTTAAATGTATCCGTTTTATCGATGGGGTCTCATGTAAGCGACAAGAAATTTTCAATTCACATATATTCACATAATTTATAACTTCATCAATACTTTATACCAGCATCGGTTATCACTTCATAATTTTCAAATCAAAATATTCCGAAAACGGTACATAGTATGGTGTAAAATTAAATGATGTAGGTTCACTTGAAATTTTGCTTAATAAATCTAATATTTTCCATCTATCGTAGAGACGGGATCATCTTTTTTGAAACACCCTGTACATTATATATTTTTTTATTTTCATAAAACTCAGTTTAGGTAATTTTTTGAATTAAACTATTTTTAAATTAAAAAAATAAATATAAAAATATTTATTTCTTAAATTTCTTATTTCTTAGACTATTTGATATGTTTATGTTTTTAGATCTTCTAGATTTTAGGTGTATTCTGTTTGAAAAATAGTTTTTTCAATAATTTTTGAAAGATAGATAAAAATGACGACTTTTCGACGTCAATTTTTTAGAAACATAAACTAATATTTATTTTAGCACTTTGTCTTGAATACTTATAATCCGTTCCATTTAACTGTACAATATAATAATTGAATGGTAATTAATACTCAAGTATTCGTATGTGATATAACAGTAAAATAAAAAGAACCAACTAGCAATGTTATAAAAACATGAAGGTATTGAGATTCGAATATCGTATTATTACAATGTAACAAGTGAAACGTGTAAATAAAAAATTAATTACGAGTACATTAACCCAAATACGGAAGATGTCTCTGCATTAATTAATTTGTATATTAACCTTTACAGCGAAAGGACAGATCAAATAAATGGTTTGTGAAAAAGTAAGGAACGTTCCTTGGTACATCAGGACCCAGGGGATCTACCGAGAGATGGATTAGAAAAATAATCAAGATATCGTAGACAACACCACAAGGGGAACATTAGAAGAACTTAGGATTCACTCCAAAATTTTGAGAAGTGAGCTAACAGTAGGGAAGACATTTAAGAACGGCGCTAATACTTGGATTGAGGATCCTCTAGGATTAATATTTCTCGAAATCTCGTTCTCAAATAAATTACCATCCTTTATAAGACCGAGATAACATCTAAAATATGATCAGTAATGAAGATACTAACATTAGAAGAAAAAAATAAATTTAAGTTTAAGTAATTTTTGTAGAAATGCATTATAAATTGAAATTTTGGTATAAATCTTGACTCAGTCCTTAAGAATTATTTGTAATGTCCAAAATGTTCCACTCCCAGGCACAGAGAGTAAATTTTGGGTCGTAAGAAAGGCCAGACCAGGCAGAACTATTATTTTTTCGATTTGCTCTTAATAAGTTCCCGCTGCGCCCCTAGCCCCTAGTGCATAGTTTTTCCAATATCAATTGCAGAAGACAACTATGCGAGGATCAATCAATATTTCATAAATACGCCGACACTCATACCAAATTAAGAAATGAAAAATAATATTTAATCCCCGTATAAAATTTGGTAAACATCTAACAAACCATCAGTCCACGTGGACTCATCGTTTCCACTGTTTACCAATGAAAACATCGAATCGTAAACATAAATGCATTTCTATTAGCCGAAATATTTCGACTTGAAAGTCTGCCACAAGCATTGGCGTGGCTTGGTGGGATTAATTTAATTCATAAATTTCTTTAAATAAATTTAAATAAGTCTTTACACCATGGGCGAATGAAGACAATGAAATAGCACAGTGTAATGAGAATAAACACAGGTATGAATTTAATAATAAAGATTTAGATATACAAACACAGCAAGTTATTTTAAATATATTTGAATGTTTAAAGAAGGAACATATTCAGCAACCTGATAATGTAATCATAATAAGAATAGCTGAATTAACTAAATTAAATTCTACTATAGAGTTAATGTGGGCAAACGTAAAATCAGAATTACGAAAATGTAATCAATCTCCATAACTGAGTAGAGAGGTTTATTTTCCTATATGGTTTTTGCTTTGAAATTTCGTTTTCCAGAAAAAAAATTAATGGGGTACAAAAAGGGCTCAGTTCATGTCTGGTACCCGTTTAAACCAAACTCCCTTACAGGCAGGTACAGCTTACTCGTTTATTTACGTTTTATAATCTAATATTCAGTTGTAGCAAGTCAACGAGGTATAATAATGATTTTTTATAAGTTCCAAGTAGGTCTACAATTAAGTGCATCTGTCTGAATAACGGCGTATAACGCCGAACAATTTATAATGATTCGATTGCCTTTTAACGAATTCATTCATTTGGAGTCTCATTCATTTGTGTATTGTGTAGTTGTGAATAATCTTTGCAAATATTTTCGAATAAACGTTTTTTGACCAATTCATACTTAAATGCAATTTATAATATGCTACCTTCCTTAAGACTGCTGAACAAATTGCATGCAATTTCTTGCAAGTTGTCTTGCACCATGTCAAGCTACCTTTATTCAAAACTACCATAACAAGTAGTGCAGGGTATTACTTTATAAAGACCGAAGTAGCTCTTAAAAAAATAGATTTTTAATCCAAAATATTAGATAGTTGTTCCACCAACTCCAAGGTCTTTTGTGTTTCATTTTATCACCCTAAATGAAATAAAGTAGGCCTGTACATAGCATTGCTCTAGCTAGGGTACCTAGAACATCTAAGAGGGCAATTATGGAAGCTTACACACATGCACATTACACCGATTCTAAATTAGTTTTCAAGTGATTCGGAAAACATGTGAATGGGATTAAATTTGTCTAATAATAAGGAATATTAACTCACATGACTCGTACTACGTTAGAATCAGACACAAAGAATCGGTTAATTAGAATTGAAAACAGACGACAGTGATGTAACGAATTTGAATCAAAAGCAAGGAAGTGATTATACGGATAAATGGAAAAAGAAATAATAATTATGAAATAAGTCATTGATTGTCCATGGTCTTGGTAGATAATAAATCCGAAGTGTCAATGGAGCGTTTAGTCTTTTATATTTAACCTCGATTCAGAAGAGTAACGATTTTATCGACGAATTACGGATGGATGAATTGTATAAATTGGGATGACATCATCAAAACGTGTATTATAAAGTTCATTGTACAACATCATCTGTCTCTTGAGTGGTATATAAAATCTTTTAACCTGTGTACCATAATATTCAAAGAAAAAGTTTCTTTATTATATAGTAGTTGTATTCGTGAAGGAGCAAAAATTACGGTTAAAGTGTAAAATAATAAACGATTCCTCTTCAATCAGCTGTGCCCTAATGTTAAATTGATTAGGTTACATTAAAATTAGATACAATAATAACTGATAGAATTTTTTTATATTGGAGTTCAAATCCCCAAAAATCAACGCAATATTTCTGCCTGCAGATGGAACTTTCTTTGCTTTCTTTGGAGTTCTCTCTTATCAGAACTTTGTTTTGATATTCTTTTATTTTGGGTGTGAAGTGATGGACCCACGTTACATCCATAGTTATGAAATGGCGCAAAAAATTTGCTTTATCATTGTAAAACATTGCCAAGCACTCGATGGAAACATCTTCAAACCTCTGTTCCATTGGGAGCAAACGCGTCATCCATCTCACTTATAGCTTTTTCATGTTCAAATTTTCAGTTAATATGAGATGTACCGCACTCGAAATGCCTACTATGTCTGCTAATTAACGCACTTTTAGTCGACGATCATCCAATACCGCTTTTGGATTTTCTTCAACATTTCTTCTCAGGTTGTACGGCCTCGTTTAAACTCTGCTACCCAATATTTTGCTGTTGATAACGAAGGACCAGCACCCAGAGTAGAGTCTTGTTAAGCTTTTTTATGGGTTGGGCTAATGCCTTTCAAATAAAACTATTGTATCGTTTACTATCGATGGCTGCCAAACAAATACTGAATAACGTTGCGTCTTCAAACTTGAAACATATCCCATGTAGTAGCCCCCAGACTTGAACGACCGGGCTTAGCTTGGGCCAACGCTGGGAAACCCGGCCTTGGCAAACAAAAAACGACCCAAGCCTAGTGAAGTCTGGATAACTTAGCTCCGGCTATTCTATAGGCAGCTAAGCCTGTCTGAACTCTATGCAACCTTACCTAGGCCATCCCATATTCGCCTGGCTGAACTCTGGGTAACTCGACCTCGGCTATCATTTGACTAATATTTTTGTCTGTATTAATTAGTACAGTGCATTATATAGAAATTATAGAGAAATTTGTTATAAAACTATAATTTTATTAACAATATATTAAAAATCTTTATAAGTAACCAGCTAAGCCCGGGGTTGCAGACCCGTCTTGGGTTTATCTAGGCAACCAGGCCTGGTCCAGGCTTGCAAGTTAAGCGAGGAACATTGTTATTATCCCAGAATCCCATTAAGTCTAGGCCAATAATGACTTCCAAGCTAGGGTCAGAGTTGTACATACTTGTCCCAAGTCTGCGCCTATACTGAGCTCATCGTAAAATCCTATATGGGTGCTGTTTAGATTGTGTACTTTTTAATACAATGGTATTTTTCAAGCGAACAAGCGCCATCTCTAGGTCATGCCAGGTACTTCATGGGACCATCCTCGTAAATTTAGTCAAAGACGTTTCATATTATAACGTTCTAGACTTCCTTTGTATCATATTAAATATATGGTTTAGTAGTAGTGATTCCAAACTTAATGATCAATGATAATAATGATAAGGAAAGTACTGATTTTTCAAAACTATCCTTTAAAATAGATGTAATGACAAACTACATTTTTCATTCAGCATTTAGTTTTCACCAAAAATTATTAGACATTTTTTTTTCTAAACTATTAATAAACAAAATACTCAAGCAGCTTATAGTTTTAAGTAATTTCATATATTCTTTTTGTACTATATTAATGTGTTAAAATTATTTTCCACAACAATATAACAACTTAAAACACCCTAAAAATTGAGACAAGGGTAGGCAATTACATAATTAAAATACCTAGGTTGTTATTCTGGAATGGCCGTTTCTATAGAGACTGACAAACATATGGCACAACTGACGTATCAGTCAACAAATAAATGGCATTATTTACCTTTCTAGGTTCGGGAGAGTGAAGTGAAATAATAAAATGCCGTGTAGGATTTGTAAATGTGTTTGTGGTCCAAAATGTGAGTGCGATTGCAAATGTACGCACGTACCAGTCCCAACATGGATGGAAGGAGTCGTTCTAGAATGGCCTTCTTTTTCCGATATGTATACGGATACGCAAATTATCCTGAAATTCACCACTGCAAATGCCAATGTTTTTACGCAGACTTATACTTCAGGACAAAAGATTTTAGAGGTAGGATATCGTTAATACACGAAATGAATTTATACAGATACACATTCTTTTTCAAAATTTTTATCTACATTCGAGGGCAGGTTATGGAAGGGGTTGATTAAGGCGTGAATCAACAGATTTTCGAGATATGAGATAAATGAAATCGAAAAATTCGGGATCCACAACTATACAACTTTGGAATTCCTCATAATTTTTCTTTCGATACTCTAATTTTCCTTCTGTTGTTTTCGTTATTTTTTTTGCGTCGTACATTAGTTAGTATCGGTGTTAAATTTCTTACCAGAAACTTAAAAATCCCAACTATCTAGCCCAGTCGTGGGGATAAAAGTTGTTTTGTCCTTAATAACAAATGCCTTCAAGCTTTTGCGGATGACACAACTTTGAACTGAATCCAAAAGGAAACTGAAAGAGCTACAACAAATTTGAAAAAAGGAAAAAAAAGGCACAGAAGGAGACTGAGGATCTATCCTTTATACCGACAATATAAGTTCGAGTAAGTTTCCAATTTTGTATATAGAATAAAAAGTTGTAAAATAATGGAAATAGTAAAAGGAGCACAAAAAGAGTGAGAGCCTTGATGGTGACAGCCTTGATAGTACATGACAAGGAAACATAAAATACAAATATGTATATAAATATAGCTCTGTGAACTTGGAACCCGAACTAAAAAAAATTAAAATTGATACATATTCTACAAACGACGCAGATGATTGTAATACCGTTTATTCGTTTGTAGTCCCGAAAAATTTCCTGAAAATCACTAAAGGTTGTGAATTTTCATGAAATATGATAATTTTCGAAAAATCTTGATGTCAATGCATTCAGCATCGTTTGTAGATGATTGTAACACTGAAAAATTTTTATTTTAGATATTTTATTCTAAAAAGTGTTATAAATAAAATGATAATTAAGTTCATTTTTTATTATTTCCAATCTGGCCCTCCTACAAATTCAAAATTTAATATATGACCCTCTGCAAAATTGAGTTTGACACCTTCCATTAGGATACAGACACCAATTGTAGTACTGGACTATATTGTTCAGATTTACATGAATTTTGATTCGTATATTGAGATCTTGGAGAAAATATGTTGAGTTTTCAGAATGTTATAACAAAAACATTTTTTAGATTTTAGAAAATTTAGAAAATATCTTTGGTATTCCTAAGGAACATTTAAAGTTAGCCTACAAGGATGTTGAGGTGGAAGATTTAAATAAATTATTAAAACACATTGATAAAGAAGAAACTAAAATATTGGATCTGAAATTGTCCACAGATGATCCATGCAATTGGGTCATCGATATTACAAAAATATACGGGGTAAGTAAGTTATATCAACCAGAAATGACTTAATGAAAAGATCTCCTACGTATAAAGATTTCTAGAACAAATTTAAATATATTGTAAATTCCATGAAGTTACTAAAACATTCATTAAACGGATGCAAAATCTTTTTCAACGTATAACTGAGTGATGTTTAATATTAAGAGTTTTTCTTATTACCCATTATGCAACTAACGATGCATTTTTATCATTCTTCAAGGATCTAGTAGTTCCTGATATACTCACCATAAACATTGACGAAGGGGAAAATAAACATAGACAAGTAGTGGTAGAAGTACACAACAAAGCTATTCAGAAGCCCATGTTAGGGGGCTATAAACATACTCAAACAGGTAAAACAGCAAACGAAAAAATTTCAATATTATTTGGATAGAATATTTTCATGGGGCTGTCAAACTTTATTTTATAATTCAGATAAATCGTGTAAAAGTTTGTGACTTTTTGACACACTGGCTAGAAAAAGAAATGAATCTCAGTGGTCACGTAAATG
The DNA here is from genome assembly GCA_026230145.1 of Diorhabda elongata. NCBI lineage: Eukaryota > Metazoa > Arthropoda > Insecta > Coleoptera > Chrysomelidae > Diorhabda > Diorhabda elongata. The sequence goes on from CM047929.1 coordinate 9,855,779, forward strand.
AATTAAAATATAAAATTATTTTTTTTAATTTCTCACTTCTTAGACATCTTTATATATTTTTGTTCATAAATAGTCTTGATTTCAGGTCATGTCATCCTGTCACAAAAAAGATCAGAGATGATAAGTTTAGCTTATAGAGTTATCCAACTAATCAGATCCTGATGATTATTTGGATAGTTTAGATGCTCAATTATTCAAAAACCATCAAAAGAAATTAATTATCTTGAAAAAATGATGAACAACATATTGAAGATAAAGATAAACAGACACTATAATCAACCTGGAGTACTAAACCTCAATTTAAGTACCTTATTACTAAACCTTTGTCATCAAGAAGAACAAATAATTATCCATTTAACATTTTTATTGATGGGATATTAAAAACATGCACATTTTGTGCCTATATTACAAAAGTAAATATGTAAATAAATGCTTACACAGGCTGTTACATAAAAAATTCAAATAAAAATGGTTTAGAGAACACAAAAATTATATAAGTCAATATCTCTTTCAATTCACATTTACTACCTTTCTTCGAAACAATTTTTACACAAAATTACTTGATGTTCACCGCATATTGCTAAGGAAGAACTCCTACAAGACGTTTTTGTCATTCTTCGGAGTTTGTAGTCGCATTTACAGCGTATGCGTCGTTTTTTCCTCTTGTGTTTCTGCTGCAGGTGCTACCCGAGGAACTGAAGTTGTAGTTCCAATTGCTGCGTCAATCCTCTCCTTGACACTTCGGTGTTGTCCAGGTAGATCCCTTCTTTTTCTCAACCAAGCCTCAGTCAGTTTGTCCGACAATTCACACATGTAATCAATCTTTGTCAATGGCTTTCCTTTCCGCTTAATTTTATAAAAATTATGGCAGTATACGATATATGAATTTAATTATGCTGAATTAATATCTCTATATTGGTGAAATGAAGAACTACTTCCATAAATGAATCTTTAGAAAATAGTTTCAGACACTCCAGGATGTCGTCACTGTATCCAGGGGTAGGGCCCTTCTTATGTGGACAACATCAATACTCCGCTTTTTTCCAGATCTCACCAAGCTAGACGTCTTCCATCTCTTTCCGTTTTTACCCTCTAATTCTTCAAGACCTGGTTGAAGCATATATTTACTTGAACCTCTATTTTGTACTTCCGAGCAGCTCTTATCTTCATCAAGTGATGTTCTTGGAGACTTTCGCTCTCTCTTCTTTCCAGAATCTTGTTTTTTTTTCTCTCCGATTTCAATTTCCTCGATTAGTTCAGCGACTACCTGAGTTTCAAGACAATCGGTTCATCAAAATGATGAACATATTTTACTTGTAATACTAAAGCCTCGTCGAACAGACGATGTAAGTTTTATTTAGACTTACCTGGTTAAAATCCTTAGAGTTCAACGGTTCTTGCTCCTACTTGGTTCAATGGGCACTGAGCTGGGGAAAGCACTGCTATAGCCTGAATTACCTAACCTTACCCACAACGGTTATACCATAAATTGTTCGGCACAGATTTAATATTCCAGGGTTTAAAGGAACAAAGCAGATACTGAACTCAAAATATTTTTTCTTACTATATGTATGTACAAGGACTTTCCCAAAAACTATCGAATTATTTCATTGATTATCATATTAGTATGAGTTAGAACGGACATAATATATTATCGAAATATTCCACCAAACTATAATTTAAAACAGAAAAAAAAAACAAACAAAAGAAGGAATATTATCAAATGGTGGAAGTAATCAAGTACCAAGCATTTAGAAAATAGATTAATAGTCCAGCAATACGATAAAAAAAGAAAACTGCATCAACAAATCATGATATCTCAAACAAACATACATTTAATTATAGATATTAAAAAATTTTTTGAAACTGTCTAAAATCTAAAAAAAACTTAGCCCCAACCAACCTTGATAAACTCTCCCCTGAGCCCAATAATTTTTTTACAGTCCATATAGGGTTGTGAATCCAAGGAAAAATAAAGAAAAATTTATTTGAAATAAAAAGTGTGGAAAACGATGTTTTTTGCAGTATAAAGAAAACAATTTTTTTTTGATTGATAATCCTTTGAACAGTGATATATGCTTTTATGTAAAGTGTACAAAAATATTATTTGAATTATGTTGAAGAAAACAAAGGAAATATGCAAATTTAAGTTTTTTGTTTTACAATGGAGTTGAAGATCATGCAAAAAAATCAAATAGACCAAGTGTAAGGTTATGTTTCGAGGACCTAAGACGGTCCAATCAAACGGTAAAACACATTTAAATACAGCCCTTTGTGCCGTGGATGTTTGAGATAAAATACGTCGTGCAGTCCACAGGACCGCTCTGGGCTCCAGGAAAGATTAATTGCAGGCCTATAGACCGCACCGGGTTCAAAGTGAAATTTTAGTAAAATTTATACCGAAATAGATCAAAACATCAATTTTTACCTGTTAATTTCTATGAAAAGAGGCCTACAATCAAGATTATAAGAAAAAAATTAACAGTGTATATAATTCATAGTATTTGAAAAAAAATAATACTTCCTTGGTGACAGATTGGTTTCATCTGGACCCCGATGTACCTTCTAAAAGGAAGCGTGAATCCAATCTATAGTGAAATAGATGTAGTAGGGAAAGTGATTTAAGATAATAGTGACATTAGGTAGGTATCATACTGCATTTGGGTCTCAAATAAAATACACCTCTTTTTGCTCGGATTATTGCTGCATATTTGAAATTACGTTTCTGATTGCAACTTCATCCATTTGATCGCGTATTTCAGTGAGTCTGAATGACAGTACAACTGGACATGCAGTGGATACACTAAAGCCTTATCCTGTTGACTCAAAATGTCCCATCAATCGGGTTAAGATCAGGACTTGGCACTGACCAATTTAAAACTATATCTACTTCTTAGGGATAATTTATAAATGGGGCATATGGCGTAACATTACAGACACACTTCCATTTATGCAATATTAAAACATTTACATTTGCTTCAATTTTGATGTTTTCAGGTAAATTTAAGATCCTTAACGATCAGAAGAGGACCAGTCATATAGAGTAATATATTTCCTGTCATTTTAGGCAGGTTGATCCATTTTGATTATAATTTGTTACATTCTGAAGTTTTTGTCCAGGTCTTCTTTGGCTTGTATCAGTATCTCGAAACCGTGTTAGTGGACTGCAGAGAGAACATTGGGTTCCACCATAGAGGTGTGCCACATGGGTACATTTTCATGGAAACTATTGCACCAGCACATTCTTCACGTGAAATATTTTTCATCTCACTTTGTATCAATCATTATAATCAATAATAGCAGCAGAACAATGCAAACTGTCAGCCAGATTTGAGTCTGAAGATCAGAGTTGCCATGCCTCTTCGAGAAACCCACCATCTATTCAGTCTTAGATAACTGTTCATTGTAGAAATTTCCCAAAAAATAGAGAAGAATGTCCACAGTTACATTCGTATCAGGCAAAGTTCAACGGCCACTTTTTAATATTAAAGTTAAACCATTTTTCCACAAATTATGGTAGAATATGGTTAGTTGTAAACTTTTGTGATTTTCCATAGGAGTGCGTTACTTTCATGGCTACAGTCAAACAGGACCTCCTCCCCCGAAAGTTCCGCCTGACCATAAGAATCATAGAGATACTCAGACATACATTATGCGTAATAGGAAGACTCAAATGGCGTACGCGCATGCCACACAAATGGCCAATTTAGAAATCTATATACCAAGCGTTACTGATAAAATTTTAACACCTGGACCTTACGAAACAGCAGACGAACGTGAAAAACGGTTGGATATCGATGGAAAAGTAAGAACTATACAAAGGTACGGTTTTTCAGCTACGCTATCTATATTTTACTTTCTATGAATATTATTTAAGATATTTCCGAGCTTGGAAGATGCGGAAAGCTCTAAAAGAGTTAAGCGCGGAATATCGTAAACGAGTACGTTTAGAAAACGAACAAGATGAAAAAGAACGACTTGACGACGAAAAAAGAAAAAGGCAAGACGTCATTAGTACAGTTTTCCCAATGAACATGTCTGATTTTGCTATGCTCTACGCAATGGTGAGCTCCCTATCATGACAAATGGCTAGGTTAGGTTAACGTTAACTCACAAAATTATTTTGCATCATTGTTTAGGTATTTTTGGAGATACAGTATAAGTTTTAGTGCATAATGACTAAATATTACGAGATTAAATTTATTGTGTCACGAGAAAGAGCCTTCAAAGAAGATCAAGTACAGCTCGAAATACGTAGAGGAATTAAAAGATGCAACGAAGAGTACGTGGAGAAGATGGCATAGCTCCGGAAATGATAAACTGGCCGGGACAAAAAGGAAATGCATATTTGGTGAATGTGCTAAGAGGCATGAAGTACAAAGAATACCGGTTGTCTAATAATAGAAAAAACAGAAATACCGAGGGTATGAATTTCCAGGAACTTTACCTACCGACACGAAATTAGAAGATAAAGGCAGAAATAACCAATAGGGAGAATGAATCCACGATACTGTACTACATACTGAATAAGACCATACCTACTGGAGAATACAGATGTTGACATAGAAATGAAACTGAAGATACAATAACTATACCAATAACTACTAACATATGCAACTGAAAATTGGACACTAAGAAAGAAGGACGAGTCCAAGATGAACACAATTGAAATGAAGCACAAAAGAAGAATATCGGCGAAAACATAGAAATGAAGAGTTTACACAAGGAGGTAGGAAAAGTAAAAGTCAGCTGAAAAGGTAAAAGGAGAATAATGAAGCTGTTAATTTAATTATATATACATTTTATATTAGTTATGTAATTTTCTTTGTAGGATGTTCATATTCTAGTTGTGTTTTTTTGACGTTTACGTTTTAGGTGGACAGTTGGAAAAAGAACGAAATTGCAAGAATAACATCCATGCATTGTGGTGCTTCTAAAATTGCTGAATTATATCTCCTTTTAGAAAAAGAAATTGAAATGTTAAGAGTGATCGAAAGTATGCGAAATAGAGTTTATAAAGAATTGGAATATAAAAGGATCCAAGATTTCTTCAAAAAAATAGGTATATATCGATCACATGTCTACAGGTTAGCTTTTTATGTTACTCCTAGTGAAGCGTCATCATTGACGCATCGTTTTACTAATAGTCCACGACTTCGACTACTTTCATACTACATTTTTTATTTATTTATTTATTAAGAAAAAAGCCAGAAATCACATGATATTAAATCTGGTGAGTAAAGCGAACTTGCAGTGACAAGAAATGGCTATAGACTCGCGAATCAAAAGCGACTTGTGGCACTTTGTCATGACAGACAAGTGAACCATTAGACCATTTTTCGCATCGCCGAACTTTTCAGTACTACCCTGTGAAATTTGAAGAAGTTCGTTCATAAACCAAAATAGTCTGCGAAAGTTTGCATGAGTATTTCATATTTTTATTTTAGGAGGCTAACCCGTTCTGCTAACCCCGCTATTTCTAACGTGTTTGAAGCCGGCCACATCACCAACAGGCTACTCAATCCACACATCTCAGATGTGGACGCGCCTAATCAAAATAATTAAAAACATTTATGACGAACCAAATGAGCTTTCTGAACTAACACTGGTGGGAGATAGTTTCAATTTTATCTTGGACGAAATTGTAAAAAAAACTACGTGAACTGGGAAGATACAGAATGAGAGATGGCGAGGATACAACCGAGATCGTAAACTACAGATATTCTTAAAAGCTTTGTATCGGGTAGCCAAATTACTTAATATTGTAATATCAACATCCAAAATTAAATATTTGACAAAAAACATAAATAGTGATTCGATAAAAGGTGGATATTGATGACCAAACTTATGGAACAAGTCAAATATGTGGGTTCAGTAATGTCACGATCTGGAGACGATGAAGTCGAGGTTCAAAGACAAACCAATGAAGTCACTAGAATGACAACATGCCTCAATGATTAAATTTTGCGGATATACGCCAATAATAAGGTAGATAATGACCTTCAACGAAACCAGACTCGGCGAATGTGAGCAGACTTTTGGAAGGCGGAAAAGTGCGAAAGAAGAAATTTGTTAACTTTTTGCACATTTTCGTCTGTTGTTAAAAGACATGGCTCCCGTTTCTCATCCTTAAATGACTCATGGCTACTCTAGTACTACTTACAAGCAGTCTTCAAAGTTACTATATTATCATCATAGATAGATTTCGTGAGACAATTTGAAAATCTTTCATTCCAATATTTGTTTGTACCAGTCGCTTCTCTCGTCTGGATTATTCCAGAGCAAATTCTGTGCCAATATCTAAGTTCTATTATAAAAATATTATCATATTCAGCTTACAATTTAAGCTACAGATTATCCAGTTTTTAACATATATAAATAGTGTAAATTGTTCTTGAAAAGACGATATTTGTGAATCAAAAACTGTTTCTAGGAGAACCAATCGACTGGTACAGCACCTACAAGAGTTTACATATCTTTATGGACACGTTAGAAACCCAAAAAGGTCGAAAATATTTCGAGTTATACCAAAAATTGATAGAAAAAGATCTCACAGTAGAACAAAAATTGCACGTTTACTTGGAAGTTAAAGAATATATTCACGATCATCAATGTCAAGATAGTGAAGTTTTGAATAATCTTATAGATAGAATGTGTCAGCTTTTAGCCAGAGGCGTGAGCCGCAAGAATTTGCAGGGATTAGAAAAAAGAATAGAAGCTTGCGTATTGCACCACTTTAAATTAATAGAATGCAATGAAGGCGTTACTAGGTAATATAAAATTCGTGAAATTTCTGTTACTACTGATCTATAGGTTTGGAGGACTGAATATCCCATGTAGGAGTCTTCAGAATTGAACGACGGGGCTTAGCTTGGACCAATGTTGGGAAACCCGGCCTTGGCAAACCAATATTGGTCCAAGCCTGGTTGAAATCAGGGTAACTTCGCCCCAGCCATCCCATATTCACCCAAACCAGTCTTGGGTTTATCTAGGAAACCAGTTCCAAGCTTGCAAACCAAGCGAGGGACTTTGTTATCATCCCAAAGTCCCACCAAGTCTGGGCTAATAACGGCTTCCAAGCTAGGGCCAGAGTTGTACATACTTGGCCTAAGTATGGGCCTATACTGGGCCCATCGAAAAATCCTCTATAGGATAGCGTCAAAATGTATGCGACTGACTATAAACTTTTCTAAAATTGAAAACGGACTTGACAATACAATTCACATATGTTTAGAAAATAGTTAAAGAAAGTAAAGATGTATCATCTTCTTAAATAGACCGGTTCCAGAGTTACAAAAGATTATTCATACAAATAATATAAAAATGAGTGAGACAGTGTAAGCGTGGATTTTTCTAAATTCAATAGAAACCTTGGTTCGCAAATATTATACCATTTGGTTTTGCTTTTAGGCATATGTTGACGGTACAAGAGCGTAAAATGGAAAAGAATCTCCAATACTGTCCTAGGTGTCAAAAATTCAAAACCATCGATGGTTTTAAATTAACAGCTAGAACGGACAAACTAAGGATATGTCGAAATTGCAAGTGGTTGGACAAATCGGAAGAACCTTGGGTTGATCTGTCACCGTACAGATTTATTTTGAAACAAATACGAAACTATGAAAGATTGCATCATGCCGTATCTTCAGTAGCTTTTATATTACAAGATATCGATATTCATCATATAATCGTACAGATTTGGCATGGACATTCTGCGTTATCGGAATGTAATGACATTTATCAGTTAAGGTAAGGTATACCTGACAAATTGAAGTTCTACTGAAAGCCCTTTGTTTAGTTAGATCAAAAGTTACATAAAGCATCACTTTCTCTGTAAAAATTACGAAATTAGTTGTCATTGTTTAAACAAATCGATTCGTGAAATGAACGATTCTATTTAGTCCGAAATTATATACTCAATGCACCATCGTATTTTGTGGACCCTTTTTTTCGTAAAGTGGGACTTTTTTTAGTTATGTTTTGCTATGTCGAAATTGTCAGTTTCTTTTTTGGTTTCTACGACTATGTTCTCATTTTCACTTTCATATTCGCTATTATTTTTATTATCGGTCATATTATTATTATTCTCATTTTCTCTTTTCAGTACATCATTTTCTATATCTTCATTTCTTGATGGTTGATGTTATCAAATTTAGAAATTTCTCATGTTACTCTCACTGTCGATATCTGTGGCAAGACAGAAAACGTTGCACGAATTAGCAGGTTTTCGAGATGGGCTTTGGAAAACGATAATGTGAATAACAAAATTCCATAGAGATTTCATTGTGCCAGAATATATCAGATCTGGGCTATCACTGGATTGGAAAAATGTCCCATTCTCTAATCAAACACTGGAGTGAGTCTTAAAGTTTTATATGAATGAGCTTGTTTAGCTAAGAGAAGAAATATTTACCATCACATAAAGAACCTTTTGATGATAGCTCGAAAATATTTTCTGGATGAATTTGCTTTGATGTCCGTACCGAGTTGTTCCCTAATAATATTATTACCGCATACGTAATCCTTCTGCTGTATTCGTTGGTTCTTGTTTTTTAATCATGCAGTCAACGCTCGTTCTCATGTGACTGGATAGGTTAGAGGCTACCTTATTAGTTTATTAAAGTGTCTACCTTATATATCCTATAAAACACCCGTGGAAAAATTTTTGAAAAACGATTCATGTCGTCAATGCTTGATGTCGATTAGAACCAATTCGTGCAGCCATCCTTAAAGAGTGAAGAATATTACGTAAGCATTTGTTGAACATTTGATAACAAGGCATAAATTCAGTGATAAACAGCAGAGGAAGGCTGACACGGAATAAGTGTTAACTGCATTCATATTGTTTTAAGAAATTGTTAAATATTTCGTCAGCGTTATTTGGTTGCAAAATTATTCCTTACTTCCGTTACCCAGGTGTGGTCCTTTTTTTCCCCTTAAAATATCGAAAAACAAAATTTATTTTATTTTAGACTAGTTCGTTGGGACATACATAAAGAATGGGCGCCGTGGAACTGCATACTCTTAACAACGGAAGAAGCTAAGGCTCACCTAAAAGTTATCAGCTTGTCATATGTTTACGAAGAAGAATTTATAAGCCACGTGACCAACAAGCACGTTTTAGCCAGACGGCATTTCTCAAATTTGAAAGCCTTCGACAAATACTTTGCCGAAACGACAAAGGGTGATATTAGACTGGATGAAAATTCCGAGTATTATAATAAACCAAAGACGGAATGCCTCAAAGATGAAGATATTAAGTACAGTGACAGGTTGTTATGTAAAAAAGGATTACTATAAAGGTTTTTAAAATGAGGTTAAATAAATTTGAAGTCGGTTGGAGCTGCAAGGCAAAATTAGTTTCATTTTGTTGTCTATAAGTATGTTAAGTGATTGTGTGAACTTTGGGATGGAGCTAATACCTTTTTTGAAAAATTAATAATACGCTATGACCCAGCTGCATATTTTAGTTTTGAAAAAAGGGTGGCCATAATGCGCGAGTCACATTCGCTAGAATTGGAAACATTCTACACGACATGGAAGACCCGCGCTGTATGAGTTTACGCAGTAACATACAGCGGATGCCGATAGGTTCAAAATAGTATCGTAGTAGGGTTTATTCAACTCACATACAATTTTATTGTTTACGTAGGGTGAAGTAGACAGGGTGAAGGCATATATATGTGAATCCTTCTACTTAATTTCGTTCGTTAACTCTAATTGTAGAGATACTACTTTGGTAATAACCGAATAATTTTTCACATATAAACTTTATTAAAAAAAATTACAAGTTGAAAAATATGTTTCATTTCATTTTATGGGCTCTACTATATTAGAAGTTATTTGGAAGATTATAGTCCTAAAGTCAATGCTAGTGGTCACCACTGTTTTAGAAGAAGAATAAATATAAATAAAACTGGATATACAGAACTTCTCGTCAACAATTTACCATATCCTCAGGTTATAGGTAGACAATACACTGTGTTATGAAATGGAAAATATTATGGAAAATCTTACGTATTCGCCCAGTTTAGAATCATTTAGAATCATATTAAAAATAGACCAATTTGACATTTTCGAAAATGCAGAAACCATTTATAGAGATCCCAAACGTCGAAAATTAGTATTTCCGGTGTTTTTAGCAATAGTTGGACTGGTAACTTCTGGTCTGACTGATTAAACTGGATTTATAAATTACAGGAGGCTTTATTTCTCTTTAATTAGAAAATATGGAGGTAAGAGGAAAAGAGAATAATCTATGTATATGGAGTATCCATCAGAGTACTTCAAATAAGGGTAGTGCCACATTAGAATCACGGTAACTTCCAAATAATTTACTTGATGTTGAATGACTGGGCATTAAAAATACCTGCTAAGTGTTCTTTGCAGAATGGCATAAACTGATTTCACAGACATTTTGGCAGTTTCACCATGTTAAGAGGCATTAGAGATTCAATTGCTTCGCTTATATCTAAAATTGAAACTATTCCTGATTGATTTATTGCTATTCCAACACATTTTATGACTTTGAAAGAAATTTCACAAAGTGGTTAAGGTTTGCTCAATTTCTTATGGTTTTTTATTATTTTCTACCTACACATGGAAAATACAAAAAGAAAAATTGTGACAAGCTATTTCCGGAAGAATAGCATATGTAAAATATAACCTTCATCATTTTCCTTTACCTCAATAATTAACAGGTGCTGGTTATCTTTGCAGTTAAATTTTAGAAAATTAACTTTTCACAATTTCATATTTTTTACTATCCACAATATTCACATAAAACATTCTTCATTGAATACACGTTGTACATAATAATACTCTAGTATATTACACTACCCTAAGTCCACTGTTTTATAAATAATAATTTTCTTGCAATGTAACGTCAAAAGCTGAATATGAGAGGTCCAAAAAGAACTCGGTTCGGTTTTACAATGGCTATGATATATTTGGGAAAATGGTAATGTGGAAACGAACTCATAATATTGGCTGCTACAGTTTACAGGTTTACTCAAATATACAAGCTTCCACCTTTTAACTAAAACTTCTATAATTGTTACCTACAAGTTAATGTAGTTATTATATAATACCTGTGATACCTTCAAATAAAAATGAAAATCTTATTTATTATTTGAAAACTTTATTGTTCTTCTAATTTACATTATTGAATTAACATCTATTTAATTATCTCTTAATTTTGATTCATAATACTGTCATGTAAAGTTTAAATAAACTGAGTATAAAGACAAACAATATTTTAAGCAATTGAATTATAAGTAATCTGTTTTGGCTTTAGTAATGGTCTACTTATAAAAACACATTTCCATTGAAAATATTTTTCAAATTACTCTGGCTTCTCTATTGAAAACCTCAATACTAATACCTAACCATAAACAAAATATCAACTTACCCCAATCAAATAGATCGTTCCTAAGACCGTCTCTTTCCTAAATACATTTTATGATGTTGTTTCGAATAAACATAAAGACATAAAAAGGTCACAACAACAATAAAGATAAAATAAAAAAATTTTAAATCAACCTCCTGTTCGCGAACAGAATGAAACAAAACATTTCTTGCAAACAAAACGAGGTCTTATGAAACTGACTGGATTGAGAATTCATGTTGCAATCTGACCCACAAGAGATTGTTTCGGAGCAATGTTGCCGTTGCGATATTAATTAAACGTATTTAATGAAGTTTGTAAGAAATTTTACAAAAAGGTATAATATTTTTATAGCACAAACAGAATTAAATATTTAGTAGGTAAATACTGTTATTACTACGTTGGAGATTAAGGATTCACTAAGTATATATGTGTCTATTAATTACATTTTATTAACTTATATAATATCCACTAAAATCCTCTTCACATATATATTGGGAATACCTATTTTGATTGAAATTATCGACAGTCATTTGCTTAATATGATATAATTTCGAAGTTTATTGAGATTTATGAACCTTCCATTAATTTGTTTGTGGAAAAATATCTAATTCTTTTGAGCTCTAATTATTCTTCAAGAATATTGAAACTTATTATGGGTTTCATCAAAGTATATCTTAATTTTCTTTAATACTTCACTTTTCTCCTATATAAAGAATAACTTTCTATCTGTTCCTTTGTTTAATAGATCCAAGAAAACTTGATTTCCGAATAACAAGCTTCCAGACAGCCAAAATAAAATGATTTTTTGGTCATTTCGAAAACATGTTAAGAAAAGTTGCTTTTTGATCTCGAAGTATTCGCGTACGATACTTTTAACTGACTTCATTAATTTGAAAGTACATGTTTATAATATTCATTTAAATTTACAACCAATTGACAGTTTTCAACTCTCTAAAAGTCATAATAATACTTAACTTGACAACGTCGCTTTACGAAATTGAATGTATCTTTATTATACTCTAATAATTGTGTTTTCTTACATGTTATATTTGAATTTCTCATACATACTGTATACTTTATGTGAAAAATATTGGTTTATGTGTGTATTTGCATCAAACAATTAATTGAATAATATAGTACTTTTTTCTGATCAATAAGCACTACTATGCAGGCAACACAAAAAGCACTGACTTTTAATTGGTTGCGGAACTTTAGGCGAATGAAATGTGTTGAGATTTCAAACAATTCCATAAACGTTTTAACAATAATGACCGACATTATTCCAAATAAGTACATGTACTCATTTTTATAACATACATTTGAGCTACGCTGTTGTAATAAATTTACAATCTATTTAAATTACTGATTTCTCCTAGACTATGGTTAGACGAGAATGTTTTATTCATTTTATTTATAGATACTTTTTACACTTTCAAATTGAAGTTTTATATGTTAAATGATATACTGAAGAAGTAATGAATCGATATCAAAAAAGAGTTCATAAACAATATAATTAGAGAGAATGTAAAACCGCACTAAGAGTTTGCAAAATAAGGAAGTTGAAACATATTATGTATTTGTCTATAATAAGGTCATCTTGTGGGTGCTAAATGGAATATTTGAAAGTGTGTCAGAAGAATAAAACAAACATAATATTAGCTCGTTTATGATGATTATTACTTCTGGACAAGGGTAGTAATATATTCTTTTAGCCAGTATTAATTTGACAATGTAGAAGGATAAATTGTTATGGTTTGAATATAAATCTAAAGGCCAATTAAAAATTTTGACTTTCCATTTGCCGTTCGCGGGTAACGATAGCCGTTTGATGTTCGTAATAAATTTTACACCCTTTTCATACACTTGACGTTGAAACCCCAACATCACGTTCTAACGTCATACGTCAAAATCACGTGACAAAAGCAAACGGATGTGATGGACTCTTTTTTATTGATACGAACGGCCGACTGGGAAAGATAAACATCGTTATGTTGAAAGTCACCAACAACAGACCGATCGGCAAACGGCAACTGAATGGTCTTATACATTTCAATGTATGTAATTTTGTAACAGCAAACGGAAAGTCAAGTTTATGGATTAAACATAACATGATTGTTAATAATATATAATAATAATGGAAGGGTAAACAATAAGCTAACTAGTCTACATTGGGAAAATCAATGCTGTTATATAGATTTATCACATGAACATAATGGTATATACTCAATTGTAAAGTTCCGATCTTTTCTAATTTCTCTTTATTTTGGTTCATAACCAAAGAGACATATAGTCAAAGTTCTATTTGTGTGTCATTTTATTTCAAAACTGAATATGAGAACACTCTATAGTCGACGTTTCTTATGTTGTTTCCTTGAAAACATACCTACATACACAATAACGCATATATATGTCACGCCAACATTCTTCGCATTACCTCAACGTCCTCAACAGGCTACTAACTAACGGACAGTTTTCCAATAGTATGGTCCCACCTTACCGTAAACATCTTAGTTGACAGCGTTGCCAAATGTGCTATATATAAATACTAGGAATACTTTTAACTACATGTAGGTGTAGAATATTTGCCTATTTTATAAAATTCTTTAAGGAAATTACCCATTAGCTCTTAGGTATCCTTTGTCTTCTTGAACCTGAATTCTCATTTCATTTTTTCACTTTTTAATAAAAGCAACTTATTTGGTAATATTATATACATACTAGTTGCTAAAGTTTTGAATACGTTGAATACATGATAAACTTGTTTAAATTTTTTTGTACTCAGGGAAGTACTGATTTAATAATTGATGAACATTTTGGCCCTGAAAATATTATAAGACTTTCTTTTAAATAATATTTCTTCATTACTGTTGACATGGCCAAGTGGTTGCAATACTTCATATTAGCTTCTTCCTAGCAATTTGAAACCAAATGGAAACTTATCTAGATATTCTTTTATGAAGACTATGCTGAGTTTAGCAATTATATCCATATTATTGAAATATTTTTTCTGTCTGCATTAACGTACGTGTTTAATTAATTTTTTTATAGTATGCCATTACATTGATAATTTCTAATTAATAGTCTTTGAAAGCATGTTTTTTATAAGCTCATTACTTACCAATAATTATGAAACAGTAGATTATTCTTTTCCCTACACAATTCTAAATTCATGTTTATATCGTGATTCTAATAACATGGCAACATTGCTATCAGGTTTCAACTAACCGCTAGCGCGGTCGTCCGCTACCTTTTGAATTGTTTCTTGTCGTTCTTTTTAACAAGTTTGAAATCCCGCAACTCTCCGTGACAACGCGACTCGCGCTATTTCAGGTGTTTGTGTAAAAAATAAACGGGAAAAGGAGAACATACTTCGACGAATCGGAAAAAATTTATTTCGTTTAGAGTAGTGAAAATTTTTGCCTAATGATGACGGAAACAGTGGTCAATGTGCAAGAAGCACCCAATAACAACGCAACTAAACCGCAACCTGGCGGTGGAGCTCCAAGGCAAGGGACAAACGAATCGCCCGTGGGTTGGATAAAAATTAATATCGAATATTTCAAAACTACCCCTGGAATTTTGAAATTAGTTGAATTCGTAAGTAAAAGTATTTCAAAATTGAAAATAGTTGGGTTCATTTTTGTTCCATAGCTTCAAACAAATTACAATATTGATTTGCATGACATTTCGCAAAATTAGAAATAGTAAATTTCACGATTTTTGTTTTCATGTTGCGTTTTGATTGATTGGTACCCATTATTTATTTCTGGTACCTATCTTATATTAGTACTCTATAATTTGACTAGAATCGAGAAACGTTTTTTACGTGTTGCCAACTTAAATAAAATCACATTTTATCAATAATATATGTAAATATATATAGCTTGAATTTATATAGGAGTATCTACTATTTTGTCATAAATTGTCTACGTGAATAAACATCTTTACATATAGGGTGTGGCATTATTACTAGGAAGTCCAATTACTCAATTGTTATACGAGATGGGATTGTATATTTTTAGACTCTGTATTAGATTTTGCAATGTTATACAGGGTAGTTTAAATAGTACATAAGCAATAACTTCGCATCTTTGTAGTATTATAGACGTTTGATCAACAAATTTTAGATCTTTACAGCTGAAGAAATTTGAACATAACCTTTTGTTGTTTAAAATGTAGCTTGTCGCCAATAAGTTTTGTTAGTATAATACGTAACATTAAAAAGTAATTGGTACTTGAGGAGGAGACGATATAAACAAGCATTAATGAAGATTTCGAGAAGATAAGAAAAGAAGAAGTAGTAGAAGCAATTAATATATTCCAACTAAGAAAAGCGCGAGGAAGAGCCAATCTAATTGCCAACATGATGAAATATACGAATGAAAAGGGAGTAAATAAACTAATAGAATTACTTAACGAGGTAATGCGTAAAAAAAAAATATTGGAAGAAAGAAATTATAGAAACTTCCGAGGTACAGCAATAAAAAGCATAGCAGCAAAAATAATGACTAGTATGAAGGAGAGAAGAATAAGAAATAAGATCGATGTCACTCTTGAGAATACACAATGTGGTTTGGCCTTTGACCACATCAGGAGAGAAGATATATTTAAAATACTTGAATATAGATATGAAGTGATATAGAGCTGATGAGATTAGCTATGGTAGAAACAAAAATAATGATAATGTTTTGTGGCAAATAACAAAGAATTTACCTTGAAAATAAGTGTTAAACAAGGATGTGTAATAAGCCCACTATTATTCCCACTACTATAAGATAAAACAATAAAAAGAGCAGATGAAAAAAATTAATACAAGGGCTTGGAACCAACATTTATAACTGAATTGATATTTGTAGATGATTTTGCTATTATTAACGAAATTCGAAGAGGATCTATAAGATAACCTAGAAATATTAAATACGGAAAGGAATAAAATTATTATAGAACTAAGTACCAATAAAACTGAGAGTATGGTAATAGTAAGAGAAGGTGAAGTACATAACATCCAAATACAGGGGAAACAAATAGAACAAGTGAAAAGTTAAAAATATCTAGGTGCAATTATAGTATAAGTAATAAAAAACTGGCAGGAAATAAAAGGAAAACTAGAAACATTGCAATTGAAGAATCATTCTTTGGGAACAAGAAATAAAAAAGAAATTGTGGAAAAAGCAGCGAGGCCTACAATGGTGAACAGCTGTGGGACATGGACATTGAATAAATAAAACAAAAAAGTAGAATGAGAAACGAAATATATGGACAAAAACTAAAAATAAAAGTTAGAGTTAGAGATGAAATATATGAAGTAAAATTGAGATAGATGCCGGATTCCCGAAAACAGAATACCAAAACGTTTTAATACAAAATAGAAGATAAAAATTATAGAGAGAGACCTAGAAAAACATGAAACATGTGAAAAAAGCAGCAAAAACAAAGGGGATGAAATGGACAGGAATAGAAGATCAAAAAAAAGATAGAAAGGCTTGAAGAAAAAAGTATATGTCATAATCCCGTATCAAACAGCGATACCCCTCACGGTAACCTGGAAAGTGGAAAGAGAAATATGTACTTGTCAACTTTATGATATATCATAATTCCTTAAGCATCCATTATACCTAAATGTATTAGTTCTTTGTGATTTTCCTCATGAAAATAGACCAGTTAGCATTGTATGACCTCGACAATGGAGTTTATACATGGCAAATGATATTTACAAAATTTAAGACAATAACAAAAATGCTACTCATAGCAAATGTCGCTCAAATCCTTGTTCCGAAAATCGTATAAACTTTGCTGTCTTGAGAGATACCTACATGCAAACCATAGATGCTTGCAAAGAACGAATTATTGAGAGAATGAAAAGCAAACTTTTCAATTGCCCAATTGGATCAAGGTCTTTCTGGTCTGTAACAAAAGCGATCTGCCGAGGCTTTGGTAAATCAACAAATTCTCCATTGACTGAAGAAGATGGGTCAATTCCAGTGATAAAAATAAAAAAGCGGACTTGTTGGGTCGCTTGTTTTCTTCAAATTCAACACTTGATTTGCGAGAAAGAGAATTTCGACATCGAGAAGGCTTGAACATCCATTATGTGACTGACCTAGATGGAATACCACCTAATAATTGCACAGCTAAATTCTAACAGGTCCTCTAAACAAACTATTTTCTCTATCATATGGAAGAGTTCTCTTCCCTGTAAATTGGAAAATTGCTCGGGTTACTCAGTGACCATCAATACGGCTTCCGTAAACATAGATCAACCGGTGAAGAAAGAAATACGTGGAACAGGATTTAGAATTACAACCTTCTAAATAAATCAAGATCATACGATTTGTCGTCCTCATTTATCGTAACTTTCTCAAAGACCGATCCATCCAGGTCGCTATCGATAGACACATCTCAGAAAGGTTTGAGGTCAACGTTGATGTTCCCCAGAGATGCATCTTGTCACTACTCTCTTCCTCATGTCCATCAACGATCTACTCGACAAAACTGCAAACTCGATCTATAGTTTCACCGACGATAGTACACTGGTGTCGTGGCTCAAATCAACCATCTCAACCATTCGCCTAGCAACCAAATCGGTAGGCATCAACAGATCACCACAATCTTGATAACATTTTGAAGTGGGGCTGCTATTATTATGAAGAATGCTGGCACTGTAGTTCAAGATTTGATCCTGACTGGACATAAATTCGCTTGTTGTTGACGTTGGAAGTAATATGTCCTGGCATAGATACGTGGCTAATTTAGCCAAGGCAGCTCACAAAAGCTTTGAACCCTCTTCAAGACCAAAAACCTATATACTTCGCAACAGCTTCTAATTATCTGATTCGTTGATCTTTGGAAGATTGCTCGCATATTTGGAGCTCGACTCCCAAGCATACTCTGAAGATGTTCGACTCCATACAGGATAGAGCAGCTCGTCTTATAGGCAATCCAGAGTTGACCAGAAACTTGGACAGCATAGAAGAAAAGTCACCGACCTGATTACTACCAAGCCAAAAGCCCTTTCGAGCTATCCACCATAATCCCACCTAAAGCAGTATTTGCAAGATCTTCTGGACAGCCAGAAGTTACTCATAAACACCGAGTTCGCGTGAAGACTCCTAAAACGTCAATTTTTTGGGACTTCTGTCTTTGTAGAAGTGCAAGTCTGTGGAATCAGCTACCAAGTCATGTGATTTACGTCAGGACAACCTACAGAAGTTCAAGATCAATATCCACAGGCATCACCATACGGAAGGCACCACTCGAATCATTCGAGGGTTTACCTTCTTTTGCTTGCTTTTCACATAAAAATAAACAACCAATAATCTCATTACAATCTCTTTTATACTGGATACTATCATATTATATAAATACTAACGTTTAACATTAAGGTAGAACGTACGAAATGGAAAGTAATGATTTGAAAATAAATCTACAGGAACTATTCAAAATGGCTTTTATTTACATAGATGATTAATTCCATTCAAATTGTGCTGTAGACATGGGCGTTGTCTATTTCGGTTGTTGGCTATCAAATTAACATTAAAAACGGTACATATGTCATCGTATCACGCTCATAAATTGATGAAACTTTCCAGCATAGGCTAAATTTAGAAGAATTAAATATTTTGAAAAGCAAACAATGGGGTTGTTGACAATCAAATAATAGTACTGTCTCAAAATTTGTCGATAATTTAGCATTACATACTTTTTTTGAGGCAACATCTGGTGGTCCGAATGCACAACAAGTATGTTCGTTTCAGACCTCGAAATATATTAAGCTTCGTCGCTTGAAGAGCGAACGGCAGATATTTTTGATATCGTCGAAAGATATTGTGAATACCGGGCATTTTTTTCACTGAAATACTCTAAATTAAATCAAAGATACTAGAAAAGAAATACTTGAATGTAAGACCATGTTATATCTGAAAATTGGTAATTAAATAGATGCCATTTACTTAATTTTGTTTTCTACGTTGTAAATTTCATTTGGTAAATAAACAGTTAGTTGTATGTGAGAATATGCCGTCAATTTGTTGGGCGCTTATAAATTTTTTTCAAAGTTAATTAATGTTAATTTATACGTAATAAATAAATAATTAATGTCCCGCTGACCTCAATATTACTAGGACAGGTTTTAAATGCGATCATACAGTTAACGCAGTCAAAATGGACATCCGGTAACCGGGACGTCATAAATAAATACAAGGTACGTCAAAATTCCATCGATAACAAAATAATTATATAGAGTGTAGCAGAAAATAGAAAACATTTACACTTGAATATGCTTTGTGTACGTTATCAATCATGCATTCGTTTTTTAAACTTGATACTAATAGAAAAATCACAAATTATATGAAGGTTGTTTGAAAGTTTTGTGACGTATGTGAAAACGTCCAATTCTATTGAGAATTTCTTCCTCTTCTTCTTGAGGTTAGGAAGGCCTTAGCTGCCAGGACTATTCGGCTATGATTTATGTTTTGTTTTATTTATACTGTAGGTTTGTTTTATGTTTGTATAATGTAATGTTTAAAGCACTTGAAAATTTTAAGATAAATCCGATGTTTTCACTGCTTGAACATTTAAACAGTATATGAAAATTTATCTTCTGCAAGTGAAACTTTGAGGTTAGGAAACAGGAAAAAGTCGCAGGGGGAAAGATCTGGTAAATATTAAACACACGATTTACAAACACAATTGGGAACTTAGAATTCACATTTTTATCTAAGAGCATCCCAAAATACTCAGAATAGGTATTTCTATTTTCTACAAACAATATTTTTGCGTAGATAGCAAAAATATTCTGGATTTTTCGATTTATATATATGCTGGAACGATACAAATTAAAACAAAGTAACTTATGGTTTTTAAGAAAATGTAACGGCAAATTTAACAAAAACAAGTCATAAATGAAAATTATAAACCACAAAATACGCGAAAGCAGACTAAAAATTAAATTTTGTAAACTAGTGTTATCAAATATGCTGAATTAATCAACATAATGCAATTAACTTCAACTTTTTTTTGTTAAATTTACCGCTAGAATATCTATTTATATTCTAAAAATACTTGTATGTTATACAAATATTTTGGCGCAACCATCTTTATTTAAAACAATCGCAAATATTTACTTATTTCTACAGAGATTCACTCTATAAATAGTGATGTCATTTGAAATTTTACAGCTTTCATATATGTGAAAAATAGTTTTAAGAGCCAGATAATATTGTATCTATTATAAAAATGAGAATCATCACAAAAACAGATTTTTGCAAATTGTGTATTTGATTAAAATGCATCTCATCTCTCTAAAATGGAATACTGTGTAAAAATATATTAAATATACAAGATTTTATCTGCAAACATGTTTATAGTTGTTATTTCATAACTCAACAAGGTCGTCTACCTCTCATAATATAATTTTAAACATTCAATAATTTTTCTCTATAATTACCTGGTATATTATGTACATACATACAAATATTGAAAATATATTTCTTCAACACTGCTAATGTAACGGATTTGATTGCCAATACGATATTATTTATTATTGATTACCGTTGCAACCATATCTTGGTAGATGATTGAATTTATTGTACAGTGTGTCCGTTCATGAACTAACGATATTCTAAATATTTTAATAAACTTCTTAGACATTCTCATATGTTTTTCTTGATAAATCGTGTTGATTTTTGATCTGTTTATATGAAAATTTTTATCTAAAGAGATCTAAAATCAAGATAATTTATCAAGAAAAAAAATATTTAAATATAAACTAAAGGGGAAACACACATCACACAATAAGTCATGGGATTAATTGAGAAAACAGATTTTTTTGCCAAAAATCGATTTTATTCATCAATGTTCAAGAGCAATACAATCATTCTAGCGCTTCTCTAACTTCTCGATGCCGTGCTTGTAGAAGAATTTGTCTTTTGCCTCAAAGATGCTTCAGTTTCAGAAATTGCTTCTTCATTTGAGTTGAATTTCTTACTGGCAAACATTTTTTTTTGATCAGCGAATAGCCAGTACTAACTGGGGGTAAGATCTGGACTATACGGTGGATGAGGATGTAACTCGTTCAATTTAACCATCGTTGCCATCGACTTGTGAATCGGTACATTGTCTTGATGAAACAGTGATTTTTTTCTTCGACATTTGAGGCCGTTTTCCCTTGATTTTTGTATTAAAACGATCCTATAACTCTATGTAGAATTCGCTATTGATTGTTTCTCTTTTTTGGAGAAAGTCTATGAACAATATTCCATTCGCATCCCAAAACTACTGAAGCCATAACCTTCCCAGCTAACTTTTGTGCCTTTGGACGCTTGGGACGTGGTTTACCGGCTGCAGTCCACTTAGATGATGATCGGTTAGATTCCGGAGTGAGGTGATGGATCCATGTTTCATCCATTGTCACATATCCACGCAAAAAATATGATTTATTACGTATAAACATGGCCAAACACTGCTCTGAATCATCAACACGTTGTTGTTTTTGATCGGCTATGAATGAACGCGGCACACACTTTGAAAAAAGCTTTCTCATGTTCAAATGTTCATGCGTAAATGTAAACACACTGCCTCAGCTATCTTACGCCATTTCAATTCAAGATTAGATATCATCAAGTTGTGATGTTTTCTGGAGTCACCACGTCAATTGGACGACCAGAACGTTCATCATCATCGGTGTCTGTACGACAACGTTTGAAGTCAGCAAACCGATAACAAATGGTTTTTTTCGATGAAGCAGAGTTCCGATAAGTCTTTTGAAGCCATTGCTGAGCTTGCATACTATTTTTTCGATGATCAATTAACACACGAAATTGTTTGGAATCCATTGGTTTAAAAATAACAAATATTGCTTCACTTAAATGGCTGTCACTTTGTGCTGACTGAGCAAAATATCATGAAATTTTGCACATAGTCTTTTGACAATTGGTATGTCATAAACGTCATATGGATTTGACAACGATAGAACCATCTGTGTGTCAGTCACACGACTTATAAAGTGATGTAATTGTTTTAAGTTTTGTTCCGATAACCGTTTTTTTAAATACATTTTATGTGCTCACTAAAAATTTATATCTCTCGAGGTTTTGGTTGTAACAATAAAAATAGGCTTATTCAAAAGGCCACAATTTTGTCTGCCACCTATATTCAAAACAAAGTGTTCAAATTTCCATAATTTTAATAAAATGTGAATTACGAAAATCGACAATGGATTGAATTACAGATTAAGTTTTGTTTCCATTTGGAAAAGTGTCAAAACCTGTTAAAACCTGTTAAAAAAAAAACAAGAAGAATCCATTTAAAATCACTAAAATATAATAATAATTTTCGTACGTCCCCGTGAAAAGCATTGAACAAATTTGCAAATAATGCGAAAAAGTCAAATTTTTATAACTCTTGACTGATGAACCAAAAGAAAATAGTGATTCTATTTGCTTGGAATTGAAATCGCCAAAATTGTTAATGGAGATGGATGTTGGTTTTATGGAAATAACCCTAAACAAACATGCAAGAAAGGTTCTCAAGGTCGTGGTCATTTTTTTATCGATTACAAGGGAATACATACTCATCAGAGATCGTTCCAAGAAATCTAAATTCTACTGAAAAATTGACCAACGGCTTCTTTATTATGACAAATCGCCCTACCCATGGAAATACGAAAAGGTTCGAACAAACACTTGAACCGTAAAAAGAAGTCTGCATTATGGTTATCTTATGGTAAGATATAACAGAGAGTAGTCGACATTTCAAGAATATATGGATTAAGTTTACTGAAAGAGTTGATTAGGCTTCACCTGCTCTGTCTGATCCAACGAATAAATAAAAATACAAATAAATATGAATTGCCCAATTTTTCCCATTTGACTATTTTTATGTACGAGAGAGTAATAAAACCTACTTACAAATCCAAAATTAAAATAAATTTACCTTAGCTAGTACAAATTTTAGTGCTTTTATTGGACTACAACCATAGGCTGTACAGAACTGTAGAAAAAGGTATGGACTGGTGACTGGTCGAACGAACAGTTCATCATTATATTACTCTCTCATCAATAAAAATAGGCTGTAACAAGAATGTTGTTATTTATATATTAGGATTTCTAGTAGAATAACTTTATATTGTCATCATGAATAAAATGGATGCATTCTAAATGTTGTGTTAGCGGAGAATCGTCAAGATGCTGAAGACTGTACTTACCAGTAATTGAGATATACTCAGACAGCTGAATAAGAATCATAAATATTATAAAAACAGGAAAGGTTCGTTATTTTGGGCATATAATGGGCATAGGTTGCAAAAATCTATCGTGGCTACGATACATTATAAATTGGAGCGGTCTGGAAGTAGAACAATTATTCCGAGTAGCGACAGATAGGCCTCAATTCAACCAAATTGTCATGAAGATAGCCCACGTAAAATGGCAATTTGTATATTATAATCAGAGCGATTGAATTGGTAACCCTACGCACAATATTTTTGTTGTGTACTTCTATTGAGTAAACCTAACAAGCTTTGGAAAGATAAATAGAAAGAGATGTAATGAAGTTGTTGTAACACTTGAGGAGTAATTGAAAGAGAAAAAATTCTTATTCTCTAGAAGAAAAATGTACTAAAAAGGGAACATTTTGATATCATTTCTGATATTAAAATATTAAATCTATGAATCTTCTGGTAATGGGGATAAATGGTTTACTATCCAAGGGCAGTGCTCTGTTATTTATAATAAAATAATTTACTGCATTTTTCAATCATACCTCGTATTTACTTTTATATTCGCTCTACTGCTGCTGCATAAGAAAAACCGTGTTGGTCGGTTCAATTTTCAATTACTAGACAATGAAAAATGATTTAGACTAGAAAATTGTTAATAATAATAATAATAATACCACACTTTTAATACGTTCAACCTTGTCTTTATAGGCGCAGTACAGCCGAGAATGTTTTTATTCTATATCACCTTTACCTAAAACATAAACTGAAAAAAATATTTTTTGGACTGTTATTAATTTATATAATAATTGTGCAACTGTTTTCGACCACTTCTAGTATCTATGAACAAACAATTTGAGTTATAATAACTCATTATAATCGAATCATTGTTATTTAGGGAAGTAATTTACCAAAGAAAAAAGAAAATACATAATGTAATACAAAAATTAAAACACGTTCACCTCCAGTCTCTGAAGATGTAAACTTCGTTATCGAAACACATTTCTGACAGGGTAATTGTGAGTGTTGGTGTAGAGGTAGCGCAGGATTTAGTACCTCAAGTTTGATTTTAAATAATACATTTTCTGCAAATAATGTGGAGGGAAAAAACTGATAACTATAAGATGTTTGCTTTTTCAGTTTCTCAGTAGGTTTTATAAATAATCATTTCAAACATTGTATACAAATGTACCAGATTATCGTAGTGTTATTTTTCGTAACCGATAACCCGAATAATTATAACAAAATATTCGTATGTTAATTTTGTCACAATAAAGTGATATCTTCTCATTATGCAGACATTTTTTGCGGTTTCAGTTTTTATATATGTTAAATAATAGTTTTAAAGAAAAACGTACTACGCTGTATTTTCTAAGAAATTTTTACTCAGGGCAAACACGTCGTAAACTCTAGCAGCAATCTTATCCATTATGCGGCGATCCCATGAACCTTGATGGAATTGTTTTATCTTTCCACAGCGCAATACCATAGGTTGTCTGGAAATTTATGTAAATAACTACATACACTTTAACACCACTATTTGTTAGACATTCTGTTGCATTTTGCTTACCAAATAGTACGAAGGTTGCTATTTGGAGTTTGGAGATACATAAATAGAAACAAAACATGCGAATTGAACGCATCAACCGCTTTTTCGGGCGTTGAAATAGGTTGACAACGCAATTTATTTTTGATCTGCGGGAATTAGAAGAAATCGTCGGGTGTCAGACGAAGACTCTACGATGCTTTAACTGATCAAAAACGTTTTTATTGGAACTGATGTGTGAGGGCTCGCAATGTCGTGGTGGAGAATGATTGCTCTTCTGCGATTGGTTTCCTTGATTTTTTCGAACACTTCTGGCAAATAAAGGCTGGTGTACCATTCAGAATTGACTCCTCTAATGGAACGGTGGCGAGATGTCTAGTTATTCCGGAAAAACAGGCGACCATTTGCTTCTAAGGGCTTCGTGCGAGAATAATTTTTGTTGGATTTGGATATTCAGTCGATTGTTGTTTAGTTCCGGATTTTTATGCCTAGATCTATGATTTCTCGCCTGTCACGATCTTATAGATGTCTTTTTCCAGCACTTCTTTGCACCAATCGACACGAGCTTTCTTTGAGCGATTGTTAAATTATGCGGTAACCAACGCGAACAGATCTCTTTGACAGCCAAATGTTCATGCAATATTGAATGTATACGACTGGAACTGATGCCCTTCATGAAATTCATACTGTAGCGAAGTGTGAACACGATTGAATTCGGAAAACCAGCGAAACACTGTGGCTCGAGATGGTGCTTCATCACCAAAAGTCGAAGCGAGTTAATCGGCACCCTGCTTTTTGTTTAATTCACGTCGAAAGTCATCGTTAGCGATTTAATTCCACTTTTTGGCCAAGGTGAATGTTTCAAGTATCTGTAAACAACTCAATTAGCATTCGTATGACAACACGTCCTGAGTACGTTCACCATTAAAAATGTCAAACTTTATGATCAATGTCAGATTTTACATATTCACATCAGTGTTGCCATATCTCAAGGTTTAAGTAGAAGTCCTCATACTTTATTATGTACTAGCAAATATATTTTCTACAACTGATACAAAACTTGTTCATGCTTGAAGTAAATACACATTTCGATACAGTTAGAATATGCGGTTGCTTGGTTCATACCTTTTACTTTGACAGTACAATAATGGTAGTTTTCTTTGGCTCTCCCGATATCGTAGATATTTCAGATGCAAGATTTTGCATTCCAAAATATCAGTCATTACTATATACGACTACTCCTAAGCTTTTTTATTTCCTAGATAATATATTCTTTACAACTAATACAAAAATAGTCAATGCTTGAAGTAAATACAGGTTGTGGTACGGTTTCACTATGCGATGGCTGAACGGATAGTACGTTTGGATAAACTTGAGAGCGTTTTTTGTGTCGGTTACACTATCATTATTTCTGTACGTAACCTTCTTTCTTCAGGGAGATTTTGTCGGCATTAGTTAATTCATTAATAACTAATACTCAGATGGGGTGACCTATTGATATGATCCGATAAATAAACTGAATGTCTTCGTTTTGACGACAGTTATATTGATAAGAGAGCTCCCTTGTAATCTTCTATATGTTCAATTTTCATGACGACAGGCTCCCATTATACCCATGATTACTGTGCAAAACATTTTGAACTATCGTTTGTGATGACTTCGGACTTTTGACTTATCGATTGAATGATATGAATTGTCCACACGATTCAATTGATTATGTGATAGTTATAGATAAAAACATTTATTAAAAAAAAGGAATTCAAAGCAGTTCTATCTAGATTGTTCTGAAAGCAGTAGGACTCATTTTTTTTAAATATTTAGTCATGAAAATACTACAACCGATTAAAATTTTTCAATGTAGCACCATGGCAGATCATTTTTTGGTTGAACTTTTGCTCCAATGATAACACTCGCGGTATCAACTTTTCTTACACTTTTCTTTTCGCTGTTTTCTGTCACGATTTCAAATATTTGGGTTTGGGAAATGCTCATTTTATCAGCAATCATTCTGATACTCATTTTACGAGTACAATCACTGTTTATCAAATTTTCTACACGCGACCTATTTTTGTTGGTATTGCTGGTAAAGGGCATCCATTCTTTTCCTACTTTCCCTACCCATGGCAGCATCACCGTAGGTTTCCCTAATCATGTCTTGAGTCTCTTGGCCCGTTTTACCAAGCTTTACACAAAATTTTATCATGTATCGCTGCTTCAGTAAATGCACCATGTTTCTCCGTGACGAGGTGTTTCGCCAGGGTTTGACAGTACAAGCATTCTGCTATGTTCGACTGCCGATTTTTTTCCTCGTTCCCAATATCCCTCTCCTTGAATTGTGCGTGCGCAGACCGCCTCTCGTTTGCACGTTAGCTCAGAAAAAAAACCAATCCTACTACTCTCAGAACAGACTGTATATATACTATAGACAAGGTGAAGTAATTTGAGTAGTTGAGCTCTTAACTATGGTACTTGGTCCAGCTGTAATCTGACTAGTCGTGGCCTAACTGCAGCGAGTCTGAAAATATATCACGACCACAGAATCATTTAAACAATTGGTAGAAGGTGTTGGTAGAAAAAACGAATCACAAAATGTAATTTCACGAACTAAATATAAAAAATTGTGGTGAGCCATCGAGAGATTAATTCTGGAAGTGACTACACGACAGCAGTGACTATTGAGTCACAATAATTGATTGAATATATAAGATATTTGATGAGGAACATAACAGGTTGATTTATATTTTTCATGTGCTATATTTATTCTCATTTTTTAACTTGATTTTGATATATTTCAATTATAGAAATTTCCATAGAAATTATATAATGTTATAATCGTTATTTATCATAATTTATGAGAAAAAGTTGAGGTAAATTCCATTGTTTCGAAACTTATAAGGTAAAAACCAGAAGATATAAAAGAATATGTTTTTATTAATTACATAATTAAGCGTTGCTAATAAAAGAAAATGATGTCATGCATAATTAAAATAGCTGTTGAGTGATAACAATAAAGTTTAAATTAAATTTCTTTCTTAAATAAATTGCTAACAGTAATATGCATAGTTGCCGAACAGAAAGATGTGAATCTATATCTTTTTTATGACGTTGGTGTTGACCACAGTCTAAAAATAATTTGGAATCATTGTCGACAAAAATTTATTGTGTAAGTGACCATGTGCAGACAATAAAAACGATTCTATTTATATAGTGGATCGTAATTTCTCGAATTATTTTTTGAGCACGCTATCAATTTTTTAAGACTCAATTTCCTTATTTGAAGATTTATATATAAAGAAAATATATGGTAGAAGTACCTGGTCTGACCTAGAGATGGCGGTAGTTGCTTGGAAAATACCACTATGTAAGGAAGTATACAATCTATACATTATATGTTTCAAGTTTGAGAACGCCACGTTGTTTAGTTTTTGTTCAGCAGCCATCAATAGTGAACGTTTTCAGTGAATTTGTAAACATGGAAAAAATTGGTCATCGTTATGTGATACAATACTTTTATTTGAAAGGCTTAGACCAAAATAAAAGCTGAACTAGATTCTACTTTGGGTGAGACTGCTTCTTCGTTATCAATAGTAAAATATTGGGTAACATAACTTAAACGAAGCCGTAATACCTGCGATATCCAGAATCGCAGTGGTCGACCAAATGAGGTGACGATTCCAGAAATGCTGAAGAAAATCCTTAAAGCGGTACTGGATGAACATCAACTGAAAGCGAGCGAGCAGCAGATGTAGTAGGCATTTGAAAAAAGTGCGGACATGAGACAGATGTGCGCAAGATGGGTGCGTTTGATTACAATGGAACAAGAAGTGAAGATATCTCCATCGAGTGTTTGGTAATGTTTCACAGAAATAAAGCCGAATTTATGCGCCGTTTCATAACCATGGATGAAAAGTCGATCCATCACTTCACACCCGATACAAAAGAACAATCAAAACAATGGACTGAAAAGGGAGAAACGGCTGTAAAGATGACAAAGGCCGTTCCATCTACAGACAAGGTCATTGCGTCGTTTTTTTTGCATGCGCGTGTGATAATTTTCATTGACTACCTTGAAAAAGGTTAAACTATCAACAGCGAGTTTTGTACGAACTTATTGCAACGTTTGAGCGAAGAAATCAAACAAAAATGGCCCTATTTGGCTAAGAAGAAAGTGTTGTTTCATCCAGACAATGTACCATCTCACACATCCGTTATGGCGATGGACAAAATTAATGAATTGAAATTTGAATTGCTACCTCATGCACCCTACTCGCCAGATTTAGACTCCTCGGATTATTCTCTGTTCCCAGATTGGAAAAAATGGTTCGGTGGTGAGAGATTTTCCAACAATTAAGAGGTGATGTCGGCAGTTAATGGCTATTTTGGGGAGTTTGACTATTCTTATTGGGAAAAGTATATGGAGCTAAAAGGAGATTACGTTGACAAATGAATATATTTCTGCTAAAACGTTACGATGCGTTGTAGACGGGTGAAAGAGGGTCGAACAACGTTTTAAGTAACTCTAATTTTTTATTTCAATGAAAAAACTAGGAAAATAAAATTTTTCAAACTAAGAACCCTTTATCCGCCACTTTTATTTTGATCTCCAATCATCTTTGTTTTTGTTTTATGGGGAATTCCTCGACTATATTGTACGTTATTTTTACTTTTATTTTCTTGTCAACATTCGATAGTGTTTTTAACGCGAAATACGCATCATAGAAATTTGTCTTTCCAAATGCTTTCTTGCCGCCACTCTGCCAAATCCTTTAAATCCCAAGCAAGTTTGAGGTACATGCAGCGTCGTTTCGTGCATGACAAGATTCCTCAAGACCATCGTGAAATATTATGGCCATAAGCTTATCTTCATTGTGCGCCGCTCGTATGAAGATGTAGATTGGTTTGATGAAGACGAAGTTAATGCAAGTGATTGAACAATTTCGGAACCCTCTTCGTCTACTCTTCGGATATGAGTGATTAGAGGGAATGAGTGGCTAGCAGACCCGTGGACAGAGGAGCTGTAACACTAATCGAATTCATTTTTTTAACCACGTAAAAATAATTATTTAAATGAGATATTTATAATAATTATTATTATAACAAATAATATTTGGTTTTCTATTATTTTTTTGCGACTACGTTTTAATTTGACGTTTTCGTTTCTAATTGCAATTTCATAGGTTAATATTAATATATTATTTCATTTTAAGAGTTTATTCGTAATAAAATAAACTGAAAAAGGAAAATTCGTGAGAAGAATATTGGCGGATGAAGCCAAAAATGTATGTAAGGAGAGGGTTGTCAGCAAAACGGCACAATTAAATGTAAGATTACTAGGAAAACTTTATAAGAACTCGGATACCATTTCAACATATTTTAAAACAAAATATGAATAAATAAAATAAGTAATATATTGCGAATAAGAAATCTCTCTTTATTATTATTACAGCAAACGCTTTTAAAAGCTATTTTAGCCGCTTTCGAGTACTTTGCCCAACATTGTGACTTTTAGATGAAAATCGTCTCTTGGGTGTTAGTGACGATTAGGGAAGGGGGTACAGAAAAATGTTACGGCGCGAAAAACCTCCGAATGGTGAAATTTGAATCTCTTTAATTATAGCAATTTCTGATTGATCTTTATGTTCCGTCTTAGACTTCCAAACATGTTTAAAATAACCCTCTAATATTGCTCACGTAAATGGTCTTTAGAAAATGAATTTAAATAGTTAATAATAAACATTCAAATTATGATGCATTAAACACGACAATGCGACCCACCACTGTCCATAGTCGATACCAAACGAAATATTTTACTTAATGCAAATAATGGGACGGCTTTGTTGATATAATAAGCCGGCTTTTTCGACCTAGCGCTTTTAGGAGTATGTGTTCTTTAGTAATTTTTTGATTTTTTACTAAGTTATTTAGAATACGTACACTAGTCAAATTCTTTTATGCTTTTTATTAGCTTCCAAGTAAGAATGAAGCTCTGATTTTATTTTGTTTCTTCGTTATTTAGATTGGGTTATTATTAGTAATATTATATGCGAAATTAAGGCTTAAAGTAGTGGAAAATTGAAAAAAAAAACGGAATTCTTTATGAGGTTTTCTTTGCTTTTTGAGTATAACAACTAGTATTTGTTGAAGCTTCCAACATCAAAAATCATCCGATCACACATTTAATTTCAGTTTTATAGGATTTATAAAATCTAATTTAAATCGAGGTTTTGTGAAGTAGCCAAGATTAGAAATTAGTGATAAATGAGTTTATTAATGTTTTCAAAAATGAACTTGAATGTGTTCCAGATACAATAAAATTTGATAACGTATGTCATGTTACATTTCATTCATTGTTTTATTAAGCTAAAAGGCGTAACAAATATACTTTTTTGAAAATACAAAACTAGGTTTACATACGCGTTTTCGTCATTACGAATCTTCTACTAGAGAAGCACGACAAACATTATTTATGTTAAGAAAAACATATTTATTCTGAATTATAAAACTTAACGATATAATCTAACAAATAAAAAACGGAATTAGTCAGTTATATAATCATCATATAAAAATATTCTTCTCACTTTGGGAATAGGAATACAAAAACATAATTAGAAGTAAAATTTGTTTTTATTCAGAAAGCTGCTAGAAAATAATGTAGACGGAATAAATAAAAATAAGGTTCCATTTTGACGTCGTAAGATAGTAATTATCCTTTAAGTACAGAAAAATATCCTCCCTCCACTTACAGATGGTATAAAATTGAGAAATGGTCAAATCGAATGTTTGTTTTGAAGATTTGTTGTCCTTAAAATTATTTTGAAGGTAATATACTTACATCTACATCTAAATTGGCACTATCTTAAATAATTCTGTTTTCACAGAATAGGATGAAGGCGATCATCTACACACATTTGTCAAGCTTAGATCTGAATTTTTCTGTGTAAAATAGACTACTTCACATGTTTGTTTCTACAGTAAACATAAGTCCGTGAAAATTCCATTTCGATGCAAGACTTAGTCGGGTTACTATAAGGTAGTTGTTGTTGGATTTGTCTTCGGAAACAATACACGTGCTGTGCTGTTCTTAAACAGTGATTCACAGCGATTTAACTGAACAAAATTTAGGGAAGCAAATGTATAGAATAATTGAATTTCAAATGTTAACCTTATTTTAGTCTCGTTTATGAGAATTTTCACCAGTTTAAACCTAAAACATTAGATCAAACCATAGATTTCGACTTTTTCGCGATGAGAATCTCTTAACGCATGCGCAAATATACTGTAGAACTTTGATAACTTGATAACTTGAACCTCTATAGTTTCATAAAATGTTGTGTTCTCTTCCCCTCTTATTACAAAACATTTTTTACTTAAAATACGAACTTTAACGAATAATTTGGGCTTTGCAACTTCAATCATCTGTCAATGAGTGGTTTTGAATGAATGTACAAACAAAAACGGTTCTTTGTAGATAATTGTTATTGTCCATTGCTTATATATGTTTACCAAATGGCTTCAAATGTAAACAATAGACTTAAGTCTAAGTACAGTAACTAATTTGCATGTATCAGTAGGTTTTAGCCTTCGTTTCGGGAGCATCTCTTTGTGAGTGAAAATGAATGAACTGAAAGCATTAATACAGAGGATGAAGTTTTTTCTTCTTTATTTAAGATTTAAAATAAAATTGATGTGAAAATTGTGAATAGTTTGAAACAAAAAAAGTTACCGACTTTTTTAAGTAGATTAAAATAAATTTTAATAAATGTGAAATAAAGTTCGTAAATACTCGTACATTTTAAGATTTAAAAGTTTCATTTGCATTAACTCGTCTATCTTTATAAGTCATAAACAAAGCTCATATTCCAAAAATATAAATCAATAAAAACTCTTCAACTTGAACCCTTAGTAATTATAAACCTCTATAACTCAAATTATTTAACATTTCCTTTGGACTTCATGTTATCGAGATTCTACTAAATTTCTAAACTTATTTTGCTGACGTTACGGTCTGAAATTTTTCGTACATTTCGATACACTTCGGTTTACACGTTACCGGTGATCTGAAGGTACTTTAAACTTTAACTAAACATGAAAATGGGAATTCCAACCTAGATTTTTCAAATAGCTCACGTTTTTAGAGTTTGTCTTTTATAAAATGATAGTTGGTGAACTCGTCCATATCATCAACCTTGTCTACGCACCAAGAAAACAAAAATTTATTCGTCCTATAATTGAGAACTCTAATCAATAGAAGCATACTATTTAGATGTTGTTTATTACATTCTACCTAGCATATATACTGCTAACAGAAGGATGAAAACATGTTTTGACAGTCACGATGTAGTAAATTTCGTTTGGGTTGACAATAGTAAAAATTGCTGTTTGAATGGGCCATGTTCTAAAAGGAAACGCATTATAATATTACACGCTGTAACCAAAGACGATTTCGTGCCTAATGCTTTATTATTGTCTTCTAAAAACATTGAAAACTGTGCAGCTAATTATCACGAATATATGGCAGCAGAATTATTTGAAAAGTGGTTGAATGAACAGCTTCCACCTAACATTCCACCACAGTCAGAAAGTGTTATGCCTGAAAAAAAAAATTCCTATTCTTGTCAGCGATCGTAAAAAAGGCCCAACAAATAAAGAATTACTTACTGTTATTAAAGGTCTAAAGTTAGAGAAAATTTGATATATTGACAAGTTGTGCAAAGAATAGAGTTAATATGGGCAAACGTAAAATCAAAATAACAAAAATGTAATCAGTCTCCAAAACTGAGTAGAAAGGTTGTAGAACTCGTAAAGAAAGTTCTAGCAGCAGATCGCCAAGAGCTTTGGAAAAACTGTGTTGAGCAAGTTATCAAAGAAGAAGATGAGTATGTGGTATCACCCTCTTTACAACCCTTCATAATTCAATCAAATGTCTCTAGTTCAGACTATTCTGACTACCATTATTATTTATAAAGGTACTTCGGAATTGAAATGCTTTTTTTCTTTTGTTTTATTTGTAAATAATTTATTTTCCTTTATGGTTTTTCTTAGAAATTTCGTTTTCCACACAAACACATGAATGGGGTACAAAAAGGGCTCAGTTCACGTCTAGTACCCTGTTTAAACCAAACAACATACAAATGTTTAAACATTTGGAAAAAAAATAAACGATATCTGGAATGTTTTCCAGGAGTTTTTAAAATTGGCAATTTTATAGATTTTGACGTGCTCTTTCCGAATTTCAACTTTGCCACTTCGTATCTTTGCTCGCACCGCCATATTGGAAAAATGGTGCCTAAAAGCAGTTTTTGACATTAACATATCTTTTTGAAAAATACAGCGGATCTTTTCTTGATTTGTGCTAATTGGATTTCTTTTCATCAAAAAAGATTATCAAAAAGGAGTTTTTAAAATAAATATTATTTCAGTTCAGGCAACATGGATCCACCAAAAAAGTGGGCTTTGCTGAACGATTATGCGCTAAGATATGTTTTTTAAAATAAACGTTTCTTCAAAAGCACACGGTATACTCGTATATTCCAGAATGACCACTTCAAACGGCTAAAACAATCAATATCGAATATTATGACTATTTTTGGATGGATTTAATGAGGGTTTGACAGGAAAAAATCACATTTGATGCATTTAGAAAAACCTTTGCATCTGGCTCCTGATATTGTCCATAGCAAAAATCCATGAATTAAACTACGGACTGCTCTGCCGTATTCTGTAAATTCAGCTCCGAGCGACTATTTTTTGTTTTTAAATTTGAAGAAATTGTTCTGCGTCATCACAAAATAATTATTTTGATAGTATCCATGAATTTTATTTTCTAGAAAAAAGAAAAAAGGAAACTGTTGGAGAAAATGTATACAGGTCATAAGAGACATTGAAAAATAAAAGAATTGGGTTATTATTTGGGGCGCACCCTATGTTTGGTCATAAGAAATCGAAAAACTACTGTTTTCATTTTTTTACGACTATACATTTCTTCGGCTCATTTAAGTTAAAAATTAGGCCTAAGTTTGGAAACTAAAATTTGCCCGATTTGTCTCAGAAAACTATAGTTGAATAAAATGTCGTATTTTTTCGGAAAGGGCATACAAAATCGAGCAATTTTATACAAAAAACAAATGAATATCATAGTTTCAATAATTTTTTTATCAAAAAAAATATTTTGGATTTGAACTATCTTTTTACATACGTTCTTTGTTACTTT
Source organism: Diorhabda elongata (assembly GCA_026230145.1). NCBI lineage: Eukaryota > Metazoa > Arthropoda > Insecta > Coleoptera > Chrysomelidae > Diorhabda > Diorhabda elongata. The sequence goes on from CM047929.1 coordinate 9,891,138, forward strand.
GCGTGAATTTCATAATTATTTAATTGGTGTATCAAAGTTTATTTCATGCTAATAAAAGTAAAAATATGATCAATAATATGATTTTTATAAATAGAAACAAAAACGTTTTGAAATTTTGGTTTCTAATCTTAAATCCGCTGAATTAATAAACAAAAGGGAAAATGAATGATTAAAACTCTTAATTTTTCCATTTTTTATGACAGAAATAAGGTGAAACCCTCTTCAATTAATAACCGAGGGTTTTTCATACAAAAAGTTATAGACCTATTGATTTACTCCTGTATTTACGACATTGTTTGATTATCTGAAATTACTTTTAGTTTTTAAAAACGTATACGCATATGCATAATATTGTAGTAAACAATTATCAAAATAGTACAATTATTTACACACGAAATTGCTTCCGGAATATGTTGGCTAATGTCGGTAACCGTCTCGAGAATGTTTATTGAAAAGTTCCGCAATTGTTGACAAGGCAATAACTTGTGCATAATTATAAAATAAATAGACCGTCAGTAAGGCATTCGCGACCTATTTCCTATTTTTATCTGCTGTTATCAACACAGATTCTATTTTGAATGATATACTTACGTTATTTGAAATGTATTTTAGTACTTATTTATAGACCATCAACCATTTTATACAATAATTCAGCTAATTTCCATCAGTTTATGTTAGTTTTCGTTATTGTTTGTTATAATATCAACCTATTACTTATACATTTGGCGAAAGTATTTATTCAGTTGCAAATTCGAATCATAAAATAATGAAAACTGAGTGCCCCTCTGTATATTTTGAGACGCATGAAATTAGAAGAGTTAGAGATGGCAATACTCCATTTCTAAATACATTCAATTTTAAGAAGTAAGTTCTGATTGCAATCGAGTCGCTGCTACTATAAGGGCTTTTCTGAAACTATGATCTAAGGTCAAGTAGATCATCTATCAGCTGATTCTCAATTCTTACCTAAAACCGGATCAATCTATAATTTTTTCAGTTGTATAATAGACTCTGGATGTTTAATAATTCTTATCGGGCAGTTATCAACGATTTACTCACTTATCCGGACTTTGCACTAAAGCTATTAAGCTATATTTTCATGCTGAAATGCCGAAAACTATAAATAAATAGTTTTTAAATTTCAAAAAGCTATGTATAACTGAAACAACCTGTCGGCGGTTCGCATTTACCTACTGGTCTACCAACAACCATGAACGTGGTCCAGTTTCATTGTTGGTTCATTCAGATTATGATTGAATTAATCCGATCATAGTCTACGAAAAGTTTTATACACACAGTACAATATCAAGTTTCCTTTAGAAGCTATTTTACGTTACAAGTATATTTTCCTACATTATAAGTATATTATTGAATGTAGTTTATAAAAGTCCAGCAGCACAAAAGAACAACTCGCATTGTAGCAGGTGGCTTATTGATTTTTTAAAACATATAAAGGAGATGATGACATCACCTCCTTGAGAAAAATAATTCGCCAATTAAAAGAAGTAGGTCAGAAACGCGTGGGAGTCGGGACGGGAAAATCGACAAAAGGTTGAAAACTAATCTTACAATCATTGTCCATAAGCATGATTATTATAGCTAAAAATAGAAATGAGCTTGTTTTCTCTAGCAAAATCAATAAAATAACAATATATTAACGTAAGACTTGACAAAGAGTACGTTCCCGCATTATTATTATTATTATTATTATTATTTGGTGGCTACTTAAGTTTTGAGAGAGACAAATAAATACAAATATTTATAATTTTTTCCATTCTGATTGAGGAGCTTCCAAAACATATGATTTGAACCCATAAACCGCTTCTTCAGGCGGATAAAAACGTTGATCTCGCAATTTATTTTTGATCTGCGGGAATAAGAAAAAATCATTGGGTACCAAACAAGGACTGTACAGCAGATAACTCATCAACTGGATGTTTTGACTATTTAAAAACGTTTTTTATTGAACTGATGTGTGAGAGCTCGCATTGTCGTGGTGAAGGTTGACTAGTCTGCGATTGGTTTCTCTGATTTGCACTTTCGACAAACCTTATGTGCCATTCAGTATTAACCATTCAACGTTGCTCTAATGGAACGGTGGCAACATGTCCAGTTATTCCGAAAACGACCACGACCATTTGCTAAGAAGTGCTTGATGCGCGAACAACTTTTGGAGGATTTAGATCGTCTTGAAAGACCCATACAGTCGATTCTTGTTTAGCGTCATGTTCATATGCAAAGATCCATGATTCGTCGCAATTTTTTCAGCATTTCTTTGCACCAATCGACACGAGCTTTTCTTGAACGATTGTCAAATTATGCAGTATCCAATGGGAACAAATCTTTTTGACAGCTCAATTTTCATGAAATTTTGAATGTATGCAAACGAAACTGATTGCCCGATTATGCCTCAATCTTACAGTATGTCACAGTATTAAACTTGTGGACAATACCAGCTATTCTTCAGAAACAGGTAGCTTCTTATAGAACAGCCAGAGAGATATTTGTAGTTTACAAGTTCCAGAGTCATCATCAGATTTTTCATTTTGGAATACTTTCTTGTACATGCATTTGAATATGTTACAGAAAATTTGATGATTGTAGAAGGCATTTTAGAACCATTCTGATAAGTACTGGAGAGAGAGAGCTCAGAAACAACCGAAATTATTTAAAAAAAATATTTAATTTCATACTTTTCACAGAATACTCTCCCTTGAAAATAAAAATTGGTTCCATCAAATTACTGTGCATAATATTTTTTGTATACATTCATATCCTTATTTTTTGACCTTTTCAATTCGTGTAATTGGTGTGCTTCCTTCTGTATTTTCAAGCGTGATAATAAACGAGGGACACTGGACTATGAGTATGTGGTGCATGGGCAAGCATAATCATGCCATTTTTAAACAAAATCTGGTGAATAGAGATGGCTGTATGTAGGTGCCTTGCCATTGCAAAAGAACAAGTCTCCTGTCTACCACAAATCGGATTTATTTTCACAAACACTGTTGCGCAATCTCAACAATTCCAAATAAAAAGTTGCACTTGACATTTTGTTGGACAGAGCCTTCCTAACCGTTGATCAATTGTCATTCAACGATCTGTGAGCACAAGATTGATGGGCGGCCACAATGAAGTAAATTATCATGTCGTCATTTTTAATCGGTGTTTTAATCATCATCATTGTAAGCTGTTTCAAGGGCCCAAGCTTGGCTCAGGCTTGGCCCAACTATGTAGAGCTTTGAGCAAAGCTTGTAAGCCAGGCTTGGTCCAGTATTGGGTATCCCATCCTTGGCCCGAGCTTGGGTAATCATTGGTATGGCTGAAGCTGAGTTAAGTAGCCTGTCCCACGCATGGGCCAATACAGGTATGCCGGAGCTAGGCTTCCTAGGACTTGTCAACTCTGGGGTTTTCTTTATGGGAAGCAGCTTTGGAGCATGTATCACTTTTGACTTAAGTATTTCTGGTCCTTCGTTTTCATCAAATGCCATTTGTTCTTCTGCTCTAGATCATTATACAGTTCCTCGATGTACACGTACCAAGTTGCTCGAAATTCTTCTTTATATATGATTAGTTTTTTAATGTTTTTGTCTTGATAATTATATCATTAATTATGAGGGGAAAGTATGAATGAGAACAAATTTTAAGTTACTTTAACTTAAGTTGAGAAAAGTAGTTTTAATAAATTTAATTCACCGTTAGTCAATTTGATTTTACTTCTACTCTCCATGCGCTCATATTAATAGCGGTAATTTCAATTAACTGTTCGATGATTAAATATAAAATGAAATAAATTATACTTGATACCAATTGACTTGTTGAGTGTTATATTGCGTAATAGGAATTACGCACTTTCTTAAATTGATCTACAAATGTTTCGTCTATTTTTCTAACATCTTACGAAGTTGAATAACATTACAAAGAACGACAATTTGAAATTACACACATTTGTTTCGGTAAACTTTTTATTTTATGTTGTCAACACGTGCAAGTATTTATAGAAAATTCCAGGAGCGGTCTATTGATTAATATGTCTGATGGATAGAAATCACTACAATAAGCATTTTTATATTGTTTCTTTCAAATGACAATTGTCATATTTTGAACCATTATCTTGTGTTTTAGAATTTTTTAAAGTGAATAAACGCTGAATTTTTCCAAACAACAAGGGGAAATATTTCGTTTTTTGAATAAACATTGTTTATTGATCGAAAAAAAAACGTTTGGTTTGAAAAGTATATTGGTAAAATTCACTCATCATTGTCTGATATACAGAGTTTAACTTGGTGGTACAAATATTACTGATACTCGTGTTGTCCACAAGTGATATTATCATATATTTGAAGATATTATTGCCGCAATAAACGAAAGTAGATTCGTCTTTGGCTTTAGGATACTTTACATAGAAATTTACACCCCTCTAAGATCCGGCTGGTGCGGGAATTAAAGCCACTAGACCAACATATATATCCGTTTTCCGTCAATAGGGATCTGGAGCAGGTGAAAATTAATTCAAAGTTAAATTGCCAATGTCCAATTAGTCTCATTTTTGGCTCAGGTTTGTAGGGTTTGCCATATATGGAGTGAAAGCAAGCTGTAACAGATTCTAATGACTCCTTTGTATCCAGAAAAAGGCATTGATTGTTGCACTTTGGTGGAGTTATAGGATTTTATTTGTTCAAAAAAAAAGAGCTGCTCGCTTTACCGTCGTTAGACATCGTTAAGAAAGTACGATCGATGATTTTTTGATGCATGAATATGGGTAAACAAGTTAATTACGAAAAATTGATCTATCAATTGACCTAAATTTAAATTTAACTGTTAAAACTGACCGAATTTTTCAGTCTGACATAAGAAAACTTAATTGTACGAGGATGGGCCCTGAAGTACATGGCCTGGCCTAGAGTTGGCGGTAGTTGCTTGAAAAATATCACTGTATTAGAAAGTTCACAATCTAAAGAGCATATGTTTTAAGTTTGAAGACGCCACGTTGTTGAGTATTTATTTGGCATCATCAATCAATAGTGAACGATTTTAGTAAATTTGTAACATTGAAAAAATTGGTCATCGTTATGTGATACAATACTTTTATTTGGAATGCCTTAGCCCAACCAATATAAAAGCTGAAACGAGGCCAAACGACCTGCGAATACAAATATCGCAGTAATCAACCAAATGAGGTGACGACTCCAGAAAATCCTCAAAGCGGTACTGGATAATCGTCGACCGAAAGTGCGCGAGAAAATAGACATAGACATAGTAGTCATTTCAAAAAGTGCTGTACATCGCATATTAACTGATGGATTTGGACGTAAGATAGCTGTGCGCCAGATGGGTGCCATGTATGTTCACAATCTTCGTGAAGTTGTTTCCATCAAGTGTTTGGCAATGTTTCACGGAAATAATTTTTGTGCCGATTCCTAACCATGGATGAAACGTGGGTCCATCACTTCACACCCGAAACAAAAGAACAATCAAAACAATGGACTTAAAAGGGAGAACCAGCTCCTAAGAAGCCAAAGACCGTTCCACCTACAGGCGAGGTCATGGTCTTGGTTTTTTGGGATGCGCGTGGAATAATTTTCATTGCCTATTTTAAAAAATGAAAAACTATTAACGGTGAGTATTATGCGAACTTATTGCAACATTTGAGCGAAGAAATCAAGCAAAATCGGCCGCATATGGCTAAGAAGGAAGTGTTGTTCGCCACATTTAGCCCCCTCGGATTATTTTCTCTTCCCAGACTTAAGAAAATGGCTTGGTGGTCATAAATTTCCTATAACAATGGAGAGGTGATGTCCTTAGTTGAAGGCTATTTTGAGGAGCTGGACGATTCTTATTATAAAAAGGGTATCGAACTTATTGAATATCACTGGGGAAAGTGTATGGAGCTAAAAGAAGACTTATGCTGAAAGTACATTTTCACGTGAACCTTTTAGTGCCTATTTTGATGAATTGTTGTGGCCAAAGTAAGATTTTTTAATTAAAATATTATAAACATCCATTCATTTAAAGTGAAGTTTAGGAAGGATTTAAGGTGTTTAAGTGCCTCAAGGTTCATATCAAAATAGATTGTTGATTCACTCACAAACAAACCAACATCGAAGGAAAACTGAAAAATTCTGTAAATTTGAAGTTCATCGCTATGTATACTAGCGAACGATGTGTTGAAGTTAAAATTATTAATACGTGGTTTACATTTCTGTACCCATATGTTGACCCAATACTTTTTCAACTTTGTCATAATCAGCATCTACTACTACTAATAATAAATTGTACCAAGATTTACGCCAAGGCTAAAAATAGATTAAAAATTATTCATGTCCCTGATGGGATTCTATCTACCAATAATAGGATTTTAGAATCGTTATGAAGTTTGTGAAATCAAGTTAATATAATTAAAAAATACTATTATAAAATAAAGAAATTCAAATTAGAACATTCTGTTTCAAATAAAATTTGATACGAATGAAAAACTCATTCATAAAATCGAAAATTTTTTAATAATGTAAATCATTATAATAAAACATTATTAAATTCAATTTATCTTTGACATTAATTTTGGAATTAGATATCACCCACAAAATTGTAGAAATTTATTGAAAGTTGGCTGGGATCCAGTTAAATCTTATTTAAAAATAGATATAATACAAAGAACATTGAGCTTTATTGTAACCTAGCTAAATGTATTTGTAAAAATAATATTTTACCATTAGTCTCGAAGATATTTTAGGTATTAAGTTATTGTATTTAAATACTCTTGAAATCGCATCTTTCAAAAACTTATAATCTAGTATTAGCAGTTGAATACAGTTTTGGTTACCCTATCGTCGGATAACTTGCATCATCTTTTTTGTTTTTTGTTTATACACTTTTCTTAAGCAATTTAAATTTAGAACATATATAATGGATTCTTCTTTCTCGGAAAAATTGTTTTATATTTCTACAAGGCCAACGTTATGATCTTATCGACACCGAACTCCAAATTCACTTCAATATTTCGTTCAGATTTTAAGCTCGGATAAATTCTCCCAATTCCCAGGGTAGTTTCTTACATAATTCATTTAAGTAAAGATGCAGAGAATGACTCAAAGAAGATCTTATCTAAAACGATTGGCAATAGAATGTCTCTTACCCACCACAGCTACGCTACGCAATTTTTTTACATTTTCTATTTCTAATTATGGTATTTTTTCTAGGCATAGTAGATGCTCGATTGTCTCTTCTTCTTCGTCACACAATACAATGTCCGGCGATCAAACCAATGATCTTGTAGATTGAGTGTGTGTGATCGTGAATCTTATCATCTTTTATGCATTATTTTCATTGATCCTTGGCCACATTGCTCTGGATATTGTGCAAACAATTCTATTTGATCATATGTCTTCATGTTTGACCCTAATTGTGTCAATAGTATCTTTTAATTCCATCGGTGGTAGCACTGTTTCTGTCTCTTCGTTCCACCTTTAGCAAGCTTTAGAGTTTCCTTTCATTTCATAGTATCTAGGTATCCAACAGAGGCTTACTCCAAGTTCACGAATCCAGGAGAGCGTTTCGCGACAAATCCGCTATTTTCATTAGGAATTCCATATTTATTAAAACACCCATAAGAACTTTATAAAGGTTTTTAGGTTTTCTGGAGTACTTCTTTCCTCAATATTTCCTGATGAATCAGGTCCAAACAACTTGCTCAATACTCGGCCAGAAGTTGAATCAAACAACCGAGTAGCATTGAGTTGAGTTTTTTTCTTCAAATTTCCAACGAATTCTTGAAATGTTTCCCCAATTACATTTCGAATGATTGAATGGTACTTGGTTCTGCTCAAAGTTATATTTTTCACATTTTCTGAGTCTGCATATTTTTTTTTGATTATTTAAATTAGGCGGTGAATGAAAAGAAACCAGCCAAAATCAATAGCGGCTTTCTTAATGACTGATTCGTTTTCTTCAAATCCCAAATGAATTAGAGTTTTATCGGCTCACCAAAGACTTTTTCTGATTGTCTTTCGTTCCTATCCCGTGATTTCTGATCACTTGTTATTCCGCTGACGTCGTAATGTCACACAAACAGAATCTATCTCTATAAATTTTTCTATCCATGTTTTTGTTTCTCAATAACTGGTTCTTCTTTATCAGAGTTTCTTATTCTACAAGACATTATTTTAAAGACTACTTATGGAACTTGATAAATACTATTATCTGTGTGCAGACAAGAACTACTGCCACGGATTTCTGGGGGATTTTTTCCAGAACAAATCTATCAAGAAAAATGTTTGGATATGATTGTCCTAATTTATTTTCTATAAAAATTTTAATATTATTTCGTTAATTTGACTACTCAACTCATCGATTATGCGTCTGAATAATGAAACGTATCATCAAATAACTCGACAAGATACGGATATAACGAATATTAAAGATGAAATGAATGGGAGATGTAGTACCAGACACCTTATGCACCTACATTTAGATCTGGTGTTGTTAAATGAATTCTGATAAAATTATGTGGGCGTTTAATGTAGGCAACGATAGCAGAGGATGTGATGCTCATTATATTATGAAACAACTGCAGAGTTGAATCAAGTCACAAGGCGCGTTATGAGGTATTTAAAACGATGAGATTTTATTTGACAGGAAAAAAGTCTTACAAGTCTTTTTAAAGGATAGGAACAATCACGAATATAACGAAAGTTTACTATTGAAGTGATTTTACAAAAAAAATATAATATCACGTCTTCTAACTCCATTGGGCATAGTCTTAATTGAAGAATTAATAAAATTGTGAGATAAACTTGTCCAAGTTTATATTACAGCCTTTGATAACATATCAAGCGTATTGTTAGGGTGCTCTCAGATATTTATTTATCTAGACATTACTCTCTAGACACGTTTTATGTTTCACTAATCTTGCTTCTATAACTCTGAGCGGTTTGTGTGTATTGTAGTTTTGATTATCAGTATCAAGTCTATGTGGAAATTAAAACGAATTCCACCCCAAACGATGATTGAATCTCGATGTGAAGCAATTATCGGAGCTCTGAATCGTTCATTATATCTCTGGTTTCGCTATCTCCTAACCAAAATACGTCCATTGCAATTACTCTAGACTCATCCATGAATAAACAATTTCTTCATTCAGATTTCAGTTGCGGTTTTCCTCGGCCCACTGCCGTCTCAATTAATCCCAGTTACCTGTGGATGTCATTAAACTAGCCATACATAATCTTCTTCTAAAAGTTTCGCTTAAAATTATTGTACCAATGGTCTATCGCAATGCCCTGTTGATTGTATGTGTGGTGTATTACATTTGCGGTAAGTCTTCGGTGATTCACTGTAGAATTTGATGCAGGTTTCTTAATGTCTTCAACTGCATTTATTACAATTTATAATAACTAACAAGAATAAATAAACATAATATCACAGTTTGTTTTTAAACTTTTTGTTAGGCGTAACAAAAACAAAAAAAGACATACACAGAAATAAATTGTGTAAAACTGATAACTAAGCTAATATACAACAAAACATTTAAATTTCTACAACATTCGAGGTATAGGATTCGTGTTCCAGTATTAAAACGAGATACAAAGAAAGTTACAGTTTAGTTATCTCTGTCAAATGCTGTGTCAGATGTTCTTTTGTATCGTACTCCTTTCACTGTATCACATATCACTGTACTGGGTTATCTCATTTCACCAATCATGGTACAGTAGAACAAAGATGGGTCTACCTTAGACCATAGGAATTGTTTTGTCTAAAGTTGGCACTTGTCACATTGTTATTGTAGGTATTTTATCACATATTTTCAATTGATTAAGTTTTTTTGTGTGTTGTGAGAATGTCGACAATTATAAAAACAAATCCATATTTTTGGAAGGTTCTGCGCTAGCAAATTAACAATGGGATTTGATCTTGAAGATAATACGTAATATTCATCGAAATCCATACTATAATAGGAATAGTTTCCTTTGAAAACATGATGCTAACGTATAGAGGAAGATTTCAGAAAAATTCATATTTAATCGAAAGTACAATGCGTATAATTAAACGATTATCTTTCGACAGAGCAATGATCTATTTCGACGTTTTGCTTGAATCTCAGTTAATTTGTATAGCACAATTCGAAAACTTCTATAGATCTTACTTAATGGTTTTAAATAGCGATATATGGTATCTTTAGAAGGTCCAAAGGAGTCCGATAATCGGCGAGTGTTACTGTATTAGGTTGGTTTTTACTGTTGTCTTTGTAACCTCAATATCCCATGCAGATGGACGACCTGAAAGCGAACGCTGTCTCATTTGGTCATTAACTGTGTCTTCTCTTTCATTTTCACATGGTTTTTTGCTGCCATGGCTGCTTGAAGATTTTGTTTTCAATAATGTCCTAACAATTGACGAATTTCACATTTTTTTGTAATTATTATCATCAAGACAAAACGAAAAACCATCAGCAATATCTAAGATTTTCCAAAATGAGCTAATGTTCAATATTATATAAAATATTGAACAAAAATTGATAGTTAAAATTATTTTTTCTAAGAACGATTGCATTTTTGGTTTAAAAAATTGCATACTTTTAATCCACAAAAAAGCCTCTCAATTTAAAAATGGTTAGCTTAAGAGACTATGACTATAATCGCATTGATGAGAAAGTATTAACTCTTTGTTACTCTGTTGCTAACTCTTTTATTATTTTTCATCTTTTCTTCACGGTAATAAGCATTTCAAGCTAAATACAGGGATTGCAGATACCGTCTTTATACCTGCAAATGTGCGTTCGATGCACCCTCCTATATAATCTGTGAGGACAAACCATCGTGCGCTTGATGCACGCATTCGTTCAAAGTAATGTACTGCGTCCTCAATAAACAATAAGGGAATTAAAAGAATGTAAAGCAATTGTATTGTTTATAGAGTTAGAGACTAGTCATAACAAGTTACGACATGTTTAAATTAAGGTATAGGAATCTTCACATGTGATAACCGATATTACTTTGAGACATATATTTACAGTCGTTGTCTGTCTATAAACTATCTCAATCCTACATTATTTTGTCATCATTCATCTGTCAACCGATCATTTTTTACTGTATAATATGTGTATTAGTCTATTGAATCTTCATCAAAAACTTCAAAATTACAATAAGTATGATTTTTGTGGAAATGAGAACAAAACATAAAATTTATATTGTCAAAAATAGACACAGGAACTGTTCATTATAATGAATTACAATTTATAGCTTCTAAACATCGATGTATATAAAAAAGAATGATAATTATTATATGGAAGAAATCTTTGGATAATTTATGGTCAACGGTTAAGTAAAAATTAGACGCATAACGGACTTTTTTCAATTAACTGATTACGGTGTTACCAATGAGTGATTTCATTTTTTTTGTCTATGCATCCGACCAAGAAGTATTCTGTTAACTAATCTCAATTTAAAAACATAATTATTGATTCTTAAATAATATAGAAATTCATTACTTTAATTAGAATTACACCTTATAATAATGAACTTTTCTTTCAATACATGAGTTCAATAAATTCTTGTACATTGTTAGAAACTTTATTGATGATTTTGTATGATTAAACAGAAAAATTCTGGTTATAGTTCAAAAAGAACTACAAGAGATTATATTGTATCAAATCTATAATATCAAGTAAAAAATATGCTATTACATACAACTTAGTTGAGAATTCTAGATAAAAAATATCAGAATGCTTCGTTATTGACGCCTGTCAAAGCACCTTGCCAAATTACATGGAACAGATCTGTACCTTTCCAGCAAAAACTGACAGTCAGATATGAAAAAGCTTCATTATATGCTATGATGTTTTTTTGCAGTCAATAAATTGAATAAATCTCATCTTTATCATAGACACAAATTTCAAAGTATCCTTAGCTTCGAAAATTTTTAAAAATTATAAATCCTTGTATGTTTTATGTGGCATAAATTATTAATACTCAAGGGTGGTGGGTATAATCTACATATCATATGTTATTTGCCATGCCAAACATTTTTCCAAAGTGTACAAATTACTTTTAGATACGGCCCTGTAAAAATTACATTCTCTCAATATGGATTTGAATGTGTTACCTACATTTATGATGATTACATGCTAATTCATTCTCAGCCTACAAACTTATTTATTAATGTTTTTATTGTTATAAATTAGGAAATAAAGTGAAAATGACTTTTTTGTACTTAAGTGGTACTTTCGAAATCTGAAGTTGAGACCCTCATTTAAAAAGAATATTTCACTCTTTACATGGTAATATAATTATAATTACCAAAAGATAATTATTTTACGTTGCTCCAGAAAAAAATTCTAACTACACAGTAAGACTTTTCAGTTTTAAACGATCAATTTATTTTGATTGATTCAAATGATTCAATTGAACACATTTCCACGCAGTTTCATATTCAAGGTATTTACTCGAACCACAAATTTATAATCAATTACAGGGAGTGTTAATACATGTAATATTTATTTTTACGAATTACCTTGAAAAAATCTACAGGTATCTCTCCATATTTAGTATACACATAGCTCCATGACATGTCTTATGAGTAATTAGGTTGGGCTTTCCTCATTTTTTGCACACCATTCAAGGTGGTATGAATAATTGGCAAAAAGCAACTGTATGTAGCAAAAAACTATTATACGAGGGCTGTTTGAAAGTATGTAGGAAATATTTTGTACATACGTTGAGAGATTTTCACTAGAATTTCAACCATTTTGGACGCTTAGTTTTTAAATTGGAATTTTTGGAATCTTTGGTGATGTTCAAACTGAACACACTGTTTATATTACCACTATAGTGTAGTGTAAACAGTGTGTTCAGTATGCTTAGTCTCTATATGTCAATCGCTTCAAAAGACTATGTCTTTTTTAGATCGGAAACTTACAGCGCCACTTTGATTCAACTGCTTTTGAGTCCAGTGGTGCCACTACGAGCTTCATTTTTTGCTAGGCATCATTTGACCACATATTCTTCACGAGTCATCTCAGCTTGCCTTTTTCATAAATTTTTTCATAAAGTTTTTTCATTCAGATGCAAACAACTGCGTTGTTTAGTGAGATATTAAAGTGTCCGGGGGTCCACGCGTAGCCTGTCGTCAGCTGCAGTTAACTTGATGACGCTAAAACTCGTGCCGAGTCCACTTTTGAGCCCTCGTTAGGCCTCGAGTTGGGAAATACGGGTCTACGGTGATTAGTATGTTATCGCCAGTAAAATGCATGTCGGGGGGTCCACGCGGACCCTGCCGTCAGCCGCAGGGATGTTAACTTGACGACGCCAAAAACCCAGTTGATATTTTGGTTTCTTGAAACGAATTTATAATAGTTATTGGGTGCAATTATTTGAGAATAATCTTTCAAATTGGGCACCGAAGTCTAGCATTGCATTTAAATGACCCAGAGCAAAAGGGTTAAACTTGTGTCTAGTTCCTTTTTGGAATTACCCTCGTTGGGCTCCATGCTGAGAAATATGGGTCTACGGTGTTTAGTATCTTATCATTCAAATATTCAATAATTTTATATTTTTTAGTTATTCTTTCAAAGAATGTACTTTTATCATAAACATAATTCGTTGCCGTCAATAGCCAATTAAAACTGACATTTATAAAATTACTGACTGGCAGAATTATTTTTATAGCAAAATGGAAACTCTTAAGCCATTTATTAACGTTGATAAACACTTGGATGATCATTTTCATAACGGTTTATCGTTAAAAGGCAGATAATTGCAAGCAACTAGATTATAAAATTAAGTGCTAATGTACCTTAAACCCTGATTATAAATTTTCACACGCGCAGACAAAATGCCTACTTTGTTAATTTCAATGTCTACATTGTTGTAATATATTATGTATATTTGCAACAAACTAAACCTAAGTATAAATCCTACGTTTTCTAGGAAATTAATTGGTACGCGTTCTTAAAGGCGCTTTTGTATGCGAGTTATTATAAATTAATACACAAAATACATAAAAATAACAACATTCATTTTTGAAAATGATGTAAAAACACGTCACTTAGGAAAAAAACTTGATTTTTAATTTATGAAATAAACTACACAATTACAGGAATTAAAATTTAAAATAATGTAGCAGTAATATGTATTTTTATTATTTTTTTCAATTGTTTTGGCAAAACAACTCATTTAATCAAAAGAGAAAGTCTTTTGAAGTAAAGTTTTTAAAGAAAGAAAAACTGCACCAATATAAAGTTCAACTTCTTCTCGAACTCTCAGGAGATGATCCGAATATTTCGACTCAACGGGTTTCCGTGGAAATTTTGGGATTATTGTATTCTCTTTCGATGTAATGTATTCAATAATTGATCAAAATTCGTCAAAAACCTCAGTATATTTATTACAGTCAATATATTACTTTTCAATAGATTTTTGAATATCTTTCAGTGTGGGGGCCGTCTGCTATTTTCTGAAAACGGGACAATTTTGCGTCCCAAAGTTCGTTTCGGTGAGATCGGTACTCGTAATTATAAACAGGAACCGTCCCGTTTTGAATGGTCTGGTAACTTTGGAATCCAAAGCATGTTTTTCTAATATCTCTAATAAAAAGTATTGAAGCTTTTTCTTAAATGAGAAGTGAGAAACCTGTATTTTGAGTAAGTGGTTTAGGTTTGAAAATAAATTGAAATATTTAAATCAAATTAAAATGGTGGATTCATACTCTCAAAAAAATAAACAACGAAACAAACTGAAGAAAAGAATGTCTTTCCAAACCTTAAAGTATCATATCAGTTAAAATCTTGCAAAATATCATATTATTAGTTAAAATCCACACTTGTATAATATATCTAGTGACCTTTTATAAATATTATGAAAGAACCTGTTCTCTTGCCGAACATGTATAACTAAATAACAAAATATTTAACAGTTACGTAATTCTGAATTTTAAAATACGTTTAGAGATTCATTATCATCATGATTCATCATGTTAAATATAGATTACAAAGCAAATCAAAGTTAAGAAAGCATTAATATTTTTTTTTAATAAAAAAGGGAAACAAGTGACAAAAGTTGTTATAGTTAAGAGGGGATTTTATATATAGTTTTTTCAACGGTACCATAAAGGTCAATTTACAAATACAAACGCTCACGCTCGCGTTCAAGTTCGCGCTGGGAGGTGGTTAATTTTAATGTTCGACGCTCACGTTCCAGCGATTAGAAACAGGGTTTCATTTTTCATAATAATATAGCCCTTTTATTTGTTTTTTAGATCTATTTATTGAGCGCATTTTGAATTGTCGATGTCGTTTCCTAACCAAAGCATAGAGGCACAAAATACCAATGATTGCTGCTACCCATGCTAATACTAGGTATCCTTGCTCACAATTTTTATGAAAAAATACAAATCTAACGAGGGTAGAAACAAAGTTACCAAATTTAAGAAATGCTGAAATTTGAAACAAGTGAAACAGATACGAGATTTTTCTTCTACCATGCAAATTAAATGTCTAAATACGAAAAAGTTATGTGGTTATGTGAAATGAGATTTTTGATTGATACAAATAGTGCCAGCGACAAAGAGAAGTCAAAAACTTTAGTTTCCAACGCGAACTCGAACGTAACGGGAACGTCAGAGCGGGCGCGAACATACAACACTGTCGAGGCGGTTTTTTTGAGAAGATTACATCGTTAAGAATCAAGGACAAGGACTCTGGCGACAAAAGAGCAGATATCGTGATATATGAATTTCCGACATGAAAAAAGAACATGTGCACTTTCTCTTGATATAATGTTCTTCGTTGCTAGCTTTATCCTCTTGAAAGTGGTCAATGAGGATTATACCGCGAATATCTTGATTTTATTGACTCACTTTATTTCATTTTGGCTCCAATTCCCCCCGAGGATTTCACTATTTATACCGCTGTGTCTGATACCAGGTTTGATATGAGCAAAAACCATCCATGTTGCGGTGAATACTTCAGTGAAGATGTTATTCATTTATGGTCGATTGTATGAAAACGAGGTTCGTATCTTGCAGAGGGCTCATACAAACCAAAATGAAATCTACTGAACCAGATAAAATTACTACAGCTTCCACAATATAACTAATTTACTTTGATTCTATGATCATCCAACACCACGTGAAATTTTCAATTATTTCGGGTATAGCGACTTCAAAAATTATGATTTATGATCTTATGGGATTCAGTTTTTTCCTTTTACTCCTAAAATCGCCTACGAAAGTTGTACGAAAAATAAGGTTCCCATATTTTTTACAAACGAGAGAACATTGTTTATTGTTATTAATTATCGTTGAAAAGCTTACACTGTTGTCTATTTTCCAACATAGTTTCCATTTTTCTCGACACATTAAAGACAGTGCTAAAGCTTTTGTATTCGTAGGTCAAAGGAGTCTCCTGTCAAACCGGTGAAAGCGGTTCTCGCCTAAAGTTCCTTCAGCTTGCGGAAGAGGTGATGATAGCTGGGGGCTAAGTCCGGTTTGTGTTTGACAAGCGACGTGGGGTTGGCCGTTGTCGTGAAGAAGCACTACTCTCTAGCGATTCTGGAGTGGCCATAAACTTTTCAGCCATCTGCGTTTGTTTGAATTTCTTTGGTAGTGGTGAACCAGAGCGACGCCACTGACGTTTTATTTCGGGCGTGTAATGAAGCACTTCTGTTTCAATTCTTATGATAGTAGAGTTCAATACTTCTTCTTTTGCTTACCCCCTTACATTGCTGAAGAAATTTCCGACTACAGTCAAGTTATTGCTCCATGTATTCGTCAGTCTGCATTCCAACCCAACGTTTTTGTTAAACTTCTTTCAATTGTGCCAAGGGAAGCTTCGGTAAAGCGTTCAAAAAGTTCACGGACAGTGACCCTCAGATTTTTTAAGCAGCTTACTGTTGATTTTTTGAACAATCGTATTCGAGACCGACGGTCTTCCATTCCGAACTTCCATGTGATCTTCAGCGAAGCTTCGTACCAATTGCGGACGTGCTGAGCGGACACGAACTCGTCACTTAGTCAATTGCCGATGAATCTTCACGGGAGAAATCGGATTATGGCTTGAATCTGACGTCTTCCAAGAGAACACTAAGCGACGTAGCGAATTGCGAACAGGTTAGCTCGAGATTAGGGGATCCACTGCGCACGGCACTGTTGCCGTATTCAGCCAACACCTCCCCCCGGGGCTGTTACCCAAGGCAAATCTTACTTTTGGTAGAATCCTCGAAGTTACTTTCAATCGATAAAAAAGTGAACTAAATAGCATAACTTGAAAACATTATATTAGGTGTTAAATGACAGATGTCTGTTGACAGGCGCAGTTTTGTTCTTTTAATAAAGAAACTGGAAATTTGAAGGGAATGCTTACGAAAAGCAGTTCACAATCGCGACCAATACTAACGTGTCAGGCGGGATTAAGTTAGTTATCATAATCAGGCTTCTGGTTTTAGTTTTTGAAACTGTTTTCACACGTCAGTCAATCACTACGATATCTTATAGTGAATAGTAGGTAAAAAAATTCTTATTTATTGTTCGCAATATACCGTTACAAATGTTGAGTATTTATTATTGATTATTTTCAGTTCCCATCTTGAATAATTTATCGATCAAATGGAGACGAGTATAATATATGAATCATTTATCAATAATATCTACCCTACAAACATATGGTGAGATTGTAGCTTCAAAAACCAGATGGCGTTAAAACCAACGTTATAATTACTAGTTTTACTTCTTTGTGAATTTTGAAAATTTGACAATTACTTTCCTGACTAATACTGCGACGAATTCTTAATAATATTTATGAAGAACGTAACTTCGACTTTATGACACTAAATGCTCGCGATTCTCTTTTTGAATGTGTTTAGAATTAATAGCATTTTGTTATCAATTACAATGAATAATTGTATGTATCACCCGGTAATACCATTTGGTTAAAGCTGTCTCAGTGGAATTGTGCGAACAATTGCAATTATATTGTTATGGACAAGTTTGCGAAATGGATCCTTACGCCGGCCCTGTCCAGCTACAATGCAATTTTAAAATTAGGCGAATTCGCGCGGCGTCTTTCATATTTTTTATAAATGGTGGAAGCGCCTTTGATGTGTCCTTACAGAACTTTTCTTTTAAATAATTTCTAGGAAAGTTTATTTATTTATTTGCTGTATTTATTTTTGTTCTATAACTGTGCAGAATTTTATTTAGGTATATGAATGAATTGTGTAAACGCAGTTATTTAGTTTTAAATAAATAGTCGTAGTGAATTAGAACGAATTAGTAAAAGTAATGGCAGAAATTATTTAAGTAAATTATTAAAAGTTAAGTGTATTTTATAGTGTGTAAATAAATTAAGAACGTAAGAAACAGTGGTTATTAAATTACCCCACGAATAGAAAGAGTGTGAATAAATACGAAAACGTTACAATATTTATAATTACTAAATAGCTTTCACGAATCGAAACTATTTACCTTAGCTTACAACAAAACAACTTTTAGAAGGATCTTCAGTTTATTTTCTTTTTTTTTCATGAAAAGATGAATCACAAAAACCATATTTTCATTTTACTATAAATCAAACTTGACATCAAGAAGAAATATATAAACTATCAAAAACGTAACATGAAAGATACTCATAGTTTATAAGAAAGTTAAATATCAAAATAGAATCAAAGCTCTACCCAGAGACTTAGAAACCGCCCATTTGGCGGTAGTCTAACGTTCAACTAATCATCTAGCATCATCAATTTATTAACAACCACTTTAATATCATGTTAACATATCATTTCAATTATAATTTTATAAAATTCTAGACTAATCTAAGCAGCACGTCTTTCAAATAGCAAACTAAGCTATATGCATCGATACGATGTTATTGCCGCTAGGTAGAGCTACTATATTGTTCAAATTAATTGAATAGAACCAGATTTAATCTGTTATCTGTATATCGTCTTTTGTAGTACCATCCATCTTAGTTAAACGTTTCTTGATGATAAAAGGTTTTCAAATGGATTGAGGTCTGGTTAAATTACCATGCCAATCAAGCAATTTTAATTTATTCTTTCATATTTGACAGAATTAATCATGTCTTCAATAGGAACCAAGCTTTCAGTTCTATTCGTTGTGAAAAAAACTCAAAACAACTGTCTGAAAGGATATTTAGTAGTTTATTGAAAATGTTTCACCTTCCTTTCGTCCAATAATATTTGGTTGATTTCATTGTAAAAACAAATGTATTCAATTACTGAAAATCACTTTTTCCCGTCGTCCAGAAAATGTTGGTGGGTTCGAGGGAGACAAAAGATATGTTACGACCTGCTGAAACAATAATGTACCCAATAATAATAAGATATATTAGTGAAATGAGTACTAAAAGGTGCAGAAGGTGGAAAAAAAGAAGAGGAAGACGAAGGAAAAATGGTTGGCCGAGGTTGGAAGAGATTTCAGAACAGTGAGAGTGAGGGACTGATCTCAAAACCGAGGGTCATATAGATCTGTAGGGCTGATTTTGGTTATCTTGCCTTTCGGTTGACTTTTAAAAACCTTTTCCGTACATTTGAAGTTCTCACTCCAACATCATAATCCAACAAAACCTGTCGAATATCTCTGCTTGTATTTTTTACATTTAGTTTGCTATTTTTATAAAAATTGTATAAATTCTTGTATCAAGTGATTTTTTCGTTTGCGCCTGCATTTTCGTTTTTTTTTTTCTAAATATTGAGTCTTGAAATGTCTCCAACATTTTTGAAATACTTGATTCTCCTACATGGATAGTCACAGTCTTCGCTAAGAGTAATGATTTTAGCACGCTTCCTAGGATAAATATTCGTTTTTGAACAATCAAAATAAACACGTGTTACGTGAAACACAATTAGTAGATACAATCTAAACTAAACTAATGACAGTTTGAAACTAGTTAAACAACTTTTTTATTCAAATCAATTCTGCAGACTGCCTCTGGGTAGATACACCCGTTTTTAAGCGGTTAGGATATCACCAGTAATCTTAATCTAGCACAGACCAGAAAAACATGGTAGTAGGCTGCAGTTTCGGTTTTATACGATGTCAAAATTAGTTCATTCACACCTTATTTTGTACGTTCATTAAAATTTGGATTCACTCCGAAATATAATCAAACACTAGAGGATTTGTCGCTTTCACTACCTCCCGTTGTTTTAAAAATTAAATCACGACATCAACGTTTATGTTTATATGTTCGTATATAGTAATGTGGGTCGAAGAAAATGTTTGGTACAGGTGTGTTTCTTTCTTTTGTTGTTTTTTCTGCGTTAAATTTGGCACGGTTACGGTATTCACCTGTTGCTTTTGGTACAATTCCACCAAGTCATTGATATCTATATAAAAAGCGAAACCAGAATTAATATGTTCAATGGAATGGATTTGGTATACCTTGAAAAAAACCGATTGGATACTTGTATAATTATAAATAAATTAATAGATATTGGTAATGAACTAACCAATTTAGTAAAGACTACATTTGAAAATTATAGATTTTGAATATTGAAACTAACGGGAGGTAATTAGTGAGGTTATAAGATTGGTATAGATCTTATATCACGTTATCATAACACTATATATATATATATATATATATATATATATATATATATATATATATATATATATATATATATATAAATATGTTTCAGTATTCAGATGGAAAGAAAATGTGTTCTATTTATAATAGTCTTTTATTTGTTATTATTGTAATCTTGAATATTGAAAGATATGTACGAGTTTGTTCATCAACAGAATCTTTACACGTTTAGTCGAGTTGGTTACCAATTTTCTCAAACCATTTAAGAGTAAAAAAAGTGATGAGAAGGAGCCAGCTAATTATTCTTAGCTTCTTAGTACATAAATATTACACCTTTGGAATACTGGAATTTTGGAATTTTGTTTGGTGCAATGGATTTAGTCAAATTCTTTATTGTAATACAGCGAAAACTTACCTTCAGTGAAAGTGGAAACAATGTTTATGTTAACTGGGGTAATCATTAATAGTGTATATCGAATTGTCAATATTGAGAGATTCTTAAACACAAAATGCTCAACGACAAATGCGTGGTTTGTCAAAGAGTTTTGTTAATCGACAAGAAAAACACGATTCTATGATTCGAAAGAAATTTTGTCATTCAATATATTTTCTATATACACTTTCACAATTTTTTGTTTGATGTAAATTTTGCACATATCTTTCTGTAACACAAAGCTATACCATAATATTGCTGTATACTGTATACTAAAAATAGTGATACGTCTCTGGACTATGAATGCTTCATCATTTTATTACTCTCTCAACCATCAAAATAGACAATAAAAGTAACTTACTCAAAAACCGATTACGATAGTCCAGAAAAGGGAGGCCGACAAATGAATCTATTTTCTGAAAATTATATCCGTAATCGAAAATCATTTTTCTAAATTCGGTGATAAATTATTTTTCCTTTTACACAAAAACTGTAGGCATAAAAATTGTAGAAAATTTTATGCCGTATAGTATGTTGAAATTAGATTTCAAAAAAAAATTTTCCAATTTGTTCTCAAGTTTTTAAAATTAACCATGGCAGTTGCGTAATTTGAAATAATAAATTTTTTTCAATCACTGTTCATTTATTGAATATTGAACAGTTTGTAGATGCTGTTTGCTGTAATCGAACAGGAGAATAGTTGTGGTTTGATAGACAACATCAACAAATTTCATTCACCTACTTTAATTTATAAAAGAATAGGCCTACAAAAACTCACACATTTTGTCTTCGAAAATATTTTCCCGAACTACAAATCTATTTTTCTCACTAACTATGAACTGGATTCTTTCATTTTCAAAATTTTATCCTCGATTTGTTCAATTAACAAACTTTTTGCTCCAATAGAAATCCAATGAAATAAATTAATGAAGTTATCTGATTGAAGACAACTAATCAGCACAACATTATACTGAAAACAGATTCCATGGGTTGTTTTATCTTCATCACATTGCCATGGATACATTTTGATTTATTTTGACGTTTCAAATATTCAATATTTCAAAATATCACGATTTGGTTGTGATACTGATCAGAATTTGAATGAAATTGAAGAATCAACATACCAAACATAATAATCAAATTACCACAGCTTGCATATTGGAAATTTATCAGATATAGAAACTAAAACGTCTAAATCTTCACTTAACTTTTCTAATTGTTCTTTTGTTAATTACAACTTCAAATAAAATATTTTTGTTCTGTATTTTTTCTATAAGCAGCAAAAAATTTTCTAAGCTTCCGAAATCTGTTATAATATTTTTTCGAACAAATATCAATTACTGAAAAGATATTTTGAAATTGATACAATTTGTTGATTATCATCATTGCATTGATATCTGTTGATAGTATGGTGAGGTTTGACTTGAAAGCATCTACCATTTAACACACTTTATTTCAATATGAAGTGGGCATGATTAATTGCTTAAGGCCGCTTGTCATGAGGCAAGACAACGTACAAAATATTGCACACACGAATATTGCACGCTGCTTAACATTACGTCTCTTCCTTGCTTCATGGTTGCCACTAGTCAAAATTCCATAAGAAAAAGTAAATAATTTCCTAACCTCAAAGTTTATTTTATATTTTGTGGTCAGTTTATGTTTATGTGATCTTGATCTTAGACTGAGACTTGTGCGGTGCTACGTTTGGTCAGTACTTCTTTACGGGATGGAGAGTTGGACCCTTAAGGTAAAAAACATCAACAAATTAGAGGCATTCGAAATGTGGGTATATCGTAGAATCCTGAAGATACCATGGACTGCCAAAGTGAGGAATGAGGATATTCTCAGGCGTATAAATAAAGACCGTGAACTCTTTAACATCGTGAAGAAACGAAAGATATCTTGGCCATATAATGCGAGGCCATAAATATCAATTCCTTCACCTGATAGTCGAGGGCAAGATTGAAGGTAAGAGAGGATTGGGACGGAAGAGGATGTCATGGTTGCGGAACGTGAGGCAGTGGACGGGTATACAAGATATTCAGACATTGATCCATACCGCTAGAGATAGAGAAGCCATGAAAAATGTGGTCGCGAACATCCATTAATGGATAAGCATTAAAAGAAGAAGAATGTCAGTTTATTATTGCTTTTGGAGTATGATAGGCAGAAAAGAGCTCCTAGGCGATGGTGGGCTAAGCCCTGGCCAGATAGAATAAGGGAAAACATAAATTCAGCTATAGAATTAGTCGAGAAAACATACAAAATTATATTTGACAATGGATGAAGAAACATGAACAAACTCGTAAGAAAAATAAAACATAAGATAACTAAGAAATTCTTGGCAAGAGACGTAATATCAGCAGATCAGAAGCTCATTATCAACAAATTGATAATGTTGCAAGTAGGAGAGTTCTGATTTTGAAAATACCACATTCCCCGAAAACTACTCGCTGCATACGAGGATTGGTAAATTATTTCACAACCGTTTGAAGAGAACTTGAAATTAAAAATTATATATCCCTTCTGAGCTATATACTTGTCAAAAACCCACCTTGACTGTTTTTAGTGCACATTTACCCCAAGAAACCCACTGCTGTTTGATCTCTGATCTATGGTGGTTAATCCCCGGCGTCCATATTGCAATTTAACAACGTTAAACATGTTTTTATAATGATAATTATTTATTTTTACAAAGAAAAATTAATATTTATTAGCATATCAGCAACATATTTCTTCACAGAGAAACCCAGATAAGCTATTGTTGTGACATAGGTTAGGTTAGGTAAGCTCAGTTTTGTTGTTTGAAATATCTGCTTACATTATGAAACGCCTCTAAGAGTGATGTGTTTTAAACATTGAAATGACTAATAAATAACTGCATAAATATTACTTATATGTTGAACATTCAAGGTTTCAGTATTAGTAATGCATAAAAGCGACTACAATATTTCAATGATGATAATATTCCAACTACTAACATTGCGTCTTAATATTTGACGAATGTTTCTGAAAATATTTTGGGTTGCAAGGTCGATTTTTTACTTTGATCTACTATTTTTCATAAGAATAATTTATAATACAAGATGAATAGCATTAGTACAGGATGGATAAAAATGTTATACGAGGATGACGTTTTATATTTTGAGATACAAGTCTTTAGACTTGAGACCGTTTATTTTTTTAATTTGATAAATTGTTCTGCCTATATCTTCTTCCGTCGTCAAACGTTGAGCAGAAATCACACGTGACGGAATCAGACTAATTAGGTGGATTGAAAAAAATTGTATTCGGCTCAGTAGAACCAAAATCAATGAAGGAAAGTAGAATATAAAGACGATTTACCTACGAAATGTCGAAGACGAATTTATAATCAGTATAAGTCATTGTGTAGTATATATATGGAAAACCTTTTTTTTTTCAAAAATCATGCTTTATACAGATTTCAAAGAGTACAAATATGGAAAAGATAATCACAGGATAGGGATCGTGTCGGATGAAGTTTGTACGTATAATATCATAATTTGGCAATAATGGAATAAAAAAAATACCGAAAGTATATATCTATATTATTGAATTTATATAAATTTCGATTTTTATATTATTTTGAAATGTACGTGCCACGCTGCAGTCTACTCAACTAAAATTCTATATCTTTTAGTCCAAGAACCAAGGGTTTCAAACAGATACTAAAACCAAAAGAAATTATTTTTGGTATACGAGCAGTTTTTTCATTTAAGAAAAAACATTATTCGGTACTCGAGCGTCTATGGAAACTGGGGATAACTCCAGAAAATTGGTATTTTGTGAATAACGTGAAAGGGGTTGAAAACATCAATACTATGTATACCTACAAACAAACTTGTACAACGTTAAAATCTGCACAAAAAATGTTTCTTCATATTTTTTGCAAAATGCTTCCTTTACGAAATAATGAGCAAATATCAGATCTACGAATCAACAAATCGGAAGAGAAGAATCTAATGACTGGACTTACCTGTTTTATACTAGATTTTTCCACCAATAAACCTTCTCCCGCGAAAATTAATTCCAGCGGGGAAAAACTCATTGACGTGAATCTTCACATTAATTCCTTGACTATAGTGGGGTGTAAGGAATCGGCCCTTTGTCCCTATTCAAGCTACTCTTATATCTAGCAATTTCAATACTTTTAAATGCATCCAATAATTTCTTATTGAATATATTTTTTAACAATTTTACATTATTAATATTTATGTCATGATTGTGACTGACTCGATATCATAAAATCCAAATTCCTTTGGGATTGCCTAGAAAAATTAAACAAGCTAGACAAGACAAGTAAGTCTCTGAAGACAATAACGGCGAAACGCGTGTCAGACAGTGTAATTTGTGAGTGTTGGTGTAGTGGTAGTGTAAACAGTGTGCTCAGTACGAATATCGCCAACGGTCTCAGAAATTCCAACTTAGTTAATAATAATAAAAAATAATAACCAAAGCTGTTTTTGGCCAAATTCAATCACATTTTTCACGTTGTTTTTTAGTTTGCTCATTCTTCAGATCGATGTTTTTGCGTTTGACGTAAAAATTTCAAAGTGCCGTTTCCTGTAAAAGGCCACTTGTCATTCTAGACCCATGATCCCGACCTTTCAGGATATGCGTCTAAAAACGTGTGGTGAGACAGTTTTCATTCATCTTTTTTTACACTTTCCTGAAATTTTCCAAAACACATGGAAATTTTTATGATTAGGCTAGTAAGTCTACCTTCTTGACTGTAGCTTCATCAATGTGAGAATCCGTATTTCAGAACCTGATCTTCCTCACAGTGACCTTAAATTTTTTCTTGGTAATCTTAGGCCACTTTTATTTTGAAATATCAAGCGCTGATTTTTCACACGGTGAACCAGGCGACAGGGAACTCCGAGGAGGCCGCTTTAAATAATTAATTAAATATGATTACTCATCATTATTCAATAAATCAATATATTAATACATCTTCAGTCATTCTAGTTTATACTAGTATTTTTTTCCTCCTATATATGTATATATAGATTTGGAGTCTCGTATACACTGCGACCCAAAGGATCTATTGGATCCCCCTATCTTGCTGAGATACTGGAGAACCCAGATGGATTTAATTGCCAGAGATCTTCGTCTTCTATTTCAAGCACTCCTCCAGGTGAAGTGTTCTATGTTCCTCAGTGTTTCACATTTCGAGAGAATGTGCTCAATAAAATCTGCACGCCCCATTATCTGCTAGGTCTATCCGTCTTCAGGTGTTTTTTGAGGTGACAGTGCCTCGATAGAACTCCTGTTAGTATTCGTAGATTGTTTTTACTTAGATACAGCAGATCTACTCTTGTAATAGTTTCTCAGAAAAGTCTTTTTCTGTCTCAACCCCTGCAGCTGGTCCAATAATTGGTTTTTCTCCTATCTACCTTCTTTTCCAATGCTTTTTCTATTGTTCTGTAGCTGATACCATATAAGACTTCGGGTCCCATGAAGAGCTTGTCTGCCTCATTTTAGCGAGCTTATCAGCTACTTCATTTCCTTTCCTGATGATCTCCTGTTTGCGATAGTTCCTCTCTAGATTGAACCAAACACATTTTTCAATTGCATAGATTTCTGCTTGAAAAATGCTTGGTGCGCTGCCCAGCCACTTTTTTTCCTTCTTTTCCACTTATTTCAGTTCGAAAATTCCAATTTATAATAAACTTCAGTCGGTCTATATGATTTCATCCTTTCTTCTATTTTTAAGAAATTTATTTCAATTGATGCGGTACAATAAAAGGTTTTATTGCAATTTTTTGGAAAAGTCATTAATAAATAATTCGAACCGTCAAAGCTGTTTTTGTAATCGAGAGCGAATTCACAAATATCAATAGTGAAGAATCGGAAAATCAACTTTATAACAATCATTATGGGAATCTGACTTTAGCCTACTGAAATCCACACAGTTACAGCCTAATTAACTTTAGCATGCGCTTCACAACTCTTGCACCAGGGGTCCATTACTGAAAAACAACACTTCAGGGCCACGTATCTCCAAAATTGACTTTTTTTCCAAAAAAATTGTAGATAGAGAACTATCACGCTCTAAATACTTGTTTGTATCGAAATTTTCAATACCTTCTACCTTATTGATAAGTTTTCCGGTGGTTTTCTCAATTTTTCATGGTCGCTCGCGCGCTTAACATTTTTTTTCTTAAAATCCTCTTCAAAAACTACGTATGTGGCAAAAATTACAATTTTTTTTTAATGTTAGGTTTTAGTAAAATTTTGGTTACAGCGCCTGGATTATTTATTTATAAATATCCATAAACATACTAAATTCGGAAAGATATTTTTTATAGAATGGTTGGAAGACTGATTGAAGTTAAAACAACCATATTCGCGATATGAAATATTAAATTAATTAACTAATTGACTAGTTAATTGGCGAATATTATAATTGATTCATGTGTTCTCATCAGTAAGTAATCACGCAAAATTCAAAGCGAAATATTTACTGGAGTGTGATATTGATTATAAAATTTGGACCATAGAAATAGAGTGAATTCAATACAGAGTGGTAAAAAGAAAGGTGTTTTTCCTGATTCTGATTCTATAAATTTTTGTACGAAATCATTTCTCAAGATTTTTGTATATTGCTTCACCTAAAATTATGACATATCTATGAAACTTTTTTTAGTTTCATAGATGCAGAATAATAGTACAGGTAAAATCGGATTAAGTTCGAAATTAAGTTGGGCGCTTCTGATTTTATAGACTCTCAGAGGTTTTCAGTTACTGAATAAGCCAACAACTATTAACAGAATTATGAGCACAGTTTTTCGAAATTTTGGAACTGGTATCAAAAAAATTTTGAAACACGAATAATTCGAAAACTAAGAGAAATTCGAAAAAAACTGTTGAGCACAAAATTTTCTAAAAAAAGGTCTTTAGTCACTATTTCTGAGTGAATCTTCCTTAACGCCGAAAGCCGGAGCATTTCCGGAGGTGAATTCCCGCCAGTACGAATTCAAGCTAATTTAAGCTCCAGGCGCACATGGAAACTGCTCTAACTCTTGGAAAACTACTTGGTTTTCAAAAAATCAAAATGCATCATGATAGTTAAGATCTTTATTTTCTAATCGGGAAGCTAGCATAATTTTCGACATGGGAAATTTTCGAAAATCTTGCGGGATGAAGAGGTATGTCGGTACTTGGAGTTTAAATTTATATATTTCATCTCTGCCATATAAACAAGCAAATTCAACAAGATATTTGTCGTTTGTGTTATTAATAGTTTCATGTATATAACACACATAAACTGCTGTTTGGTTTCAAATGAACTTTTAGAAAACGGGATCATTAACACTATCTTCGTTCTCGGTTGATTATTTCAATATTCACAGACTTGTTATTAGTTTCACTTTCAGAAAAATGTGGGTACCCATTTTATGCTCTATAGTTTTGGTTCCGGCAATTTTTTTCGAATTCTATGTAGTTTTCAAGTTCAAACCCATTTTATAATGGAAATTTTGAGATTAGGAAAAAATTGAAAACTTTTTTGTACAGAATGTTGTGCTCTACATTTTTTGTACCGGCGGTTTGAGTCGAAATCCTCATAGTTTTCGAGTTATCCGCAATACAAAATGTTTTTGAGTACATGAACCCATTTTACGGTGAAAATTTTGAGGCCAGGACAAAATGCTTGTTACGGCAGTTTTTCTATCGAATTCCTCATAGTTTTCGAGTGATTCGCGTTTCAAATTTTTTTTTTAGTTTCAAGTCCCAAAATTTAACAAATCCTTACCCGCAATTTTGTTGCTAGACTTATTCAGTATTCCAAAACCTCCCAAAATCTAGAAAATCAAATCCACCCAATAAAATCTAAGGTTATAGATAAAAATCGCCTTATTTGCCTGTACTATAATAAATGCCTTGGATGGTCGTCGTAAGTAATAAAAGATTGTAAATAATATTAAAATAGGCGTAATTATTTTAAAAATCACAAGGTCACTGTATATATTACCTATTTTATCGACAATATAGTAAGTAAACATGAATGGTGCCTTTGAATTATTAACTAAATGCAGTTGTATTATTTTAAATTGATATCCAATTTACAGGACGTCCTTGTTTTTGAAGTTGCTCAAAATTTGTCTAAATAAATCGGTGACGAGATATTGGTTATATTTACTCGATGGCGTATGCTATTTCAGAGCATTGAAATAGAGGTTAGTTTCACATATTAGTCCAGGCAAATTAGAATATAAAATGGAAAAATTGTAACTTGGACTTTAATAACTGTATTGCGATTTACAGTGCAAAAGTGAAGAACGTCCAATAGAAAATAATTTCAAGTATAAAACGTAGATTTATTTGTGTGTTATCGCACAAAATTATATTCTATTGAAAGAATGTGCCTATTTTATATAGACTACTGCAATTTTCCAATTTTATTTTGTTGGAATAGAGTCTAATGAAAATTTTTTTTTCGTAATTTACTTGATTACTTTGTTTTAATGATCAATATTTAAAGAATTATCTCTCCCAACAAGATTTTAAATTCACCATACAACTACATTCATATAAATACAATTTTACGTCCTTTAGATACATACGCCAATGCAAAGTAATACGTTACCAATTTTGTCGATACTAATAAGGCCATTTCCGTTCTTTTTTGCTCTTCCTTTGGCTCGTGATGCAATAATAAAAGAGAGTGCAACCGCACCTGCGAAGTCTACTAGGTCATCCACCTTGAAAGTACCGCAGAGGCGTAGCTTGAGAAATTATCAAGGGCAATAAATTTGTTGTACAACTTATAAAGCCTCTTATTCTCAACCATTTCGAAACAATCTGGGTGAAAAAAGTATTTAGATAAAGCTTCAATTAATGAGTAATAAATTAATAAATTAGTAACTTTAAAAGCATAATATGGAGAGTATCAATTTCCAATGATCACTTTGTTTATTAAATGATCATATAAAAAGGAAACCTTGATATTCGAAGTATAGTCATTCGTATAATGTGGTTTTAACCCAACGTTCAGCAAGCTCTTTGACACTCTTTAGAAAAACTATTCTTTGGTTATAAATACTAAAAACTCTAGCACTGCATTCTTCGTAATTCCTTTGGATTCAAATTTTTTCCATGCAAGAAATTCATCATGAAGTTTGGTAGCTTTCAAACGCTTTACTTAAATATTTCACATAGAAATTGAGGTTTTCCGTAATTCTGTAATAGGTTCATTCCAATGCACTTGAAAACCGTGCGTTGCAGTTTCCGTTTTCTGCACCCAAAGAAAAACGCGTTCAAAAAACTGGTGACTTGATAGGGACTGTTCGAGAATCTCTCTACGAGATATAGAAATACTAGACTGTGTGATTCATATACTTTCTATATTCGAAAGTTGTGTCAACTTTAGAAAAAAAGGCCAGACACCCTAGACGATTGAGAATTGTGAGTCTCAGTATTAATATATACATTAAAATAATTATATGTAAAATTATTACCATGAATCTTATTAACATTTAATGAAATATAAATAAAATCGAATGCCAAATCACTTTAAATATCTTTTTATTAACCGGTCATCAGTCAAAATTGAATTCTATATAAACATTTATCAAAATTTTTGAATTCTTATTAAATTCTAATGAAATGCAATTGCACAAATAAGTTTTATTTACCTGCTGCTATTTCCCAAAGCAAAACCAAATAAAAAAATAGAACAAAACTAAACTTCTTCTCTTTAAGTTAAACAATAAAAAAAGTTGGTAGAAACCTGCTTTAAGAGCTCCGTTTCTTTCAAAATGCAGTTGTAAAAATCATTACACATCAAATGTTTTGAATCAAATTCTACAACCAAATTTTAGCTACAGTATCATCATGTAATCAGTCTTGTTCTTTTAACCATTGCTGATCTATCAAGGAAAACTTTTTCAACGTTTGCGTTGGAACTCTGGAAAGCAATCTTGACTACACATCGGATTGAAATAGGCTGCACACTTCTTGTGTGCGAACAGTTTATTGAAATCGATGTTCTCTTCGTTATTGTTCAGGAAACTTTTAAGATTTTGAAGTTGATCAAAACATTTGCTATCGGGCGAGACTGCATAGTGCCGGAGCATTCGACAGTCGACACCGTTTGTTTTAGCAGGGCATGCAATCGAAAAGCTTGACTAAATTTGGCTTTATCCAGACGCCTGGTAGTCCTACTCTGGTCTAGGGTAGAGCTATCTTCGTTCCATTGTCCGCAGTCTAGTATTCCTTTGTCTATGATTTAGTGTATATACTGTTTGGATTGACTTGAGCGTGAGACCGTTTATTGCTTGTCTTCCGAATTTTAGCTCATTTCTGGTCACGTACGTGCTTCTGTCATTGGATAGTATGTCTTTTAATATTTTTTGTTTGTTTTCTCGATTCATAATTTGTAAATTAAAATTATATTGATTACTACAAGACTTATGATTGCGCATTTTGAAAACTTAGCAACTTACCTGCGCACAAAATCGATCCGTTTCGGTTCTGGGACAATACAAAAATGGAGTGTTGGAACAAACTTTATGTACATCGAATTTATTAGTAGTAAACCCAATTATAAATCACTATTTATAAGTACAGACTTATTTTGTTCCAACGACTTTCAATTGATACTTATTTTTTTTATTTCTAGATATTTGGTATTCTATGTATGGCTTTAGCATCACCAGCTTATTACAGTGGTACACATTTTTTCCTGTTCGTTGCTACAACCAGTTTTATTTTCACAATTCTATGGATTTTCATATACCTATTAGGAATTAGAGAAGCATTGAAACTACCAATCAATTGGATTCTGTCAGTAAGTATATTGAAAATCAATTAATATTCTATCAAAGTCATTTGGCAATTTGAAATTTTAATAATGTGTGCTCTGTTCGTCGATTAAATCGATCCTACTTCAAACCTAGTTCTGGTTAACATCGATAATGAAAAATCGACACCTAACTGTTCATCTTAGGGTGATCCGGGACTTGATGCAAAAAATTCGGGAGTGAGTAGATGATGTGACATAAAAATTCTCATACGACCCCTCGTTTCTGAGTTATAAGCCTTTAAAATAAAGTCACAACTTATATTCAAGCATATTCTCTAAATTATACGAGGGCCGTTTCTATTCAACCTCCGATAGGCTATAAATAAAAGACAACTTCATATAAAACAATAATTTTATTACCAAAAGATGGGTACAGTTGAAGTTTTTCCCATACACACGACTCTGATGAATTTCTGCAGCACTATGGCCTTCAGCCTGTAGAAAACGAAGCACACTTCGCAATTCACACTTGGCGGGAGCATCAATAATGGCGGACATGTTTACGTGGCTGTAGCACAACGCCGATTGACGCTTGAATCTCAACAATGGCCACGTAGCATCTGCACGGAGCGATCGGAGGTTGAAAGAAAACGGCCTTCGGAAATTAGAAATTTATGAATTTCCAATGGATGATTATGTATGTCCATAGTAATGTGTTTGATGGAATACATAATTCTACACCAATATCAGAAGGGCAGTAACAGCTTATGCCCAATGGTTAACAACGATGTAACGAAAAGGTACTCCTTCTTCAACTCGATAAAATTTATGATTTAGGAAGTATGGAACACCCTGTAGAAAAGACTCACTCAATGCTCCGAAAATATTTATATTTGAGTAGGAATCGTCAGGGCAAGATTTAACAGCTGAGCGATATTTAGCATCTTAGCATCTTCGTATGGCAGTGCTTGCGATCCTAATTGCTGCATTTCAAGATACAAATAATAAGGAAAACTTGTGTACCAGCATTTGGTTCCAAAATGATGGTGCACAACCACATTAAGGCCTTAAGTTTAAAGGAAGTTGGATTAGTGGATCAATGAAGTGGTCACCTAGGTCTTGAATTTTTTCTGTAGGGATATTTGAAAATGTCTACGTTCCAATAAAAAAAGTTAGTAATTGAGAGATTGTAATAATGAGACGTATAACTCCGCAGATGATGTAAATCAGGCCTACCATCGTCTTGACCTACGTCAGATAGGGAATGGGACACTGTTTAAATAATTCCTTCAAGGAATACTTTTAATTTAATAGACTGTACAGTTAATTTAAAAGGTATTACTAAAATTTAGTTTTTCGTTTTTAGTTTCAGTTTTCATTAATTTTATCTTCCCTTTCTTTTGTGATCTTTCTTTTGTGTCCTCTACTTAAATTATTTTTGTGACTTCTGTCAATTTTGACATTTTATTCGGAAGTGAACATTGTCCGATTTATGAATTTTGCGCATTCATTACAACTCTCTATATGCCATTATCTTTCCATCGAAACAATTCTTATCATTTTTCTAGCAGCGCTTGTTTTTTTTTCGATTGCGCCATCGCAATCTTTGCGATGGTCCTCAACATCCGATATTTTTCAGTACTGTACTCGGTATATTGTTAGTTTAAATATTAAATTGTATATTTAATTTTCAGGAATTGGTTAACACGGGTTTCTGGGCGATATTGTACATCATTGCTTTCATCGTTCAGTTAATTATAGCATCAGGAACACACCCTATTTTATACTTTAGAGATGCCTATATAGCAGCTGGGGTAAGTTTTAACCTGTTTATTAAGAACTAGCTAACACGACAAACTTTATACCGCCA
The DNA here is from genome assembly GCA_026230145.1 of Diorhabda elongata. Classification (NCBI taxonomy): domain Eukaryota; kingdom Metazoa; phylum Arthropoda; class Insecta; order Coleoptera; family Chrysomelidae; genus Diorhabda; species Diorhabda elongata. The sequence goes on from CM047929.1 coordinate 9,924,751, forward strand.
AAAAGTCAATAAAGTCGTGTTAAAGATTATATGAACTTACTAGAATTATTGTTCATAATTGTTAATAATGCGGCTCGAAGGACCATATTTTCGTGTGTAATCAACTGTAAATAAAACTGATTTGTTTAAATTTAAATAAAAAGTACTAACATTTCAAGTACTCGTGTTTTATATTTTTGAAAATCGTATACTCGACATTTGCCACATTTCGGCGTGCAGTTGATTTAAATTTTTCGACACTAAACATATTACTCTCTCCGTTTATTCAAAAAATCGTGTCATCACAACTGAATACTATACATCTATGTATATTTTGTTTATATAAAAACGTTTATGTGGAGCTTCTCATGAGCTAAATTTTTTGTTTGAAATGTTTTTCTCTAAAATCAATATTTTCGTAGATATTTTGTAAAACTGTTATAACTTTAAAGGGGTCTGGGGGGAAAACGAGACTTTGTCAGTAAAAATAATTTTAGGAATTATCTTCTTAAATGAAGGAAAAGCTTTCGCAAAAATTTCAGCAAAATCTTTTCGGAACTTTAACCCATTTTATTGTTAATCCTAATACTACACATTTTCTAATACTCGTAGTAATACATTTATTACATATAGATTGATCATTACGAACCTAACAATAATGGAGCCTGCAAATGATCAGTTTCATATTTTATTCCTTATAAGTCGTTAAGAATAATGGATACTTTTATAGTTTCTTTGCATAATTTAATAAATATAAGACCATTAGGTTCCCAGGTAATTTAACTAATAATACAATACAAAATAATGATAAACATTTTTAGTATGGATAAATATTAGAATCAGGATCATAATGTTGGCAATTAAAGAGGAAGAATACTTGGAAAAGCAAAATGGAAAGTATGATTAGGTTAGGTTAGGTTAAACAACTACGTATTAGAATGACAAAAAATATTATAGATCAAAGAAGAACAAAACAAGAAGACTTAAGACTGCAAAGAAAAGTATAAGAGGGAAAAATAGTTAAGGAAAGGAAGGGACACCAAAGAGTAGAATGTTATTTGTTTTAACATTGTTAGTTTCTTTGATACATATTTTATCTCTCACATTCAGTATGTACCAATCAAATAGTGAGGAAATGATTATAGGGACGAATCGTGTATTGATAAATCAGATCTCCTACATCACATATCATAAGCGATCAATCTAGTATAATAAGTGTGTGCAGAATAAGAAGAAATGCATTTGTGATTTTAATCTTTCTCAATTGTTATTAAAGTTTCAAATGTCCCAGTCAAATAGACAATAAACAAAATTTGCAACACACTCAAAACGAAATACTGCATATTCTAGAGCTCAAAGTTCACATAAGGAATAAATACTCAGCTATTTAATAGTTTCCTTTGCTTATCGTATTGTCGAAATGATTGTACATAAACTTGGAAAGTGTCAGTTACTGACCTAAATTATTCAATGATATCTATCTCCTCGTATTTATTGAAGTTTTTATGGGTTGAGTCGGTATAAACTTAAACACATTATTTATTAATAAAATAAATAAGAAACAAGAAAAAATCAATTCTATACCATCGTTCCCGATCAGGCACATCTTTTAGGTGAATTGAAATATGAAAATAACAAATAATTTTTTAATCCCAAATACTTGTTTCGTATACTAAAATTTGTCTAGTCAATTTTTCTAGTTAGTGGAACAGAATTTTTGTTAATTCCAATTAATTTTGTAGTTCATTTTAATTAACTTGGTACAGTCAACATTTGAAAAAGTTACATGTACTTTTGTTATTAATTTTTTAAGAAACGTATAGTGCTGAAGGTAATTCACATGCTGGAAGTAACAATAAGCTGTAATATAAACAGCAAATGTCAAATTTTTAGTTTTAATTGCCACGTCAAAATAATATTTTTAAAGTGTTACTTTTCACACTTTTGTAATCTAATAATTGGCTCGTTTATGAAATCTTATTGAACATTACCCTATAGTTCAACAGCCTCTCCCCTTTCAAAATCAGTAAGTCGTTCAACAAAATCCTGGTTTTCCTAGGGTAATTCCTTCATATTTATTATTAGTATTGGTACATATAAGTTTGAAACTGCATTAAAGGTAAATTTATAGAAAATTTTGCTAGTTTATCAAAATGTGTAGGTTAAATTACTATCGTTTTATAAAATCTGATAGTTTCTTGATTACGTACCACTATCAGTAACGAGTGGAAAAACTCTATAGAAAATAATATAAACCCTGGTACAAATCTAAAAATTTTAAGAAAATAAAAGATTTTGAGTGAGCGTTGCCTTATATTGGAAAAAATATTTTATAATCAGCGATACAATCTCTTTTTCCAAAATATTATGTGTGTTATAGGTTTATAGTCTACTGTTTTAAGTGCACATTAAATTTTTTTATTTCTATTTTCAGGTTTTTGGACTGTTCAACGCCATAGTTTACTGCTTCGCTACATACCTTCTCTACGTAGAAATGAAACGAAATCAAACAACGAATTAATTGTTGTATTATTTTTGTTGAATGGTCAAAAATTTATCTTTAAGACAATTTGTACTGTTTTAGATTAAGCCACTGAGTACCTTAGTTATGAATCAATTCACATAAATTATAAATTTAAAAATAAGGTTCCAATATAGAATAAAACTTTATAACCGAATATCAATATCGAGTTTTGAAAAAAACGTATTCATATTTTTCCGGTGCTTGGTTTCTGAATTATAGGCAAGTTTGTTAATGTGGAAAATTAGGGACGGTCTTATTTAAACAATATGATGTTACAATTTATTTATTTCAAACAGTTTCTAATTGTAATGTCTTCAGTGTTGTCCCAGTTTATATTTTTCGGTTCACTGTAAATATTAACTGTAGTTATTTGTTACATTAGTTACTTTACAATTTATTAAGCACTTTATGCTCGAAGTCCATGGGTTCGACGCTCATGAGCTTGGTACACAAGAATCAATTGGAACAAACACCGTGGAAGCACTTTTTTGAACTATACTTTTCAGTATATATACCTTCTTAATTAAGTTTAAGCAAACACAATTATAAATCTAAAAAAATCGAGTTTGAAATTCTACACTCATAAGCCCAAACATTTTTCTGCTATTTAAGGAACAAAGGGGAAAACGCAACTGTGCATAATTCTTAAAAACGATAATTTGGTACATATGCGTTTCATGTAGTGCGCACCCATGTGCCCGATTGGATTGCAAAGCAACTACTGATTCATTTTGGACTCATTATACATTGTAGAAGAGCCGAATTGAAGAAAATACTCGTTTCGTTTATTCTACGTAATTATTTTTTAAATGTGAAGTAAGGACTTGTGATATATCTATTGAACGGTATCTTTATCTGTTTAAAAATGTTATCGTTCCTAAATTTATTGCAAAAATTAACAAATTAAAGTGAATAAAACGAATAATATCTTCTATTTGGCTTTGTAATAATATTATTTAAGAAATTGTAACAATTAACTACTATTTTTTTAATTAATTCCATTAAGAATTTGAGGAGTGAAAATACTCAGTCACACACGACTCGATTAAATTGAATTGAACATTTGAAGTGAGTTACTCGAGAATGATCCACGCGTCAAAACCTCATTTTTAACTAAAAAGTACTATTGAAGGAGGTACAAAGAACATCGGTTTGTCATTCTCTTTCTCACTTTACTCAATTCTGATTGGTGTTATATGCAAAGAATTAATATTGAACATCCAATTAGACTAGAGTGAAGAGAGATAGAGAGTAGTACATCGATGTTATTTTTCTCTCTATAAGCAGTTGGACACCCTTGATAAAAGTGATAAAAACAGATTTTCTTGTCAATTCGTCTCCAGTATTTCTATACACTTGAACAATAATATACTCTTCACATTATAATGTCCGTGGCTGTAATATTTATACTCGTTTATCCTGTATATATGTCAGTCTTAAATAACTGCCAAAGAGTTCTCGGAAATTATCGTCTATATAGCTGGCTGTGACTTAATCATAGAGTTAAAATTAAAGATAGAAAGAGCGGCATTTAAGTTAGTATTTTACTATTGGAAGAGCATAGGTTCACCACTCTCTATCTTCTTTTACTCCCTTCTGATTGGTGTTTTAGACATATAATTAATATTTAAGATCCAATCAGAATAGAGTAGACAGAGTTGGGTATCGATGATCTCTCTCTCTCTCCCTATCAACAGTTTTAGTCTATTTGAACAAACTCCTATAACTCGCTCTTATCTTGAATGTTGATTCTATGGAATTAATTCTATAATGATCTGTACGTTGGGAAAGGAATCGGATCCTGTTAGGATACTGAACGAAGGAATTGGTTCAAAAAGTTATATGATAAGATCACAGATCTCCGATATTTAGATGGCTCATGACTGTGTTATCTGTTCTGAATAATTTTACATTGACATGAATTTAAATTTTGTTAATGGCTTGTAATTTGAATGGATTGATCTACGAGTAAATTATCAAATATATGTTGAAATGTTATCTAAAGTTATCTAACAATATTAAAGTGATTATTTGCTCAAATATATATAAATCGGGCTTTGATAATAAAATATAGAGAAGTTTGTTGTAAAATACGTGTACGCCTGTAAAGGGTCTACAAACACAGATAATCAGCTCATTGATTCCGAAAAACTCTTTGATAACCTTAACATAACAACTAATATCCTCAACTGTTTTTTAAAAAACAAATTTCAAACAAAACGCTATAAAACTTTCAGAAAATTTGACAGGTACACAAATATATAATATGTAAATTAAGTTTACTTTTCGGTAGGTTTTTATTTTGCCATCAAAATGATAAAGAATCAAAGAATAGCAAACGCGACACAGAGAAGGGGCAAGATGATATTGTACACCGACTTTCGAATACAAAAATAAAAATAGATTAAGAAATTCCAGATTTTGTCACAAACAATGAAAATAAAATATTGTACGATATTGTCTTAGTAGGAAGATTATCTCATATAGAAAATGTTCGACGAAAGCGAGACCAATATATAAAGTTTGAGGTTTCAAGTTTTTTAAACAAAACTGTAAATATAAAATATAGTTCGTGGCCTCTTTTCGAGTAACTTACTCCATAAATACTTCATAAAAAAAGTTAGACTGGGTTCGGTTCAATATTATCACATTTGTAACTTAATATCACAAATATCCTACGTAATGATCAAGAGGGACATATTATTATAGTTCTTAAGGTACTTAGTACAATGAAAAAAACCATGTGTGTATACACATTAGAAGTTATACTTCTTTGGCTTGAATAAGCGCAGAAAAAATCAAAATTTCATCTAGTGTTATGAAATATGTATTTATTAATATTAGAAACATTAGACTTGATTATTCCAATTATTTTGTACAAACATATCTATGGGTGATATAAAAATATAATCTAATGAGAAATAACTTCAAGTCTATGAACGTACTTAAAAATTATTGTATTATAGAAACACTTTTATCACAAATATTCATAAAAATTTTCCTTCACCTTCTTGAGATTCCGTCCACATTGTTGTAGACTGATAGTAACTTTTCTGTGCAGCCCAGATTCTATAGAATATTATATAAGTCGATCCTATATTTTCCTTCCATAATAACTTTACCACGAAAAACTAAACTAAAGCCAAAGAAAAGTTGAAAGATAATATAAAGCCTTACGCAGATGGAATCAATTTTGGATCAAGGCTTGTGACAACTATTGACAACTAGAAGGACCCAGGCTCAAGGAAATCAGTTCTAAATTAGTAATAGAAATATGGAAAAAAGAAATGATACAGAAAAAGAATTATTATTCCCATTCCATGAGAGGTGACCCACCTGAATGTGTCAACTACAAAAGAAACTTATTTTAAGCTCACAATTCTAAATTAGAGGTTAAAACAAAAGATAAGAAAATACTTGATTAACTATTTGGATTTAGGAAACGATAAGTCAATTATGAACCAATTTACATTATGACATAAATAATTTAAGAAAATACAAATACAATATTGATCAGAATATATTATTAATAAACTTTAAACAGGATTTTGATAGTATGAATTAATGAAGACCTATTGGGGTCCCGAGGAAAATGAAGAGACTGATCAATGGAGCAATCTGCAGCAAGAGTAAAGACACAGAAGAAGAACCAGCAAAGGAATTTGAATAAGGCAAGGAGATACAATGCGCACAACTCTTTTGTAATATTGCTCTAGATGTAGAATCAAGAAAAAACTAAAACATTGTATCTAGAAATATAGAATAAAGTAATACGAAATAGAAACAAATTTTGGGTAGGTTTCTTTTTCAAAAGAGATATCGACAAAACTTCAGAAATTGGATCAGAGGATATAATCAACTTTATTCAATACAAACCATACCAGTAAAGCGAAAAGATTAAAGGAAACACAAACATAAACAGATATGAAGCAGCGATTCGATTAGTGGTAACGAATCTAATATAAAAAAATGAAATGGAACACTGTCTAGTTATAACAGGAGGACAAAGAATGTAGAAGATTTTATGAAATTCATAAAAATACGCAGACTAAAAGGATATGGACATATTTACAGAAGAAGTGAAGAGGTTAGACTGAAAATATAAAAAAGGGAAAACCAATGGAAACGACTAAAAACGTGATGTGGAGAACAAGTTAATATGAATTTGAAGACAATAAATATAAAGAAAACGAATAAAAAAAGTAAAACCCAGACAGTTATATAGGAAAACATTAGAAAAAAACTAAATAAGAATGAAAAAACTACAATGGATTCAAGATGTTTCAGTGAAAAAATTCATTGTCTAGCTAGAACAGGGAGACAAAGAATAGAGAAGATATTGCCAAATTCATGAAATTACACAGACTTGGATGATACGGACACAGTTACAGAAGAAATGGAGAAGATACACGGAGAAAATAAAATAGTAGAAACCAATGGAAATACTAAAAATGAGATGGGAATAGTTAATACGGATTTGAAGAGTGTGAATATCAAGAAAACGAATAAGAAAATGAAATACTGACATTCTTAAAGAAAAACAGTAGAAAAAACTAGGTTACATTGCAAGATGTGGACAAAAAACAAGAAGCTACAAAGAAGTAGATTTTATACCCCTCAGAATCTGTGGTATCTATTCCTAGTACATCCACATTCTCAAGTATCAAATTTTTTGTCAAGCTCCTCTGTAAGTTTAGCATTTGGAGTAACATTCATCAGCAGGAGTAGGTTATTAAATTTGGGTTTCGTGATAGTCAATCTATCCATAAAACAATGCTACCGAAATGTCTATTCTAGATTTATAAATATTTGAATGAATGCATTGAGTATGGTTATTAGTTGACTAATTTACCAACCAACTTTGTGGTGTTGCATTTTGACATGGCGGTGTCGGTATGCATCGTAAAAATTTCTCACCCGAACCACGCCAGAAGAAGTATAACTTCAAAAATGTATTGACTGTATGATTAACAGTCTAAATCTTATGAGTATGTGTAAGATTTTTGTATGATTTTGTATGTTGTAATATGTGTTTATATAGTCGTTTTTCACGCATATTCACTATTTTTTGTTTATTATAATGTTTTTGCTATTAGCTTATGTCTAAAATTCACTTTTTTCAATACTAATGTTTAAGTTTTCAAATTTTATCACGAATAACATTGTACCTAATATTACTGTATAGTTTATTTTTAAAATAAATATTTGTTTTTAATGTCTTTAATCTCAATTTTCCTTGAAAACTTTATTTCATATTATATAGAAGATTGGGCATAGTGACGAGGATATAGGACCGTGAAAATTAAAAAAATAGACTCAAAACATCTAAGGTAATCAAAATAATTCAAAAATTTGGATTATTTAAATAGAAAAATCTATCATGAAGTTAAAACTGTGGATTTGTTAACGAGAATCAACTAACCCATAAGTACTCAATGCTTAAGGAAATGTGTTACATTTTGAGGTTATATTTTTGACGTCACTGCTTCTCCTAATTGTTATATTTAGTTTCCAATTTCAGTTCGTTTTTATTTTATAGTGCTTTTTCTTATTGTATATTTTTATTATACAAAGCCCGCATTGAAGTTTACCGATTTTTAAATAACTTTCCATTTTCGTTTTCAAAAAGTTAAATCTTTTAATTATTCATTAATGTGAGTATGCTGGTATTGACTTGAACTAATTATGTGTGTACCTAAAATGAAGATAATATCCAAGAGAAGTTAAAAAATTGAGGTCAAATTTGAATAATAATAATCCTATACGAAGATTTTATCTCTAGAGAGCCCAAGCAAAACAAAATGACAAAAAATACTATAGTTTAATAATATATGTACTTATTTCTTTGCAATATTTTATTTATTTTGATTATTTTTTTCTTTCGTATATTTCTATAGAAAACTGTTGAAGAATTTCGACTCTACGGCTATGCAATTTTTCGTTTTGAGTGGTTGGTGGCCCTTGTGGCTTGGCTTGTGACATTCTGTGCTGTCATCTTGTATTAAGTTATCTTATTTCATGTGATTCGATTCGTTTGTATATTAAATTTTTGTTTAGATTAAATATGAACATCACATCAACATAACGTAGAAATGAGAAATCTTCCTAACATTGATTGAGCATTACATGCGTTTATTTAAAAATATACCAATATCTTTAACATTGGTAATGATACCAGAAGAGTATTTCCACGAAATTCACGGAATAAACGTGCTTCCAAGAAAGCAAAAACCATGGTGATTTTTTTTCTAATTCCCAAACTGTAATCTTTATTTATATTCTAGAAAAAAGGAAAAGTATGTGGTTCTTCGCTCATATCCTACTATCACCTCTCCTCTTATCTCTTGGAACCATCATTATATCATGATATGGTACATTTTCTACCAAATATTTTTGTTACAACACACAACAACTTCTCTCGAAACTACTTGCTCTTGACAAATCAACGATCATCGATGTTTTTTATTATTCATATTTGTTATTCATATATTAAGAATGAGAAAGAATTGCTTTATTGTCAAAAAATTGTTTACAATTTGTAGACAAAAGCTTGTAAAAAACTAGGATATAAACATACAAATAACTAAATAAAGACACCTAATGAAAGAAAATCTAAGTATAAAGCATACACAGGAAAAATACAATGAATAACAAAATTACGTTTGAAACTGAACATGTGAAAGTTTTTGTATGTAATATAGATTTTGTATGTATTATCCACATTAAATATTAAAACTAACTATACACTTTCCAGTAAATATGCCTTCAAATTAATGCGAAATTCGGAAAAAGAAATTAAGATTTGATTTAAATTGGCAAATGATTGTGTATTTTTTGCATGTGAAGTATTGAGCCTTTAACTAATTCTGAACGTGGAGTAGGTAGGTATAGGTCGTGCTCCGCTTTCCTAAGTGGATAACTGTGGAATGATCTTTGAAAAACTGGAGAAGCGTACTTACGAATTCGGTAAACCGATTCAAAGAGGAATAAGGAAGGACGAGTCAATATTTTGAATATTTTAAAGAAGTCCCGTCAGGCACTGAGTCCTGCTGTTTAGTCTGAGTAAATATCTAACAGCTCGTAGTTTGAAGATTCACTCAAATTAAGTCGCACCACACGTACCCCAGAAGTAAAGGGCATATCGGAATTGCGACTCGATAAGGGCATAATAGCTATACTGTTGTAGAGGTGGATAAGTAAGTCAATGGTGGTGTTATTTAATAAAAAAGGCTGCAATGTAGGTATTTTTATGAGATAAAACCTTAGTTTTAGAAACGTTGAAACACAGGAGACGGAAGTAGTACTAGCAGTAGTACTAGTTCAAATTCGGTTAGAGCAAATAAGCCGAGTGTGCTTAACCTGGAAAATGCAGTGCATGAAAGTAGCAAATCAAACTTTAGTTCATTATTATTAACTACCGCAGTATTTTCTCGCTTAAATTATTTAACAAACATCGACGTTATGAATTTGACTGCAGATCTTCGCTTTCTTCAGAGTCGGTTCTCCCTGCCAAGTAATTGTTCTTTTTATAAGTTGGAATTTCTGAACACATTGTCACTACACCAACACCACTCGTTTTGCGTAAACTTACTTTAGTTTCTGAACAAAAAATTGATCATAGAAACGCGCACCAGACAATATAATTAGTGAGTGTTGTTTAGTCTTGGGTTTGGTTTAGTTATGGACTCATGATTCATCCATGGTTATGGAACGATGTAAATATTCCGTAATGTAACTATAAAAAACGTGAAACTTTTCAAATACTCAATGTACCTACTAACCTATTTCGCGCACTTACCATAGACAATTATCCACTACTGCTTTCTACTCTCGTTTAAACTCTGCTTCTCCATTTTTTACTATTGTAATAACAGACTTGCCACAAGTAAAATGCCGCTCAACAATATAACTTCCATCCACCTCCCACATATCTTCCGATAGGCTCTCCTTCTTACATGCATGGGTTTCGTGAAGGTTGGGGTGAGTCATCAGCTCTTGAAATCTTCTTTTGATGGTTTCGACCTCGATATATTCTATCTTCTTTTGGTTCAATTCTCGGTAGATCAGCTGGGTTCCAATGTACCAAAATACGTTTACTGCTCGCTTCAGGCTGATATTTTGATGAGGTTGACCTTCTTAGGTGGAGCTAAGTCATCAGTTTCAGCTTGAATCGTCTTCCGATGAGTCCTGCTAGTCGTCCTTTTGTCTTCGTCCATTGATGCATGAATATCATTCCTTGATCCTGGATTATCGCCAAGTATTTGGCATTGGTAATTTTTTCTCACGCGATGTTTACTTTATCATTTTATACCTCACTCTTTGGAAGAATCTTTTGGAGGAATCTTTTCTGCGTTGATGCGAATCTTCCACATTGTACACAAGTTGCCGATTCGGCTCAGTTACCCGAAGTCGTCGTGTTACCATCGGTGGCTGAATATTCCTGGTGGCTATGGCAGTGTCGTCTTGTGTATTTATGTTGAGTGGCCTTTTTAGCATGGAGTAGAAAGTACATAGAAACAATGATTTATATTTAGTGCAAAGTTTGCTAAAATATGCTAAAAGTACAGTTTCTATAAATAATGACTAACTGCTACACGAATCTTAAACATTTTTTATATACCTTTTTATTGGTTTTTCAGATTTTTTGAGCGTAGAACTTATGGTGTAGATGCTAATTCATCCTCACCATCTGAATTTATCTTTCCAACACAAAATTTACAATATTTTGGTCGTAATTTGATTTTAAAACGTCAAAATTATTAAATGGACATTATTCCCCTTAATAACAATAATGAATTGTACTCATTCGGTCAATCAGTTGATCCAGACTAGTACAGAAGCTTAATATTGGGTTCGTAAATAATCTTATCCGATTTTTGGATACTAAGACACTACTACTTGTTCAAAAATAGTTGAATGTTTAAAATATGATTGAATAGTAGTAGACGAAATAAATTTCTGATTAAATGGCGAGAGAAATTAATGTCTTTTTTATGCCCACCATATGAACACCTACCTGTGTTTCCTTCGGAAACTGGATTCGTTCCGAATGACATAATCGTCCCGCCTTGAATCAAATGTAATAATTTAAACACAACCGACGTCTCGCTTTCGAGTGAACGATTACGATTGCAGAATACGCCGCCGCGGTGCAGTTAACTCGCGCTCTTGGCCGGTAAGTTGGTTAATAAACAAAACATCGTGTTCCAATAATAACAGGTGAGTTGAATCATTATAAAAAAGTATCATTAGATAACTTTTATGTTGTAAATGTCTTACTTAAATTGATAAAGATCTCAAAATATTACGCGAAAAGCAAATAAAGTATAAAAATAAATCTTATTGATCCAAGTGGTTTATCGCAGTCGTGAGTCAGGTTTTATTTTTGTGCTACTGATACGTTTAAAAGTGTTAAAATTATTGTGAGGAGGAGTTTTATGTAAGTCGTTTTTTTTTAAATTTCGATGGAAATTAATAAATTTCGAATAAAAGAATTTATGCATTAAAAATGTCAAGGTTGTTCAAAATTTTCTTGTCTTGAATCCATTTAGATAAAAAATCGATATTAAAGAAACATTATTTTCTAGTTTTGGGAATTTTATACTTTTGCGGTTCCCTCGTTTTTTGGCTCTAAAAAATCGAAAAATCATCTGATTTTGATGAATTTTTTTAATCTGCGTTGTTTGCGACAGATTCAGGAAACAAATTATGGGAATGAAAAAAAAGGAACCTTATATTGGTTTCAGGGCTTTAAATGTTTATGCATTTACTCACGTATAATCGTTGATAACTTTTTTCCAAATAATCAAATGTTGCTATATTTCCTTTCATTCATAATCTACGAACAAATTGAAAAAAAAATTATACAAAAATGTTGATTTATCATGTTTTTACAATTAAAAAAATGAATAAACAAATATTTCTCAATTTTTGTGTCTTGTGTCACAAGAAATGCGTTTATGATCATATTTAAAGTCATAAAACCCATATCCAGGTGAGATATTTCCCATATTTTTTCCATAAATCTGCCGTAAAATCGAAGATTTAAAAAAATCATCGAAATCGGATGATTTTTCGATTTTCTAGAGCCGCGAAAGTATAAAATTGCCCTAGTTTTGACTAAAATATAATGTTACACTTTGTATGAACTTATTATTGTGCATTTCTACATAATTTATTTTAGATTCAAAAAGTAAATAATTAATATGCTTTATGTAAACATATATATGGTATGGATACTGTTATCCATCTGATACTAGTTCCAATACTTCCTTTTGAGGTATAAAATTACTGTTTAATTGGACGATAAAACCTATGTTATCAATTTAGTTCGCTAAAAGAGGAAATGAATGTGTCTTTTTATCTTTTTAACCGCTGAATGAGATAGGTCTGTATCGAGTTTCTTGATAGTGTTCTTCATTTGATCTGTATCCGTTTCTACGTTTAATTCTTTTATTGTTATTGTTTCCATTTTTCCTCGGGTGCTACATGTTTACTGCATCTTGTTTCTTTATCTTTCCAAAGTGATTTTGCAATACTCAATAGAAGTAACTACCAAGTGGTAATCATGGAAGTAGCTACCAAACATTTTTCATATTTCGCGGTAATCATGGAAATAGAAAAGGTAGGGAACGGATTAAATGAGCTTATGGGCGAGTGCAAGTGACGTCTGTATCGCGGCGAGTCAACCCAAGACATGCCGAGCAAATATAAGTGTTTGGAGGTGTATTTAGTTCTGTCATTATCATTATTTTACAAATGGATTGATATTTTAATACATTTTGCTACTTGTGTATACAACTAAGTAGGAAACTTGAATAAAGTAAAGACAAAACTATTTTTTCTCTAAATGTGTAATGTTGGGACTTGGGATTCTACTCTGACACGGGGTTCTTTCCCATTTTGTCGACTTGTGCTATCCTGTAGTTAGTTACGCCACTGCTCTCTCGCAACAAAATATGGTTATATAGTTTGAATGGAACTATCAAACTCTGATATAAATTTTATGGAAAGGAATATTGTCGTTAAGTAAAATAACTGAGTTTTTTTATATTGAAGCTACGCTAATGTAAGTATTGACCGTTAAACTAATCAGACTTATTCTCAAGTCAAAGCTTGGATATTTCGAACTGACGTAACTTTGTTTTTACAATTTAATTTAGTTTGGATAAAAATCGATACGATTTAAAATTATTTTTAGATCAATATTACTTGAATTTGTAAACTGGAATACAGATTCGAAATAATACATAACGAATTTTCAACTAATCCTTGTTATTAAGGTCACAAATAATTTTAGCGTATGTGTTTATACTACTTATTTATATTAAGAAGATATATGCTTTTAAACCGAAAATTTGATATTATTAGATGTTATTATATATTCGCAACTACCATTTAAAACATTGTTTTGAGGGCTACCGTCAAATGACGACAAAACGCGATAAAACATCTACTCAGAATATAAAAAGCTTTTGAAATTTATTTTTGAGTATTTTGTAATTCAAAATAACTAGCAATGGATCGCAGACCATCTGTGAAGAAGGTAAAAATTCTTCTATATATCGGTATAATCATTTCTTCGATCACAAAACCTTTGGAGGATATTCAAAAGGTTAGATACGCTTTTATGTAGTGTTTATTGTTAAAAATACAGATATCTTCGGCTTAATTATCAGAATGCCTAACCTTTTTTAGGCCAACTTTACAGGAGCAAGGAGAAACTATTTATTTTTACTATGCCTGGGAATTATTTGAGAGCAATTGAATCAAGGAATTCAATTTTACCATTTCTTTCTAAAGCTGCAAATTATATTATTAATAAACTGGACTTACGAACTTTTGTTTGATGCAGGATCCAAACTTATTTGGGTGCGGGTGGAGTTAGGACTTTTTATTCTTTTTATTCATCATTTTGCATACAACTAAAATTTTCAACATAATTCTTACTATTATTGTTTATTCAAGCACAACCTTTAGTTTTAAACTTCTTTATCATTTTTATTAATTATCTTAAGAAATTAAAAACAGAGAACTTTGATAATTCTTAGGTACCGTGTAGCTTAAGAATCAACTTCAAGTTTCTACTCACGCCAAACGAACAATGGCACAAACTCAGTCTCAAACTTTGGTAAAATGTTATTTACATACATGAGTTCTTATACAATATATAGAATAGGAACGCTCCCATATAATGAATGTAATGTCGAGTTTTAAAAATGAGGTAAATCGTCGTAAAAATTGTGACAATACTTTCCCGTCGTATCTTCTAATGCCTGTAATTGCAAGTATTTCTTTCTTTCTTTATTGTCAGTCTTGCCGAATCTATATAAGGAATGATATGTCAAGGAACGGCATATATTTTTTTCATCCTGATTAGGAGCTCTTCCCAATCGGTATTAGCTTATCTCAATTTATAAACAATCTTTCCATGAAATGTATACCTCAGAACTCTTGTATTAATCACTGATATTATATTAATCAATTATAATAATGATATTCGACTTCTTATGGATTTTTTTATAAGCATCTTCAGCCACATATGCATAGTCTGCTTGTACATTAATTTTTTTGGGTCTCAATCCTCTTTCTCACAGAGTGAATGTTCTCACAGTCCATTTGTGGGCGTCCTGTCTCTAAGAATGTTTGTATAATAGTTACCTCAGACATCATACTAAAATTGATCAAGGCGTTGGATAATACCACATTCCTGTTTTGGTAAGTACAGCCATCACTGTACAATATCAGTTCCAGGTCCTCACCTTTCGGATTCTGATTGATGAATTTCCCTAAAGCAGTGACTATTATAGTAGAAAGCTTTTCATAATAAACTATAGTTTTAAGTACTTTATTTCTCAAAATAGCACATGTTGCCCTTAGGACACAACCGTACTGAACTAAGCATTTTGCGTAGTATTACAAAATGGCGGCCGGGAGTTAGACGACAGCTATAATTTATCGTACGATTAATAGTATATTATTCAATTAATCAGTATTGGCCATTACTCACGAATATTATACTTTATATGAAAATATTACTGCAGTTATTAAGAGGGGTTACCCGTCAACTAAAAGTAGTACTTGTAGTAGTTGTACTAATATTCTTAAAACTTTGTATGGTACAGTTATTTTTGTTAATTACTTTTCTTTCTCATTCTAACTTCGTATTCATATTGTCGTTGATACAACCTTCGACAACTGCGGTTTATTTCCACACTCCTAGTTTTATCACAGCTTTGATGTCACTACCTAACTTAACAGGACCTAACCAGTTTTAATAACACTCCAATTTGTTTTCCCATAACAGCTTATTTAAACATTTTGTATAGTATCTTTCTGATAAATGAAGAGTTTGATGTTCCGTTAGGTGGTCGCATTGAAAGACATTTTCTACAAAATCCATTTGACATGGAAAATGATCTAAATATCTTTGTTTTGATGGCAGGTATATTGACTATAGAGCTTCGTTGTAATTTTTTGAATCTACAATTTTCGTGGAATGTAACTCATTCGTTCGGCAACTCCCATTGCACCCAAGATTAATTATATGATAATCGTTTTTGGCGACTTACTATGGTCAGAAGAAATGGATAATCTGGTTTTTCTTTAAGAAATTTATTAATTTTCTCTAGTGGCGTTTTTGTTCGATCGCGTATTAGGAACGCTAGCAACTGTAAATAATTTACCTTGGATGTCATCCAAGGTACTTATTGTCATCGAAAACGACTTTTATTTCTTGTTTAATTCAGTGAAAATCATGAGTAACCTAGTTATAAGATTGGTTACGGATATATTCTCAAATCTAAAGCTGCATATCAAATTCTGTTTATAATATTTCCTTGATATCTTGCCCTGTGGCTCTGCTACCAACATTTATGCTGAAGCTAATTAGCCACCCCTCACCTTAAGACAACAATAACTTCTCGATTCTCCTCATCTTCACTAAAACTGTTCACTCGCTCTTTACTACACTAACTAACCTCCCTATTACTCATCTTCAATAATACTTGTGATGAAAGCATTTCTATAAATTCTATTAAAACAAATTCTTCCTCAATACTGATGTTTTCAAAACTAACACTAGTTTCGGTTGTGTAATCACTTTAAATCAAAAACCAACGGGTTTCTTCCTATCACCTTTGACGTATTAGTTAAGCAGGCGAATTTTCACTGACCACCCACTAGTCCAAAACATGCATGACATCTACTTAACTATCTTCTCTGGCTTCCTTCTCATAATGGAAACGAAACAGCAGATTACCAGGCCAAAGCTACCTTCACAAATGATCTCAACACAGCTTTAAAAACTTTAATCAAGATTATTGATGCGATGTATGGAGAAGCTTCACAACAACCAACTATCTACTTCTCATTTCTCCCGGTTAACTGATGTCTTCAGGGAATTTTCCTGTTTGTCACATGCTTCAATGACCGTCATGTATATACTCACCGACCACATATAATATTCTATTACATAGTAAAAGTTCCATTTGAATTCTAACGTTACAGAAATTATCAACTACATAACAAAGATCAAATTTTGGTGCTTCTTGAAGTTAACAAGTAATTTAGGAATTTGACATCCTTTTGTTCTGTTTTTCAGATAAGAAAAAGTCGCAATGTCCCACACAGTAACGGTAACTAGGACAACTACAACAACAACTACCTCAGCTATTATCATCAATTCAGGATATTTGAAATCATGGCCAGGATTACTAAAATTAGCCGAACTGGTATGTTTGTTCTAATTATAACTAAATGGAAATTCCATTATTAATTTTAAAACAATTAACACAGAGTCAAAGTTTTTGTTTAAAGGCCAAATACGTTTATCGAATATAGAAATGTTATGCACACCGGTAATTATACGAGAAGATACAGAATTTAATTTTTTCCATTTCAGCAAACTTTATTAGGTATGTGGTTGGATTGTTGATGAAAACCGGAAAGCTTAATAAGAAAGAAAGGTAAAGGTCGCAAACATCTGCGACGGTATATTGAGTTGAAATCTTTAATAAATAGAGACTGAATAGCTCCACAGATAGCTAACCTCCTAGAAGAGGTTCGAAGAACATGATAGAACCATTAGAAGAAAAGAGAAGTTGCACCAAAACGAAAAAAGTTCCGATGCTTCAGCGACCTCAGAATGAACTCCCGACTATACGACGTCTGTTCACAGATGAAAATCGATTTTGTATTCATTCACTTGATGGAAGAAGGAGAAAAACTAGATCGTCGGAAAGACATAGAGAGTGATTTAATTTCACGTCTAGTTTGCAATAATTTTTGTGGATGCAAATATATATAGTTGTGCTTTGAATGCGTATGGATTATTTACGATAATTTAACCTCTCACCCTCTAACCGAAATACCCTTCTAAAGGACGTTGACTGAAATGCAATTGATTAGCCATCATGTTCTCCAGACCTTAATCAAATTGACAATATATTGGATTGTTAGGTAGAAGAATAATGAATGCAAAGCAATAACATTAATTTCAATTGATGCTGAAACCTCATAGAGGTTCTTTTATGCGGAACGCTTGGTGAGCCTAAATGTTGTAAATTGGACTCCGTGGACTCGCCTTGCGGGTGACATGAGTTAAAGGCCATCGTTAATTCTTGAAATCGCTCTCACTATGATCTCCAAAGAGAAAAGATGGAAGCTAATGCTTCTAGATAGTTTCGTGCTTACCTATGCTTATTTTAAAAGAAAATAAGTTAAAAAAACATTATTCAATGGAAAGGCCTCTGTATAGTGAATTCCACCATCTGTACGAAACACTGCACCAGTACCCAGTACCTAGAACTTTCAAAAACTAATCTCATTGGGGAAACACTGCCACTGGCGCGGACCGAGGATTGGCGCTGGCGACACCATCGGCAGAAGCTGTACTTTACGACCAACAACAGCGTTAAATTACAAAATGATTTGAAATTTCGAAATATACTCGAAACGCACCAACACGTCGTACCTGTCACCCACTAAGCACCCTCCTATGTTTAATACATTGGCTGCAAATATTGTCGTGTTGCTTCTGTTGCCCACTTAGTTAGAGGTCTTAAGGTCTGTAATTTAATGTCGCAATGAATCGATGAAAGTAATATTCTGAAAGGAAAAGGAAATACTGCGGCTATGTAAATATTTTCATCAACTATTCACTCCACATGGTGTTCTGAATATAAGTTTACTTTTCCTTATTATTGTGCACTCCTATATATAAGAACAAACAATTTAAGTGTGGACCTTAACTTAACAGTTATGTAAAGGGAGGAGTAAAGCTTCAATTCAAAAAAATATTCGTTGAAATATTGCGCGCTCCCCTAATATTGCCAAAATGTTTAGAATGGAATACTATTTTTGTAAATATTGACGATACACTCCAATCATAAAATCCATTTGAAATGTCTATAAATTTAAACTTGCATAAACATGTGTGTGAGACCAAATATCCACGTGTTCCATACGTGACTGTTACTACATTTTCGAATTTAGAATTTTAAAGTTTTAAATTTTGGAAGAAAACATTTAATGCGTCATGTATTTCCACCCACCTGGCGCTCTGTGTAGTAAATATTTATCTGGCTCTGCCAAGCTATCTTTCTAATTATTTTTAATGATTTGCTGGTGTTTTCGTATACCAGTGTATATTTTAAAACTACCCTGTAACCCAAAAGGGGTGAAGTTTCGTTCACCTGAAGTCACTTATATAAGAAAACTTTTCCAAAAACAAAATGTGGAAAAAAGTTCTGCGAAAAGGCAGTTGTTTACAGTAAACAATTACATGAAAGAATAGAATAGCATACCAAGGAACGTGTTCAGGGGCTTGAACTATCTTATCAGACAAAGGTAACAGGTGCACAATTTTCCTATTTCTTGGATAAGTTACAGACTTTGAATAAGAATAAATAGAAGTTTAAAAATATAAAAAAAAACGATTCAATAGTAAACCAAACTAAAAATTGAAGTAAGCGCAGAGTGATAATTAAAAAATATTGTATTGTGGTGTGCTTTACACGATAATTTTATAATAATTCTAATTAAAGCGCAACAATTAGCCCAATTAAAGGTTTTAAAAAATTAATATTGAATGAATTAACTTAATTCAACTATTGAGCTAAATACACGGTCTGGTTATTAAATAACGAGACTCCTTACGAAATAGAGTTTTATTATAAAAATTATTCTACATTCGAATGCTCCCCTTCAATATACCTCCCTCTCCTCGTCACACACCTTTCCACACGTGTTTTCCATTGATCGAAGTCTTCTTTGGTGAGCGCCTTTGGGAGTTTTTTTCTTTACCGCTCCCATCGACTCAAATCGGATCCCTTTTAAAGCAGATTTTATCTTCGGAAACAAAAAAAAGTTGCACGGTGCCAAATCTGGTGAGTAGGGCGGGTGTTCGAGTATTGGAGTGCGCTTATTGGCCAAATAATTTTGGTCAGGCGTCAGAATGTGTAATTCCTCGTGTAAAATTTTTCTAACCGTTTCTTTATCGGCGTTTACAACCCCAGCAATCATCGAGATGTTCATTCGACGATCTGCACGCACATTTTGGTTGATTTTGGTTACTGTTGAAGCAGTCACAGGGAGACCTGGGCGCTGGTAATCTTCAGTGCTCTCTCGGCCCTCACTAAAGCACTTACACCATTAAAAACACGCGCCCGAGATAGAGAATTGTCCCAATAGGCCTTTAGCAATAATTTATAGCACTCAGTCGGAGTTTTTTTTTTAATTAAACGAGATATTTGATATCTGATTTGATATCTGGCTCCTGTTTTGCATCACATTTTCATTAAATGGTACTTCGCAACAATTTGAAGTTTTGAAAAAAATATTAATATTATTAATAGCAAAAAAACGTCTAGTTTCTTTGCTATTAACGTAGTTTTTTTAGATTCTTGAGCTATTATTTATTTGTTAATATTAATAATAAATTAGTTTCACACATTTTGTAATCCTAACACATTGTACATAATGCGTTTACATATAATTTTCTTAAAATTTACAAATATAAAATGATTGAAATAATTAATTTCCATTTAAAATATAAGAATAGTGACTTCCTAGGCCGGAAAAAATTATTGCTGGATTACATTTGGCTATTTCATAATATAGCCTAAGAAATTCCTTGTAGTGTAAACATACGTCAATGCAATTTTTCTTATTTTCGATAGAGCTTTTTAATCATTTTTTCGTGTTTTGAATTTGTTGAGTTATTTTTATGTATAAAGCAGAGTTTTTAGACTCAAAGATGAATAGTTGTGAATTTAGAGGCAGAGAGTCCGAAAGTTACGATTGATACAAACCGCAAAAGGCAAATATAAAGATTAATTCACATTCATTAAAAACCATTTTTTTTTCTTCTGAAACCTGAAAATTAATGTAAGTTTTTTTTTATTTTTGTAATTAAGAACTGCAAGTAGACGATAGAAACTAATTTTGTCTCTGTTATTGTTATCTCATTTTACTACACATAATTTTACACAATGCTTCCTAATGAAACTTTATCGGCACAGGGATTAAAATCAGCTAATTTTGACATTAAATTAATGTATATTAAATTATCGTCGTTGCTTCCCACCATCTTTCTGATGTCTCCTATGTCTCCATTATTTTTTACGTGAAAAAACAACTAAAGAAACTGGTACTACGTAAATATAAGCATGTAGGTGATTCATCTCATGGAATGATATTTTAATGCTTTTGAAAGTGACATTATGATGCTGGAAGCTCAGGACCGTCATTTTATTGAAGACATTCAGACAACCGGTCAGAATTCAGCAACAGCGCCTGGAAAAAATGTTATAGCAGAAAGCTGAAGTTGGACATGTTTGAAAAAAATCAGAAAAACCAATCGCAGAATATGAAACATTCTCCACCAAGACATCGCGAGCTCTCACACATCACTTTCTGCAGATAAAAAATAAATTGCGAGATCAATATTTTTCTAAACTTGATTTTTGCGTTAAATTCACATGTTTTGGAGGTACCTCAATCGGAATGGTTCAATTGGTTCAAACGCATGCAAAAGTGTGTTAATCTGATTCAACAATATTTTGAAAGATTAGTGCTGATCCTCATGTGTAGGAAACTGTTTCCATTATTAAGTAAATATAGAGAAAAAAATATTGAACACTATTTTTTACGTGAAAAAATAATTAACGAAACTGGTACTACCTAAATATAAGCTTGTAGGTAATGCATCTAATGGAATGATGTTTTTGAAAGTGGCCATATGATGCTGAAAGTTCAGGACCGTCATTTTATTGAAGACATTCAACAACAGCGCCTGAAAAAATTGCTACAGCAGAAAGGAATTATTTCAAAGGACATCATGGTGTCACCGAATAACTTTAACAGTATCAGTCTCGTCACGGAATTGCCAGACCTCATAGGAATAATATAGGATAATAAAAAATACAACAATACATAAAAGATGCTACAAAATATTCATCTCACAACGATAGCACAATTAATAATTTAAAATTATAATTTTTGAATAATAATATTGGTGAACGTATGATACGACGGCACACCTACAACTCGTTTTATGTAATGAGCTATTTTCACGTTGATGAACATTGGTCACATTGACCTACTTACAACGAAACAATTTTATAAGCAAGTTACCTTGAATCATACGTCGAAAGAATATATAATCAATGAAGATTTATCGGGTGAACCCATCTGTTTATATACAACTGTTAAATTAGATATTTTATTAACAGACGTATATATGAAGATAAAACCTGTAGCTACACATAATATAGGAATATGTTAATAGTATGAAACCGCTCCACAAAAATTAAAAATATCATAACCTTCTTACGAGTTAGTTGAGTATTTTTAGAGAAACTGAAGCAATAGAACGTAAAATCGTATTATTCCATCACATGCTTTCAGCACGTTGCTAAAGAAGCTGAAAACGTTCATATTTTTTTAAAACGTTTCTATCGATATACTAAAAAATACCATATCAAGATAAAAATATTTTGAGAAATATATAATTCCAAGAATTAATTAGGAGTATTAAACATAAATGGTCCACAGATGAGTGTAGAAATACTAAGAGAGAAAGAAGGAGATATTTAATAGTTAGCATAAGTCAAAAAAAAGATCTAGTGTCCTTTCACACTCTCGTCTGTAAAGCATAAAAAAATAGAAAGATAGAAGAAAAGAACAATTTCAGAAATGGACCAATGTACTTTCACTCTTACCAACATAAAGTGATGGTCTGAATCTAGAAAGTCAAGTTTGAACCCATTTCAGTTTAATTAGCCGCTTTGGTAAAAGTAGTTGCCGTTGGATAAGAATCCTGTATAAACATTAACGTTAAATTTGGTTTCAATTTAAAATAAGTAACAAGGAAGCTCACTAAATGTTAAAATCTGTCTTTAGCAACAATTTAGTAACTTTAAAGACTCTTTACAACTGTCAAATGGTCTTTAAAAAGTCGGGAAATTTGTGACACGATGTGTGAGGAAGTAGACTTTATAAATGGACCAACGCCTTTCTTCTTTATAATAAAAACGCGTCGTACCACAAGTAGTTTTTGATTCGAGAGTTTTAGCAGTTAAAACTTTGTTTGTCTGTTTACATCCATCATTTTCACCAGATTTAGCACCATGTGGCTTCTGACTTTTCAACAAAATAAAAAATGTACTAAAAGGGAAACGTTTTAACATCAGTACATTGAATGAGATATCACGAACTCTTTGAAAAAAAATTAGAGCAAAACTGTTTTATGTCATTCTCTTGGTCAAAAGTTTTTCCTGTAACAAAAATTGATATATACGTAGCCAAGAAATTTCCATTTAAAGCTACTGAGTTGATATCTTTTTTCCTAATATATAATAATTCCAATCTCCTAATAGTTCCTTAAAAGTATTGAAACTTTCTAACATAGTTTCTGAATATGATTTAGAATATGAATCTTTAACAATCTATTTTCTGTTCCAGATTCTAGGAATAGTCACCGTGGGCATAGTGAGTTACTATGTTAACAAATACATACGTTTGGTATACTCACCAGAAATATTCTTTCTCCTTATGGCTGTTACATTCTTAGTAGGAACATTTTTATTATTGACGTCGTGTTTAATATCTATCTCGACTGCTTCAATTATCTCAAAAACAATTTACGTAAGTATAATATTTCATTTAAGAAATTTGGACAATTTTGTGTTCCATAATGCCCAAAATAATATAAAATGGTTTAAATCAACAACAATGTGCAATCATCTCGCTTCAACTTTTGGTGATGAAACATCTCTTCGCTGGTTTTCCAAATTCAAATGTGGTCGCACTTGCGTACTGTGCGTAAACTGATTTAGGCATACTTGGGCATTAGTTCCTTGCATACATTCAATATTGCATCAACATTTGACTCTCGACAAGTTTTTTTCGCGTTGAACAATCGCTCAAAAAACGTTCGTGCCGATTAGTGTACAGACATGTCGAAAAAATTCAATCACGGTGCTTCAAAAGACGTCTATAAGATGGTGACAGGTGAAAAATCAAAGATCTATGTATATGATTCCGAAACTAAGCAACAATCTACTTTCAAGACAAGCCAAATTCGGTAAAAGTGGTTAGCGCCAAATATTGCAGAATATGAATCATTCTCCACAATGCGAGTTCTCACACATCAGTTCAAAGAAAAACATTTTTGAACAGTCAAAACATCGAATTGATGGGTCATCTGCCGTACGTTATTTGGCACCAATGATTTCTTCTTATTCCCGCAGATAAAAAATAAATTGCGAGTTCAATATTTTTCTAAACTTGATTTTTGCGTTAAAATCACATGTTTTGGAGGTACCTCAATCGGAATGGTGGTTCAAACGTATGCAAAAGTGTTTTGATCTGTCTAGACAATATTTTGAAAAACACTAAAGCAGTATCCAATTGTCTATCTCATAATTTAGTAGCAACCCTCGTATTATGAAATATCATACCAGACATTGGGGGCTTAGGATTGATAATCAGAAACTCTTTTACCAAGAAGAATATTTTTTTAAGCCATATTAGAGCAAATTGTAGGCGGAGCTCTAAATTGTTTCAAATGAGCGGTTGATCACCTAACATTTACTTGCTGGCGAGAGTGAGCGTTAAAAGAATTAGCGGAGTTTTCCAAAATTTACGTACCACCAAATATATTATTATCGCCACAGAAGACATGTTTATTTTACTTTAATGTAAATTAGTTAAACACTCCAATAAAATAATCAATAACTTACAAATTATAACCTCTTCAAGCTTTTGCTTTATTTTTTCTTTTTCGGCATTTGTTATTATTCACTCCAACGCTCAAATCGCTTCTTAATCCGTTCCACGTGGGCATACGATGATAATGCTCTGGACCAAGTCGAACGGGACCGTGGTTGTGAATGTGATTGTCGCATTGCTTAGTGGAATGCACCATTGGTAAATGCATGATGTAAATACTACAAGGTGTGTTCTTCCCGAAGGCTCATTTTCGACTCGTTCTGCGTATCTCTTTGGGAGCGAATTCTCATTAGCTGCTTCCCAGCTAGTGCGCTATACCACACCTTGTAGTCTTTACATCATGGGTAAATGTGCTAGTGTCTCTCAAAAAGTTGGAATTATAGAGGCAAACAATTCCAGCAAAGTCGAGTTATATATCATTTATTATCATATTTGTAAAAGAAGTCATTCCATTGTTCTTCTTGTCTATAAGTTGTCAATACTTTACAAAAAAACAGTAAATACATAATGTGAAATAACGCATATTAGCATTAAGTATCAGATAATATAAAAAGCCTGTATACTGGTCAATGAAATTGTTTACTTCTATATCATTCATGATGACTTCATTCGCTTGATATTTTTATTGATGTATTGTTTAACAAATTAGTTGGCTACAGATATTATAAAAAAGTTCAAGAGTTCAACCTCGTATACAATTTTAGTTGTATTAAGATAGTGGTGCTTTGGCTGATGAAATAACCTAAAATAATAATAATTCACTTTGTATCAATGACTATGCACAAGAGGACAGCTCAGTTAACACGATTTTTTAGCCAAGATGACTGACGGGTTGACGCCACATCGGTACACTGCCAAACGTTATTCATTTAAAATGTATGGTAGTATTGGAACATTATCAATATCAATGAAATGTTTTAAGTATTCGTTAATATAATTCTTTTGTAAATATCATGAAAAACATTTAAAAAGATATGACTTTGGAATAGTATACTCAAAATACCTAACAAATCAAACTTCTTCTTCTTCCGTGTATTAGGCGTAGTCGCCTATTCTATCTTCGACATCCTCGCCTCCTATCCTGCTTCAAGGCTATCGCTCCACCTTTTTCTGGGTCGGCCAGTACTTCTCCGGCCCTATGGGGATTTATCGCGCGCTATTTTGACCAGTCTGTTGTTATCCACATGACTTATGTGCTCATGACATTCTTTCTTTCTTGATAGAGCTCATTCGTTGACGTCATCTATTTTGCACAATCTTCTGATGTTCTCACTTCTTTCCCTGTCCAGTAGGGTTTTTCCAACTATTCTGCGCAGCACTTTCATCTCTGCTGTTTCCATCATTCTTTTGGCTTTCACGGTTGCTGGTCGTGTCTCTGCGGTGTAGGTCATTATGGGTCTTACCGTGGCCTCGTATATTCCCGCTTTGGCTTCTATTCCGATATGTTCGCCATATGATTTCGTTCAAACATGTTGCTATTAAGGTTTTAGTTGTTTGCTCTCTTACTTCGTTCTCTACGTCTCCAAATCCTGAAATCTCGATTCCTAGGTATTTGAATTTCATTACTTGGTGAATTATCTAGTCGTCTTGGAATAGCTTACATCTTTTCGGACTTTTGGATGTGCGTTAAATCGCACGTAACCTAACTAGACGCTGCCGATTCTGCACTGATGAATACGTCACGACCGTTGTCCTTGACCGCTCGACAGGCCAAAATTGTTTTTATGGTGCTAAGCTATCCTCTTGCGTATAGTCATTGACATAAGTTTTTCGCTTCGGAATATATTTGGTTCTTGCTAAATATTCTTAAGGAATAAGCAAAGATTGGTGCCCAGGATGGCTGCTGCAATGGCGGACGGCTATAACCGCTTTAGTATATCAAATATAAAAAAAAAATCAGAAAGACATTTATTGTCCGCTACAGACATGCTAGCGGAACAATATTTTCAAAATTCAATAAATGACAATGATTAAGATGAGATGTTGAGTATTGAAATGATCGTATTTTGAAATATAGTAACTGCTTCGTATCATATTTAGAAGTAAATTTTTCCTCGAACTATGGAGGGAAGAGAGAAGGAGGACTATTTCATATGGGAGTTGAAATAGTGCCCAACTGTATGTGATAAATAACAGTTCAAAAACCTCTCGGAATGGCGCTGGTATACCTCTACTCTCCGTCCTTCGAACGAATGGTTTTTCAGTTATTTCCAACAAGTAACACACAGTTTAAAAATTATTTTCGGATAAAAGAAGTGAGATCAATTTCAAATATATGAAAACTCTATTTACAACGTAATTTTAATAACTTGTAATCCTAAATTTTATAACTGTAAATTGAAAAACAATTGAAAATATTAGCTAATAATGTCAGTTTTTTATCATTTTTAATTGTTGCAGGAAGTGGTGTACCACGGATTCGCTTTTATCTTGGTGTTAGCCGCTAGTTTAACTCTAGTTACAGAGATAAATCATAAAAGACAAAACTACTACGGAGGAGATTACGAACCTTATTTTGCAGCCGCTGTAAGTAGTAAACAAATTAGTATTTATTTTATATTATGATCAAACTTTAGCACAAACTTTATTGACTACATACAATTTTAGTGATAAAAATAAGAAAAAAATAGTAATCAATGTTTTTTGCAGATTATTGGACTTGTTAATGCCGCCCTATATCTTTTAAGCACAATCTTTGCCCTCAGGAGCTACAGAGGATTGTAATTTCTCATTATTTCGTATTTATTTATTTTTCTTTGTATTTTTTTGTTAAATATCTATTTTATACCATTTTTTATTTCATTTTAAAAGTACTTATCCAATTTAATCATCAATTAACTATAATGGATAATTTTCAATAAATCTATAACTTGCATAAAACATTTACTCACAAAGGTGTTGACTGAATCGTTATAATCTGATTATTATATAAATAATGGCGCAGATACTCTCTTAGTTACATTGGTCTCATATTTAACGATTAGAAATTATATTTCCAATCACGTATTCCACATAGCAATTAATACTTTCATAGTGAAATTATTATATGCAACTTGTAGATTTTGAAATAAATCAGGACATAAATATATATGCTGTTCACTTTTTATTTAACTAAAATCGAAAAATTAATAAGATTCAAAAGTTTAATTCAGCATAGGTTAGTTAAAACCTCTTCTCGGAACGGTTATTGGAAGCGTTTAAATGATATTTTCTGCGCGATTTCCTTATATGCTTGATTCTGGTAACAGTATTTGCTAGGTTTGTTCCCACCCATTAAAAAACCGTCCTTGGTACGGTGACGATTCTGCGCAGTAGAGTTTACGTATTCCAACCGGCCCGAGAATGCGCAGAAAATATCATTCAAATGCTTCCAAAAACCATTCCATGAACAGTCCAGATTAGCAGGTTGAACGAACCTGTTATCAACCAAGTATCCAAAAAAAAAAACGTCCTGGAAACGGTTCACGATATCTAAGCTGGAACATAAAACAGAATCCTTCGTATAACGGTAACTGCCCGGTGGGAACACGTGTAATCTCTATTGCGCAGAATCGTCACCGTTCCAAGGACGGTTTTTTGATGGACTGGAGTAAACCTAATATATTGTCATCCAAACACAAGGTTGGTAGAGAATAGGTTGCCCAGTAATGTAGGTGTGACAGAGGTACGTCACTTGTTGTAAAAGATTCGGAGAATAAGCGGTGTTTATGTTTGATTTGTGGCATTTGTGGTTAACGCTTTGTATCCGCTTTTTTGGTTGATTTTTTTATTCTTTATGAGATATAATAGAGATGATGATAATATAAACAAAAGAATATTAAAATTGGCAACGTGGTAAAATAGTAGTATGTGTTGTTACAAAACTATTTTTTTGTCATTATAGTAATTCAATAATGGCAATAATGGCAAAAGAAATTGCTTAATTTTAAATTAGTCACTTCGGTAAAATATTTTTACTATACTAATTATATATAAATTTCTTTTCATACTAAAGACTAAATAAGTAATTGGGATAATCATAAAAATGGCCGAACAAATCGACGAAAACCATGCGATTCTTATATTCTAGGCTGCCGACTTTCAACAGCCACGGGTAGTTAGGACAAGTCACCGTGCAACCTATCCTCTACCAACCTTAATCCAGACAAACTAAGCTTTATGAAGTATGCAGGGCAAAGTTGTCAATTTTCTAAAAAAATTGTAAAAGGGAAATATATTTCTTAGGGATATACTGTAGCGGGTCTCTCATAAATAATATCAATTTTCAATGTTGACTTTATTTATTCAATAAGCATGCAAGAAGAAAGCCTCAATATTCGCAGTATAAGCCATCGTCTTCTATGATTTCAGAGATCTTGTTAAAACCATTCTTTAAGCTCAGTTGCAAAAAATTGCCTCTGTGTATTGTTCAACATCTCCATTGGATTAAAATTTTCTCCTACGCAAGAATTTCACCATGGATCTGAATAAATAGTAATATGGTAGGAGCTCAATACCACCAAGTGCTTCAATCTTATTCCGCGTAACGTCCGCAGTATGTGGTTTTGCATTGTCTTGTTGTGAGAGGACCCGCTTTCCGTCAAATAGATCTGGATATTTCTCAGATAAAACTTTATAAATAAACCTTCATAATGTCACCAGACACAGAAGAAGACTTTCCGCTCGAATCGATTTCTCTTTGCGATAGATTCTGGTAATTGTCCTTTGTCTAGCTACTGACTTTACATGTTAGGGTTGTTTAGATAAAAACATTTTTCTTCGTAAGTAAAAATGCGCCTAATAAAATAATCATCTTTCGATAGGACAAGTGACACCATTTGACAACTTTTATAGATCTAACGTAATGATGTATGGTATCTCTAGAAGTTCAAAGTGAGTCCGATATTCGGTACTGGTACTAGTTTGGTTTTCTACTGATACATTTATAACCTTAATTTTCCAAGTAGGTGGACAACCATTATCAAAATAAAAATAATTTCTACACGAATTCCATATTTATTGCATTCCATACTATTTACTACAAAACGTACTGCGTCTGCAAAAAAAGAGAACGATTAAAATAAAGTAAAGCAATTGTACTCTTCATATAAATGGAAAGTACTCTTAATAAGTTACATGTTTAAATTGAGATGTAGACATTTTCACATATGAAAAACCGGCATTATATATGAAACACCCCTGTATCTGTATTTAAGATGAATTTGAGTCGCAACAGTAAGCATTGACAAAGAATTTGAACTTTGGAAGATTGATTATTGCGAAATGTTGTAAAATAGTATAACCATACTTTGACATTCAAAAGTTAGGTAAAAAGTGAACATATTACATTTTATATAGATTTTTTTATTAATAATAAGATCTTAATGCTGCCATAATATTGCATTTTAATTGTGCCTTACATGTAAGCTTTTTATATATAAATGAATTGGTAAACTTAAACAATAATTCTATTTATAATACTGTATCCTATTATACAACAAAGAATTTTTCGATAATTTCAATAGTAGGTGTACAAATGTAAACAAAAGAAACAAATTTTATTATGAATTATAAAGATCAAGATATAAAAATTATATTTGTAGCAATATAAATGAATAGTTTTCACTAATTATTTTAAGTTTACAATGTTATTTTTTGAAGAATTTAAATAAAACATGGGCATTATTAGTCGCCGAATATTATATTGTGTTTTGTGTCGAATGCACTAATTGTAGATTTAATATCAGAATATTGTGAACCAAAAATCATAATTTATTTTTATCATTTTCATTTATATTTTTGTAAAACATTGTGTACAGTTTGTTAGGTTATAAAATTTGTAATCATATCCATGTCCAATATGTTGAATAAATAGTCAATAACATCTGTATGTTTTATTACATCCTGATAATGTTTTTTTTTTTTGGAAACTAAATTTAAAATATGACCAACGGCGATGTTCTGAGAAGAAGCATAAATCTATTTTTAACGAGATTTAATGCATTTCATATGAACAATTGATAATGTCCTAGTAAAATCATGAAAATTGTTTCATCGTAGCTCATACACAATATAATTTCGAAATAAAATGATTTTACGTACTTAAATAATTGTTTTGGCACTTAAAATTTTTGCACTATACAAAGTGATGAACGTCGGAACGAATACGGGGATGAATTTAAACAACGTTGCCAAACTTTGGAAGTAGTAAGGAAACTACGGAAACAATAAACAACGAGGTTAGGTTGATATTGGCCATACATTTTCATTTCAATTAATAAATACGAGGACAGATTGAGAAAATAGTGATTTTTGTATATTTTCACTACACACTACACACACAATTTCTATTTTAAACTAACGACCCTAGTTAGAATTTGGCAGTATAATATTTTTGAAAATACAATATAAGTAATGAAATGTCGATATGCAACTCATAATTCACGATAATGTAATATAACCCCTCTATCCCTACATCGTTCCATTCGAATCTTATATTGTTTGAAATAGTGCAGGAAGTATTTTTTTGCCACTTCCTTTAGGACGCGCCCCGCTTTTTCTTTCGCAGCTGCAACAGACTCAAATCTTGTTCCTTTCAAAGCAGATTTAACAGAAAAGAGCTAGAAGTCGCACGTTGCAAGATCCGACGAATAATGTGGGTGATCTAACACAGGGATGTTGTACTTAGCTAGCAATCTATTGAGAGACAGTTCGAACTCTCAGATCGTACAAGATTACCAACTTTTCGATATTTTTATCCGCTTTTGAAGTGGAAGAGCGTTCCGAACGTGTCTCAACAACTTTTCGGCCATTTTAAAAACGCTTAAACTATTAAACAACATGAGAACGTGACATACAAACATTGCCATACACTTGTTTCAATAAATTATGAGTTTCAGACGCAGTTTTTTCAAGTTTCATGTGAAATTTCACAACAATCCGTTGCTTTATTTTTACAACGATAATTTTTACGGCATAACAAGAAAACATTCCCTATACAAACGAACGCCACGGCTCCACTGGTTTGTCTACAGATACGGTAGACATAGCATTCGAAACACTAGGCTACATGTAAACAGCTGACCGTCTTTGTGAAGTCGAATACCTGGGATCGGTAAAATAAGAACATATTGATTAATAATAGGTCAATAGTTGGTTTGGTTGGGTTTTAACAAAAGCAAAAGATACAAAACTGGTTTTTTAGAAAAGAAAATTTTTGACGAAAATCTTCAGTGCAATAAAAACACATGAAAGGCTTTAGAGAAGAAAAATTAACCGAAAACAGAAAAATCTGTATAAATAACCATCAGTAACAAGTTTCATAGAAATTCAAAGAGTGAAACGGTTGGGGTATACCAAAAGGATGCCGGAGAATACATTTGCAAAAAGGGTAATTGAAGAAGGAAAACGAAATAGAAGAAGAAGAATGAGGTCAAAGAAAAAATGGTTGGATGCAGTGTAAGAAGCTATCAGAGAGGTAGAATTGGAGTTCAATAGTGTAGAATCGTAACTGTGGAGAAGAATTGTGAAGACTCATGAGAAAAGAAAAATAATTTCTTAAGGCAAAATTACAAGATAATCTTAAATTCATACTAAAATCAACTTTCTGAATTTAGCCAAAGTCACCGTCCCGACTCATAATTACCCGACTTCTAGGCTGTAAGTTTTATTTTTAAAACATGCATTATTACTACAGTGGCGCCCTCCTAATATAATAACTTTTGTCGGACACTTTTTGATATACAGAGAAAGTTCTCCTTACTTTCATCCTCCATAAAGCAATATAATGAAATTTGAAATAACATTTTCTGATATACACAACAATTACTAAATTGGAAATACTGAACATAATTTCAGTAAAATCAAAATCCAAGTGACCGAGAAAACAGAACACATACTTTTGTCAGAAATCAGATAGTGTCAAAACAGAGATCAACACTTGCAAATATATCAAGGTAGAGATTATATAAAAGAGTGAGAGAGGAACTAACCATGGCGATTTTCAAAATGGCAGCCAAACAATACCAATCAGTTATCACTATCATTTAATAAGTAATATGATTAAGAATATGAATGAATTAATAATGAGATTAGTTTGGAGAAATATTTGAATTTTATCAAGACTGATTTATGAAATTTTCGCTGACATTCAAGAGCAAATTCTAATTCTTTGTATGAAATAACTTATTTAAATATTAAATACGTTTTTCGTGATTTCTTTCTGCTTATTTAATAATTAGATAAATAATTCATAGGACGTTAGTAAAAAAATCAACAAATACTAATTTGATGTTTGAAATTTTGACATGTTTGACAACTTATTTCTGTAGTTTTATGAAGATTTTTTTGGTGAACCGGAGCAAAATATTGTGTTTCTTCAGGAAAAACAACAATAAAAATTTTAGTTCTGGTGTATGAATATAATGGTAAAAAGTTCTACCAAAAGTGAGCAGGTAAAGGTATTTCCTCAAATTATTATTATTATACATTATAAAATATGCTGTTATTTTGACATTTAAGGACAATATACAATTTTCTGAGGAAAGAGAAAATTTTTGTTCGGGAAATCTTGATTTTTTGAATTTACGGTGAGTAAAATCTTGTAATTAACATACATTTGAAATTGTATATATCTTTTACTAGAAACTTACATTGTATAGCCTGTGATAATTTATGTTTAAACATACGGGTCGCGCTCTGAAAGCTCCAACTGTGTCACCAATCTAAAGTTCGATCTTCGGAGTGTTTAAGATTCATGTTCCGATATCGGATCCAACTTTAAAGGCTGGACCACAAATCGGAACGCAGATGCCCTGGTTTACAAGTTAAAATAGTTTATTCCAGAGTAATTTTATAAATGGAATGATGATTGGCATCCAATATTGGCTTATCACGTCGATAGATTTGAGATTATATAATGAAAAATACCGTACATTTAAGGTACTTCTCAAGAAGTATGAATTGCTTTGGAATATCTCTTACATCTTCAGTAAATCTTACAGTTATTGAACTGAATTACGACTCTAAGTAAGCCCAATTTAAAGGTACGAAATGTTCCCAATTCCAGTCGTGGCCTTTAGTGTAGAGCCATTTGAGCAGACATCTTTCTACTGGATATTTTATATTAAATCAGAAGAGTTTCTAATAAAGTTAGAGATAACACATAGGGACAGACAAAACTGAATAATTGCACCTGATAATCGACTAGCAAAAAACTGAAAATAAATTATAACTATATGAAAATGACGTAGTAGTACTAGCAAAACAAGAGAAATGAGATACAGAGGCTAACGGTAAAGAAAACATGAAAATTTAGTGAATATACATATGAAATATAATGCAAAGACGGGACACTGGAAAGGATAAAGGCGTATGACTTTCCAGGAACTTGACAGCGGACATCAAGGTACATTAACGAAAATTGAACATTGAGAAAGAAGGAAAAAGTCATTATTAAAATATGGAATACATGTAGAAATGAAGAAATTAGACGAAAAATAAACAGAACTGAAACAGACAGGAATAGTGATGGCAGCAGTACTATTAAGAAGAGGTAGACCGAAAAAGAAGTGGATGAATTAAAAGAGATAAAAGATAAGTGAGGAGATTGGACATAAGAGGAACCGGAATCGTATTTCGACACATCAAAAAATAGAAGGAGAACAAAAATTAAATAATATAATAGTGATCTGTAGACAATACGTACAGAAACTACGATAAATATGATTTCTGAGTAATAATCTTTGTTTTTAGACCGTTCCCTTCCGATCATCCGGAAGGTAAGCAGGACAGAATTCCTAAGAACACAATAACAAGTTTCATAGATCGAGGATCAGGTGACTTGAAGGTAAGTAAATAATTTGATTATTCAGATATTAATACATTTGTGTTAATCGTACTAATATTTTTCAAACATCGTTCAAAATTCTTTTTATTGACTCATTATTTACTACATCAACATACTCTCGCAAATACACTGTATGAGTTTCACTAACCAAGTTACAGTCTTCAAAGAGTGACAACAGTCGAATCTTGAGTTTTCGATGAACATTGAAATGCTGATTGATGCAACCTTAACATATGCATCTGCTTAAGCGATGATTTCTTCTTTCTTTGCAGCATTTTTTCCAGGTTTTCAAAACAGCCAGTAGTCTCGATGGGTTGGATCTGAAAAATATGGTGGCCTTGAAAATAGGTTCAGGCACATTGAACGTTTTTTGGTTTTTTCCCTTTTAAATGGTTTAATAATAAAGTTATAATCACATTGACAGAATTTTCATCGATCAGAATGGAGATTTATTGGTCAAGGATATATATGCAAAAAAAACTAAATATCTAGACCAAAGGTCTACTACATTCCAAAACTTTATTTAAATTTACAAAAAAAAATTAGTGTAGTGCAGAAGTCGTCAAAATAGACCCTGTGTAGTACACACAATACTATTTTTTGTCGTTAAATGTCATTTTAAAAAAAAAATTATTTTCAGCACCGCCATTCACTAGAAAGATCTGAAACAAGAAGTTTGGTTCCCAATATCAACAAATTACCAAAAGGTAAGTAAAGAACTGGATAAAAAAAGTCTTAAATAAAAGGCGTTTCAAGCGTTTCAAGGTTGAGGATATCGATTTTGAAAGTTGAAACAACAAATTCCATGGTATTCCTTTTTTCTTACGCTAGAAAATTGAAAATTGAATAAAGTGCTTATATAAAATAATAAAAAATGTTTAAACAACAACCCCATCTGCACGTATCACTGTATACCATCTTTGCTTCCTTTCAACCAAGTTGTCTAATAATTTTTTTTGTGATTCCTGCTTTAAGCTATCGAAGAAGTTTAGGTTTCTGGTCTTCAATGCACTTGGAACTTAGAGGGCACACGCCTTGAAAAATCGTAATGCATCAGAATTCAATGGAACACTTTCGCAGAATGAATTATTTCTTAAATTTAGGCCGTATTTAACAGTATTGGAGTACTCGACAACTCATCTGCCTGACGTCTGTGTGGCACATTCTTCTTCTTATATCTATACTATAATAAAGAGAATCGACGTGTCTGTCCATTGGTTTGTTTTTCAAAAAAATGATTGTAGGTGATAAAGGAAGTGTAGCTGAACACAAAAATACAAGTTTTGATAAAACTGTCCGTCTGTCTATCTGTTTTTACACGCTAACCTCTGGAACTACTGGTCGGACGGATTTTCATAAAACTTTCACTAATGTCTTCAACTTAGCTTGGAGCAACATTTAGGCTATATTCGATCAAAATTGGTTCACGAAAAAAATAAGTTATGTTGATCTAAAGTTTGGCCAAATTTTGTTTGGCACTTCGTTTCGCGGCTGCCTTCGGCGTAATTTGGGCAACATGTAAGTAAGTACCTAGGATGTAGTCGTGCCATAGAAAAATAAACCAAAAAATTATTTTAGCTATAATTGTAGTGTTAATATTATAAACACCATCTAACAAACCCATTCTGTATCTATTTCAAGATGTAAGATGTTTTTATGCTATAACATATTCCAACGCTAACACATTATCTCGTATATCACATCTTGATTCGATCAAATTTCTACAGATGGCACTTTTTCAATTCGCGTAACAAATGAAGGCAGACTGTCATAATTGTCACGGGTTTTGTTTTGTGTTTCGTTCGAGGACACAGATAAATTGTATTTAGTGCGGGAAATTATTTTTCTGGTTTTCATTGAAAACTGATAAAATAAACTTTTTGTCTATTATTGTGTATTAAATTACTGGTCATTTACATTTAAAAATATTCATTTTCATCAATTTTGGAGCAAATATTATATTGACACATTACTCGGATGCACCTAACAGTGAATATGCGAGCGCAAATAGGTGGCAACAGCGTTGCACAGATTTTTTCTGATTTATTGCTACAAATTGGCGAGGGCAGACACTCCGAAAAAGATGGCAAAATCGTTTTGCCTGATTATTTATGCCGTAGGGCTTAGTCATTACCAGACCTTATTTCTGCTATTTATTGCAATGAAATTCAAATTCCTCACGCAAACTCTTGGCTTTGCGAAAGAACCATATTGACTCCTTGGAACGATCAAGCTGCCGATATAAAATAACAGATACTTGACTCAATTGAAGGAGAATCTGTTGAGTATGTCTCCATAAACCGAGTTATGGAACAAGACGACTCGACGAATTACCCAGTGGAATTTTTAAATTCTTTGAGCGCGCCTGGCCTTCCTTCGCACATTATTCATTTGGAAAAAGAAGTTCCAATCATAGTATTGCGTCACATAAGCCCACGCAAACTTTGTAATGGTATAAGGCTTAAAATATCGTCACTTCAGCGTAACGTAATAGAAGCGGAAGTTTTGACAGGATGTGGCACCGGCGAGCGGGTGTTTATACCAAGAATCTCTCTCATTCCAAACAACATTTCATTTGAAACGAGTCCAATTCCCGGTTAGTCTTTGTTATGCAATAACAACAAAGCTTAGGGGCAGATTCTACGAGTTTCAGGGGTGGACTTTGGTGTAAGCTGCTTCTCACACGGTCAACTATACGTTGCTCTCTCCCGAGTGAGTGAAGCAAATAAATTATTTGTTTACATCCCGACAAACCAAACGTCCAACGCAACGTTGTCTATAAAGAGGCAATGTAAATACTTATTAAATAACTGTTTTCTTTGTACATATATTATGCTGCAAGATTTGTAAGTATATTATTGTTTAATATATTGATCTGTTTATATCAAACAATGATTTTATTTATTTATAATAAGAATTTATAAAAATAAACCCTTATTTACGTGAACGAAGTCGCAGGAACAGCTAGTCGTCCATAAAAATAAATTGAATAAAGAATGACGAGCGAGATCATTTGTCTGATGTTTGTAAATTAATATGTCTGAGCGTCCATTTTCTTCCTCTCTCCATTCACCTCGGCTCTCAACTTTTTCACAGGATGGTACGCTGTAAGGTTTCCTTTTTTAGATTCTTTCATATTTCGTATCTTTGGCGTCACTAGTTTTACCACACAATATTCTGCTAAATACAAACTTCGATTGTTGCTTTCCAGGTTATGGTAATTACCATTCCGCTGCATCGACGATACCATCAGAAAATTTAGTTTTGTTATATTCTAAACCACGTGAACCAGATTTTGTTTTTTCTGAACCGATCAGCAGCAACGATTTCCTTTTTCCAAGTAAAAAGAAAACGCGTGCACAAGCTTTAGACGTTGAGTCTGAGCATAGAATGTCAAAATTGAAGTAAGTATAAAACCAATAAAGACAAGACTATAGGGTTAATTACTTCAAATAATGATTTTTTATTATTGAGAAAACATCACTAATAAGTCGTCATATGTTTGTGTTGCTTATAATTTATTTCAAATCCTGCTGCTACAATTTAAGAGTATGGAATCATGATTATTTTTGTGTGAAACACTTATCATAATTTAAATTTGTTCAATCAAACAATCTGTGAATGGAAAACCAAATTTAAAAATAAAAACTCAATACGAGGGTTGTAACTTAAGTTTTGAGATATACCAACACCGTGATTATCTCTAATCTGACATTGCCATCATAAAATTTGACATTTACGTACTCAGAATGTGTTGTCATACGAATACTATTTGAGTTGTTTACAAATACATTCATCCTTGTTAAAAAAATGGAAAAGAATCGCGAACATTTTCGAACGATGATTTTCTATGACGGAGTTTAAACTAACCACAGTGTGCCGATCATCTCGCTTCAATTTTTGGGTGATGAATCACCATCTCGAGGCACCCTATTTCGCCGGTTTTCCAAATTTAATCGTAGTCACACTTCGCTACAGAATGATTTTCGTCAAGGTCATTCAAAATCAGCTGTTGTGCCAGAAAACAGCGATGCTGTGCGCAAACTGATATTGAAAGATCCTCATGAGACATACCGTGAGATAAAGATATACTTGGGCATTAGTTCTACTCGTATACATTCATTATTACATGAACATTTGGCTGTCACAAAAATTTGTTCGGGTTGGATACCAGATAATTTGACAATCGCTAAAAAAACGCTCGTGTCGGGAAAATTTAATCGTGGTGCTTCAAAAAGCGTCTATAATATCTTGACAGGCAACGAATCATGAATCTATGCATATGAACCCGAAATTAAACAAAAATCTACTCCGGGCTTTTCAAGACGATCGAAATTTAATAAAAGTTTGCGCTTGAAGCACTTCGAAGCAAAAGGTTACCCGTTTTTTCGGACGGAAGTGGACATGTCGTCACCGTTTCATTAGATCAACGTAAAACGGTTAGGTCTGAATGGTACACCAGCATTCGTTTTCCAATCGTAGAAGACGAATCAGTCTCTACCTTGGCAATGCAAGCTCTCACATATCAGTTCAAACGAAAACGTTTTTGAACAGTCATAACATCAAAACAACGTTTTCTACACCTAAAGAAGTGGTTGATGTGTTCAAATCACATGATTTGGTCCCTCAATCGAAATGGGAAAAATGTTTCGACAATTGGTTCGAACGCATTCAAAAGTGTATTGCTTTTAATGGAGAATATTTTGAAAAACAATAAAGCCAAATCAAATCATGGATATTTGTTTTTATTTGACTCAAAACTTAAGTAGCAATTCTTGTAGAAGGCTCCATAACTATTGGGGCTAAAAGCCATTTGTAATTGATCACCAGCAAATTGCCATGTATTGAATTTGTGAAACTATCCGAAATTTTAATACCTCAAATTCTCCAAATTTTTCTTTAAAACAGAGTTTAATATAGCTCGCGGGACACCCAGATAGAAAGCGGTACTTTCCCATTTAAATTGACGCCAAGTGGAAATCTCAAGGTTGATTCATCACAGGTAAGAATACAATTGATTAAATTTTATTGCTTTTATAATAGATTATTTCAAATTGGCAACATTATGGTTATTTTAAAATTGTTAATAATACGACATAACAACAGCAATGAAAACCAATACACAGATAGATTACTTACCAAAATGATCCATACCCTCGTTTCATCTTCAAAAACAATAGGATATATACGTAAGATGGTGAAAAAGTGTTGTTGTAGACCTTTCAACTCAATCTATTTATATCTTAATCTAGTCCTTGATGATTCAACGATTGCTTTCGCAAAATTACAAAACCGCTTCTACCATTCAACAAAATGAGAGTGAATCCATATATATAAAATTCCAACTAGAAAAAATTGTCCATTCTTTGGGAATCCACCTAGTTCCTGAACATAATGTATAAGCATCAACAATAAAATAGAAGAATGAAGTAGTATTGTCTATTGCAGTTATTTAAATTCAAATTAATCAAACAAATGGATCAACATAGGAAGTATATTTTCTCGACCAGCTATTTGTTCATACATATCATCTCTAGATTCTCTATGAGAGTTTAAAGGAAAGATCAATTCTACAAACCGTACGAAAAGAAATCAAACAAATCAGCTCTAAAGTCTGCCTTGGATAAACAACGCGTTAATAACAATCCTAATAAATTGGAGCAATTTAGTAGACATTAATCAATTATTGGCAATAATAGACGACCACAAAATGTTCCAATTAGAACTCTTCTTCATATAGGCAATAGACAAATTACAGTGGAAAGTAAGTTAACCAGATTATTGACATATATAATTTGAATGAGCCAACAAAGAGGGCTAGAAAAGTATTGGAGGTAGAGATGGAGAAGATTATGAAACACTTTGATCTGAAGTCAACTAACTTTCCGCAAGCCGTAATTGAACGAAGAGCCTAGCTCTAGTAAAGGGGACAATAGATCTTTCCCGTACATGCACATCTTTCTAAATGATGTAGTCACACAGAAAAACTACAAAGATTTGCTTCTTCTTGTTTCTTTAATGTAAGCAAAATGCTTGTATCCTCTGCCGTTTAATTATTAGAGAGGTTAACGCTTCATCTCTTGCGGGGTCTTCCAATACTTCGGCGCCCTAAGGGCGACTTGCCTCTAGCTGTTTTGACCTTTTTTTAAACGAGGAAAAGGACAGGTCGTTTTGAAAGACTGTTGGAAGTTTGGAATTAATGAGAAATGTAAAGACGATTATCAAACTTCTTTTGTTTAAATGAGTTCTAAGTTTGTCTCTAATGAAGTTTTGATATAGGAGAGAATGTATATTTGCTTTCTAGAAAGGTTTCATTCTAAACACTTCTGAGCACCTATGTTTATTGATAGCAACTCTACAAAAATAGTTAATAATTTTCCTAGCTTCTTGCGGTAGTATCAAACCATATGTATACCAGAGGGATGCATTTCAAGCTTGAGGGATATCTTTATTGGACCATGATTGGCGATCATTAATTCGAATGGGATGCTTATGTCCATCATGATATACACTTGGTCCATTGCTTTGTCAGGTTTTTCTAGGTCCAATAGATAATAGTGAACATGGATCTTCAGATTGGTGTACCAAAACTATACTACGTTAGAAAAAATATAGAATTATAGACTAGAGGATTTGTCGATGACGCCAAAAATATTTGATGTCCCAGAATTTACTATCTAGCTTTCAATACTGACACTGTGATTCATCTCTCTCATTTGTCTTGATTACAAAAAAATAAGATTGAATTACTGAGCTTTTACTTAGTTCAGTAAATACAGATGTTCACTATTCCGGGAAAACATGATATTGAAACTAATAAAGATTATCAGAAACATAAAATTATGGCTATAGTTACCAAAGTATTGCTTTGGTTTTAATAGAGAAAATAACGACAGCATCACTGGTTTGACCAAAGCATAAATTTCCAGGTTGTTTTTTCATCGAATAAATTGAGCGTATTAGTAGCTGATCCTAAACTCACCAAAGTAAGTGTACATCCTAAATCTATGAATTGTTGTAATAAAAGTAAAATGGCACAAGATACTGATGCTTCGAAAACATCTGCTATGGATTCTATCATAAGTCAGGTAAGTTTACTATAAATTTTATTTACACTTTTGTTTAATATTAATATAAATTATTACTTCGACAAAATTCCTTTCTATCATGTATATGTACTATCAACTATACAGAGCTTTAGTTGCTAATACCTATGTTCAACAAAGCTCGACTAAAGATATCAAAAGACAATTATAAATGAATATTTGACCATGAAAAAGATTTTTCCGAAGTTTACCCACAGTCGATTCATAACAACAACGTTTTGATGATTCAGCAGTGCTTGGCCATGTTTACACGTAATGAATCAATTTTTTTTTTCTATATTTGACAATGGATAGAACATGGATCTACCACTTCTCTCCGGAATCAAAAACGATCATCATCTGGGTGGAATGCAGCTAGTTGACTAATTTTCTGTTTTGCTGAACCCTAAAATTCGTTGCCTTTCAACGTATCAAACTGTAGGGAATTCTTATTAACAAAAATAAATTCACTGTAAATGTTTTAGGCCGGCTTCTCAAGTATAAACACTTTCTTGGGACCCACTCCCATTAGAAGTGGCAATAAGGAAGCATCTGAATATGAAAGCAAGCAGACATCAGAAATTTTGGATCCAGAACTGAATTTAGGAAGGTGAGTATCTATATATAGATATATACTTTCGGTGAAACAGGAGAAAACAAAAATGATTATATATTTATTAGAAAACCATTACACAAATATTGATACTTTATGATAGAATTAAATTTAGTCTTCTAGCTTCTAGAGGACAAATCAATTACATCCCTGTGATGGAACAATACTCACCCCAGACAATTTAGTCGTTTCTAGCCTATGGAGATGTTTTTTAAGGTGGTTTAGAAAAAAGAGTCCTCGAAAGGGTACAAAGATCCTCAATACCACATTTGGTCGTTCTATTTTGGATTCCTCCAGCCTATTGATCCGCCACAACTTTTGCAAAGTCCCATACGGTTAATTTGTTTTTTTACAACGCGCAGTTGGAATTGAAATGTTGACAGATGATAAAGAGGCTTTTTGGTATCTTGAGCGATGCTGATCTCAATGAAACCATCCAAAAGTGGAATCTTCACAATAATTCTAAAATAAGCTTCAGGATCTTTTGCGTTGTAGCTTGTTCTGTGCTCTTGGCTTGAGGTTAATCGCGTTCACAATACTGAGCAAATTAGGATCAATATTGGCTGTTCGCGAATCGTATAGGAAAGTATTTTATATAGTGTCAGTGTGTATGGAAACAACATTTATAAGCAACATAAGGTTATGAAGAAATCACTTAAAATGACTGATCCAGAAAAGAATTACAAATACTGCACAGCAATCTGATCTATAAAATACGACTTCACCTCTAAACTACTAAATCTATTCTAAAAGTTCTTTCGTCATTATTAGGGAGAGATATAAGCACATAATCCCCATTGGGTACGACCTTGGAGATGTTGACTAATTTTTGATTTTAGTTATAACCACGACATTGATATTACGAATTTTAATAAAAAATTAGCTGTCAACATTTACAGCT
The DNA here is from genome assembly GCA_026230145.1 of Diorhabda elongata. Lineage (NCBI taxonomy): Eukaryota > Metazoa > Arthropoda > Insecta > Coleoptera > Chrysomelidae > Diorhabda > Diorhabda elongata. Next base: position 9,967,912 of record CM047929.1, read on the forward strand.
TCAAACTATCTTTAACTACCAAACAATAAACAAATCTGATGGTCTCTCCAGCTCAATTCATTCAATTCAAGACCCGATCCTACTTTTATCCCAATATTTAGCCTCATTCTGAACTCCATCTCTCATACGATGTTTTTGGCGGTCTGTCTAGTGGTCAACTTTAACTATTAGAAATTGTATTAAAAATTAGGTGGTTAGAAAATATATTTCTGTTGCTAAACTTCTCACACTAACTTTTAGGTTAGGTTATAATGGAACAGACGACATAAATTGGCAAACTGTCGCATTACCAGAAAAGAAAAATTTATATTTAGAACTCTATTCGCGTATTACCAATTATACGTAAGTGAATATGACGCGATGAATTTACAATTTTATACTTACTGAAAATCTTTGCTTTTCAGAAACGCAGATTGTAAAGTTTATATAGATAATGAAGAATTCAATTGCCATCTCATCGTCCTTCAGTGTTATTCAGAACTGTTCGACGCTTACATAGCAGTTAAGAAAGTAGAATTACCTTCAGTAAGTACAATGGAATCTAAGTAATCAAATAAAATCTGAGGAATTGTTAATATCATCATATTTTTATAAAAACCAGTAATTGTTTCAATATACATGCCTGCCGAGGTTTATTGGGCTGTGCTTAGGTACAATCAGAACATCCAAACCACAATAATTTAAGAAATCATCAAAATAATACATCAGAAAAAGAGCAAGTTCAGCAAACCTGAAATATATTAAAAAGACTTTCACTGAGGAGAGCATCATGAATAATATACTCAAAGTACAATCAGGACTCCTGAACAGCAACAACCGAAAAAATAAGAAAACTTAGAAGTATAATGAGAAGCATCTAATAGAACAGAAAACTCTCAGAAGAATGAAGCAAGCATGTCGATCAGACCTGAACAAAATAAAGGGCCCTTTATAATGTAGAAGTTTGCTACAAGGTACTACCTGGACTAACTACCAATTTCTTATTGGTTTGCTGAATTTAAACGTGGTCCGATGATGATGAAAACTCTGTTTGTCCAGAAAACATCAAAAACTGAGGGCGTGAAGATATCAGAAGACACTGTGTTTACAATTGTGAATGAACATTTGACCATGAGAAAGCTTTTTTCAAAGTTGGTGTCGCGTTTATTCACAGTCGATCAATAACAACAACGTTTTGATGATTCAAAGTAGTGTTTGGCCATATTTACACGTAATAAATCATATTTTTTTTGTCGATATTTGACAATGGGTGGAACATGGATCTACCACTTCACTCTGGAATTGAAACGACTTTTTTTCGACTATCTTCAAAGGGAAGAGACAATTGAATACATAAAGTTGTTGGATCGTTTGAATGCAAAAATCAAGGAAAAACGGCCTCATATGTCGAAGAAAAAGCCACTGTTTCACCAAGACAATGCACTGATTCACAAGTCGATGACAATGAGGGTTAAATTGAACGAATTACACTTCGAATTGCTTCCTCATCCACTCTATAGTCCGTATCTGGTTCCCAGTGACTACTAGCAATTCGCTAATCTCAAAAAAATGCTCGCTAGTAATGAATTCAGCTCAAATGAAGAAGCAGTTGTTGAAACTGAAGCCTAAAAGACAAATCCTCTCACAAGCACGGCATCGAGAAGTGAAAAAAGCCTTTAAATGATTGTATTTGTGTCATTTGTAAATGCTTCAATCTGTCGTGGAAGCTATTTTCATCAATAAAGAACTTAAACTACAATTAAAACCATAAAATTACAAATTGACAAGCTTCCCATACAACGAAAAATGACAAAATGCTCAGAAGCATGGTTATCAGACCTGAACATGATAAAAAGAATAACATAATGAAAAAAAATTCAATTAGACGCTTGTTAGATACATAAAACAATTACTGAAGACTGTAATTCATGCTTACAAGAAAATACGAATTCACTCACACTCACAACCTTTTGTGATTGATATTGGATGACTCATTTCATTTTCTCAATTTAAGCAAGTTTTCCCACACATTTACATTGAATAATCATAATTGTCAGTTATAGGCAATGATTTAAAGAACTTGTCATTTTTTCTTGCATGGAACTTTTTAAAAAGTTTCTTTCCGGACTGATATTGCCTCTTAAAAATTGGTTAGCGTTCCATAGACGGCATGTTGCGAATCAAACAACTCCTGCATATCATTTGATTTTATTTGGTCGAACTTATCTCGTCTTATATAATTTTCAAATAAACAGATTCTTCGACGTCAGAATAGGCTACATTTTCGCATCTTAAGTTTAATGAATATGGCTGCAGTTTTTCTAATTTGTCTTTTATGCCTATGATGCATTTTGGTGTAAAATTTCTCCCAGCATTGTCAAACATTCATCTTAATAACACATTCCATATATTCCATAGCATTGGTAGTTTAATGACACAATGCAGATACATTAGGGCATTGCAGCAGTGTAACTTTATCATTTTCTGCATTCCAGATTATCCAATGTGATTTTGGGGGATCCTAAGCTAAAATGTTGTCATTTTGATGTAGGAATGTCACATTTTTGTTAGAATATATCATTTATAAGGATGACCTATATTGGTCAGTTACCAAGTAGCATCTGTAGTTTAATGTCCCAACCTGCAGATACATTAGGGCATTGTGTGTAACTTCATCCTTTGCTGCATTAAATTCGGGGTCGAACTTTTTACTATTAGAAATGTTTGATATTATCTTCGAAAATAATGTTGTTAAATCTGCATATCTGCATATAAGTCATTTTATAATGAGAACGCGAATAGAGGAGGATGCGTGAATAAACAGCTTTCATTTTATTTATAAATCCTGTTAACCCTCTAAAAAACTTATTCTAGTTTGATTATTAACGATAACATTTGAATTTATTTATTAAATAAAATAGGGAAATCATATATTTGAAAAGAATATTACTTCATATTATTGTTCTAGGACAAGTGCAGTGCAGCTTCTTTTGCCTTCATTTACGAATGGATGATAACAGGAGAGCCCTCTTACAAGGATCTTTCCAGAGAAAACGTTCTAGATATTTTTATCAGTGCTAAATACTTGAAAATAAAAGGTGAGCCCCAAAATATACTGTAAATTAACGTAATAGAATTCGTTCCTGAAGAATAGCCATCCAATTAAAGCTGGAAAACAAATCAATCCTAGTGGAACGAGCTTCTTGATGTATAAATTCCCCTATAACACAATTATTACATTTACGATCAAATACAAATAAAATAACTGGTAATTGATATTTGAAATTGGATCTATCTTTGTATTTCAAGCGAGACAGGTAGGATTAGCTGATACTCTAGTATGAAGAAGGCACCAATTATGAAGCCTTTTTAAATAAAATACTGGATGAAATATGAAAAATAATGAGGAGCATCAAGTTTATAATTACCGTTGGAAATCAGACTGTTTTCTCACAATCAATAATGATAAACTTTAGTTACTTTATTTCACCAAAAAAAAATTATGAGTATAATCAAACACACAATACAAATTTGACGTATTTAATTATTTAATAAATGCACTTGTCAAAGTACTTTTCATCACCTTAGAAATAATTTTGAATTCGACCGCCAATTCGTCAAAAGTCACTGTTTGTAAAAATGTAATAATTTAGTAATAAAATGATTGCGTCATCCTATGTCACAAAAAAGATCAGTTTGGCTGATAGATCTATCCAAATATCAGATCCTGAATTTAGATGCTTAGCTATTCAAAAAACAAAAACTGCATTGAAAGAAAATAACTATCCGGAAAAAATGATGAATAACATATTCAAGAAAAGGATAAACAGATACTACAATCAATTTAAAAACAAAAATGAAACGAAACATCAAAACGAAACATTTTTCCTTACCATATGTACAAGGACTTTCCCAACAATTATTGAATTATTTCAATAATTATTATATTACATTATCCAAATATTTCACTAAATTAAAATCTAAAACATCAAAAAACAAAAGAAGTAATATTATATATCAAGTGCCTTGTACTAATTGTGACGCTGTCTACATAGGGCAAACATCTCAGTATTTAGAAAATAGACTAAGAGGTCATCAATTCGATAAGAAAAATAGAACTGCACTAACGAACCATGAAATATAAAAAAAACATAAATTCAATTATAAAGATTAAAAAATTATTGAAACGAAAAAGAGAATTTTTAGAAATGGTTCACATTCATAAGAAAGAAAAACCTATAAATGATAAAAAAGACCTAAATACTTTAAGTAAAATTTATAGCTCTATTTTGTAAATTCTAATAAATTTAATTGATTACCGCTATATATTTGAGATGTGGAAACCAAGGAAAAATTAATTTTTCTTATTTGAACAAAGGTCTAAGTTGATTTTATTCTTATTTTGATATTCGTGATGAAGGAGATCTATAGATCAATATAAATAAGCAAATTGTTAGTGTCAATATCATATTTTAATAAAGACTTAAAGAAAATTCGAATCATCAAAATTTATCTTTCTTTTAAAAACTATCAAAAAAACTAATTTTGAAACAGAAGAGACCTAAAATCAAGAATATATATATATATATATATATATATATATATATATATATTTACTTAGTAGGCTATTAAGTTTGGTAACTACTTTTGTACATAATAGAGCTTGAAGCTTTTTGCTACGAAGCTTATAGCTGTTGAACCACCATTCTCGAATAGCCTATCAAGATTATATTGAAAAATTAAGTCCTATATTATTGACATGAAGATTTCTGACGTCAATAATTATTTTAAGATTTAGTGGAACAATGTTGGGCGTTTATAGACAACATGGACGTATTTTCCGAAGATACAGCATTCCTATTATACATGGATTCGAAAGAAAAGAATCTACCAGAAGTTCGAGAGCTGATGATGCCTAGAATACAAGGATTCTTCCTTATGTTAGTTAGTTCGCAGAATTGGTTAGAATTAGAAGTCGAAGATGTGAAAAACTTCCTCAATTCTAATTATATTTGTGTGAATTGGTAGGTACATCAATTATACTAGAAGAATAAATTATACCAATTAAAACGATATTTACAGTGAAATGGAAGTATTTATGTCAGCAGTGAGATGGTTAAAACATGACTGGGCCAACAGAGATCATTATAAGTACGATGTTCTCGAATGCGTTAGGTTTGGTAATATTGCTCCTTGGCAATTGGTAGACATCAAGAGGAATCCGGAAAATCCTGACTTCTTGGAACTAGCTAAAGATCCCAGGATATGTAAAATGATTGACGATGGATTAGCGTAAGTTATATAAATAATCTATCCCAGTTTCCCGACGTTTACTTCCAAAACTCCCACCGTGTCGTTTTTCTTTTGGCATTTCATGTTTGATGCAATATTCCTTTTCCATAAAATTCTCTTATGTCGTCAACTCTTAGAGCTTCTTCGTTCTTCAAGATTTTGACTGCTTGTTGTACCTCATCCATCGAGATTCCATTGTCTATGTGGTTGTTTGGGTTTACTGTTTGTGCTTTATCTTCTTTACGTGTCTTGTTTACTTCCAAAAGTGCTTAGGATTATTTACCCCTTTGGTTATTATAACATTTACAAAATTTTACCTTGTCTCTCATTTCTCATTTCTTCAATATTCCAATTCTGTTTATTTGCTCTATCGTTTGCTTTTTCTCTGTTTTTCATTTTCATTTTTTTAAAATATAAAGAATTTATTTACATTGTAGATACGTCATTATAAAATACTGGTACGGCCAAGAGAATGACGATTTTCAACATTGGAACACTGTTCTTGGGCTACATGAGCCTCCGAATCGTAATTGGAGCGGTGCTGATAAAACTTATTTTACGTATAGAGAGTTTTTGATATATCTTGATCAATATAGAAGGAATCAATTGATCGATAAAAGTAAGCCAAAGTTCGCTACAGAAAAAGAAGCGAACGGAGGGAAAAAAGTAATTAATCAAGATGGAAAGATCTCTCCAAGAATACCTACTATGGATGAGTTTTTGTCAAAGAAAAAAGTAAGTGCAGATTTTAGACAGAAAAAGAAAGTTAACAAGGTTACGTTGTAGGAAGTACCTCAAATTTATAGTGTTAATTTATAAAAAAATATAATTTTTTTATATATATATTTCTTAAAACAATACATATGATGTTTGTGAATACTTTTTTATTTTATGAATATTGGAGAATATAGCATTTTAGTTTATGTTTCCTTCAACTTAAGATGAAATTTGTCGAGAATGGAGGGTTCTCGGGAGCGGACCGTGCGTTGTGCGTGTTAATTTTTACAAAAATGGTAATTCGGTGACTGTAGCGCGTTGGAAATGCGACAGGCGCTCTATTGATTGGAAAATGGGTTGAGAAGTTTTGAAAAAACTTAATCAACATTGGATAAACCAAAAGAACGGTCGAAAACGTAAACAGTCTGTTCGTTAAGAGCCTGACTTGACGTGCATGGATCATCATTATTTCGCATTCTACAAGATATAAGACTTGAGGCTGCACCCTTACAAAATTCAATTGGTGCCAGAACAGAAGCCTCGAAATGCTGGTCAGAGGCTTGACATCGTAAACCAGATTATTGAGCGCTTTTCAATGTTTCCAGCATCTTGCTTTCGATTGAAGCTCGTTTTCATTTTAATGAATACGTCAACAAGCAAAATTGCTTCTACTGGAGTCCCATCGATTCAAAACACAAACATCGGGAATCCCTACATTCGCCTAAAGTGACAGTATGGGCTACGATATAAACGCAAGGAATTATAGGCCCCTACTTTTTTGAAGATGGAAGGTGATGCACAGTTATAGTGAATTCAGAACGTTATGTGCATATATACAAGCTCATCGTGTCTGTAAACTTTATTGGTTATAACCAAATGGACCGTACATTTTTTCGCTACTACCGATATTTACACAGTTAATATCGCGATAATTGTTTATAATAAATTATAAGAAATTAGATTTTTATTTCACATTTTCCACATTCCACAAAATGCATTAGAAACATTTTTCTTGGTTAAAAATGAAATTTCAAATTTTTGTAATATTTTTATATGAATAATTAGAAAAATAAATGCTCTAAAATTGAAATGTAAAATTTTTCCTCATGTAAAATTTTCCCTTTAGCTATACCTACCTTAACTTTGTTAATATCAGTAATAGCCAGAAACTTCAAGGAGATGTAAAACTACACGGTCTTCAATTTTGATTTGATTTTTTTCATTTCAAAACGATTTCATTGAATTCAATTTCAAATATTTCAATGTTACTTATATTGAAAATTTAGAAACTTACCCAGAATTCGCATTTGAGAACCATTTTCCTGGACTAAATAGTAAGGAATTGTAGAAGAAACAAAGATTTATGCGGAAGAAAAAATAGAAGAGAAGAAATCGTTAAAAATATATAACAGAGTAAACCGTTGACAATAAATATTATTAAAGTTACAGCCATTAATAGAGAAAGTTTTCAAATACCAAAATAAAGAGAATATAACAACTGTAGAATAAATTCTAATTTGAACTTGAAAGTAGAAGGTTCAAAGGCACAAAAAATTGAAAATCGATATAAATAATCACAATAAAGAAGTGGATATAATATTAAGTGGCGAATTAAACATAAAAAGATGACCAGAAAATTAGAAAATCGTGAGAAAATCGTGAGAAAATCAAAGTAAATACATTCATTCACAATAAAAGAATAATTAGGGAAACAGAACATATCACAAATTACTAATAATAACAGAATCATCGAATTGAATGAATCGAAGAGAAACCATAAGAAAAATTTAATCAAAGATATTTGAATACTAATGTAATATGGAAATATTACACAAATTCCAAAAAAGTTGCTTAAAGGACAACAATTCTACTTTCTACTATATACCTCTGGGTCTAAACTGTGAAAAACTTTTAAAAAACTAACAAGTGAAATGTGTGAGTTGATATCAAAAAACATACAATAATAAGTGAGTATGTTTTAAATGGCATTGTATATGTTTTAATCAATATATTTCTTTAGGTCTAGGAAGGCAGAATTGAAACAATCGGTAAAAAGCATGTAAGTGCATTTATTTTTTTTAGTTTCAATTATAATCAACAAAAGATAAAAATGCACTTACAAAGCATTTTATCTTTTGTTGATACATGTTGAATTGTTTCGAAAATGTTCACTACAATGTATAATTATGTTATGGAATGATATTCTTTATACGCAATAAAATTATTTACCTCAGAGATTTTAGTCAATACTGGAAATCTAATTAAGCTAATCATCTATTAATTACCAATTTGATCTAATTTTTGAAGAATTCATTATGATTATAACGATCTATTTATTACATTGGATGATCCGAAAAGTAAAACTTAGTATTGAAATAATTTGAAAAAGACAATGTTTTTACTAAAATACACAGTCCAGTTAATTCAAAAAAGTAATTTTTTTCAATATTTCATATTCTTAGTTTCATAATTTGTAAATTTTATTTTGAAAAATAAGATAGATTCAATAGTTTTGCACCACCTTAAATCTCCGTAATCAACCTTATCTTATATATTCAAAAAATTGATGATTTCCATTCCGAGTCCGTTCAGGCGTTCTACCTAACCGATTTGCTTAATTTTTTTTTCAATGAAAGGTATTGATGCACAGATCAGCCATCAACCATCGGATTTTATCTAATTTTCACCATTCTCAAATGTGATTTCCCCCAGTACATTACTTATGGGAGTTTTTCACATACACACGTTCTATCCTCAATATCTCAGGTTCTATTCAAAATAGAGACTTCGTTTTGGTTTAAGAACACTCGCTGAAACACCCTCTTTCTTTTGAGTTTTTGAACACTTAAATCGGTTGAGTTGGAGAAGAGCTAGGCGCGGACATTCAATGTGGAGTTATAGATTTTTGTAGGTTTTTGGCAATTTTTCTACATTCAAAGATCTATATCTCAGGTTCTAATATAGCTACAGAGTTCGTTCTTTTCTATTATGATGATTTCTGATACTTATTTAATGGATTCGATGCGAGCGAAGCCGCGGGTAAAAGCTAGTATTAATTGAACGAAAGCTCATGCAAAACTTTTGAATCTATGTATATTTATTTATTCAAGAAACTCTACGGAGGTTTGGTACATATCGTATGTATCAAATTTATTCATACTTCTGTTAATGATTCTGAATCAATTTCAATAAACAGAAGTTTCTTTTCGTTTTAGGAAACATATTCCACACCTACTTGTAAGTATGGATTCAAGACAAAGCAATTCACTGGGAAACCTTCATTTACACGATCTCAAGCCGCTGTTATTATTCAAAAAGCTTATAGAAGATATAAAAAGTCCCATCTAAAGAAAAAACTCCATTTTTCGAAGAAGAGAAGTAATAGAGACGCCACAAATACAAATAGGGGTGTTCTGAAGATGTTTTGTATGCCAAAGAATCCTTTTAATAAACAGTAAGTTTTCAATACATTACGACAAAAATATTTCAATTATATGTGTTGAAATTTATTGAATTGAATGAGTACTTTTCACAAATTGATTTGAAAAATGCGTATAACAAGTTTTTTAAATCACTATCTTGAAAAAATGGTTCAAGCATCTTATTGTAGAATATGTTTAGTGGTTTTGTGCCGGTTTTTTTTTTGAAGGATAAACATCGACAAGGACAATTGTGATATTTTTTATCTTCTATAGCTAAACTTATTTAAATATAATACTGTGAACATTCTTCTTGATCAAGTAGAATTAATGAAGAGGTATTCAGTTTTTATGTGTACTTTTCAGATCATTGTTAAAATAATTTTATAATTTTAAACAGCTATGAATACAGGAATGATTTTTTGATGTATCTATAATATTTTCTGTCCTGTTTCATTCAATACTTCTCCTCCTAAATTATTCTTGATACGCCGAGCTTCATCTCTCAAAATATTTTTGATTATTTGTTTAGGAGTCTCCATATGTTCGATTTCTGTTTTTTTGTCCATTTTTTTTTAGAATTCTTTCGACATGTACTCTCTAACCTCACTTACGTCCTCAACTAGTCTCACTAATCCTGAAGAATTCCTAGTGTTTCTCTTATATCGATTTTTCATTCTACCTCTGAGGTTTACTTCCAATTATGTTTAGCGTATTTATCTCAGTGATTCTCATTATTCGTTTAATTTGTTGATGTCAAATCTCTCCTTTCCGTCATATACATGTTTTGTAGATTCTCATCTTGCTTTGTATATTTATCATTTCGTTTTTCCATACTATTTCTCCCAAGTATTGGCTGATCCTGATGCTTTTATCACTTGAGTTCGTTTTTCCACTATTAAATCCCTCTCACTTGATATCTCTATTCCAAGATAATCGAATTTCATTGTTTTTTGTGTTATATGTTGTTGTCGACAGGTAGTTAACATCTGTTACTAGTACTCGTCAAAACACTTTTAATGATCGATCTCCCATTCTGTAATTTGCTTCGATCGATGCTTGTTGACGCTTCCCATGATTCTGTTCATAACAATATTACATTAGATTGATTTTTGATAGCCCCGATGTAGGATTTGCTTCCTCTGCTTTTGAATTGGGGTTGTTTCGCTCGTGTGCACGTTGTTGTTGTTTTTGGATATTATAATTCCAATTTGACTAAATTGGAATTCTTTATTTGTTCCCAAATCAAATTAAGAGTTTATTGTTTGGTCTAAATGATCTTTCACACTGAAGCAATAAAGCTTTTTCATATAGCAAATACTGAAATGGAAAAGACATGCTCATTGCTCATGATGGAAGCTAAATTAACAAAAATTATATCTATTATTATTTATTTATCACCATTTTAGAAATAATGTAAATCGAAATGGAAGTAAAAGAAACCTTCTTGAAACTGGTTCCCTGTTTCATAAAATTAGAGATACGGTTTTGATATTTGGAGGTACAGACACGCATAATCCATGTGGATTTGGTAGAAATACTGGTAAGGATATATATCGTTATATGCCGTTGGGAAATTGTTGGGAGTTCGTTGGAGAATTACCAGAGCCTAGACATCACCATTGCACAGAATTTTTCAAGGGCAGAATATTTTTAGTGGGTAAGAATTTTCACTATATTTTATTTATACCAATTTAAATTGAAGTCAAATAAAGTTTCCCTATTAAAAAAACTACGCATTATTTCATGGAAAATATATTTTCTATCATAGAAACTACTACTTGTTATATGTTTGTATTAACATTTCACATTTTTTTGTACACCAACCTAAATAGTCCGGGGAAGTTAGAAAATCATTATCAGCTTTTCCTCACGAGGAATATTAAGTCGCAAAATGAAAACATGCAAGGCCACGATCAGGCTCGCGCGGAATTAAGTAGAGAATTTAGAAAAATAATCGTGGATTATGGGGAAAAGTTTGCTTTTTTGAACTTACATCCTCGGACTAAAAAGTAAGTACGGCTAAACAAAAATTCATATATAAAGAAAAACTGAAACCTTGAATCTTAGAACAACAAAATATGAGCAGAAAATTCATTGGGTAAGTACGGGGAGTAATTAATCATGATCGCGAAGACTAGAACGAAATTAGTCCTACCAGTTTTAAACCAATAATATATTTGAAAAATTTGCATTTGACACCCTTGTATGTATGTATATATGTGGATATTGGGATTTCATCATATACACTGTGACACAGAGAATCTATCTTTTTCTTGCTGCGATACTGGGGAACAGCTAATCTATTAATCCCATTCCTCTAAGAAAGTCCAGAATATGGGATGGTTGTAGCTGCCAGAGATCTTCGTCTTCTATTTGGTGCACGTCATATTAGATGCAAAAACATCTTCTCTGGATTCAAATTTTTCCCACGCCAGATATTTCGATATGTATCTGAATAAAAACTATTTAGACGATGCAAGGTCCAGACTAAATGGGTAGTTCAATATCACCAAGTTCTAGGATCTCATTTCGCGTAACATTCACAGTACCTATGTGGTTTAGTTTTCAAATTACTAAATCTGGATATTCTCAAGATAAAACCTTATATATTCACTACTATATACCTTGGCATTGATATCGCGATCGCCGGGAAGGATTTCGAAGTACACATTCATCAGACACTCAACAAGATTTTCTGCTCGAATCGACCTCTCCTTGCAAAGGATTCTAGTTTTTATCCTTTGTCTAACCATTGATTTTCCATGTTCGGGTTATTTAGATAAATGCATTTTCCATTGAAAGTATCAATGCGTCTAACAAAACGTTCATCAGTAGCAGAGTAAGGAGCTATTTACACACCTCTTCTCGACGTTTCACTTGAGTCTCGGTTGATTCCCGTGGCACTATTTGACATTTTTTTCTTTCTTAGCATACAATGGGAATTCTGCCAATATGTTTATGTGTTGACTAGGAACGGTGAGTTTTGTTTTTGAACGCGAGTAGAATGGGGCAATGGTCTGGAACACCCAGAAACGAAATGAAATTAACTGAGTTAACTATCTATATGTGTTAGTTTAAAAGAGGATAATTGTATATTTTAAACTTCATTTTTCAAGGAGGAAACAATCCAAGCGTTACGATAAATAGGGATGCCGAAGTTAGTAGTTTTGTTTGGAGCTTTGATCCTGTTACTAGAAAATGGTATCAAGAATTACCATTGTTAGAAGCCAGAAAAAACTTCGGATTAGTATCTTGTAATCAATATTTGTACGCTATTGGTGGACAAGGTAATCATTATCGGTAAGTCATCAACCTAAAAAATGTAACAAAATTGACAAAATAATGATAAGAGTTTATTTAAATACACTTCAAATATTAGTTCCTTGTTTTTTGAAGATAAAATATTGGCAAAATGGTCATTTAGATAAAAAGTAATCTTATAGTATACGTTTTCTCGTATTAAGGGGAAAAATATTAAAAGTAAGAATGGAATAATTAATATTTTTGAGCTGTAACATGTTTTCAATAAAGTATAGAATCACTTTTATTAAGAATTTTGTTGAATATAAACTTAGAAAGTGTACGGAGGTTCCACAATTAATATAGTTATTTTCGTGTTAGTTTTGTTGTGGTTTTAGTTGTTAAAAGTAATGAAGTGACTGTGTTTTTTTTTAAATAGAGATTCACTTAAACATACAAAAATTAAATGGATAAGAAAATGAATAGAGTGAATATGGCATACGAGGATGGTCTTAGAAGAACCAAACCCAACAAAGAAAACACAAAAATTTTAGAAAAAATATTTTTATTTTTGAACATAATCTCCTTTCAGCTAAATACCCTTTTTATAATACGAATCGTCAAGCTCCTCAAAATAGCCATTAACTACCAATATCACCTCTTCATTGTTAGAAAATCTTTGACCACAAACTTCTTTTCAAAGTCTTTCATTCATTTATTTTGACCATTTTAATAACGGATGTGTCAGCTAGTGCATTGTTTTGATGAAACAACAATTTTTTCTTAGCCAAAAGCGGTCTTTTTTTATTTCTTCGCTCAAACGTTGCAATAAGTTCTCATTTATAGTTTTTCCTTTCTAAGGTAGTCAATGAAAATTATCTCATGCGCATCTCAAAAAACATACGCTATGGCCTTGTCTGTGGATGGAACGGTCATAGCCTTCTTTACAACCGTTTCTCCCTTTTCAGTCCATTGATTTGATTGTTTGTTTCGGGTGTGCAGTGGTGGGTCCATGCTTTATCCATGGTTATGAAAAGTGGAAAAAATTCGGCTTTATTTCTGTGAAACATTACCAAACACTTAATGAAACATTTTCACGACGCCGTGTTTTGTTCCATTGTAAGCAAACGCGCACGCTTTGTGGATTTTGGTGGACCACCGCGATGGTGGTCTTCAAAAGTCGTCCTCGTCTAAACTCTGCTATCAAATATTTTACTGTTGATAAAGAAGGAGCAGTCTCAGCCAGAGTAGAATCTAGTTCAGTTTCCATATTGGTTGGGCTAAGGCCATTCAAATAAAAGTATTGTATCACATAACGAGGACCAATTTTTTCCATGTTTACAAATTCACTGAAAACGTTCACTATTGATGGCTACCAAACAAATACTTATCAACGTAGCGTCTTTAATCTTAAAACATATGAAGTTTATAATATTCTTTATATAGTGGTATTTTCCAAGCAACTACCGCCATCTCTAGGTCAGAGCAGGTACGCATAGGACCATCCTCATACATCTTATTACTAGTTACAAGAATAATTATAAATATATGCATAAAATCTAAGTAATATGTAAAAGTACACAATTGAAATAGCAATTTGTGATATAAATATTAAAAGTATTTAGTTTTTAAGTAAAAAAGGTCACGAAAGGAGCAAAGCTATTGGAACAATTTCACGAACAAAATAAAATTTACTTTTAACAAAAATATAATACAAAGTTTTTCCATCTAAAGTATTTCATTTTGACGTCTTCGGTCAGTTAATTATTTTTTGACATTTTAACAATAATTATTTACTATTACATTTGCTGTGAACTAACCACTCCAGATGATACTAAATCACCTAAATTTTTAATAATTTTAACTTTATCACATTGTCAGTTAATTTTGAGTATACTCACTGGCGGATATTTCAGCTAATTATTAGAAAGTTATTGTTCCTATTTTACCAACTTTTCTTAATATCTATATGCTCCAACTTTGTCGCCAGCATAGATTATTTAAATCATATTTGAGTTCACATCGTACCGAGATTGGAGCGCAAAAATTTTTTGGTGTGTTTTAAATAAAGTGTAGTTCATCATCATATATATAATTGATTGAATAGATTAAAAGAACAAACGATATTTTTTTATTTTAGAGCTTTAGATTCTGTCGAACGTTTCGATTTGGAGAAGAATATATGGGAAAACGTATGTTCTATGAAAACCGCCAGAACTGGTTTCGGTTGTACCAGATATGGACATTGCATTTGGGTTGCTGGAGGATTAACTGATAAAAATAACACCATCGATATTTTGGACTCTATAGAAAGTTACGATTATAAATCAGATCAGTAAGTTAAAATATCTCTTCATCTATAGAAATCTAGATATTTATTTTTATTACTTCAGTTTCCTAGCTCTTAGACCATTTTTAATGTTTTTAGTTAATAAATCGTCCAATTTTTAGGTCTTTTTTTATTGATAGGTATTTGGATATTTTGATATAGAATGTTTGTTTAAAATTGCTCAAATAGATATACAGTCTTAATTATTTCCTCAGTTTCTGGATACACAAAAGCACCACCTCTAATTTTAACCTTTTTTGGGGAAAAAAATTTTATGGAAAAGCAACAGAATCATCATTATATTATGAACGAGCTTATTTTTAACAGTTTTATTGGCTTAAAGTTTTACTAGTAGTGGAATTTGTCGGTTCTGCATTTCTTCCAAAAAACAAACAATTTTGAAATCCCCTATCACTGATCAGACATATTCTTCACGCGAAGTTTGGAGCATCACTTTGAAGCTTTTCTAGTTTTCTTTGAGCTTAATTGAATAAACGAGAAGAATAAATAAAAATTCATTTCCATCATGAAGTAGTCTCTAGTCAGTGTCTAATCAAAAAATATAACAAATCTAAAAACATTATTTGACTTCGACTCGGTATATCATTGGCAGAGCGTTATCCTTTAATTTATTAATCAAAAAAATGGATAGTAACCGCTTACCAAATACGTTTTGAATGAAATTTGAATTTTTAGGAGGTGTGCCAATTAAAACTGGACTTGTAGTGTCTTCTTAAACAATTATTAGAATCTAGATTCCAAAGAAGCATAGTACTCTTATGAGTATTTCCTTTTCAGGTGGACAGAAATCAAATATTCCTTGAGGGTTCCTAGATGCTTCTTCTCCTTGTGCGTTTTATCAGAAAAACTGTATATAATAGGAGGAGCATCTAAGACTGCATCAGATCTATCTGGAAATGATACATCAAGTATTGGTAGCATAGAATATTGGGATAATAAGAAATTCGAATGGAAAAAATTGAATGATCTCAATATTCCTAGACATGGACATGCTGTTTCTTATTTAGGAACACAATTACTAATCGTTGGAGGTGTCGCAACAAAGTATGGAAGAGCTTTGAGTAATACAGAATGTTTTTGTAGTCAAAGGGGTAAGTAATAAGTGATTTTTAGAGAAAGAGGAAAATGCTGTATTGTCAAAAAATTGTTAAAATTTGTAGACAAAACAAACATAAAAATAACTAATTAAAGATACAAATAAAATAAAATTTCGATACACAGAAGAAAATCACAATTAGTAACAAAATTATAGGTAATAGTAATAAGTAATTATTAGTATAGTCCATAGCAAAAATTAAACCAGTATGCAGCATGTCCGGAATTGAATAATATTACAATAGTCGTTTACAGAGTAGAAGGAACTTCTCACTAAATATGCCCTCAAATTATTGCGGAGCGCGGGAAAATATGACATCGATTTGATTTATATTGGCAAGTGATTGTGCATTTTTTTGCAATGTAAAATATTGAGCCCTCAACTAATTCTGAACGTGGAGTAGGTAGGTAAAGGTCGTGCTCCACGTTCCTAAGTGGATAGCCGAGCAACGATCTTTCTGAAATTGGAGAAGGGTGCTTACGAAGTAGGCAAACGGATTCAAAGATTAATAAGGAAGGAAGAGTCAGAGTTTTTAATCTTGTGAAGAAGTCCCTGCAGTGAGCCCTGTTGTTTAGTCTGAATAAATATCAGCTCTCTTTTGTAGTATGAAGATTCGCTCAAATTGAGTCGCACCACACGTACCCCAGAAGGGAAGAGCATTTTGGAGATGCGACTCAATAAGAGCATAATAGACTGTTAAGGAGGTGGATAAGTTCAGTTATTTGGAAACTGAGTTAGGTTAAGTTAGGTTTCAACGAAGTAAACGGTGGTGTTGTTTAATAAAAAAGGCTGCAATGTATTTTTAGATGATGAAACTATAGTTTTAGAAACGTTGAGACAGAGAAGATTAGATTCGCATCATGATTTAAGAGTGATGGGGTCACTAAATATGGTCCCTATTATTCAGCATTGAGAAGCATCGTATAAGGTCACTAGTTCTTAGTTTTTCTTCCAGTGCGCAAGCTGATTTGCTGTATATGGAGGCGGAATGTTGGACACTTCCAAAGTACAATTGTATTTTCGTTTTTTGTATGCTCGGTCTGCATTGATATTGTCTTTTTTACAGTTTATGGTCTATTGCTAATATTTGTCTTATTCTTGGCAGCAGACTTTTCCAGCATAAGTGTCATTTGTTTGATATTTTATCTCAGATAACATTTCTATTGGTGTGCCGTGAACATGGACTTGAGTAGATCCATCATGATTGTCCATGTTCCCAAATTGTAAATGTCTTGTTTCATTTCCCTAACCAATTGGAATAGCGATTGTTGTTCACTTTTCATACTTTTAGTTGTGGAGACTGTGTACATCATCAATTTTCTCATACAAGATCGTCCATTTCGAGTCATGATCATTTAGAATGTTTCTGAGGTAGTTGGAAAGATGTTATTGTTTTTTTTTAAACAGGAACCTAGAGCTTCGACGATTTCGTATGTGCACATAATGACATTATCAAATTAATATTTAACTTGACGACGTTGTACTTAAATTATTTGTAAACAAAAAAGTCTATGGCTGAATTTTATAATATCGATAATATCATCATTCACAAGTCCTAGATATTTCCTAAGAAAAAATATTTCCATAAGAAGTTGAATCTTCATGTTATCATATATGTAATAGTTCTATATTTACAGTCGCTATAAGTGGAAGGTCTTCCGACTAAGGGAAACAAATAGTATATCGTTCTCTCTCCACTCCGAGCCCTTCAGTTAGTTCTGCGTATCTTTTGTGCGCATGAAGCATGCGCAGTATAGATAAAGTGTCTCGAACGAGAGAGAACATGAATATTGTCGGCACCGTAACGTAGAGACGTTATTTAACATACCAACTGTCCATATAGGTGTATTACATATATGCATGTTATGATTGGATCGCCGATCTGTATAGTTTATATGATTGTTGAAATTTTTACAACCCCAATATTACCTTAATAGTTATTTTATTGATTTTAGAAACTTGGGTAAGAGGTTTGGCATGTTTACCTACACCTTTATCAGGTCACTCGATGGTTACGTTACCCCCAGCTTCCCTTTTGTTGGGTTGATTCACCATTTTTTAAGGAATTTGAATTTAACTGTATCGTTGAGAAGCATTTTTAAAATAGGGATCTATGTTATAGATGAAAATAATATTTGCGCCATTCAGAAATAGATGGCAGTAAGAACGAAAGTATGCTTTACACTATACAAAATATATTTAATTTATATTTATTATTTTACACTATGTTATTAATATGTTCATATATAAATAAAATATTAGAATAATTATAAATTACTTTTATTGAACATATAGTCCAGTTGTTGATAAGAGAACAAATATTGCTTGAATAGGTTATCAAATGTATTCATATAGTGTGAATAGTACTTTACATTCCATCAAGCGTTTCCATTTCAGTTCAGTTCGGTTGAGTGAATTGGGGTGCGGTGTGGTGTTTATAATATTGAGTATAAATATTGTTAAAAACTAGAATAAAAATTAGTGATTCTTTGGTAAAGGTAAATAAAAATCTCTACTAATTTTATAACATACTAATTCTCCAATCCATTTAGAACAGTTGTAAAGTTGTTGAACTTTTCTTAATTTGTATACAACATGGAGGATTCTTATCTCTGTGTGTCGTAAGGTGAATCTATCTACAGAAGATTCTTTTGTTTATATTTGAGTTATTTATGATTTTCAATTATTTAATCGCCTTTATTTGTTAGTTTATATTTATCAAACTCTTTTTTGTATGAAATACTTTCCATAAATTATATGCTAATTAGAAAAGATTAGTTTTGTGACTAATATTTCTGAGAATATGGTTTTTTTTTATTCGATAGGTGTGACATTCTCACCAAATCACCATGAGTTACATGCAGTCTAACCAAAATAGACCAAGTAAGTTTTTTTATTTCCTATATTAGATAAGTTGTAATTTGCTTAATTACTAGGTTGATATCAAAAGAAAATTGTTCAAAACTACAAAATGGATGTTGATTATAAGAAATAAATATATTTTACAATTATGTTAGCAAATTCAGTGATTTAAATGAATGAAAATGAATAAAATATGACAAATACATAACAATGTTTATCATATTATAAGTGCAGCTTTCATTAATTCTTTAATTTAACATTCCCTTATTGACTTCATTAAATTAATCAGTTATAAACGAGATGCTAAATGATGTTTGTTTCGCATTCTATTTTTTTTGAAAAGTATAAGTTTTCTGTGTTTCTAATTAATTGGAATTAAATTTATTATATTGTTTGTATGTATTTATTTTAGTTCCTTCCTTATAATAACTTGAAACATGTTATTTCATGTTTTTATATTGATATTTTACTTTGCCAAAACAGAAATTCCTAGTTTCGTGACAAAACTCTTTCTATAATGTTTAACATCATATATATATATATATATATATATATATATATATATATATATATATATATATATATATATATATATCATATAATGCTTGTTTATAGGAATGTCAATTATTGTCGGCTTTTTTTTCATCTTAAGTATTTTAACTTAACATTTATTCATACCATATAGTTGTCAAATTTTGTAAAACATATTTGTTCCAATTGTAAAACTTCAAAAGTAATGAGATGCAGACTTAATCAATTAAATTTGTGGCTTAATCCGCTCAAGCTCCTTTGTAATCCCTTTCTGGAAAATCTTTGTTGTCAAACATATTCAGGTAATTGCTTGCTTACTTTGGTTCTTCCCAGTTAAATATTTTAGATGGCCATCTGAACTTAATTTCTTTTTCTACTCACCAATCTTCTCTTTCTAATTTGAGTTCGAGTATTTTCTTCCTTCTTGAGACCATCCTTCAACGTTCACCAATAGTTATCATAATTTTGTTCATACGCCGTTCTTTTCCTTGACTCCTTTCCAGTAAGAAATCACGCAAAAATAAAAACTTTGAAAGGTAGTCAGTCTTTGTCAAACAGTAAAACTAGTAACATGAACAATCTTTAACTGAACATCCCGTCAAATATACAATACTGTTAAAGTTCTTAACAATATTTATAATTAAAATTTTGCTAAATAAATTATTAAATCAATATTAATTCATTCAGGCTTTATTTTAAATCCCTTTAAATCTAAAATAAGTTGATGATTAAAAACAATACTTTCTTTGAACAACCTGAGTTTGTGTAAACTGCAACCAATGAAATTATTGAACACCACAAACATATGACATTTAAAAACTTTTCTATAGTGTCTCAAAGCTACCATCAAGGTCCCAATGATTTGCCAATGCAGTCTTCAAAAGAACAAACATTATTATGGCAACAGAACTCCTACTTGGGAGATTCTGGAATCCAATCTGGGGCTGCTACTCAGGTGCCATCTTTGACAGGAAAGGAAGAAGAAGAGATGGACTTGTTTGATCTGGATCAACCTTATCAAGGTTTTACACAAGATCAAGTAGATGAAATGAATAACCAGCTGAACCACACCAGATCTCAAAGAGTGAGAGCTGCCATGTTTCCTGAAACTTTAGACGAAGGTTAGTTAAAATAAATCTGTCACATTGAATTGGTTCTAATGATTATTTAATATATTTATTTAGGAATCGAAATTCCTTCCACACAATTTGATCCAAATCATCAAACAGCAGTTCAGCGTTTGGCAGAACCTAGTCAGATGTTGAAACATGCAGTAGTTAATCTTATCAACTACCAAGATGATGCTGATCTTGCTACAAGAGCTATACCAGAATTGATCAAATTGTTGAATGATGAGGATCAGGTTGTTGTCTCTCAGGCTGCTATGATGGTACACCAGTTGTCAAAGAAAGAAGCATCAAGACATGCTATTATGAATAGCCCTCAAATGGTGGCTGCTTTGGTCAGAGCTATATCAAATTCCAATGATTTGGAAACTACAAAAGGTGCTGTTGGAACATTACACAAGTTATCACACCACAGACAAGGTCTACTCGCCATATTCAAAAGTGGAGGAATACCAGCTCTTGTAAAATTACTTAGTTCTCCAGTAGAAAGCGTACTTTTTTATGCTATAACGACTCTTCACAATTTATTGCTCCATCAGGATGGTTCTAAAATGGCTGTTAGGCTTGCTGGAGGTTTGCAAAAGATGGTTGCACTTTTGCAGAGAAATAATGTTAAATTTTTGGCTATTGTGACTGACTGTTTACAAATTTTGGCATATGGAAATCAAGAAAGTAAACTAATTATTTTGGCAAGTCAAGGTCCTATTGAACTAGTGAGAATTATGAGATCTTATGATTATGAGAAGTTGTTGTGGACTACATCAAGAGTTCTAAAGGTGAGCAAGTAAGAATTCAAAATTTAACTTTTCTTTGAGTTCATTCACTTCAACTACACAGTTAGAGACAATTATAATGTCATCAACCCAGATTAACAAATAAGTATTACCCCTTATATATAAGCATGGATCAGCTAACGACCTGCAATAATTTTTTGCACATAGATTATAAGCAAAAAAAATTCTAATCATATACTACTTTTAAACTATGATAAAGTATGTTTTAAACTTTCATACATATTTTCTATAACACATATTTTTTTCTTATTTTTTACTTTCATCGTCTTTTATCTTCTTTCATTAACATTTTTCTCTATTTATCCCCAGTTTCTTACTTGGTTTCCCCATATGTTTTTCAATGGTATATCCAGCCTTCTTATGGAGTTTTCATACCAATTTCTTGTTTAGTTTTATTATAAATTCTTGTTACTTTTATGATTTCTTTTATTTTCACTTCTACTCAAAATTCATTCTAATTAAATTCAAAATTGGATGTTAAGAGTATTTGGTACTTTTATATTTTTCAATAAAATATTGACTTGTTAGAGGATATATTTTCAGTAACTTATTTTAATCTAAAAATATTGTCTGTGCATAACCTTCCTGCCCTGAATTTACTTTGTTTTTGTAGGTACTTTTCCATAATTCTTTTGTAATTACCACATTTTCATAATAAAATATGTTTTATATAGGTGTTATCAGTGTGCTCCAGTAATAAACCTGCTATAGTAGAAGCTGGAGGAATGCAAGCTCTAGCCATGCATCTGGGCAATCCAAGCACTAGGCTAGTTCAAAATTGTCTGTGGACTTTGAGAAACTTGTCAGATGCTGCTACAAAAGTTGATGGTTTGGAAAGCTTACTACAATCGTTAGTACAGGTAAAATATGAAGTAAACTACTCATAGTTTTGTTTTCACTATTATTTTGGTATTTTAGGTTTTAGCATCTTCAGATGTGAATGTTGTTACATGCGCAGCAGGTATTCTCTCTAATCTTACTTGTAACAATCAGCGTAACAAAGTAACAGTCTGTCAAGTCGGTGGAGTTGATGCATTAGTGCGTACAATTGTTAGCGCAGGTGACCGCGAAGAAATAACTGAACCAGCTGTTTGTGCTTTACGTCATTTGACTTCAAGACATGTGGAATCTGAAATGGCCCAAAATGCTGTCAGACTCAACTATGGAATACAGGTGTGTTTTCTATCCATATTTTATTTGTGAAAATACAAATTAATGTTGTATTTCACATAAATATATTGTAGGTTATTGTAAAATTGTTGAATCCACCATCTCGTTGGCCATTGGTAAAAGCAGTTATTGGTTTAATCAGAAACTTGGCCCTTTGTCCGGCCAATCATGCTCCGTTAAGGGAACATGGTGCCATTCATCATCTGGTACAGCTATTGATGAGAGCATTCCAAGATACACAGAGAGTAAGTATCTACTTGTTTTTTTTTTGGTACACAATCATATCGATTTCCTACCAAATTCATATTTTTTTCTAATTTCAAAGCAAAGAGCAAGTGTTGCGAGTGGAGGCAGCCAACCACCTGGAACTTATGCTGATGGTGTTCGCATGGAAGAAATTGTGGAAGGAACAGTTGGGGCTTTACACATATTGGCTAGAGAATCCCATAATCGTGCAATCATCAGGCAGCAAATGGTTGTACCCATATTTGTGCAGCTTCTTTTTAACGACATTGAAAATATTCAACGTGTAGCGGCTGGTGTACTCTGTGAACTTGCAGCTGATAAAGAAGGAGCGGAAATGATAGAACAAGAAGGAGCTACTGCACCATTGACTGAATTATTACATTCAAGGAATGAAGGTTGGTAAAATGTACTTATTTTTATTCATTTGTCTTATAATACATATAGAATTAAAAATATATACTATAAAGTGAACATATTTTTTAGAATTTTGGTGTCTCATAATATATTTATGTGTATAAAATTGAGCTTATACTACCTTGGGTTCTATATACAGGATTTATTCTGTATTAATTTTAAAGTGAACTCATATTATTTATCTCACTTTTTGGAAACCATACTGGTATTTTCTTACGATTTCTAATCATTTTCTCAATCTTTTGCATAACATTTTTGTTAAACTTTATATGAAGCAATGCCTGTGTGATCTTTTAGAAGTTGCAGTTGATAGATTTTAGTACGCTAAGTAATGTATTAATCCAAGCTGCAAGGTATACCCTGGTGCACAATCGAGTTTTTCACTTGATATGGATCATTCCCTACTGAATGTTCTGTTAAAGGAGTTAATGTATAATCTAACCAGAGCTTGATTTTTGATGGAAACACATATTTATTGATCTACATAATTTGTACACATTTTTTTTTGAAATCTTATCACAGTCAATATTATTGTTCTAATTTTTATGGTTTTTTGTTCCTATTTTATAGGTGTTGCTACATATGCAGCAGCGGTGTTGTTCCGTATGAGTGAAGATAAACCACAAGACTACAAAAAACGACTGTCGATGGAATTAACAAATTCCTTATTTCGAGAAGAGAACCTCTGGAATCCAGATCTTGGAATGGGTCCTGATTTGCAGGTAACATGATTACCTAGTATTCCAGTCACCTTGTTATTAGTAAATTAATGGATATTTTTATATTTTTTTACAATTGTAATTTCTTTTAATATATAACAATCATTATTTGAAACCATTCATGCATTAAAAAGCGTTAGGACTGAAAAAAAATCTCGAAGGCTGATTGTTTAGGATTTATAAAATGTAGTGTTACCTTCATTATTGATCAGTATTTCGAAAATAGTGAAATTCTACTTAGTCACATTTAAAAAACATTTGTATAAAATATGAAAATATTATTTTCTTATCCATTATGTTGAAGAAATCAATGAATGATTGCGCATTAAATCCTTTACTAATTTATAATTACAAATTATTTGACTACTGGTGGTGACTTTTACTAAAAACTGATCAATATACACTTTCCAAGAATAATTTCAATGTTGATGCTGTTGAAGGTATGTATGTTAATAGATAATATGTATGTCTTTTAGTGGCATGCGTTGATTTTTTTTGTTTAATTTAGATTTGTGAATATTAAAGGTTTTTATGATAGATGTACCTCCATTATCTCTTTTTATTGCTACTACTTTTGGTCTGTATACGTCTCATTTTACTTTCTTGGCATTTCTTTTGGTTAGCTTAGATATTTTGGAATCATTGCTGATATTTCTACTGAACACACTGTTTTCTACTACTGTACATTTTTCTCTCAGTTTCTAAAGATGATAAATTATATGTACTACTACCTTGTTCAAATATTGTTTTACTTCATGTTTACACATTCTCTAAATTGCAATTTTTGCAACCTTTTGTGATATTCATACTGAACACATTGTTTACACTAGCACTATACCAACACTCACACTTGTTTCAATGTTCTGTATATCGAATTCTCCTTTTTTTAGTTCTTGTGTACTATATAATTGTATTTTGTACACCTTATTTGAATATTGTTGGTCCTTGCTAAATAGAGGAATATATGGAGCAATAAGTTTCTAAAGAGTGAAAAAAAAGTCTGAACATGTTGGGATCACTAAAACAGAATCATAAAGTCTTTCATAGACTGGTCTGTTTTTTAGGGTTTCTAAAAAGTGGGGTATATAGGCAACAGATCCCTATATGATGATTTGCTATACTTCAGTCTGCCAAAACCTCTGAAAAAAATTAATTTTAATTTATCCTTGTGACTATTTTATTATTTTCCATTTCCACGGCCTATTTTGGGAGGGCAGATTTCAGAGATTTTGAGCTTGGAGGTATTTAGAGAAAATGTGTTTCATCATTAGTTTGCTCATTTAATATGAAGGTCATTAGATTAGTGAGGTTTTATAAATAGGAATATTTGAAGCAGAGTGATATTGTATTAACCCTTTGTTTATTATTTAAGTATGCCTATTATGCCTTTATATTATTATTTCTTTAGTTTTTTTGTTTTTAGTTTTGTTTGTTATGTTTTTGTTGCTCGTTTTTAGGATATATTGAGTCCAGATCAGGCTTATGACAACATGTATGCTCAAGGTCCACCTAGTGTTCACAGCAGTCATGGTGGTAGACCTTACCAACAACAAGGTAAGTTTTACAGTGAAATATTTTTTTCAATATCTACATCTCGGGAAATGATTGGGAACTTTTGTAAAATTAACTTATGTTTTCAAGTATTCGAAACTGATAGAACAAAAGGCTACAAATTTTTGAATATCAAAACTATTCATACTATTTGGCGGCTCAGTTATTCTTTTTGCTATGTCTTCGTATCGCAGATCCTTATACCTTTGCTGCAGTTAACTAATTCATTATGAACTAGCCCAAGAGCATCTAATATTTTTCCCTGGTAAGGTATCAGAGTTTTTCATAGTTTGCAATACATTCTCAAGTAATATCTTGCATAGTTGGATTTTAGGATGGTCATAAATATTAAATTTTTTGCGACGCCATCTAAAAAGCTTTTTGATAAAAAATCATTGGGAATGTTTTTTATTTTTTTTTTTTAATTCAAAATAACACATGCCTCTACACGATCAAAGTTAATTAAATAAACGTATATCTAGATTCTCGATTGTCTACTTCGGGACAAGCTTATCCTACAGGATATACAAATGGAAAAACTTGATGGCATCTCTTCATATAAGGATAAGCTTGTCCCGAAGTAGTTAATCAAGAACCTAGATATACTTTTAATTAACTTAGATCGTATAGAGGCACGTGTTGTTTTGAATTAAAAAAAAATGAATGAGAAGAATTTCCCAGTTTTTTTCCATTAAAGAAAATTCAATTTTTAACGACCACCCTATTGGATAAAAACTGCTGCAATAGTAGCTGATTCTATCAACATAAGGATTGATTTGGTTTGTAACTGTAATAAATTAATCATTTCAACATTTTTCACATGTTTTCACGTGCTGAGTTCTGTGCTTTTAATATTTCACTCCTGATTACTTATTTGATATATTACATTTATATTGAGGACAATAAATTAGTTGGTCTGCTGAAAAAGAAAAAATTTGCATCTCAGCACTCGCATGCCTTCAGAGTATAATTTTCCTGATCTGTGTCTTCAACATTTCAGAAGATGTCTTACATATGTATATTTATTTAACTTCCAGGCATACTAATGATACATTTTAAGCCTTTCTAGCAAAAATTGTGAATTTATGGCTGTCTTCAGGGCGATGATAAATATTTTATTTGGGTTTAACCAATTTTTGCAATTTCCCATTTGGATTCACTTTAAAGTGTTGCATATCTAAGTAGATAACATATCTATAACGAACTTTCTTAAATAAAATGTCACCAACAGCCATTCCTTTTTAGTCGCCTTTATGAATGTAAACACATCTGTAGCAATTCCGAAACTAATCAGGGTCCATAATAAACGTTTCATTAAAATACAAGGGGAATTTGTATCTGAATGGTCTTTAATCTGTCTGAAAACTGAACCAAAAAACGAATCTGGTTCCTGGTTAATTGTTAGTGCATAAGTTTTTAAAAAATAATACCAATGATAGATTTATTCAATACCATAGTATAACTAGATTTAAAAATAGATGTATGTGCAATTGTTTTTATTTAATACAGCATAACTAATTAATTAGGGGTATGGTTTAAAAAAAATTTGTTTTCTGTTTCTACTCCAGAGATGGATTTTAAAAGGAGCATTCTCTTCTAACATCTAACATAAGGTGAATGTACGTAGTAAAATTTTTAGTTTGGTATTTGCACTGTTTTTTTATTCATTTTTGGCATGCCATTTATTGATTTCAAACTTCTCTTTATAAAGACACGATCCAATAAAAAAATTTACCTCAATACTTTAAGTAACGTTTGTTAGCGATCATAAAAGTGTTCATTATTTGTGTGGAACAACAGTATTCTAGCTCTTTTCTTATTAATTTTTAACATTTTAAAGGCCCCATTGTTTTGTTGTGTCACATTAAACATTATATAAGGGCAACTAGATATATTTATCATCAAGTTTCTAAAATGCCATAAATAGAAAGTTTACAGTACTTAAAATTTGGAGCAAATTTATTGGTTCGTGTCTTATATTTTTTTACCAGCTGTGGAGAGCCCAACTAACTATGTGAACGGTAAACTTAACTTACTTATTAGCGACTTTGTTTTAATTTTCTATACTAGAATTTGTGTCACTAGTGAACTAACAGATTAATATCTAATATATGAATTTGTTGAGACAGAAACAATACTGTAATTTTGGTTTCTAATCGGAATTAGATTAGATGAGCAAACATAATCGACCTTGCTAATATTTTTACCTATTAATTTTTTGTGTACTCCCTACACCCCTTACAAAGCGAGCTACTTTCCTGAGGGTTATGTGTCTTACCTCTTCTGGTGTTAAGAAACGGAAGTACCTTAGCCTTTGTTGATAGACGCACTCGTTCTCAGGGATATATTTTGTCCCCTTTTCTAGCTGGGATACTGGGGAATAGCTGCCAGAGATCTTCGTCTACTATTTCATACGCTCCCAGATGTAGTGCTCTGGATTTCCGTAATGTCTCACACGTCGATAGAGGTATCGTCCTCTGTGCAACAGAATCTGTACGCTGCATTATCTGCTAATTCTAGCATCTTTAGGTGTCCATTGAGGCCCTCTTATTCATAGAGGCTGTTTTTTCTGGCTCCTTTCAGATACAACAAGAGCTGTTGAGAGCTCCTCCCATTTTAATCAGGTGGTATTTCACAGACCAGTAACTCTCCTTAGCTCTTCTTTGCTTAATTAAAGTACCTTTTGGGTTCAATTAGCAGAATAAGAAAGAAATATCTTCGATTGTTTCAGATCTGAAGTCTTACTCCAATTGTTGATTTCCTTTTGTTCCCCACTTTGTTGTGATCATAGCTTGATAACTTTAGTAAACATAAAGTAATCCCATCACTTAGAAATTTTGCCCACTTAACAACCAATATAGAATTCGTACAATTACATGTTGAGCTTGGTAAATGGAGGTTTTTGTGAATTCTCAGTTATTATAACAAAATACAGCTGATTTTCAAACTTCATATATACTGAATAAAATAAAATATCTGTAAATGAATTACATAGTATTCTATACTTTTTCCATGTTCAGTGATGTGCATTGAACTGAAAATTCAAGTAGAAAATGAAACACATCCTCGAACTACCTAATTATGGTTATAATTTCTGTAAAATATTTCAAACAGTGTAATATACCATTATCAACTAAACTGTCAATATCATTATTTTCTTGCAGAATATTAACCCTTTGAGTGCTGATTTATATGTAGAACATGTGAATTGAAAATAGCCATGTCTATTAGATAAAACGCAATTTTTTTGTAACCTTTCACGCATTTCCTCATAACAGGAAAATACCTAGCAGTTGGTGCTGTTTATCAACCCCTCCCGTATCTGTATTATTTTCGACTACACATGATGGTTTGATAATTTTGTCTAAATTATCATCTTTCTTTTTTACTTCCCTGTATCAACTTAAAGAATATTTAAATGTTTTGTACTAAATATGTATACATCCTTTTTATCTTTCCATCTTAGTGCTAAGAAACCGTCGGATGATTTTGGCCTCTCCTTTTTTAGTTTGTTCTTTTGGCGTGTATTTTCTGTTCTGTTTCAACCACATTTGTATCTTGATCCAGTATTTTCAAATATAATTGTGGAGACGAATACCAATTGTCCATGTTCAAAATTTGTTGTGCCACTTCTAGAACAACACTCTCAGACGCCGGTATATCAGTTCCCGGTATTTTATTTGTTCCAATATGAATTTTGAAACAAATACAATAACCTGATGAAGACTCGTAAAGTTTATAGATTTTTATTCCAAATCGCTCTAGTTTCGATGGATTGAACTGAATATAATTCAAACGTCATTTGAACTTCATTAGAGATTCATCTAGTGATACTGCGATCTCTGTAGTATAAATATCGTCGAATGTATTATTCAGACTATTTCCTTCGAAATATTTAAGCCAACCAAAAAGCTGTAATATTTTATGTTTACCTAGCAACGATCAAATTTCAGCGATAATACTGTGTCAAATGCCAAAGTGCCAAATTTTCGTTTAGGATTAATAAACATCATTTGGTTTTAATTTTATATTTTAAGAAAAGGAACAATTATTGTTTATTTTAAATTAAATTTTTCTCAGGAGATAGTCTGCCAAAATGCCCTCTCGTGCATGTCAAATTGTCTCATAATTTCCTCTCGTGCGCATTCGCGCACTCGAGAAAATTAAATTATCGCCAATTTGACATGCACTCGGGACATTAATATTGATAATCAACTAAATTTCTGATCTTCCTAATTCTAGCATTTTTATCCAACTTTTCGTTGTCTATAAAGTGAAGGAATCTTGTGATATCAAAAAACCTATTCAGTGGCATAGAAGTTGCAAAAATTGGAGTATTTATAATAGTTCTTTTTGACCAATATGAACTCAATTTTTTTACTTGAATACATAATACAATATATTCTTTCATTTCATCCACAGATACTGGAAACAACTCAGGCTTCGTTTATATGCACTATTTTTTGCTTTTATTTAAATTGCGTGTCTTCTTCTATCATTTCCAAAAAAATTTCAGTTTGTTTAGCACTCTCAATGGTGTAGGATTATCACCTAATCTGCACAGGTACAAAACATTGATTGAAATCCATTGTTCGATAGAGGATAGATGAATTTTTTTAAATCAGATATCTTAAATAGCGTATAAAAAAAACAGGGATAAAATAATTATAAGTGGAATCAATTTTATTTGCAACTGTAAGATGTCAAATAAAAATGACAGGTAATTGTTTGCAATCAACACCAACTGGCTGCGGTACCGCAATAATCAACACCTGCTTCTCAAATTAAGATGACGAGTCAGACTCATCCACCATAACTTCGATCTAGTAAACAGATGACTAGTCTCACTCGTCAAATGTACTCAAAGGATTAATGACCATTTCTGTTTATATAAATCTAACGCTTATTTGTTATGTATATTATTTATTATAGCATAAAAATGTATAAATAATATATTTGTCTTATTATAGGGTATGACCAGATACCCATAGATATGCAAGGTTTAGAAATCGGCGGAAATGGTTCGACATATAGTGGAATCGACGCCATGGACGTAACCAGTGGTGATCCAGGTTTAAGTTTTGATACCATTGACCAACTTCCAACCCCTCCACAAGATAATAACCATGCCGCAGCCTGGTACGATACCGACCTATAAAATCTTACGGAAATAGACTGTGTTTTACAAACACTGAATTATGTATTGTTCATTTGAAACTATCCCCTTTATATTATTTTAATGGAATTTGTTTATATATACAAATTAGATTTTAGGGTAGGTATCATCTTTCGTGGCAATTTTATTTTATTATATATACAGAAATACCCCGCTTAACGTGTAGGATACATTATATCAAAGTAGAGTGAAACAGCGCTAAAGGAGACTATCTTAACATTTATTTCTCGAAAAAATAAAAACAATTTAAACGAATACACTTATAAAAACAAAATAATTCTAAGTCAGATCATTCAGTCTATTCTGTATTTCCAATTTTCTGTCAAGAAGGCGGTTTCGCTTTGTATTCTGTTGTTAAGTGGATAAAGAATCTGCAACACCACCCCGTTTTGCTATTGGACTTCTGTCGAAATTTGGATCATTTACAACAAATTTTTCCATAATTTCAGTTATAGTGATCAATCTTTTCTTTGAAGATGCCAAATTCAATGAAGCACTAATTTGACATTAACGTTCTAATCACTTGTATTTTAGTTTCCGGTGAAATGTTTTTTCTGGTTGCTATTTTTGCTTGTTTTTTATTATCACCTATGATGACGATCACCATACTAAACAAGAAACACTACTACACTGTTTCTTATATGTTATGAACATATTTGGAAACTTAGCGATGCGCATAATTTTGTGGAATCCTCGGGTTGAAAAAAAGAGCGCAAAACAAAAACAGCGTTAAGCGGGATCTTACTGTACTTTTATAAAATTGTTTAGTTGTATTGTTTTATAGCTTCGAAAAAAATCTGGATTATAAAAATGAAACTAAACGACTGATACTTTTTAACATCCAGATTTCCTTTAATTTAAATTTTTTTGTTAATGTTTTATACTATCCCTATGTTGTCAATTTATGTTTTGCAATAATAGATTTTTTACATAAAAATATTAAGTGAATTGCTTCAATAATTTACTCTTTCATTAATTTTGTATGGTAGAGACTTGAAATAAGTAAACAGTATTCATAGGGTAAAATATTTATCAATAGAAATTAGTTTTTTTTAATAGAGTAAGTAACATTTCCCTAATTATTTATTTAAAACGAACTGTCTCCCTACTCTTTTGTCTTTCGCACAATAATCATCTTTTTATTTTATGTGAATTTAAGTCAAAACGTTTTTCATATACAGGGTAGAATGTTAATTATATAAAGGCACTGCCTTCTATATTGCATGTAATTTTTAGACATTAATTAAATTTCTGATTGTAAATCAAGAGTTTTTATTCATTCTATAAGCTTCCATTTTCGTGAAAACTAGCAGAAACATATGGTTTGGAATACAACAGCTTTTTAGAGTCCTGAATAGATGTAAATATAAAAAAAGTAAAAAAAAAAATAACATCTTCCGATAAAGATTGGTAATTAGGAGGCGTGTTGAGCTTGACCACTGAGGTATGAAGATAGGAAGAATAGACATTTGGAGCCTTCCATAGTCTAGATGTTATTGATTTTGGAACTTATTTTAATCGGTTGGTTCGGATTTCCTTGATGTACTTGAATATTCTCTTTGCCAAATAATGGTCATCTCACAATTGGCTTTTAATAGAGGAAACAATTGTTGAGATAATTAGTGGAAAAATTAATAATAGGGGATAGGCACTTTTTATTTTTGTTAGAGATAGGGGTGATAATTTAATTTTTTCCAAATAGTTTTATATAAAAACGATAGATCGCTGTGTATACATTTTACTTTGAAACGTTAAGTTTATTTGAAATAATAATAAGTACCTCTTTAAAGCGAGAGAAAAATAACTTATTTTCAAAATTCGTCTTCTGATATGAGATAGTGTGGGCTCCTAATAAAAGACTGTCTCATATTAGGGAACCTCGAAAATAGAAAGGAACCAAAATAAAATTATTGTTATTATTCTGCTAAAAGTAACAAATATAAGGATTAAAACTGTTACAATACCAAAACCTAATCGCAAAGAAACTTCTTTTGTCCTTTATTCACCATTATCATTGGTGATCCAACTGTCGTTACTCGCAGTGAAAGAAACGGCATAACTAAAATCGTATTTATAAGATTATTTACATCAAAGACTGTTTGCAAAAATTTAGTATGTGTAATTACTCGTTTATTTTGATAAGAAAGCTTGTGCAGATTGCTGGTAAGAACTCAGGTCTCACTCTTGAGACTGAAAAGGAACCTGCATTGAACTGAACAAACTAACAATAAATATAGGACATTCAGCCTCCGGTCATCTTTTTTTTTCACTCGGCTTTAAATGTAGTCTCTTAAGTAGGCAAAAGGTCTTCATTCACGTTGGGGCGGTTGTGAGTGCGAATCGAATTCTGAATAACTGTGGGAATCGGTCCGCAGAAGCATTATCAATGATTGTTATCCTCATGATCTGCATGGGACTGAAGACTTATGCACTGACTGATAATTACTTTCGGAAGGCAGTGGCACCGCTTCTTGATATGGATCTGATAAAAACACATTTGCATACCTTTTCTTGCCCTTGTTGATTTTTGTTCCATTGTTGCATATCTAGGTTTCCACTAGCAGTCTTGTTGAAATTTTGGTCTCATTACTATTCGGCAGTCGAACATGTGCATAGTGAGAATTAGCTTCTAGAATCCCTTCCTCTTTTACAAGTGATTCATATTTGCTTTGCCTCACTTCTCTGTTTTGGGTAATACTGGACATAGGAACTGAAGAACCATTTTCGGATCTTCGAGGATGATTGAACATACGTTCATGTGGCGTGCAGTTTATTACAGTATATGAGTGACTTGATTGAATGGAGTGATTCAGCCAGAACTTGCTGCCATTTTATGATAATCAATTTCTTTGATTATAGTACAAGCTGAATCATTTTCCAAATAGGATGTACGAATTGTTGCTTCATTATTTAGTGTTAAATAAGCTTTTCAGACATGAACGAGACTTCCCGATAACTATGTACTTGGAAGTAGTGGAGTACCAAAGACAGAAAACAAATGTTTTTGACAGGAAATCACTGATGATGAGGAGATATAAATACAGGCAAAAACAAAAGGAAACCTTGTATATTGATCTTGTGGTGATTTTCAGAAGGTAATGGTCAAATCGACATTAATCTCTCGAATGGAGTTGTAGCTTTTATTGAAGTTCTATTGTTCCTATGAAATTTAGGTTCTACTTAGTACATATTGGGCCATCGGATACAAATCTTTATATATTTTATTTAGTATTCCGATTAGGAGATGAAGATAATTAATTTAAAATAGTTTCGCCAGAAATCCACTCGAAATAAAAATAACAGATAAAAATTGAATTTTACAGATTATATGTTAATCAACCTCAATTCATTATCTTATGTATCTTATCTCAACATTCACAATTTCGATATAGATATACTTTAAAATCTGATTCATAATAATAGAAACTGTAGTTAAAGTTGTTTGTATGAGGATAATATTTAAATATGGGTGATTGTTGTTCGAAAGAAGTAGATTCTGATTCCTTTCTGGATCCTATGCGGCCAACTAACCAGAAAACTAATACATTTTCTGATATTCGAGTGGATTCAAAGACTCGATACGACGAACTAGCAGTGGAGCTGTTAAAGAGAGATCTCAGAGATTTTCCTGATATTTTTATGTTGAATAATATGTTAATGACAATCATGTTTTTTGAAAATTATCGAAAGTAAGTAAACTATTCACTCACATAGCGAAAAAATATTAATTCATTTCCAGGGATATACAAAAACTTTCGTTATCTAGTAATAATAAAATAGAAAAAGACATTAACAAAACATTGGTTAAGAACGAGAACATGGAATGTATTTGCCCCGATACGGTATTTGAAACGGTGAACTCCAATTTAAAGTACATGACCATGCACGGAAATAATAAATACCATTCGCAACCTTTATTACCACGGAGGCTCTATGTTGTTACTGATTGCTTAGATGTTATAAGTAGTATGGATGTTCCACAATACACTTCCATCGACAAACCTGTTTATCAAGTTAGAATAGAGGAATCTACCAGAAAAGGTAAGTGAAATGTACCATAAGCTCGAATTTCATTTCATTAGTTAATGATTATATTATAACAAGACTAGATCGGTTTTGTTCTTTTTGTTGTAATTTGGCCTTTGCCTTTATGATTATATAGTTATCAAATATTCTTGAATGCTCTGACTGTGCTTAAATAATCTATGATAGAGATTCGGTTTGGATATAAAAACGACGCAACATTTTAAAAATATTCTTTACTGTCATACTATTACAGAATTTATTCAATTATTCTTAAATGCTTAGGTTTCGTAAGGCTCAAGCAATTAGATCACAGTAAGGTACCAAAAATATATTCATCGCCCTCGGAAGAACCAGGGACAAGTAGTTCCAATGTTAATGAGCCTTTCTATGAATACGCCACAATACAGGATCTGAAAACACCAAAGCGACTAGAAATCGTGAAAAACTCTGATCAAAGAGATAGTTTACCATCCACGTGTTTTACCACACGAAAAATTAGGAAGCCAAACCATGAGCTACTAGTAAGTTTTTTTAAAGAAAAATATATTGAATTTAATAGACGAAGCGAAATTTGTATCAATATTATTTAGATAGTAGCATTAATGCTAGAGTCAGGAAAAGCAACTTGTCGACCAATATGTTGACTATAATTTGACAAAATGTGATTAAGAATCGCATTCCGAAAGTTGGTAGTGAGCCTCATACCAGAAGAAAATGACCTAATCATGCGCTTTTCAATAATTTTCGCAATGAAAAAATCACTTGGATTAAGTGGTACAGTGTTTTAAAAATACCTTTCCAAAAAAATTAAAAAAAGCACATTACACCCCAGCCTTTCAACTATTCTTCGGTTTAATGTTTATTAACTAAAGGAATTTATATATTAATGACTTATTTTGATTTAAAAAATAATTCAATGATTCCAGGATCTTCAAGAAGAACTTGAACAAAATTCGGAGCTCACAGAGGAAGATTTTTTCGATAAAGTAATTTATGTGGACGCTAAAGGATTTATGAATTATTTCAAAAATGTTCTTTTTCCAAATTCATTAGGAAGGTCCTTGGGATTCCATCAGCATGAAATAGAATTCGCGAAATCTATCCCGGGAACAATATTTTGTAATTTATCCGATAAAGAAGATAATCCCATACCTTGTGAGGTGAGCATGATTTTTATTACTGTATTCCCTAAGATACACAACACTAAAGTTACTATAACAGATTGTACCTCTTCTTATGCTATTGCAAGGCTACAATCGAAACTATTCTTGCTCTCAATTCCTTCTTCCGTTGCGCTATTCTTAGAGGGTCAAGTGATGTAAAAGGAACACAGAAAACAGAACAACACAACACCTTTCGTTTGCAATTGGTCGAGTTGTTTAAGTAAAAAATCTTAAATAACGTTGTTTGTAACCTGTAGCTTTCTGGTTATGTCCAGGCTAACGTGGAACCCTTTCATTGAATCATTCAGTGCTCTATCTCAGTATTTTTATAACAATTCTTTTTATATGATATAAGATATTTGTGTCAAAACTCATAGTATGCAAAAAGAAAATGATTACAATTGTACTTGTTCTAACCCCTTGATGCTGGGACCAGATATTTTGGGTTTACTAGATAAAAATAAGGTTAAGTGGGTCATTTGCTTAATCGTTTTCAGTACTAATTCTTTCTGCCAATATCTTTAGTGTCAAAAGTCTTATTTTTCCAGGTTATTCCTTCAGTAGCGATAGAGTGGCCAACAGAACAAACATTCGAATTTCTAATGCGAGAAGATAGACCGACAATTACCGATACAAATACGGGAGTACGTTATAAATGGCCTACAGATGAAATGATCAAAGATATAAGAACACTGAATTGTGTTCTTGTACCTAAAGGTTATTGGAAGAAAAAAGGAGAATACTTAGATGCTACTTTAGAATGGGAAATTGCATTTCCTAAAGCTGAAAGATACCTTGAAGCTCGAATGTCTCATGCCCAAATGAGGTACTTAAATTGTACTCCATTTCATATTTTATTGAGGGAAATTTTCTGAAAGACTACCATTTTAACAAGTAAAAATTATAATAATTAATGGGTTGTAACCAGATTAAACTACATATTTCTT
This sequence comes from Diorhabda elongata, assembly GCA_026230145.1. Lineage (NCBI taxonomy): Eukaryota > Metazoa > Arthropoda > Insecta > Coleoptera > Chrysomelidae > Diorhabda > Diorhabda elongata. The sequence continues at coordinate 10,004,734 of CM047929.1, forward strand.
AATCCACCATAGCCAATAAAGTTACTTAAGTATTAATCTACAAAGGGGGAATGTTAAAGCGTTAGTACCTCGAACTAGATTGGTCGTAGTTCATTCGGTTGCCTTAGGCCCATTGTATTGCCCTTTATTTTCCACGATTTGGAAACTTCTTCAAATAGTTAACCACCTTCTATATTTTTTCCATTTAGAGCTTGATTTTAAGCATTTCCAACCTATAATAGTAACTCCCCATTTCAGGAGTCTTCTACTGATAGTATAATGTCCAGTGACTGCTCTAATGGTCTTCTGGATGGAGTGTTTCGCAAATCTAATTATCCTTTTCGTTTTATCTTCATTCCTGTGTCAATAGCATCTTTTAACAATTCCAGTAGTAGTAGCACTGTCTAAAGTTCCCTTCCACTTGATAGTGTCCAGGTACCCAGCAGAGTCTTACTTCAGTATTACGAATTTTGTTGTTATTGATGTTATTGGGCTGTCTGTGACGATTGTTGTATTTCTGTTTGATTCACCACTTTCCGGCATCAGTCTGGCAGCTATCTCTATTGCGTAGATTTCTACTTGAAGGATCTTATATCCAGTTTTTAGTCAGTAAGACTTTTGGATGTTAAGTTCCTTTGAAAACACACCTATTACCCAGGGAGTTGAACGGAAAAGAAATAAAATATTTCTAGTTCTGTTTAATAATTTAAATCATAAATTTCAACCAAATTAAAAATATTAAATTAAAATATTCCATCACGTTATGGCTTAATCTCATTATTTCTTGAATAAAATAAGTGATGACATGCTTAGTTTGTACACAAAATTCAATCATGATAACCTAACACCATTTATTATCGAATTATTAGTCTCTATGTACCTCATAAAACGTTGAAGGACTATAAGGAAGATCTTTTTAATAATACATTAATTCCTCTTCAGTTTTAGATTTATTTGAATCAAAGAGTTTCTGCATGTCGAGCAAGCAACAGTGTTGAAGAGATCTGATTTTTCCAGAAAAAAAAGACATAAATTTTCTTTGAACAAAACTCTCTCAAATCATTTGTTAATATTAACTCGTAGGCATAGCTAATACCTCCTTTTTTTAAAAGTACGAAATAAACATTGACTTTGGACATGAATTTTCAAGGACCCCGCTCTACACCACTGCCTCTTAAGGTGCAGTTTTTTGTTGATGGTCGCTGGCTTAGAGCCTCAAATGAGGTCACGTGGTATAATTTCAACTGGAGCGCCATCTTTAATTGATGCAGCGTCAAATATAATCTGAAAATTTATTTTAAACATGCCTCATTAGATAGAAAATAATGGTTACACTAACAAAATAACCAACATTAAAGATGAAACGAATATGTAGTTTGACAACATGTTATGTAGAATAAAATTTTTGTTTACGAGCGATGAAAATATGGCAACGACGCATTACCTTCCTACCAATTTTTGTTTTAGGTGTTTTTTGTTCCTAATACTTATTCACAAACATTATATAGAGCCTTTCACTCAACAACAGGGTCTTTTAGTGGAGCACATTAGATGTCACATGTACTGGGAATGTGAATCCAATTACAAAGACTGGCCAGAATATCGACTGGGCTCTAAGTTATTGAAAGTTATTGAAAACTTGATTAAACGACTCGCCAAAAGTGAATTACCCGATTTTTTTATTAAACAGAAGAATCATTTTAGAAATATCCAAAAGAAGTATTTGCTGTTTGCACAAAAAGTATTGCATGAATTGATCCAGTCTCCTACAGTTTATTTGATTAAAGCTTTGAGGTAATTACTTGTTTTTTATTATAAATAATGTAACATCTATTTATTTACTGAAAGGTTATCCTCTTCATACAACATTTATAAATTAACTACATTTGAATCGGTTATTTGAGAAACACCACATATTTAAAAAAGTAACCGTTTGGGAAATAAAAAAAAACTCTGCTGCACCATTATATATTTTATAAATTAATTTTTCAAATGTTCCTCCAGGGGTTTTTGATATTTAAAAAATTTATAAATATTGTTGAAGACGTGTTGTTTTTCAAATGACTGACTAAACAATACGTCATCAGGTATGAAATAGAAGGTAAAACAATTCAAACTATTGATAAAACTAGTATTTTATTTTTCAAATAATATATACCTACACATTTTCCAAACATTGTGTCTTAAAACAGTCAATGTACATATTTTCCAAACAAAAATTGTTTCTTACAACAGTTCAATGAACACATTTTCCAAATACTGTTTCTTGAAACAGTTCAATGTATACATTTTCCTAACGTTGTTTATTAAAACAATTCAATGTACACATTTTTCAAACATTGTTTTTAAAAACATTTCATTGTACACATTTTCCAAACACTGCTTCTTGGAACAGTTCACTGTTCACATTTTCTAAGCAAACATTGTTTCTTGAATAGTTCAATGTTCACATTTTCCAAGCAAAATGGAGCTGAGGCGTTTCTTAAATAACTGATGCATTTCAATTTCTAGACCTACTATATGTTACTTTTGACTGAAATATAAACAGAGAGCATGGCCGGACTTTGCAATGCAATAACAAACTCAAAATAATAATATCTTCAGTTTGTCGCTTCTTGAGCCAAGCAGTTTATGATAATAAGCAAAATGTTGATTTTTATACGACTATTTATTTTTAAGGTGTATACAATATTCCAAACGAAAATTTTATCGTCCATACGATTACAAGGATCTCTATACTAAAATAACACAATTACAAGGTTATAAATTGGTTAATCCCAACTTAGATCGGACAGTCAATTTCAGAAGAATAGTTTATCAAGATCCCGAGACCCAATGGAGACATTTACAAGAATTGACGAGAAGGAAGCAGTATTTGGAAACAACCAAATCAGAGACTGAAGAATTGGATACTGCTTCCGTTGATTCTATAGATTTAGATGTAAGTAACAATTTGAATTTGAAAAATATGGTCATAAATCAATACAAACTTTTTTAAAAGTGACATTTATTGTTTATAAAAATTCATATAACTTTGTTGTCAAATAAGGCATAGATTGAACTAACTTGTTTTATTCCATTAATTAGATCTTCATGACAGTGTGTTACTTTTATTGTGTTTGAAAATATAAAAAAATCATTTACATTTTGCTATACTGGAACTGAGAATATAGGAAAAGGTATAACAGGGACTATAACAATATGCAACTCTAAGTCAGATAGGATTACTATAAGTTGGACGAGGGCAGAGAATGCAGAAGAGACGGTAACAGTGCTACTACCAATATCCAGAACAATTTGGCCAAGGGTCAATGAAGAAAATACAAAAAATATAATAAGGTTAGCGAAACACTCAATTCAGAAAATAATTGCAGTGATCACTGGACATTGAACTGTTAACAGAAGACTCCAGAAATGGAAAGTGACAATGGATCAATATTCCAAAGACAGTAACCGAAATTATTTCCAATGCTTTTAGAGCCATTAAAATCAGCCAAGAGAACATACAATGGTTCATAGTCGAGCAAGATCGTTTTGACGTTAGTCCTTTTAGAAATTTTGTCACGGCTAAAGTAACAGTCAGTCTGAGGTGTAATGATGTAGTACTTCTGTTACCTACCTAATACAGCTCTGTGATCAAAAATAGAAAAATAAGAATATTACCCTTATGTAATATTAAGTTAGTTAAACTCATGTAGTTTAGAAGAAGGAAATGCATCTTTACCTTAAAAATGTGATCATAAAATTTGAATCAATAAGAGTGGACGTTGGGGAGCATAAAGGGCTGATTAAATGGAGCCAATTTTTAAAGTAGAAAAACATAATATGGTGTATTAATGTATAAGCACTTACTACCAATTTTTTTATTCTTAATTTTAGATTATTTATTTAATAAATAAATCTTAAGTCAAAGTACGGTTCAAGTTTGGATTGTTTGCAAGGTTTTTAAAGACATGAACTTTTTATTTGCTCTCTAGGGCTTCAACTGAACATGTTCTCCTTGGTTGAGTTGATTAGTCGTATATGCACAATGAGCTTAAGATTTTGTTGAAAGAATTTATCTAGGAAGTTATGTGTGAAGCATCTAAATTTGATGCAATCTTACACAATTGAATTTTGCCGCTGGTACAAATCAATTTTGGAAAGCAAAAAAGGCATTCAAGACCAACGTCACTCAGAGAGACATACAGTTTCAAAAATTGACAAAAAATTTAAACGTGTGAGGACTCTGGAATCAGACCGTCGTTTAACAATAAGAATTATAGATGAAAATTTAATTTAAACATATTCATCGTACATCAAATTTTAACAGGGTAAGAAAAAAATGTGTGCCAAAATAGTGCCGATAATCATCACAACTGAACAGAAGAACAATGAATGGAACATAATCCTTAGAGGAATACCAATTATCAAGAATCCTTATTCAAGTCTTTGAAATTGAAACCTGCTTTAAAAGAAAGTCAATTTGAAAATTTGGGTAATATTCAAAAGTCTGTAACCGACCAGTTAAAAGCTATATCAGAAGACTTCCAGTGCTGTTACCAGGAAGGGACAACGGATCTATAGGTATATAGAAGCTCAAGGGAACTTAATTGGAGAAAATAACTTTTTTGTTGAAAAACAAAACAAAATAGTGCTTCTTACAATTCTTAAGATAAATTTGCATCATGTTAACAATAAGTTGTATTTACTTTTTTTATTAAAGTATTATTGTTTTTTTGCAGGTAACTTGGACGAAACAGTTGGAGATATTCAAATCAAAAGCCATCTTCACTGAATTCATAACGGCTTTTATCAATATAGCAAGAGACGGTTTAAGAATTAGTGGAAACGGACAACAATCGTTATTTTATTTGAAACAAGCCACATATTTAACAAACATCCTTGAAACAATAGCAGCAGCTTTCAAGCCGGAAGCTCTAGAATTTAGAGCTCAGATTACAATAGAAGAAGAAAGATGCAAGAGATCAATGGCTATGAGGATATCAGATGTGCCTCCAGAAACACCAGTCAGAAACTCGATTCAGTTTGACGTCCAGACATCTCAACAACTTAAAAATAATGTACTCAATTTGACTAACTTACATAAAGCATTTAATGAGACTGAAGTGAAAATTTCGACTTCTTTTAAAACCGTATCACCAGTAGCAAGAGTAAAATCTGAAGTGCAGCGACAAAGTATAGGAACCAAAAAAGCTGTTGCTTTTCAAAGTCCTTGAAAGACATCATTTTTCATGACAGCCAAACAAGCATTGTGTGATAAAATGAAAGATCACTGCCACCTCAATTCTTAGAACTACCTTAGTGACAAGTGACATACTTATCCTTAAGTTATAAGATAGATGTGTTAAGTAATTGTTATGTTTAGTACTGCAACATAAAAATTTGTCAATAACAATTGGCATATTGAAATAAAAGGTTAGGTACTAATATGTGAAAAAATAAAATGTAAATTATTTTTATAAACTAGAAACTCTAAGCGCTTCAATTTTTTATTGATAGGAATCGAAGTAACTTCTAATTAATAAATGTTTTCCTTAATTCTATCAGTAAACTTCCGTCCTTTCTATATTTGATTGCTTTTATAATCGATACGTTTGTCTCTCGATTATTTTCCTTGGCTCCTGAAGAACTTAATTGGCTAGAATAATTCAGAATATTCGAAAATCAAGAGGTCGATGCATAGGAAAAAACAGAATATTTTATATATCTTTGTTACAATAGCGGCCTTAGGTGTGACAACGGTAATAATATACATTTCCTGAAATATTGAAAATGTAATCATTCCCCAATAATTTTTGTATTCACACACGTAGCTTATCATAAGACTTTCCGCAATATGACTCCTATGGAAGGTAGAGAGAATGAGGAGTATTTCTTATGGGAGACAATTTGAAAAAGTGTCCAGCTTTATACGATAAATTACAGTTTAAAATCTTCCACAATGGCGTTGGTGTAGCGCGTCAAAGGGTATAGTCTGAATGTAGCAATTGTTGATGAATTGAAGAATGCCGTTTTAAAAAATTCAATGTCAGTTTTGACTCAAACAGTTCATTATTGGATATTTCAACGACTTGCGTTGTAGAAAATAATATATTTCTTCCGTTCCTCGATTTTGTAGAAATTTTTGCCAAAGCTTTAGACAAGATAATCCCCAAAACATTTTTACCGACAAAGCTTTGTTTGTCCCCTAGCCTATTTCAACAGTTATATCAGTTTTACAAAATATATCCGAAAATATTGATTTAAAAAAAAAGATGAGACCTAAATATATTGTTTTGGCTGTTATTGCTTACATATTTGGAGGAGATTAGGCTGAGTTAGTCAATTCGACTTCTGTCGAGATATTTTGAACCATAATAGCCAAAATATTATGATTATGTAAACAATGTATATGTATATTTTTGTATAGCTTCATTTTTTGTTTGAAACTTTTTTCTCTAAATGATATTTTCGGAGATATTTAGTAAAATTGTTATAATTTTGAAAAGTGCTAGGGCCCAAATGAAGCTCTATCGGTCAAAACCCTTTTAGGAATTATCATGTCGAATCAAGAACAAGCTTTAGTATAAATTTCAGTAAAATCGGAACTTCATCCGAGGAAATTTCCATTATAAAAATTGCCAAACTCTATTTTTTTAATTTCAAAATTATTAAATGTAAGTATTAAAGTGCGTTGTACGTTGTTTTCAAAATCAAATCTTTTTTGATGACTTGTTATGGTTTCATAAAATGTAATTTCAAATTTGAAGGGATTCAGTCTTGTGTTCAGACATCCTATTTCCAAATAAATAAAATACAGGTAAATATTTTGAGCTTTTTGTTACGAATTATAGCTTTCCTTTTGCAAATAATCTGATTTTATCCAAATTGAGCTGAGCATCAGCTCACCTATTCTCACTTTGATGTGGTGAGTCAAATGGAATGATAAATTGAGACATTCATTCAGTTCATTGTATTCTAATCCAAAATGCACTTCGCAATAAGAAAATAGAATTAAAATAAATTCCAAAATCGTAACCATCATGGTCATAGTAAATATACCTTCAAACTTCGCCAAATAACTGAACTAAGCTCTTTCCGTAAAACAAAAGTCGGTGCTGCATCGGTAAGATATATATTAAAGTGCTCGAAGTTTGAAGTAAATAACTTTATCAAAATGCTATCCTAGTTAAAGCACAGATATTGAAGCTTATACGGTATTATTTTAAATGGAGAATTCTAGTGACTATTTCCTTCGAAAAATTTAAGCCAACCAAAAAGCTGTAATATTTTATGTTTACCTAGCAACGATCAAATTTCAGCGATAATACTGTGTCAAATGCCAAAGTGCCAAATTTTCGTCTAGGATTAATAAACATCATTTGGTTTTAATTTTATATTTTAAGAAAAGGAACAATTATTGTTTATTTTAAATTAAATTTTTCTCAGGAGATAGTCTGCCAAAATGCCCTCTCGTGCATGTCAAATTGTCTCATAATTTCCTCTCGTGCGCATTCGCGCACTCGAGAAAATTAAATTATCGACAATTTGACATGCACTCGGGACATTAATATTGATAATTATAAATCTGAAAATATATTGAGGTTAATAAATAATTGAATTAGTAAAAACAGTGTTTTATTTATTAAAATTATATACAAAACCACACAAACAGTACCTATTTTTAGTGATATCTACAATTATACATAAACATATTTACAAAAACTTATCAAAAAATATGGAAGAGTTATATTAAAAACCCAGATTTAAGTTTTATTATTCATCATGAGAAGAACAATTACAATGAGATATAAACTATAGTCGAATTCAGAATATGAAAATTCAGTCGAATTTTTTTTCAAGTTTGCTACAACATGATCTTATATCGAAACAATTCAAAAATTATGTCATGAGAAACAACAATTTTGATAAATTTATACATTTTCTGTATGTATTAATGGCTTTTTTAAAACTACACTAATCACCCATCTATTATTTTATTATCGTTCTTGATCATTTATACTTTCTTGTATCCATTTCAGATTAGAAGAAATTTTATCATAAGCCCTGGGTCGTTCTATGCCGTTTTTGGCACAAGCTATTCTCCAGTTTGTTATCCCGGTTAAAACCCATTTCTCATCATATCGACAGACCAAAGGACTTCCGGCAAATTCTTCTTCCTAAAACATTTGACATATAAAAGATATTCTACATAAGACAAACTCTAAAAATATTAAAATATTGTTAATTGAATTATTAACAAAAATCAAGGGTTTCAACGTAGAATCTTGATATTCTATCTCTCAACTTCCCATTATTGAAGCTTGAAGTACTTCAAACCAACAAAAATGAGCAAAGGCCGCTAAACAAGAAGAAATATAAACTAACCTATAAAAAACATAGCTGCAGAGGAATCTTTTCTATATCAGGATCAAACTTAATAAATGTACTCATCCATATGAAAAGAACCCAACGAACCACTCTCTCTTTTTAACAATGTAGAGTGTGTGTGTGTGTGTGTGTGTGTGTGTGTGTGTGTGTGTATGTGTGTGTGTATGTGTGTGTGTGTGTGTGTTTCATCGAACTAAGAATATTGTGATAAAATTAACTGTAAGATGTGTTTCAGTTTGTTGTTGCTGGTAGAAAGTTAGAGTCTTAAAATTTCTCGATGTGGGAATAAATTGTTTATTATATTAAATTTTACCTTAAAAAACTACAATCTGAGATAGGCCACTAAGTAGCCTTATTGCATTTTCTATAAAATACTCCAGCATGGTCTATAACTCCTTAATTCAACATATCTAGCATCGTTACAATAGGTTACGATAACAAAACAAAATACAGTTGAACCCGGCTAATCCGAACTAATTGGGACCGAACCGTTCAGATTAGTCGAAATTATCAAAATAATCATAAAGAATGCAAATTAACGTGTCCATAGTTCTATAATATGAACGACTAATACATAAAAATAAGTTTCAATAGTCAATTTACTCATATCTTATTTACTAGTCTATGCACTCCATCCTCATAGTTTTTAGTTTGTTATATTATTGTTTGAAAGATTAGTGTTTTGAAGTGTAAAAGGAAAGTGGAATGGCTACTTATTCTTAACATAACACCTTAACTCTTAAAGACAAACTGGAAACATTAAAACTTTACAAAATTAGCAAAAGAGTTAAACGTTGGAAAAGCCTTTTACCATCAAATGTGACACCTTTACTACATCCAATGGACCAGGGAGTTTTGCGGGCGATAAAGTTGAAGTACCGAAAACGGTTTTTGAAATCTTTAATTGAAGTTGACACCATCCTTTTGGTACAAAAGATTAAAGAATCAAACGTAAAGGATGTTGTCTATTGGGCAGCTTAGTCTTGGGAAAATGTTACAGTTTGAGCAATACGAAAATCTTTGAATAAACTATGGACATCTTTGAAATTTGAAGAACAGTCTTCAAAAAATGACACAGTTAACCTGATTCTACTGCCACAGAACATTCCAGGTTGTGAGAATGCAGTCAAAGACGTAAATTAATGAATGACATCATTGCAGCTGTGACGCATAAGCAGTTTCAGTGCGACGAGGATGTGGGGAACGGAGATGAGCAAGGGGGTGCGGAGGGAGAGGAGAAAGTCTCTTACAATGAGGTAGCAGCTGCGATTGACCTTGCCAATCGCTACTTCGAGCAACAGTCAACTATTTGTACTTTCTTTTTAACATAATTCACCTTCCTTTGTCTAGTTTTAACTTCGTGAATTATATTTTCAAATTAGTCTAATAGTCTGTATAATGTGTTTACAATTTCTGAACGTGTTCGAATTAAGCGGACGTTCGGATTACCCGTGTTTGGAGTAGCGGGACTCAAGTGTAATTGATTTGTAACTTTGCAATCGGAAATGTCAAATTTTTCTATAGTTTTATAAAAAAAATAAAAACAAAAATCTTTGAAGACACTCATTTGAGATTATTTCAAAAACAGTAAAAATTTGATATTTGATCAAATAGTGTCTATTGTCCCTTTATTGGAGAAGCAATACATTTATAAACTAATGAAGTCTAACAAGAACTGTAATTGCATCTGTAACTAGTCTTTATAGTTTTTAATATCCCAATGACATGACTCGAATTTGGGACACCTGATACAAGTTTTTAGTGGCTTGTATGAAGAATATGTGTAATCGGTTTTATACAATATTTTATTTCAAAGATATTTTAATCTATTTCAAAATTACAAAATTAATAAAAATTTATTTATATACCTATTCGCCAAACATGCCTTCAATACTCACATTGCAATCATTCTCTCCATAAAACGGCTCCATGCATATACTGTTGATACTAGAAATACTGACGTTTTCACATTTTTCTTTATCCACTAATTTCACTTGGATTCGTTGAAGCTGTTCTCTATTCCTTGCCCATCCAAGTGTATTACATTGAATATGTTCTGTTGGAAGGCCCATAGTTTCCGTAGGCAAACATACGTGCCTTACAAAATCATTGAGGATTATAGGTTGATCTAGTTTAATAAGAGCAATTGTACTGCCTTCTACTGGTGATTTTATCATTCCTATAATTCTCCTTTCCTGTTCCCAAGGCGTAGAGCTAAATAAATAAATTAGAATACATTTTTTCAACTATAAACTCTGTAAAATCTGAAGGAGTCACTTGTACAAAATAATGAAGATTTTCACATCTGAAGTCATGTCTAAATATTTGGCAGTCTTCAGTACTAGCAACTTGGTAGTTTTTAAAACTTCTGGATTTGTTAATTTCTTATAATAGCAAAATCTATATTTCTACATGGTTAAACAAATAAAGTTTTCATTTTGGAAAATTTTAAAAAACAATTTTATCAAGTGTATATACCTGGAGAGACGAGTAACTCCAAACCTGGCAGTCCATTCCGCTCTAGGTTGTCCTTGAAAACACGAAGTAGTGGTAACCACCCAATCAGCAGAGAGCAATGTGCCATCACATATGTGAACATCTTCTTTAAAAAGAGCTGTATGCCATGGCCAATCCCCATGCTGAGCCATTTTTGCAAGTGATTTAAGTCCCTGTTGTCCATGAGTGGCTGATGTGCCGCATTCTTAAATTTAAAAAAATCGTCCAAGTTATTTGTAAACTACCATGATATCCATTTTACTTACGCAAATCTGAACATGATACTTTTAAAACTTGCTTAGAGGGACATTTGGTTCTAACGAAACTAATTTCGGCAGCAGTGGGATTCCTCATTCTAACGTAAGACACATTCTCTTCAAAATCAAATTCAATTCTCATATGTGCCATGTTTCTATAACAAAAATATTTCAAAAAAATATTGAAATAATAATTATGTTAATTAATTTTGTAAACTGGTGTTTTACCACTACATCAGTTATCAATTTTTTCTGACTTCTTTGTGTTCCATCGTCATACACATTTAAAACAAAAGTTCTAATGAATATGTCGATATTTTCTAATCAGTTTCAATACACTAACATAAAGTTTTTGAAATATATACTCACTCATAATTCAATGTTCTACAAAGTGACATTGCTGCAGCTTCTAAAACAGCTATCGTTTGATTGATAGGAAGACTTTTGTTAATATTTTCTGTACACAATTTTCCAATTTCTCCCTTTTCGTTGAATATCAAGAATCCATCGGAGTAATATCGTGTAGGATGTGGTGTCACTAACTCTGTATTCTTGATTATTTCCACGCTAGGGGCCAGACTCACTAAACAATATTTTTTTTGTGTAAATTAACAATAAAAAATAATATAACAAATGAAATAATAAATTAATTTAATACCGAACAAACTATAATTTATCGATTCATCGGAATTATTAAGAAAACCGATATCCATGAATCCAGGCAAATACTAAAGCGATGACGGATTGACAAGTTTGAAGCTCCTTTGTGCAAATTTCAAATAACGTCCCAAATTTGTATTACGTTCATATTTGAGTACAGATACGAGTAGGTATTTTTATCTACTATAGAAAAATAATTGTTTTCATAGATTTATTTTCATTTTTATAGTTTATGAGTAAACGCCACACAAGTATTTTCTTATTGAGGTACAGAACGTAATTATAAACTTTTAGAAAAAAATATTTTAACTGTATTACAACTTGAAATTTTCAAATTAAAACACAATTTTTCTATCATCCTGTATACTGTAACGAAATTAATACGTATGTGAACGAACTGACAAATTATTCATGAAAAATGGAAATGTTTTGACAAGTCAATTATGTGAGTATTCTCTCAATATTACTTATTCCTAAATTTATGAGTTTATATAATTAGTGATGCTTGTCAATTATTCTGTTTGCATTTACTTCAATTAACGATGTTGTTTATATAACCAATTTGTGAAATGCAAGTTATTGAGTTTTAATGTTTTAATCAATCTAACATGGAAAATTTCAATTCACAGTACACAAGTCTTAAAAACTACAAATATCTAAAGTTTCAAAAACAGATATCTTTTACGTCAGGCATCTTCTAATTACTTAGTTAATTATTTATCGATAGGACATCTGGCAACAAATGAAATTGCAACCGATGCAGCGCTTAATATATAAGGTTTCACACATTTTAAGCTCAGATAGAAAAACGCTTATTCGCTTGTTGGCTCATTGGCATGTTTCAAGCTAAAAAGCTAAAAAGTTCATTCGACCCAAATCTATTTTAATCAACTACAAAATGTAGTGTAGTACAATAAGAGGCATAGTTTTTGAAGGTTAAAATTTATGAAAAAAAATACAATTTTATTTTCAGGTGCCATCTATGGTGACAAACTATGAACATAGTCGATTTATTAGTTGTTGAGAAGAGAACCATGTTACTACGAGACTGGTCCCAGAAGTTCCTGGCCGAACAAAGAAAACAAAAAAATTTTGGAACTAATTGTATTTATTTTTCAAAGTCCCTAATATCTCCATCGCCTTGCCCAGCGATGATCAATAAGTTCGATATCCTTTTTATCATTTGGACAAACTTTAATTCATTAATTTTGTCCATTGTAATAACGGATGAGTGAGTAATTGCATTGTCTTGCATGAAACAACACTTTCTTCTTAGCCAAATGCGGTAATTTTTGCTTGATTTTTTCGTTACAATAAGTTCGCATAATATTAGCCGTTGATATTTTTTTCTTTTTCAAGATAGTCAATGAAAATTATTCCACGCACATCCCAAAAAACCGACGCCATGTCCTTGTCTTCAGATGGAACGATCTTTGTCTTCTTTGGAGCCGGTTCTCCCTTTTCCGTCCATTGTTTTGATTATTCTTTTGTTTCGGGTATGGTAATGGAGCCACGTATCATCCATGGTTTTGAAACGATGCAAGAATTCGGCTTTTTTTCTGTGAAACATTGACAAAAACACGATGGAAACATCTTCATGACGTTATTTTTGTTCCATTGTGAGCAAACGTGGTCCCTATCTTGCTTTCCCATGACCAAATTATTAGTTAATATGCGATGTACTGCGCTTTTTAAAATGCCTACTTGGCTGTTAGCTAATGCACTTTCAGTCGATGATCATTCAGTGCCATTTTAAACTGCTGCACAATATTTTACTGTTGATAACGAAGGAGCAGTCTCGCCCAGATTAGAATCTAGTTCAGCTTTTATATTGGTTGGGCTAAGGTCATTCAAATAAAAGTATTGAATCACATTTTTTCCATGTTTACAAATTTACTAAAAACGTTTACTATTGATGGCTGCTTGAAACATATGCTATATAGATTCTAATACAGTGCTATTTATCAAGATACTAGCACCATCTCTAGGTCAGGTACTTCTGGGACCATCCTCGTATGTTCATGCATTACTCGTTGGAAAGAACTCTTGTTATATCTATTGGTAAACTATATTTTAAACACTCCTTATATCAAGTAAATGAAGTGTTTAATGGTGAGAAAATACTGTTACAGCTTTAATGGGCAAATAAATAATAGAAACAATGTGTTAATATGTGTCTACCATTTTTTTCTTCAGTTAATAATTCAGATACCTTCTAAATTTACGCTGTTAAAACATTTGCTTCCGGCATCCGATACAATCGAATTGACAAGCCGCTTTTCATTCTTAACACAAATAAAACAAACGAATAATCACGTTCTATTGTTTTTAGTGAGTATTGTTGTTCATATCTGATTTTAAATATCAGAAGTTGAACTCAAATGGTTAAATTGAATGGACAGAGCTCAACTTTCTCATTTGTTTGTTATCATTAAGAGCTATAAAGCCGTCTAATGTGCCAATTTGGAATGGGATTTTCAAACAAGCTTGAATAATTTGTTATACTACTTTTTGGGTGTGATAAAAGAATTATCATCGAAAAAACAGTTGAATTAAGCAGCACAAACAATTTTTTAAATTAGGAGAGTTACTTATTTCAATATTCAAAGTCTAAATGGCTCGCTTCTTAATAAACCAATTGAAAGAAACAACATTGAAAATATATTCAATGGTGATACTTGAATCGATGGAGAATATGGTGAATATCTTAAAAAAAAAAAGAATAGCGAACAAAAGGAGAAAGAAACTGTACAAGGAACTACCGTAAAGATTTTGGAAAATAAAAATAAAAGCAAATGGAACTAATAAATCCAAAGAAGCGACCAAACGGCTATAGATTTTGGTTGTATTTATAGATCATGTAAAGTATAGTGACTTGAAGGGACAGCCATATTGTCGTGGTGGACAAACATAGGATTTGTTTCGTTTGTGTGTAGAGAATTAATTGTCTCGAGCAATTTTTCAAAAATGAAAATAATAGTTTTAATGTAAGTAACGTAATGTACCTAATTGTACCATCATCCCGAAATGATCTCTTTATGAATACTGGCATTCAACAAAAGGTTGTGTAATCAAAATTTTATATTACGATTGGGTCTATAATTCTTACGCTGCATTAGATTAAGAAGAGAACAATGCTTATATTGATAAACGTTACCACCCTAACTCAAATGGGACTGTGGGGGTTATATATTATTCATCTTAAGTATGAAATAATTGAGTTTACTAATAAACATTGTTTTTTGAATAAATTACTTTTTTCAATATAGTATGAGTATGTTTTTCTATATCGGTTTCCCTTGCAAATTGTACTAGTTATTTTGGGTATTTGTATCAATAAATACCTCAACAATACCCTATTCCTAGTCATAATTATAGGGACAGTAACCGTAGATTGTCCTGTCAGGTTGTGACAGAACGTATAGTTCTTCCATTTACAATTGTATGTATAAGAAGTAATCTTAAACTGACTTCGCTAATACTAATATGTATGCAAAGTAACAGAACACAAAATAATATTTATTACCCGTATACATTCAAAAGAGACAGAGTTTATTCTTGGTGTGGCGTACAACATTACCGAGAAGTGTGCTCGCAAGATGGAAGAAACCTCGGTTATTTACTAAGACACCATCTTCTTGCTGTAAGCATGACGGACTATTTGAAAGGTAGCTGTTGCTTAGTGTGCTCAATATTAACACGTGCTAGCTTCGAGCATATGATGAAGACTTATATTTTACCCAGTGACGTTAAAAGGTTCAAGCATAGGTATTTAATTGACTCCTCCAAGATCTCTGGTAGTTTTTATTGGGACACGACACGATAGTTCATATGGACTTGATGGAAGTTCTAGAATCAGTCCTTGGTCAGTTGGCTTTTTGAAAAAATTTGGCTTTTTTCGAAAATGAAGTTGGGTAATGACAGTGGACAGATACGTGAGATTTAACTAAAAAGACTTGCACGTACAAATAAAACATACATTTGATTATCTGTAAAGGAAAATAATCAACTATCTTATAATGCAATCCTAGTAAGAATTGTAGAATTGAGAAAAATTAATAGGTTATGGCATATTTTCCAGAGATATCAAATTAATCAAATTCATTTATAATTTCGATCTATGCTGTTTTATCGATTCCGCTTTTAATTTGCAATTTTAAATAGACAAACTGTACTAGACTTGATACAAATGCTGCAGATAATTCGTAATCAAATGTGTGTAGATAATATTAGAATTTTGACTGATTAAAATTGAATAACTAATGATAATTTTTTTCCAATAATTGATTATGAATAAGTGGTAAGAATTCTGAAATACGTGATAAGAAACCTGTTATTAATATCCGAACACGTTCTTCATCTACTATTCTTCTTATACCTTTTCAGGTGTAGGACAAGAGTCGCGGTGCCTCTTGTATCTAATGTTTCCATTCTTTCATGTGTCCTTTCCAACTTTTCATTTCATCTACGGTTTCTCTTTTCTTATTTAGTTTATCCAATGACTCCATACCAATTAAACTATTTTCTCTCTATTCTTCATTATTAGCTCTTGTTTTGTTATTTGTTTTATCTCTTCTTCTCTATATTTGTCCTACTCTATTTTCCCCGCATTTCACTTACATGTTCCTTATATCATAAAGGCCTTCTTATTATTTCTATCTATCGGTATCTCGTTTGTGCTTTTAGTTTTTATTACATGATAATTCTTCGTTTCATTAGGATCAATAACAGCCATTATATTTATTAAGAAATCACTGTTATACTTGGATCCTATGTACCAATTTCAAATCGGTTATATCATCATTTTATCGGGAATCGAATAATTCTCGCGGTCTGCTTCGGATAATAGCAATTTCCAATCGATTATATCATTATTTACGTGTACATTCACACGGTAGTCAGAAAAACCTCACGGTCTGCTGGTTTAGAGGAACGAAATTGAGATATTAACAAATTTTGGTGTGCCAACAAAAAAAAACATTCATATGGTACAATATCTTCACAATTCTATCGAATATTACGCAAGAATTATCAGTATTTGAACCAAGCCAACTGACATGGTTAATCCAAAAAAATTCTGAAGCTTGTTTCTTTAAATATTAACGTTTAAAAATTAAATTGATTTATTTTAAACTTACAGCAGCCTCTCTCATCACTTCCGTCGGGACAATCAGGACGCCCATCGCATCTTTTTGATTTGTAAATACAGACACGTCCATTTCCGCAATGGAGATGATTTTTTGGGCAATAACTACAAGATTTTTCATCAGACATGTCTTGGCAATCTATCACTCCATCACAAATACGTGGCGAAAAAGCTTTGGATTGCAATTCTTCCACACAGCCTACAAAAAAATATATTAGTTTTCAGAGGATATTTGTTATATCCTCCAAAATAGGGAAAAGGCAAATCAGAAGATCATAGAGAATTTTATTTTGAGGTTATTACCAAGTACAAGGCTCACTACCGAAACCATTTAATTAAGAAGAACTCAATTACTATATGAACGAATGTTTGATAAAAAAACATAATAAATCATTTGAAAAAATAAAATATTCTTCTAATAAGACTCGATCGATGTTCTTCTGATCTCGAAGCTCACATTTTCTCTTTAATGCACCAATTTTCAGACGTTATCAGACGTAAATGAGAATTCTTGCCAATAGATTCTTAAAAATATTACAATATTGAAATTATTTGGATGAATATAAACAGTTTAATACTTAGTAGAGCCGTCCCTGGCCCGTCTTCATGCTGTCGCTTTATTTGGGAGAGTCATCATCAAATGACAGAGAGGTATCGCTTTCCAAATAGCTTTCAACTCATTAGCCAGTTGTTCCAAAGTTTGGGGAGACTGTAGATGTCGGTTCAAGTGCCTGCACGTTTCAACCAAATATTCTCAATGTAACTCATGTCCGGTGAACATGGCGGCCATTCAATTCTTGTAATCTCGTGATAATGTAAACGTTCGTGTATAGAGAATCGAGTATTGTCATTAATAAAATTATCTCTCACCTAGTGCATTAGCAAATGGGTCGATTATCGGCTCTATAACCCTGTCGCGATATCTTACAGCCGTCATTGTTTCATTAATTAAAATACAGATACAAATCCGCATCTTTCTCTCTATACAATACAATATTCGATTATCAGTCGAACTATATCTGATGCACGATGCTATGCTGTCAACCGTGGGTGTGCACGTCTTTCTGCTCTCAAATTACGCGTATGCAATTTTTTCTTAGAGTCTGACTATAAATCACCCTCCCAGTAGCATACTTGCAGAAGCTATTTATCCTTGGCGCAGTGTATGTTCTGTTTGTTCTCGCAATCTTGAGCATGAGTTGTGGTTCTCTCTTTTCCTTCCCCATGTGTGAGTGCTGCGAATATCGTCTCTATATACCGATTCCAAGCTCAACTTACAACACTTTGTGACATATTTAGATGCATAGCAACAACTCTTCATGTCTCTATCTTACTAAATGCCCCAGATGCACTATTTCTAATTATTATAAGATGAAATATAATTTTTACAAATACAGTAGTAAAGCTATTTTCAAACCATATTAGTACATTTAAGCATCAAAGAGATAACAACACAAATAAAAAAGAGAAAACATACGAGAACGAACCATTAGCTGTAAATTTGTCTTTATGAACGTATCCACTGTAATTATCAATTTCGTTTGTTGCGCAGTGTATAAATGGTGCACCTCAATAGTTCCAGTTCGAAACCCAATAAACAAAAGCTGCTAATATAATTTTATTGTTAATCAAATCATTGTTCTTCGAAAACTTCGTTACTCTTATCGATTATCTGTCTGTAAAAATGGATACTATACACATTGAGTTCACTAAAGTCGATAAGCAGTGTTGCGAGTGTTCCATATATTCTTAACGACTGAAATATTTGATAAACAATCCAGTTCGAAAAGAAACCGGACGACTTCAGAGGAAAATGAGCACTTAGTTATAGTAAGAAACCGATACCTAACTAATGTTATGATTAACATAGTGTGACTGTATGTGTGTTGGAATGTACGTTAGTGCCTTATAGAAGATGAATTACACACTTCTTACAAACCCAAACCTAGCTTAACCTGACAAAAGTGTACCCAAGAGAAGGAGAAGGATTTGTACAGACTTGTATTGAAGATCGAGTGATTTTTGGACGAGATTCGTGGACTTCTTTGTGTGATTTTGGAAAGAAAAGCTTATTTTAACTTCGTATACTGGCTCGTTCAAAAAATTTGACTACATAACGATACAACCAGGTGGTGCTAACAACATTTAATACTATACGCCAGTTTTATAGGGGACTTTACTGCAGGAAACCTCCAGAACACGAACGGAATCTTCAGCGAGGAATCTTCACTTTAAATCTATTGAACATCTAAGGGATGAGCTTAGGAGAAGGGCCAGGGCTAGAAACCATTCGTTGGAAACCCACCAGAAGGTGATAAGTCAGTGAAAACAAAAAGGAAGCTGGCACCTGGTGGCAATATAAGCTACTTACGAATATTTTTTAGCAATTTTATTATAATGAAAATTGGCGTTGGGATTTTTTGCTATAGCACAAGTTATATAATATATACTAAGAATAATACATTTGGTATACTAGGCAAAGAACAAAAAAAACTTATAAATTAATGGGTGCGACTCACCTGGTTTAGTGAAACAAACCCTTTGGCCGTATTCGGGAAATTTCGCGCAGTCTAAAGATTCTTTAATTTTGTCATGTTCCAGTCTCTTTCCACAACCTGCCATGAAATCTCTGCAAAAACTTCTACATGGTAAGATCATTTCGTCCTCCGTATCTCCTTTTTTACAAGATGGCTGAAGTACTTGGCACACGAATTCGTACGCATGTCTATAACATTCTGCATCAACCTGGTAAAAAATATATAGAAATTACAATATACAAATATATCTACGAGGGCTATTGAATAATTAGACTGAACGCTCTATACGAATTTTTCGCAGACTTCTTCAGTTATCATGATAAGTGGATACACGTGCCTCTAACTTCAACGGACTTGATTTTTCTTTTTTTTAACGTGTCGTTCAAATGGAAATGGATTACCAACTTTCTTATTTATTGCTATTTACTTCTTCCAATGTAATATTTTCCTATAATTGCATTTGAAAGATAAGGATTCGTAATAACAGCCATCTTTACTAGACTTTTAATGGGCACACCTTTTATATATATACGACGATATATATCCATGACTCCAGACAACCAAAAAGGGGATACCGCCGACACGATAACTCCGCAATTCGTAGAGAAATTTTGAGATATACATCGGGGACAGCTTTAGAGACGGTATAGGGTAATTCAGAATGAAACTTTCCTCGCCAAAGAATAATAGAAATGTTCTAACCGAAGCAGCAAAGCACTTCATGACTACTAAGCAACAGCGACTATAAGGAAACATAGCCACTAAACGAGAAGACCTTCTGAAATCTTCCCCAGAACTAGCGAGAGAAGAAGATTACATTTGATTAACGTGACACAATTTAAAATTAGGTCTTGTCGGGATAACAGGGTGTGGTGGAATGTCCTGTTTCGCATCCCACCGTGGACTTTCTCATTTCGCGTGTTTGTGTGACAGCTTCCTATTATTCGAAGTCTTCAAATGTAGTAATACAATGAAACCACCGCGCCCTGTATAATTTTTTTTATAAAATACGTACTCACCAGCTCTCTAAACGCTATAACATCATTTTTCACATCGTTAATACTCCAATGGTTGAATATATTTGGATACGTAGTCACGTTATAACCTAATTTTTTGCAATAATCTAATTCAAGAGGAAGACATCTTCTAGGTGGTTTTGGTTTCTTTGTTACTGCATCGGTAATCATTAGCAAAGTCGTAGAAGTAACTTGCGGTAGCTCATTTTCAGGTTTTACGTCCAAACTTTTGGCATCAATGGTGAGATTCTTGAAAAATACAGATTCGGATATCGATATTTCTTTAGCTATAATATCTTTTAAGTCTTTTGCTCTAATGTCGACGTAATACGGATCTATATGAATATTGAAATGTACTATCAAGTCTTTATCTTCAGTTCTGGAAAAGATGTGAGAAATTATATCAGTTCAAAGAGAAGCATATTTAGCTGGAGATCATGAGAAAGCTTGAAAATAATACGAATTGACACGCAATTAATTGTTGGGCTCAAAATTGAATTTTTATTTTCACAATAAGATAATTTATAATAAAAAATTACTTGTACAAAATTTTCCAAACCCGTTGCTTGGAGATACACCTTCCAAAGCGAATAAAGTACTAAAATGTAGAAGTTTACTGGCAATTGTTGCAAATATACGTTTCATTATCTTAATCCTTTTAATTCCCTTTTTTCTACAACATCTTGGCTAAGCTTGCGGTTACAAAAAAAACACTTCAGTGAGCTTTATTGGTTGTTCAAACAGTTCAAAGTTCAAAGAAAGTGATAAAACATTTATTAGGAGTAACGTCAAGTAGTTTTTGTATTTCAATTAATAAAAGAGAATAGGAGAACTACTCTACGATTCTTCTAAAACAATTAAAATTGTTCTCAATTCTTGTGAAAGAAATGAAAACTTTTTTCGAATCATAAAGTCATTGAAAACTCTATTTGATTCTTTCGGAGTTATTCAAGGGTACAAGGGAACATAAAATTGTGCATAGCCGTGGAAGATCGTTTTGTTATTAGTGTTTTTTAGATATTTTACATCTTTTGCGGCCAAAGTAGTAGTGTTTGTAGCTGTACGATCGAAAGTTCCATTTAATTGAGAAGCAGATCGTTACCTCACACTTATTCAATATCTGAATTTTCTTTTCTGCTTTATAGGAGAACCATTTTTAAAGTAAGAACCAATTGATCCAGTGTAGGTTGTACGGTTAAACTGCTTCTTTTGTCTTTGTAATTTGCTATGTTCTTCTATTCATAAATGATAACAAAATTTGTCTGAAAGTGATATGTTTACGGTGAAAGTGTAATGCAGTGATTTCTGAATGAACTTTCGGGGAATCAAGGCAGATTCGATGAGAATTAGTGTTACTGTAGACGCTACATCGAAACCACCAATATTGTGAAAATGGTCTACCAGAAAAAAAAGTTTGAGTAAATCTGGTGTAATGAGTAAATAAACAAATTGAAAGAAATTGTTATGAATTGTTCTTTGATGATGCGATCAAAAAGTTGGTGTCAAAACTTGACAAATATACGAATGTTAATGATGACGACGTTTCAAAATATAAAAAATTTCAAATTTTAGTTTGTAATACAGCTCAAGTTCATATCTAAATTATCTTCCACTCAATTCCAAATGATTCCTACTTTAAACATGATTCTCGTACTTTGTAATATTCATTTCTCTCTTTTCTAGTTTTATTGAATTTGAAAACGCAATATTTTATTGTTTTCAAATAGCTAGAGTAAAAATTCCTTGCCCGTCAAACATAATTCAGCTCTTAAGTTTCAAATAAAACACTGAAATTATTAACTTAATGCCCCAAAATTTGTGAAATAAAAGATACCCAAAGAACTAAACCTAACATGATAATGATTGACTGCAATCCAGATGCAACCCTTATGTAAAAAAGGGCTGCTAATATATATAATATAGAAGAAAGATGCACGAAATTATATTTGTAAAGATATGGCTCCAACACAGATACAGCAGCTATTGTTGAGGCGCTTACGTCCAGTGGGTATTATAGGGCTGAAATGATAATTGCGTTGATAAACTCATACATTCTTTAAACCTACTCAATCAGTCCTAGAATCAAATTATGTATTTTTATTATAGTTGAACTTAAATGATCTCGCTTCTATCTGAAGATTCAGATTCCCCCTGGAAAGAGAGGGTAGTGACATTCCAAACAAAAAGAAAACGAAAAAAAGGAACTCACCCATCTAAAGCTAGTACTTCAGTGCCCATATATCCGTGCCTAATGGAACTTCTTCTAAAGAGAAGATTCAGTCTTTCTCTATAATCACGAGATCTATTTTTAAATTTATTTGTACTAGGATCTGTTAAATCGGTATTAAAAGTATCTCCTTTTACAACACGAAATGTTGCTCTGAATACTTGTTCTTCTGGGTTTTTTGGAACAAAAAATGTATCTAAAACAAATGATTATTCATTCATATTGAAAAATGAGTATCGAGATTTTCTAAATCTATAGAAATCTAACACTTTTACTTAGATTTTCATATTTATCTTTACGTTAGATGCTAGCAATGATATTTTAGTTTTTTGTTGTATGTCTAGTTTTTATAAAATCTCTAAGATTTGATTGATTATCTCAGTGGCCGTGTCCTAGTCCAAGGTATTATTTGGTAACTATAACAATTTTAAAAAAAGTGTCACGATATTATTATTTTAACAAAAAAATGTGTAGTACATAATAATGATGTCGAAAAAAATATGGTATGATTCTGATAATTAAATAAGCATGTAATATTCAATAACTAGGGCAATAGGGGAAATAAAAAACACAATCTTCGTGCGGCTAAATGGAGGATTTTAAAACTTATAAAGTAAGTAATTTTTTTCATTATTTTTGTCTTTTAAATCAAAGAAAAAAGCAACAAAAATTCAGAGGAAAGAGACTAGGTGGACAAAAGAACACAAATGGTCTCCGAACCAACGGAGCTCTCCAATTTGGTGTGATTCATTCACATTTGTGATAGTAGGAATCGTGTCATAAGAACTAAAGAAAAAGTGTTTCAGAATGACTTTCTTCAGAAAAAGCAAATTGTCCGGTTTCTGTTATGGTTTGGGGATCTATGGCAGCTAGTAGAAGGTGTAATAAATATTGATAAGTAGCTTAATGTACCTCAAAATAATGTAACACATCAAAATGGAGACATGCCTTAAAATAATATTGAATATATTTTCCAACATCATTTTTATAAGGCTAAAAAAGTGAAAAATTGCATGTCAAATAACAATATTCCAGTTCAAAATGAGCGTCCGATTGATAACTTATTGCATAACTTCAGGAAAAAGCTCGGATTAAATCTCACAAAAACTATTCCACAATTCACGAGGTTTGAAACAGAAGCAATAATAAAGGTCGAAGCCCATTAGCAACACGCAACGCCATCCCATGTCACGCCACGAATATGTGTGTATATGTTTTTCCATTTAATTCAATTTTCTGCGTACACACTCAGCCCACCACATGCTACCCCACACCACGCCACGCCATCCCACGTGGGACGATTCAAAATTCTCAAATGTAACTGACGCGTGCTAAGACGCATGAATGCCCCTCTCTTGGCTTTGAGAGATTGACTTGTACCATGTTTTTAACGATTTTGGTTGATTTTATGGATCCAAAACCACAGCCGCAGCAGCACATTCTTCTATTGACTCTAGGTCACTAAACGATCCAGTTCAGCTCTCCATAACATACTCAAAGCTATTGAAAAGGCGATGCAACACAGTTCCGATTCGATTTGGTTTCATTAATTTTTAAAATAGATATTTTGTAATTCATGAGATATTTTATTCCAGTTCTAGATTGAAAATTAATAAATGTATCAGAAATACATGATATTTTTTATTCCATTTACGTTGATAGGTAAATTATACAAAAACATACTGCACAGAAACGGGGCTCGTAGTATATTCCACCTGTTATACTGAAATTTAACTCAGTTCCAGTTCAGTATGTCCTTGGGTTTTAATACATAACACTCCTTATTATTTTGTTATGCTTGCTTTCTATTACAACAAGAGGATTTAATGTCATGATCACAAGTATCACGGCAATTTCAATAGCCTACTAATTTACATTCCACTAAAATCATTTCACGGTATAGTTTCGTGGAATTAGTTATAATTGTTTAAGATATTGTATATATTATCATAAACCTAACTTTTGAATTA